>MU269990.1:6747500-9147500 GCA_021432705.1 Caranx ignobilis
ACCCCAAAGGGTTCCAGGGTGGGGGCAGAGCCTCCAGATGTGCTGCTGGGGTCCTGGTGGGGGGGCCTGTCGCTCACCTCTTCAGTGACCCAGTCTGCCCTTACTCCTCAGCACTGTAACTCTTAACGGGTAACTGTTCCACTGTATAATTAGAGTACACTGTGTTGTGTATTTGTCATTACTTTATTATTATATAACAACTATAATGATAACTGCTGCTACACCATATATTTAGCATTCTGTTAATTGATATGCTTTTCTCATTGCTCTCACACACTTGCAGCATTCCTTGCTCCACATTAAATTTATTTAAGCCTTTACCTCATTAGCCTTTGTTTGATCCAGATGCTGTCGTCAGATAGACCTACAGACCTGTATCTAACCTCTCTTTTACTTCTACAGTCTTTACACCAGTTGTTCCAAACATCTGATTATTTGCACGGCGTCAGACGATGGACGTCTCTAGCTAAGTACAGCATGTGACAACACTTGAGGAGCCTTCATAAGGGTGCCTGTGGCTCAGGAGGTAGAGCGAGTTGTTCACTAAGTAGAAGATCGTGGTTCTATCCCTGGCTCCTTGAGGCCATGTATCAATGTATTCCTGGGAAAAATACTGAACCTCACATTGCCCCTGGAGGCTGTTCCATCACTGGGTGGGTAAATGTGGCAAGTCTTGTTAAGTACTTGATCAATAAGACAAGAAAAGCACTGCATAAGTGCAAATCCATTTACTAGTCATCACATGCAAAGATCAATAGAACACAGGCAGGCGCGGTTTAAAACACATAGCCATAGTTAACAGAGGATGATCAGTGTTAGAAAGAGGGTTTCCATTTTCCTCATCTTAAAAAATGTGACCCGTTGCCTCAAAGTATCTATCAAAGCTATCTATCTATCAAAAGGTTTCAGTAGTTCCATATCCATAGCAGTCTTCAAACCAAAGGGGGGGGGGCAGCAGAACTGCAAGTTTTAGATTTTACCAGCCAACTGAATTTTGCAAGGTCTGAATGAGAGTTGGAGACCAAGGTGAATTTGTGTTTTTTGCCAAAGCATTTATTTGTAACATTTTCAAATGGAGGACAATTGGATGCTTAGTACATCTAGTGAGGGACCACGATCTGTTACTTAGGAGTAAGGTCATTCAGGGGAAGCATGCACTGAATCCATTTTTCACTCTAAAAACAAAAAATCTAAAGTTCACTCAACATAAAAATAATTAATTAAATAAATAAATAAATCCAGGAACCAAACTGAATGCCACTGTAAAGGTCATTTATAAAAACCTGTTAATTTAAATGTCTTCCATTTCTTTGTGATTCGTGATGAGGAATCAAATCAGTCAGGATATAAGTCAAAGGGTTCTCAAACACAAACTCAAATCACACCGGGTCTGAGTTAGTATACAGAGAGATAACGGCAAGACGATCAACACACCTAGCTCCAGCCAAATCTGTGAATCTTAGTGACAGCAATGGAGTTATCAGAGCCACAAATTACCTTGAGGCTAGTAAAAAAACACAATCTCTTCCTATTCTAAGACATTTAATATTCACAAGAGTCAATGCTCTTAAACATACACACTTTATTTTGACAGAATGGAGTGACCCATGGAGGCAGGCTTTTAGTCTGAGGGGCAGAATTAAAGGGAATAACAGCAATGCAGATCAGAGATGCAGCAGGCACACATTCATGTATTGAGACGTATGACTCAAAGATACAATTTAACAGGCTGTCTTCATAGAATGTGAATGAGATTGGATTGGTGACCATCCAGGGTGAGAAATGGCTTTAATTGAAAACCTGCTTGTTCTGGTGGTGATTTTAAAATCCCAGAAAACACTAGGAGGGAAAGGAAGGTTTTTCTGATGAGAAGGTACGCTGTGATAAAGGTCATGCAGTCTGTCAGGAGGGGAAGCTATGAAATAGTTACAATTAAGTTGCTTGGTTCCTTTCTTATTAGAGGTCTTTCCAAAAACAGAAGCAATCAAACCTTCTAATAAATTCAAAATCTTTGCCTCAAAGACCTTTTTTCCAGTCACTGGTGTAGATTAAAAAAATGACATAAACAGTCGGTGCTCTTTGAAAGAGTAGACATGACATTACGTAAGATAGCATGTTCCTACTCCCTCAGTTGGTTGTCTAGACATGATGTCACTGGTTCCAACGTGTATTATTACAGTGTGGACTTTTGAAAAAAATTTAATGAAATCCTCAACCTCTGCTCCTGCTAATACCATATGGTGGCAGATGAGAGATTAACAAACGTAGAGTTCAATATGAGAAAGTCAATTTAAACTAAAAAAACCCCACAAAACTCTTCTATACCTATAAAACACATCAGTCAGGGATCAATGAGTAACACCCTCAAGTAAAATGGCCTAAAAAAGTCAGAAAAGGCAACACCTCCATCAGGGTAGTAACAAACCTTGCTAAGCTGGCACCATCTTAGTCAATGAAGTGGGCTAGACCCAGCAGACTGCCAAATCAAAAGAAAAGAAATTTGATGATTACAATGTAAATGTAGCAAAAACAGTGATACATATGTGAGCAGACATGCACACCAAGAGGTTATGCTGGGCTATAATTCAGCAGGTTGCAAATTAAGCTGGTGTATGGTGGTTGAAAAAATCTTGTTCCACGTGCCCCTCTATGAGTCTCTGTACAACCCTGGTTAATTCCTTAGAGTGTTCACAGTTGTGTTTGTACCAACTCTTATCACTACAGGCTGCTCTGAGGACACAAAAGGCATGATTTGGCATCGCATCCAGTCAGCAAACACAAGAGCACCAGGACCACAAGACTGTGGGGCGCTGCTACACCCCCTAATGTGTGTGGCTCTGTGCCACACGACTCGCTGTGCGACTAAGGAGCTGCATCCGTCATTAGGAATCTGTTGTGGGCACAACATCACTGCATTCAGCTTGACTTCATCTGGCTGCCATACTATACCGGAGTGTGAGGGAGGATAATCAGAACACCCAAAATAGATTTGCTATAATGCTTGCTAAAAGAAGACTAAGTATTCACCTTTGATTGATCATTTATTCAAATTCTAATAATCACTGTGGTTGTCTGAAGGTTTGCTCATCTTGATTAGAGAAAGATGGTGTATCTGAAGCAGCATGAGTGTTTGATTAGATATTTTTGTATATTGTGAAACACATATCGATCCATTCAGAGTTGTTCCAGTCAACATTTTTGGTTTGATGTATCTTGTTGTTTTGGGAATGTGAAACACTGTCAATAACTGTGAATCTTCAGCCTCGTTCTGTCATACACAAACCGCTGCTGAGGCAGGTGAGTAAACAGGTGTTTCTAATCCTCAGAAGAAACCACCATGCAATGCAAATATGCTTTTTTTAAGCAGACAAACAGCAAAACCAATCTTGGATGTCACATCTAAGGTGTAACAAGAACTTTCAAACACAGGGTGAGGGAGTGAAATGCTGGCTGGTGTGGGGACTGAGGCTGAGTTAAAGGGGGAGGAAATCAGGAGGGCGCGCTGGTCAAAGGGACCCAGAAGATGTGAGCTGGCCTGCAGCAGCTAGAGGAGTGTAACATCCACAAACATAACAATCACAGTGGGAACTGGCTCTCAGGGAAGGGTTGTTGTGGTGGAGATAACAAAAACACACTCACCACCAGAGGCAGACAGGTGTCACAGAGGATGGGTCATGACACTGCAAGACATCACAGGGCTCAGCTCCTCTGCTTCAGAGAATCATGACAGACTCAGCATCTGCCATCTGCCCTGCAATCATAACACACATATATTTGATATTCAACTACAAATTCAAGTTGCAAAGCATTCACTTTTTTAATCACACAGGTTGTCTGGTATGTGAGCAATTTAAGCCTGATATTGTATTCTATATTCAGATTAATTCATAAAGTTCACAGTAAGGTTCACACATTCATTATTTATAGCAGTGACTAGTTAGAGTGCCTTATATGATTTCTATGAATTTTAAGTATTTACTATTACAGAACAGTCACATAGCCCAGCCTCACCCACCTTGCAGGTCCTGGGTTACTGCTCTACACAATGTAAACTGACTCTTAGTTTGTGTTTTAATGTCGGCATAAGGAGCAAACATTGATTCTGAATGTTATCTGTGTGATAAAGTTGGTGAGAAACACCATTTGTCTCTTTGCGATTGTGTCACCTTTAATGTAACCATGCTTGTCAAGTATTTGTTTTAACCATTGTCATCACAGAGCAAAGGCGGAATACCTTTGCTCTGTGATGTGCAGACACACAGGATCTTGGGTTTGTTTAAGTTTGCATTAGGTTTGATTCGAGATCATATACATCAACAATTCTGAGTAAAATCATAAACAGACAAGTACAGTTAAGGTTAAATGAGTTTATTGGTTCAATTTTGTATTCTTTAAAATAAATGTCTTTAACTTGTACTTTCCATACCCACCATGTGGTCCAGGGACAAAAGGAGGTAAACATACTCCCCTGCATTTATTACCTTGCTGACATCATCAGTGATGTAATCAGGGGACAACAACTACAGGGGTGTTGGTAATCTTAAATATGAAGTTATTACTAAGTGTTGATTTTGGATTATGCATGGTAAAAGAAATATGTGTTAAAGGGTAAGGTAAATCCTGCTGGGGAACGTGTTGAACATTTGAGTGTCTGAGATCACTGTGAACCTTTCATCTCTAAAACCAGACAAAAATCCTTCCTTGAGTACGGTGAGAGGTTAAACATGACCATAAATCATTTCACTATAGTGGGTACTGTGGGTAAAAAACACAACAAACAAACAAAAAACCAACAACAAATATGCTGTGACATGGCAATCACAACACACAACTTGTGTAAATGCTAATTCAGACACTACATCTAAAGAAATTGTATCTGTCAGCCTCCATTAGTTCTTCAGAAATGGCTTTGAAGCAATAGTTTGGGTTATTAGACATGGGTTTGTATGCGATGCTTATCCACAGTGTATCACCTGCAGTAGATTTGAGTCAGTGTGTTGCCAGTTCAGAGAAGCAGACAACAGTATCAGCACAGAAGCAGAGCAGTGTACTGCTGTGGATGGGGACGGTAGAAAAGACAATATCAGTTTAAGTACACACTCCAGGTGAGTAATATTTGATGTCTGTGATATTTCTCTGAGCACTAGGGGGTGTATGATAAAGCTTAGGGTGTCCACTGAGATTGAAGCTACAAGCCGGTAAACACAGGTCTTGATCCAGGTGTTTTTCGATTGTACCCGTGCAACCTTATGACAGTGTAACATTTAACTTTTTGTAGAACACTTATTGCAAGAACGGACAAATAAAAGTTAGCCTTTTTAAACAGAGAAGACATACTCTTGTGTTTATTGCATTCGATTGAGCAGCATGAAAAAGCCGATACAAAGAGAAGAGGAAAGAAAAGGAAAGAAAAGAAAAGGAAAACAAAAGAAACGGAAAGAAAAGAAAAAGAAGAAGAAAGGGAACTCAGATTTTAGTGGAGCACACATTTGTCTTGGGCAGATGACAAAAATTACAACATGCAGATCCATCACATATCCACATTAAGCCAATTCAATTTAAAAATGCCGTTATCTCTCTGTTCCAGCTCCAGACTATGGCTGTATTTCTCTTCAGTACCTTTCCCCAGACTGGCTGAATCTTAAAACACCAGCCTGCATGGCGTTTCATTGTGTTCATGGAGAAAACAGAGCTGGCAGGGCAATGACTTGACAGCAGAGCCCTAAATGTGGGGTTGTGAGACAGTGAAGTTAATTTAACTTCCTTTGTGATGATCACTTTCACAACATAAAACTTCTTCATTCATATTCATCCACCCCTTCTCATATGTTGACGGTGATGCACGTTCCCACTGCTTGCCAAATGAAAACAGGAAACAAGTTTCCTGGGTGTCTCAGTGTTGTAGGCATCTTGTTTCACTTAATCTTCCTATTGTACTTCAAGTGACCATAACTGTATATTAAAGAACCCAGTTGAACCAGCTTTGCCTCTCCTCCTTCAAGAGGAGCACGACAAAGATGTCTTACGCCTCAATCTTGCCTGGAATTACTTGAGCACCTCCCACTAATACACCTGACCTCTGAATTCCCACAGTCTCACAGTCAACACAACAGGAGCATTTCAATCACCACAGGGATATACAGGAGCTTTGGCCTTTGGTGGTGTAATAAAAATATTTTGTCAAGTCATTTCACTCTATATCTGGAAGGCAGAGACCAATCTGCCGATAACAATATTATGTCTCTGTGAAAAAGTCACCACAGTGGGACCTTGAGTCTCGATGGCAGAGGGCAGTGATGACTGGGGCGGATGGGGCGGAATCATTAAAGTTCTTGGCTGCCCTCTTGCTTATAGATCAATTAGGTCTTAGATATATAGGTCTCAGAGTTGGACTTTGTTTGCTGTGATCTTAGTTACCACCTGGGTCATCTTGTTCTCGTACATCAATGCTCCACTTTTGCCCCTTCATCTAAAGTGTCTCGAAGATCCACCATTTCCTGTCTGCTCCTTTTCTCCCTCCCAGTCACAGCTCCTTGGTCTCTAAGGGTGAGAATGTTTCCATCAGTCCGAGTGGCAAGGTGGTTGATATGCTGAGAGTATAAGCAATCATGCCATCAGCATTACTTTAAGATAGAAATGTCTCTCCTGTTATCTTTGACCTCATTTGTATACAAAATACCAGGGGAGATAAATTACACCCCCGTGGAACAAGTCATTCAGAGGTCTTATTACTACAGACCTCTCTCTCAGGAGCTATGTGATCCACAGGATAGTTCTTCTACTGGCTAGAGTGGCGTATGAAAACATACTTTTCTCAGTTCTACTGCGGTGAATTTTAATAGAGCAGCGGTCAGTGGCACAAATGACAGTTCTTGTATTTTAATGGAAAGGATGTGAAAGTTAAATGAGCGGAGCCTGGCTGTGCAGATCTTTGGTTGGATTTTAAACCCATGAACCTTGAAGTATTTATGTATTGTACGATGCCACAGCTCATTGACAGTCACAGACAAACAGAGAGTGAAGGCAGGGCTTATTTCATTCCTTTTGATCTGAATTGCATTGCAGATGATCAGAGGCAGACTGAATTTCTTCCACACTGTTGCCATAATTTGTATATTGTGCACTGCTTGCTTTGATTGCATGATTTGCACCCACTCATTCCTACATTTAGGGTTATTTTACCACCTGAGATGCTGAGGCCAAATCAAGGTCCTTCCTCAAATCTACAGTGCAAGCGGTCAATCCTATGAAAGGGGGCATGAAAGGGGGGGAAAGGGGGTTCAAGCCCAGAACCCTCTTGCTGGGTTTCTGCTTGTATGCCTTGTGATATCTGTGAATTAGTCAGTGGACAGTTACATTTCTGACATGTAGGTTGTATGTGTGTGTGTATGTGTATAATATAAATATTTCCTTGTTTATATCAGACAAGATATGAAAGAGTTTGTGATTGGGACTGAGATTGTTAACAACTGACAATGCAATTAAGCAGCTCAGGGTTGTTTATTTCTGTAACTGATCATACATTATGTAGCAAGCATGAAATAACTTTGATGATGTGTAACTTTTGCTGTTCGAGCTTTACTGTCCTCACATAACTCCTCTCCCCCACAGAATGTCATCATAGGAGGCAGCAGGACACATTTAGACTGCAAATCTCCTGCCAGCATCGCCAGCAGGAGAGAGGCCTCTAGTGCATTATCCCTGACCTTCACCAATCCAGCATTCAATCACAGGCTTTTACAGGGTTACAATACATGTTTTTCATCAAAACAGATATCCAAAAATATCAATATCACTTCTCTTCATCCAGATGAGTGACAGCTGCAAATTATGAAGCCAGGCAGTTGTCTTACTTTGTCTTACTTGGAAGCGTGTCTTACTTGAAATTCTCCAAACATGAACACAATCTAATTTTGGATTCAATATTAAGAATTTAACTGCTTATCACTGAAATTGCGTGAAACTCATTTTATAAATTTATTTGGTTTGTGTATTTGTTCAAATTAATTTCCATTAGAGGTTCCAACACGGCCACAGCTACATAAACACAGAGAGTATAAAAGCACAGATTAAAAAGAAAAAAAAAAGAACGAATAGCATTGGCACTCACACCTCACCTTCGTCCTTGAATGTTTTGCAGTCAAGTTGTGAGTGCAACGTTTGCTCTGGAAAACACTTCTCCCTCCTTTCATCTGTGATGTTTTTGTTTAATGTGAAATGGACAGTGAGATAGAGATTGAAAAGAGCTCACTGGAATATATATATATATTTTTTCATTCAGACTCAGATTGACGCAGATCTGATTAACTAATATTACATGACTCGTAATCCATTTTCAAAGAAAGAAATGAAGGTGAAGACCAGTGTATTGTTGAGCTGATAATATTCTTCATATAATTAGATGCACATTGTTATCAGAAATGAGATCTTAATTTCATCTAATAATTTCAGCAGCAGTGCAAAAAAATCATCATGGCTCTTGATAAGTTCTTACTGCTTGAGAGGAGGGTGAATAAGATACATGTTTCAGTAATGTGATTCCACAAACCCTGACACCATGAAATGATACATTAAACACTTTTTTGAATATAAATACATTAAATTGCATAGTTTAGGTGCCAGATAATTGTAAATTGTACATTCATGTGATTTCAGATGATGGTTATGAATCCAACTTAACATGAATTACTTACTATTACACTGTATGCTGCAGTCAGTAAAATATGGAAATGAAAGGTTGACCGGTGAATCTGTAGTAAGTTGAGCAACTGGGTGTCACTGACATTTCGTGCCAACATTATAAGGACATATGATGTCACATCAGGATCAGAGGCTGCCAGACTCTATATAAACCAACGTGCTGGTGTGATCCTTCTCCTCAGCTCAGTTTCACTAGGTTTACTTAAAGATAAAGAAAACATTTTATATATAATTTGTTGAACAAAACTGGCAACAGTGTTCAGATGATTTCAGTTTAAAAGACCTTATGTAATTCGCCACTGCTGAATAACCTTGTATAATTTATCATTCATGCCGACTAATGAGCCTGTCATCTTTGAGAAACCTTCAAAGATGCTGGAAACCTCCATGTATTGAGATGTTGCCTTTCATAGATCTCCTCTCCTCTAATTGGTTCGTATAAATCAGTGGCCTTCTCTCATGTTGAAGCATCAGGACTCAAATGAGGGGACTCTCCTGCTATATAATTTGTGCCCACTTAAATACAAAACCATCCTGACCTCATCAAGAGCTAAAACAAGATATCTTCTCTTTGCCTGACACAAGTTCATGAAATTCTTATTTACTAATTAATATTAAACGTCACATTTACATACAATTTATTGCCATACAGTAAAGTTCATTTAACAAGCTTTAAAGATACCCTGTGAAGAGTCTCATATTAATGTGGATGAATCTACAATACCCACACTTGTTTATGTGTCCATTTTCATTAAATATATCATTTTATCCATCGTTGACCAAATTGTTGATATAAATATGAACATCAGAACTTTAAATGTGAGATCAATACAGTATTTTTATTAGTATTTAAATAGTGTCTTTCTCCTCTTTCGGTGTGCCCAGAATGATGCTGCACAGTGTTGTTTCACATGTTTAGTTTTTTCAGATGTCTTTTGTCAAGTCCTAAATATGTAATTAATAAGAATTAATGAAAACTATCTGTGCTTGTTGTAAAATGGCAACAAATAGAGGTCAATGCGTTTCTGAAACAAGAAGGTGAAAAGTCACATTCATTTCATTTAGGAGCATTTGATTGAACCTGTAGCTTAAAAATGGTTAACTTAGCTTTAAGGCCTGACTGTGTATTTCTAATGACATGTTCACAACAGAGTAATTTCATTTATTGGGCACATTATAATGATAGATTTTAATTTGAAATCCATTATTTTACGATACAATTTCCTAAATTCACTATCCATGTGCAGTGCTCTGCAGGACAGAACTACACCAAGCAGGCGCATCACAGGCAGCTGAAACCAGTTACCAGCCTGTGATGTTTCTCAATGTCTGATGTCTCCTTTTCAAGTCTGTATACAAGCTGAACATAAGCAAAAGATGAAAAATTTGGGTCCCAGAACACAAACTCTCTTGACATCATCCCCCAGCCCCTGAGGAGAACCTGTCAAAAAGAGCGTTCCCTGAGATGTTTGGACCAAAAACACCCCTGCATGGAGAAAACACGATGGTCTGCATCAGTGGTAATGAGCTGCCTTGGGCACCAGCAAGGACATAAGATCCAGGAGGACTGGTTTGGGTAAAGGAAGTTTGATGTTTTATCAAACTGCACAGTGGGTCATGGTACAATCAGAAAACGGATTGTATCCTTCCAACCAGTATTAATGTAAGTCTGAAAATATTATAGCCATATGACCGATTCACTGTTAAGATTACACGGACACACAAAGGCCACAGAAGTCTTTCAGAGAGATCAAGGAAGTAATTGTTTGACTGAACTGGAAAAAGCAGCAGCAGTAGGTTTTCCACCCACCTCCAAAGTGTTTGTTCCTCTTCTGCCTTTAGACATTGTGACTAACACATTGTACAGTCTTATTTAGCTCAAGCATTCTAAAGCCTTTAGAAGTGACAAGAACTGCAGCACAGATGGTGATGTGCATATAATATAAGTGGCACATGGGAAAGAAACTTCCCCTGTGCCACTTAAAAAAAACAAAGGCATGGACTTGCTCTCTGTCAGCTGAGTGTCAAAAGTGGTACTTTGATGTTCTGCTCTCTAACAAGTGTACCCAGCTGGAGAACAGCGTCGTTTCACAGCATGAGTTTGTAAGCTGAATTTTGACTGACATAAAAAACAAAATAGATGCTCTTCCTCATCTACCACTCCATACATAGTCACAGCCATTATTATACTGTTTGTGAGACTTACAGACAGCATAGCCAGCAGTTTGATGAGAGCAATAAAAAGAAAAAAAAAAAAAAAAAAAAATTAGGATCTCAAAATATGCTGGAGTGATCTCATGAATGATCTGGATAATTTCATGTTTAATGTCACATGTCATTTTTATTTCAGATGTGGTGATGGCCTTGGAGAAAATGTAGCCTACAGTTTCCCCATCTTTGGGATTTGGTAAGAGAAGAAGCAGCCAACCAGATAAGTAAAGACAAAACTACTCACCAAATGTTGTCGATGCTATGAGGGACAGAATAGAAAGTGCAGGAGCCCTAAAACAGGTTAAATCTGTGGTTTAAGAGAAACCAAGACACCACATGTTATAGCCTGATTCGTCCTAAGAGTGGGGAGCTGAAGTTCAGTAAAAAACATATGACACTTTCATGTACATATGACACAAAGCTGTATTGTGTTTAACACTAACTCATTACTTAGTAAATACTACTTGCAGTGATGAGTAGTTTAGGAGAGACTAGCCATGAAAGAAAATGTACCAGCTGAAGTTGTAAACTTCTAGAACATGTGTGTTTCTTTTTCTCTTTTTTCCTCTCAACTCTTGAAGAAAATGCTCAACTTGTGTGGACCTGTCCTCACCTCACGTCACACCACCCCAAGGGAATTTGTCATTAATTTTGCACACAATCACACCATGCCCTAAGGTTGCCTTTGTGCTCTGAGCAAAATTTCAGGGCTTCTGTTTCGAAAGTTAGTAATTGAATAACTTATCTGTGAACTAATCCCAGTGGTGCTGCTGTATATTGACATTTTGGAAGGGACTGAAGTGTCACAGAGTTAGAATGGCTTGAGGGCACCATTAATCTGTAATTAAACTATTTGCATCTGCTAATATATAGAAAGGCACTGCACATAAACACTGTCAGAGTTAAACTGCAACACCCCAGTCACAGAGACAGGCAGGATAACAGAAAAATATTTACTGAGTTATTTAGTTAAGCTGTGAGACAAGTGGTATAATACAATATTTCCTTAGTGAGTCACATCTACTGCTTGGGTGCCTTTCTTTTGTGAACGTATTTCAGGAACTGGGAAGCATTGCTGCACTTTGCCTGTCGGTATTGTTTGATTGATGTGGCCTCACCACATACATTACTTCCTTGTTCTGCGGACCAAAATCCTCCACAGGCAAACCACCAAACCAGGCAGCCACCAACCATCTGTAATGAACTGTTTAAACAACCCTCTTGTGTTTAAATGTGCGCCTCCGAGGAGATCCAGCCTTTACAGACAAACCTGTAATTTACATCCGCTGACACCTTTGATGTCACCTTGTATGCGAACATGCTATTAAGCTGCTCAGATTTGGAACATTAGTATTATCATCCACGGTGGTGATTTAAATGATAAGGGTATGAATAATGATGAGCATAGAAATTTTAATTATAATTCTTTGTCTACTCAGTTGGCTTGGTCTCTGTGGTATTTTCCACAAATTAAAAATATTTGTTCTTGCAGTCTAACACAAAATCACAACGTAATGTTGGCACTCTAAAAGATTATTAAAAGCCTCTGAGACTTATTTACTCCATTTGTATTTTCACTTTACTCAGTGATCTCCTTCATGCTGGTGTCAGTGGTGCATTTAGTTGATTAAGAGCCCATCACGATGACACCATGCAGCATGGCACTTGCTCAGACTTGTCTGCAGGAGCAGGAGAACGAACTGAAGAAGTGATAATGGCGACTGTGGAGCAGGGATAGGGTGTCACAAAAGGTGACTCACATGGGAGGCCGCTTCAGGAAAAGAAACTCCCTGTGACTTGGTGCACATGTTACTTAATCTACACACACCTAGATTCAAGACACTACGAAACAAAAGTACACATATCCTGTTCTTCACAACTCCTTTCAGATGAAGCACTGTGAAACTACCAGAGGTAGCCTCAATAAAGAAACAGAGTTGCTGTGCATCTGCATTATATATCATCAATAGTCTGATCAAATATCATGACCGTGTGAAGAGTTTTCTTCAGATTCTTTCCTATAAATGAGTTATCTGGAGGACAGGGTTGAATGATTGCCATTACATTACATTAAACTAATTTCACATTTCAACAATCATTATATTATGATAATGGTTCTTCAATTTCCTGACTTCATCTTAGTCATACACACATGGCACAATAGAGAGAGCAGGAAAAAAGTCCCTCTAATATATTGCTGACATCAATGAATGTTACTTTCATAAACAATTTAATAAGGACAGATCTAGCCTAAGTGTTAATAAAGAAGAAAGCCAGACATAAACAGATTAGACAGATCCATATTGATAATCTATTAATAATCCTTTAACAAATATGATTGACGTAGTTCAGTCACTCTGAGAAACCACACTGTCTCTCACAATCTCTCTCTCTCATCTTCTGAGGGTCTAATCATTGTCTTCTCCGATTGAGCACAACATGGAACTAGACATAATCAAAGCATAGCAGCCTGTTATTATAATCATTTTTCTCTGTTGGAGGCTCAAAGGAATAGTGTGACATTTCGGTAAATATTCTTATTGACTTTTTTGCAGAAACATAGATGACAGGAAGGATGCCTCTCTTCTGGATGGTGAATAGCCATTCCTTTGTTCACTAGCTCTGACCTAAGCTAAGCTTCTTATCTGGTGTGCAGACATGAATGTTAGAAGACTCATATAAAGTATGTTGGTGTAAATTACAGTATATGTAACCAATACGGATCAAAAAAAGCCAGAAAGCAGACCTCATTGATGTTAAACCTTTCTTTCCACTATTCACCTGCAGCTTAAACATAAACATGTGTGCTGTGTTCATTTGCATGTCCAGTCATTTAGTGGTGAGGTCAGTGTGCTTGCGTGTCTGTGCTACAGTCAGTGAGACTAGGTTTATTTGGCCAAATGTTGCCTAGAGCCAGTGTAAAGTTTGCATAGACCTGGAACGACCTGAAAAATGCTTCGGGGCTGATAGTGGAGATTTACTGATGTTGGGCGTCAACTAGACTCTAAGATTTCTCCAATAGTGTAAGTCTGAAACATTCCTTGTGTCACTCGGCTGCCCTACGGGAAGTTGGGGTGTCTGATAAATGCTTCTAAAGCAGGAACATTTGATTTTAGCTTCAAAATAACACACGTACACACAGGCACTATAAATGAAATTTAAAAACACACAAAGAATAGAAAGTCCACGTTCTGTAATTACCACATGCTGTGGGTCATTTTTCATGTTTAAATGTAGAAATTATATTTTTGACAATTATTTTATATATACATATTATATATATGTAATATGATTACATATGTGTATATATGTGTGTGTATATATATATATATATACACCATGTGATTACCATGTTGTTACCTTTGCCCCAGGCTGACAGAACAAGTTGCCCTGCAATTTATTTTATGGCTAAACTCAATGCATACCATGACTGTATGGTATGACTGTAATTATTATTTGCAGAAAGAGAAACCCTGAACAAAAGAAAATCAGATCTGTGACAACAGTGCACACTGCTGTGTTATGAACATATGTGTGCGTGTTCTATATAAATCTTTACCATTCAAAGAAAATGCTGTTGAATAATTCAAAAGTTTAATCCATCGAAAACACAACACTTTGAATAAATAGAGCATAGAGCATCCATAGAGCCATGAACACACAATGAGTCTCGTAAACAGACATGAAAAAGAGCTTGAATGTGACACCTTGAGTCACCAACTTCCTTCTGTTTTGTGTTTCGTAAAATGAGTCATTTTTGCCCTCATGGGCTGCCTCTCAGTTTCGTTCAATAACAAGAAACATCTCTTTCGGATTCATTATGAATTGAATAGATTCTATATTGTATGTGAATGTGTAAAAAGCCTTTAAAAAAGGTCACGGCACACTGACAGAGGTTGTGCCTCAAGGCTTCAAGGGAACTCTTGTTTAGTTCTGGTGAAATGATTGTTGTGTCTGCAGCTCTTCCCCTGAAGAATACAGATGTTGCATAACCGGCCAGTTTCTCAAGAGACGTAGTGAGAGCTGACCAGACAGGTTGAGGCATACTAAAAGTCCCTAACACCAACGATTTATAATAAGGAGGAGGAAGTAAAGGAAACTCATTAAATCTCAAATATTCTTGAGTCTCTCCTACATTTACAGGGAAATCAGCAAAAGCTCCCCACAGATGGAAGAACAGCTGTGTCCCCACCACAGTTTGGTTTGTTCCACCCTGATATTTCACCCACATGTCACATGAAAGAAATTCATGAGCCTTGGCTAATTTAAGTTTATTTGGATTTGTGGGACTCCTCTATTTGAGAAACTCTGCTTGACACACAAACCTAAAGTAAACTTCACAAATCTGGTAAACTGGGGTAAAATCTTGCCTTATTGTCTTAGTCTGTAAATTCGCAGCTCTGGACAGGGCATTTTGGTGAGGTGCCGAGCGTGAAGTATTCATCAAAGGCTCTCTACGTATGTCATTATCTGATTTTCGTCAGAGTGACCTTCGTCCTTGTATAAAGGAATGGAGGGGAGTGGCCACTTCTCTCAAACAGGTTTATGGCTGCCTGTGAGCAAGTTTCAAACCAGACCATTTGCATGTCAAAACTGGAATCCACACCCTCCATCTGCAGACAGCTTATCATGCTGAGGCACCTCCTTGTCTTTGTCTCTTTCAGCTGGCAGACAGTAGCTTCTTCAAATACTGAACATAAACTGCACATACATAAATCTAGGAGGAATATTCGGGGAGCAGTCAAGAGGACTGGAAGTTCCCATTTTAAATGTAAGTTCCTGTTGTTCAGCATAAGATAATAGTGTCGTGACTTCCTTGCACTCACTGCTTTTGAAGCCACAGCATGAAGCAGCTGGTCTGTAAGATGATCAAACATCTCAGTTTGAAATGAATTCTCTGAACAGTGGGGGCCTTGAGACAAAGTATTTCAATGAATATCCTGTTTGTACAAGATTAGGATTAAATTTAGCTGTTGAATGTTTCTTTTACAGCTTGACATATCTATTCAAATAAGGCACACCAGAGTCAACCATCTAAATGTTTAAAACTCTGCTCTGAAAGTATAGCAGTAGGTTTGTGCAAGCAGAAAGGCAAAGAGTCTTTAATAATCACCTGTAAACAAAGAGAAAAGCGTGCCTGTACTCTGGGTTATTCACTCTCAGTGAGAGCTCCTCTGACTGCAATGCTGCGGCAGTGAAATTCGACTCGAAAGTTTGAACATTCACAAAAAACCTTCCCATGCATGTTTGCAGGTGTCCAGTGCTTGAAAATCACTGAGGGAAAACGTATTGTAAGCATTCAAGTGGCAGATGATATGTCATCTATATCAAAGTAAGCAGCTTGAATCTTTAAAACGTCACCTGTTTCTGTCTGCATGTCGTCTTTGATCCCCTGACGTGATGTGATGCAATGATGTCAGATACAATCACAAGTGAAAACATTTACACATGAAGGTTGTTTGCTCATTAGAAACTGTGAAATGAAAAGGACACACTCTATTTACTTCGGTCAAGGTTTCCAGCCTTCTTTAGATTGCAAACATTCATTGAGAGTTTCATTTAGTTGTATAAAGGCTGAATGTTATTTTCCTTACTTTTTTAATTTAACAAAATCACACTCATTCCATGAATTGGGGTCTGTATAAAGCTCTACGTAAAACTTGCACTGGTTTTTCAGAATGTATAGGTGACATTTACCATGTCATTAATTACACTATGCTTCTTCATGTGCTTTCTTTATTCCATAGGAATACAATTACTGAAAGACAGACTGTGTAGTAACCTTCAAGCTGACTCTGCGTTTCCCCACCTTTACTTAACTACATTTTCCTCTTGGGCATACACTGGCTGTCATTCTGTGATTCCGTAGCATGAACAGGTTAAGAATTTGATAATGACTCACTTCATGACATGACCTGTTGGATGGGGAATAGCACTTTTAGTCATAGCAATAATAGGTATGGTTGTTTGTGAGGTATGTGGGGACCATGCTGCTGACAGACTGATGTACTTTTGTAACTAATAATACAGACATCTCCACAATCCCAGTGTAAACACACCCGGGAACCTTTACACAGAGCACACAGAGCCCTGTTTAGCTAAGAGCCAATTAAGAATTACTTCATTACTACGATCACGACCAACTAATTCAGGATGTGTTAAATATACATTTAACTGATGGTTCAGTGGTTCATCAACAAACCAGTGTCAGGTTTTCCTGAGTAAAATAATTGTATCTACCATATAGTCTCTTATTCAGCTTTTTTTTTTTTTAATTGTTGATTGGCCATTGGCACATAGGCTATGGAAGGTTATTATTATTTACATGGGTAGAAGGTAATTTCAAAGACTTTAGGCAATATTTCAATAAAATATTGAACTGCATAAAAGTTCAATGAAGGTAAAAACAAGGGTGGGGTTTAGTTTATCTCAGTTGACCTTAAAGCCATGCTACCCTGCTATCAGACCATGATAGTTTCATATATTATGGCTTAAGGATTATTATTATTATTATTACCATACTCATAGTTTTACAGTATGGCCTCTCCATGTGTGTCATTACTTTATTGCAGTCTACATGAGCCAGTCTTACAGTGCTATGTTTGCTCTCCGGTCATCTGACACTTTGTCATTGGTTTCTATTATATACGACAGGTGTTACTGAAACAGTCAAGAGTGATGGAGTCTCCAGAGTTTTCCATGCTGTCGTCCTTGAGGGGGGACTTTAAGTCAGAGGATTACATCCAGCCCCATTACAAGGAGTCATATCGCCTGGCAATTGATCACCTGCTGAGTGGCGGCAGAGATAGTTACCTTGAGTTCCTCAAGGGAGAACGTGTTGGGAGCTTCCTGTCAGATGATGAGCTCCTCTTCATCACTGCAAACGTGGAACAGCTCACACCTGAAAATGAAACAGAGGAAATCAATGATTCACCGGATAACCAGTCGTCCTCGGGGACCTACTGGCCCCTCGACTCGGATGTGGACACGCCAGATTTGGACATTGGGTGGCCCGATGTCATGCATGACATGCTGGAGACAAATATAGATCTGCTTTTTCATCCACCGAGGCAAAACAACCCAACCATCAAAGAGGTGATACGGAAGAATATTCAGGATGCAAGACAGGTGATCAAAACTACCTGCAACAAAGTGCTGAGACGCACACACCCAGGCACACACCCAGACACACAGGGACACACACACCCATACCCACACACATAAAAAGCAAAGCAGCAAATTGGCTTAGATGTTCTGTTTGATTTGCGAACTGTTTTTATTATAAGTCACACACAGCTTCACTCCCTCCCAGAAGCTCCACAGACCTTGCTGCTCTCAGTTACCTTGTTGCTCTCAAATGCCAGAGCCAAGAATTGTGTGCTGAGGTTGCTGAGGTTGCTGAGGTCAAAATCTGGTTTTGCAACCAGGAAAGTGTGGGAACTATTCACATGTCTATTACACAATTATGGAGTCATGTCATGTTCTTTACAAAGCTAACGCCTTGGTTAGTTCTCAGACTCTCATGATGAATCACAAACTAGTTTTGTAACTCAACAGAGTGGTAGTAGTCATCCAGTCAATTTTCTGCTGCACTGTTACAAGCATGTTTCCAATATACTGGCTCTTAATTAAGGCTAAAGAAACTATTTAGAATATTTTTGTTCCTCTTAGTTAAACCAACTTACACAGTAATAGACTGACAGAGAGGATGTGGACATGAAAACACAAGACTCCGTTTCTCTCTGTTCCCCATAATGCAGTGTGAAATCATCTTAATGAAATGCTGACGCAACAGCCCGAATATCTTGCATCTAACAAAACAGCAATTTTCGTCCAAAAATAATTATTTAAACACACTGACTGGGTATTGCAAATATTTATCTCATGGTTGATTTAAGGGATAGATTCTCTTTACAAAAACCTCTCACACAGGAAATTAAAACAGTGAAAGAAATTCACTACAACAATGAAATATAGTTGGACATGATTTCATTAATGAGCTAATTACATGCTACAGAGATGTAGTATGACATTATTGCTTCACCATATTCAGTGTTTTTCCAATTGCACATTATCATGCTGAACATTGACTGCAGCATCACTATGTCTAATGTGAAATAAAAGAACAGAGAGAGAAGATTTAAACCTGCTGCTTGAATACTCAACAACATGCTCCAGGAGTGACAGAAATGGATTTGGAGCAAATAAATGTTATAATGTTTTCTCCCTGACTTACATATAATGATACTGGCTACTTTTACTGTATACCCACTCAGTCTCCCATTTTCAATAAAAACTCACAGGACTCCCATTTGTGCACACATTTTGACTGTGAGTGTGTTCTTAAATAGGTCATTCACAGGTTTCCCAAGTGTGAAGCAGTTAAACGTACTACAACCACTCCGCTCTTGACTACTCATGATTTATTCAACTTGTCCTCACAGGTCATTGCCATTGTGATGGACGTCTTCACTGATGTCGATATATTCAGAGAAATTGTTGACGCCTCTATACGAGGGGTCCCTGTCTACGTGCTTTTGGATGATTTCAATTTGAAAAGTTTCCTCGCAATGGCTGAAACTCAAGATGTAAAAATTCAACATCTCAGGGTAAGTATATGTTTGATTCTCACATGGTTGACAATGGCACATTTTGTAAGGTGATAAATAATAATAATAATAATAATAATTGCATGCAGGTGTCAATTAGAAATTGTAAGTACACTGTCATCCACTGCTGAGTAACAAGTCTCATCTCAAAACCTGTGTGCTCCTGTTTGTTGGGTGGAGGCATAATTAATCTGTGCAAGAAACTTGAGAATCAAACACACCCTTTGAATTCCTATTAAATGCTTGTCACATGCCAGAAGCAATAACAGCAAGTCATGGACTCAGCAAATTCAGGCATTTCATGACCGGCGTACTTATTACCTTTTTCTCCAAACTCTGACCGTGATAAATCTTTTCTGTTGTTTTCCTTTCAATCCTCTGATGGCAGAACATGAGGGTGCGCACAGTGAAAGGTCAGGATTACCTCTGTCGATCAGGAGCTAAATTTCATGGGGCAATGGAGCAGAAGTTTCTTTTAGTCGACTGCCACACAACGATTTATGGCTCATACAGGTAAATGAACCTGAACTACAAGAGGATGTGTGTTGAAGACCACTAAAGTGTACGCATTCATAAAGCAAAAACACTGCTTTTACTGTCACACAACAATTGCTGTCATCATTTCTTGCTTGCTCAAACAGTTGGTGAGTCATTTTGTCAGTTTTTTTGTGGTTTGAGTCTGAATTTCTTTCAATGATATTTTACATTTGATCCCAATGCACAAAGCAACAAGCTACAAGCAACTTTTTTTTTTTATCTTCATTAAAAAAATCTGTACTCATATTTGCATGTTCCTTTACAGCTACACTTGGTCATTTGAGAAGATCAATCTGAGCATGGTGCAGGTGGTCCGGGGTCATCTGGTGAAGTCGTATGACGAGGAGTTTCGCACACTCTTCGCCCGGTCAAATGTACCAGCTGAGCTGAGCCCCCCCGAGGGTACACTCCAACGCAAGGCGCTGCAAGGATGCCAGATTTTGGAGAAATCTCATTCTGCCCAGAAAATTGACCGGAGGGACCAGCTGAGGCACACACTGGACAATGTGTATCGGAAGACGTGTGAGAGGAAACTGGGCACAAGAGACCTTGAGGAGAGGCTCATGGAGGAGGAGCCGAAATACCTCAGACCTTTGATTGAGAATGGGATTGGTGTTAAGAACCACTTGTCTCCCTTACAGTCTGCGGATGCGATGAACTTCTACAAGAGGCACAGCTACGCAGGGGAGAGACAAGATGAAACTACGCCTCAGAACATGATGCCCAGAGCAAGCAACTGGAATATCTCCAGAGAAACAAGAAATGGAACAAAACACCATCCCATGGATTATTTACAAGTGCCACAAATGTACAGAGGACAAAACATACGTCAGTCTTACAATGGGAGTGACAAACAGGTTCTAGTCATGCAGCAAAATATGCCGACACTGGAAAACACCTCCAAGGCGTTCATGCGCACATTGCGGATCGAGTCTTACCTCCAAAAACCTGACGACCCTTTTGGAGACTCTTGCGATTACTTAGACCAATTTGAATCAAGGGACAAAGCTGGCTCCTACGCACAGGGAAGAATTAGGTCTTCCCTTGTTTTCAGGTCCAACATGCAGGAACAAATGGACCCAAACAGACGCACAAACAACACCTCCCCTAGTATTACCTCCTCAGCAGCACAAAATGTTCCTTTGCACTACTCATCAATGCAGTGGAATCCAACCGCGGGTGACAATAGAATGAATAACGATGAGTTCATGTTAAAGAGAAAAAGTTTGCAGATTCTGGATGACAGCTGTAGTAATGCAGGCTATGGCCCAGGGAGAAATGCTCACCACTCTATCTATTCCAGCTACGGCAGAGCAAAAGGTGGACAGATACTAACAAACCCTGACATCCTAGCAGACAACTGGCACAAAAGGCACAGTGTGGCAGATCCGCGATTAAACACTGAGTACAGACATGAAACCTCAGGTCACATGTATGATGCTTTCGCAAGAATGCAGGTTCATAGAGGCACGTCAGGGATCCATGCACAGAATGGCGGATATGGTTTGAATTTGAATGGAGATCAAAGGTCCATCTCTCATCATGATGTCAAGAGTATCACAGGCACAAAGGGTCCAAACTGGCAGGAGCCACCATCCAGGACTGTGTCTGCAGCACTGCTGGATGTGAATAGCAAAGATGTGACAGCTAAATCCAATAGGATGGGCTCCCAGCACTTTCAACAGAAGAAAATGGTATCAAACATACCTGAGCGAAAAGAGGATTCAATTGGGACAGGGGAAACATCAAGTCTCAAGTCAAGTACCAGCACAGACACTTTAACAAGTGAGAATGAGAAGACAACTTCAACATGTGGGTCGGTCAGATCCTCCTTAGTGAACCAGAGGAGGTGGCTACAGGACGACCACCTAAACTCAAAACCTCGGTTTGCAACTGAAGACCATCAAACACAGGCCTCGAACTCCAAAACAACCACACAGAGGAAATCCACCATTTTCGACAAAAGCACGAGATCTGGCCTCGACGTGGGCAGCTGGGGCAAAAACCGAGGAGCAGAGAATCGCCTGTACAGCAGATTTGAGCCTTTCTGCTCAGTCGACAAGAAACAAGAAAGAGAGCACACCAAAAACTTCTCTAAAGGTGAGACAGCCACTGAACACAGCCTCACCCGGACTACACGAGGACACCATGAAAATAAGCTGGAGAAATTCTTTCAAAGAGTGGGGAATCTCATACACAAGAACAAGTAGTGACGACTACTTTAGCAGCACATACAGTCAACAATCAGTCAGTCACTACTTATGCACACTTGACTTGTATTTCTTATTTTTGTATGGACGCCCCATGTTTCTGTGTTTACTTGAGGAAGTTTTTTTTGGCAAACACTGTTTACATTTTGACCTTTTGCTTCTTATGTGCACTAACACCATCAAACAACAACACGTTAGATTTTGTATGAACTGATGCTGCAGATATTTATGGAACCTCTTTTCGAAACTGCCTTGTGGCAGTGCTCCAACTACCAGACAACTGAGGCAACTAATTCAAATACATTGACAGATGTTGCAGCAGCATTAACTTAAGTAAAAATGTCACAGGCATATAATTTGCTGCTGCTAGGATGGGTGTGTACACATACCAAACTGCTATGATACATAATCACGGGATTGTTTTCCCTGACTATTGTTGTTGTCAAGGTAAAGACGCCTCATGTACTCCATATGATGCCAATCTTAACAATATGTCACTACATCCATGTCCTTTATGTGTCAGACGGAGGTGTTAAGAATACCAGAGGGGTTGCAATACTTCAGTAAAACAATATGTTTCTGAATTAATCATGTTTTATTTCTAGTAGAATTTCATAAGAAAGTAAGAGTAATGTCTTTTATTGAATCTTTTATAAACTAACTGAATTTGAAATTATGGTGACAGGGCCCAGCAGAGATGTTGCTCATTGAGAGGCATCATCTAAGGGTTTGTTTTATGTTAAGAACACAATACCTTGCGGCAAAATTCAATGCGCACTGTAAGAATAATGAAAAATGTATATGCCCACAGGTCACTCTGGGACAAGTCAAGGATTTCAACTTAACTTATCCTTAACTCAAGGTTTAAAAACAGAGAAACATGACATTCTCTGTAAAAAAAAATGCATCATGTAAATATGAATACTTTACACTTTGGTACTTAGTATCACTACTGAGTATTCTGACATTGCTCAGAAGATCCATGTACTTTGTGTTGATGATGTTGATAAAATGTTGATGAAATGGATGGGTGATGATTTAAGTTTCTTTTTGTCCTCTGGTGAATCCTGAAAGTTATATGCATATTTACTGGGAGAGTTCTTCAGAAGAGTTCTGTCAACAGACACTTGACAGAAATGATTAAATGTTCCAAACCTGCCTCCTCATAATCTAAGAGGCTGTACTTGGTCACAGTGTGAGTCTCCAGATTCACTGGCTCTGAAAATTACAGCGTTTAAAAGGTATACTTCCTTGTAATTTGTTTTCGTGAGAGTATGTGAGCACAATTATCTGATTACAAACAGCTATTCAGTATCTACAAAAGCCCACTTTTCTAATGAGCCAGTGACACATATTGCCCTGTTAGTAATGAAGCTCAAAGTACAAAGACAGAGGTACATAAATACAAATTAGGGCTTATTATAATACTAAATACTTATCAAACTGCTTCCTCTATACCTCATTGCACCACAAGGGAGTCAAATAAACTTTTTTGTTATCTATTTGATATATGTTATAATGTGCACCCTTTAGAATTCAAATCGCTTTTTCAGATATTTTGTCACCAGCTCTTTAATTTATGTTGAAAAAGTGAAATCACAGAAATTTATCTGAAGAGAATCTGCCCCACAACCATTTATAGAGATATCCTTGCAAAGAGTTGCAAAGATATAACATCTTTCCTTCCTTTTTCCTTGGAAAGATGTTATCTCACATATTAGAGTTTTTAGCTTCTGTAAGCTGCACTAGTTATCTTCTCCCTTAGTTCATTTACCAGAACTCAATTCTGATCTAGTCTGAGCAGTCTAAAGACCCTAATGTAACATAAACCCCAAACCGCAACAGCAGCAAAGAGGTAAACAAACGTGATCATGAAAAATTGTGCAAGACAAATCCTTTATATCTGGACACGTTGGTAGTAAAGCACAAGTCACATCATCTCATCTCATGGCAACAAACAGGTGTCCTGTGATAATGCTGCTGTGAAACACAAACAGTATGTTTGTGACATGTCCCCAAAGCCGAGCTGCACAACCTCGAGGAGATGTCAATTTCAGTAAGAGTAATTGCACAAGTCAGCACATCTAATTTTTATGTTTTGTGAGAGTCTCTTCATTTGCGGTTCACTTAAGTTCTCTTAAAAGCTGTAGAGCTTGGGACTTTGGGGTAACATGCAATTTTCCCTTAGGGTGAGTCGTGTTAGCAGCAAATCGACTTGCGCACAGTTTGATTGACACAAAACAAAACAAAACCTCACATCAACAGGCTTTGCTGCTTTCTTCACAGCCCTTGAATAAAAGCCAGGTTTTAGAAACATCTGTCTCTGAAAACTGCACTTGGACCTGCACAATGGGCTGCACTTAGCACAACTTTTTTTTCTACGTTTATTGACCTCTCAAAGTGCTTCACATTTACAAACTGCATTCAATCGTCCATGCAGACAGCGCTTTCTATGTGTATTCACCACTTTTCTATTACTGTAAAATATTGTATGTGGGATGCAGGGCAAGGGGTATAAATGCTTTGCGGGACCCCCAGAGGCCATGGGAAAAAAAACAGACAAAAAGTAGTGAAATGATCATTTGAATGTAAACGGGGTGTTCAATCTGGAAACTGTAGAAAAGCATGCCCCTGGTCAATAATGCAAACTCACTTGGGACAAACAGCCCATCACATCATCCATTTGTGAAATTCTTCTGTCAGGCAACAGTCAGTGTGGAGAGTTTGACTCTACCTTGTGATGTTACTGTCAGTGTCCAATCAGAATCAGGTGTAAAACACAGTTCTCTGTACACAGATGTTCACGAACGCACCTCAGTCTTTGTGTTACCACTGATGTCATTTTTTCACAAATGTATTTACAGATCATAGACATACAATCTTTTCTAATTATCAACAATCTTGGCTTTTTTTTTTTACAGTGTTAAAACTATAAAATAATCATGGGAACATCACTTTATAAGCTCGAAATGATATTTACCCTAATTTGAGGCCAAATGTTATCCTAAATCCTCCCCTTTATATCTGAGACCAAGATTAACATCCTCAATATTAGGGGGTGCAAATCAGCCTCCTCCTCCACCTCCGCTCTCTTTGCCACAGACGCTCCTGCTTTGATGGCGATCTTCAGCTCATCCAAAATACAATGGCAAACTTATTACATACAACTAAAGGGCGTCTTCTAGTTTCAGATACTGAGTTCGACAATGCTGATAGGATGTCAGTTGGTGCTGTTACAATGCAGCTCACATCCAGAGATTGAATTTATCTCTGAGGTGAGTAGATGTGACCTAATTGGATTGCTGCTGTCCCTGTGTGAAGGGGGAGGAAGGAAGGGAAGAAGCTCCCTCAGCACCCTCATTGCCTCCTGATCACAATGAGCTTTGGAACATTTAACAGGCAGTTTTATCTACACAGGAGATTAGTTCAATTGGACAAATAATAGAGGGATTTCTTCGTCCTGTGTGCTGATAAAAGTACAGTATTTAGTGGAGTCCTGGGAATCAATTTAGAAGTGACAAAGGATGTGAGGCATAATTCATCATGACAGAACTAAATTTGGGGATGGGGTTGAAATCTTTGAAACTACTCTATCATTTTTTTGTATTGACCAAAAAATATTGAGCAGACTAGCATCAACATGTTTCTCTCTGCTCAGACGTTGCCCAAACAGCATCAAATTACTGCAGATTTACTCTGCTGTGTGTGTTGACGGTTTCAGTTTCTCCCACACAGTTGATCTTATCTTTGACATTTAGCACACAACACGTACGTTCACACATTTCCAGAGTTTAGAAGCTAGTATATGTCTCACAGCTGCACAAAAGAGGGAAAAAAATCATATTAATGAGTCATGGCACACTAAAGGTTTGGGCATGTTAAGCTGTCACACCTCATTGGTCCAGCTCCACCTGCTGGCTACGAGCTGACTGAATGTTTCAGTTTTTCATCCACTTAAACAGATACAATTGGGATGAATATAACCATAAAGACATTTAAGTCATAAATTTGAATATAAACATGAACTGTCCTCATATCTATGTTGGATTACATGCAATGAATTGAGCTGTAAATATATGGCACTGCTGTAAGACATTCAACTGAGTGAGCTTCTACTGTGGGCTTAGACTAATGGCTAATGGCCGAACTAATGGCTGCATGCGACCCTGTAATTACTGTCTGGATCAGGATGTCCAGCTTTTGCTCTGACACTTCTGAACTTGACATAATTATTATCATTGTGGAAGAACATGCTAATCCTGCAGCTTTATGCAGACATGTGCATGGTCTCTGACAGATGTTTTCATCCAAAGCAACTGACAAGTCAGGGCCAACAATAAAGCTTCAGTCAGGTAGGAGGCCTTGGTGTAAACACATCTTTTCAATAGATGCAAGGGGGTTGGGAATGGACCACAAGAGTAAGGTAAGTGCATCACACCGAGATGTTAATGTATCAGCCATCACTGTGTGAAAAGGTCCGGCTGGCACAGTGAAAGTTTCAGTCATATATCATGGAATAAACACAATTGTGTGTGAGAGCCAGCAGAGTGATCAAGTATCTAAGAATGCAGGATGGTGAGCCATGAGGCAGGTAATGATGAAAATTGAACAAGGTCTAATTAAATAAGAGCTTCGAGTGGTAGACAGATGGGTTGTTATCAGGAGCGGATACTGGAACCATCTGTGAAGGGTTACACCCAGAACCCCCCATCAGAGGTTTTACAAACAGCCCTTACTGAGGTTTCCATCCAGAACCTTTCTGACTTCTAAGGGTTTCATGTAGAGCTAACACAGGTAGTTCCACCAAGAACCCTTTCATATTTCTAAGGTTTCACTCAGAACTCAGAGGGCTCTAAAAATGTCGCTTTTCGAAAGTTTTCACCAATAACCCTCTTGTCTTCTGAAGGTTCACACCGACGAAGGTGCAACTTCTGGCGCACAATGTGACGGCGGCTGCCTAAAACTCTGTTTTTCTCAGTTTACGTGCAAATGTGCAAACAAAGTTTTCCAAAATCACCACCCTGGCCTGAGTTTTTAGAAAGAATCGTTTTCAGAGGCAAATTCTCCGTTTGTGTGTAAATGAAGGGTGCAAACAAAAGGGGAATGTTTTCAAAATAACTGCGTACGTGTAAACACGGCACAAGCCAGTCACCAGGGTACTGCAGCAGTGCATGCATGGAAAGGCAAAGTATGAGACAAATACACAGGTACAATTGTCTGTTACTCATTAGTTCAACTTTAAAGACACCATTGAGCATCTGGCGAGCTTAATAACTGTCCTGACAGTCTGTCTGATTGGATAATTGATGACTCTTTGGATGTCATTAAAGAGGGCTAAAAATTAACAGACATCATAGGGACACGAAATGTAAAATTAATGGTTATGCACTCCAGCTTCCATTAAGGGAAGCACAGAGTTAAATATCCTCGCCTCATACTGTAGGCTGACGGTGTCACGCTCACCAGGGATAGAACTAAACTGGTGCTTATTTGTAATTGTCCTTTAAACTTGGACTTCTGATCTGCAGAGAGGAGCTCCCAAGGCCGAGCACTTGACTTTAAACTCACGGCTGAGTAATTTTTGTTATCTCGTCAGAGTCTTGATACTTTATCAGGGCTCACTGATCAATAGCAAACACACAAGAAAGGTCAAGTGAACGTGGGCCATTGGTGATGCAAATTTCATGAGTGTTTGTGAGATAATTTAATTTAATATGCTCATTATCTGGAGTACAACTTCCAGCTCCAGCTCCAGCTCTAGAGAGGACAGTGGGAAATTAATTAAGCAGACTGTGTTCAGATGAGAGGTATTCTGCCAATATTTCTATTACACGCCACAATAAACATTGATTATTTATTTCTATTCTTAATACATCTCCATTCATTAGAAACTACAACTGTCATGAAAAAGGATTAACATGTCTTTCTATTAATGTCTAATATTGTCTAATGTCCAAACAAAACAATGCTGCACAGATAAGCACAGCGTCCTTTGACACATGTACACAATGAGTAATGAGTGACTGTGAAGATTTTGCTTCATGTAAGAGATGACGAATAACAGAAAAGCAACTGAAAGTCTATGAAAACTGCTCAGTCTTCTCAATCTCTGCCATCTAAATGAAGATGAAACCCAAGATGAAAAGATCAATAGAAACAAAAGATTGGGTCGAATCTTATCATACACAAATCTGACAGCGGTTTCATGGCAAACCCTGTATTGGAAATACTAAATGTGGCTTTAAATTCACAGGCCATTTTTGAGAACAGTCCATTCCTTTTACATGACACAGAAATAATGAATTGGAGGCAAAATGTTACACCTGGGTCTGATCAAGGTCGCAGATACTGCACAACAACATACAGCCATTTAGTTTCCGGTCTCCCTGTGAGCACCGAGGGGAACTCACACTGTGTCTGACACCTTTACTGTGCTTGTTTACTTGTATAGTTCTTGCAGCAGATACATTGGACTAAAGGAGAAAATATGTGCAGCATCACATTTCTGCTCCTCTGGCAATGCCTCCAAAGCAGGTATACTTTTAGTCTACTCTACTGTACATTTTCAGCTCATCCAATTGCACCTCTAAGCTTCACCAGTTAACATTAAATCACTTCTGATTTAGCCTGTAGGCATGACAGTGGTATTGAGCTTGTCATTTAACTCTCGGCAAAAAAAAGAAAATAAGTTCATTTTCCAGAGTGTCAATCAATAGATTCCTTTCACATGGAGGCATTTCAGGCTGTTCAGTGCGAGAAGCTAAATAGTATGGGTTAGCACAGTCGCCTTAAAACAAGAAGGTTTGAAGAGTCTGTGTGTGTCTGTGTGGAGTCTGCTTGTTCTCCCTGTGCCTGCACGGTTTCTCTCCATATACTGTGCACACTTGGTTGATTGTGCCAACAGGGGTGAATGTGTGAGGTTGCATGTTTATATATGTCGGCCCTGTGTTAGACTGGCCACCTCACCAGGGTGTACCCCACCCCCTCACCCTGTTGGATCCTGTAAGGAAATTGTATGGCCAGTGGATGGATCTGAAGCAACAGAAACAGAATTTCAAGTATACAGAGAGGAAATGGAAAAAAATATCAGCTTTCAATCTTTTTAACAAAAAAAAAATTGGTGAATCCGATACTGAAAAAGACAAAACAAGCAAGTTCAGACTGACAAGACTATGACTGCTATGCCTGCGGAATAAAGAAAACTCTGAGAAATGATGAGTCATTTTTAATGATCTTAGCAGAGACAGGGGACTGGTACAGAATCAATAATGACACACATCACATTTACACAATAGAGTGAAGGAGAAACCTGCAAACACCTGTTGTCCACAAACAATGGAATTACAGTTACGTGCAATCCGGAACAGCTAATTAGCTGTGGTGATAGTTCAGACAGAAATACATCTATATCTCAGTGTGCTCCTACAAAAACATGTGGAATATTTAACAAAGAGTGTTCAGAGTTACTGTAACTTCCACCACATTTATCCACTTTTACATCATTAATCATGTCCACTTTGATCTGGCGATTTTAAAATCCATTTAAAAGATGGCATTGAGGACATGATTGCTCCTCCAGCAAGGCTGACGGAGGACGTCATGCATGGATGAACAAAAACTGGTTCCCTTCAAATTTGATTCATTTTGACCTCAGCTGTCATCAGCCATTTAGGCAGTTTTGTCTTATTTGTCTCACTCCATGTTTCTGGTGCTTTTATCATCTGAATCCACTTTCCTCACCGTAGCCACGCTGTCCACACGGAAATACCTTGGGATATTTGCACCCACTGGGTCCTCAGCTTGTGACAATAAGAAAAATAACTGGCAGGAAAAAAAACAACAATAGCTGCATGTTCACCTCATTTAGTGTAATTATTAAAGGTGACATTTCTCCAATGAGTTTGCCATTTGAAAAAACAACAACAAACAAAACCTATGTCACATCCCTGTCAATAGCTCAATATTTCAGCCACGTTTAGATACAAATTACCCAATTTATTCTAATCACGTGCACTGCTGTGTTCACAACTCATGCAATTTGATCATGCAGGTTAACTGGATGTATGAAATGGTCTCAAGTCATCCTTGGGGTATTTATGCAGTCATTTAGAGGCTCCTGGTGGAGCTCTTGCACAGAATTCAAAGCAGATGAAGGTGCTGCAGTCCAACATCCAGTCAGCCTGACTCCAGTCATTTGCATTTCCTTGTTCCCCAGAAGGAAAAGTCTATAAACCCCATTGGAGTACACTCAAATAAAAGTAGTGGAGCTTGAATTTAATATTGAGATTAAAAAAGAAGAAGAAAAGGCAACAACTCTGCAGAGAACTTCTGCGGATGTGCAGTGTAAGTGATGTTTAATAACCTGAAATATGATAGCCTACCATAGGTCTGAGATCCCAGAGGGATATAGTTCAGAAAATAAAAAAATAGCACAGCAAGGGACCAGACAATAAGTTTTTTTCTCCCACCCTGTAATCCCTGCCTCTCCTCCCAGACTTTACCATTTTATCCCCCCTTTGTCCTCTGAGGAGGAGTGGGTGGACGTGGCTCACACCTCCTTGCTGGCAACAATCAGCTGTGTGGTTGGTGTGTGACCCTGCTGTGGCCGAGCACAAAAGACAAGGGGAGGAAAAAAAAAAAAAAAAAAAAAAAAATCAGCGTCACACTGACGAGGTCTGTGGAGCGCGTTATTATCGCGCCACAGTGCCGCGTCCTTATTGGCAGTCTGCTGAACAACCTGCGGTCACTGCAGACACACGGTTAACAGCGGGGATTACAACGAGCCACGCGCACAACACCTCCGAGGATGTCGGGCATCACCGGGAATCTGGATTGCGAGGACTGTTTATCTTCTGCACACGTGGCCAACACCACGGAGTTACACCTGCACCCTGCTGTGGATGAGGACGATGAACTTCTGAGATACATCTGGAGAGAGTACTTGCACCCCAAGCAGTATGAGTGGGTTCTGATTGTGGCTTACATTATTGTGTTCTTCGTTTCACTCATTGGAAACTCGCTAGGTAGGTTCAATCTTTCATATATTTCTCTCCCCATCCGTGCGATCAACTTGAAACAACTTTTTTTTTTTATTATTGAACTTTACAATATGAAAGCGCGTGTTGCTTCAAGGGGAACGGGATCAAACGGTGCACTGATGAAAAATCTTTAAGTAGACTGCTGTTTCCTTTTTATCGCAGCGGTGCAACTGCTGCTGGAGGAGAGAGCTCAGCTCAGGGGGGATAAATCAGAGAGCAGTCTCCAGATTAACTGGTGGACACACACACAGTCAGTCAGTTTCTCTTGTGGGACATCTTGGCCGCTCTTGGGGGCCCTCTGGTGGCCCCAGAACGTCCGTGGCAACCTGCTGATTTTCTCATTTGCAGCTTAAGCCATTGCAGCCTCAAGTCTTTTTCTGCAGATGTGTGTTGATCATCTCACTGCAGAAGCCCTGCTACTTTATAGCACTGTATTGTGCAGTTAGGTAAAGTCTTTTGTTTTATCATAAAGAACATCACATTGTGACCATAACGCATCAAACCGAAGTACAACCAATCTGTGTGCACTTGCAGGACCTGATGTGAAATAACACATGAAATGATCATGGGAATTTTTTGCATCATATGTCATTTTGTTGGTAAAACAAAAAAGCCATGTCACTATGGCATTAAAGGTTGTTTCTGCGTGAAGTAAGTGCTATGGGTGGAACTCAGAGAACAAATCCAGGTTCTTGTATTTCATAAGAAACAGTGATGTGTTTCTTTCCTGCCTGCATGCGTCTTTACGATCTACTCAGTCCTACTCAGACTCCAGTGCAGAGTTATGGTCACAGGAATGAGACTTTCTAACACTTCAAACACTTCCAAATACTGTCAATCAACTCTGTATGAAGTCAGTAAGTGATGTTTAGTGGATTTGATCCTTACAGCAGATATTAATTGCAGACTTTTCCTTTGTACTAAAATCTAGACTGTGTGAACGGTACCACCACTATTCTTCTTTCTCCCACAGAAACACCAATTGTCAAAAAATCCCTAACAGTGTGTTTTACTCATCTAGTGGGCTTGCTGTGTACAGATAATAGGTTCAGCTGCAGCTTCGGTGTAATTATGCCTTGTACTTTGTCGAAGTAGTCCAGCAGATGCCCCCTTCTCCAAAGTGGAAATTGCATCTATTTGTATGACAAATCCAGGGGATACTATGGGGAGGGCTGGCATTTGGTTTCATCAAACAGGCCATTAGTTCCAGAGCTACAGCTGACAGGTTGTCATTATAACTGTCTCCTTTAGATGAAATGCAAACAGCAGAGGCCAAAAGCTTTCAAAATCATCTTAGCTTCTCTCTCTTTGTGCCTTTGCTCCCAAGACATTGTTTTCTATTGATGTCTGCAGCAGTTTTACCAAAACCAGAGCACAGCAATGAAAAGCTTAAGATGTGACAAAACACATTTGTCTCCCTTGGACTTAAGGAAGTCAGCATCATCACCAGAGCACAGAAGGAAAAATCAACAAAAAACAGATGATTTGTTTTGACTGTGTGTTCTTCCTCACAAATTACAGCTACTATGATTTTTACATGAGCAATGGATCAGTGCATGTGAAAGGGAACACTTATCACTCATTGCACTAAATGCAATGAGAATTACCTCCTGACTTTCCACTGACTTTCAGCTCTATGGTGCATTTTACATAGCTACATTTACTAAAATGATGAGTATTGGTGTTTGGTGATATGCTAGTGTTGGTGTTTACGGCTTGCCACTTCCAAGAGATAAGTTCAAGTTGCAAGTAGAATAGTTAATAGCCAATGGCTGGCATAGCCGATTACCTATATGATAAGATTCTGGTATGGGGGCTAGGCAATGTATTATTAATATAGTCATTATCATTATGATTATTCATGTTCACTGTATGCTGCTAAAACCACCCCGTTTGACAAGCTGATGTCCACCTGTTTCACTTTGAACTTCCTCCAGGAGTATGTCGGCATCAGATGGATGCCTTTAACTTTGTGTTCAATTAAAGCCAAACTGCATCAATCCAATAATCACAGTGAAACGGGGGAGGTCAAATAATGAGCTGTTCAATTCAATTGAAGCAGGTGCATGTAAGTGTTACTGTGGTAGCCAGTCAGCACACCAACAAGAGCTGAGGCATCAATTACACATTTGCAGTAAGTTCATTATTACACACTCAGTGAATTCTCTTTTGTGTCTGTGACAACGTCGCAGATCTGGTTGTGAGGGAGGAATTCGTCTTATGTTGTGATGAAATCAAACAGCATTTTTAACAACCTGCACAATATGCACTTGTAAATTTGACTGATGCATAATGATTATGATTTTTAGCAACTGTAATGATGACAGTAAATGTAAGTATATCATAGCTTATGTGTCCGTCAGTGTTGATAATGGAGATCTTTAAGATCCTCAATGAACATATCACCATGTACAATATGAAAGAGTTTCAGGACAATTCATGCAACCACACATTTTATTCATTTCTGTTTCTGAAGTTTGGTTTTACAGCCTTAGACACTAGGTGTGCTTTCTACATAATAGTAGATTTCCATTACATGTAATCCCGTATGTTTTGTCCGTTATGAGACGTCGTGCAGAACATGTTCCATTTTTCTTCTAAACTGACTGATGGTTCTTTAATATGTTTTGAGCCGGAAGCCTTAACAAAACTTACAGTACGGTCTGCAGCATTAGTTACCAGAACAACAGAGAGTCGTTTGAAGTTGAGCCACCTCGATCAGACCAGATCAATCCACTAATCCTGCTTTGTGAGAGAGGCTCTTGTTCTCATGGCTAATTTGATAGCAAATAGTTTCCTACTTAAACATGCAGCACAAACACAACAGCTCATACATCCAGTTGGACTGTGTTTGCTGCCTGGCATTGGATTCCAAAGGAGAGTCTTGTGGAAAGGGAGGGTCCTGTGATATGGACAGATTCTCTGCATAAGACTGAAGACACACTGTAACAAAGTGCAGCCTTTTATTAATGGCTTTATGCACTAAAGTAATATTCTGTCAGTCATTTTTCCACCCTTCATAGTTTGTTTATATGTTGATTTTTCTGCATTATTTACTAAAAGAAAAAAAAATCCAAACATACAAATTATATGGTACAATATTTCAACCTAAAATAAATCTTTTTTGGGCTTTGTCAAGTTAAAACAAAAGGTTTCACTTGATGGAGTCAGACTGAAATGTTTTTGGTGTGGCAGCTTAAAAAAACATTGGGGATGTACACACACCCTAACACTGACAGAGCTTTCAGGCTGTAATTTTCCTCAGTAGTTTGACATGATTTGAAATAGGATGCTTAGGACTTATCGTGAAGAGGGCCTTGATTAAAGAGGTCGTCAAAGGCAAGGACAAAGACTAGTCACTGAAGACCAATCAACTTCTCCATTATCTGTTGTAATGGCAGAGATAGAGGAAGGATGAAAAAGAGGTGTTGTTCCCAAGCTTTGTTATGTTTGAGCCTTCATGTGCTCTTTCTACTGGGACACCATTGAGAGTATCCTGACTGGCTGCATCACTGTGTAGTATGGATGCTGCACCGACTCCTGCCCAAAGACCCTGCAATGAATAGTAAATGCAGCCAGAAAGATCACTGGTGCCCCTCTGCCCTCTCTCACAGACCTGCAGAGCAATCAGCATCGCTGGTGACCCCTCCCACCCCTCACACTCCCTCTTCAGCCTCCTGCCTCCAGGCCTGCTACACAGCTTCTTCCACCAGGCTGTCAGGATGCTGAACTCTGCACTACCTCCCCCTCTGCCCCCTGCCCCTGGACTCTATAGATACCATATGCACTACAGCTACGTATTTATACTGTATATATTTATTTTACATGAAGGAGAACGACTTTTCGATTCTTCTGTATGTCCTAGAAATACAGAGAATTGACAAATAAATATCTTTAAATCAAGAATAAATCACATTGTCACAATCATTTCATGAGAAATATTTGATTCCAACTTTATGGGAAACAGTGCACTTACAGCAGGGATTATAGTAATTTTAGTATGATATCACTTTTCTTGTGTATATTGCTTGAGAGGTCATGTCTGTAGAAGCAAACCTGGCACATCTAAATGACATGTGACTGGAAATTTCATTGTGACTGAAGATTTTTGATTTGACAACTATTTCATAGTAGATGTTCACATCACATGTCCTCATGAAAGACACACTGAAGATAAATTGTTCTGTTTTTTTTTTTTTTTTTACAAATAAAAGGACGGTCCATGTCTCTCCAGTGCTGTTTGTGGAAATGGTTATTCACAGCATGGCACTACTTCTAAGTTGCATTATAGTTATCCATATAATAGTTTGTGGGCTGGCATGAGATGTCATATACATGCTTAGGGAAATATTGTTTGTCAGAGTTTTCATGGTAGTATGTGTATGTTGTGGAGCACTGTCTGAGAAACACTGAGGAAGAGCAGGAGGTTACTCATAAGAAAAACATGTCATGTCAGACTGTTTGTTTGTGCTGCAGCAGTTTCCTTTGCTTTTGTGATTCTTCAGTGTGTGAAATGAAAAGAAAAAACAGCTTCAGTGGTTCACAAATACAGAGAAAACTTGTTAATTTCAATTATCATTATATTTTTTTCCAATACTTTGGCTGTTGTTGCAGATGCAGCGATTGAATCGTGGTGTTGTCACACCTTTTCATATTCACAGTGGTAGATTCTATCCTGTGTTTGCTGTTGTGTGTAGTTACAGTTATGGTCTAGATTTTTCATCATTTTCATTTAATCAAAGGCAAGTCAACAGTGTCAAATTTTAAAGTTTTGTTATCTTCCAAAGGCTTAAAAGAAATGTTAATACAGATGGATCTGACAACATCAGTGCATTCACAGATCACAGTCGACTCACAGAGTTAAAAGGACAACATGGTTCACCACAGGTGTTTTCATTTATGTTGCCTGATAAGACCTTCTCCCTGGGCTGTGTGTGGGCATGTACTGACTATTTCTCGTCGACATGGCCCACACTGTACTGTTCCAGCTTTTGTTGTTTGATGGTGAAGATGAACTTGTTCCTCTTTGATTTCACTGAGGACGGGAGCCAGAACCAATTTGCCTGTGTTACAAAATGACCAAAGTTTTTTTTTCTTCTTCTAACCTCACATACTCAGTTTCCATCTAAATGTCAGATGTGAAAAAGGAAAATTTTCAGCTAGTCTGTGGGGAGGGATTGGAACTGACCTCTCATTTAAAAAATACTGAATAATTACATCCTCTGCTTCAATGCAGTGAGTGCAATGACAACATATTCAAAAAGCTGTTAACCATATTTGACCCTACCTAGTATTTGCTTAGTAATCAGTAGTCATTATTACTGGTTATTTCCAGTAATAACTTCATAATTAATAGTCTGTAATTTAAATGGTTACCAAAAAGCATCTGATGAATCAGAAACAATTATGCTGGTAAGGCAGTGGTTGCCTTCGTCTCGTTGTGAAACAGAGCCTATATGTGTGTGTGTGTGTGTGTGTGTGTGTGTGTGTGTGTGTGTGTGTGTGTGCTGTTGTTTCAGTTGAGAGTGAGCTGATTTGTTGATTGTGGATTGTGGTGATGGCAGCTCTCCTCAATGACAGATGATGGTCCATTCTAACAATTGTCCTTGTCCAATTGGTTGAAATAAAAAAATAAAATGAAGGAAAAAAAAAAAACTTTTGTTCTTCCATCCATTCCTACCAGGTGATGTTTGAACTTCCCACTTGTGCAAAATCCTCCTTGACGTGTACATATCTGATCTCTGCAGCTGTCAGTCTCTTGGAACAATAAACAACAGGCCACCAGCTTTAGCTTTCACCATTTAACTGTAGAAGGATGTTTAGAATCAGTTTTTGAATTGTTGTGATGTTGTAAAGGCACTATTTCAGGAGACCTATGGGTCCTATCAAAGGGCTTAATGGGGACTTATTGCTTAGTCAGACGATGATGGGTTATGGGTCCTTCGTTTAGCTTTTAGAGTAAAAAGATATTGGAGTACATTTTAAATTTTAATGGATTTCATTTTTAATTTCCAGTGAGTAACCGGCACCCCTACATGAATGCTGCTTAATATCAGTTCCTCCACTGGGCTGCCTTGATTGCTGCTAATTTCTCATCTCTGGATTTACGCCTGTGCTCCTGCTTGAGGACTTAAAAGACACACTTATGGGATTTCCATGGGGTTGTTGCAGGTCTCATCAACAAGAACTGTAGCAGATTAATTTTCTAGTATTCATACTGAGCTCTCCTTCATCACATCTCATAAATGATTGAGGGGTTAAAAGACACACTTATGGGCATGCTCCATCTTCTTTACACCACTCCATGAGCTGGTGCCCTCAGAGGTACCCTCGCCCTCTTCATCTCACTCTACAACAGAGGAGCCTGCTATGCCACACACATTTAAAGGGATTTTCTGGCATAAGTTTAACCCATGGTCTAACGCACCATGAGACCAAGTAGAACACCCCCTTGAGAGATCAAGTTTGCCGACCACAAACTTCTCTAGTAGTAGCAACTTCAGCACAAACAGCCAGATAGCAAAATACTGCTGTCTTTGTAGCCAAGAGGCAAACGTGATCAAAAAAGCCACTCATAGCCACAAACAACGCTCAGAACAGCACCAAACTTCATCAACAGTACAAAATGGGGTCCCAGCACAAAATACGAGGCATCAAACACCTGCTAGCTTTGCCTGGTTTGTATTGAAAAAAGACGGAAACAGAACTCACCCACTCGCCTCCAGCTGCTTCCTACTAATGCGGAAGCCCTAACAAGTTGATTACTGAATGCAATAGAACAGTAAGGAGTCCAGTACATTTAGTTTCAAAAATGTATGCACACTTTACTGACTGTGATAGTTTGAGAAGCTCAACATCATTTCCCTGTCAACACTTGCTAGTTATTTTTAGAAAGAGATAGGGAAGACAGATAGGAACGCTGATGCATTCGGCTTTCCTACGACAAAGCAGCTAGTCGTTTAGCAATATCCCTTTAAAGCAGGACTGCTTGATAAAAGACTCTGTTATTTGTGTGTAATGACTTTTTATCATCATAGAATCTGGACATTTATGTGTATGATACAGAAGTGTACAGAAGAACTGAGGTCCGTGCCCCTGGCTGTACTTTTTTCAACAACTAACTCATTACAGAGGGGTGTGTGGTGTCTTATAGACTTTATAAACCCAAGACCTAAATCATCTTCTGGCTTCATAAATGAATCCTCTGAGATTCTGTCAATAATCCTTCTTTTAATATTTCTGCTGTCTGCTCCCCTTAACCTTCATGGAGGTTTTCCTCTGATTAATTATTTTAATTTATCTCACCCACCAACCTGGCCACTCCTTGGCAGGACCTTGCATTTGATCTTGTTCTTGATCTTTGAGTCTTACATAATCTGACCTGACATATTCAGTCCTTGTATTCCTGATCACAGTTGTACCATCTCAGTTTAACCTCATTCTTTCAGCTCACATAGCCTACACAAGTGCCTATAGCTTTCCAGACAAAGAAACATGTAAATGTAAACTAATCCGCTCCCATGCGTATTTATCGATTTGACATCATTTATAATATGATTTAATCCACCTTGCGTTGTTCCCTTTTCAAAGTCCAGTGCATTCACTCGTTCTTTCACTGTGGTGTTGTTGTTTGCATTTGCAGTGTCGATGCGGTTTCTGCAACTTTCAGTTTCAGTCTCTGATCTTAGTTATTTACATATTAGTCAATTTTAATGCCACATTTTCCCAATTTAAACTAGTGCTCCCTGAATTCATAAAAAGACACACACTTCCAAAATGCTATTATTAAGGGTCTCCAGGTCCACAACAGCAGCTCTTCTGGTGGTTTCTAAACCCAAACTCAAAAACAAACGGGTCCCCATACAGCTATCCAGAGGTGATTAGGATGGCTAACGCTTCATTTATGCTCCCTCCTAAATCACACGTTTATAGCCTCCCTGTGATCCTAAGTCTTACTTTACTACTTTTTTGTTTTAATCGCTTTTTTTTTTTTAATATATTTTACTTTGTCCTCACTCTGGAAAAATAAGCTTCTTTCTCTTTGTGTTAATCATTTTGAAAGTTTTAATTTATGGTCTTGTATCACTATTCTTTATATCATGGCTGCACCGTCACAGTGTCTAAGTACTTTGTTTTTTCTGACTCAGAAGGTGTTTTGATTGACAGGAAGCTATACTTTGTGCACAGTAATTGTGTATTTGTATTTGATTTGCTTTCAGAACTAGAGGATCCAATTTGGAACTGGAACTCAACTTAATGGAGATGCTGTCATGGCAGAAGACTTGTTATTCATTAAGTTTATCAATATAGCATTTGGATAATACACTACAAAGGCCATGACGGTGAATTCCTTAAGAATAACACAAGACAATCAAAAATGCTGCTTAAAAATAATTAGATTATACTGTGACAGTCTAGGAAATGTCAAACTCACACAATAAACTTTAATTGAGTAATTTCTGAATTGTGAAGTTTGCCGGCAGGATCTCCATCGTGAAGAGGAATTTAATTAGATTTTAATTCAGACTGTGATTGACGGCATGCCTTCAAGGCAGTGGTGATTAACACTCAGTGCTTTACACATTCTGGAGCAATTTGATAATGTTTGTTTTTATTAAGTCTTTGGGCTGTATTTGATTGTGCATCACTTTCAGTTTGTTTTGCAGTGTGGAAAAACCGCCACATGCGCACCGTGACCAACTATTTCATTGTGAATCTCTCCTTTGCCGATGTCTTGGTCACCATCATCTGTTTACCTGCGAGTCTTGTAGTTGACATCACAGAGACGTGGTTCTTCGGAAACACACTTTGCAAAGTTGTGCCTTATTTGCAGGTAAGAGATTAAGATCTTTTGAACTACCCTGATATAAATAACTCTGCCTGAAAACTTTTTTTTATTGTTATTAGAGGCTAAGACCTTTATTTCTATTCTTCTGTTCATTTTTCTTTATCTTTATTCAAGGGGGTAAAAAACTGTTTTTTTTCATCCCAGGAGATGTGGACTGTGTGAATCCTTTGATGTTATCCCATGGTGATTTAACGCCTTGGGCAAGTTTTTTTGCCTTCTCAACGTTTTGCATTCTATTGCAACATCGACCCCAGCAGATCTGCAGAAAAAAAAAAATCACACTGAGGACCACAGTGCATCTGCACTGAGAGTGTGAGCCAAATCCAATGCTGTTCTGCACAAATTCTACATCCTATACACTAAATCCAACTACACACACACAACTACCACAACATGCACAGTATGACCACCACAAAATATATTTCTGATTAAATGATGTACACAAGATATTCTATATGTATACAGCCAGAGCTCCAGACTGCAACAGTTGCTTATGTGTCTATTTTTTGTAAGCTTGTGAGCAGATTTAACTCTGTCTGCAGAGCCAGGGGTTTCATTTCACTGGGGCCTGCCAGAGCTCTGTGTCCTTCAATGTCATGACATTCATATCACACTAGTATTTTTCAGTCTCCCAATAAACCTAATCACCTAGAGTAACACACACAGCGACCAATGGTGTGAATAGCATTGTTTAGTTTAAGTAAAATCATTATGCTTGATGTGAGTTTAAGTTCACTGCATGGTATGATGCTGATGGCACTAGAACAGAGAGGATAGAGAAAACAGGAATTCCTCAGAGCATAAATATGTTATTCTCATTTATCCTCGTTCTGCTGCTTCTCTCCATCTGAAAGCCACTGTCTGGTTTTTACATGAGTATGCTTTCATGAATGTTTTTATACTACATTACCAAAATCTAGAATAATGATTTCAAAATTGTTAAAGGGGGAACCTCAGAGCTTACCTCATGAGGAAAGGGGCTACAAACAGTTTAAATGGGCTTGTGTGACCAACTGAGAGAGATGGTCACAGCAGTGCATCCAGTAAAAAGCAGCTGTAACCCAAAGGGTTAAAGGGTTAGTTATGTGAACCCCTGCTGTGCTCACTGCTGTCTCCCCAGGCCCAGGCACATCACACCTCATGGAACCAGATTAGCAGACCAGTTGAATGCATTGATGGTCACACTTGCAGTTGTGTGCCTCTCTGCTGTATTGGAACTGGTGCTGCTACAGTAAGGGCACATGGACTGAATGTGTCAGTTGTATAATTAAACACAGTAATTCAAGAAGGCTCAAGAAGTCATTTTTCTGACTGTTTCACTGAATTTTATGCAATCTTCTATACCTGTCAACAAACTCTGTGGAAATAGGTACAAACCAACAGTGTACTTTGTGGCCTGTCAATCCTGATTGATTTCTATGAGCTGAAGATTTAAGATCTTTAAAAACCAAGCCACACATATGTAGTTTTCTGTTCGTGCCTCTGGGCTCTGCCCCATGGCAATAATGAAAGACGTTTCACCATCCACACTTTTTAATACTGGCTATATTTTGTTGGCACTTGCTCTGAGGGCAAACAAACTGCATGTCAAAGAAAAGACACTTCCTACTGCAAGAACATTTGAAACAGAGCTGACAGATAGGAAGGCTGTTGGCTGAGGACTTGCATTAGAGACCCGGGTTTAAAACTAAGTCCCAGCAAGTACAAGTTGTTTTGAAATAATATACCTCATCATTTTTTTATTGCGCATATTCACCCCTAACCACATTAATGTCAAATTCAGGTGAATGCCTCTGGGCTTGAAGCTGTAACCATGAATAAAATAAGCAATGGGATCTACTATATTTCTTGGGTCTTTGAATCCTGACAGCTCCACTCTCAGAGTAGCTGAGTTTCTATCTAACTGGATCTTTTTTTGGGCTCTTTTTTTCCAGACCATCTCAGTTTCTGTATCAGTACTTACACTGAGCTGCATTGCCCAAGACCGTTGGTATGCTATCTGCCACCCATTGATGTTCAAGAGCACAGCCAAAAGGGCTCGCAAGAGTATTGTTGTCATCTGGGTTGTATCGTGCATCATCATGATCCCTCAAGCTATTGTGATGGAGTGCAGCAGTCTGCTGCCTGAACTCACAAACAAGACCAGTCTGTTCACAGTCTGTGATGAACACTGGGGAGGTACGTTTTCACAACTCCCCTTGAATACACAACAACACTGAGCCAGTTTTCTCTCTTCATTAAGTTGCAGTAAACAAAGCAGGCTATTGATTTGATACCTTAGGATCACAGGAGACAGGTTGAAGGATGCACCTGGTGCAGCTGCAGGATGCACACACACACACACACGCACATTACACTCAAGAAATCTCTAATTCAAATAGCTCAAAGTGCAACATATGTACACTCAAAACTGAACTGGTTAGCAAATTATTATGACCTGTGTATGTAAACTGACACATGGGGTATGAGTAGAGTGATGAAGCTCAGGCTACAAATAAAGACAGCTGTGCAGATGACTAATAATATTCAGTTAAATTCTATTCTATTTGTACAGGATATTGGAAAAAGCACTGAGCTCTGTGAAAGTAGAGAGAGTGAGAAGGGAGGGGTGAGTGTGTGTGCTAATGTGGGAAAATGCAGTGAGTTTGTGTGTGCAGCGGCCTGCAGGGGGAGTCAAGGCCGGTTAAGGTACTGTAGGTAACGACCACCTGCAAGATCGAGTGGCGCCAAAGACACAGAACTTAGTGAACCCAGCACGTGGCAAAGTGTGACACGGCCCAGTTAGGGTGGGGACTGTGTTGATGAAAGGTGAAAAGATTAAAGATTATTGATAAAAGGGTCATTTTCACCTGTCATTTGAATAAGAAGGTAGAGCACTGATAGTAGATAAATACAAACACACACAGAGATAAGAAGTTGGTCTGGCCTGGAGTAGACATGGGTTTATGTTCATTTTTTAGTGGCGTAAACTCAACTACACCTAGGTTCAGTCTTTTCTGGTCATTTTTATGAAGTTATTCTGACACCTCTAACTTCTAACTTATATTATTTCTTATAACATGATTATGGTTTGAATAAACAGTTAGATTTAAACTTTACACTCTGTTGCAGTGCACTGAGGTTTAATTTTAAGTGCTTTACTCAGTGTAGCAGCTGTTAGGTTTCTCACTACGATACTGTTATATCACAGTAAATTTTACAATGGCCCTGAGAGCTCAATGCACTGCTTCTTAAGAAAAAGGACATGCCATAAATATTACCCTTGAGATAACTTGTTGTCAATTGGCCTTTGTTGGAATAAAAATAAGATCCAGCACAGAGCTGGTTGCGATCAAGGATCTTTATTCCAGCATTTAGTAATACAAAATAACGATCAAACATGTTCAAAAGTTAGATTATACTGGGACTATCTTACTTGCTAAACCTGTAATACACAATCAATCCTTCATCTATAAAACTGGCTGGTGAGGATGCTGGCATTTTACCTCAGATGTGTAGTCCTCAGCCTGCCAGTTGGTTTTGTCTATATTTCATCACATAGCAGAAAACACGTCAGCTTAAAAAAGAAAGAAAAAAAGACACCCAGCTGCTTCAACTAATTTCAGCCAGCAACATTCACAGAGACGCCTGCTTTTGTTTACTGTGAAGTCGAAGACCTGTGGTTCCAAAAATTGATGTGTATTTCTAAATGTAAATGTGCTTTGTGAGAACAGAAAGACTGACAGGCATAATAACAGTAACTGAGGGGGTGATGGGTTCTGGGGAGAGATCCTGCAGTTAGTTATCAGTCAACTTATAATGATGTTTGGTTTGTGTGTACTTTTTCAACAGCTGAGATCTATCCAAAGGTGTATCACACCTGTTTCTTCATTGTAACCTACTTTGCACCATTATGTCTGATGGTCCTGGCATATATCCAGATATGTCACAAGCTATGGTGTCAACAGGTGCGCAGATTTTATTCTATTTTTTGAAATATAAACTCCTGTTTAAATATAAATCTCAGTAATCTGTGGTGCCTGATGTGTGCATATGTTTTATTTACAGATTCCTGGAAGCACATCAGTGCTGCAGAGGAAGTGGAGGCCCATACAGTGCTCAGCTTCTGCCTCGAGTCGGGGAGAATCCATCAGAGTCAGGACGAGCACGGTCTGTGCTGAGATCAAACAAGTCCGAGCCCGACGCAAGACGGCTCGCATGCTGATGGTGGTGCTTTTTGTTTTCGCCCTGTGCTACCTGCCAATCAGCGTGCTGAATGTCATGAAAAGGTAATAACCTCTCAAGCGGTGTAGCTTCAAGCATCAAGACATTAAGAAAAAAAAACAGAAAGGGAGAGATGAAAGACAGAAGCTGCTGTAAACCAGGCTTCACATTGTGCATTAATGTTAAGGAGCTCAGATGGTAGTCTCGTGTGTTTACACCACTGACAGCGCTGATTTGTTACTTGTGTTCTACAATCCTGCCTTAAAATTGTATGATTAATAGTGCAGAATGGAAAAACCCCACTGAGAGAATCTGTAGCTGACACCATGTCCTGTTTTACCTGCAGAGTCTTTGGGACATTCAAGAACACAAATGACAGAGAAACAGTGTACGCGTGGTTCACTTTCTCACATTGGCTCATATATGCCAACAGTGCAGCCAACCCCATCATCTACAATTTCCTAAGTGGTAAGTTTGTAACTTGTCTCATCACTTAGATGAGACTTCAGCTCTATGAGTTTATTGCTGCCCTCTAGTGTACAGTTTGGGAACAAAGATACAAACACACTGTTGCAGATTCTTCATCTGACATGAATGTAAGGCATGGTTGCATCTACCATAAACGTTTTATCAGTTAGATGCTATTAAATAACAATGACATGCATCCAAGCTATCATTACGTACCAAACAATTTGAATAAATATGATCTGCTTATCATGAAACAAATATATTTGTTGGTCAGAACTTTAATGAAACTGAAAAATTATGTCGTGGATGCAAGGCATAAAGAACAGGTTCAGTCTGATGTGTTTATTTACCTCATTTTCCCTAGGGAAGTTCCGCGGGGAATTCAAAGCGGCCTTCTCCTGCTATTGTCACGGCCAAGGCCAAAATGAAACTCAGAGGACAAGGACCAGAGCAAGCACGGACAGCCGGAAATCTCTGTCAACTCAAGTAAATAACATGGACAATGTGTCACGCATATCAGATCAGATAGTGTAGGAGTCTTGTACCACAGGTGGTTTGTGTGACCAGTTCAAGCTTCAAAGGACACGCTAATAACTTCTAACTCTGTTCTGTGGACCTTCTCATGTCTACATGAACAGGATTTTAGAGCAATCAATATATGGCAATCACCTGTAATTCAAAGAAACTGTCAAATTATTATATATATATATATATAAAAAAACACCACTTGGATGTTTAGTATTTAATAGCTACCTTAGAGGTTTTATGATACACGCTTTCAGTTGCACATGGTTTTACTGTATTGTCAGCGTCTTTTGTATTTATAACTTTATATTTTCTTCAGTGGTCAGAATCAGTATTACAGATTATGAGCTAAAGGGTCTTTACAAAAACTGAGAGGTGCTTTCTTGCAGATGTTTTACAGATTGGCCTTATGATGATGCCCTTAAATGCTCATAAATGAGGGAGTTTTTAAATTGCAGCAGCATATTTAGCCCACGTCCATCAGAAAAGGGAAATTGAGATTTTAACGTCCATAATGAAATCAAGTATTCCTCTGGTCTCAAACATTGTGGTCTCCTTCAACACTTAAGTGACATGGGTGTCGAGAGGTGTCAGAGCTTCAAAGATCCAGAGTGACATGCACTGAAATGCTTCTGTCAGTCACCTCCCCTGACGGCTGCCGAGCCCAGCGGGCACTCTCAGAAAAACAGCGGCTGTCATGAAAACCAAATATCTTCAAGCTACATTATGTGGCGGTCAAGACATGTGTCCTGAAATGTGCATCAGAGATGTGTTTTGTGGTCTACAACATCAGTCCTCAACTTGTATTCTATTGCAGATAAACATACTTTATTCTTTGTTTCTAAGCTTGTTTCTGAAATTAGTTCAATTCAGTTGACTAATATTTCAATAATTTGTTTGCATGAACAATATGGACTGCCACCAGATTTATATAAAATGTCATGTTGCCAGAACACTGTTTTGTTCTGCTTAGCTACATGGCTATTATAGAAAAAAAACAGGTTAATCACTTATTTATGTTTTTATCTGAGTAAATGTTCCAGTGCAAGTTTTACATAGCAACCGATGACCATCATTCAGTGAACCCAGTCGGGAAGTTAATCTATTGAACTAAACAACACACGTGTCAATGCTCTCCCAGGAACACCTGCTTCACACTCCCACAGTTCAACACATTCACACCTGGACTCTGCCCAGGACAAAGGCCTTGCTCAAGGGCATCTCTGGGGTGATAATGAAGCAGTTTGGAGCCTCTTTTTTCTTCTCTACCAAAAATCCTTTGTGGCACTCCAGGGTCGAGTGGTGACCAAGTGGTCAGTCTCCCCTTTTTAATTATTTACTTTGGCAAGGACTGGAGCCGCTTCACAGCTGTTTGACTCATACAATATAGTTAAAATAATTCAAAGTTAATTTAGTATTTCCATGAATATTTATGAAGTGTAAAATGTCATTGCAGCTAACAAGACTGAATATGGGTGCAATTAAATACTGAAGTTTGCATCCTTAAATGCTAAACCTCAGACTCTGATCCCTGAGTAGTCATATCAGCATGTGTTTGCGCTAACAGAAATTAGACCCCAAAACAATTAGAGAAGGAATATTAAAGGTGCCTGTACACATGCAGACTTACCAACAAGCTTTCTATAGGCAGAGCTGTTCATCAGGGCTTATCACTGAGACACGAAGGCAGATGGATGGACTTCAACTAACCAATTCTAAATGTTCACATTGGAGACTCTTTCAACATAATGGCAGCTTAAGAATACAGACCTACAAACCTAGAGCTCATCAAATGCTGACTAAATTAAACAAATGGTTACAAATGTTAAAAAATGGGAAAGTTGCAATGATAATTGACAGACAAACAACACTAAATCACTAATGAGCAGTGCAGATGCAGTCGTCTTGTTCATATCCAAAGTGATGTCTAATGAATAAACAAAATCTTTCAAGTCAAGATAATCAAATAAATCAATTAAACTTGAAGAGCAATCAGGGGAAGACACGAGAAATACCAAGAAAACAATCACTGTAATTTTGGCAAAAACAATAGGAAACAATCCTGTTTGATTTCTGTTCAGTTGATTGTAGCCAAAGCTAAACTTCTGATAATAAAAGCTGCTCTAATTGGTCAACAAGTCTTTGTGTTGAGTCAGAAATATTTCAGAAAGGATGTTTAAGGATGAGAGTAGATGTGTATGGTTTGGTAGCTTTGATATTAGCCAGTAGCTTTGATTCTCAATTTGACAGTGAGAGTCACCATCAACATCACATCAATAACAACACGCCATCGTACATGTCCAGGAAATATCTCAGATTTGTGCCCCCGCTGGCAGCAGACAGTCAGCTGGCATTTACCCCCCCCCCCAAGTTCATCTCTTTCTGTTTGTAAGATTTTGATTCTATTAAGATATTGTATTGAAATCTATGTTGTTTTTCCATATGCTCTATTTTTCAAATGTATTACAAAGTGGAATGTATTATGTGAACTTCAACATTACGTTTTGACATGCACTTTATGCCTTTATTCTTATATTTATTTATTTGAGTGTGTATTTGACCTCGGCGTGCACCATGGTCAGTATTTGTAGGGTTCTGAATGTGGTTATTAAGTATTCCTGTAAGAGTCAATTAGTTTTGATTGACAGTGATGCACTGTGTGTATATTTGGTTCATTAAAAAGCACAGACCTTAGCCACACTTTTTGAGATTCTCTCCAATTAAAATTAATTTGCTTCATTTAAATTGTGAAAAAAAAAAAACACTCAACTGAACCAAACTGTCAACTTGGATACATTTCACACTGTGAAATATCTGACTAAAACATAACAAAATGTTGATGGTTTGAAACCTCTGTGGTGATGGTGACCTGTAGTGTTGTGATGCATTTGTTTCCATTGGCAAAGCTCCAGTATTTGATTTTGAGTATATTTTCAACATTTTGTCAAGGCTTTATGAGAATTTAACATTTCAGAACTGCCTTGTATTTCTGTGCTTTTCTCTAAATTTTGAAAGCTGTATGGTTTATGGTGTCAGTGAAGGTGTTTCAAATTTTTTGGAGGTATTAACAACACTAATATGACATCATCATTTTTTTTTTTTTTTTAATGATATTGCTTCTTTGGTTTCAGTTTTGCATCAACAGCCAATCAGGACACTTTTTTTTTTTACTGTTACCAGGAAGCTCCCTTGTACTTTTGTATTTGGCTTTTTATTTTGTTCAGTCAGTGGCTGTAGACCTTGATCAGCCTGTAAATTGACACATAAACCCCCAACTAAAATGAACCACTGTCTATTTTCATGTTTTAAAGACACAATTTGACATGAATGTATTAACAGTCAGAGCTTCATTGAGTTATGCACAGTTATACTCACATGTGCTCAGCTTGATCTCCTCAGATTGCTTCATTAGTCCCTTTACTTGACATTTCTGTTCTAATGAGGTCTGAACGTGTAATGATCAGTTTTTACTTTCTACTCTTCACTGTTGTGGGGTACAGATTGTAAAGTGGAGAATATCGAAAATAACAGCAACATCATTTAGGTTCAACATTTAACATTTAGATTTAACATTATCATTGCATCTAAGAAAAGTAAATACCACAAGTTGTTTTGTTTTTTTAACAATAATTTGGAGCTAAATGTTGCTGTTTATTTCAGTATGCACCACTGTACAATTGACTTCATTGTGTCTGTTTTTCTACACATCTTTTATCAATAAAGTATCTGCCAACATGGTTTAACCTCTGCTGTCTCTCATCTTTGCCTCTAGTCTCCCCCCAAAATACAAGAGTGCAGTTTCAACTTATTTTCCATATAAATACACCATCCAAAAAACTAATATAAGCTTATGTTAAGATACCTAGTTACATTTTAGCGCAATGCAACAGTAGACCAGAGTTGGCAAGGGCAGCATCCCATCTATTTGTTTTTTTTGACAAACAACATAAAAACAAACACAAAATGCTTTAAATCTGCAACTACTGCTCTTGTTTTGCCAGCAGGGGGGAAGAAACTAGATGTCCATGACACATCCAGCAAACACAGAGCATCATCATTTCCTGTGAGCCAGGTAGATTCAAGTCCAAGTGCAAACTTGGAGGGGACTGGACCCCTGGGGTTAGAGTTAGGGGGGGGAATGTGGCTCTTCAGTTAAACTGTGCTCACCAGCTAACTTTTTGGTTTGGAGCTGAGCAGGTAAATTTAGCATACCACTGGTTTTTAAGTGTTTAATTGTGGAAAACAGCTGCATTCTGTGTCTGGAAAGAGCGATGACAGACATTAGTGTGTGCCAAAACAGTTCAGTGGTAGCTAACACAAGGTGTTAAAACACTGAGTTGAGTGACAATCATCTGTTAATGGCTGAGGGGTGCCTTAAAGAAGACGTACAAAAATAAAAGCCACAACCTGATTTCCACGCACTGTGTGATCCTTCATGTTGTGACTATGTCATGTTGTCAGTATTTGCCACAGCTGCTAAAACATCTGAATACAAACTTCAAAAACAAATGTGGTAGTTACTTTCTGTCCATGAATAACTGCACTGATACCTCTGCACATGAGAAAAACACAGCCTGCACACACTACAAATGCAAAGTGAGTCAGTCCAAAACAATTGTGTTTGTTGCTCTTTTGATTTTGTTTTCTTTGTGAGTTGTCTGCGTCATTTTATTACACTGTGTAAGGTACAGCCTCCAGTAAATGTGTGACATCCTGTTGACTGTGGGTGGTGTATCCCGGCTTAAGTGCATTTACACCACAGAGGCACAGATCAGCTGCAGGAGAGCCTCAGCTGCAGAGCTTTACAACAGCTATCATGCAACTCACACACCTGGAAGCTGCAGTCATCCTTGGTGAGTCTACAGTCAACTGTCACTAGGTTTCTGTATGGCAAATATTATAGCTTGAATATGCTTGCTCATTTTATCTGTGTGTTGTCGGGGCATGGGGTTATAATAATTTAACCCCATCCCCTTATAATAGAGACAACAAGTTGTGTCCACAACCGGTGGTGTAAAACATCCATTTCATGGTTGTAATGTGTTTGTATTCCAGGGATTGTTATTCCTCATATATCCAGCATCAGTATTTCATCTGCACCTCCTGACTGTGTGGCCACTCTGAATGTCTGCATGTCGGATTTATGCGTGAGGGAACGGGCATTTAACAACGGCATCTGTAAAAGTAACAGTGACATATTTCCAATTGTCTAATCCTGCTGCAGGGAATTGGAACATCTTATCCTTTCTAGAAGTAATGATTAAATTTGGCCAGGAAGCTCAGGACATGAAACTGTTTAACTGAATTGCAGCTCTCGTAGTATGGCTTGAATGTAATAACACAGCAATAGCCTGAAGCAAAGCCTTTAAATTCAAATAGATAATAATGAAGAGGCCTTAACTAGCTTTTGAATGCTTGTTTTGACATTAGATTCCCGTTGGTGGTCATGCATTTGTATGTTTATATATCTAAACAGCTTTGACCTGTGAAATAATCAGAGCAGGAGACACGTAGGAAACACCTGTTGCTCACTCACTTCTGTCCTGTTCTGCTTCCCTCTCATTCAAGATGAAGGTTGCCAAATAAAAGGCTCAGAGGTCTGTAATACGACCATCCAGACCGTACTGGACCAATTTCCCTCTCTGCGAGGGTGTGTGTGTGCCTGGGAGGACGAGCTTTGTGACTCCATACAAGCGCTGGCCGCACAATGCCACAGAAAGCCAGGTGCACTATTCTCAGTCGTATCTGCGATAAGCATTAACAGCTGAAATTACATTTTTGTTTACCAAAGGTGATCTGATGCATGAACAAACACTACTGTGCAGCAGAGTCAAGAAGAGCAGATTGGTTTTAACAACAGATTTATTGTGGAAAAAAAGCTCATCAGGTTTTCTATTATTTGCACAGCAAGTCAGCAGAAGAGGAGCACACTGATGGACTGGAAGTCAAGCGGTTTGACAGGCTACGGTAATGTTTTTTATTGTGGTTAAGCCACAACTGAGAATATAAAATGACAAACTGAATTCAACCAATACAAAAAGTGATGTTCATGACATCTAAAAAACTCTCTTTCACTACCTTCTCGTCATAGCATACGATGGACATGCTGGATCCTGCTTTGACCAGATGCAAGTCTGTATCAGTGATACAGTTTGCAACAGGTACCTCGCACATGTTCTCCAGGCATGTACGGCAGATCTGTGTGACCCTGAACGCTGCCAGCGAGTTACTCAACATTTCTATGGCAGCATGCCGCACAATGTTGCAGAGATGCTGGGCATGTGTGAGTGTGAGGATTCGGATCAGAGCTGCCTGCAGATGAAAAGTGTTCTGCACAGTGGCAAGTGCGGAGATGAGACCCGGATCTGCCAGGACACAGTTACCCAGTGTGTCCAAGACAGTCACTGCAGGTATGTGGCTCTTCTGTCTCTATACTACGGTGGCCCTGAGAACTCAACATGTGGCACCTTAAAGAAACACATAAAAATCAAGAAAATCAGTTTGACAGCACATGAATACTCACAGCTTCAGCTTTCAGCATGGTATTATTATAAAATAATAATGCAAGGTCCACTGTTCTGATCTTGAAAAGCCCTTTGACACATTAAGCTGAGCCACAGCAACTTTTTTTTCACTGGATTCACTGGATATTACAGGTGATGATGTGATGCTCTGTCTATTTTTTTCTCCCTGATTTACCAGAGACCTTTTAAAATCTTTCCAAGCTAAATGCTGGAGCTCCGATGAGGCTCTGTGCAGCGACAGTGACCTCCAAAGTGATGACGAATGTTTCATCAACATGGATCCGGCCCTCATTCTTGGTACACATTCTGAATGTAGACTGGCCTTCTTAGCTACTTTGGGCACCCCACTTCACCATGCTTGTTCTTGTGGAGGCGTAAACAACGATGACCTAAAGACGTGCAGCATGATTCATGATGTTCTTCATAACAGATCATATTTCAGTGAGTATCATATGGATTTACAGCACAACATATATTTTAAACATACAATGTGTTTATTGTAAATATTCTACGGTTGTTTATGCTCCACTTAGTGCCATCTTTGAAAAGCACTGGCACGTCCAAACCTCCTGAATTCAATGAGTCTGAGCCTGGACACACGTGGTTATATGGTAAATCTGAACCTCTGCACCCTATACTGTTGATCAATACACTTTTCAGTGAAGTGAATGTCACATGTTTTGTCCTTTCAGATGACCCACTCTATGCTTTTGCGACTGTGCTACTTGTTGGCATCATTATATTGATCATTCTGGCAGCTGTCAGTAAAATTTGGTAAGTATATCAATAATAAGTCAAAGCAAATTATGTTTCATCTATGACATTGAACAATAATCCTTTTTTTTTAATCTTTACTTCTTCATGTCTTACAGGACGTTGAGAAAAAGAGATAAAACGAAGCTCCACCACCCAAAGAAAAGCAACTGTGTTCTAATTCTCTGATTTTAATTGGTCCGTTACGTGTATCATCAAACTCACAAATCACTTTCATTCATTTGAAGAAAAAAAAATCTCTGTGAAAAATGTTGTGTCAAAAAATTATTACAATTCTCTTGGAGTTTTAATATCGTTGCCTTAATGTCAGCAACATGACTGTGTATATTCTCTGCAGTGTACACTGGCTGAGGTAACAGATTACGTGCTTAAGAGTGGCAGCCTGAAAGCACTGTATTAAATACAGTTAAAAGTGTCTCAACGTAAAATAGAGTTTTTTCAGAAAGATGACAATGAATTTTGAGCCACAAAGGCAAACATTTTCGCAGAGCTGAAGAATTGTTCAGCTCACTTCAGCTTTTAATCTTTTCATTGCACTGACCTCTGCTCATCCATCACCGTAACACATTCGACATGTCTGGGATTGCTTTATGTCATGGGTTGTGTCTTTGTGGTGATTTATTTGGTGCTCTTGGCTTCTACTGTATCAGCTAATAAAAAAATATCTATGAAACACTCAGAGTTTGATAAAAATGCTGAACAGTCTCTGAGGTGACAATCTGTATTTTCATCAACAGAAGAGAAAATGTTTTAAAAGAACAAGCTGCAATTTATCATTTTAACAGGTTCCTTTTAGAAATTAAAAACTTCCAAATCTTTCCAGCATTTGAGGCTTCTATATACAGCCTGTGCTTTATATGCCCCAGGGACATACACATAGAAACTAAACAAAAGAGACAACAAAGTAAGATTAAATGAAAAAACATGTAGAATATGAGAAACAGCCAGAGATGTCAAACTTCAGACAAAGAGCCAGGAGCATGAGGCACAATATAACAACAACTAGTTAAATGGTGCTTCAAATTTAATCTAGAAATCTTAAGTCAGACAGGAGGAGGAAAATTACATCGTTTGAAGCAGCCTTTCAGAAAGCGCTGTCCACAAAGCACTTAGTCCTACATGTGGAAACAGACAGGAGCCTTTGGTCAGCTCTCTGACAGAGACACGGAGACAGCTGATATGAAATATAAGCAGAGCCAAGACCATTTAGTACTTGGTGCAAACAAAGAATTTTAAAAACTCATTTCAGTTCAGCTGTAGCGTGAGGCAAGAACCGGATTAATATGGTCCCTATTCTTCTTTGGAGACGTGAGTGATGGCTGAACATAAAGAGCTGTTCTAACAGCGGCCAGATATGAAGGCATGGAAAACATTCCCGGGTCAAAGTCGCAGAGGACTGTGCAGAGAGATGATTAAAATATCAGATTCACTTTGTTTGATGATTTAGTCGATTGAACTTCAGAGCAGGAGATGTTTTACGTGACTTGACAGAAGCAGAGGTGACCAGGTGAGGGGCCAGCAGGCAAGTTCAATGATCTGGTACAAATGATAGATATTTGGATCTAATCTGACTCTGTCTGGGAAGATTCTTATCCTGTTTGCACAGTAGATTATTTTATACCTGGCTCTCTTACTGTGAACACTTCAAAGCACAAAACAGGGGATCAAAAAGGGGGGGTGGTGGGATCACTGAAAACATACATGAAAGGTATCTGTACTGTCTGAAAGCCACTCAGACATGAGATTGTGACACGACCAAGACAAAAGCACACGGCGCAGCGCGTGGACAGCACTCATGCTGTTTAGACGCCAAAGCATTCCTGATGTGAAACAACACTTAATGCTGAAGATGCAGGAGCATGACGCACGTGTAGAAGGGAAAGAGTGAAACAGGCTGACGAGGGTTTTTGCTTTGCTCTGGATTTCACCTTTTATTTTTTCCATCAAACACTTATTGTTTTGCTCAGAAAGGCTCCTCAAGCTTTTTGATTTCCTGGTGATCAAAGAACAAATTTTCAGTAACTTCTTATTTCTTCTTATCTAGTGAATTTTTGAAGACGACATCTGCAATCTTTCTGCCAGTGAAGTGTCCTGTGAGGGTTTCAGAGGTGTTGATCTGTGCCGGCTTGGATGATGCTGTCAGGGGGTTTAGACTGTTGTTCACAATACGGTTTGTCTGAGCAGGATTTTAACCGGCAGCCTGTGTGTGATTCTCACCCCTCATGATGATGCCTGCTGCTACTGACAGGACAGCTTGTTCTGCTGTAACCTCTTCACCACTGGCTTTGACTATAGTCTAAGCCCGATGTTCCATAAAGCACCACAGTAAGTCCTGCCTGTGGCTATTAAAACTGTACACCTTGTCCCTCTGAGTGTCAGTCACAGAAAATCTAAAATAAGCTGTAATGTACCTCATAGTTTCTTGCTTGTCATGATCCAACCGTTGGAGGTCCTGGTCCAGACACAGGTCCGCAGCTCGCCACGGCCACCACGATGACCTCGTCCTCCTCTTCCACGTGCCACCGGCAGTACACACAGCTCGGCCCTGGTTGCTCCTCCGTCTGGGTCTCCGTTTCAGCCCGAAAGCAGCCGTCCCCAAACGTATCTGGATCAATCGTGGGGGTTCAACTCTGTCTAGAAAATGTCCGTTCACATGTGGTGGAGCGACTGAGGCTGCAATTCTATTTAGCTTTTGCGATAGCACTCGCGATTAGCATGCACAGTTTTCGGGGCTTCGTGCAGAAGTGTCACTTGTTTCTTAATATGCACCCGGTCTTGTTAGAATCGACTGCCGTGTCAGCAATCGCACAACACTGTACGCACTTTACACTCACTTTGTCATCTCTAACACACTTTGACTCGTGCCTCGCTCACACAATCCCACCTTCTCTCTCGTCCGTGCAGAAACACCTCTGCACCTGACGCTCTTGTTACCTGCTCACCCCAATTAGGACAAGAAATTAGTTTTTAACAAACATAAATCCACACCATACATATTTAAAAATTATGAACAGTTTTATAATACTTTTTAAAATGTTTTTAATCTTTTGAAACTGAACCTTTTTTAAAGTATTAATCCTACACTAACCCTACACATCAGGTATCTCATCGCTATCACTTTAAGATACTGGATGGATTCCATGTTCCAAGAGAATGAACTCTAATGACTTTATGCTCCCCCTGACTTGTCTGTGTAGCACCACCAACAGTATTCACTTTTTTATATTTCTAAATCTACTGGATGGATCAGCTCAAAATTTGGTGCATACAGTCATGTTTCCCTGATGATTAATTATAATGATATTGGGGGTAAACTGACTATTCACATCATCATCTGGAAGCTAAAAACAGGATAATTTTGAGCTCTGGCATGTGATAATCCAATTACACAATATCCTTGAAAAACTGCCCATCTTCGTCGTTCAGCCCTGATTGTCAATCTTTGAAAAACAATGCATGGCACTGAATGTTGGCAAGATTAAACAGCATTAGCCTATAGGCCAAATACCTCATCTCTAACCCAGTGTAGTGAGAAATAATGTTAAAACAGGGCCAGATATAAGTGCAGGAACTTATACATCTATCAGAAAAGAGAATTAGTTTCATTAAATGACACCGCACTGGCCAGGAGCTGAGAAAAGAATGCACTGGATATATTACTGTATAAGTTCTAATGTGAAACTAGGGCAGTACAGCGGTCTGCCTGGGTCTATATCCAACACATGATTCATCCTACTTGATGTCTATCATTTGATCTTCCAAAGCCTTCTCATTATTGCAGTCATCTGATTTGCATCTGTTGAGAGCATATTTTCTTTTGATGAGTACTGGTTTGCATATGTGATGAAGATGGGCTATTGTGAGTAGACAATTATCACATTTAATACACTTATGTAAATGTGCCAGTTATCTGCTGCATCTATTCATTAGAGTTGAGTTTTTATTCAGTGCCAGAGTCCAGCCAGCTTTCACTCATGCATCTAATTACACTGATTTCCTGCTGGGATATGAGGTGAAGAGAACTGACAACAATGAAGTCACTGGATAGGAAAGTGGAGGTACCCTGAGTCCTGAGAACAGAGACATCCTCAAGAGACAGTTTGTCTTTATTAACATTATCTGAAACTAATACACGAGGACCTACATTTATATCATTGTTTCTTAAGTACAACATATATGGCATTATCACGCTAAGCTTCAGATAAAAGTTCATTAAAATTCAGTGCCACATTTTGATTTTCACGGTTGCTATTGTTACATCTTACAGATAGCAGGATGTACAGATAGATGAGACACAGATGAAAAGCAAAGACATCTGACTTCTACAATAGCTTATTCCATGGCAATTTTTTTTTTTTTTTTTTTTAATGGCAAAAACAGTCAAGGGGCACTTCTTTAATAATCTTTGGCAAACCTGAGGGCAAAACACTTCAGAGGCTGCTTTGATGGCTGTTTTTCTGTAAGTTTGAGAGGAGTCATCTTTCTGGTTGCTACTGCCACAGACTCTGAAGCTGAAAATATCTTCAGAAGTAGACTGCATAAGGAAATATTCATGTTTATGAAGCAGCAAGGAGCTTTTTTTGCATTATGTCTTATTCAAATCAAACACCTTTTGGTGATAATAAACTTCAGCACACAGCCAAAGCAGACTAGATTCTACTAAATTCTTATTCTGTTACTTAAGGCCACATAGCTTTGCAATGTAATTACAGTGACTGACCTTTACTGGGTGTGTTTGACAGAGCCAAATAAATACGACAAAGCGTAAAAATATAAGTGGAAAAATAAGCCTGTAAAAATGTGTGTTTATATCTAATCAATCTACTCCTGTGTGACAGAGGACAGTCTTAGAGTCACTTGTCCCCATTTAGTTATTTTCAAGCAGATATGACCTCTAGTCTCTCCTTTGCAGTATCCAACTATACTGGGCAGATAATAAGAACAACAATAATAATTGAGGAGAACATAATGGTCCTTCAGCTCTGAGTAAACAAAAAAGAAAAAAAGCGGAAATGTGAAATGAAATGCGATGGCTTTGGAACACAGCTGTTGAAATCTTATGATTTTTGTTTCGGACACCTCACACAGTTTAAAACAAGGAAAAATGCATTTCAAATACAGCGGCATAGGCGATAAACTGGAAGGCAGCAAAAAGAGGGGAAGCGCTTCAAAGGGAGCAGGGGGAAATGTCTAAACATATTCCTCGACTGAAACACATCACAACGTTCTGCCTGTGGCCTGGGCGACTTTGGAGTTTGTCTTGCGATGTAAAGCGTTGCATATGAAGTCACCAGCCTCTATGACTTTGCTTAGATCAACACCCTGCAGAAAAATAGTTGTAGTATCAGTTAAAATGCAACATCTCCAAGGTAACATGATGCTGGTGAGGTGAACAAATGAGGATGTGAATGGATAAATGCAACAGGTGAGAGAACACTAAGGTGTAGTGAAAATATTCCACCAGCAGGGGTAGGAATTGTTAAATAAATTGTTCCTGTGGAAGGTCATGCAACACCGTGGGCTTATGCAAGTTCTGTAAAACCACTGATATTGTAAAATAAACATTTACAGAGCGGTACAGTATGTTTGCACAGCGATCTGTTTATGTAAATGAGCTTGGAATGATTGTATGAGTTTCGCTGATGTGTTGGGGAATTTCAAATACAGCAGCTCTGCTCCAAATAGCACGGCAGAGATATACTTACAGTTTCAATGCCCATGCCATGGAGCATGTAGAGAACATCCTCTGTTGAAACATTGCCAGATGAACCTTGGGCGTACGGGCAGCCTCCCAGGCCAGCTACTGCCGAATCCACCACACAGACCCCCATCTGCAGAGACACACAAGAGAGACATTCAGCACCTCCACACAGACTTCACCTCAGGTAAAATCCTGGGAACAAAGATCCTTGTTCTGCTGAATTGTTTGAGGTGCTGGCTGCACGGCCGCGCGCTGCGGTCGTGTTTTACAGCTGTTTAGGAGAACTGTGGGCTTATGTCTTGAAGATGAGTGGGCACAGAATGTCCCACAGTATGCCTTAGTCATCCTCTTTGTCAGCTCTAACCACCAGCACCACATAATTACGGCCTTGTTCATATGAGAGGAACATTATAAATGCTGAACAGAACATTTCATATGTTTCTTATTCTCCTGGTTACTCATGTTTTTACAGCACTACTCTGCCCTTAACCATGGGGATTCACTTTCTTGCCAATGAGAGGATGTTTTTTCCTCGGCTGGATGGTGTCCTATTACACCGTGCCAACAATACAGGAATTGTAACATTACTTCTCAAATGTGTTCCTATTTCAGAGATTTGGTCCATTTGCTAATTATAATCAATATTTTGTGGGAGAATGTCCTTTTTTAGACTTCAGTATCAAGAGTCCCTAACCCTCTATATGAACATTTATGTGTTTGCATTGTGTGTGTTTTTTTTTCTTTTGCTTGTTTGGTTTTTTTTGCTGCCAAGGAATGAGTTCACTGAGTAGATGAACTCGACATGTCTCTAAATGCAGATATCACATGCAGAGATAAAACAGCAGCGTTTTATTGGTGTCTAACCTTCGTTTTCACACCAAAAAATGATGAAGCCAGACCTTGGGTTTTTCAGAGTCATTACAGACTCAGGTCTCAGGATGTTTTCCACATGTCCCTGGGATTGTCATGAGAATATTAAAGATGTTTTCCAGCTTCCGTGGCAGAGCCAGATGTCAACGGATCCCACAGTGAGACAAAATTAACACTCTGATCCTCTCAGTGGCATTGGGTCATGAAGGACTCCATGGAGCATGACCAAGGAGGCTAAATTAAAAGAATCTCTATTGCCTTTTTTTTTTTTTTTTTTTTTTTTGAACAATGCTGCTAATTGGTTGCTTTTCCTCCAGACAAGAACCTACTTCTTCCAACGGCTGTCTGAGCCAGCCATAATTGCTGTTTGTGTTGGCAAGGGGAGAGGAGGAGGTGGGGTAGAAGGAGGAGGAGATCTACTCCGGTGTGTGTGCAGTGCACAAGATTTCCAGACCTTGGTTCAAGCCAGAGCAGGATATTGTACTAGGCAGAATTTTTGTAGTATAAACACAGAGTTGTAATCTACCATGCCAATCCTCTCGCTTTCAGCTGCTAACCGTGTAAGGCCAGGGGTCTTGAGCATACTGTTTCCGCGAGGAACAAAACAGAGCCTTCAGCAGCGCGCCCTGCTCCTCTGGACAGTAATCACGCAGGGATTGGTGGTCAGCAACTCGAACTTGCCAATGCTCAGTTAGATTCTCACTGCCCAGAAACCAGATGTGCACTCAGTGTGAAAAAAGCCATATCCAGTGAGCTGTGGCTATATAAAAACAATACATTCCTGGGTAACGACACAGTGCATTTTCTAACTTTGCGTGATTGGGGATAAGCTTGTTGACATTCTACACACCGAGTGGACGAGGCTGAGGATGGACGTGCTCCCATTTTGGATTTATAACTGCGTCAGCGAGAGGAAGAAAGAAAGCGTATTCACTGTGGGATCTGCAGCAGTGATGCTTTACCCACTACTACATAAACTGGGAAGCTGAAAGAAAACTGTCACAGATCCACTGCTGACACATATATAACATCTTTCCAAGAACCTGGAGCCCAAATCCCAGATACTGTAGGGCAGCTGGGAGATAGACAAAACAAACACAGAGAATAAATAAATGACTTTTTTTTTCTTCATGATTTACTTAAGCATTAAACTACTGAACCATATAATCAAATCATTCATCTTTATACCTCCTCAAGAATCACAGAGTTTTGACAAAATTCTGATCGTAATTTAAAATCCTTGTGCTTTAAAATGATTCAGATCTGTGTCTTTACGTGTGGCCAGTAAGAGGAAAATTATATTTGCATATTTAACTTTATAATCCCCCTTAAAAAGAAATATGTTTGGCTCGAGCTGCCAGAAGGACAGAAAAACAAATCAAGTTGCCATAGACACTGGCTGTGCAAAATGCACCTGTCTGTTAGTTTTTTGGCCAAGTCTTAGTCTTATCAAAAATGCATTTAATAACCTTCTATATAAACATTTGAGTTCAATGTAGACCTATAAAGCTGGTCTTCATGCATCCTACATCTTTGTGAATTCTGGTTGAATTGGTTAATGCAATCATTTGACAAATGGAATATATATTATTCCATTCAGGCCATATCCTGTTGCATTGTATTTTGATGCTGTCAGACCCACTGACACATTTACAGTACATTAACATTCATTCATTTGTGTTGTGCCAGATAAATAGACTGTATGTTATCATACTGTACGTGTATGAATACACTCATCTTTTTTTAAATGTTGCTAACCTAGTTTTGTGAAGGATCTTTCAGTTTCATGAAATTGGTTATTTTCTATAAATAGTAATGGGTGATGTGATTCTCTTGATTATCTAGCTTCAGAGTCTGTCATTATTCATTATCGTTGTTGATCATGAGGCTTTTCCATTTCACTGAAAATTGGCAATTTAGCGTGATAATCATGATGATTAAATGCAGCAATTTTATGTCAATTGTACTATTGTCTCACCCACGTCCACTAATGAGGCCTACGTAAAAGTGTACTGAAGCTGTCAACACACTTACAGTTCATCTGTGATTGTTACTGACCCTGCACAGGCCATCGTGCCTCATGGAAGAAAAAAAAAAAAACGTAAGAAAAAAAAGTGCAGATGAATGTTATTGTCAGTGGAGAGCTCAAGTGTGAGCACAAACAGGTTATAGTGTATTCCCCAGCTGCAGCACTACACAATACACCAAAATTGCGGGTAAGAATAAATAATATTCTTTGCCAAGCCTGTGAAATCTAAGTACATACATTGTCATTGTGTGACCTGCCAGGAGTAGGTTAGTAACAAAGCCCCCCCAGACCTCATGAGAAAAAAAAAAAGGTACAAAGACTGAGGAATGTCTTTATCAGGAACAAAAGAGGTGACTCAGGGCTGACAGCGCTGGGGGAATTCATTTCTCTCCCAGTTGGTGGTGTGGGCTTCTGGCACACAGTAATGAAAAACTATGATAAAATCTTTCATTTCCATCTTGTTTATGGGTGAGCAAATGGTAGGCTAAATATCCGCGGCTGCTATTACTCTCTGTGGCCATGGGGCAGCTGTGATGAATCATTCTGAGTATGATCCACACAGGAATTTCACTATCCCTCTGTGCTTCCTCACTCCCGCGTAGAAAATCTAAGCTAACTTTTAAAATATTTCCCACTTTACACATAGACGTTGTTGAGCTCCACTTCTGTTCAGTGTTACAGTGATACAGCCGACCATCACCACAGATAATGCAGGACAGTGATTAAAACTATACTCTCCTCCGATTTGAAGCCTTATGGTGTTTTGTGCCCTGAATGAGTTTACAATGTATCATGATTTTTTCTTTTTCCAGAAGTTAGAAATAATATGGAAGTTCCTGCTGAACTTCATGATATGAATTTCCCTGAAAAAATAAAAATTACAAATTCTCCTTATACAGTAAAGTTTTTGTACGAATGCACATAGAAATAATAATTATCCTCATTTTATTTGATCTATTTATCAAATTCAGAATCAGGAAATACAGGTGTGAAATGTGTGAAAATGTATTTTACGGTGTTAATATTGAGGTTCTTTGTCTGATGGGTGTGAAGCCCTTGTTAAAACATCCTGGTCTCTTTTGTTCTTGGGTGATACTTTGTTTGATTAACCACAGTAATTATGCAGCAGGGAAATTATCTCCTGCACACCAGACATTTACAATCCTGTGAGACAAAGTGCCCCTGAAGTTCTCTCGAGTTGGCTCAGCAGCCACCGAATGAAAGGATCATTTTCCACTGGCCTTTAAGCACAGCATTGTCAGAGTTCAACAGCCAAGCGACAGATGAGTTAGGAGCCCCCCAGGGCCTTTCTATCCACCTACCTTTCTGTTGCTTTGTACAGCAGACACTGAATAGGTGATCCTTTGTGCTGACCCCCTCACATCTGTTGACCCACCCAGCCCCCAATGAGCTTCCTCCTCTGCAATGACAATGTGCCCCAGAGAACTGATACAGCCATATCTACGTTACCTCTGTTTTATGTCTGGATTTATGTCAGTTTTACACCCGCTACGGGCAAAGTGGAGAATCCGCTGGGGTTTTCAAGCTAATTACATTTTTGTGAGTCGCCAATATTCGAGCGTATAACTGTAACAGTCCGTGAAGTTCTGCAATAGCATGCATGTCTACCGTGATGGGAGGGCCCTTTGGAAATATCTTATGTTCATTAAGATTCTGGGATTTTTTTTTTCACGGGGCAGTTTGTGAATCATCTTACTTTGTGGGACGGCTTAGATCATGTTTCTTAATGCCCCCTCTTCCTTGTTGACTGATGGTTCCTGGTTTTCTGTGTGTCCCATTGTGACCTACACATTTGTTTTGGGCCGTCTCAATACTCGCCGAACAGAGGATACATTCATAATGTCGTAAACTGACACATTGCCATTAAAGCTGAGGGCCAACTGAGGTTTATGGAGACTTTCATAAAAATCTTATCATACTCTACATACTCAAAATGGCAATATTTGTTTAAGGGAATCGAGTCAGCCGTATTTTTATTCATATCATATTACTTTCATTCAGTCTAGATGTTAGAGGCTTGAAAATACATCAAACAACCTCACCCAGAGTTAATGACTTAATTGATGAGAATTAGACTTGCTTTGCCTGATTCCCATGAAATAATATTTCCATAGCTCTTATAAAAATGAAGAAAAAAATGTTGCCTTTAAATGTACTGTAAAATTGTCTAAAAAGATGGATTGGGAGCAGCTTAACATATGATTATCCCCAGCAGGAAGAATGATTTAGTGCCTCAGAAAAGACTTGTGATCTCTACGATGTTGGCAGTTACTTGAGCAAGTTGAAAGATATCCTGGAACAAGAATCACCACCTCAACTTTGCTTCCACATCTGGTTGCTCCTCTTCATGTCATCATGACTAACAACACTGATGTATGCACAGGCTGGGCATTTATCCACGATCGGCCTGTGGCTCTCCGCAAGAATATTTCTATTCATCAGAAGGAGAAGGGTGTGCATGTAAAGGAGAAGGTGCCTGGAGAATCCTCGCCAAGCCACGAGGAAAGCACAAACCGAAGGCTGTCAGACAATTTAACGTGAGGATGTGAGGATCAAGAGGATGATGCACTGCTGTTTTGTGCTTGTACAGCGGAGAAGCTGCACGTCCAACTGCTGCCTCTTATCCTGTAATCACGCCAGCATTCATAAGCCCTCTACAGACCTCTGTAACAAAAAGTACTACCGCTTTTCACATCACTCACACAAAGATCATGAGGATTCGTACTCTGCTTTACATCAAAGCTCTGTGACTCACACCTGTCCTCCCTGAATGATCAGCGCCCACATCCTTCTTCTCGTCATACAAGCCTGAGACATTTTCGACCTTCTCTCCGTTTGCAGAGAGCCCTTGCGTTTACCTTCTTTCACTTGAGTTACAGGGACGTCAGTTTTCTTCTTCACTCTGTTTTAAAATATGTCTGATATCACCCAGGTTTTGAGAAATTTCAAGCTTTTTCCACTGCATTTTCCCAGAAATCACAGGATCAGTGGATATCCACTGTACTATTGGAGCTGCCCCCCCCCACCACCACCACCAATTTAAGAACTTCCAGGAATACCAGGTGCTTTGAGAGTGACAGCACAGTCCTGACAGAAAGCAGCACATTTCCCACAGCCTCTCTTAGAAACATGGATAGATTATATTTCAACCATAATTTTGGGTTTATGCTTCAGGGAGAATTTGTTTGTTTGTATTTTCATTTATTTTTACTTTGTTTTTCTCTTTTGCTCTCACTGTGAGCGTTCATGTTTTTGTGTCTCCTGACCCTCTTGTACATGTGGAGTGTTTGAGATAAATTTTATAATGAGTGAGTTCCCTGAGGTTTCGACAATCACACTTTACATCAGAGAACTGTTAAAACCATGAAAGTACAAAAGGTCAAAGTTGAGTAAGTTGATACAGCCAGGCAAAATGGCTGGCTGTATCAGCCAGCGAGAATCATGTGAATGTTTCTCGCTGATAAATTTTTCTTTCTTCTTGTCAAAGTCATTAAGAACCGATTTCTCACTAAATCTACTATAGCTCCATTTTTCCTTCTGTCAGGCTAATAGTCTGACAGATAAAAATCAGTCAGCACTGATGATCATTACATAATCAGTCCTTATCGTCAGTAGTAGTCACACTATTGGTAATTTTGGGATTACTGGATGTATTATGTATTATGATGTCTTACCTTAAGTGCAGTTAGGATGTTGGGCAGTGCTTGTCCATAGGTGTCATGGCAGTGAACTGCTAGAGCGCTGGTAGGCACCTCCTTCATCACACTCTGTAGCATCTTAAACATGGACCCTGGAGTACCGACACCGATGGTATCCCCCAAGGAAATCTCACAACAGCCCATTTCATATAACCTCTTTGCCACCTAAAGAGAAGTAAAAATACAGCAAAGCAATGTTTGCATTCACAGGAAATCATATAGTGACAGAATGTTTGGTACATTCAGTTTTTCACTGAACTTTAATTTGTCATAGCTAAAAATGCTTCAATTTGTGGTTACAGTGGGAAATATGAAGAACGGCCTCAGTGCCTGAAACCAAGGACCCATGGCTCAGATTTGTGATGCACATGGGAAGTTTTAGTCAACATGAAGTTTCACAGTTTCACATTAGTTTTTGCATTGCAATACAAGTTCAGAGATGCCAGATACAAAAGAGCTCAGCCTCATTCCCAGACAATTATAAGTGCTGCTCAGATAAGAGTCTGCTCTACTGTAGTTTAATAAAACGAACCTCATCTTATAAATTTATCTTGCATATAAAATGAGAAAAAATAGATTATAAACCTGGAAGTTATAGTCACTTAACCTTGACCAATGTAAGCTTGCAGTCTATATATTACTAAAGGTTGAATGAACGATGATGCATCGATTATGAAGGTTTCAGACATTAAAGAAAAATATGGAAGTAAATAATTAATCTCACCTCAGCAACCCTAGAAGGTTCAATGTATCCCTCATGGGGGCATCCAAGGGCACAGGAAACATATCTGGAAGAAGAACATTTCTTTGCAACATATGATAGCATGCAAAGCTTCTGCCTAACTAAAAAACTACACAAGTCCTGTGGATGGAGCAGCATTTTTCTCAAAAAAAACAAAAAAAAACAAAACAGTCTCTGAAGCTATTATTTGATTATGGGTTTTATATTCCTGATGAAATAAAATATGAATTTCATATTGACTGGAAAATAAATCACCATTTATGAAAAGCCAGATATGGAGCAGCAATTTTCTTTTGTCTGTTGCTGTTACATGAACATGTCCAGTTTAAATAAGGATAAGGAGCTTCTGGCGCCCTGCTGTTGATTCTGATGCGTTCTGGCCTTTAGCAATTTTGGCCATTCATCAGTTTGTCAGCAAGACATCACAGAGGAATCCAAAAAGATTCACATGAGATCTGATTCACAGATTGGTGATTAGATTTTGGTAGTAATCCAGACTTCATTTCTATTACATTTATAAAAGACTCAACAGTATCTGGTTCTCACAGAGTGACAGTGTTTGGACTAATCCACTTTTGTTGTGATGTGTTTATCTTTTTTGGACGGAGAAGCTAATGTAATTCAAGAAAACATGAATTACAGTTGCACCATCTTACTTTTCCATGCATGACAAAAGGCATGGCTATATTCAGTAACTCCATCTGGACTTGTGGTTTTCTGATGCAAAGATATAACGTGGTGAACATCTGGAACTCTGCTATAAAGGTATCATTACTGAAGTGTGTTTTCTTCTACTTATAGAAACAGTATTTTAAAATGTTTTGTTTTCATTTGGAGCAAAAAAAGACAAATGCGACAATCAGAGAAAGATCAGCAAGTGAGTAAACCTGTTTACAATTGACAGTTATTATACAGAGAGTACTGACCCGCGGACTGGAATTTGTCGCTGTTTGGCAGTGTTAATGACTTCCTCAAACCTCAGCATGCTTTCATCAATAGAGCAGTTAATGTTTTTTTTACTGAAGGTTTCAGACGCTGACCCAAACACCGCCACCTCGGTAGCACCAGCTGCAACCTTCAAATAAAGAGAGAAAAATGAACTTGTAAAACCGCTCTGAACGCAGCCTTGGAGTCACACTTACGTAAGTGTAGGATATAAGTGAAAAGACGATGTGGTGCCAGCAATTAACTCAAATTGACAAGTATGGGTAAACAATTGTGCTCTTTAGCAGAAATCATGAGGCTGAATTGAAAATGCATGCTTACAGCGTCCTGGAAGCCTTGCATGTTAGGTGTCAAAACAGGGTACTGAACGTGAGGCGCTCTCTGGATTCCTGTGAGAACCTCAGTGTGGTCTGCCATCTAGATGACGGAGGTAAAACACATGATGTAGAAAAACAAACCATTAACATCATCTGAACGTGTTCCTGAGAATACATGAGTCATTCTGCATAAATGTTTTCTCATTTTTGCAGTCCTTGGCTGACAGATTTCACATTTCTCAGTATTAAGAAAACATGTTTGCTGTTTTCCAGGGAAGTAAATAGTGGAACATATTATGAAAGGGAACGAGAAAGCAACTAAATGATGTACATCTTAAAATATCTTTTTACATGGAGGATAAAGGAGATTTCGTCCTCAGTAGTTATGCAGACGAGAAAGAGGGGCTAATAAATCACTCAGCACTCTTTCCCTGCGCACAAAGACGAGTCATTACCTGCGGTACCCACTTTGAAGAGACAAAGCTGGTGGCCTCGATCACAGACAGGCCTGTGCGTGAGAGCATGTCTATCAGCTGGATTTTCACCCCTGTCGGAACAATTTCCTGGAAAACAATGAAACTGAAACAGCTCTTTCTGGATTTGATTCCACTAACATAGATAACTTGCAGATTTTGTCTTCTTCTTCTGTTTTTTTCTGCAAGTCACATTGACACTGCTGATATTTTTAGATCTGTGAAAAATACACTATAGCTCACAGTAACATGATGTGGTAAATAAAATTATTTCTGCATCCAGTGCAATCTGTAGAACCACTGGCATGCAATAAGGAAATCATAAAGCTGTGACATGCTAAGAAGAGTAAACTAAGCCAGAAGTCGTGTCATCTTTCCTATTCAATTTCAAAGTAAATGTGAAACACATGCTCCTGGCAATTATGGCATACAAGCCATATGTTATGAATTGTTTTATGAATGACAGACACAGGAAAACATGGGGGTTTCCAGGGATGAGCGTGTATAGTAATACAAAATGAGGCTGCATATCAATGAGATTCCTGACTGAAATGACAGTGTATACCTACCTTTTCATTTTGGAGTCCATCTCTGGGCCCAACCTCCACTATTTTAACAAACTCTGGATACTCATGTCCTGTGATGGTCTGACAAAGGGAAACAGAAAAGAGAGTTTAGTCAGGAGAGGAAACACAAGCACACAAGCACTTACTCATTCTTTTGGCATGGGATGCTACAGATCATGGCATTTTTAACATGAAGAGGTCTTTACCTCAAAGCCAAATGAAATATGAGGCTCAAAACATGCCTACTACGTTTGTCAGGCCATAAGATGCAAACTCATATGTGTCACAGAGAAAAAGCTGGGAGGGATTTTGGGGTTAACTCCACAAAAACCACAGGGGGATCTGAGGATGAGGGTATTTTCCTAGTCTGAACCTCATCACTCTCAAGAAAAAGCTCAAACGCGGGACCTCAACAGAGATCAAATATTGTACAACATAGCCTATATAACATTAGCTAACTTCCAGCTAGCATTAGCTAACTGATGCTGACATAAAAAAATAAACTCTTAAGTTCCTCCACATTTGCAGACTATAGGGAGCAGAGAAACCAGACAGGCTACTGTAACAGCTGGGGGCTGGGAGCGTTATTAGAATCACCAGAATTCCTTTATTGTCATTGTACAGTGAAGCTCAGCGACATTTGGATGCATCTCTCCCTAATAAGTAATGATCACCAATGTAATGATGTCAATAAATAAAGCAGTAAAGTCAAAATGACGCAGGTTAAGTAGCAATAAAATCCATTCTTCTTTCCCTATAAATCAAGGTGACGTACATTTTGTTCAAAACTCATCAGACTTGAGAGTCAGCACATATTTTCTTAAAAAAAAAACACCAGTCTGCTGATCATTGCATCAACTGATCATTGCAGAACAGTCAGTCTGTTAGTACAATTGCATGAAAGAATTTTTTGAGTCATTATTTTTAGATAAACAGTCGTATTGCTGTCAATTCAGAGATACATTAAAATAATGTCTTATTCTTATTTATAGAGAACCCCATGCATCCTTAAGAATACAGCATTATATACATAAAGCAGAGTTTCACTTGAAGAGGACCATTATATAAGCAGCATGCAGCATCAGCTCTGTCGTCAGTGGCTGAGTGCTGCACAGCCTCTCTGTCATGAGAGAGTCATGTGGCAGAGCATGTGCAGCAGATTAGGAACAAGAAAAACGACGCCCACCTTCTCCTCCTGCAGCCAGCGTCTCAGCCACGGGTAGTCCTGGACAAGTTGCTCATAGCTCAGGCAGTGCTTCACTGTTGTGGGTACGTTACCCATCCGAGTGGCTGCTGTTCAGCCCTCCGCACGTCTCTGTATCCTCTGAGGCAAACTTGCAGATGGCTGGAACCAATATAGCAAATTAAATCTTCAGATCAATATGCCAGTGGAGGCCTGGACGGCGGAGGGCCTTGCTACACGAGGAGATGGAATTAAGGGACGGACGGAAGGATGATTCAGCAGTTGCCATGGCAGCCACATCACTAGCAGGGAGGGGATCAAAACAGAGAGGGAAGGTGGGGGGGGAGTGGATGAAGAGTGAGAGGGAGGAAATGGTGTGAAGCAAAGTGGCAAATGGAGCGATATGGGAGATTAGTGCTGCGCTTGGGACTGGGAATTCTTGTGGAAACATTTTGAGGAAAGATGTAACATGTGCATCCAAAAAACACGATGCAGGTGCAGGGCAGGAAAATGGAACTATAAGGAAGGAAGAGTTTGCATAAGTGATTTATTAACAGGCTGAGTGCTGAGTGAAGAAACTTCACTGTGGAAGCATTTAAAACAGCCCTCACTAAAAAAGTTTTATAGTTATCTTGATTCAACAACAAGGTCCGATTCACCTCCCTGTTCCAGTGAGAACTGAAGGCTTCAGGGAAACATGCTGCTTTGATTGATTTCCTGTGACCTAAACATTTGAGGGCTTTCCATTGCCAGACGTGCCACTGCTGCCAATGTCAACTGCATGGTGTAATAAAATCCCTTGTTAAGCTAGGGCAACATTTACCAGAGAAAGAGCCATTCTTCTGAACCCAGATGTTAACAATAGAGGGGCTTAATGAAGTCCTAGCATTCAACCATCTCACTGCACTAAACTGCTCTGTGATGAGAGACCCCTACCTCTCTCTCAGGGGAGGAGAGTGACTCATATGATCGGCCCTGAAAAGCCTTTTTTGTGGCAGACTTCAAGGTTGATGTCTATCAGTTGCCACCCCCTAAAATCTAAAATGCCTTTTGGTGTGTTAGCTCTAATCACTTATTCATGTTTCCCTGCAGAAAAGCAACTCAGTGGCATTAATGGTTGAATTTTAAACTTGATTTTGATTTTTAAGCTTTTTTATCAGCCTTTTTACATGAAACCAAATAAGTACTTATTATATATAAAATGGAATTTGCTTTTGCATTTGCCCGAAAATAACTGTTCATTTATTTAATATAATTTCATGGTTTCAGTGGTTTGTTGGGCTTTGAGTTATTTTCAGACATGAGTGCACTGATCAGAATCAGAACAATGTGTTTGTCGAACCTTTTAGATAAATATGTTATGGAAACTATTCCTTACAATAACCCAAAGTAAGGTTTCAATCAACGATAACTGGATCAATCACTTAACCTTAACTGGCCTTTTCACATTTCTGCTTTCAAGGAATCTCGGCAGCTACAGTTTATCTTGACAAATACCAGCTGCAGGACGGTCACTTTAAACACCCGGCCTTCAGGGGCTTTCCTGCTTTTAGGAATCAATAATGTAACACAGGTGAGGAAAAAAAACTTTGGAAAATTTGACATTTTACAAAACCTAGTGTCTGGAAAGAGTTAATCTGACATTTGTGAGACAATGAAAAATGGACTTTTTTTTAGGAGATATTAAAAGTTGTGGTTGTGGTTTAAAAGGGAACACTGATAGCTGAAGCACCTGTAAAAACATTTTTCTGTCGAGCATACATTCATAAGATATAAGAATAACACGTATTGTCAGATTACTTTGAACATAGTTTGGTCTCCATATTACATGGCAATTTTGATGTTGTAACTGTTGTTTTTTTAAAGTGTGCTCAGGACTTTGTGCATCAGGCGACACATCAAATTGTGTATTTTTGTATCACACCAGCAACAGATTTGTTTGTTTCCAGACCTCAGAGATCACAGCCATGTTGCTTGATTTAAATCAAACCGACTAATAAAGTGTTGCAAGATGCTGATTCAATGTAATTATGAGACTACTAACAAATGTTAACAACTATGAAGTCTCTGAAAATAGACAATGCTCTTTAGGTTTGTGAAGATTAGGCAAACAGATTTGCTTTGACAGGAAAAAGGATGTCTCTGCTCTAGCTTGTGAGCCGTCTCCTGAGAACAATATATTTTACACATGAGGATTTTGGAGACCAGGCAGATGATGAATGCTTCAAAATATTAAATAAAATCAAACAGCCACAACATGTTTCTCCACTGGAAAACGGCGCATATAAAAGAAAGGGACTATTCTCCTTTTTTTGTACTAAGAAAGAAACAGATGTGAAAAACAGCACTTTATAGAGTACAGGTTTCGGCATGGCATGAAAGAGGTTTTAAGCTCTCAGATATATACCGAAAACAAAGTGGGAGAAAGAAAACAGGAACCAGATTAAATCAATTTTCATCCTCCATCCGTCTTCAATTTCGACATCATGGATTTAACTGAACTGTAACAACAAAAGAGTCCTGGTGCTGAGCGAATAGCACATTATCATCACCCCTGAACGCAATGATCATGACACAGTCTTTCATACCCAGGGAAGATGGAAGAGTTTGACTGCCTGATGGTTTGTAATTGAAACTAAATCATGCCTGAAAAACGGAAATGAACACACTTTCTCTCATGTAAGTAAAGGCATCAATATCTCATCTCATTTCCACCATATTCAAATATGTACCAAGAGAAAAAATGTCCACCATTAATATGTATATACACACATATATGCATAAAATATAAGGCCTTTATAAAAATAGCAGCCTACCTTTCTTCAGGAAGGCCGCTTGCTCCGAGCCAACTTTCCACAGCTCTCCTCAGAGACACCATGTGTGTTAAAGATTATCCTCACAGTAATCACACCGCAGAGCGTCCCGTGGATTTTAGTCACAAAAGCCACTGACCTGTGAGTTGGGTTTGTGTCCACACACAGTCACATCGAGGGCTGTTGAGCCTTGATTTATTAAGTCCGGTTTCTCCTGCTTGATTACCCACCTGTTCAAAATGATGAACATCATATTTAATAAGGGGTGTGATCAAAAGCACTTCAGCCCTCGCAAGTTAATGATCAATAATCTCTCACTCCCATATAAGTCTTTTTCTTCAAGTCGAGAGCAGTTAGTCACAGATATACATTCACAAGCAGACTGTTTTCTAAGCAGCTCAAAATTTATTGTGTAGATTTTTATATTGTACCGTAGAGGACTTCACGGCTGGATTACTGCTCCGGTTGGATCATAAAGTGCAGAGGTTTCCCTCAGCGTAGCCGTATCCTTGGTGGGAGAAATTAAATTTCACAGCAAAATTTACAACAGCCAGTATACACATGAACCAGGTTAAGTGGAGAGTGTTGACGTCTCTATTTGCCCTCCAAATTGGAAAAACAGTCTTGTTTTGTTCATGATTTTATGGTGGTGTGAGACAGCACAGACGAGGTAAACATCAGCCCTGCGCCTTCACATACATTTTGTTCCTCAAAGTCCAATAGCTGAGTTGACTTACACTTTTTTTTGAGCAGTGTATGCAACACATTTGCTACAAAACTCGGTGACAGCAGCAAACAGGACAGCAGGAGGTGTCATCCTCCTGTAGTCTCCTATGTTTCCTCTAACAATCACCGCAGAGTACTGCTCAGTGAGGTGGACGATTGTCTTTCCTTAACAGAGGTTACTGATGCACAGTGGTAGCTCAGCTTAGCTCAGCAATACCTTCAATCTGCATTATAAACACAGCTAGATACCTTTAATTGTTTCTGGGTACTACAGTGATTGTGATTAACGTAGAGTCAGTGCATTAAATCTAAAGACCTGGACAAAAATGACCTTTTTCCGGGTGTTTTTATCTTGAAGACAACAGAGCAGCAGGTTTTAATAAAAGCGTTTACCTTTAAAGAATCAACTGCGTTTTTTTTCTTTGCTACTTTGCTTTTGATCTTTCTTTATTACTTACTGTAGTTCATAATTGTGCCCAGATATGCCCACATTCTTCTGATGTGCCCTGTTCTGGCAGCATATTAAACATTGGTTTAAAGCTCAGTGTTACAGTAAATCAGCGATGATTAATACTGGATAGAGATGTCCTTGGCCTCAGAAACAGGTTAATATCCTGCGCATCTGCTTCAGTTTCATCTTCTCCTTTTATTTTATGCGCTCTTTGACATAAATTGTACAATAGATGGGCAACAGAAGGACATAACTAACCAGCCCACAAAGAGTGAAGTATCATGACAGAGGCTTTTATTTCCACTGAGACAAACCCACAGAAGAATCCTAACAGGCTCATGTCTGTTTTTTCAAGGTGTTTGTCTGGATTCTCGTGGAAAATATCTTTCATAAACGCTTCATCCACTAGAGAGAGGAGAAAATGGAAAGCCCAACCAGGATTTGCTTTAAAAACAACTGTGTCTACATCCGTTTTAAAGCGTTATACAAAGTAAACGGAGGGTTTAGATTTATTAAATGTTAAAATACAGACCAAAAGCATGCGATTCCAAAATATAGAAATGATTTAAACACGCAGGTGCCACCTCTAATGGTAATGGGAAGTGACAGCTGAGTTCACAAACACTCTGTTGTAACTCCCAGGACCCAAAACGCCTCTCTTCTCTGGCTCGGGAAGTGAACTTGAATATGTGAATAACAAGCAAACATAGCGGAGTTTCTGAGCTGCCCTCTGAGAGGACACATTCCTCTCCGGTCCTGCTGCAGCCTTGTCATACCAAACAACATGTAAAAATGTGACCCATATGATCTCCCTTTTCAAGAGGGACTGATTGAGCTGTATGGAAGTCATAGCCCACCCACAGAATACAAATAAGGAGAACCATATGTGGGGAGATGAATAAGGTAAACTGCACAACATTTTTATTAGATACAATTTCACTTGCCTTGTGGATGGACTGCAAGGTGAGACTTTGAAAATAAACTCTGAGCGACAGCAAGAAAAAGATCTCTGCTTAACAGAGGGTAAATCTATGAAACACGGAACCGCTAAACCAAACGAACAATAACTATTACATTTTGCAGTTGTAATAAACTGACCAAAACGTGATCCAAGTCAGCATCACGTCCATCATCTAACCCACTGACGTTAGAGTGGACTGCACCAGAAACTGAAGCATGTTAATGAAAAGTCAACATTTAACCAGAGGTGTGTCTTTACAGTAGCTGCTCTAATAAACTCCACTAAGACTGTGAACAAATGTTTAGTTACATAGTTTATAAGATGTTTGTGTAAAATACAACTTTTCTTTCATGGACTTCTCTCCACATTTGATTTTCATTTCATAAACCAATGTTCTCATTCAGACCATGTGTCTGGAAAATGAATAACAACTCAAACTACTTAAAACTAACTGTAAATAAATAAGTAAGAAATGAAAATCTTGATGCAGTTCAGGTGTTTGGTGGAGTTTATACACTTTACACACTTTTAAACTGTTGCTTATTATCTTGAATTAGCACGGTATGAACGTGAGCTGCCTATAGGCTATCTAACATGGATAACTGAGAAATACCTGTGCTAAAAGGTAGGTTTTAATCATTATTGAAAAAGAAAACAGACGTCTAAGTATTGCAGCTTCTGTGAAACATTGTCAAAGGACATGTCTGAGTGGCCCCCAGCTCATACGTACACCTCTGTCGGTGGTCTGACAAGATCAGTGGCTCGTAACAGCAGGCTTTTGCTTTTGTTTTGCAGTATTTGTCAGTGTATTTCCTGCCACTGATGGTTTAGATTAGATTAAGAAATGACCTGAATCATCAAGCATTTGCAGACGGCCAGCCCTGCCTGCTACAAGCTAAGAGCTTCAAGATGATCCCTCTGAGCTAAATACTCTGGACAAAAGAACATCGTTCCTCACAGCCGCTCACATGGATGTGTCTGTTTTCTCCATCAGGTTTAAGAGAATAAACATGTTTGTCAAAGAAAAAAAAACAGGTGTGTAATATCAGCACCTGGAAAGACATCCTGTAAGTGTGTTTATGTAAAGCCAATTTGTGTGTTGTGACATATACCGTACGCTAAACCTGAGACGTTGATGCACGAATAATGCACAAGAAGCCCTTCATGAAAAGTAAACTGCTGTGGGTTGTGACCTTTTTCCAGCTTAAAGTGGCCACTGCAAGTGCTGATCTGATGAATGTCGAGGCACCTCTGACTCTCTGCAGGCTGGTTTTTGACCGCGGGGGTCTCAGAGGAGAGGGGGGCGATATATTAATCTGCCCTGAGTATGGCAATTGTTACCCTTTCCTTTCATGTGGTGGGGAGGTTGCTGTCGAGAGGGCTGTGGAGTCTCGGGGTACTTAAATAGGAGCTCATTCATTGCAGCTCCTGCGTTACAGAAAAGGAAGAAATGTAGTTGAATTGGAAAGAATCCATGATATTAAACAGTAGATGGGATTGTGAAGTGCTAGGAGTAATCATGCCAGGCAACAGGCCACAGGAATGCAAATCACCCCTCAAGCCAAGAGTTAAGTTAGCAGGTGGCCTCTTCTATTCACTGAATGTCAACACTCCTTTTAGATGCAGCCCACATAACATCTGGGCAGGCCGGCCACTGCTTTTAATTAAGTGAAATACAGTCACTCAATGTTCTGCCATGTCAGAGAAAAAATGTTATAAAAGTTGGGAAGGTGGGGGGAGAAAAGTGCACAGTACATATCCTGTGTTCAGGGAAGGTCAACACAGTTGTGTAAATAAATATTAATCCTTAACCTAATCCCTACATTTCCAAGACCATTGAAAATCTGTGCGTAACCAGAGTGTTTCTCTGGAAATAGCACGTTCTCTCACACTTCTCTGGAAGTTTTGCTTAACCTGAGTGAGGAGGGAATGTAGCACGCTCGCTCCGTTTAGTTTATGATCTCCACTTTGTTTCCATGGTTGAATCTTAGCTCTTGAGGATGTGGGTGTACAGAGAGCAAGCAAGCGAGAGGTGTGCCATACATATCACATAAATCATGGGATGGATGGTTGTTTTCTCCCCCATAACCTGGAAGGGATTGGTTACAAAACAGTATACCTTGCTCTGCTGGCAGCCTCGTGATAATCACCCTGTTGGTTTGGTTTTGGAGGTCACAGCACTGCTTTACTGCTACAACTGTACCACTAGCATTACCACTCCCCGAGAGCATGTCAACAGACTCCGTGGGTGGACCCCCGAGTTTATATCATACTTGTCAAACATTTATAAAGCTGAGACGGTAGTCCGGTAACACACATGTAAAACATCCGCAGAGCTCCAAACAGAAATACGAAGGGACAGCTTGAATTTAAAAAAGTCTGGAGACCTTGCAGCTGGAGGACAGAAGGGGGGGAAAAAAGGTCCAAGATGAAATGCAGTTCTGCATATAGCTGAGAGTGATGAATGGAGCGAGAAAAGCTGTGAGGTCAAGAAAAGGCAAAGCACAAGATTGTGGTTTTCAAGTGGTACATTTATTAAAATACACAACACTCTACATTGAGATATACTTTCCCCAAACAAGAGCTAGAATTAGTGCGGAGCAGAGATGTTTGCAGCTACGACACAGAGGAACAGTGTTTATGGAAGAGATTAACATTAACATTGTTTTAGAAAAGAAAAAAAAGGCCTGCAAACTGTAAAGCATTCATAAGTGAACACTCAACATAGTAAAGAGTTTCATTCCAGACTGACACGATTCCCTTCTGAGAGCACGCTTGTAAAAACAAAACAAAAAGCTGACATGGAAAAGGTGAAACAGCATCAGTGCTGAAAGACGGTGACAGCTTGAAAATAGCTTTGGGCAGTTTGGTTTATATTTGAGAAACCCCCACGGTTTTTTCTTTTTGCACTGATCAAGTCATTTCACAGCCTGTTTGATTTGAGATGTTGTTGCTGGTAGCATCATGGCCTTTGTTTATTAAATTCATATCTGAACTACCTGTATCTGCGTATCTGTGTCATTCATTTAAGATTCATTCAACAAACACATTATGAAATTAACATTGAAGGAAAACACACACACACACACACACACAAACACACACACATATTAGAAAAGGGGAAAAACAAGCAGGAGGGGATGTAACCTTATGTATCATGATGACTCCAGTGAATAATTTACTCATAAAAGTTATACAGACGTAACTAAGAGGGAGTATATGCCAACGGACACAAAAGATATGAGATAACTGGCATAAAGTAAAATCATTTTGTCCTAATCATTCAAATATCACAGTATTCAGTGCTATTTTTTAAAAAGAAAAAAAAAGAAAGAAAATAAATTAGGTAATAAAACTTTATATACATAATACTGTACATCACATCACACCTGCAGCAGATGTGTTTTCCAGCGATTCCCATACCAGATAGCATAAATTAAAGTTAACCCAGCCACTAATGGCAACCACAAGACCTAACTACCATATTCCTGTATTTCTTGAGGATAACGTTTGAGCTGTCATCAAAGTAAAGTACCGATATTGCGTTTAGCTTGGTTGGGGCACAGCATGGCTTTGGCACATTGTCAGGAAACATTAAATGGACCTATAAGTGAGAGCATGAGGTAGGTTTAGAACAAGTGCGACTGCAGCACGCTGCAAATGAATCATAACCGCTAAGAACATTATGGAGGTTTAAAACACGGCTTTATTGTAGGAGACATGTGCAATAGACTCTAAAGGATACTCACCAGAGTTTGCACAATTGCATGATTTGTTGCGTTCATGTGTGCGTTGAGTGGAAACGAGCATTCACCATCACAGTAAAAAGCAGCATAGCCCTCAGGTGCAATGATCCAATCCTAGACAGACAAAGAAATAAGAGGACAATCTGTTTTTCTTTATTTGTGACACATTTATATGTTTTCTCAGTGTGGCCATATAATCCGAGTTTAACAAGTGTGTCATTCTTTGTGTTATTGCCATGTGTTAGTTCTATCAGTGCTTTGTGCAAAAGACGTGAAATCACTTCGTCTTACCTGCCAACCCAAATCTCGAAAGCTGACATAGAGTTCATGTTTCTTACAGGCTTGCTTCTGTTCACTGGTGTTATAATCTGAAAATGAAGATCAGTGAATATGACAGAAAATAACACCTCTTTATATCCTGCTGTTCCTGCTTATTGTGTGAAGATTAATACAGCATAGATGTCTGTAAAACTCATTAACGAACGCACTAAGAACATATACGCCACTTTGTCTGCACATTAATACGCTGTTCGGAAATATTTCCAATAAATCTTAATTTATTAACAAACAGTAAATGTTGCAAGGAATTTATAGCCTGTAGAGTTACAGGTATGGAGGAGCTGTAACTGCAGAGCTGCAGAGAATCATTAATTAATAAAACAGACAAACTGAACATGAAGATGACAGGAACTCATCCATCAATGTGCTGGATTATGAATTATTCCTGATTAATCATTAATGACATGTACAGCCCAGTGCATCACAGAGTAACCCACAAGCCATTCCACCTCTCAATCACTCTGACTGCTAATAATAAAACCGTGGTGTTATTTTGGTTGAGAAGAGAGTAGGGCTGACCTGGGATCTGAATCGAATCCTGAATAAAAACCTTGTTTATTTCCAAAGTGAAAATGAGTTGTTTCCCACACAAGGGGCATTTCAAAGAAACTGTTTTGGGGGAATAAACAAAAGGAACATTTTGTGCAAGGAAGCTATTTACAATATTGAAAGTTCATTCCACCTCAAACTCATGGCAGACAGCCCACCACTGTGAGCAGATGATCAAAATATTATTTCCAATTTTATGGCAATCTGGCCGGTAATTGTGGAGATACCTGGCTGCAGTGGTCTGTCTGACAAACACATCGACAGTCTGATGCTTGTCGTTAAAATGTAATCAAACCTAGAGATTTTATGTAAAAGAAATTATAGAAAAAATCTATCACGTCGTAAGAGATCACATACCTCCACTTTTTGGCGCCCTGGATGATTCTTGCTGATTAGTGGATTTATTGCGATTGTGGTTCTTTTTCTTCCCACCAGCGGCTCTGACAGAGCGAAGTAACACCCCGCTGGCCTTGAAGAAAGCAACCAGGAAGGGCTGTTTGGACTGGGGCCCGTTCCTCCCAATGATTCCAGCAGATTTTATGTTGATGCTTCGTCCTTTAAAAAATCAGCAGGTAAATAAAACGTAAAACAAAACAGAGGAAAAATATGCTTACTTTATTTCTCTATGATGCTTTCAAGGTAAGGCTGAAGTCCAGAATCACTATAAATAAAAAGACTGGATCAGCCCATTAATCTTAGTGGAGGATTTATGGTTATTTATTGTTGATATATAATCACCAAAGTCTGATGCACAAGTCACATTTGCTCTGAAGTCAATGAAAATACTGGTTCTTAATCAAACACAGACACTATAAATGGCTTCAAAAGATGAACTTCCTGACCCTTTATGTGGATTCCAATAGTCTTAAATAAATCTGGGGATGTTACAAGCAAAGGAACGAATGTCAGAACTTCACTTGCCATCTACAGTCTCCACACAGAGCTGCAGGCCCAGGTTCTGCTGTGGGTTCATCACCCAGTGGTTACTGGTGGCTGTAATGTCAAACACCAGCCAGCCCCCATCGGACGCCTGGACCTTTTTGGAGTCGAGCAAGAACGTCTCTGCATCTCTGAAGGTAGAAGAACACGATGAGGGGAAGAAAAAAAAAAACATCTGTAATAAATAAACCACAGTTCAAATGATGTACACATCAACCATGAAAGCTGCAGCTGCTATTACACAATAAAAACCATACAGTATGTCTTCTGATTATTTAGAAAGAATTCACAATCCAGTGGACGTATGTTGATTTTTGAGATAAACGCTTCTGTGTTTCAGACCGAACAGATGATGAAATGAATGTGGCCACTGCATGGCTGCATTATAAACAAATTACAAAACCTCTGCTACAGTTTGTTAAATAAAAAATGGCCTGTGCACCTTATTGCATCATAGTTTCAATATGACACAAAACAGACACCATGTGCATCTTTGGTGTATTTAGATTGAATCCAAGAGGCCTTAACCACTTAGACCAGAGGAGATAAAGGAGGTATCGCTGACTGAACACAAATAGATGCCTCAGCCCACGCTGTGCAGCAGAAGCCAGAATCTGAATTGCTTTTATTAGTTTCTTCTTCTCTTTATTCTTTTGAAACCAAACATTCTTCTCCAAAAAGCCGCACACTGTCGAAACCTGGTGATTTGGTGCGCAAGAGTAACTCGGTGATGTTTTGCGCGCCAGCTTTGTAGGCGAGATAAAAAGAGAAAAAGTTGCCAAAGACGCTGTGACTTGGAATGAACTGCAGAGCTGTTGTGGCACAGCGTGGGCAGAAATCTCAGCTATTTGATGAGTAAAACCTTTTTTGAGGAGGTGTGAATCCTGCATATCAGCCCTTGTGTGTATTTTTAACATGACTCTGACATAAGGCATCAATCAAACCCTTAGTTGAAAAAGTCCCTGCTTCGCAATTTGCATTGGAATACATTCAAGCAGCAGATCGGATAAGGCCGGTTCAGTTTTTGTGGTTACATGGTGCTGGTTGGAGAGAACCAAGATTTTCCATGTGGCCTCGAGAGTTCAGGAACTATTCATGTGTTTATTACATGTGTAATAAAACTGAACCACACAAGGTTAATCCTTATGAGTGACTTCCTGCTGAACTTCCTCTTTGAAATGTACAGCAGTAAGGCTACATCCTGTGATAATTTAGTTTCTGTAGGTATAAAAAATTTGCGACTCTCACCGCCCCGTCCAAAAGGGAAAATGTCTTTCCCGCCCTTTAGTCTGTGATTACTGGATGTACTGTCCCACTGAAGGCGAGTTTAACTGAGTGGAAACCAGGGATAGAGGAGCTCAGTGTTTTCAGACTTTGTTAAAGTCTGTTTATGTCACCAGTCCCCAGTAGCAACATGAAGAAGGTCAGGGTTGGTGCTGTGTGATTTTTAAAGTGACCTAAATTGTAGCTTTCACATCCGTCCAAGAATCGTCTCTGTACTGCTTTAGAGGAGATGAAATACATTCAACATCTTTGTTGCACCTCAGTGATAAACACTGGGTGAGAAACAGTCAATATAAACATAACTTTGTTTAGAAAGAACATCATCTCCAGCTCAGTATCACACCACTGAGGAAGAAGTGCTGCACTTTTTCAACACTGATCACCACTTTTACTTTAATCATAATCGAGTGACTTTGTTTTATTTTTAAGAATTGAGAGGAAGTGAACTGATGATAGACTGAGTTTTATTTGTTGAAGAACTCATAACCCATAACCCTGATCTTGAGTGTTGAGGAGATGTTGTAGAAATAAGTGACAGAAAGCTCTTGGCTCTGATCCGTTTGAGGATTAACATTAAGGCTGATTTGTTGAATAAACATAAAAGAATGTGTTTGACTCTACACACTGACAGATAGGTAGATAGCTATGAATGTGAACTCACTAGAGCTGTTTACATTGAGAATGATCACATTCTTTGAAATTGCTTCTAAGGTTTCTAACACATGAAAACTTGTGTGAAAACTCAAACTGAGCAGTCTTCCCCTTTAAGATGGTAGAGTCCATTGACTTGGACCTTTTCAAAGCCCAGGAGGGTCATATCTCCACTTCAATCACCCACACACATTTTTGGCAAGCAAATGTGGGCCCACTTTTAAGTACACCCTTGTGTATTCAGCTATGTCATGGTTTAAACTTCCGGGATATTGTTAAGACAGGCAGGTGGTGGGCATAACAGTGATCATGGGAGCACCCGAGGGAGCCCCCCACCTCCCTAATATGGGCCCTCAAGGTTTCATCTGGGACGCGGCCAGTTTGGCAGGCAACACAAGACGAGTGATAACTGATGGACCTTCTGAGCTTCATAAGTGGCCAACTTGCTAATGGAGCGCTCTTTATCCGAGGACTATATTTGTAAGGCAGACATGGTGCGAATGAAGGAGAACAGAGTTGGAGATAGAAGGAGGTTCTGTGCGAGTGGAAAGTTTCAGATGTGCAGACAATAGCTGCGGGACTATTTGCCCTTTTTTTTAAAAAAAAAAAAACTGTGAAATAAGATTAGTGCAGGGGATCAAAGCACAGCTGAAGTAACAGCTATTTCTGTTTTCTTTCCAACAATTTGCAGTTTGCAAAGAAGACCATGTTTGTTATGTGCAGCGTGCTTTGTATTTCGCAGCATTTCAGACAACTCAAGAACAGGCTTGATGCAGCTTTTTTTTTTTTATCATTGTTATTATTATTATTATTCTGAGATGTTTGATTCCTCTGGGACGGACTGAGCATCTGTTTACCCCCGACATACATAAAACATGTAAAGTTTTATCAGTTATTCGTGCAAGAAGCATGAGATCTCTCTGTTTAATTCATATATTAGCAGCAAAATATATTTCAATTATTGAAAGTAGAAATATTCATGACTCCTGTCAGAGTGTTATATTATATTATGAGACTATATTTACAATGCACAACTGAAAAAGCAACAGGTGTTTTAAAGGAAGAGCAATTTTGTAAATTACTTTGATATATTTAATCAAAAACACTATAACAAGCTTATTAAGTTTTCGTAAACTTTTAATATGCTCGACATCTGAGAGCTGGTAACTAGAACTTCCATATAAATGTGGTGTAAAACGAAAATACAATATTTGCACATGAAAGTATAAAGTAACAGAATTTTACTCAGGTTCAGTTCTTAATGTGAGGTTTCAGCTGATTTGGTACTCACTTGTTTTGATATTCCTTGATGACTTGATAAATGGAAACCTTCAGAGTTATATTGTCGTAGCGGGCATGACTGCGGTCCTTATAGATCCGAAACTCTGCAGCCGTCACCGCCTCTCCATCTGGGATCTGAGTCAGATCAAAACGGAACTCCTTGTAGTGTCTTCGTTGGTGGGAAAAATCTTTGTCTTTCTCCACTGGGAAAGAAAAAATATTTTATGATGAATTTCATTTTTTACTGGCAGCAGAGCTTATGCTACTGATCCAAATATATAGCTTCACCTCCTGAACTGCTGTGTGAGTTGCTTAAAAGAGAAAATATGCCAGCATTAACGCACAGAAAAAGGGTAATTTATTACATCTTCTTTTACATTCCAGGTCCAATCCAAACATTTTGACTACCAACAAAAGCACTTTCCAGTTCATTAAATCAGTCAACTGAATACAGGTAGCAGTTCCCAGACAGGCGCTCTACTGTGTGCCTTAACTGCATTCTCTGGCCATGATGAATGGGCTGTCAGTTAAGAAAAACAGGCTGATTTCAATTAAAAACACTTTGGTCTGATCCGCAAGTGAGAGAAAAGACCAGACAGGATTCTTCAACATCATGGGAGCGTCTACTCTGACCTCATTTCTGGCCTTTTACTGACCTCCTGTAGGTTTCATACAATGTGTTAAGAGTCTTCCGTGACCCTTGACCTTTAAAACTAAATATTTCTAACATAATGAATGAGGTGGGATGTCTGTTAAGGTCTGTAGTTGTGGAAATATTTACAAACTCATATTCTGTTACATGGAAATAAATAAGACCTGTAGGCTACTGCTCGATTTTTCAAAATAAAGTACCTCATTAAGAAAATGACTTTAATAGCTCAGCCTTAGACACTCAATGTCATCACCTGTCAACTTTCAATAGTTTGATGCTATAAACGCTGACTGCTAACTGTCTCACACCCCTGCCGCTTAGCAGAGAGGGGGCATGTGGCTCAGCTCAGTGGATTTTCTGCCATCCGTAGTGATATCATGCAGTGCATTTCCCTGGTATTTTATCGAGAGAACGCCTGTGGTTACTTAGCACAAAGAGGTCAGAGGTCAGGTCTGACTTTTACCCACTGAGCATGTTCCATTATTTTAGCCACAGGCAGTAATCTGAAGCAGAAGTGCTACTGAGAGCATGGAGCATTTTACTTTCAAATGACTAGAAATGAAACAATAATGACCTCATTCTCCGGTTAAGGTAAGCCATGTGCATTCTGGATGTGTTGCATCTGAACTGGATTCAGCTTCTACCACGAGTTTCTCTATTTTATCTACAGGATAAATAAATGACCTATCTATGTGTTACATTGTCACTTTAACCCTTTTGCATACAAATAGCTGCCTCCTATTCATACTTCCAGTAGGCACGCTGAACTGCGGGAGATCCCACATAGATGTTTCTAAAAGAGCTGAGGTCAGTAGCTATATTTGAACATACTGTAATAAAGACAGAGCCCTATTGAACACTTCACTGACAGTCCCCAGAACGACAGCAGAGCTTTCAGGGCTGACAGTGTACATGCCCTGGTATAGTGGTAAGTGGAAACAGATGGGCTCAAGCCAAGGTGAGGGAATATATACTCCCAAGAAACTCTATAGAAATCCACTCATACATGTGTTTCTGTATTTAAGAAAATAAAATCCTCAATACTGCAGCGCAGACGCAGCGTAAAGCGTGATTCATTTTATCATTAATTTACAATTCTGCAACGTTGCATCATGTTTCATCTTTAAAGGTAGTTTATGTGTAGTGCGTTTAAATATTTTAACCATCACGAGAGAAAAAGAAATCCTACACCATACACAGATATGAGGAATAAGGCTCCTGGTTTCTCTTAGTCAGAGAGCTTCAAGAACCACGGCCATCAGTCAATATCACTCCCCTTTTAACAACAGGAAATAATTTAGACCAATTTTCTCAAGGTCAGACAGTCATCTGATAAGTTACTCTGAACTGGAGGGTTAAAGGTCACGGCTACTGAACAAACACAATCATTATACATCAGCTACTTCCCCCCCTGTTAAATAGAAAGCAGCACAAACTGATAAGGTCCAAAAAATGTAGGAGCTTCATTCTGTTATATATTTCAAACAAGGCAAAAGGAACTGAAGCCAGGTAATGACTGAGATCTGAAAACAAATGTATGACAACTTAACATTTAAATGATGAAATCAAAGAATGAATGAATGAATGAATGAATGAAAGTCAACATCTGTAAAACTTCTGGATTCTCACAACAATTTTTTATGGAGGAATCATTTTTGATTATTTAAATAAAGCCTCTATTTACTTTGACAGTTAGTGAACTCCACGTGCTACAGCGAGGAGGCCTAGTACTATGTTCATTCATGTATATCGGCCTAACTCCAGTCTATGTCCTTACATCCCCTCACCCACAGTGCAGTGCAGAGAAACTGGAGTTCATATAAAGTGATGAAAACATAACAGAAGGATGATTCAGAGAGGGATTTTGTGTCTAATGAAACAGCAATTGCCTGTCTTTACTTCCAGTCAGTGTATGAATTAGGATTTAATAAAAGCAGCTGATGAAGAGGATGTTTTAACTCCACTTACCTAAATTGACAAAACTCATCACCATGTCGGCGTCATTGAGAAAGTTGGTGTCGTGCGCTGAGGTGAGTGCGGGGCTGTGGCCTAACAGCGGGGCCGCTCGGTAAGGCTGTGCCACACGGCTGTACCCGGCATGCTGGGGGCTGTAGTAACCCTTCCTGGAGTGCCCTTGAGCCTTGGCACTGAAGCTCTTCCCTGCGCCCTGCTCCCCCACCGCCGACGCCGCAGCAGCAGCAGCAGCAGCCGCCGCCGCCGCCGCCGCCTCCTCCTCCTCCTCCACGGCCATAGCGTTGTACAGGTCGAGCATGAAGAGCGGCGCGGAGGACGCCTGCTTCCCGGGAGAGAAGGGCCTCGGACGGTGAGGCAAGCCCAGGATGGAGAGGATCTCTCTCTGGATCTCCCTGCGCTCGTGATTGCGCAACCTCCTGTAAATAAAACTGGAGTGCACATGGTTGTCACTTAACCCGCAATGAGCGCACGACAGAAAACTCAAACAGCTCCACGCCAGTCCGAGCACGGCACGGTTCAAAGGTGTAAGCGCTGTCATCTTGACAAATAGCTCACTCTGGGAGGTGAAGTTGAACTACATCGCACTCTGCGAGAAGAATAAAGCAATTTATATCTCTGCCAATACGGAATCATAGACTCTCCATATCAGCCAGAGGCACCACGACCTTCACGGTGGTAACTGGGAGAACTTTGTTTTCTCTACAGATGGAGGTATCAGTTTGCAGAAAAGTCGCCGAAGTACTTCCCTGTGCGTAAAGCTCCTCCGGCACTATTTACTCCTCCAGGGTCCATCCAAAGACTGTGCCACACCAAGTATTTATGGAGCTGTGACCCCCGTCCCTCACCTTACTCCTCTGTGATGAAAAAACACGTAGGTACGCCCATAACGTCGAGGGGTAACCCGGAGTTTCCAATGGATGAAAAGTGTTGAACAGTGTCAGTCAGAAAGTGAGACAGAGAGAAGCTCTCGACTCATGGCCCGGCTCGAATTTTTCTTTCTCTCTTCTTCTTCTTCTTCTTCTTTTTTTTTTAAACCCAGAGAGAGTGGAGCCTACAGGGGCTAGTTGCCCTTTGAGTCCATCCCACTCAACTTTTCTTTTTTGTGTGTATATGTGTGCGCGTGTGTGTGTGTGCGCGCGTGTGTGTGTTTGCATCCACCTCTAGCGGCCGCAATAAAACTTCAGCCCCGGTCCCATGATCAATGTGGCGGCTCAGGAGTGTAAAAGGAGACACTTGAAATCCGAGAGGCCGTCTTAACGAGTGAGAGAAGAATGACAGAGGCTTTTAATCACCTCAACTTATTGAAGTCTGCTGTGTTTATGGGGAGAGAGCTCTGCTGCGTTCAGGGAACAACAACAAGGATCCTGTGTTCGTATTGCTGCACAGGGCTCCACTGGGCTGCTGCAAAATATATTTTAATAATCTACACCAACAAATAAGTGGCTCTGCTTACACTGTAAAATCCCACCAGAGAAGAGAGGAGATAAAAAAAGAAAATCAGATTGATAAGGATGGTGTCAAGTCAGTATTAGTAAGTACAGACCAGGTCTCTTCATCCCATAATATTACACAAACTCCCAAAAGAGTAAAGAACTTAATTTGAGCACAGAAAAGTTAATTTAAGGCAAATTGGTTGGATGTAGAGAGCTCCGTTCTCAGAGGGACCTGAAGCAAACAGTGTGTTCAAGTGCACAGCGATAATTAAAATCATAAATAATCAGAGGTTTCCATGTGATGGGTGGCTGCTGTCCAAAGTGGAAAAAAAAGAAGCTCCAACAAAGGTGAAGTGACTCCAGGACATGCTGTGTATGACCACATAGCGCCATCTAGTGTACAAACACTTAACACACATGTACACACAAACACAAACACACACACACACACACACACACCGCCCACACAAACTTTCTGTGCTGGTATCCAAGTTTCCTAATGTGCTGTCCTAGTGGAAGACCCAGGTGATCTCTCTCTCTCTCTCTCTCTCTCTCTCTCTCTCTCCTTTTTGTTCCACAGCCATCATTCATACTCCGTCCCCTTTTGATGCTGCAGTCAAAATGGAAACACGTCTCACAGCAGACACACACACACAAACACAAACACAGAACCACCACACCCCAGAATTTCCAGGAGAGAGCTGAAACTGATGATGATGATGACAGAGTCCTGAAATAAACCAGAAACTTAAACCAGAAAGCAGAGGACAAACTAGGTTCACAAATCATTAAGATGTTTTAATTCTAGTAAAAAACAAAAAAAAACAAAACAAAACAAAGGAAAAAAAGAAAGTTTCATTAAAAAAAAAAAAAAGTCACCATCAGTCACAAAATAAAATTACAAATGATGCTTAAGACATGTCACTGCTGAAGTACACAGCTGTGACTCTTTCATAAATAACAATAAAATACCTGCTACAGTAATGAAAGGTAAGCTTCAGGAACATAAATGACAAAATATTCAAAGTAAATGTCAGTATGTTCTCAGGTAGCGAAACTTTTTGACATTTTTCTTCTTAGTTGGAATAAAATGACACGTGAATGGACTCAGGACGAGGGGGTAATTTACCTTGAATGACACGCTGTTATAAAAGCTTTTCATAAAGAGTTAAGTGCTTAACAGTCTAAATGGATGCTTCAGGAATGCAGGCTTACAGCAGCTCGTAATCAGCTATGGGAAATCAAACTCACAGTTTTGTGCTGAAATGTGCCAATTTCTGACATCAGATATGGTGAAATCAGTGAATATGGAGTTTATAGATGATAGAAGTTTGCGTTTTTGTTATGTAAGATATAGCACCCGCTCATTGTGCTGTGGAAATCTAGACAGCAACATGCAATGAAGCAAAACCAGAGGGCAATATGGAAAAATGTACCAGCTGTACTGCCCAGAGGGAATAGTTCAAGGTGTTCATACTAGAGGTATTACATGGGGCCAATTATTAATTCTCTCCCCACTAAAACCTCAAAGCATGTTCAAACACATCTGAATAATAAAACAGAATACCAATAGAGAAAAGGTGATAGGATCTAGTTCTGTTGGCTGTCTGAGATCGCATAGCCTACAAGCTGTTAGAAGAGGTCCGTTTTGTTTCCATGACAGAGACAACTGTAAAGATGAGATCTTCCTGAGAATGACTGTTTGTTCCACATCAGCTCTAGACTGGTGCCTGCAGGGGCGCTGCATTACATCAATAGATTGGCCCTTTGCTGTAAGGATCCCGCCTCATCATGCTACCATAGCACATGGATGGATCACACACCCCAGGCTGGCCTGGGATGCCAGGACTACCATTTTTACCCTCTGCTCCGTTTACACCAGGGGATCCAGGCTTACCTGGAGGACCTGGTTTACCGTATCCCTGGGGACCCATTGGACCTGAGGAGATAAAAGTATAAAGCCAGGATAAAATCAATGGTAAACAGTATTGATATTAACTATCAGAACCTTGTCAAATTAGCATCCACAAGGTTTTCTGTAAACAAAGTCAATATTAAATTGAATAATTGGTGAAAACGAATGAGTAGCCACTTTATTTACCTGGAGGTCCAGGCAGCCCTGGGTCTCCAGTTATGCTTCGACCAGGACTCCCCTTCTCACCCTCGAAACCTGGTTCTCCTGAAAACACAAGTGTCCTTGTGAAAGCATCCCATAAAGTAGTTCAAATAACACACTGTTAACAGGACGCTGACTTTACCTTTGAGCCCATTCATACCAGGGTGCCCTGGTCGACCCGGGTGGCCTGGCTGTCCCCTGGATCCAGAAAGTCCAGGAAGACCCCGGAGTCCCTGGGGCCCAGGTATACCAGGAGGACCAGGAGATCCAGGCCGGGTATGGCATCTGGTGCAGCCACTCTGCTGGTTGCTCAGCAACAATAAAGGCAGCTCAGCTGGGATGATTGACAATGACAAGATTTCAGATGTGTGTGGTGAATCAAAGACAGAGAAACACATCATCAGTCCGTCTTTGATGATACTCACTCTGGAGAATGTCTCTGCAAATTTGCCGAATGTGATTGTCTGACATTTCACTTGCCTGGAATAAAGTAATGGATCACACAGTAAACGTCTGTGCAATTACTGTCAATCTCAGACAAAACATCACAATAAAACACACTATCAACAGCAATACTGTTTACACAACACATATCACACATACAGATCTTCCTTCAGGTCCGGGTGGACCAGGTGGACCAGTGTCCCCCTGCAGCCCTCTGGGGCCAGGTGGGCCTGATTGACCAGGCTGTCCAGGCCGTCCTGCTTGACCCTCTTGACCTCTCTGCCCCGGGTCCCCTGTTGTCCCTTTCTGGCAAAAATACAAGCCCAGTGTTGGCAGTACATAGGATAATTCAGGTAAGATGGAGGTTGAATAATTAATGTAATCAGCTTAACATACCTCTCCTTTTAGTCCATTCGGACCAGTGGAGCCCTGTCAATCAAAGTAAGGATCTGTCATTAAAAACTGCAGTAGAAAGAGCTGAGAAACGATCCTCAACCGTAAGAAATCGGCATTTAGATCTTAATCAAAACACACAATAACAGGCATTTGTGTTGATCTTACAATAATGTTAATGGAAATATAAGGCGCAAATATTGTAATAAACATTGTAATTTATAAAAAGTTATAAAAAGAGTTAAGACCAGCTGAAGTCGTCATGTTGCTGTAGCACCACCTGTAGGCTAGACAGCACTGAATCTCTGCAGGATCACTTTGAAAAGGGACCATGTTGCACCGCGTGTTCAAGAATGATGGGAATTTATGACTGAAGAAGTTGGCAGCACATTGTAGGAGTGTATCCACCATCAAACACAAATGACTACCACCAAATTTAGCGAATCCTGGTTACCTTTCATTACCATAATAATAAAAACAAAAAAAAAACAGGGAAAAATGTTTGCGTTTCAAGAGGAGAGGATCAACATATGGATCACAAACATTGTGTGCAGCTTCTTTGGGTAAAGTACGGTTCTGGACCAAGGGATCAAGGAAAACAAGGGTTTTGCTCCTCAGTTTCATAACTCAGAAATTTGTGAATTTTTTTTTTTTAAGTGTTTTGTAAATGGCCACATGGTGGCACTATCAACTCTCAAGACACTCAAACTATTTGTTCCCTGGACCGTGACTTACTTTTCCAATAAATTCCATTTATTTTAATGTGTTCACCAGTTTTAAGGTGTACTGGTTTTCAACAGAACAATAGGTGAAGGTAATGAATTTATAGATATATCACTACTGACCATAAGACGCTAATGTTTCCAAATTCATCTGTCAATGTCTTCTTTAATTAGAAACATTGTCAAAGAACAGCAGAAATGGTCATTTTTGCTTTTTGCATCAAAATGTGTTTTGATACATCGCGAGGAACCATCAGGCCGCAAAGCTAATCGAAAGAAACTCACGTGATTGCCTGGTCGTCCTGGCTCTCCCTTTTCACCTCTCAATCCCTGGTGATTAAAATCAGAAAGAGCACCATCACAAAAACACATGATATCACCTATAGTGGATGTGCAGCACTGAGTGTTGCACTGAAGATTCAAATCTCCATTGAAGATTACAGATGTTATTTATAGAAGTATTTATGGGTGCTAATGTGGTTTAAACGCAGCACATTAAAAGCCATTAGATTTGATTACATAAATATGATTGAACTTCCTTGTTGCATTCCAGAGCTGATTTTGTTTTCATGACATGAAATGAATCCAGTGTGTTGTAATGGAGAAAACCATGATGGAAGTCACAGCAAAGCATCCACTTGTACTTCCAAAAGACAAAATATAGCTGACACATAATAATTTTCCAAACCCAATACATGATAAATGAGGTTTTGTTTCCACTGGAATATAGTGATTTCTATATTAGATGAATTAAGACAGTGTAATATATTCCTCCACAAATCCAGGCTCACCATTGCAGGCAGTGTTGAATATGAGATTACAAAATGATTTGATACGAAGCTCCAGTGGGAACGATTTTTATGACAAAAGTATGTTTTTATCCAAGTGACACTCATGTTTATATAAAGCTGAAAATGTTCTCCCAGCCTGTCAATATCACTTATTATTTCACAATAGCAGCACAGAGGTCAACAGGCTCACTGCAAGGTTCTTCTAGTCTTACCAGCTCCCCTCTTTCCCCTGGATTTCCCCTTTGTCCCTGGTGGAAAAAAAACAACAAAAAAACAAAAACAAAGACATGATTCATAATTTTATAGAAATTTTATAGCAGGAAAAGTTCCACATAACAGAGAGAAAAAAATACATTGCTAGAATACATCCTTCTTCACTCTATCACAGTAAAGATGTTTGACTTATTTTAGAGAAGTACGACCAAAAAAGTGATAATAATGTTAGGTAGTCGCTGATATGGAAGCAGAGACATTATTACAACTGGACTTTCAGGCAAACCAATGTTTATAGTTAAATATATCACTAGACAGGGCACCATAGAGCTCAGTGGGTTGAGCAGGCGCCCCGTATGCAAAAAATCACTGCTGGGTAAACTATGACCAGCAAACAGAATCATATGATGAACTATCATTATAATAACAGGTTTAATCACATCAAGATTTCCATTGGATGAAAATGAAAGAGTAATGACAACAGTGTCACAGCATTGTCAGAAAGAATAAAATCACAGTTAGACCAACCTTGCTGCCCTTCAGGCCTGGCATGCCTGGGTGCCCAGGCTGACCTGAACTTCCTGGCTCCCCTGGACTTCCCTATAAAGGCATTTATTTATTTAAACATCGATCATGAAGAAAAATATATGGACATATTTATTCACTCACACCTTAATCGATTCAATGCATTTTACAGTATTTGAAGTCAGACATAAATCCACCTGGTTCATGTTAGATACTTTAAACAGAAACATACCGCGAGCCCTGGTGTTCCTCGTATACCTGGACTTCCACTTTCCCCCTTACTCCCCTGGATTGAGAAATAAAGCATGTCTTGTATTACGGAGAACATACAATGAAACAACATTTAATCTACAACAAATCACTGACCACAGTGCAGTTGGTATTTTTTACTTTCATATACTAATTCATTTTCCTCGATGCGTGCAGGAACTCCAGCATACCTTCATGAGGTTTGGGGATATGGCAGTTTGATGTTTAATTGTGTCTAGTCGAATGCTTTCTTTTCCAGTTGAACAAGCCTCAGTAATTGCAGGCTGAAGCTCAGCCATAAAATCAAAGTCTTCGCCTGCCTGTCCATAAACTAGGTTTTCACTTGTGTGCCATTTACCAATACACATTGGCTTGTTAAAGGCAGATCAGCTAATGAAAAGTGATTAGGAGACAGAACGTCCAGACCAGACAAGCCCAGACTGCTTACATTTCCACTAAAATTCCACTGACGAAAGCAGTAAGATCGGATCATCGCTTAATTTAGCGCTGCCGGTGTGGCCAAGAGGTCGTTACTTGTTCTGAAGTGTATTTCAGAAAAACAGTGACCAAACAAAACATATAATGCTGCCGACCCAAGCTACTTTTCTATACATTTCCAGAGGAGAGCAAAGATTTAATCTCATCCAAACTAATGAGACCATGCACTGCAACATACACGCTGGACGACGTAACGCTTGGCTGCCGGGTGACTGTGCTTAGACTCAACTTAAATCATAACATGGCTTGGCCTGCAGCTTGTCGATCTGCAGTGTTGAATTTTCTAGGTCACGGTTTGATCCAGTGCGCTCACCACCCGGGGGATGTAGGGATGAATTCACATTATATTTAGTGAACAGTTTATCCTCTTTTAAAGACTGTATTAAATCTTTTTGATGTCAGCTGGTAAAATGAAAGTCAGGCATTATTTTTACTCGCTTTTGTGACATTGTAACTTTGCATCGCTCACAATACAGTCATGATTACCTTGGGTCCACTCAGTCCTTTTGAACCAGGTGCACCAGGTAAACCCATCTCACCCTGAAGGCGAGAGGCAAGAAGAAACTCCTCAGATTCAATAAAAACACTTTGATGTGACGTGCACTGAACATGTGTGTAAACAGTCTGGCAGCTGTTGACTTACGGGCGGTCCAGGTGATCCTGTGAATCCCCTTGGTCCTGGTGAACCAGCTTCCCCCTTAAATGAGAATTGTATCAACCAAATGTTGTCAAGAGAATGAATAAAATCAACTGCTGATCAGTTTTTTTGCACAGCAGTTCAGAGCTTATTACCTTTTGTCCATCCAGGCCTGCAGTTCCAGGTAATCCAGGTAACCCCTGACAGCAAGGAAACAGGTTAATCTAATGCTGATCGGTAGATTCAAGACCCCGAGGTGACACTGACTTGTTTGTAATGTTTCTTTTCGTCAGTTCAGTCCTGAGTTATGTTCCTAAAGTTTCTAAACTGGTGCTCAACACACGTTCCAGTTTACTTCCTTTCACAGTTCTGAAATAATTACTTCATTGTGTCACTAACCACTGAAGCCAGTTGCTCAATAAAAGCAATCAAATGAACTGGTCCTGGTGCAGCAGAACATGTCTGCCAACAGCTTACACTCCCCAGTTATATTTTGTAAATATAATCACTGCAATAAAAAAAGAATATTTGAATTCATTTCCCAGACTAAACTTGCATCATTGTGCATGAGTGGAGCGCTGTCTGATGTTTAATCTGCATGAAGGATCCATAGATGAAACATATAGGCTGCAACTGGGCTGTTGCAGTTGTTTTCTTTCTTTCAGCGAGACACAAAACATAGTTGCTATTTAAATTGCACTTGTGGGGGAAAAAATAGTCTAACAGCAGATACTGATTTAGAAATGAATTTAATACATTGAAAGTTTATTTGGTTCAGCATGCGCAGCAAAAGTGCCCTGGGAAACCTTTTTAGTTTTTTTTTTGTTTTGTTTTGTTTTAGTTATTTTCTTCTGAGATAAATGCTTGCAGATGCTTAGCGGTTGTCTCACACAAAAGCTTGAGAAACATATGTGCACAGTGAATGCATTAGACAGTCAAGCTGAGAGACAGGGTTATAGATGGAGCCACCCAGGCACTCGCATTTCAACCTATAGGTAAAGAAATCCTCACCCTGGGGCCCACACTGGGAGTGCTAACTTCATCTTGTTTTAACTTGAGGAAGTACAGTACTAATCCTGTCTCCCTGGATACATCGCTAACTCTATTGTTCTGGTGGGGGGAAAAATGGCTTACAGCCTTGTGGAGCAACTGACTCATCTTCTGTAGCCCCATCTCAAACTTTTGGACGACACTTATAATCATGATCAGTGGGGTGGCTGCCCAGTTGAAACACTTTCTTCCTAAAACAGATTTGCCAGAGAGCCGCAGCATTCCCTCGATGAGTTACTTTCACTGCCTAAGATTATGGCCTGAGTCTGCTTGTTACATAACAGGGTTATCCTGGGATGAACTACAGGGGAAATACCCCTAATTTACTGGCTGTTAAGGGGTACTCTCTGCACTGCTGACAATATGTTAACACACAGTCTTGCTATGGTAAAAACATTATGTATCTATTTTACAGTTCTGTTAGATTAATTCATGTCAGCTACGATTTATTGCATTTGTGTGTGACAAACTCCATGAACCGTAATATAAAGGACCACACACACACATAAAGTTCCACTTCTCTTGTTTTAAAACGCTTTGGTGAAAAGTTTAAACCCTAACCCGACATGACAGACTATTTCATATTTCATCCATGCACAATTTGCATCACATTTTGCATCAAATCCTCAACTTCTCAGAGTCCAAAAATGTAAGATAGCATTAACAGCAGTAGCAACCTACAAAACACCAAACATATACACTGAGTAATATTTGTGTTACGACTCACGGGATGGCCTGCTCTTCCATCGGCACCAGGAATGCCACTTGCCCCAGCTTCTCCCTTAATATGTCAGAGAAAGAAAAACATTATTAATACATTTCATTTTCATCCAAAGTTCTAGTTGTGAGGCCTTAATTTGACATCATTTTACGTGTCATGCTGGATTAAATAAGAAGACATCTTCGGTCTTTGATGTTTGCTAAAATTGTCAAATGGAGCTTGTAAAAACAAAGGGGACAGCAGCACTGTATGACTCAATATGCACAGTTGCCAACAACATCAACAGTATGATTTTTGGGAACAGTTAAGTCTTTTAAGACTCTGCACATTCAGCCAATCTCGTGCTTCTATTATTCTCCTGATGCCTGAATGAGCTTTGTGATGTAACTTTACAGTGCTGTCAAAACACTAGACCTTTTGACCAGGTCCACCCGGAAATCCGTCCTTTCCATCTCTGCCAGGTAGGCCCTAAAATCAGAGAAAAGGGTGTTGTACTTCTCATTGAAGCAACTTTTTTTGAATTATAGCAGCACAAAAGCTCTGGATTTGATTCCGATTTGTTTGATACATACAGGTTTTCCTTGATAACCAGGAGGCCCAGGAGGTCCCATGCTTCCTTTTTCTCCCTGGACATATCACATCATCCAAGTCAAAACTGATCCATTTCCTGTGTCATGTTCAGAGACAGAACTGTTGTGTCAGCTGCCTTACCACTTGGCCAGTTTTCCCTGGTAACCCTGTAGTTCCTGGGGATCCCAAAGAGCCCTAAGAAAGGTTACAAAATTGAAATGATCATTAGATGTGCCAGTAATCTATCATCCATGTTTCGAATATATGAAGTAAGCAAAACAGGGGATCACGGAGTGCAAGTTACACAGTGTGGGATGTGAACACTTAATAGTCCCATTGTGAAATCCACACATGGTCGTAGATATGCAGTCAGTATTTGGCATGAGTCAGCAGTTGTTTTTCTAAGAGACAATCAATTAAACCGTTTCCACTGAAACTTTAGGGAGTGACTTGTTTGTCTGTGTCATTCTAGTTGACCTAGAAGTACATGTTGAGTGTTTGTTAAACATTGCGTAAAACTTAAGGGGTTGCCGCATCACTGTTTTATAAAATCTTCTGAGTAATAAAGCTGGAAGGATTTTTGGAACAAAGTTGGACATTACATAATGTGCTTCCCTCCAGTTTTTCATCCCAGTATTCAAATGTATGCTAATCAGGCTTAAGAGGGGATAAATCATTATTCAGCATACAACCAGATGACATGTTTACTACTCGCTGACTGGTTTTGGTAAGTGACGTCATTTTGTGCAACCAAGATGGAAAAGGGCACTGTGGTCAGTAAGTAGATAGCTGCATATCACGGATCTGGCCTTCACGGAGGCTTTTGTTTCAAATGAACCTTGGTGAGGAGACATGGAGGTACAAAGTGCCGCTGACTGGCAAGTGCTGCAGCCAGACAGTAAAAACACAAATATACATCCTAACTGGTAATGTCTGTAGAAATAAGACCCTCTAACTGGCATGTACCCTCCCCAAGCTACAACTAACATTAATTTCTGTCAAAATGAATGCAGACAATGTAGAAACAGTAACTAGGAATGTCACTGAGAAAGAATGGACCTCCTGCAAAGTCAGTGTCAAACAACATACACCAGACTTTAGAGAAAAAAAGATCTGATTCATAGTAAATGATGCAGATCTGCACCAAAATATCGTTGGCTCTGCGCTGGTTCAGTCATTTCTGAGTAATATTGCTGACAAAGCATAACCTCCTTGGCAGAGGTACTAAACAACATAGATCAAACTACAGAGATCAATAGCACAGACTGACAGATTGGATGCCCACATAATTAGCTATAAGATGTTCCATCAAAGGTGATGAATGGTTGTGGTCACGATTAAGTATCACAGACTGTGAACACACAAACAACTGCCAGTTTTTTGGCGAAGTGTCTGACGGTCTTTCCTCCTCTTGTGATCTTGAATTATGTACTTCTGACTTAATTTAGCAGAGATCTCATGTTTCCATTCTCTAGAGTTCGTGCCAGGAAAATGAGGCTACACCCTTTGGTGGTCTTAATATGGGACCAATTTGGGATGTTGTAGTTTGTAAGTTTGCATCCAAAGAAAATCTTATTTTCACCAAGACGAGGATTCCCTCTAACTGTAGGAGAAGTGGCTTCCTGCTCGTTAAAGACATCTTGATCTTCAGAGACTGTTTGCTGTTGAATGGAGGCTCTTTAGCTGTCTGGCTCTCCAGGCAGGCAAACACCTTTTGGCTCCAGAGTTGAGGGGAACGCAGTTGCCAAGACTGAAAATTGTGACGCATTTTCACTTGGCCACCATGAAGAATAATGTAAAGCTGAAGTGTGAACTATGAAGGTGCCAAAGACGCCAGACCTCTTCACTGTTTCATATGTATTTCCTGTTTTCTCAGACATGTAAAGGCTGGTTTTATTAATGCATTTACTGCTTTTAGTCAAGTTCTTTTGGAATCAGATGTGCAGCATTAACATGACTGAGACTTGTTTTTTGGGGTATTTTATGCTTTCTTGGTCATTCAACTGAAGTCATTGTGTTTGCAGTGAAACATGTTCACTACTACATGGTTTCTGTTTTACCTTTTCATTGAAATAATTAGGTCACGGCCTTTCCAGATCTGTGCGGTAAATCTTTTTGGCAGCTGTCCTTTTTTTTTTATGCCATGCTGGAAATGGAAAATCACTTTCAGTGCCCCTTCTTAACACTCATCTCATCATTCAAGACTCAGACCATTACACTGATTAGATGTCTAATTATGGGTTAGGGTTAGAGCTCTTTGATAGACCAATAAAAGCTGCAATCCTTTTATGTGTTACTTGTAACTGGAAATGGGGAAAAAAATACAGTAAATCCACCTGATCTTGAGAGACTCAGTCTTTCACTGTGGTCGGTCTCTTTGTGTTTTTGTATAGCCAAAACCCAAAGTATTTGACTGGATCAAAGACAGTTGTGTGGACAGTCCAAACATTAATAAAACCCTAAATTGATACATCCTGGACCTGTGAGTGAAACTCTAATAATAGGGCAGATGGTACAGGAGGATCTGCTCCAGGTGCAGACACGTGCCTGCAGCTAGCTGAGACCATTTTTGACATGACATTAACTGCTTGAACTGTTCTGCACCTCAGCCAACTGGCAGGGGGTCATCCTGTGGTCGCACTGATTACAAGGTAGGACGATATGACAGGGGTGATGCAATCTGGACAGCATGCATTACTTCACTGTACCTCGCAATAATGAGGTATTATTGTGGCTAATGCTGCTCAGATGCGATGAGAAAAGCCATGAAGAGAGTCACTCCACTTTTGTTTGGATTGGTACTGACACATTTCGACTCACAGGTGTTACGTCCTCGAGGCTCAGGTTAGTATACATATCATGACAGCTGCTGGTAACACACAGCATAAACTGCTTGTGTGACTTATCCAGCTGACTCACTGTGGGCTTGTACGTTGATTTCTTACCATCTTAATACTTTGGCTTTGTTTGGCTGCAATCTAGACTTCAGCTGTCAGATTTTTATCTGGTAAAAGCACTAAATCACATTTTGCTTATAAGGGAACATTGGAGCAGGTGGTGTGCGCTGCAGCCAGGCCTCCCTGGATTGCAAACTTTTATTTCTAACTGACAGATGCAGATCAGGGATATACAGTCCTCACTGTGGGGGTGTGACTCTCTGGGATCTGATATCGCCTTGATTTACATTATCAATTCACATGACACTAGCATTGACTCATGTCTTCCTGGCACCTCCAGTTTAGATCTTAACACGATCGGGAGGCAAAGACTAGATGCTTGTGACTGGAAAAAACACAGGGCAACAAGGGAAAAGAGAAACACCTGTGGTTCCCTATAAAAGCAGCGAAGAAAGTCAAAGTGTTCGAACTCACGGAGGAAACTGAGGGCAGAACAAAAGTCAGGAAATATGAACAGTTTTAAAAAGTCTCTGACGGCCCTCGTGCTCTCCCCTGCACAGCGCTCTCGTCCCACAGTGTAGACGTTGTATTTTTGACTCTCCCACGGGATCCGGCTTTATATTTTTAACATATGGTTTCTGGAGTGATTGATGCAAAAATGTTCAAATGGCTCACGTTGATGTGTCTAGCAGGGATTTCCTGTTAATCCTACATTTGATCTCATAAAAAAAGGGGAGGATAAACCCTGAAAATTCAGTGTGTGTTTTGTACTTTTTAACGATTGCTTTCTTTCAGCATCGGTCAGTACATACAATCTCTCCCTTGGAGGATATTCTGGAGAAAATGAGCTTCTAAGGTAGGATCATCAAGACAAAGACACTGTACAGCCTTATTGTGAAGAGGCACATTTGGGAAATGAATATCAGCACCTTCTCTCCTGGTGGTCCAGGCGGCCCTGGTAATCCAGGCATCCCCCTCTCACCCTGGAAAAACAGGTATAGTATTACAAAATTGATTTGACTATGTCAAAAATTAGTGCTACACAATGATAATGAAAGGCCCCCTACCGAAACACCGGGCCTCCCTTGCTCTCCTTTGTACCCGTCTGGGCCACGTGGTCCCTGGCGCAGGTAACAAAAGAAAGGAGCTTTAAATTTTCTATCAATGATGCTGAACTGAATCTTCAGGTAGAATAAGTGTAATAAGTTTGCTTTGTTTTATTTTTTTTACCTCTACTCCTGGTGGACCCGGCAGCCCTGGACTCCCCCTAACGCCAGGGATACCCTTAAATTAAACCAAAAACAGGAAGGGAGAAACCCAGTCTTTGTTAAACATTTGAATCCATCTGTGTGCATGTTGTCTGAGTGAGTCTGGCCTGGATTCTGTCTGTGCCCTTTTTTGATCGAGCTATAGAACATGTGGTTTACTTTTGGTTGGTTTTAATCACACAAAATCACCACTGTGCTGTCACTATACTTATAATCAGACATGTTTTTTGTATTTACCCTTTTGGAAAAATAAGCAAACAGGCATATTCACCACTGAGAGCACTCTGATGCAGCCCTAACCACATACAATTAACTAGCAGAACACTGTGACCTAATGGCTACGTTAATTCAAATGGGCCACTGTGGATGCTGCTGTGACGTTGCTGTTGGCAGTTATGTACTGTATGTTTGTATATTGAACTATGTAGTACTCACAGGCTTACCATCAGCACCAGCAGGTCCAGGCTGACCAGGTTTGCCCGTGTTTCCTTGTTCTCCCTATTGAAAGAGCAACAAGGTCACTTAGTCATGTGTAACTCGGGCATCTTGTATTGCAGCAGCATGAATTAATCCATTTAATCATCTCTGGTAATGTGCGTGTTTTCTCAAGCGTAGAGTGTTGATTTATTTATCTATAAACCATCTCATGTAAGATGCTCTTGGGCACTCTGTGAAACATCTGTGAGCCAGCAACAGCCCAGCATTTTGGATCTATTAGTAAATGTAGTAAAAGCATAGCATTGACCTTATAAACACAAACATGCCTGAAACCATGTAGGTTTTATGAACAAAGAGTTTTGTTGCTAAGGTTATATCTCTCTGAGGTCCCTGTGTAAAGGTTTTTTATGACCGGGGCTGCTATTATTTGCTTGATGCCCTGTGATCAATAAAGAACAGAGATGCAGGGTTTATTCCTTAGTTTGGTAATTTTCCATTCTAGATGGTGTTTATCTTGAGCAGAGGTCTGGTTTGTTTCCAGCGAACAGTACAGTACAACAGGATCTTGCGAGACTAATTGTGGCTCGCTGGCAATGGAAAGCCTCAATTTGGCTAAGTGGAGAAAGGAGGCTGTTTGTTGCATTGGATAATTTGTTCAACTGTACACTTTCAGCAGGTAAGTGTTTATTTAAGAGATAAAAGGTTCTGAAACCGCCCACACAGCATGAAGAGAGTGTGTTTACAGGCTGTAATGACAGTTTGATTTGACCTATTGGTAAATTGCAACCTCATGTGCTCATCACATAATTATCTGAGACAGGGAAGCAGGATTTGGACACCGCTGGAGAATTCGGCACAGATCCCCTCAGAGCGAAGCTGTAGAGAGATAGAGTGTGTGCTCTAACTCCCAAACAGAAGCCATTTGGTCTCTTTGTCATTCCCCAGTTTACACACAAACCGACACTGCTAAAGATTAAGCAATTTTTCTCTTATTCAATCTCAACAGACCTCCACTGTTTAAAGTAAATATTTAACCAGTTGTCTGAGCAGTAGGGGTTTGCTGAAGCAGGGACAAGCTTTACTGTCTGAAATCCAAGTGTGTGAGGTTCATGTTCTGAAATGTGCTTTTCAGAGTGGCAATGTTTTCGTTTGAGATACATAAAGCAACGACATGCCATGGGACAAATAAGGAGAGGAAAGAGACCAGCTGACCTTCATTCCTTGAAGTCCAGGGGGTCCAGGAGGACAAACACACGGTTCTTGAGTAGGTTCAGTGTAATCAGGACTGTTGGAGCACTGTAAGGAACAAACATAACCAGTGTGCAATTTGCATTTTTTAACATTATTTTAAAGATAAAGTGTATTCTTGATTATTTCATTTAAAAAGCTCATTTTCTAAAATCAGATTTCAGAAAATGTTACATAAACAGAAGGAAACAAAAACAAAGACTTAGAAAATGCAGGTGGCATATATAACCTGCTCCATTCTGTTATTAATGATCTTGTGCTTTGATATGAGTGATGACTATCTGAGTTTCTGCCAGAGAGAAGTCTGATCCTTAACTTCATACAGAAATTGATAACTTGAACTTGGAGATTCCATAACAAATAAACCACTGAAGCGAACAGAGAGTGGAGAGAAGCACCAGTTCTTGGCGAGCTTTTGTCATTTTAGGCTCCTCATCTTGTCTCTTTTGATATTTTTATCCAACAGCTTCACATTAAAAACAGTAATTTGGCACAGCTTTTGTGGTTAGAGCAATTTCCAGGCCAACATAACAATGGGCCACTGCTTCACAAACACATTTTTTGCCAGCAGACAGAGGGGGAAAAAAAAAATACTGAGTGCAATGTGTTTGAAGCGGAGCCATGTGGTCCTCCTCCTTCTTCTCCTCCTCCAGCAAATTGTTTTATGCATAAACAGATGCGACATAAAAATGAATATGCTGAGTTTACACCTTACACCACAGAAACACTACGGGTGCGCTGTACTGGTGAAATATAAAGCGAGAAAGCGCGATTTCATGCCCTGCCGTATGAGCTGTGGAGGTAAGTGATGATGAAAGGAATGGCTGCACCACAGCAGAGCAGAAACAGATGGAGCTGGATAAGGTGTGAAGTAGGTGAGAAGAAGTCATCTTTGTGGTTTTGGACTGAAACTAAAAAAAAAAAAAGAGAGAAATCAAGCAAAGAGCCAAGCAGTCCCTTGTACTTACAACTCCAGGTATTTCACATGCAGTCTCTCTGTTGTTCTGCTCGGGGTCACAGTAGATACGAAGTTTCTGAATTTCAAACTAAAAAACATTGAAAAGAAGAAGAAGAAGAAGAGGGACATCGTGTGAAATTCACATCCTCCTCTTGAGACAAGCTAACAAAACAAACAAACATGTAATACTGGGGTAATTTTCTAACATTTAGTCCAGTGATTTGCCACTAATGAACTGAAATAGCTATTGTTTCAGTGTGTAAAGGAGAGATAAGTGCCCTCACTGGGCACTGAGCAGCTACATGCTGCCAGACCTCCCTCAGTGGCTGGGAGTGTTCTGCACCATCCACCGATATTTGGTATTTTGTCGATGTTGGTGGTAAAAAAAAATGGCTCCAGCACGTCGAGCGCCATGTGAGCAGATGATTATCACATGTGATTTATATTATTTCCAGCCGTATGAAAAGACTACTACGACTGCATGAGTGTCAATCTGAAATAATGTAGTTGACATTTTGTTGATAGTGGCTCGTGTTTAGTTTTAAACATGATAAGAATGTCTGGTTCTGGTCTGATGGTTTATACGTATGTAGTGTTGTTTAACACAGCGTTGCGGTCTAATCACGGTGTACTTTTAGGGGTCCAGTTACAACAATCTGTTTCCAGTTACAGATGTGTTTGTCTTACATAAGTACAAGGGCTTTGTGGGTCAGTACACACAATAATATTCGCTGCCAAGCTGCATTCATGTTCATATTCACTGCTAAAATGATGTGTCAACATCCTGGCTGACACAGGATATATGTAGGAGCGTCTGTCATGAATGAATTATTCTTTATTATTCTTTATTCCGTCCATCTCAAATAAAAGACTTTCTGCACTGACCCTCACCACCACTAGATGAACCAAGGGCTTCATTCTTTGATTTGAATTTATTTTACAAGTCTTTCATTTCATTCATCGTCATTAATGCCACAAATGAAACAATGCCAAAGTTCCCTTATTGCTTACATATGTGTTTGAGGTGTTTTAGCAGAAGATTTGTGCTATTGTTTCATAATACATCATACTGACAGTTAGAATAAATGGATGCATTGTGCAGAACTTTACCAAAACTGTGCCATTATATAACAATGTTATATTATGTTTGCAGGGGCGCATTTATTTCAAAGCTCAGAGTTCACACTATTCAGCTTTCTGCAGAGCAAATTACAACACAGCACAATTATGATTTATGACAAATACAGCGTTTTTGGTGAAAATGATGCCAAATGAGACAAATAAAACAAAGATTAATAAGCCCTTGTGGAAAAAAGGGCCCTTGTTTTGCCAACGATTTATTATGCACAGGGTTTAGCATGTCTCTGAGGAGGCAGCAGTAAACCATGCAGTGCTGTGTGATGCTGTTTGAAGCGTATATCAGCTACTCATTAAATCTGAGCCTATACTCAAGTTGACGCAGTGCTGGGTTACCTCTCTGGGGACCAAACAACATGCAGTTTATGATGATGCAGATAGACTTACTGGCACTGTTGTTTCCTTATTCACATATTTTCCAATCTGGGTTTTTCCATTGATGAAGATGCCAACAGGGGGCTCCAGGGATAGACTTTCTATTTCCAGGTCGTCAACATAAAGAGTAACATCCTCCTCCGTGACCAGCAGCCTCAGCTGGTGCCATTTCTCGTCAAACAGCTTCTTTAGTCATTGAGAAAGAGTAGGAAATGGTACTCGTTAGTACAATGGTTCACCTTGGGAATGTTCTGATGAAGACGTTGAAAATACAAACAATAAAACAGAAACACTGCAAGGAAAAGGGCGTGTAGGATTAGAGTTTATAGATTACATAACAAACACTACATGTGACTAAATCTTAGGTGCTTTGATTTCAATCTATTTCTGCCAGAGTTGTATAATATAATGAAGAGAACAGGCAACTGTTTTATCCCAGTGAGAGCAGCCTGCCTGTTGAAATATACTGGACATTAATTACCTGTGGCATACAGTGGGAGTGTGTTTTCGCTTGAGCAACTTGCTTCATGCTGAGAATCAATCAGAATGATGCATGAGTTGCATTGATTTAATATTGACTCACAGTCTAATATTGGCTCATTGATGGACTAAATTGAAGCAGTAGAAGAAGAGATATTTATAAGTTGTATCTTGTAGTATGAGCTAAGTTCCAGAAATGCTGGGCCCTACATTTCCCATGATACATCTTTGTAGTGTCTTGATATTACTCAATTTCCAAATTTATAACATTCTCTGCAAATTTCATCAAACTGGATGCACGGAGTTACGTTACCCTGGCTGTCTGTTGGGAAAATGTAACCGTTTGCGTTCCACTTGGTGAGTCGCTGGTTGTGGTGAAAGACACGGTGCGGTCCAGTCCATTTAGAGTCACCGCCATCTGCGGTTTCCCATCACGCGTCTGCACTCTCCACAGGTCCCACTCCTCAATCATTACAGATCCTTTGTACCTCAGCGTGGCAACAAAGACATAGGATGGAGGAAGGCCGTCAGGAAACAGGGTCCTGAATGGACAAATGAAAAGCAAGGTGAATTATGCCTGTACAGATGATGATGTTGTTGATGATACAGTAAAGGTATAGATGACTACCTTGTAGTTGTACTCAAGTCAACTCGAGACGTCACTTCATAGGCCCTAGAGCCGTAATATGCCCCTTGTGTCCTCTTTGCTTTTTTGGCCAAATTCAAATGCAACAGAATATCGAAACCCTTCTCATCACGGGAATCCACGGGAATTCTTGACGGGCAAACAGTCTCTGCAAGAGAAAACACAGTGAAACAGATCAAGACTGGGGAGATTGGAAAGATTGGAGGCAGAATGACCAATGGAATAGAGTGGGCTTGAAGAGATGCCACTGATGCAGTCAAGACAGCGATATTTGATATCTGAGTTGAAAAACCAGCAGTTACTCACCTTCACAGAGCTTCTGTCGTATGACCTGTATGATCCTGGAAATAGCTTTGTAGTCCTCGACAGAGAAGACGTAAGTTGAAAATGGTTTGTTTGCAATAGCCCTCAACTCGGCCTCTTCTGTCTCTGACCCAACACCAATTGCAAACAGAATTACTCCTTTTTTCCTTGCTGCCTCTGCTGCTTTCAAAACCTCATCTTGAGACTTCCCATCAGTGAGGACAACAGCAATTCTGGAAATGCCTTGCGGGCCACGCTCGGAGAGGCCAAACAGTTTGTCTGTAGCAAACTTAATGGCTGTGCCTGTGTTTGTGTTTCCCCCCATGTACTCAATGGACTCCATCGCTTTGATGAGGTCTTTGTTAGAGGAGTACTTCCCCAGAGGTATTTCTAAAACAGGCTCATCGCTGTACTGGACGACTCCAACCTGTGTAAACTTCGTTCCAATGTTGAAGCTTGTCGTTATATTGACAAGCCATCGCTTTACTAATTCAAAATTGACATCTTCAACACTCCATGAGCCATCTAGAATAAAGACCAGATCACATGGCGCTGTCCTACAACCTGAAGCAGACAGGAAATAAACAATTAGCAGTGTATTATAATGGCTGCAATAAATAACAGTCTAGTTTGGTGGAATATGTTGAATCAAGTTTATTTAAAGTACATAAAATCACCTTTGCCAGTTGTATGCATATGGCAGTTTTTAATTTATGGACAACAAGCAAAACAAGGTGTGAGAAAATGAAGACAGAAGCACTCTTACTTCTTATGTCTTCATCTTGCGCTGCACTAAACAAATGGAGAAGCATGAAGCACAGGCATCTCAAGACACAATGCATGGATGTCGCTTTGTAACCCATTATGTAGCAGAACCAAGTTCCAATTGTGCACCTAAGGGGAAAGGGAAAAACATGCTTTGTATTGCAGGGAAAAAGAAAAGGACAATGCAAGCAATTGTGACATGTGGTCCCAGAGTTATTTTTGCCTTGACAGAAGTTAATGTCCCAGACTAGTGTTTTTTTTCCATTACTGAGATGTTTGATTGCCATTTGTTTTGGCTTCTAACCTCACCACAGACTTAAAGCTCAGAACTCTACAACACAAAACTAACCCCCTGCCAGCAGTTTAACACACATTACACAAGTAATCAAATACAGGGTGGTTGATACCTGTGACAAAGTTCTTGTCTATGTTTGCCAGGCTCTGCAAGGCATGGATTCTTACATGCAAATTAGCAGCCTTTGTTCAATGAGATCAAGTTGTGTCTCTGAATGATGCACCAAAGGTCAACCTGAGTGTTAGATGTCATGAAGGTGATCTGATTAAGCTGTGTCAGAATACACATGACTCGAGCATGACAGCAGGAATTCATGCATTCATTCACACACACTGTAAGCATGTATTGTGACCCATTTTAATACTGTTGATGTGAATTTGAATGTTATTCTTTAGTCCTAACAGAACAGTTTTAATCTAATAAAATCTGTAAAAAAAAAACAAAAAACAAAACAAAAAACACAACAGGTACAGCAAACAACTGTGCATTGTTCCTAACTGTGTGAATTTTTGTTTGGGTGGGTTTGTTTGTTTGTTTGTTTGTTTGTTTTGACCACTTGGTGGCAGTACAACATCCCTTAAAACTGACGCAGCAAACATTTTAGCAGGATGTTAGTAAACATGTTTATAAGATATGCAGCTGACTACATAGACTGGCACTCCAAATGAATGTAAAAACGTGAATTTTAGGTACGATGTAAAGTACTAGCTTAGAGTACGAGTGTAGCACTCATTTCAGTCATTTTTTTTTCTCTACCAGCACCTGAGAGCCTTTTAGCTCTTAAGATGCACTATGTGATAGTGTAGTGTGGTAATAGCTAACTGCTACGTTTGTCCATCTACAACCAAAATGGTAAGAGATGCTAAAACACACTCTAGATCTGAGGAGACCTACTGAGTCGATTGATCATTTACATCACATGACATTATACATAATTCCTCAATTAACTTTATAAAATAATGATAAGTATAACTTTAAATCCAAAGTTAAATGCTATTAATTTACTTGTGGGGGCAGTTGATATGTAATGAAAGGATATTAAGATATAATTCAGGACAAGTCTTCACACTGATACATGATTCATAATATCTTTCTTATAGTACTAAACCACAAAGGGAAACCATACAGCACACCATGCAATTTGAGGACTCTTAAAGAGACAGTAGCACTCATCAGTCCTCCAACCTGAATGTGGTTAAATGTCACTGTGGCTCTCAAGTGCAAATCCCTTTTGCCAATGTTTGCTTTCCCCTGTACTTACTTCCTACCTCCCACTGCTGCCACAGACACTACTATACACAAATCCTTAATTCACTCTAACCACCAAATTATACTCAAAATTCTGCATCCATCCTCCATGCGGCGCACTCTATCTTTCCAGTCTGGCAGCATACACTGCCTCCACCACCTCAGTACACCTAAGCATTTTCCTTTCAAGCCTCATCTACCACATCCTCACATGGCACTGTCAGCTTTACTAAATAAACAAGTCACTGAACCTCTGACCACAACTACCCTTGAAACCGTGCTCACTGTTTCCTGTGGGATTATGAGCTGTTTCCTCAAATCTACTGCCATTTGTCACTTTCTGCCCACCCTTGGCCCGAAGGCAACACGCCTGCCCAGAAAAGCTTCACTCCTACACTTTTCCTCCCTCATGGATAAAACCAATTGTAATACCTTCCTTCCCATCAGCACATGAAGTAATTTTAGCCAGTTACTGCAACATGCTGCTGAAGCACTTACAGTTTGTTATGTCACCAGGGGTGTCATTACTTGGAGTAAGATTATTTTACACCCTGGCAAAATGTTTCAAAACACTGGCATGTCTGGACATATTGGAAACTGACATTTTGGGAAGATGTTAGCTGCTAAACAGTTTGTACATATGATTAATCTCTTTTGGTTTGCTGCCATTGTTTTCCTACATTCATCCATGGAGACAGTTCTGCTGAAACAGCCGTGTTAGTGCTCATGTTTTGCCCTAGAACCATTCTGTTTTTTTCTCTTATTATTTCTTTATGCAATGATTTCTCTGTATTCAGCTACTCTACTCCTGCACAAAAAAGCATCCATGCTGTGTGGTTGACTGTTGAAATGCCTCAGCTACACCTACACAGATTTCCAAACACAAGAGCTGATATGTCAAGATAACCTCTATGCCATGTGATGATGGTATTCTGTGAAATATCTTGAGGGGGTAACCTGATCTGTCCTGATAACAAGTTCATGGCCAAATGGCACAATGGGTCATTTATCAAGGCACTTAAAAATAAACCATGTGAGTCCTCCCCTGATTTGGCACCACCATCAGTCAAGTTCTCATAATGTAGCTGTCAAAATATGTTTTGGTGGTCATGGTTAAAGGAAACCGCTATTCACTGCTGCTGAGAGACGGATGCAACTTCTTGCTCCACTGATGCCACCACAGTTCTTAGTCATCCCACCATCCAAGTTGGCACAGTTATCCAAGTTGTAGCAAGCAATGTACCTCAGTCACTTTCGATTTGTGCCTCTATTGCTTGATTCATACACAAATGTTAGCATACTACTAAACCAGACTAAGAGTGCAATCATTGCAGCGTGGTAGCTTGTTAACTCCAAGTTGCTAGAAAGTCTCGGTCGTGTTCATCTAAACACAGGAGGTTGATTAACCAAATCTAAATGGTAAAATTACCACCATCTCAGAAATGGCAAACAAATCCCACTTGGATTTGAATGAATGAATGTGCAACATGAGACAAATGTTTGTCCTTTAACATCAGTCAGTGTCAGTCAAAGTACAAAACAGTAGTATGTTACATACATGCTGCATTTCGCAAGTTTATCTCAGTAACATCTGAACGTCATTCAATTGCTCTGCAAACAAATGTAATATGGAGTGTAATGATGGTTATGTTCATGCTGATGGAGTCAGAGATGAAGTGGGGCATGAAGAACCAGGGAAGATGACGATGAGTGTCTCATTTGCATTTGCAGCTGGAGAGTTGCGCGTCAGCAGACAGCAAACATCTAATCGCATGTTGTTTCTGTTGCTGCGCAATTCAATTATCTTTTACTGTATTTTCCAGCACATGTAAGAAAGAAACTGCTGACATCCTAAAAGGAAGCAGTCACAAATGAGGACCAGATATACTGCATATGTACAAAACAAGGCTTGTGGAAGGAATTTGATAGGAAGGAACTGACCGTACACCTTATTCATGGCTGATTCTGATTGCGGCATGCGAAGGTCAGCAAAACAGTGGCCAGGATGTAACCCCTGGCCTCCCAAATGCTTTTATTTCTATGCAGCCAAAGACGGGGTCACACTCTTTAACATGACTGCATTTTTCCACCGTGTAAATTCAGCGTTGAAGTAACACAGTCGAAGGAGGCGTTAAGCTGGAAGCCTTTCCCCTCAGAATTTTTCCCCACTAGAGAGCTGGAGGAGGCTGCTGGAAAACCCCCTCATTGGCAGCGTCCAGGCAGAATGACTTTCCCCTCAACTGACTTTCCCCAAACTGAGTATTTCTACACCTCTGCTCAGGCCACATGGAATTCATTTACACCATCAGACAGTGAAATTCCGGCTGTGGACAGTGACCAAACACATGTAGTCGTGATGAAGGGAAGTAGCCTCCATCCAGGAATAAACTCGCAACATTACACGTGCCGTGCTATAATGCTCAGAGCTGGAATGCATGCATAATGTCGTGGAATTAGCAGGTGCACTGGTGTTGTAGGTTAGCACCAGACCTCAGTGATCCCTGATTTTTTATTGCAGCTGCTCAGACACTTGGACACTTGGTTGGTATGTAGAATATTTAACTACGCAAACTTATTGTGGAAATATCTACAACATGACAGTAACTGTGAGTTGAGCCTGCTGTTTGTCTGGCAATGCTCTGCAGAATTAGCAAGATTTAATGTTTGAGACTTAGTTTTGTGGTGGTTTATATCCAGCTGGATGTGCTGACAAGGAAGCTGCTGAGCAAATGATATCTCCCATTTCACGGGATAAGATTTCACTTGTTCAGGGTGGGCGACTCTGACTTATCACCCAGATTTTAATCGTGGTGTCAGACCACAGATTTTGTGCTTAACAAGTTCAGTCATGTGAATTATTAGTCCCAGAATGGAAAAAAATCAAACAAACAAGCTTTTCTATTTGCTTTGTACCTGTCGTTTATGTAATGCCACAAGGCTGCAACTCCACATGAGCCACTTAAGTTATAGTTATCTGTTGTAAATTTGGCAAAAGGAAGTTGTTCCATTCCAGAAACAACAACTGCTGTTCAGCGTGAACAGCAGTTGCCAAGATCGGGGGGGATTTATTGCTGCCAAATTCTTCAAGCAACAAGGGAAAGCCAAGCCCCACCATAGAAATCTGTTCAACTAATCCACAAAGTTAAATAATGTCTTGTAAAACATTAAATCAAACAGGTATTATCACTTTCCAGCCAACATGTTCACTTTCGGGTGCCTGATATTTTCTTCTCTAGTCACAAAGAATGTTGTTCTTTGTGTGCATGCAATTTTTCACATCTTTAAAACCTGCACAAGCACGGTGCATGCAAAGCTGTGGTGCCGCTATCCAACGTGCAGGAAATATGTAAGAAATATCCATTTACGACAAGTGGAATAGCCAGGAAAATTCTTGCGATGATTCCATTCATTCTTTGCATGAAAGTAGCACAAACAAGGGACTGATAACTGAGCTTAATGTCTTCAATATGCAACTTCTGCAGCACGAAGGAGAGGACACTGATGAAAATGTTGAAACAGTGCTAAACTGCTGCTAATCTGCAAAGTATAACACATGCAGCACTGAAAATTCAATTAAATCCACTAAAATCAGTCCACCAGGTTCACTTTAATGATTAAAAACAGCCCTCTGGACCGTAGCTGTCTCATAGTTAAAACACATGACAGCTGCAACCTTATGCATGAAGTAAATCTGCAAAACATACAAAAAAAGTTGATTTCAGAAATACAGCATGCTGCCTCACAAGAAAACAGCCAAAAGTAAACAAAAAAAGTTACCGGTAAGCATCCAAGCCCTTGTGTGAATCCCTGTTAATCCTCTCATTGAGAGCCAGTGATCAATACTGTTCACAGCCCCAGGTTTACAGACACTGAATATGGGGAGAAGTGCACATGTTTCTCTGCTGAATGAAAGCCTGCCCTTTCCAGCAGCTCTCTCTCTGTCTCCTCTGTTTCTGTCCTTCACCGCCCCCCCTCACTCACTCACTCACTTACTCACTCACTCACTCTGGACTTTCACTGGCCTACAGCCATCCTCAATTACCATGGAAAGAGAAGCAGATAAGGAGAGCATGAAATAGCACAGTAGACAGCCCATCTCTGACAGTCCAAAAAGGAAAATAATTGTAATCAGTGCAGCCTTCTTCCAAAGTGTTGCGGGTCTGGATCGTGTGTGGGTAGCTTAGGGCATAACCAGAGAACATGGAGTTTTCTGGATGCACGACAAGTACATATTTTACCATACTGAAACACATAATGTTGATGGTACATTCAACAGAACCTGAGCTAATGCACTGCACTGCTCCCCGGTCATTCCACTTCATCACCAAAATAGACACAAGATAGTGCTGCAATGAACAAGATGAGAATAGCTACTGCAGTGCTTTTCCTGCACAAACAGCTGGGAGTTATTAGAAATGCAGAGCTGAATCTCCCGTCCATCTATGAGTAGTGGGGGAAGATCTTAGTTTGCTCCACTCTAACAAGTTTTATCATGTTTGTCCTCAGTGGCAGCCTGCTTTGCATCAACGAACAAGAGCCTCAGTGTTTTCATGCTTTTGGAGGCTCCAAAAAGCCTGAGCACAGTGCTGTGTGACAATGTTTTATTCAGAATAAAGTACAAACAAAACTGAGTTGCTGACGGCAGACGAGTGTGGTCAATTATATTCAAGAGATGTTCCTTTGGTTTAAAGTCATTTATAAGAACGAAACTGAATTTGACAAGTCATCGTGTGGTAAAGAGTTGAATCACTGACATAATACTCAAATTTCCATTTCATTAGCCCAATTCAGTGGAAGCTGAAGACACTGACAGACACTTGCATGGGTCAATAAAAGTTTGAATTTTTGTTCTTTCTGTGAAATTTTCATTAGGACTCGAGCCAGAAATGGAAACTAAGTTTACTCCTGCACTCCTGCACATATTTTGTACACACAACAAAATATTGAAGGCGAAACATCATGCAATAAATTGAGATGAGCTCATGTGATATTATGCAGAGATTGAGCTGCAGTGGTTTCCCCCTTATGACGGCCTGGTTGACCCTGAGACTCAGCACACTCTGCTGGATCATGCCGGCAAATACTGAGCTGGCGTTTGGTGAGTGGAGCCTGGGAGTGGCCAACCTGCTGGTGAGACTAGACTTTCCAATGCTGAGTAATCCTCTGAAGCTATTGACTGGTCTCTGGTTTGGAACAAACAGGAAGGAAACCCCCGGAGCAGAAAATCTGTGTGCTCATGGTGTTTTCCCACATGAAACCACTCGGGTCGTCCTCTCAGGCCTACACATCCATCGATATCCAGTAACTGTGAACAGCTGTCATATCTGGAAATATGACAGTGATTAAAATTAGCAATGAGCTCAACAACATTACATAATAGTTAATAAACACTATTTGGCTAGATCAGCTGGCCATGCCAGCAGAAACAGATTGTTTTAACTGAACAGCTCAATTGAACTCTGCAAATTAAACTGTTTTGAGCCTCGGCTGTTGCTAATTAGTTATAATTTTAGGTACAGTATGTGCAAATGGGTGAACTCATTTCATTGTTTAAATAAATTACTCAAATTACTTTTCAGTGCTATGAAAATGAGAAGACAATGTAGCACTAGCAAAACTCCCAAGCTTTTTGCTAGTGGTCCCATGATACGAGGCAAGGCCTTCTTTTGATTGTGTAGGGTACGGTTCAGTTTAAAAGTGATTTTGCACCTCAAGAGGTAAAACGTCTTTTATCTGACATGACAAAAGCAAAAATGTATAGAACATTTTCTTATTTTCAGCACAGCTGACTATGACGTGACTATAGGTTCATTGTAGGAGCCTGCTACGTGGCTCATGACGAGTACAACTTGGCCTCCTGGCCTGCAAACCATGGGCCAGGATCAAAACCTGTAATGAACATCATATCAATTTGTGCACACCACATGCTTTTCTGTGTGTATGATGTGTAAAACAAGCGCTGCAGTCACTTAAAAGCACTGAAATATATGTGAAATATACACACTAATGAGTAAAGCCAGTTTAAGAAGTTTCTCAACTGATAACTACTCATTTCTCTTCAATAACAAATTCGCCTTCAGGCAATCATGTGGGAAAACAACTGATCAAAGACGATCTAAAATCAGTCGGCTATTCATAACTGCGAGTTAATAATTGCTCCCATGATATAGCCCCACAGCCTCAGACAAAAGGAATAAAGACCTTTTAACAGCACTGGCCTTTAACTTTTTTCCCTCATGATCATCAGAGACTCTTTTTGTGTTCAAAATTCAACCCCAGAGAAAAATTCCAGTCTCGTCTTTTTTTTGCAACATTGTGAAACGAGTCTGAAGTCTGTTAAGGAGCTCAAATGCTTCAAACAAATATGCAGTTGGCTTGCACACATTTAAGCTGTGCATACAAATAATGAGGCAAATTAACCAGAAAAAAGTTTATGTCATCCACCCGCCCAGCGGCGTCTCATTCTGCCAGTATGTTAAAATGTGTGAATGTGGTAAAAAGTTGTCAGTATATTTAATGAAATTTACATTTGGAGCTAGAAGCATCAACACTCTGCTCATTTTCACTTCTACAAACCATAATGACACATTTGGATTATTACTTGAATCAACTAACATTTACAGTGTCTGGCATTTGCTCTGAAACTTTTTAAAGAACTGCCCGAGGACAGTATAAAACCTCTGTATACTAACCTCTGATTCGGTGCCACCACTTTGAAGCTCAGTTGTGCTGGTTTGTTTTAATCAGCTCACATGCATTAAGCCGTATTTACCGTGATCACTTGTATGGTTTGCCACAGAGATAAATAGTGAGTATGTCTGAAGCAAGTGGTTGAGCTCAGAGAGAAAATTCGGGGGATAATCGTGTATTAGTAATAGTTTCCATGACAGAGGTGGCCATAGCATCCTTTGATGGAACAAAACAGAGCAGCATGGCACACGACGCTGCAGTCACACAGTGGTGGAGGATGACGATTTACAGTCGATGGGCTTCTAGCAAGAGCCAGGAAAGACACTGAGAAGAACCACACGCAGAGCATCCAGCGTGTGTCTCCCTTCAGAAGTGTCTCTCCATTTAACATGAGCTGTGGAAAACACTCAATTATGATTTTTCTCAACTCATTCAGTGCTGTCACGGCTGCAGGCCCACTGGAGCCTTTCCCAGCATGCGCTGATCACAAAGCAGGGCAATGCTCAAGACTGGGTGTCTGCCAATTGCACGGCTAATGTAGATAGACAGATGGCACCTCACACCCCTCAGTCGATTTAAACTCTCCATTCCACTTGACCAGCAGGTTTTTCAACTGGAAAGTCCACACAGTCCAGGAATCAAACCAGCTCTGTGTTGCTGTGAAACACGTGTGCTGCAACAGCATCTACAGAGTCATCAAGTGGGGAAACACTGCTGTTTGTGTCATTGTTTGCTCTCATCGCTACAACAACTTCTGCAGAAGTGGAAAAACAAAGTGAGAACAGGTTGAAGGTCATTAACAAAACCCATTGTATTCCCATGAAACATGTCATTATAGGTGGGATTTCCATACCTTCCAGTTGGGGAAATCCAGAGAACTCTCTGTGAAATAAAAGTACCCATTGGCTTCCCACACACAGGAATGGTGTGAAAATAAGCTCTGATATAACAGACATTTCATATTTTATTTTAACTATCCAAATGGACTCCATAAACTCTGAGTAGTATTAGAGTTTACCATGCCTGATATAGCTGTGATTGTGAAGCTAAAGCAGGCTTTCAGACAATAGATTTTAGGATTTTTATTATAAAGAGCAAATGTTTAAAGACAACTCAGACTCAGTTTAAATAAAACTATCAAATGACGATGGTCTTTTTATACAAATATATTTTGTCGCTCACTACTCTCCTTCAAATCACATAGGTGTTGTCTTTGTTCCCAGAAGTTCAGTTCAGGTTTCAGTTGTATATTTACATGAAATTTATTTGAACAAACAAATATTAACAATAAAATTCCTCCATTTAGCCCAATATTCATTGCACTGTCCACAGAGACACTTTCTTTCTCTATGGACGAGTCCTCGACCTCCTCGGCACAGGCTGAGGTGTCCCACTGGTGGTGGCATTGACCTGAGGACACCCAGAGGTGAGACAGACACCTGGAGGTCCTCTGAGACCTGGGTGGCCCCTGAGTCCTGGCTGGCCCACCCGTCCCCGCTCACCTTGCTTCCCCGGCTGGCCATCGAATGCTCTGCCCAGACGTCCACGCTGACCTGGGATGGAGGCAGAGGTGTTGTTTAGGCTGCCTACGGCTGCATTAGCTGAGTCAGACCAAGTTTTTAGCCGATTCCAAGAACAGAACACTTACAGAGCAAAATCGTTTCTTTTTTGGCAGATAACCCACTGCCTCTTACAGTAACACATCTCCCCCCACCCCCCCTTTTTCCGGGGTTTTGAAGCACAGCCTCAGCTGAATATAGTTTGTAAAATGTTGCACAAGCCCAGATGTGCACGTAGATTAATGTCTCATTTTAGCCATGTCATCAGAGAACAATCAATTCCGCAAAATGAAATTACCCTTTGGCCCCTGATCTCCAGTGAAGCCAGGTAGGCCATAACCCTTGGCTCCTTTATCACCTTGCTCTCCTCTGTCACCTGGAAGCCAGACACACACACACACACACACTTCTCTGTTAGCAGGAATGACAGAAGACAGGCTGAAATGCTGTTCCCCCAGGAGTGATCTCTAGTCAAGAACATGCCGTTCATGTTGATTAAAGACCATGTGTGTTACTGAGATCATTGTTAAATAAATGTTTAAAACACCTTGTAAATATTCTTCAATTTCATTGGCTTGGCACAGGAATGTAGCATGAGTGTCACATCATGACATCATGCTCAGCCTGTTAACCATAAATTAAAGAATGTACATGTTAACCTATGAGTTTTACACTTTCATATAGGTTAAAGAAGACAGGTTTGTTCTTTCCAGTGGTGGAGAGTGTCTTAATTACATATTTATGCTTTTACTTCACTTTCCACTTCACTGGGAAAAATTTTACTTTTACTCCAAAAGATTTGTTTGTATATTACAGTTGGCTTATTTAAACACGACGAATTTATACGATATGAAGTATTGTTGGAGAAAACATAAACAGGGGCCTTTCTGCATATTGAGTGCTGTTACTTTTGATAAATGTTGCCAACAGTACCCAATGTGTTTCTGTTTCAGAATTATACATCAATATAGCTGGGGCACAGATTTCAATTTGAAATTTAACAAATTGTTGTAAATTGATAGTCCAGGAAATAACATTTCCCAGACTTCAGCACATTTGAGACTTTAGTGAGGCTCTACAATGCTCATGTCTCTCAAAATCCATTTCTCCAGTTTGTTTGGCAAGCAGTCTTTTAAACATGTGTAAAATCCAAGCATAGATAAGCCCCTAGTGGTGTTGGATATTAACGTTGCTTAGTGTTTTCTGGATGTTTAAGAAAAAAAAAGCATATCAGTTTTATAAGCTGATAACATGTTAGTGATGTGGTTGTAACTCGTCTTGCCCTTTAGTGGCCAAAAACCTGCTAATGCAGATTTGAGTAAAGGATCCGAATACCTTTTTTCCACCACTGGCTCTTTCTAAAACAAGACACCAGTGAATTATAGGTTTGTTAGTCAGATTCATAAATATGTCCTGTCAGGTCTGTTTTCCCACACCTGTTTCTCCCTTTCGGCCCGGATCTCCAGCTTCCCCGTAGAATCCCGGTAGGCCCACTTCTCCTTCAGCACCATCATTACCAGGGTCACCCTGACAACATCATCAATAGGAAAATACATCGTTAATCTTTTGGGTGTTTTCAGTAAAAACCTTGCATTATTCTTTCTTCTTCTTCAGGTTCTGTTCAAGCCACGAATTAAGGTTCCATTCACCTCTGACCTGAAGCCTGTAAAGATTTTTCTGTGTGATCGAGTTGGCAAAACATTTTACATCACTATTCTTGGTTTGGCTCTAAACACCACAACATGAGGCTTACAGGCCATAATCTAATAAAGTGGAGTGTTTTTATATAGTAATGGCTTCAAGAGTATTTATCAGCCTGATAGTCATTGTGATTGAAGAAGTTGTGGAACATGAATTGGTTCTACACTGTATAATAATGTGGAAAAGGCTTCATCCAAGGACAGCCTTGATACTCTCCAAAAATCGTTCAACACAGACCAAGTGTCTAGTCTGTGACTCCTTATTTGTCCTCATAGAGACGTGGAAAATCGTAATGTTTTCATTCCAAGATTTTCTGCCAAATACTTCAGCTCTTTTAGTCCAGTCCAGACCATCGCAATGTGTTTGCATTTTACTCAGCCAGGGAGGCAGAAAACGAACAATGTATGGAGAATTTACTCCAGCAGTCTGTCTGAGTTAAAGGTCTGCAGAAGGTGAGGTGAGACCAACTAATGATTTTATTCAAAAGAAAGAAGAAGAACCGAAAGTATTAGGTAAGAAAAGCAACCTTTAACAATGAATACCAAAACTCACAGGAGGTCCAGGGGGTCCCGTCTGACCGGGGGGACCGGGGGCTCCCATGGGCACGTCGCCATAAAGAGGACAAACTGCAGCGCAAGTCCTCTTCACTGAGTTGGCGAAGGTAGACATCTGCTCCAGCACCACTTTCTTACAAACCTCGATCACGTGCTGAGCAGGGAGGGTCGGGCCCTGTGTGACAAATCATTACCACATCCATCACTGGAGGTCATTCAACTGTGGAGCATGTAATGTGGAATATTACAGGACAGGACTTGTAGAAGCAGCAGTTACTTCTCTGAAGAAATTCAGAGAGCAAATGAAGCCAACAATATTTCCTGAGGCTCATTATGGATTTATAGACACACTAAATGCTGTGAGTCACTACTAACTGCTGGCTAATGAGAAACTGTTTAAATGTGTTTTTGACACTGAAGTTGTTAGCAAACACAGCTTGTGTGCCAGTCAGTGTAAATGATTACTCTGCTCTTTCTGTGCCACCATTCACAGACAGATGAAGTTATAGTCAATTACAGCAGAGGCTGAAGAGCAGTGCTTTTCATTATGACTACATCAAGTACCGCTCTTCACTATCACACTGAAAAGTTTGTTGTGTCAGCCAAGAAAAAAAAAAAGATCCAACGGCTTGTATTTCACTTACTGGTGGACCTGGGGGCCCCCGAAAGCCATCTGGTCCTCCTTCACCCCGAACCCCCTTGACTCCAACAGGACCTGAACGTCCAGGTGGGCCTGCCGGGCCACGCTTCCCCCGTCCACCCTGGGGACCCTGCTCCCCCCTGTCTCCAACCTACAGACCAGGTTAACAACATCAGCAGGCCCGAATTCATCACGCAGCCAGTGCATCCATCACAGAGAGCGCACAGTGAGAAATCAGTTTTGCATGGCCACAAACTTCATGGAAAGCAGTAAAAGCTTAAGATGAACATGCACTGTAATAATAAAACCGTAACTACAAAGGTCAATCTGTTAATACACAAAACCTGCTATTGAAATACAATATCTGACTGTTAGTATTACATCTGCAGATGCCCAAAACATGTCTGAAATGTCATCTGATGAGTTGATGTCAGATTTTTCTGACAAACGATGATAAATGTAGCATTTTCAAATAACAATCAAATGTTTATTACAGAATTAAGAAATGTGACCAAACTCATCACAGTAATTCATTAATTATTGGATTGATATTGAATTGGAACCCTTGTGTTCTACGTTCTTACATTAAAGTAAATCCTGCAATAAGATCCTGTTGTTTAGTACAGAAACCACAATTTTATGTTTGTTAGGTACACTCCACCAGTTAAATCACAGCTCACCTTTCCTTTTGGGCCTTTAACTCCTTTTCCTCCCTTTAAGAAAAGAGAAAATTGATGTTAAGAAAAAAAAACAGGAAAAGATTGTAATGGCAAATATGATGAAATATTTGAGGTGGTACCTGTGAACCTTTAACTCCTTGGATTCCCTGGATTCCCGTGTCACCCTGCACAAGGCAAATGAAAAAATAAACAGTGAAGAGAGGCTGGCAAATATTTGGTCTATCAGGGTTTCACAGGTGCTCTGTTCTATGAATGGACACACATTTCACTCACTGGTGAACTAGAGCATCTAAAAAAGGAAAACAGCTGCTTAAAGCAGTTCAAAGGGCTCGGCCAGGCTACAGTATATGCAGCTTTGAACTGTTTTCATCATCTTCAAATTTCCTCTAATGGCCAGTGTTTAACCATTAGGTGTAGTTGCATTCAGCAAATTAACAACTCTGCTTCATTCATCGCCACATGTGTGGTTCCCTGTCCTGATCACATTTTGTCTACAAAGCTACTGGACATGGGATCAATCCACTTCCACTGTGGGCCAGCAGACGGTTGTAAAAAGAGAATGAGAATTTTGTTCTTCTTTCAGGCATTTTGATAAAGTGTTAACAGCCTAATGTGACTATATCTGTTTGCACCATGTCTGAATGATTTGGCTTGATTTTTTATTATTATTTTTTTTTTACATTTTACATTTCCTTCATTCAAACAGACCAGTGCCAGATTTCTTCTTCTTTTTTTTTTTTTAAATCAGATTGGCTCAACACAAAAATGCCACAAAAATATAAACAGCTGAAAAGCGGTTTGTGCAGGAATATCTGCCTCTTTAATCAGCGTGGGACATCCTGTAAACACCAGGAACAGGTCCTGAGGGGGAGTTCAGCACGGGCTGTGACCTTCAGTCCAGATGGGGAAGAACAGGGCAGACTGAGCCAACATGCCCTGACGGGCAACCTCTGTTCTGAACTACTGGAGTGTTTATTCTGCCTCTTCAGGGTGGCTCATTATGAGTTTGCTCACATGAAGCTGGCTGACAGCACAGTGATCAAAGGACTAACTTTGGTATGATTATTAAGTACTAATCCCTCATTTGACCTTTAATTTAATTGTATGAGAAGAGAGTTCCCATAAATCTAATGAATACACCTGGTCTTGAAAGAGAACCCATCTAGAGATTCAAGTGGCTCATTGACCTAATAAATAATTCCTGAATTGTTATAGTAATTGCGCTGTTAAATGGTACCTTCATTTTGTATCTCTAATGTGTACTGGATGAGGTTGTATTACCTTGGTTCCTGGTTTTCCAGGCACACCCACGTGTCCCTGTGAAGAGATGACAAGGTTTTAATGGCTTAAAGAAAATGAACTAGTGTTTGGCAGGGTTTTGAAAATTCATCTGGAGCACTTACAGTAGGTCCCGGTGGGCCGATAAATCCAGGTCTTCCTGGCTTCCCAGCAGAACCTTTGTAACCTCTTGGGCCCTCGAGAATAAAACATTTATTAAACCGACCTTAGGGACTGCTTTATTCTTTATCTTTTTCCTTTAAGATGGCAAACTACTTTACGTATAAAATACATTATGTGCTCATCTTCAGTGACTGAGATGGCTGAAAAGTGACTTACAGTTCGGCCTTGGGGACCCATTTCTCCTGCTGGCCCCAGGGTGCCTTTCTCCCCCTGTAAAAGTTACAAATGACAATGAATGAATCTGCCAAAAAGAGCTCATTTTAACATTTATTTACAAAACCACACGAGAACAGCAAGTTACCTTCATTCCAGCTCGTCCAACTTTTCCACCAAGACCTTGTGGTCCTTGATACGCCTGCGAGGAACAGTTGACAGCTCTAACAACACATGTGCACTGCTTCCAAAGTTCAGCATAACAACATAATTACCAGGAAAATAATACCTCTATTCCTGGATCTCCATCTCTGCCAGGTAAGCCTGGATCTCCAATAATGCCCTAGGGAGACGCTATCATTATTATAAAGCACACGGGTTATTTTCAGAGTGTATGTGAGCACCCAGTTGTTGGGGCAGGTAGTGTTGGCAATGAATTACCTTTGGGCCAATGGTGCCAATTTTGCCTGCCGGTCCTGGGATCCCCTAGTTTTTGGGCAAAAAATGAGATGTCCATGAAATTTGAAATACCATAAATAAATAAACAAATTTTGAAATCGATGTGATATTTGTGAATTAAACAAAACCAAAAAGACACATCATTTTCATGTAGGTGCGTCTTGTGATACATACAGGCTTCCCCTTCTCTCCAGAAGCTCCTCTCTCTCCAGGATCTCCTACAATCCCCTAGAGTTAAAGTATCATATGAAGAACAGGACATCTTCAGAGAAGTTAAGATTTTACTTTTTATGCAACATATATGATTCAGTTGGCAACATGTTGAACCAAGGAGCCTTCCTCCTTGTACAATCCATCCATCACGAGTGGGTTATCATTGCGGTTGAGGTTCTTCTTTCAGTGACTCACCAGCTTATGTTGATATAGTTCAGGCTCCCAGATCTCAGCCAAAATCCAACCACACAAACTGACATTGTTTATGGAGACAGCACATATGCCAAAGACATAGCTGTATTCCAGTGTTTTACCACATTAAAAATGATTTACTGGCTCTCTGCACTCAAATGAGGGGGTTTTGAAGATAGTGGTCACAGAATTAAGGAAGTCTTATTACGGATTATGGAACAGGAATCCCACAGCAACCCACCTGCTTTCCTCTAGGTCCTGAACGCCCCGTGGAACCAGTGGTCCCTTTTTCTCCCTGAAAAAAAAGCAAGCTGGAGTTTAATTACCATATCAAGAGATAAAAAAAAAAAAAGACAGAGAAAGTTGGGAATATGAGTACCTTAACTCCTTGAAACCCAGGGATCCCTTCGTATCCTCTTTCCCCTTTAGAGCCCTTCAAGGAGCCCAAGATGTTAGCAACACAGTAATTACATAATCACTCGCAAAAGGACTCACCACTGAGTCTGAAAGGTTAACTTACAACTTCTCCTGGGTTCCCAGTCTCTCCAATGTCCCCAGGTGGTCCACGAACCCCCTGTAATTGCAGTTAAAATGTCGACAGAAAACCCCTCCAGTTATCTATAAAGTTGTAAAAACTTTAACAACAAACTGCACAAAAACCCAATGAAAAGTTTGTAATTTAATGAAGTGGCTGCCAAATTAAACAGATCCAATTAAAGCCTGAACCCAGCAGAGACGTTTACCTTGAAGCCAGCTGCCCCTTGTAATCCTTTAAGCCCCTTAGGACCTCTGTCACCCTGTTAATACAACATCTCATTAAAACAAATTTGAGACATATCAGTGTCACGAGAAATGATAAATCTAGGTGTGATGAATTACCACTTGGCCCCGGAGTCCTCTCATTCCTTTCTCTCCTTTGATGCCCTCTTCGCCCTGAGGACGTGTGTTTAAAGTTTCATTAAGGTGTTTTGAGGACATGCCAAGCAGAGGAGCGTATAGACGCTAATCTTACCTTTGGGCCTGTCTCACCAATGTTGCCATAGTCTCCTGTGTTTCCCCTGATCCCCTGCAAGACACGTTGGAATGAATCATATGCAAGATTTATGCGTAAACTCTTTGTTTGTGAATTGAAAAGCTTGTGAAATAGAGCGTAAAATGTGAACAGTGTTTCCAGTGGGAGGATTCACTATTAACTTTTGCGGATTTAAACTTTTGATGCATCAGACATCTGGCGTTTGCTCCTTGAATAAACATAGAAAAGACCTTTCGATTTTTTATGCAGTCAGTGTGGGAAGATGGACGGGGAATAAAGATACAAGAACAATTAAAAGTAATAGCTGGACATGCTGGGAAATACATTTATATTCACATTCTTACTAAGACTTGGATGCTCTCTTGTGGCTGTGTGGTAAATATGAAGCAGAAATCAGTTCGCCTGGCTCTTTCCAAACGCAGTAAAATTTCCCAGGATCCTCTAAATGTAATTGACATGCTACTATTTCTACAAAAACCAAGTGTAACTTCAAAAAAGCAGCATGTAATGGTGATGGCAAGCCTGCAAGAAGTCAGCATGTGTGGAAAAAAGTTAATCCCCCATGAAACAGTTGTTGATTTTACACTTGGTTTTTGTACAAAGTAAACAAACAAGATGCAACATGTTAATTCATGAGCTTTGGAGCTGCAGCTCTTCACTTCAATGTCCCAACAACTTGAGTTGGTAAAATGTGTTTTTGGTACAACATCTAAAAAAACACATTGTTGTCAAAACTGTGACAAACAGACAGACATGAAATATTACACAATAAATAATAGTTTCATTGCCAGAGTGGCCATTTCCCTCTTTGTGGTAACCTCAGCTAACAGCTTCATACTGGCTGACACGAAAGTGGAATCAATCTTCTCATCTGACCGTAAATTTAGTCTGAAAGCAGTGAAAACGTCAAAGTGACTGGAAGTCATTCAGTTTGTTTGATAGCAGACAGTGACATGCTGGTTGGCGACGCATCTTGAGTATTGTGGGCTTCAGAACGAGCTGAAGTCCAAGCAGCTTTATGGTAACAAGCTACGATACAGAGCGACAGCAACCAATCAAAGGCTGAAGAAGAGACTACTGTAGCTGAACGCAGGAGATTTTGATTTTGAGACTTTGGTGGGTTTCCATCTTTTAAGATTTGTTGCTGTTTGCTGACAGGGACTTAAGAAAAAGTGGAAGGGAAAAAGCATTCTGAACAAATGTGTTTTTGGTCTTCTACGCTAACTGTTGTCAATAAGCAGACAGGAGACAGATGCCTAGCTTAGCACAAAGACTGACAAAGGTAAAACATTTTAAAGAAAAAAGATAAAGATTAAAAAAAGATAAGAAAAACAGGAACCTCTAAAGCTCAGCAATGTGCAAACATGATTAATTTACAGGGTTACTGAGGTAGCTAGTTGCTTCCTCCCATTCCTATTTTTTATGCTAAGCTAATTGTATGCTATCTTGTTGCTATACATTCATGGCACAGATATGAGCCTCTCTGCAAGAGAGATCAACTGCCATGCCGTGTTCATGCCGTGTTTCAGACAAGCTGTGAAAATTATGTAAGAAAATGAGGAAAGTTACAGTTAAAATGCGAATGCGCTATAAATTTCAGTCACACTCACACTCATCACATTAGTGGAAAATTTGCTCCAGCCTCTTCAGCAGGATTTAGGAAACATTAGTCATGAATACAACAAAGTGTCCCAGTATTGTTTACACAGATGCTGACTTCCTGGGTAGTAGAGGGACAAGTGTTTTCCAGTTGGCTGTGTTTCACTGAGTCAACAAACAGATTAAACTCGGCCAGGACGCCTTTGCATTGTCAGTTTATTTGATCGTCTCACCTAACACCGCTTTTTACGCAGAGTCAGCTAGGCGGAGGCTAACCTCAGAGATGGCCGACATGACGGCGAGAGGCATGACCGTGAACTTTACGACAGTACTAAGGCGGGTATAGCTCTGAAGAGAAAAGGACCACCCACCACCTGAGATGGATAATTCATATATCTGTGCCAGGAAATGCCCTCCTCGGATGCCAGTGGGGGGAGGAGATAAACATGTTGGGGCTCTGTGATTCACAAGCTGGCGGGACGTCAAAACTCTTAACAAGTTACACAGGGCAGATGTTTATTCCCAGATGTACAGCTCTGGAAATGTGCTCTGAATGTACATCCCTCTTCAGGCCAACATTTGTGTGTTCTCAGGCAGCATGGGGGACATTATATACCAAACCATCACATATGCATTAAAAAAAAGACCTTTCTCCTTTAAACACATGTTCTGTGGACTGCTATTGAAAGACTCTCAGATGTGCTCCGACGTAACAGTGAGCGTTAAGGATCAAAGAGATTAACAAGTCATAAATTTAAAGTGGAAATAATCACGTCCGCAGCTCCCTAAAGGACACAACTGTGAGGGTATTTGCTCTTTAACTGATCCCTGAGTTACTGGCTCCTGCAACCGACTACTTTGTTCATTGTCATTTTCTCCAAACTCTTCTTTTCCTTCACAAGACGGTCTTCCTATGGTGAATTAATCAGCCCTGTCCGCAATTATGAAAAACGTTTAAGAAACAAAACATCTGACAGATTTCACACAATGGTTATGCAGACTAATGCCACTCATTACCAGACACTTTCAGGGTATGGTTATTGCTCAACTCACTGGTTTTCCTGTGTGTGGGATTCATTACATTTGGCTCAGTTTCTTCCAAATGGAAAAGCAAAGCCATTACAAAGCCCTGTGATCTTGTGCCAGTTTGAGTTAAATCCTATATTTGCTATGTTTTAGGATGCAAATGGCATTTTCAGAACTGCAAAAACAAATTTATTGTCACATCCGTATTGCGCTGTGTTTACCTTGGCCTGTTCCCTAAATCTTTTGCAAAGCGGACATGAGTTTTCAAACTATGAAAGGAGCCCCTGTGTTTACTATCGCTGAGCGCTTCTGCTTCCAGATTTGTTTCCATCCTGTCGTGTCTCGGTTGTACTTCTACTGCCATTTTCCACAGCTTCACTGCTGTCTCACAAATGAAGGTTTTACAATGTCACAATTCATCTTAACTCTTTAATGTCCAGCAGGAGGAAGGGGCTGCTGCTAATGCTGAGGAAATGCCAGGTAAACACACAGATCTAGTGTCTTATAAGGATATGATTTGATATCTGCATGATTGAGACATATTGTACAACTTTTTACCCAGTTTCCTTGTCTTCCTGGGTCTCCGGGGTCCCCTGGAAGACCTATGTGACCCTGCAGAAGAATAAAAGCATGTCAACACAGATTCAGTTTGTTTTGTCAGTGTGTTTCACCAGCTTTCATTACACATGCATGTTCACCTTTGGCCCGGGAGGTCCCTGAATGCCCGGTTGTCCGTGCATACATTTGCAAGAAGCTCTTCCAGCCGTTAGACCGATCTCTGCGTACCCTCCACACTGCCATGGGAAGATGAAGAAATTGATTTGGAAATTTCACACATGTGTAACAGCGGGAGCAAAGCCTTGTTGAGTCATAGGTGACTCACCACATTGGATAGCTCACAGCAGCCCTCTGAGTAAGCCTTCTCAGGGTCACATGACACATCCATCTGCTGAAGGTCCACCTGGAAAGACAGAAGAGATAGTATGAGAGAAGAAGGTTGTATTCCAAAATCAATGTAACTTTAAGTACCCAAGGTGTCAACATACAGACACAGATCGATCTCCTGCAGCTCGCTTGACAATGGAGGTGTAGCCTCGTCGGATGACTGGCCTTGACTCATCAATGGACTCCACGCTGACCTCCTCACAGTCTATGAGCAGCTTCACCTGACTGCCCTTCACACTCAGCGCCAACTTGTGCCACTCTCCATCAAACAGCTTTTCCACACCATGGAAGGTCCTCAGCATCTGGCTCCCATGGGGGCCAGCGTAGAAGAAGTCCAAAGAGCTTGTGTCGCCCTGGAAACGCAGGCCAACTTGATCTCGTCCCTCGGGGTCACTGACCTGCCACAGGTTCCAGGATTTCTTGGCAGTGTCCTTGGTCACCTTAAATGTGGCAATGACGGAGTAGTCGGAGGGAAGTCCATCTGGATAGACATCGCTGTGGCAGAATGATGTGGTTCACAAAGCTGGTTAACATCATACAGAGGTTTCTCTCTTCAGAAAATAACAATTGAAGGCTTTTGTGGGAACATAAGGCTTTTGTTTCAGAAGAATGTGCATAAGCTGAAACAGAGATCTCAGCATCCTTAAATCCCATATTAGCATATGAGTTGGGACGTGATTCAATATCCACATTTGTTTGTAACTTTTTGTGAAAATGCACTAGTTAGCAGACTACCATAGTGTGTTTTTAATATGCACAAAGCACTAAAAGCACTAGACCTTGTATTCATTATGAGGCAAAGGGAGCTGAAAGAAAAACAAGACTAAGTGGCCCACAGCTGTGCTAGCATTCCCGAGTGGGTGTAAATAGGCTAATGCTAACATTAGTGCACAAATAAACATTAAGATACAAGTGTGAGCCACAGTAACACACAGATCAACATGTTGACATTACTGTCCTTACAGTGAGGCAGGTAGCAGGGCAATCATTTTACTACAAGGAGCTTTACTTTGCTAAGTGTTATTGCCAGTTTCCATCTGTGAATAATATAAAGCTCACAAATGAAAACTTGTTGGTAAACTTAACACCCAATGAAAATCTTGTTTTTACAATGAGGATTTTCCGCCCGTCTTGCTGCAGTGATACACAGGTGCACTCTGCAGGACCCGGTGACATCATTGATGGGTGGGGTTACAGGTGCAACACAGCTTTTCAACCTGGTATTACATTACGCTCTAAACAGCAACATAACACCAAGCTTGTTAAGGCTGAAGCTTTCAAGTGTGTTTCACCTCTGAGTGTGTTTGGGTGTGTTCAGTAGTGTGCGTAATTGCACCTGTAACCATACCTGATTGTGATGTCGTGGTGCACTGACACACTGTGGTCTACACCTCTAGCTCACTGCAGCCAAGTGAGATAAACCATGGGGAATCAGCAAAACAAAAAAAAATCTAATTCCTGATTACTCTTTAATCATTTTCCAGCTTCACTGGAACTAAATACACTCTTGGAGTCTATCACCGTACCTCATGGTCTTGCGTAGGTGGATGGAGGGATTGACGCGATAGGCCACCGCCTCAGGTTGAGAGCCTTTCACCCTCCTCACTCCTCTAGACTCAGGCACACGAAACTCCTCCAGGAGATCAAAACCTCAGAGGACAAACACTGTGCTTAGCTTAACATCAGAGGTTTAGCATCAAAGTAGCTGGACTCTCTCTAAACCTTATGTCATCGCTGATATCACTGACTTTTTTCTAAATGCTTGCATTAATCATTGCCATTAGCAGTACCTTCTCTTCACAGGTACAATGAGGTAATTTCATTAAACCTATTAACGCGACAAGGCTGATTATTTTCTTTCATGAGTGGATTTGGCTACTGAATTCTAAACACTGTGGGCTGTGCGCTGCACTTGAATGAGATCAGCGTGGCAGCAGTGTTTCCTGTGGGGTTAAAATGAGAAGATGAAAGCTCTCATTACAAATGTTAAGACTTTAGTGGAAAATAACTCAGAGCAGCTACTCTACAATAATAATAAAAAAAAAAAATCCTGGGCCCTGCTGCTGTGGCATGTTAACAAATTGTTCCTTTGATTTCAGGTTGAATGTGCGTGTGCAGAGATTTTTTCCATGATCACTTGACTGAAATCTGTTTTGTCTCTCAGTTTTGTCACATTGTTATGTGCTCCAATCAATAAGCCAACAATACACATAGTATTTCTCCAAACTGACAGCTTAATCTGTGGGCAGGACACCACGGGGAAAAAAAAACATTGTGTTAACTTGTTTATTTATGCTATCAAGGAGACCCTGTTGCCGGGCTTCAAAGGTTCATGTACACAGCTTAACCCCAGCATGACCTTCTGACCTCTGAGTGTCTACACATACACAGCTCTGAGAGAAGGTAATATGACACTGGATCAACTGCTGTGCAGGCGAATGATGGACTAACACCTGACAAATGCTGACATCTGTTGGTCATGGTGCTGTAGTGCAGGGTTAAATCTAGAAAAAAAATTGAAGTCTCAGTGAAAGATAATTTATATTGGCTATATGGTGATTGTTGTGAAAGATATGTTATATTACATCATATGTACTATATATATATAATTACAAAACCCTCTAACAAGAGTGTCCCTGCAAAGAAATTCATAGCACCTACAACATGTCCTCTTGTCCAGTTGCAGAAAAAAACATGTAAGGATTCGTTGTTAATTTATCTTTGCAGCAGGAAATATTGTGTTCTTAAATTAAGTATGAGAATAAATTAAGAGTCACTTACTTGGCAACTTTTGACATTGGGCCAATCCCAAGAAGACAAAGAGTGCTGCAAACACCAGCATATCTTTGTAAGCTGGCATTTTCAAATTTTGAAGTGCTACAAGTGCCTGCAGTACAGCAATGAAATAAATCAGAAATTCAATATATCACATTCATTTCCATATGCGTATACAGTAGTTCAGTGGTGTAGTTCACTTTAATGTGTGTTAAACCTGCACATTTCTGCTTTTGCATGGATATCAAAAACATCGAGAGTATAAAGGAAAGGCAAAAGAAAAGGGGAAAAAAACATGCCTTTTTAATTCCTTACAAATTGGGTGGAAAACGTTTGCACACTGATTTACAGAAAGGTGCGTCGGAAGAGGAGAGACCAACAACAGACGTGAAGTTGTTGAAGTGAGAAGAAAGTGTGTGGGAGTTTCTCTGTTAATTCCTTACAAATAAAATGTTTGAAAATCTTTAGTGCAATACAGCTACTAAGGTTTCATGTTATTAGATTTTCTTCTTATAAAACCTTAAATTACTTATAAAAGCAATGTGGTAAATGTGAATCCACTGAATGGTTTTGTCAATACAATCTCAAGTTTCAACAAATCAGAGCTCACAGTTGCACTAATCTGCAATGATCTGCGTTTGATCAGCAACCTCACATAAGAGACAACTCCATTTAATATGATTTCTTACTAGCATAGAAAATATTTTTGAAAAACGACAGACAATATGAGAATGAATTACTCACATAGTCTTGAAAAAGACAGTCCAACGGCTGCTGTAGATGGATCTTTTCCCGTTCCTGGTGTGAAGATATGTCCCTTCTCTAAAGTGCCATCCCGGGGCCAGTGTTTGAGCTGAACAGGAGGACCATTCAGAGTGGAAGCTCTGGGTCTCAGAAGAGCCTGGCCCCTGAGCTCCACTCCACCTTTGGTCCCCAGGGGATCTGTCTCCTCTCATAGGCCAGTTGCACCTACAGTCACTACATGATGACACAGTCCAGTAAACTGAGTCATCATATGGAGGAAATGTAGGTGACCACACCAGGGCCTTTATGTAGATTAAAGTTGCTATAAGAAGAAAGAAACAACAATGCTATAGAAAACTGTACTTTAAGTTTTGTATTGTAAGTGCAGTGTATTCTACTGTGGTGATTGTACATCTCCTTAGTGGTACAACTAAAGAAAAAAAAGACTATTTTGAAGGGGAAGAGTAGTCTATGATTGCTTTAAAAACAGTCACACAGATAGAGATATGTTCATTCAAGACCATGTTTTACCATCTCCATGGTCTCACTGAGAAACAGATGTAGTATGTCACAGCTAAACACAAGACGCTCTGCAAACATTCCACCCAGAGTAAACCCACCTTCAATCTACACCACCACAGTGGATCTTAAACCTTTGGACTATATAGGGGATTATTGTGGGGGAAAAGAGATTAGGACTTGAATATATGGATATAAATAGTCAATAAAATAGAAACTGACCAGTCAGCCAAAATTATACATTCAGCACATTCTTCAACACTGTGAAGGGATGGTGGTGACATCCAAGGCCTGTTGAGATATTTTAGATCAATAGTTTGAAAGAGAGAGTGGGAAAAGAAGGAGAAGAAAGAGTTCAGAGCTACAGCAGCTGTGTGAGGCTCTACTGAAGATAAGTACTAACATCAGTATGCCAACTCGTTCACAATGCAAACATTGATATTCAGCATATGTTTACTATCTTTGCTAAGCACAACCTATTAGCTGCAGCTGATGGGAATGTAATGAGGTTTCAAGATCATAAACTAATATTAAAGAATATTTAATACTGACCTGATGATGGTGCTCTATGAGAAGTTATGAGGTCAAGAGGCTTCATCTTGTTTGTACAAAACTTTGACCTGATGTCAGTCAGTATGTGTCGTCCTCCAGGAGCAACAAATTCCTGTGCAAAATGTTACAGTGATAGGACACAGACATTGAAATTGCCACAATTATCACGACTGATACAAGGAGATAAAACCAGCAAAGCAGAGAGGACTCTGTGGTTGACACCAGTATCTGGTGGCTTTCTGCAAGCAGGTTTATTACAAAGTAATGTTACAGTAACAATTTCAGCTCTACCGAAATTAACCATACACTGACATGGATGCACACGAGAATGTCTACATGGAGTGGGCACCTCGTCAAGGTCAATGCACACGCTGCTGTGAAGTGGTCAAACAAAACAGGGGCTGCAGCTGCTGGCAAACAAACAGGACTTGAAAGCTTCATGATTACGAGGTTTCTGCTACTTTATCTTAAATAGTGTTTTTCGAAGGTTTCTGCAGTGCTTACAGGGGTTTATTGTAGTATATTGCATTGCCCTTTAAATGCATGTTGGCAGTATATCATAGCACTTAAATAGATAATTGCAATGCCTCACGTGGTACCATAATGCACCATCTACTCCAAACATCAGCAAACATAAATTACAGTACATTCATCAACTCTCAGCGCTATCCTGCGTGTTGCCCTTCATTAGTGTGTAGAAATGTTAGCTAACCGTACAACGTAGTCATACCCAGGTTTTCTAGTGTTCATCGAACCTCTACAGGTTTTGCATCAATAAAATAAAATACAATAAAAACAATGTGACATTTTTTCACAGAAAATAAAATACATTAAAAACAAATACACAAGGCCATTGACATTCCATTCTCACATAAAATTAAATCATATTGCCTCTCAACAGAATATTTTACATCTTTGCAACAATTTAAATAACACTCAACACAATTGCAGTCTTTTAAATTAGATATCTCCAGTGTCCGTTATGTGTTTAGGGTGCAACTAGCTCCTGGGTTGTTTGTTTTCAAGGCCCCTGACTATCGCTTGGATCCCTTGGCCAGTTTGCTTGTGGGAGTGGTTCTTCTTTGAGGGGTGGGGATCTTGGAGGGTTTTCCTCCACGTTGGCGGGAGGCAGAGCGCGGTGTCGCCCTGCTGGACTCTCCGACTGTCTCAGACACGTCTGAGCACACAGACTGGATGTCTGAGATGTCAAAGTCAGAGGCGTCGCTGCCTCTGCGACTGCTCCCTCGACTTCCTGCTTTACTTCCAGGTCGGCTGGAATTTCTTCTTGAATCTAGAAACAGAAAATCATGAATAATAATGAATAGACCGTGGACCACCACTATTGGAGCAGTGCCAAAGAGAGCTCAACCTTGTCAACCATTTACAGGCATGGAACCACATGTTATTTTCATGATGAATGTCAGTCCAGCCTCCTGTTTTTGGTCTCTACTAGCTCCATATGAAATATCTGCCTCTTAAGCTGCTAAATTCTTTGTTGTATGCACCGCCTGGCTGCTCACACTGCTTGTCTGATTTATCAGTCTAAATACTGAAAACAACTACATCTTACATATCACTGATGACAGGCAACCACAGCAATACATGTGTGTGTTTAAGCCAACAAATGAGCTACTTGCTCTGTAGATATACAAACTGCTGAGCCTAGTGATAGTGAAATCTAAATGCTTGTCCACATAGGCAACTTGTTTCACATACAAGTAACCATGGCATCTACCTTTAACAGAAAAACATTGATTTTTGCAGGTTTAATTAGAGTTTACATTCTTAATGCCCATTCTGGACAATTATGTGCAAAACCATCATGTACTTCTTCACATGGCTAAATTTCCTGATAATACAAAAGATTCAAATCGGTGTAAAAGCACATGTTCTTTTAATATAATCAAGAGTGACTGAACATGCTCTCTACTCACCACCTATTGTCTGTTGTCGAGCTTTCAGTACAGCAGCATTGATCAAGCTTCCCTCCTCACTGGACTGAAATCCTTTTCCTGACAAGTACCCAGGAAGACGTAATTTGCTGCCTTGGACTGGTGTACTCTGCAGAAAACACAACTTAACTTACTTTCAGCTGTAAACAATTGCAATTACTTTGTAGTGTGAGGACAGCGTTTTAGAAAATGGTCCTTATCAGCTGAAAGATGTAACATGTTGTACCATGAAGCACAAGAAATATTAATGAGTTAGTTTTAAATTTCTTTTTAAATGCTTATTTTTGCTACAACTTAGACAGTGTTTAAAGAAGCAGTTAGTGTGTCATGTGCATGTTAAACCTGCAGAGTTGATAAATGATTAAACAATGATACATGCACATATTTAATGCAAAGTTCTTCGATTTCCAGCCCATCCAGCCCATTAGTAATTTAAGATACCAAAGTTTTAAGACCCAACTGAAATATCTGACAAGACAAAACTTGAGCTCTGCGTCCACCATGCTTCAGTATTAATTTTTAAATCATAGAGTCAAATAGAAATGGTTAGAGAAACACTTTTTATATGAGCCCAGGTTTGTAAGTTTTTATGAGCTCCTTCAGAAAATTTGGGTAGATTTCAGTTGGGTCATAAATCCACAGCATTCCACATCTTTTACCTCTGAGGATGAACCTTGGCTCCCAAAGGAGTCTGATGATTTAAGAGGAGTGGAGGGTTTGCTGTTTGTAAGCCAGGGCTTATCATAATTGCGGGTTATGTGTTGGGGAGTCTGGGAAACAATGGCAAATCAAAAAACACAGACATGGATTCACAAATCAAAAACTACAAGAAACACTAGATGAAACAAACAAAAAAACTAATCAAATAAACAAGAAAATAATCAAATAATGCAACATAAATACATGAAGGCTGATAAATGAGAGTGAAATCGTAGTGTGGGATGAGTCTACAGTGTGAGAGATGAGTGGCTCTCACAGCAGTGTGGACCCTCTCACCTTAGGTGTACTGGTCACAGCTTGGTGTGCTGGGACAGGACAGCTCTGACTGGAGGTGGATCTGTTGGGAGAAGCTCCTCTGGACGACGGCCTGGATCGGCGGCCTCGGTAGCGGAAGCTCGCCATCACCTGGGTGGTGCCTTCTGGTAGGATGAACTTCTCGCGCAGCTCCATGTTAGTCCTGCCCTTAGCTACAAAACACACTCCAAATGAGCCGTACTGCATGAATACAACTGGGATACATTTTTATTAGTATTTTGGTGTTGATGATGATGTGAGTTAACACTTTATTTTCCACTTTGAGCTCCTGACAATTTCCCAATATTTCCTGGGAAGTTTCCTGGAACTTACTACAGGATTTAATTTGGTCCTGATTATGGGAAATTTCCATGAAACCAAATGTTTATTGATTATTCATTGGCTAATAGAAACTTCACATTTCATTAATTTGATTGTGTGCTTGGCTGTAGAGAAAGTTCCCACTCTGGCACGGCCTGTGTTTTCCCTATAATTAGCATCACACTCCACAGGGATTTCCTGGAAACCTCTGAATAAATCACTGGGAAAATACAGATCCTGTAAAATAAAGTGTTAAAGTCTGCTTTTAAATAAAGCATACTTCAAAGGAAATAAAATAAAATACCGAGGAACCCAATGAAAACCCAAGACCTCATGCAGTTTCACATCTCATCCATACTGTGTCCAGTTACTGCTATAACAGAGGAGTGAACTTTTTCTTTGTCTGTTTTCTTAGACTACTGATCAAATGATGGAAAAATGAAAATAAATCTAAATGTGCCTGAACACTTCCACACCACAAGTGCCCAAATGAGAAGAATTACAAAACCAAGGAAACATAAACAACACAGAATAAACCAAACAGACATAGTTGTGTTAAAAACAAACTGGCTTACATGCAGTTTTTACCACTTAGCCACACTGTCAAACAAAGGAAACAATCCAATTCACACTGTTTCAGTGTTGTTGTGGATGTTACTTTGATAATTTTACCCCAATTGATGATGCGAGAGATAGTTAGATTATCAAAGATTGTATCGTCAGCTAACCATTTCTTGAACTGTTCACAGGTTTTTTGTTTTCAAATGCTTGTGTGATTGTCAAGCAAACCCGAAAACTGCAAAAGAAGCTCAGCTCAGAAGCTCTCGCCACATGCTGAGAGAAGAAAAGAGCCACTTTGTCCCAAATAAAGTGCCTGAGAGAAAGTGTCAGCAGGTGATGTGAATCACACAAACAACTGCATGCATGAGAACCAGCTGGAGGTGAATGACAGTTGGTTTGTGAATGGGAGCTGGTTCACACCATGTGAGATATGTCATTCATTCAACGACAAGCGCTCACACACTCACGCACACACCGGCGGGACCAACACCAAGCAGCACACACTCCGATGTGCAGACACACATACCACTGTCGGGTTCATGGAGCATGGTGAGAAAGTGTGAGATTTGCCAACCTATAGGAGACTGAGTAATTGAAGAGTTTGATTCCGAGCGCAACATTTTGCTCCCGTGGTGATGAACTAGAAGAAATGATATCACGTTCAGCAGGAGGAAGGTTGGAAAAGAGCAGAAACAAAGCACATCAAGCTTTTGCACTACAAGTGGGCACAGAGAGGAAGTTTTCACACTGATACATATGTGTAGCAGCAGGTTTTTATACGAGATAGAGAGGTGTTCAGATAGTCAGAACAGACTTCAATAAGATTTTATTCCAAATTATGGCTCATCTAATAAAGATTTAAAAAAAAAGAAAAGTCAGTCCCAGAGGTTACTTCTAATTTGAATCTAATTTAAGGGATTAGCTTCAAAAGAACTGAGAAAACACTAATCCTTTTACTGTGAGTTATTCTGAAGAAATGTACTTAGTAATGAATCACAGTGATGACATTGATAAAAAAATATTATATATTACAATATTTCAAACTGTTTTAATCAAAGATATATCATTTCCTAACTGGATTTTCACTGTGTTTCTGTTAAAATATTCATAAAACAACCCTTATAATGATAATAATCTTTATCGAGACTAACTTTGTCCACTGAGGTAAGAAATGTTTTAATAATTCAAAAATTGAACAGTCAGACTTGGATTGATGGAGGCCTCAGCTTCCTAAAGAGATAATGATAGGTTAATGACTCATATTAATTTTAAACTTGTCATTGTGTACTCCCTGTAAGGCCAAAGGAGTTCAGCACACACTAAAAAGGAAAATACAGAAGCGGAGTTATGCCTCAGTGTGACTTCTCGTGGTGAACTTTTGAACTCACCTCGACAAGGGTCGTTCTTCACCAGGAACTCATCCAGAGCCATCCAGCCTCCTCCCACCCGCACCATCACAGTGCTACGTAAAATGCGCACCAGACGAAGCTGCTGAGAGTCTCCGAACTACAGCGGGGGAGGAGAAGAGAAAAAAGGAGACGTGTGAAAACATGGACTTGTGTGTGTGAACTGTCCTCACTGGAGATTAAGAGCTGTGCAACACTGGAAATCAGAGTGGTGTGGAGAATCAAATCCAATTCAAATTGATCGATTGATCGCTGTATTGTGTGGAATTATGCTTCATCAATGGTGTCTCATTAAAGTTTCAAAAATTATGCATTCATCAAAGATGCTTTATGTCCACTCCTGATTTCCTTTCCATGTTTATACAAACAGGATTTTGACACAACATCACTTTTCAGTTTTCATCCTCAAAGACACAAATTACACAAAAGTCAATCCAACTGGTTTCTTCTATTACTGTGTGCAGGTGTGTGATATACAAATATATAGTCTAGAATTTTATAAACTATGTGGGTTCAATGATACGTAATGGGTCCAAGCTAAAAAGATGTTTTCTATTTTCTCATACTATTCATAAGTGTATATACAAGAATCTGATGTGGAGTCTGTCTGGTTTATTGTCATGGCAATATCATTAGCTATCATGTCAAATTCTGAACTGTATCCTTGTAATATTATTTTTGGCCAATTAGAAAGAAAAGCACAACAAAATGCATGAAAATGGCTTGTAGTTACTTGGAAACAGCCTTCATTAAGTTTTTGTCTCATGGACATATGGCTATCAAGTAGGGTAATATACATATTACAATATGTCTGTTATAGTAGGTCCCAGTCAGACTCCACACTGCTATCTCTCCAATGTTTATACTCAAGTGATATCTTCTTATTTATAGTTTCAGGATCTAATGTAATGACTTTACTATCTGGCTTGAGTTTGCTACCGTTACTGCAGGTTAAGCTGTGAAAAAAACATCAAGTGAAGGCACATTATTATACCACCACCACCACCAGGAGGCACTGTTGTATTATAATTTGCCTTCATCTTTCCAACCACACATACCAAACATTCAGTACACTGAGCATGTCATGGACGTGGATGGTTGAAGCTTTATGAGGTGACACGACACAAGATGTCAGCCAGTTGGATGTGACCATGAGCATTAGCAACAAAAATGACAGAACGCACACAAACACAGCCGCATGCTTTCCGTCAATAAACAAAACAAAACAATCTCACATCAAGATCAAATGGACAAACAGCAATCTCCTGCAATCCAGCACTTTGTTGCACTTTCTACAACTACGACTCAAATGCTCAGGATGCATTGACACTGATGCAGATCCAATGCAGCTAGCTCCGATGACACACTGAGAACAACATGAGGAATGGTTCAAATCATTTCAGTCTAATCCACCACAGTGTGACACGCAGACATGACCAAACACTGATGACCCTCCACTAAAGTGCCTACTGTATCATGGTATCTGTAAAACTGCTATAAAATCTTGCACTTGTATGATTTTCAGAATGATTTAATGCCACTGGTGATTTAAGTGATCAAATACATTAAGGGTGATGATGATCTGGAGAAAAGAGGCACAAGAAACATCTTAAGAATAACGATTTACCAGAATACAGCTTTCCAAAACTGCAACGTGTAGGTGGGGGGTAAGATTTTGATTTTCCCTGTTTGCTATTGTCTCATCGCCGATTAAGGAGTCATGTAAGCAGTGAACCAGACCAAACTGTCAAAAGAATTATTTCAATTCAATGTAGTGTGATACAGCAACACAAACTAGTTCACAAACCACCACTGATGCCCCTATCCCCTCTCACTGACATCATAAATCCAACAGGCTACAGAAAGCATGTGACAAATCTACCTGTATGAGTTTAACATTACAACATGCAGTTTGTCATGACAAAAAAATATTAACTCAGCAGGTAAAATGAAAAGTAAAGTGTTCATTAAAATCATCAAGGTTGCCTATAAAACTATAAAAAACAAATGAATTAACAGTGTCAGTTACATAAGAGTGTGTCAGCCAATCATTCCCATGGTACTGAAGCGCCAAAGGCAAGCACACAGAAAGCATTATTTCCCAAAATGCCCAGCAGATGAATTTATGCCCGTGGACCAATAATAAAAAAATATGTGCTGAAATGGTATTGGTTCAATAATATCGTATTATCTGAAACTCAAAAGCAGATATATAAACATTTGCTAAACTACTTTTCACCTGGATTCTTCTTTTACAACAAAAACAAAAACGTATGTTCAAAATTGCTATAATCACAAAAAACCTCAACACACAGGTGCCTCTAATGATTCCTTTGTTAGTCATTTTAAATCAAACTTCATGTTCAGATTATATTCAGCAACCATAAATTGTTGGATCTCAGGCCAGTGCTCCATATGGATTAAATCAGATGGCCATAGATCTTTATTTCTACTTCTGAGTTCCAGTCTGTAAACACCAGCCAGGAATCTGGGCAGAGAGTGTTAATTGAAAAGCAAACATGGTAAATGAGAGAGGGTGTAAGGCACAAAACAAAGAGATTAAAAACACAGGAGGATGTTCATATGTACCTGGTTTCCAAGGTAGAACTGGTGATGCGAAGAACAATAAAGATATGGAAAGGTTAGAGGTTTTATTTTACTGGCAGATTTTTCAGCATATTCATCACTTACCTTTCCAGAGTTCTCCCCGCAAAAATACCGTAATCAGTTTGGTTTTTAAAATACATTTAATATTTGTGACACAGTGTGTATTTGAAGACACAGATGTGATATTTCTCTTTTAAACAAGTGTGTGTAAAATTCTCCTTACCCGGTATTTGTTGGCACCAATTTGCTCCACTTGGAATCGTTTCGGACATTTGCATTTTGCCACTTGACGTGTCACCTGTGAACAGAGAATGATTTTTATTGAATCCTGATTCCAACAAGGTGCGAATTATTTGAAATTTGGAGCACGAGAGTTCATTTTACCTCATCTTCAATTTTGTCAGCATCTGTTAAGGGTTTGTAAGCATCTTTGTTGGGATGAAGAGCTGCCACAAACTCATAGTAATCAATGTAGCCGTCCCCATCTCTGTCAAATATGTCTGCCACGGCACTCATCTCCAGACGACTGGTGGGGAATTCTGTTGAGGTTTTAATAAGAACTAAGTAAATATTCTGCTGGGAGAGGTTCAGATGTGATCTCGTATGTTGAACACTTACTGGAGGAGAGAATGCCCTCTATGAACTCCTGTCGGGTCACCTTGCCATCTTGATCTTTGTCGATGCGGCGGAAGAAGTCCATGACACGGGACTTTTTATGGTTCATCCAGCGCATGTAGCGCTTCCGCCACACATCAAAGTCGAAGTTGGCAAATTCCTTCAACTACACAGAAACAAATGTGATGAAATGAACAACAAGAAAGGGAGAAAATATGCTTGAAATAACACTGAGAGCAGGTCTGAGCTCTCCATTACCTCCTCCAGTCTGTCCAAGGCATCATTGAGTTTCCTCCTTCTGTCCAGAGCCAGCAGCCAGACGTGCTGCCACTTAGTGACCAGCAGGTTGACCCGGGGGTTCTTGGTTTCAATGGGGGGCTGTGTTGCTGACGCATACATCGTTTGTGTGGGAGAACGTTTCCCTGCAAATGAAAAACAAAACAGTTCATGATGCATGTGTTCTCTCCGTGTAATCAGGGGGAATAGATGGGCAATGACATCATTCCAGGTGATAAAACGGGACGTGAAGAGGATGTCGCGTCACCCTGCCGTGACTCAACACTTGGCCAGATGGCTCAGGTCACGCTCTATGAGGGGTATTTGTGGGATACATACTTCCAGCTCTTCCTTTGTCGAGCACAGGGATCTGAGACTGGATTTGGGGCTCCACTGCAGCCTTCCTTTTGTGTGTCTTGGTGATTTTGTCAACATCTGGTTGCTTCCTGGTCATTTCCTCCATGAACGCCTGCAGGGAACAACAATGAGCATGCTTCCAGCTTCTATCATGTACTCCAGCTACTTTAATTCAAAGGTATGGAGAACAGTTTGACTTTACCTGATGTTCTGCTATGAGGCTTTTAACCTCTTCGATCTCCTGCGGCAGCGCCTCCTTGTCCTTATCATTAAGGTTGGTCTCAGCCCACTGCAGCCAGGTCAGCAGATTCTCCAGCAGCTCCTGAGTGGCCAACAGCTCAGTGAGGGCTGTGGCCAATCTCTGCTGGTGCTGCCGGGCCCAGGCCTGCACCTGTAGCAGCAACATCACACACATTACACACATTAAACACATGTAATTGTTGCCCAGTAATACCTGTGTGTGTGACAGAGAAGAAAGGCATGTATGCAGACACGCAGCTGTGAACTGACCTCTTCGAACCGGGCTTTAATGATGGTGTTCCAGTGTTTGATGGTCGTGATTGAGTCTGGATGGCAAATGCTCAGAATGGCCTCCCCCATACTGGTTGCTTTATTAAGAGCTACTCGCTTTTCCTCCAGTTTCTTCATGAACTCCTTAAAAGTAGAGGGTGGAAAAGAGTTCATATTTGCAGTTGGATTATCATTAGCAAACATAAAAATTATCACATTGTTCATGAGGTTGTTTAAACGCTGGAGCCAGAAAGAGCTATTTCAATCAGATGAGATCACAGTTAAGAGAAATATTCCCCACATTGTTGGCATGGATGTCTTCGTCTACTTAAATACAGTCGGGGTCTTAACAGTTTATCACAGCCAATGATTCATTTCTTTACTGAAACAACCAACTGTGTCAAAATAAAATATCCAAATATAAATGTATAGTTTTGCTAAAGATAAAAGAATATAAATGTTTGCACTGCTTGCCTTGTGTTGTTCGATAAGAGCCCGTAGAGCCTCCTCATCATCAGGCAGGCTGCCATGGAAACGCAAACTCTGCTCTGCCTCAGCCAGCCACTCCAGCAGGATATGAACAGTAGAGTGAAACTCCTCAGCCTATATCAAGATAACACACATTGTGTCAGATTCGCAGACGTGGTTTACCTCCCATCTAAGAACTGTGGAGGCTCTGCAGTACCTGACACAGGGCCTGCTCCAGCCGGGCCTGTTTGGACACCGACAGGTTGCACACTGTCTCCCAGCGAGTGCTCAGCTCCTGCATCTGGACTTTGACCCAGGACGAGTCGTCATGACTGCTGTCGATCAGCTCCCTGGCCGAACGTTTAAGGGCCTGAACACTTACTGTCCTCTTTCCCAGCTCCTTCTGGAAAACCTGCAGAGGATGACAACACAAGTCAATCAACATGAGCTCACAAACAACAGACTGAAATGGCAGGTTAAAAATGACCTAAACAAACAAAATAAATAATTATATCACTGACAAATGTCAATTTTATTTACTAAATTACTTTGGAATTTTGAAACACTAACATAAAATACATTGATCTTCAGTAGACTTAGTGCAACAAAGAACACAACTGTTCCTTTTGCTGATGCAGCACAGGTATTATTAACAATAACATTGGAAGTGAGCAAACATAACAGAAAGTTTCCCACACACTCTTTCTGGACAGAACAGGCACTCTCAGTGGAAAGGTACAACAATGCCTATAGTCCAACCCTGATGGGGTTTAAGTGTCTTCTGTCTTCTATTGTGGTACAAAACACTGATGAATAAACATCAGTGATGACAGCAGCTGTGGTTTTCTACCTTGTGGTTATCTATGAGGTTGAGAACCAGGTCTATGTCTCCATGTACGGGCTGGTCCTCAGCTAGCTGAGGTTCCACTCTGTACAGCCAGTCGATAAGTGCCTGGAGAGCGTCTGTAAACTGGCCAGAGAACAGAAGGGCCTCCTCCAGCTTGTTTTGTCTGCAGGAAAGAACAAATCATTCACTGTGAATGAAGAGATCTTTTAGAAATAGAGTAAATAGTCTGACTAGTAGTTGGTGGGATAAATTTAGAACAGGAAACGTGGGAAAAACTGTCCATACCTTTCTACAGACTTGCCACAGACAGTGTCCCATTTGTCCCTCAATTCGCTCAGCATGTCGTCCAGCTTCTGATTGTCGTCCTGAAGGGTGGTCTTGTCTTTCAGAGCCCGTCCTGTCCGGGTGGTGGTGTCGTACACTGAGTGTTTGCTCCCCAAAGCTTTTTGGAACTCCTGCATATGAGAAAAAAACAGCAATTCCTTCAGCCAATAAAGTACTTCTGCATTTAGAAAACCAAGAAGCTGAGTTTTGTTGAGCGGATTGTTTTAAATCCGTGTCTTTGGATGCACATGGTTACAGTGAACCTTCTCAAGGGATTTTCTTCTTACTACTGTTGAAATGTGAGACAGTATCCTAATCTGTGTGCGTTTTGTGATTAAGACAACAGTATTTTGTGAGGGAAACAAAAAAGGGGGTCAAAACTCAAGAGCCACAGCTTCACAGAGATTAAAAGTATCGAAAAGCAGGGTCACCCCTGATGCATTTGGTCCATCCTGGGATTATGACAGGATTAGCGCAATCTCCCTGTATAACACTACAAAGAAAACAAAAGGGACTGGGCGGTCTCTAATATAAACAAATGCATGATGAATGCATTCTGTAGATACTCCTATAAATATATTTTACTGCTGGAATTATCTACTTGCATTGCCTCATGATTCAGGCTTGCACGAAATGGTTTGTATGCTGACGCTGTTTCTGTTAATTGAATGAAACTCAGCTGCAGATGCTGTCAAAGGTCCATGTCTATTTTAACTTCCATTCTTTTCTCATTAAACCACGATAAGACGTTGCTCAGTCACCTTGTGCTGTGCCAGCTGTGTCTTGATTTTGTCCGGATCATTGGCAATTTCCACCTCTGAGTCCAGAGTCTTCTCGGATTCGTCCAACCACTCCATAAGTTTATTCCAAGATTCACTGAACTAATGAAGGATAAAAAAAAAACAAATCCAGTGTAAATGATTTTGAAAGAAAAAAAAGGCATGATTTCACTTGATGTATTGCCGAGTACTGTTTAACGTTCACATGATTAGGTTTTCAGACCCAAGGAACTTAAAAGGCCCACGCAAATGAAAACAATATAACAAGCTGCAGGCGGAATATGAAACAACTTTCATATACTATTTCCAGAGCGTTCCAGTGCTAATAAAAATGTCTAAACAGCGGTGAAACATTGCCTATTTCAATCCCAAAATAAATATGGACAGAGCTGTACCTGTTTGGCCCTCTTCCTGGTATCATCCAGCAGCCGTCCCCGCTCAACAGATCTCTGCACCAGCTTCTCCCAGCGGCCTTGCACACTAAGCAGCAGGTTCTTGATCAGGACCACATCCTGTTTCTGGCTGAAGTACTTCAAATGTGTTCCTGTCTTGTCCAGTTCAATGATGTGCTCTCTGTGAGAGTTCACCTCTGTCACAAACATCTACACAAATACCCACAGCGTGGTCAGTCATTAAGTCATTGATGGCAAAAGCAGGAGGTGAATTAGCAAAGATAAATGGCTTTTTAACATGTGAGCCTGGTTTTATTTATAATTTTTCACTACTAAAGAAATTACACAAGACCATAGCAACTGAATAAAAGCAAAGTTGGATGAAAATGCTTCAACTTGGCACAGATAAACCAATCATAGCACAAACACTAAAACGAAATGTACTGTCATCAGCATTTCATTTTGCTTCTCACACTGTGTAATCCTCTCTGTGCAAACATTACCTTATGCTCATCAATCTGAAACATGATGGTCTCCAGTATAAGGGAAGCGGGGGAAACCATGTTTAGCGTCTGCTCTGCCTGGGTCAACCAGTTGATGAAGTCCTGCAGGGAGTTGTGGAAATCCGTGGCCAATGTCAAGGCCTCTTCCAGTTTCACCTGTGGACAAAACAAATCATCAGGGTTCCTCGTATAGTGAATCCTGTTATATTATCACATCGATGCTGAAAACAAACCATCTGGTTGCTACAACATTTGGGGGGAGGGAAAAAAAAACAATTATGTTTCAACTGTGCTGAACCTGACCTCTATTGAAACACAGGAAGTTAACATCTCTGGAGAGGCAGTAATGGAGTGATGAGCTTTTAATTGAATGAGAGAAACATCCACAGCGTCTCCACTGCAGAGAAACATCCGATTGCTACAGCCAAGGCCACTGGCAAAGGCTCATCACATGACAGTTAACTGCTGTGTTAATGACATTACAAACATGATGGGGGCTTTGAGCATTATTGTCTCCCTCATATGTGGTGGTTCATGATGAGAATCTTGCTAAATATGGAACTGTAGTTTAAGTCTCTATGTATTTTATCATTTGTCTACTATGTGTGTTTGTGTTGCACACTGCACCAGAGGAGTGTCACACTGCTGCTCAGAGCTTGTCCAGCAGCTGCAGCTCTGTGCCGCTTTAAGCTTTACCAGACTTTACATTCCCGGGAACACGACCAAAGTAAATAGGAAGCAAAAGCAAAACGTTACAGCAAACACTCGGGCAGCCAGAATGAGGAGCTCCTTATCTGGAGCGAGAGTGGGAAGGCAGAAATGATTTATCTCTTTTCATGACGTGTTGATGTTTATTTTTTGTAGCAACACAAGTGAGAAGCTGTTGTTCTAATAGTGTAACACATCAATAGGATAAGCACAACATAGTGAGTGATTTGTCTTTATTTTGGCTCTGCGGTTATTTTAGCTCCACTATTTATTTAATGCAATTGTCAGCTCTTCGCTATGGCAACATATGAGACAAGACCACTGTTGTTTCACACTGACTCAGACAGCAACTACCCTGCTGTGATCTACGGTGTGACCACATCCTGTGTGTGTCCTTGCCAACGCTCCGTCCTTATACCATTCATTATCGGCACTGGGATTAGAGGCTTTCAGCTAAAGAGTCATGGCTCAAGTGGATGTCAGTGAGCTCTCACTGGGAGCTAAATCTCAAGTTGTGAATCATTAAGCTGAGAGTAGTGAGAGCCAGCCACCATGTCCATACCTTCCTTTCAGTGACCTTCCCCTGGACAGTTTCCCATTTCTCCTTCAGGTTGGCGAGGTCCTGCTCCGTGTTGCTGTCAGCACCCTCGGGCGTCAGCATGAGCAGCTGCTGACCCTTCGTCAACAGCTCCTTATACAGCTCCTCCTTCACCTCCAAGGCAGAACACAACTCCTGAGAGAAAAAACAAACACAATGACATGAAGAGAGCAACATTTTGGTCACACAGACTGAGTTACATTCACAGACAGGTCTACTTTTACTTTTGGATTCTAGAGCGTTCAAAGTGTATGCAGTCTGCAGTTCATCCAAATCCAGGCCAAAAATGGTGAAAGAATGAAAAGAGTGAGGCACGCAGACTCTCAGAGGCATGTTCCCACAAACATTAAAACTGTATAATGTTACTAACTTGACAAAGGTTATTGCTTTCAAGTAATCCCTCTGTTTATGGTTTAATGAAATGCCAGTGCTGGTGCTCCTTTGCTGTGAAAGTGTCTTAAATTTCTCCATTAGAGGGAGAGAAAACAAAGGAGGAAAACATTCCCAAATTCATTATAGTCAGACAGGCCTGAATCAATTCGAAACACTTAAAGAGAGACTTTTGTCACCTCCTGCGAGGATGCAAGTAGTGTATTTTGCAGTGTCATTTAATTTTCACACTTCAGATAAAACACAGAAAAGACACCGTCTTCTCCTCACAAGCGCCGCCATCTGTATGCGGCCTTTCATATTGTTAAACACATACCAGATGGGCGTTAAGCTGCTCCCGGGCCGTGTCTGGTAAGCCTCCCACAGCCTTTGATGCCAACAGCTGACGTTCTGTGTCTTTCAGCCATTGCTGCATATCTTCTATCTCACCATGGAAACCTTGGGCCTACAACACAATACAACCTGAGTCAGGACAAAAGGTGTCTCACACACACGCATTGTTAGCAACCTATGTCTCGAAGAAGAGGATGACTGAGTTATTAATTCCATGAAATTAATTTCAGCTACCAAAACTATCAGCAGTAAAATGAAAATAAACAACACAAAAACACTAATTATATCTGTGATTAAAAATAACAAAAATGTGTTTTATTTTAATCGACTCTTTCAACTGTTAAAATAAAATTTTAACTTCCTGGTAAATACTAAACGCTTGAGGAAATTTTTGAAACATTTCTTGAATAAAAATCTATCCAGGGGATATTTCAGTAAAGCTGCCCCCAAAATGTCAAAATTATGAATAAAAACTCAACATGGCTGCAGAAGGACTGAGGGGGGAAAGACAGGGGAGTCACTCCTCCATACTTACATACTTGTTTCCCTGGGGGAGAGGATTCACCCACAGCCTAAACAATATATAATCATGAATGAAGTCAGGGCTTATCAGTTTTTTTTATACAGTACCTGAAGCAGAGCACTCTCCAGTTGTTGCTTTCTCTGCTCTGTTTTCTCCAGGATGGCTTTCCACCGCTGGTTCAGGTTCTCTAGTTTGGTCTGCAGACCAGAGGCCTCCTCACCAGCGCTGGACTCCACCAGATCATTACCGGCTTTGTTCACCGTCTCCACTGTCGCTTTATGAGCCAACACATCATTCTGGAGGACCTGTGAAGATACAGCAGCCAGAGTTAGTGGGATGCTGGATGGATGGGTCTGAGGCACACAGAACCAAACTAAATCTGTGTGGGTGGGAGAAGAGGAGAGGGGATTTGTCATACGTGGTGCTTGGCGAGCTCTATTTCAATGGCTTTGGGGTCTCCTCCAGCCTTCCTCTGTTCGTTGAGCAGTTCCTCAGTGTGGCTCATCCAGGCCAGCAGCTCATCCAGTGCATGCTGGAACTGGCCCAGAGCCAGAAGGCCTCCCTCCAGTTTGTGCTGGATTAATGACGGATTAAACCATTAGTTATTGCAGCGTGTGAAAGCACTTGACCTGTATACAATGCAGCCTTTTGAGCCATTATATATTATATAGCAGCTCAGGCGGTAGTGGTATACAGTATATTTCATGTAGCTTTCACACTGTTCTTGAAAAGTTTTCAGTTTGAAAGGATTTATGTCCCTGTGCACGTTTCCCTCATCTAACCTGTCGGCTGATGATCTTCTCATCCAGGTTGTCCCAGAGCATCTTGAGCTCAGACATTGGCTCCTGAATGGCGCAGCGATCAGCCTCCTCTGTCACCTTCTTCAGCAGGAGGCCCGCCTGGTGGTTCAGGCGCTCCATCTCGATCTGCAGCTGGTACGCCTCTCCTTTGAACTCCTGACAAAACCAGCGCACACACAGTTACACCCAATCAGTCAACAGAAGAACAAAGTCACACAGACAATACCAGCTCTGCCTTTTCAGCACAAGACTTGTATGAATGTAAATCAAAGCAAATGCGAACACTTTATGTAATCTCTATAGAGCCTTTGTACCTGTACAAACGATGACATGTTATGAATCAAGACTCAATATAAACACAGCTGGTGACAAAGCTCCTGCACATGTGACTACTGCAGTAAAGTTAAAGACCTAAATTCATTAGCCATGCTTGTAGCTTGTAAAAAAAAGTCTGCTGCTGCATCTTAACACAGAAATAAGAAAGAAGAGTGTACCTTGAGTTCAACAATCTGCTGCTTCACAGTTTCCAAGTCTGTGCCTACAGGTGACATTGAATCCAGTTTGCTCTCCAGAATATCCACCCAGTCAAACATTCCCTGTGAACAAGGTGGGAAACCATTGTTACAAGGAGAAAACAAAGCCTAGTGGCACAGGCTCAGGTTTCACATTCGGTGTCATGTATTGAGGTAAATCTCCATGGCTGACAAATTAGGTAAACAAACATAATAAAATGAGAATGAAAAACACTTTCGGATGATAAACACAAACATTAAAAAAGTATCAAATGTGATCATTTGAGCAGCTGTGTGGAGGATTCCTTTCTCACCGCAAAAAGATCTTAGAATAACTTTATGAGGTAAAATGTGAGCCAGACCTAGAGAAGCAATGTAGTCTGTGTTTATTGTTTCAAAATTAATCTGTCTCCAAAAGAATGTTGCATCACTTCAATCAACTAGGAAAGTTAAAAAAAAAAGCACTGTAATCTGTGGTTTCATCTGGAGGCCTTAAAAATTCACTGAATCACTTTCAAATAAAGTATGTCTGTGAACCTGTGTATTCTCCCACTGGTTACATGATAAAACAAAGAAACAAAAATATCAGCTTTTTTAAAGTCTGGGGTACGTTTTGGAAAAGCTTCACCAAAGTAAATAAAGAGCCCGTGAAGAAGCGATCAAAGTACCTGCAGGCCATCTTGAAACTGCACAGCAGCCTGCATGGCTTCTTCCAGTCTCTCTACCCTCTCCTTCCAAGTCTTATTGAGATTCTCCCAGGCTGAGTTCACCTGCAAGTATGACACACAATAAGCATTACCACCAAAAACACAGCATCTATATGGACAACATATCGGCGAGCGAAGAACTTAAAAAAAGTCAGTCTACCTCATCAAGACTTTTCTTTATCACAGGTTTATCAGGTTCCCCGCAGGCAGTCATGAGCTCCGCCCCCTGGTTTTGAACTGCATCTAGCTCTTCCTGTAGCCCGTCAATCTCCTCTTTAAATCCCTGTGGAAATAGAATGCAGATAAAATAAGACTCCTCACTCTTATTTATGCTTTGGTTGACTCCGTTGTTTCATTTTTGTCTACCTCCACAAACTCCTGCTGCTGTTTGACGACGGACGGGTCGACTCCTGGCTCCTCCAGCTCCCTCAGCAGGTCCTGGCTGTCTTTGATGGTGACAATGAGAGCACAGTGGTCACACCAGAATTTGTCTGCCAGGTCCATCACGTCCAGCAGCTTCGCCTCCCGCTCCTCTATCAAGGCCTGGATGTCATTCCACAGGAACACCATCTGGTCCAGTTTGTCTTGTACAGCTTATGGGAAAAAAACACAGAAAACAGATTAAACACAAATTGCTCACATTTAACTGAAATTTATTTGGTTTATTATCTCTCTGTCTCTCTCTCTCTCTCTCTCTCTGATTATTTCTTGTGTCTGAAAATAGAATGGCATTCTCATAAAAGCTACACCTGGAGGAAAGCTTACGCAACCCAGTGTATGAAAAATCCAAATCCAAACAAAATTTTACATCTCGAGCCAAGATCTTGAAGCTTTGTGTAGTAATTGTGCTTATATACCCTTGATATTTTGGTTGTGCTGACCTTTTATTATGCAGTTTTTCTTATTTCCTTTAATTATCCGAATGCCCTCATATGTAATTGAACTGCCAAAAAAAGGTTTTAACCTTTTTGTTAGAGTATTATAACAAAAATAATTACTTCATTATATAAAAAATGGACTGCTAAAAGGAAGTGGAACAAAATAGTATCAAACAGATAAGACAATATGATGTGTAGCATACCTTTAGCAGATATGTCCTTGTCTGCCCCCTCAGACCGTGCAATCATCTCCTCGCCACGCTGTCGCAGTGTTTCATAAGAAGGCTGCAGTTTCTCCAGATCCACAGAGACGGCCTTATTCTCAGAGATCTGCTCTTTGATCTTGTCCACCTCCACTGAGATGGACGGAGGCTGACGCAGGCGCTCAGCGATCCGTTCCAGGGATTCCAGCATGGGGTCAATTTTGTCATGGAACTGGGGGAGAGCGAGGGAACATCTTAGTTTGTACATAGACTTCATACAGCAATAACATGAAGAAAGCTGAGACAGTGTTTGGCTCTTCTTTTCCAGACAGACACTTTATGTGTAATGAGAAAGAAGCAAATAAAACTAATTTGTGAAATACAAAGTTCAAAATAAAAATATGAATTTACTTCTCTTCTTCTTTAATCGTATTTTCTTAGTATTTAAAATTACTTGATTATAAAGAATAATTTGTGGCAGCCCTGATACAAAATGATAATGATTTATGAAGAAGCAAGAAGTAAGTAGTATTATATATTAGATATTAAAACTTTTTTTTTCAATCAACATTTAAATATGGAATTTCTGCAACTTGTTATAACAGATGGACAGAATCCATAAAAACACTGTCACATACATTATGAACAGCCGAGTAAAATTAAAGATATCCTTAGAAAACAGCTTCTCACCTGGGTGGATTTGGAGATGGCCTCATCCAGAGTGGCGGCTCTCTGCTTGACATCAGCCTTCAGTTTGGTGTACAGCTGATCAGAAGTTGTGTACTTCTCTCTGATGGGCACTCCCTCCACTGGACTGATTTCGAGTAACTGAGGCCCGGTCTTATTCATCTTGTCAATGTGGGGCTTGTGCTCAGCTATCAGCTCCCTCATTTGCTGGAGAAGATGTGACACTTTCAGTTTAGTTTTTCCACCATTTGAACAAAGGTGCTGTGCTGAACATCTGCTGCTATCAGCTGCTTACCCTGAGCTCCTCTTGCTGCTGCCGGAGTGTTTCATACTCGATGGCAGGCGGGGGCAGCTGGCTGAAGGTGCTCAAGGTTTCCTGCAGCCACGGCCACATCTCCTCGTAGGTCTCCCAGAACTGACTGGCCAGAGAGTGGGCTCGCTCCAGCTGCAGACAGCGCTCCGAGTTCAGCTGACTCACAATACCGTACTTCTCCAGGAGACTCTGCGTCTTGGCCTGGTTAAAAAGCGAGAAGATTCTTTAGTTCTGATGAATATCAGAATATCATTCCTGATGAATACTGACTGCTTCAAATTTAAAATAATCATTTTTTTTCACCTTCAGGATTTCTTTCTCCTCTGGATTTTTGCAGTTCATGATGGCCTTTCCTGTTTTCACAATCTCATCCACAGCATCTTTGTGCCTCATGATGTCCATGGAGAAAATCTGGAAAACCAGTAGAGTGAGTTTAGCTTGATGTTACAAAACAAACTGCTGTTTTTACTGTACTTGGTTGAAATTGACTCCTGTGTCTATTCACACACACACACACACACACACAGACACCCACACACTATGACGGGCCGGCTAACCTTCTGTGCTTGGAGCTGAGCTGTGTTTTGGTCTTGCTCCAGCCTGATCTCACCCATCGAGAGCAACTTCCCTTCAGCTTCAGTCAGCCAAGAGAGTTCACTATCAGCAGCCTGTTCAAACTGCAAACAAACAGACAAGAGTAAATAAAACACTTGGTCTCTGATTTGGTTCTCTCTGTTGGAAAGAAGACAAGCAGTTTGTCCCTGGTTTACCTGCTGTGACTTGAGTATGTCAGCGTTGATCTGGTCGACCTGCTGAGTGACAGTGTCGCAGACGGCTCTGTACCGCTCATTGGTCTCAGTCACCAGCTTGTCCAGACCCTCACGAGCGTGCCAGGGGATCAGATCCAGCAGAGAACCACTCAGCTCATTCAGCTTGTCCATCACAGGTTTTTGGTCTTTGGTCTCGTTCAGCAAGGCCTTGAAGACAGAAAACACCAATTAAATGATAATAATTGCATTGATGTTTGTGTGTGGTTTAGATATATTTGTTTTTTTTTAATCTTTTGAAGAGAAAGGACAAAAGGCTGACCTTCTGCCTGCTTTGTGCATGAATGAGCTGCTCGCCCACTGGCTCCTGACCAGCAAAAGCACTGATCTCAGCCTCTGTTTTCTCGAGCCAGGAGCTCAGGTCCTCATGAGTATGTTGTAGCTGAGAAGAGAGACTCAAAGTGTGTTCCAGTGTCTTCAAAACGTTGTCACTCATAGAGCTGATCTCAGCATATTTGGTTTTTATGCCATCCAGTTTGCCTTGGATAACAACCACCTCATCACCTGTGAATAGGAAGTAAATTATTATTTGTTAACTTAAAGAGTGTCAGTCAAAACTAAACTAAACGTTTTTTTTTTTTCTTTAAAGAAAATCATGTGAGAGATTTGAAAATGCCTGCGTTTTCTGAACGATCAATTTTATCACATTTTGCCGAAGACTCCTTAGGTTCTACAGCTATTACAGAAGCAGAATTGTTTTTTGAGATCCAGCTGTTATAAATTCAGACATGCCTGTTGTTTGCTTCAGCAGCTCCATCCCATTAGAGATGGCTTGATCAACGTTCTCTTTCTTCAAGTCAATATCACTTTGTAGTGCCTGAAAATTAAAGAAGAACCTTAGGAAGGTGCTGAGAGTGACACAAAATTTTAGTGTAAATAATGTATAACACACAAAACACTAAAATCAAATGAAACATGATTGATGCAACTTAATGAAAGGGCAACATAATGCTTGGCCAGAGGACGATTCTGTACCCGTTGTTCTGCCAGCTGCTTTTCAAGAACATCTATATTGTAGTCCACTGCGGACACTTCACCCAGCCTGGTGTGCACGTCGCTGAGCCAGTTCATCAGAGCCACTTCATCCGCTCCGAACAGCTGGGCGTTTGCTAGAGCTTGTTGCAGCATCTCTGCCTTCCTCCTGCATCGCTCCTGGAGCTCAATGTAACTGGCCTGGGTGGTGTCTAGTTTAGACTGGACATACTCCTTCTCGTCCACTGAGCTCACAGCTTTGAGCATTTGACCCAGACTCACTGTCTGTAACAGGTCTTTACTGTGATTCATTATCTCCTCCTCTAAGGCCTGACCACACGGGATGGGAAACGAACCAAGGAAACGTGATACAAACAGAAAACACACACATAAAAAAAATGAATCAAAAATTTAATGAAGAACGGAATGGGAAATAATGACGAGCACAAACTTAAAGTTGCGAGCAAAATGAACAAAACTGAATTAAGATGAGAAGAACCAACATATGGCAATGAGGTAAAATGCTGTGCATTACCTTGTGCTGAGAGATCTGATCTTCCAGCTTAGACATCTCCGTGCCGATTGGCTCTGAGTTGGCCAGGTGTTTCTCTGTGGTAGACAGCCACTCGCTCAGAGGCTCTAGACTCTCGTGGAACTGCTGAGTGACCACTAAGATGCTCTCTAGTTGCTTGTGCCTGATACATATTGATAACACAATGAATGTGTTAGGAGCAAAATACAGGCTTCACATTTATATGGACAGACTGGTCCATATAACATATTTGAACAACTAAAATAAAGCTACATCCTTAGCTTAGCACACAGTGTGTAAAAAGATAGACAGACAAACACCTCTCAAGATGTTATATGTTGTTTGTTAAAATAGGAGAAAAACTGTCTGTGTTAAGCTTCATATTTACTGTAAAAACATGAGAGTGATGTCATCATCTCATCATCTCATCTAATTCTTGGCAACAAAAAATATTGAACGTAGTAGGAAAGTAAAGGTGACTTTAAGTGTTTGACAGGACAATACGGTTTAATTATTTCTACAACCAAAGGTAGGCAAAGTCGCAAATTCAAATCTTGGGAAAACAAGGGTGTTAACATTACAGGTGTTTATACAGACCTGTTCTCAGCCTTCTTGAGCAGAGCGTCCCACCTCTGCCCCAGGCATTCGATCTCTTTTGCAACCTTCTCCTTATCCACAGACTCTGCCAGTTCTGCTACTTTCCCTCCCTCTTTCTTTATCAGCTCCACTGTCGGCTTTCGGTCATCCAGCAGTCTCTGTAAGAGCTGTCAGAGGCAAACAAAGGAGGAGAGTTACTGGGCGCCTTTAACACACTCCGACCGCGAGCATTGCTTGGTGGTGAGAAACAGTAAATCTAACAGGCACAAATTAAGTGTCCATTAAAGTAAAAGCTTTGTGTTCCACACTTTTGTTTAACAATGGACATCAAATAAATAAGATGAATGTCGAAGTCATAATGTTTTGTGGACATGTAGGGTTGAAAAGGGGAGATAAAAATAGAGCTGGTGTTTTCTATGTGAGAGTCTCTGTGTATTTATGTGGTTGAGCCATGTGATGTTGGCTTACTTTCTGCTCTTGTATCTGTGCCTTGACCACTTTGTACTCCGCAGAGGGAGGCTTTTGATTGGCCACAAGCTCCTCTGTATCGGTCAACCAGCTGAGCAGGGACTCCAAAGCATCCTGGAACCTCCCACAATGCAACAGGGCCTCATGGAGCTGGGCTGAACGTTCAGCAATCTGCAGACCACATAGTAAATACAGATGTCACCAGTTTTACTACTTATCAAAAGATGACCATGTGACAAATAGAAAAAAATGGATCACAATAGGTCTTTGTATTTTCACCAATCACCAACAGTCAGAAGCAAACATCAGCCAGTCAGACCAGTAACATATAATAAATAACCTTTTTATTGAGGGTATTCCACTTTGTGTTGACACCCTCCAAGTCATCCTCAAGCTTTTTGGTGCTGGTGCCTTTGGCGGCGTTTTGGATGAGCCCCTGCCCGAGGGAGTTGACGTCTTGGAGCTGCGTCTGCAGTGGATCAATGTCGTCTTTCTGGAAGACCTGAAGACAAATGGAACAAATCACCATAAATGTTTTATAAGTGCTGGAATTACAATAATCAGTCTCATTTGGATGTCCATTAAACAGACTTCATTACTGCTCCAACTGTTCAAAGACCAGTGATTTCAATGATGCCTTACTGGCTTTACTGCATTTTTCAGATCAAGATCAAATGAAGTGTTTGAATTTGAACAGTTCTTATTTAATAGGGCTTTTCATTTCAATATTGCTTTGTCATGACTCTGCTCTAAAACTCAGTTTGTTCTCCCAAGCTTTACAAAAAACACCATTCAACAAATCAACATCATCAAATAAATAAAATAACACTGGATGGTTGAGATGAAGATCTATAGACAAACGTCAAGCTGCAAGTTGAATAATCTATTATTCAAAAGAAATCATCTGCAGTTATTTTGAGAATGATTTGATGTTTAAGGTGAAATCTCGGGAAGAAATAAAAACACAATGCTGAATGTTTTCAAATGGTAGAATTTGCTGCCTTGCTTTGTTTTACATCTCAATGAAGATATTTGAGTAATTCACCTGTGGTTCCTTCAAACTTTCACTATTTTTTTTTTTTGACATTTTATAGACATAATAAAGAGTTCAAAAGAGTTTTCCCACTTCCTGAAACACAACTGCCACGCCATCACCTCAGGTTTGGTGTAAAAATCCAGCTGACATAAACAACTCTGTAACCAGTCAGCAGCTTCTAAAGGGGCAGAGCAGGGCTTCCAGTCAAAGCACAGCTGTGCACAATCACACGGACAGACAGACTTCCAGGCTGAACTGGTAAGCAAAACCTAATTCACCCATCATGTAATCAGATCTGTACGTGAACTACCATGGCAGCAGCCAGGAAACACTCATCTAAAGAGGCATATCATCTAGTGAAGCCTGCTCGACTGACTAATGAGCAAAACACTGAAATGGAGGAAGCAGCTATTTTTGGGCACCTGTGAAGAGAAATAACCCATTGGGTCCATTTCAGGACACACGGCGATGGCATTCAGTAAGGCCTCTATCTCGTTCCCTCCCGTCTGCTGGAATGCCTGTAAACTTTTAGGCAGACAGGCCTCCACCGACTGCAGAAACTCCTCCAGCTCCTCCATGTTGTACTCAGACGTGCCTTGTTGCACAGGGCATGAGTTGGTTTGGTGGCGGTTCTCTATGGGTAAAGTTACAGAGTTTCCGTACGTCTCAGGCTCCGTCACCACCACACTGACCAGTTCACAGTCATCCTGACGTGACACATCATCTAACAGCTCAGCAGTGGACAGCTCATCATAGTCTGTTAAAGTCCTGGAGCGCCATCCAGAGCTGTCGTTTTGAGTCCTGGAGGCCAACCCTGAAGAGGACCTCCCTGTGGAGTATTTGTATTCTCCATTGCTCAGGGTGTCCCTTTCATTGAGTTCAACCACACTAGATTCTGTCTTTTGAGGCTCCTGAACCAAGCTACTGCTATGATAATGAGAGCGGTTGTCCCTCCCAGGTGTGAAAGGAAACTCCTCCTGCCCTGAACTGAGCGATCGCAGAGTTTTCAGATCCCCAGACATGTGCATTGCCTCTGAAGACGACAGGCTCCTTGTACCAGGACCTGCTCTTTTGTGGGATCGATGAGCGTGTCGCTCCCGCTCCACAGTCGGACTGTACAGACCTGAGTCCTCCTCAGATGTCAATGAGCTGGTCATACTCTGTCCTCTCCTGTTGTGGATCAACCCAGGTCTCTCCACACTCCCAGAGCACAGGGTCCCACTCCGGCTGGCATACTCGCCCAGATTAGTGGGGGCGAAGGTCCGCCATGACCTTCGATGATGAGGATGGTCCTTCTTCTCTCCTCCTTGGAGTCGTGACTTAGGCAGCACAGCATCAGTCGCCCTGATTATGTTCCCGTTGAGTTTAAGTCCATCAAAAACCGCACGCTCATCCAGCAGGGCAGGCTTCCGGCTCCGCAGCTCAAATGAACTGGAAGCAGAGATAACTCCATTTCCACACAGAGTACTGAGGTCTAACGTGCGGTGTGTGTAAGGTAGGGTGCCTGTGAAGTGCCGGGAAGAAAGGCTTCCTTTAGAGCCCGAGTCTATCTGCTCGTTGAGCCGCACGGTGTCATAAATGGATCGCTGGGGCACATAGCAGTCATCAATGTTCAGGTCCTCCTCCTCCCCCTTCCCCACACAGGAAGGGTTTTGTCTGAGGCAATCTGGTCTGCTCAGGGGTTTGCCCATGCTAAAACAATTGTCACCAGTCACCACACAAAGAGAAAGCTTAAGGATGTAGTGAAATCCTTTGAGGTAAACGTTGCTCTAGTGCATATGGAGTCATTTACAAAGGAGCACAATGTGACCAATGGACATAGCAAGCAACTGTGTGCAAAACAATGAATCTTCTCCTCTTTTAAATAAGAAGTTAACACATTGAAAGTTCCCACTTGTTTTCCAAAATAAAGTCTACAATTACTTATGGAGATTTAAAAAAAATATTCACATGAATGTATCATTTTAAAAATAAAGCCTTTAGAAATACAAATGTGTCAAATGATATACAAAAAAAAACCCTGTATAGCAGCTTCATACTCCTTATAAGGAATGAAAGTCCAGTCTTTCAATACAGTCACCTATCCTAAAAATATTCCTCTAGGCTCTTCTTCATGCATTGCCAGAACTTAATCACTAGTCCTCTGGTCCAAAGTGCTTCTTTTTCCCTGAAATCCCTGCAGCATCCATGCGAGCCGAAGGAAAATCTTCAGTGCAAAGTGAAAAATATCCACAGACAAATATCCAGCAGGCTCTACCAAAAAACTGTGGGCTGCTCTGAGGAGAGCTGGTACTCTTGGATAAACAAAAAAGCCTGCCCTTTCTCTCTCATCGCTCCACTCGCAATGACAGACACCCTCCTGGCAGAGGGTTTCATGCCCCGCCCCCGCTCATTATTCAGACAACATCTGCCACAACTCCATTTGTGCTCAGAGCCGCTCCGGCACATGTTGATTGGTGGACACATGACCCTTTTTTTTTCCTCCTTTCTAATTCCCCCTTATGTCTGCATGGCCCATATGACTTCACTTCTAAGCCTTCTTCTGCATCCTGACACAATCACTCACTTTCCTGCTTCTTTTTCTTTCAGTGACTAAGGGAACAGGGAGGGGAAGCTGTACGCAACAGTTTTTTTTTTACCTCACAGAAGAAAAAAAAAGAAAAAAACCTAGACCGGCAGGCAGCAGCAGTTCTCACTCTGGTGACATCACACCATGCTGAAATAGATACACATTTTTCCTTTTTTCCTCTCTTTGCCCTCTGTTTTCCTCTTGTGGACAGTTGCTGTGGACCCTGCAGATATTCTTAATTACTGTGGAATGCTGAGGGGGGCACAGGTCCCAGGTAATTTAACACCAACATTTCTGCCAAGTGCATGAAGGGGCTTTTTATGTCCAGTGACCGGGGTAGGAGGAAAAAAAAACAAAAAACATGGATCTAGGAGATAATAAAAGGAATTTATTTTTGTTTCCTGGATTGTCTACGCTGCAGTAGCTCGGCGAGGAGTTAAGCAATCCCAACTTCTTTGTCCAGTTCCAGCACGCATGAGAGGAGACGGAAAGAGGACACTGGCAGAGATAAATAAGCAGTTAAAGATCTGGTGGGATTTTAAATGAGGGTGTTCAGCCACTGAAACCTGCGTACTTTTCAAATATTCCAGCTTTTCAGTGAATGAACACAAATAATTCTTCTAGTCATTTTCTTGGCTGCTGCAGGTCCCATTGTCAACACTGTTCCAAATATCTTTGTGAAGTCCACATAAATTATTTTTAGTAAATTCAGACCAAAAGTTGCAAAGACCAGAGGTTGAAGAGAGGACACATTTTTCTGTTAAAAAAAAAACTTTTTCAGCAGCAACACTGTGATTTAAACAATCAGCCACAGAGGAGTTTGTACAACAGTGTAGTCACAACTAGGAGCCAAACCTGAGAGAAAGACAGGGAGAGAAACAGGTGCTCTTCATGTGGAAAATAACAGAGACTGGTGAAAATCTCACCAGTGATAAATCACAATGATTTTCTGTAAATCTGACTGTGTGGAGCAGTAACTCTTCCGAAAGTGAAGTAGAAAGTAAACTTTCCTGTTAAAAATGCTACAATTGGTGATTTATTTCAGTATCAATTAATCTACCAAACTATTTTTCATTATGTATGAATCGAACATCACAGGCGACCAAGGAAACAAACAAGAAACTCTTGCAAACCAACAACTTTGGTCTCTTTTCTTGAACAGTTTAAAAATCGTGAAAAACAAATTGCTGAAAATGAATTTTCTGCCACTAAACGAGAAAACATTTAGGACTTATTCAATTGTGAACACAACACTCAAATATGTTTTCATGTCACTGTCACACATGTGTTCTAGTAATGTAAAGAGGATCGTTTTCACACTGGTCCTCTGTCACTCAGGTTCAGTTCATCAGTGCATTAACACTGAAGATGTAGTTCTGCACTGGAAACAAAGACTAGAGCCTTTGATGAATGGCAAACCCAACATAACTGCCTCACAGCAATACAATGTGCACTCTATCTGTATAGAAAGTGGCCCATAGAGGGTTCATGTTTCACCTCGAGGAGAATGTATCATCACTATGTGGCAGTGAGTAAGACCACTACGTGGTCCCAGTGACACTTTTCTACCAGGGGCTTCAATGGACTGGTTTAACTATAGTATGATTCAGGGGGTAGAAATTCCTTTGCAAAGTGAAAGACACACTGATGTAATGTCTGAACAGTGAGAAAAGACACCCACGCCAACCCCCAGTAGTGTTGAGTCACCAGAGCTGCACTTTAAGGTACACTTAAAGACGTACATACACCAGGACTTCCTCATGTCAAGCTTCCACAAATCTCATGTGGAAAAACAAAAGTAAACACATGGAGTCAGGCATGTCTCTTTGAAATCTTGACCTAAAATGGTAACAGCACATGAAAGACGTGAATCCAAGTGCTGTCTTTTCTCTGTTTATTTCTTTCCCACCAGCTGCCAATAAAGCCCACTCACCAACACACCGCGGTCTGATCCAATGAATATAATACGACAAAATCATTTCATGTTTTTATGCTGAAATTAAATAAAGAAGAAATTCAAGTTTTGCTAAGTATTGGCATGACAGAGCACAAAGGGGATTTTCCAGCAGCAGCTGAGGCCGTGTATGCCCTCTCAACCCAGACTGGTGACAGCAACAAAGAGGGGGGTAAAGACACACACCATGACAACACTGCTCAGCAACAATTTGAATCAATCACTTCTTTAATAGTTACCCTTCGAGGCCATTGAACTAAACTCCACACACAACAAACTGACTGACACAGCACCCCGCCCCCCACTCCCCCACAGTGATACTTTAATCCATGTAACTCAACAAGGGGTTTGGGATGCGAGTACAGCAACCTCTTCATTGAAAATAAATATCCCTTGACCTACATCTTACCATAGATCTGTGTCATTTGCCTATACATGGCAGTTTACATTGTTTTATTCTAAAGCTGACTAATACTATAAATGATTAAGTGTTTCAGAATTTCACCTCAAAATATAGGTTAATCCTCTTTTGGAGAACTCCACAGGAATTTATAGGCTTTTAAAATATTTTGCATCTGTCTGTAAATCTTGCTAATGGCCCTTGTTTTATCCCTCACTGATACCAACAGGGGCCTACAGCATTTTATAGACAATGTGGAGAGTCAGAGCAGGTGAAAACAGACCATTAGGACAATGAGGGAGCTGTGCTGTGTGTCTGTGACTCTGCATAAAAAAAATTTGCATGTTGAATCAAAAAACTCTCAATACATTCACAGATGCCTTAAGGAGTATTTTCAGGAATACTCCTTAGCCTTTAGGATTATAGTGCTCAATGTCATTGCTCAGCTATGTAAATGCTAAAAAAATCTTCTATTTGTGAGAACAAATCCCCTCAGCCATTTTAAATAATGCAGCATTAACCATAAAAGCAGAATTGCATAGCTAACTGAAGTACAACCTTAAGCATAAGCTTAAATGGACACTAACCCATGCACTACAGGGTTTCACTATATCTTAAAGATCACTAATCATCACTTGACCAACTGGTATCTATGTCAAGAGAGTCAAATTAACACCGGGTTCCTCTGAGCTCAGAGCCAACAATAATATCAGACAGTGAAGGTTCAGAGGTAAAAGAACAACAGTATCAATGTGGGGAGATCAGGAAACAGGCCCAGCATCAGTAATGAATCAAGTGACGCCCTGCTGGTGACCACCTGGCTGTGAGGGTCCATCCCTCCCTGCAGCATCATTGCATATGGGCTGCAGCTCTTTTGTTAACGGCAGATGCCCTGAATGAACCAAAAGTCCCCTGAGGATTGCCAGCAAGTGCTCAGAATATAGCCGGCCACTAATCTGCCTCAGTGTAAGGTTTTGTGAAAAGGAAGCATCTAAAATATTATCTGTACAATTCTGAGAAAAAAATGGAAATATAAAAGAACATTAGATAGATTACAGCTTTTAGTCTGGATGATTTATATAACCATACAATAGCATTCCCCAATAACTGCTAAATTTAAAGGCAGTTAAGTCACTTAATGATGTAACTTTTATCCTTAAAACTGTATCAAATGCATGTACGGTAATTTGTATTTGTCATTTTATAATTGGGGTCAACATTAATGTTATCATGCTATAATAATGTTATCAGAACGTTTCCTTTAAATGGACAAATTGTGAGGGCATAAATGTCAATGATTATATTTGTCTAGACATTATTGTAAAAAAAATATATATATATAAACAGCAGATTGAGAATTGTAAGTTTAAAGGTAAAGGGGCTGCACTATGTCTCTATAAATTTTGCTCTTCAAACAAATGACAAATATTACATTTCCACATTAAGTCCACATATACAAAGTGATTAGGAATGAATTTTCTTCATCTAATGTGCACAGCAAACTAAACTGGTGTCTCTGTGTGAAGAGGCGCAAAGTCCCCGTGGAATAATTATATCATCATGTTCATGACTGTAGCAACTCATACTGATCCCAGGAGAGCACAAAACAAACAGGTGCAAACGTAAAGAGCAAGCAGTTAACATAGATCATAATGCTCCTGTGATTTCACATATATTCAATCACATGTCTCATTCACTCAGAGGAATGGGAATGAAGTCATCTGAAATTCTGTATTTAGGCCCATGCAGTGTGATAAATGTCAAAGTGAGAGCACAGTACCTTTAAGGCCTCCAGCTGTTGGTTGATGACGTCTGTCTCCATGCCGACCGCCTCCTGGGACGCCTCCTTGTCCACAGCTCTGCAAAGTTTATCTTCCATTTGGTGGACTTTACCATACAGCTCCTCTATCTTGGTGAGCGTGCTCTGCACCTGCACCTCCCTGCCTTTAGCTCTGTCCAACAGTTTACCACACTGTTTACTCAGAGTATCCAGATCTCTCTTCAGGCCCAAGAGGTCAGGTGAGGATTCAGTCTCTAGCATCTTCTTACAGCTGTCTCCTGCATTGGCCGTGTTAGCCATCAGCTCCTGCAGCTTAGCCACGAAGCTCTGGATGCTGTCCTGCTGTTCTTTAAGAGTAGTCAGATCAAGATCCACAGGAGCCATGCTGTCCAGCTCATCATCCAGGTCTGTGAAACGGGTGAACATCTCACGGATGCTGTTTTGGAACTGCCCAATGCCCTGCAGTTTACCCTCCAACACTTGGCATGTCTCCTCTAGTTTTGCATTCAGGGAGCTGTAGTCTTTCTCTATGCTGTCAGCTTGCAGTAAAAGATCCGTCACTCCATCAGCATCTGGGACATCCACTACGAGGTCCTTGGCTAAGCTCTTCAGGTGCTCTACTTGGTTCTGCATTCCCTCTAAACTCTTATGTTGGGCTTTCATGTTGGTGAGGTTTTTATTGCTGTGGCCCTGCACTCCCTGTGATTCGTAGGCATCCACCTGCTTCTTAGCTCCCTCCAGGTGACCTTGTGCCTCCTTGTAGGCATCATTAAACTCTTTAACTGTGTGTGAGATCTTCTCCAGGGAGTCCCTCTTGCTCTGTAGACTTTCCACTACATTATCCATTCTTTTGCCAATACTGGCCTTCTCCTCCTTTATAGCTTCAGTGTCTGCGTTGGCCACCTCAAGAAGGCTATCTGCAGCTGTGTTGAGCTGCTCCACCATCCCTCGGTGCTTGTCAACATCCTTCTGGAGAGCTTTCACCTGAGAAATTGATGTCTCAACAGCAATCGGGTCAACAGTGAGTTTGACTCGGCCCTCGCCCGTTTCACACTCCTGAATCCACGCGCTGAGCTTCTCGGCATGCTCCTGACACTTCAGAGATCTTTGCAGAGCAGTCTGGAGTTTATCGGCCTGCTCCACAGAGCCCTTCTTCACCTCCTCCCAGTTGGAGGAGAGGGTGGTGAGCTGCCCTTGTAGTGCCAATTTTTCAGCACCGTCTGTGCTCTGAAGTAGCATCTCCCCTTCCCCAATGATTGTATTATAAGCCTCTTCATGTTCACTGAGAGTCTTCTGGAGCTTACTGTGATCCTCTATGGCTTGTTGCAGGATGTCAACTTTAGCAGAGATGGGCTGAGGCTGAGCCTGGTCCTGGCGCTTCTCACCCAGCCATGACTGGAAGTCTTTGGAGGTCTGATGGAACTGCTGAGAGCTGGCGAAGGTTGAGTTCAGCTGCTCAATCCTTTTTGCTACAACAGAGAAATGTGACAAGTACCGAGTTAAACGCTGCAACACTTTTTACACAAAAAGTAGAACCCCCAATGCAGCACAGCAGTATAACTGCAGGTGACTTTTCTAATGCGTTCTACATTGTTGATAAAATTCACTCATCAGTCTCAGTTTGGACCAACTATGACAGATTCAAATGTCTGGAAAAATAAGTTGTAAAAATGTTGGCAAAACAAGTTCAAACAGAGCCTTGATCGGAGTGTAATACTCCACAAGAGCAACAGATTACAACAGCTTTGTCTTTTGGGAAGTTGTTGTCATAGAATAAATATATTCTGCAGTGATTCAACACAAACAGAATCATTTCTTCTTTCCAAACATTACAACACAGCATTATTAGGTTAAGTTACAAGGCCAACCTGTTTTCTCTTCCAGCTGTTTGAAAGGCTTGCTGACACTCTCCAGCTGCCTGGCCAAGTCTGCTTTCAGATAGTCCTCAGTCACCATCGCCGTGAGCTCTGCATTGATGGCCTCAGCCTCCTTCAGCTTCTTCTTTTCCTCTCTCAGCTGAGCCGAGATGTTTTGGACGTCCTCCAGCTGCATCTTCACAGCATCGGGCTGGGTGCTGTGGCCCTGATGGTCGGTGAGCTGACTCTCCAGCTGAGTCGCAGTCTGACTGACACTTCTCAGTAACTCCTGAAACTGCCCTGTCTTCACCACAGCCTGGTCGATGAGACCATCGCGCTGGTCGAGCTGTCCCGTGAGGCCTTGCCACTTTTGGGTGACGGCAGCGAGCTGGTCCCTCACCAGCTTCCCACTTGAAGGATCCTGGTTGTCTGAGGAGCTTAGGATGGCTGAAGCAGCTTCCTCAAGTTGCTCATATTGAGGTTTACGACTCTTAAATTCATTCTGGAGGATCTATAATCAAGAAATCAAAGTTGAACAACGTATCAGAAAACGAGAAGAAATCAATGCCCCCAACAACTTGTACCATGCTAACCTGAACCTGCTGCTTCTGCATTTTCAGCATGTTGGGATCTATTGAAAGGGGCCCAAGGACACTCATCATCAGCTCCTTCTCTGACAGCCACTGACCAAGCTGCAGCTCAGTTGTCTGGAAGATATCCAGGTTCTTGTTGGACTGTTCCAGGTTCTGCTTCCTCTCCTCGACTGAGCTGCTGACATTGTCCCAAGCAGCATCTGAGCAGGAGGGCACAACAGTCACACCAGACTTCATTAGTCAGCACAATCGCACCTTTCCATCCACTGTCCTACTGTTTACCAAGCGCACCTCCCACTGTGCAGGCCTTGGCACAACAAATGTGTTAATTTAACTGGTGTGGCAGAGGGCAGATGCTGATACAGGTTCACATTGTATTACATGTATGTATGCGGTCTCAGAGAGTGCATGCTACTTTGTAAAAACCTTTATTCGAAGACTGGCGCCATAATGGGATACACTTGGTCGGTGCGACTCAACATACAGTTTCCGTGACATAAATTACCCAGGGCCATCTGGACGCAACACCTTAGTGCATACCTATTTCTGCCAGCATCTGCTTCCATTTTGCCGCCTCAGGGGAGTTTGGATGAGTCTTAATCAAGTCAAGGAGCTTCTCTCTGAGTTTCTGGAGCTGCTCCTTCTTTTGCTTCATGTCATCTTCAAATGCCTGAAATAATAAAATAAATCATGAAAGTTGAAGCCTTTTGATACCCAAAAAGAGCATCACATGAGTATCTTATTCAAACAGACCAAAGTCACTGACAACTGTGTGCAGCTTTGGCGCATAATTTAATGTAACACTTCATTTGGCATGCAACAACAACAGTTCTGTACCTTCTGCTGTTCAAGCTGTGTTTTCACTGCATCTTTCTCTGTGGCCGTGTTGTTCCATGATGCTGCAGTCTCTTTCATGTTCTTCAGCCATGTCAACATGTCCTCTGTCTCTTTTTGGGCCTCTTTCATCTCCTGCACTGAGCCACTCAGCTCTGCCGCTCGGTTCTTTAGTGTTTCCCTGAGACTTGCGTATCCCTCATTGATGAATGACATGTTCTGCTGAATCGTCATCAGCTCTGAGGAGATTTAAAATAATTCCATCAAGTTTCCTTTCTGGGAGTATAGTAGAGTGTCATAATGAGATTATGATAACAGTGAGGCAATGTTAATGTAATAGCCTTGAGGTACAGTATGTTCAGAATATGAGCGAGGAAAATATCACCAATTCCCTACAAAAAACAAGTAGGAACTGCTCCTACAAGTAGATTTGCTTGTAAGAGTACATAGGCTGAAGTTTAAATTAAAGACACAATTCTTATGAATATTTGGATGCATACTTTTGCACAACTTCGCACACTGCAAGAGATGCCTGAGTCTTTACACATGTCTCTGTCCGAGTGAACATCCACCGCTGCACCCAAAATTGAATATCAAGTACAGTGTATCATAATTCTCATAATCTGAACATACTGTTACTCAGTTTTTCAAAAGCTGCTATTTGTTTGGCATTGAGCCTCCACAGTCATAGCAGTGTTTTGAAAACTGGCCATGATACCGTCACAGCAAACCACAAAGGCTGTATTTTTCCACAGCAGCAACCCACATACACACTTCATTACCTTTATTAGTTAGGTAGGAATGGCTCGCCGGACCACCACCATTAGTAAGAGCTGATGCAAAGACATGAGACAAAGCTTTGAGTAAAGGACAGGCAGAGTGACTAGGACTGCTGGCAAAAGATCTTTTCCATGGTCTCTAAATGTTAGTGATTATACAGTACTCAGAAGTGTGCCCAAACACCATGCTTCCCATTCCACTGAATGATTCAGACACATGAGGTTAAGTGTGCTGTCGTTTACCTGACTTGTTCGGAGTCTTTGATTTGGCAGGAGATGTGAGGAAAGTAATGAGGCTACACAGCTCTGATCCTTTGCTGTTGAGGTCTTGGACAGCAGGGCCCTTGGATATACATTCATCTAATAAACCCTGATGAAAGAACAATCAGGCAGATAGATGGTATTTATGGATACAGATACAACAGGTGGCATTTGTAACACATGAAAGCAAGCGGTGAATAAAGTAAAGTGAGATACGGGATCAAAAGAATTTTATTATCTATTTTCACGCTACGTCCAGGATCTATGATTTTGCTCTAACATCATGGGAAGAAAGTAGTTCCTCTGCTCTACAGTACAATGTGCCATTTCACTCCCAGATCCATCTTGTGTGAAAACTTACCAACCATCTGTCATTCGCTGGCAGAGAAAAGCATACTGGGATAGGGGGGAGTTTAAGGAGGATATGACTGTTTGTTAAAACACACTATCTATCTGTTGCAGAACACATAAGCAAAAGATGGAAAGTAGAACATCAATGGCTTCTGTTCCAGCATTTTGAGTGCAGTTGGATGAAATAAATATAGGAATGACACTTTATAGTTTTTATTTATCTCATGACTCACGGTGACAGTCTGCAGGTCTTTCTCCAGACTTTTCTCACTGCTGCTTGGCTGAACTGCAGGTACTTTCTCATTGGTCTCCTCCAGCCACTTGGTGAGCATGTTGGCGGCAGATCTGAACGCTCCCAGCTGGTCCTGACAGGAGGAAACCTCTTCCTCTCTGTAGCAGACAAGAATCAGTCATATCATGCAGCCATGTGTAAAGTAAGGAATTGTTAAAAGTGGAAAAACAAAGATCTGCTCTTTCTTTTCTCCATGTCCCAACTTACTTCTCTTTGACAGTGTCTTTAAAGGTGGTGAAAATATTAGAGAGATTGTCTATCTTGCTCCGGATCTGGGCTTGGTCTCCATCAGGGTTTATTTCAGACATCTCTTTGGACAGGGTGTTCAGCTTCTCCAGATCACTGGCATGTTCAGCCATCTCAGCTTTAGTATTCTACAGTGAAATTAACAGTAAAATAGTCAGTCAGTCTTTATAAAAACCTAAAGGAAGTCACCAAATAATATGTAAATCAATCGGCCAAAGACCATCACTACACTTACCTGCATGAGCTCAGACAGTTCATTGAAGGTTTTCCCTGGCCCGTCTGTCTCATGTAGGTCTTGCGTACGCTTCGAAACAAACTGCTGAACTTCATCTGCAACTGTCTCAAACTCTTCTACCTTTTCCTTCAGCTGCTCCAGTTGAGAAACTTTTTGCTTGTGCTTGTCACAAGCGTCAGAGAAGCGCTGAGAGAGAGTATCCATCGTTGACTGCAGGAGCGCAGCAGCAGACGGATCTGCCGTCTCAACAAACTTCTTCACCTTGGCTTTCATGGCTGAGATGCTGCTCTGGCGACTTGCAATGTCCTGCTCCAGTGCCTTTAAGTACATAATGGACAACAGCAGAATTGTAATATATACATAATTTTAACAGAACAGTTACAGCATATTGTTGTACTACTGGAATAATGACAAGAATACGCACTGCTTCTTTGCTGAGGATGTCTCCAATGGATGCAGAGTCCAGGGGAATTTGTCCTTTCTCCTGAACACTGGCCTCCACTCCCTCCATCCATCCCATCATTTCATCCAAACCATCCTGGACACTCATGGAGCGAGTAAGAGTGAACTGCAGTTTCTCATTGCGATCACTTACAGATTTAGACACGTTGTCATAACGTTCCACTATATCGTCTGCAAACACACAGAAGCAAATCAGGTTATATATCAAACAGAACAAGTTCTCAATGTTTGGGACACAGTGCGAAATAAACATTACAGAGTAAAGCTCAAACTTATTTGGAATTCATGGGTTAGTTAAAGCTATATTTTCAGCAAAGGAGGGGAGTCACAAAGTTTAAGAAAAAGAAAAGCACAGTGACTGGGGTAAATGAAAACAAATTAAACACTATAAAACCACAACATTTCCCACATATAGTGTGTTAATTGTGATGAAGAAATGATGGACATTTAGTGATACATAGCCAGTTATGTGTGCTATCAAATGACAGTCTGCTGGCTTAAAGACCGTCCAACATATTGCATGTCAAACATTTTGCAGGACTACAGGGTTTATTAACTTCAAACTGAGTTTTGATGTCTGGCAGCGTTCAATTTGTCAAACAAAGGTTTTAAACCTATTGAGTGTGAATGATGACACATCGATGGTGTAAACACTACTCCCTGCTTTGACATTTCCCTCACCTACTGTCTCCTGGATCTCATCTGGGTTGCTCAGCAGGTCTCCTTCAGACATAATCAAAGACTCAGCTGTTTTGCGTAGGGTGTCGATAGCAGTTTGGTGTCCTGTCATCTGACCTTGTAGGGCCTGTGGATCAGTAAGAATGAGGAAGTCAGAGAAAATAAAAATACATTCAATTCAGAAGAATTAAGAAGTGCTCTTTCAAGATTTATTCTACAGCGTGCGGGTTATCCATTTCACCAGGGTGATGGATTGAAGATAAAAGCAACAGAGTGATGATGTGCAAGAATGTCTGGATCACATCTATGTAATATTGACTCATTCCACAGATACATTTGGATGTAGCTGCCTGCCTTCGCTTGTTACATCTACAGAAAGGCCTAGGATTTCTGCAGTGATTTGTAGCCAAAGACAAAAGTACAGTGCTCTTTGGTTGGCTCACAGGCACCTCTTATCTTGGCATATCTATGCTGTAAGTCACTACCTCCCTACAGAGAAATGTTGATGCTAACTGCAGCCAAAGCTTTGACAGAGACAGCTTTGTCAGCCGAGTTTCTTATCCTCTCGTAGGGAGTATGCAAGATACAAATAACTAAACTACTCACATGTGGGTCTGAATTCGAACATGCAGCTAAAAATAGCTTTGTTGTACTTAAGTGGAAACACTGTACGTATATGGTAAGGCAGGTCTATTGTGACATGACCTTACAACCCAGTAAATGCTCCAAGTTCTGCGTGTGTTCTTTCTAAATAAAGCTATCTTTTATTTCTTTACTTGGATCATTCATAACCTCACATTCATCACCAACCAGCCTTTATGAACTATAAAAAATCATTTTCTCCATAATTTAATGCATCACATGGGAGGAAAAGATCAAAAGGTTTTTCATATGAGTCGTAAGAATTACAGAGAGTTCATAGAAAAACAAAAAGATCACAGTCTGAGACAAATCTGAGCTTTTCACCACAAAATTCTGAGGCTGGGCTTTATACCAAGACTAGACCTAAGCGACATGGCCCTGGCAGTGTCTCTTGCCTTGGTCTCTTCCAGCTGTTTCTGCAGTGTTTGTGGGTCAGCTGCTATGGCCTCTGATTGCTGCTTTCTCGCCTCCTCCTCTGAGTTGTTAAGCCACTTCAAAAGACTTGCGCTGGAGTCGTCATATTTCTTGTATTTGTCAACTACATCTTTGAGGTTGTTGCCAAGCTGAGTGCACTGAAACAAAGGAAGGGAAAATATACTGAGCGTGTGAGAAGATATACAGATGATGACATGCACAGGTGCAGTACATTAAATAAAAACGTCAATTCAATGTACTTGTACAAGAGGCATTACACCTCTACTGGGATTTCTGTAAAGACAAATGTTCCCACCCAGTGGCAAGTATATGCCACTGCAGCCTCTTGTGATTCAGCTGAACATATGCAGGCTAAAATACCTGTGAGTGTAGGGTTTTATAGCGACTTGCAGCTGCATCCAGCTTATCTTTGACAGCAGAACAGGTTCCTGAAGTGTCCACGCCCTGCAGAGCATTCTTAGCAGCAGGGTCACCCGCTCCACAAGGTTTAGCCACATCCAGCACCTTCTGTCCTGAAATAGTGATGAAGCGGAGGTCCCCCTTGTGAGAAATCACATCTTCTGAGAAGCTCTTCTGTCTCTGGAGTTTGTCACTGAGGATGTTGAGGGAGCCTGTGGGAGCGCCCAGCTGATCAATTTCCTGTTCTGCCTGGTCTAGCCAGGACTCAAACTCCTCACAGTCATCCTGGAACTTCTTCAGCTCCTCCTGGACACACTGCACCTGCTTCATCTGCTGTTCAGCCTGGGTTAGTGAGGCCTCATAGCGCCCCTTCAGTTCCTGGATGTTTTTCTGCAGTTTCTCCTTCTCTTCTGGGGACAGCACGTTGGCTTGCTTGTCGAGCACAGCCTGGGCTGACTGGGTGGCCATGATCAGATCCTGCTGCTGGGACAGAATCTTCTGATGATGAGCCTATGAGAACAATAAAGACAATAAAGACACATATAGTAACAATTATTATTTCCATTCTAGCTTGATACTATTAAAACCATATTCTTATATATTTTGTTGACATATTTCATCAAATGTATGTACATTTCACAAAGCAACTCATATCTTCAGCTCAGTGTCCTCTAATGGTAAACATCATTTCTTTTTCTGGATAACCAGATTTAGTAGTTACTTTGTGACCTTTCTTTGGCAAAGGTGCTTTTATAATTGTTGACGTTTGCTGTTAACAGATTTAGAAACTGATCATACTTTACTCGACTATTTCGACATTTCATTGCTTCTCGTGTCTTTTAACTGTAAAGATGTGAAGTCAAGTATGTGCAAACCATGTATACCTTGACTTTGTCATATTGTTTATCAAGATCCAGGGAGGTGCCGTTCTTGCCACTGCTCTCTCCGCCAGAATCACTTTCAGTGGTCTGCATAGCGTTTCCATTGGCATCGTCATCCCCTCCTATCAGTCCCTTGGCCATGGTTTCCTCTGGCAGGTTTCCATTCTCTTTGCTTATATGGTCAATTTGTTCGTTCTCATTCCCTATGTTGGATATCCAGTCTAGAAGACCTTCGATTTTGTTCTTACTTTCTTCAAGCTGCTCAACAGCTGCGGCCTGAGATGACATATACAACACATTAACAAAATACTAAATCGTGAACAAAATTAGTATGTTTAATTTTGCAGTATGTTCGTTTCAACACATAATGGGGTAATCTGACCTTTTCACTTTCCTGCTTTATGGCTGTAGTAACAACCTTCTCTAAATCTTTCCTGGACTCCTCAGCCCGCTCGTTGATGAGTTTGGCTTTGTTTTTCGCCTCTTCCAGTTTGCTCTCAATAGCAGCGATCTGATCTGGTGTCAGCTTGTTCCGGTTTTCGTCAAGGAACTTTTTAGTGCTGGTGATGACCTCATTCAGAGCACTGGCATTTGTCAACACGTCTTTCTGCAGAGCCTTGAGAGCAAACAGACAAAGCAAGAAATAGTACAAGGATGGAATAAAGCTGCTTTTTTTTACTTCCTTGGGAATAATATGTGCTTATTACAAGCAAAGATAATGTTTTTCAAACCTGATGTTCCTGCTGGTACTGCTGCAGATCTGTGACACACTCAGCGTTATCAGACTGCTGTTGATGGCCAATCAGGCGGTTCTCTGTCAAGGTGAGATTATCACACACTTCCTCCAGTTTGTCTGCAAACTCCTTGTGTCTCTCCAATAAAGACTGACAAGAATAAATGAAAAAAGAGTTGGTATTAGAAAACAACAATAAAATTTAGACACATCCACACTAAAAAAAAAAAAAAAAGATTCACATACAACGCTATTCATAAATCCCTTAAGACAGAACAGTTTAGTCAAAATTTGGGAACAAGAACATCAACACACTGGAGAGAAGCCAGGCACACAGAGGTAACATGCAAAATCTGCTTTAGAAAACATTTTCCTTTATCATAACTGGGTAAAACTCTTGTATGCTGTAAACATGCTTTTTTGCCATTCGCCACTTTGGTCTTGTGATAGTAATAAGCACAGACAGACATCATAATGTGTGTGTTAGTGGGTTTGATGTGGGTTGAAAGGGTTCCAACGGGAAAAGGTGCATTTTTTCCACTGTTAATTGTTCACTGCTGTCTTGAGCCCTGTAGAATACAACCAGCATAAAGGTTAGTGCACAGGAGTGATCGAGGACTTGAGCATGCACTGATGTTATTTCTTCTAAACATTTAGTGCATTCACAGTAAAAACCCCTGAAACCAGGTCCCTGGAAACTAAAGACAATAATACATTTCAACACAACCTCTAAATGCTAATATCTTTCTGGATATTCTAAAATGACTAATCAGTTTAAATACATAAAAATCATCAAAATCCAATATTTGTAGAAAATACAAAATGTTTGTTTCCTATTTTTTACTCTTATCTGAGGTTCAGATGTGTCAAACCTGATCTAATTTAGATGAATTATACAACCCATGATTAGACCAGTTCACATGGTTCATACAACCTCTACAAAAGCATTCTTAACAATGCTACTTTCACTTCAGCAAACCAGTGCAACCTCTGTGATATTTTATAGCACATCCTCAGGCAGACCTTCTCCTGGTTCTCCCTCTCTCTGGTGTCGAGGAGGACATCTAAGGTGCTCCTCTGTGTAACAAGCCTTTCTGTCTGGTCCCTGAAAGCTCGCTGGGTGCCGCTAAGGACCTTGAGGAGGTGGCTGCTCTGAGCTGGACTCAGGAACTGAGCATGCTCAGAGATAAAGCACTGGACATCAAGTGTTACATCCTCTAACTTAAGCCTTGTGTCTTTTAGCAGGTTGCTCTCCGTGTCCTGGAACAAGACAAGATGGAAACTAGATAAGTATGTTTTTGTTGTTACAGTAGACAGTGAATTTAGTTGGACTTAAAAATATACCTTGGTCTGCTGAATCAAACATTTCAGTGTGTCAATATCACACGTGTCCAAATCCACGCCCTGCATTTCAGGGTTGTTTTGAATCAGGCCCACTAATTCTTCGAGATCACTGAGATACTTCTGGTATGTTGATTCCAAATGAACCTAAAACCAATTCAAATTAGTCAATAACTGATGCAAGTGTTACATACATCAATGCAATGAAGCTGCTACCAAAGAACACTGACCTTCCCTGTTTCCATCACTTTCAATAGGGAGTCACTTTTTTCTGTACACATCTGGGAGACAGCAGTAAAGTTTTCCTCTAAGTCCAGACATGTTGAAGCTAAATCTTGGTGGATTTGTTCAGGAATGTCCTCATCAGCAGAATTCAAGAGCTGTTTGGCTTTCTCCATGTCTTCTGTCAGACCACCAGCCAGGCTAGAAAGTCGGGACTCCAGACACTTAATACAAGAGCAGATACATGTGGTTACTACATTAAAAAAAGGGTCAGTGATCAAATACGATCAAATATTACACTACAAATATGGAGGACAAATGTGTCTTAGATATTTAATTTCTAACCTGACATTCCTCTAGTTGGATCTGTAGTTCTTCCATGTTGCTGCCCATTGGTGCCTGGATCAAAATTTTGACATCATCTAGAACATCAGCATGATCCTGCAGTCTCCCAACATACTCTAGGAAATCCTGGATGGAGAACACCTGAGGGGGGAAATCACAAAATAAGAGAAACACCTTACACATGCCAAAAACCTAGGGACAATGGGTTGAGATGAAACAACTTAGATTTACCTCATGTTTAACCTCCACAACTTTGCAGGTATCTGAGTTGGCAGATGATTGAGGAGATGCTCTGTGGCAGACACCCTGGTCCTCTTCTGCTGACCCCTCATCCTCTCCCTCTGAGCTCTCCTCCTTGATGCTCTCTAGTATGTGCTGCCGGTCCTCCTGAGAGTCACCCCCCAGAGCACTGGATAGAGTCTCCATCACTTCCTGAAGCATTGAAAGGTCTTGGCTTGAGGAAACAGTCTTAAGAACTTGCAGTAGTTGCAGCTGGATGTTTGAAACATCTGAATGATCTGTCTTCTCATGAACTTTGTCTTCCTCCAGTAGCAATTCTTGATTGTCTGGTCCTTCGTTGTTCAAACTGAACGTGCTTTGCTTCAGCAAATCCACAAGAAGATCTGGGTGACAGCTCCCCAGAAGTCCCTGTGGCATGTCTCTCTCACCTTTGTCTAAGGCTTGCAGCATATTCTGAGCTATAGTGATAGCATCTTGAGTTTGCGACTTTTGTACATTACCGACAGCCCCCTCTGTAACCATGACCTCCCGATCATCTATGTCTGTCTTTGGAGCATTAGGAAACACAGATGCAGCTGAAGAGGCACCATCAGATGTGAGGTTGCTGTCTGACAGGAAATCGGTAGCTACCTGTGGGTTTTCAGAAGCATGCACATCTGAACTCTTTCTTTTTGGCAGAACATCAGACTCAAACTCTTTTCTCATTCCAGTTTCAGACTGTCCTGAGTTGATGTCTGATGATGCAGTTAGTTGATTCAAACTGCAGACTTGTCTATGAATATGTGTATTTTCCTCATTTCTTGACACAGGGATCTGCTCAGAATGACTGAAAACGTTCTCATGTTGCATCTCTGGGGAAATCCTCTCTGTGTGCAACTCAGGGTCATCTGCACCTCTGTGCTCTGAGTCCAACGAATCTTTACAAGTCTGTACTGCTGGAGTGTAATCCTCTGAATATTCTACATCGCAGGTCTTATGGCTGATGGTATTTGATGTAGAGATTTCACTGGAAACGGCAGGTAACTGAGAGGACGAGTTCAACTGTTCAGGTTTCTGACCATTTTTAGTGTATCTGGGCTCAGATTCAACACTAAAATTACTTTCTGAATGAAGAGCTGGTTGCTGAGGTAATGTAATTCTGCTGCCATCTTCTGTAATGTTTTTGCCAGAGTTACAGTCACCCTTGGAAACAGAGGTAATTGTGCTTTCAACTAAATCTCTGTGCGATGAGTAATCTATACTTGGAGTTGGCTCATCGTCCAAAGGTAAGTGAACAGCACTTGTGTCATTCTCCATTCTACTCTCCTCAGACAACACACTGCGGTGTGGTGAGGTCATGTCTACGTCACTCTTGCCAACTGTCTGATTACTAATTTTGGAATTGTAGCCAGCAATGAAAAAATCATCATTCGTAGGCAAGCCATCAGGTTTATAAGAGTGAGAGGTCTGACTTTGTGGATTAGTGTTGCTATCAGGGGATCTGTCACTCAGGCTAAAGGGATGTGTCTGGGTAGTTTCAGAAGTGTTTTCCATCACTACACCGGATACATCAGTTCTGTCTGTCAGCTGGTTATTGATTAATTCTTGTGACTCAGTGTCCTCAGCCAGTAAAGGCAACCTGTCTGTTTGATGGATGCACTCTGCAGTAAACTGATTCCAAGAGGCGGGTGAGATCATCATCTGAGGCTCATGACCACTAACTGAGGGAGGGGAGCTATTTGTTGTATTAGTCATTTGTTCTACATTTCCTCTTGTCACACCATCTAATGCACTTCCACACACTTTCTCTTCATCCTCATCTGTGAAATCAAACATCGTGGCAGCAACCTTCTTTTCGGTCGGCTGCTGTGTTTTTTCAGCTTCATCCATAGAAGTTAACCCCAGATTACAGTCAACTGACACACTCTGGCTACTGTTTTCTCCTGGGGAAAAAATGGCTGTGGAGTCTAAGCTAAGGCTCTTAACAGCATCAGGGACTAATGCAGATGCCGAAGACTCACTGATAGTAATGGAGCTATCAGATCTTGACAGGCTGCACTGTTCCATTGAAGGAACAACAATATCTGAGGATATGGATCCATCTGACAGTGCCTGTTTTAAAACAGACATTGTGACTTCCTCATCACCTGCATCACTGTCATCAGACAGTAGATCAAGCACTTTCAGTAGTGTCATTTCATCAACCAGGCCCTTACTGAGAGCTGACTCCAGGTCATAACGTCTCCCTGAGGTGACATCTAAAATGCCCCCTTCCTCCATTTGTGCTTTCAGAATTCGAACAACATAGTCTTGGTCACTTTCATTCTCCACAAAATCCTCAGAGCATAAACTCTCAGTTGGGTATGTGTCGATGCTTTGTGGTTCACTGCATAGTGACTCAGCATCAAACAGTGGCAGATTCTGAGGTTCATGCATCCTGGAAGGTGAGTCAACATTTCTATTTTCCACAGAACTTAACCTGGTAAGGACTGAAACCTCAGGAGAAGTTGGACTATCTAGACCTTCACTAACAGCACCTCCCGCATCACCCTGCACACTACTTCCACAAATTCTCTCTTCTGACTTTGCCCAATAAGTGTTGCTTTGAAATGTGGTTTTCTCCCCTACATCAGTCTGTGTGGTATAAGAAAATTCCTCAAAAGGATCTTGTTTTAGAGCCTTGTCCTGTGTATATCTATCTTTATCAAAGGTAATCATCCCTCCACTGGCTGAGGGCACAAAGTCACAAGGATCAGAGGTGTGTTGTGTGCTCCCAATAAAGGAAATTCCTCCTTTGCCAGAGGACACAAAATCATGAGGATCGAGAGCATGCTGTGTGTTTTCATCAAAGGTAATTTTTCCACCAGCTGAGGAAGTAAAATCATAAGGATGAGAGGCGTCTTGTGTGCTCTCATCAAAGGTAAGCCTTCCACTGGCTGAGGAAACAGAATCATGAGGATCAAATGAGTGTGTGTTTTCACCAAAGGTAATTCTCCTGCTGGCTGAGGAAGAAAAATCATGGATATCTAGATCACGTTGTGTGTTTTCATTGACGTCTATTCTTCCACTGGTTGTGGAATCGAAATCATCAGGACCAAGAGTGTGTTGTGCATTTTGGTCAAAGGTAATTCTTCCACTGGCAGAGGAAGAAAAATTGTCAGGATCATATGTGTGTTGTATGTTTTCAAAGGTAATTCCACCACTGGCTGGGGAAACTGATCCATCAAGATCAAGTGTGTGTTTTGAGTTTTCATCAAAGGCAATTCTACCATTGCCAGAAGAAATAAAATCATGACGATCGAGAATGTGGTCTGTGTTTTCATCAAAGGAAATTCTTCCACCAGCTGAGGAAGAAAAATCATGAGGACTGGAGGCGTGTTGTGTGTTTTCAAAGGTAATTCTTCCACTGGCGGAGGAAGAAAAATCATGAGGACTGGAGGTGTGTGGATTACATGTGTGTTGTGTGTTTTCATCAAAGGTAATTCTTCCACTGCCAGAAGAAACAAAATCAGCATCAAGAGCATGTTCTGTGTTCTTATCCAAGATAATTGTTCCAGTGGCAGACGAGGAAAAAACACAAGGATCAGAAGTGTGGTGTGTGTTTTCAACAACTGTAATTCTTCCATTGGCTGAGGAAGAAAAACCACAGGGGTCAATGGAGTGTTGTGCGTTTTCAGTGAAAGTAATTCTTCCACTATCAGAAGAAACAAAATCATGCGGATCAAGACTATGTTGTGTATTTTCATCAAAGGTAATTCTGCCACCAGCCAAGGAAGTAAAATCATAAGGATCAAAGGTTTGTTGTGTGTTTTCATCAAAGGTAATTCTTTCATGGCCAGATAAAACAGAATCATTAGGGTCAAGAACATGTTCTGGGTTTTTATCAAAGGTCATTCTTCCAGTGGCAGAGGAGGAAAAATCACAAGGATCACATGTGTGTTGTGTGTTTGCATCAAAGGTATTTCCTCCACTGGCTGAGGAAGAACAATCACGGGGTTCAAAGGTGTGTTGTGTATTTTCAGCAAAGGTAATTCTTCCATTGCCAGATGAAACAAAATCATGAGGATCAGAAGTGTGTTTTGTGTTTTCATTGAAGGTAATTCTTCCATGGCCAGAGGAAACAAAATCTTGAGATTCAAATTTGTGTTCATCTGTTTCCTCATTTATGCTCAGTGGTTCACCTAAGTCTGACTGTTTACCGACATTTAAAGTCAGAGAGCTCACATCTGTCTCTCTGTTCTCAGAAAACAGCAAATCATCAAGGAAGATTTTGACCGTCTTACTCAGCTGTGTGTCAAGTATGAGGACCCTCTGTCCTGATTTTGGATCAATGTAACTGTTCAGTATTAGGTAGGAAATGAATAACTGCCTCGCCTCTGTGGGAGTAGGGATGTTGTCAACTTGTAGGCAATCTGCCGCATGGTAGCATCCATCGATTGTGAGTTTTTTATACATGAGCCACGATGAAAACTTCTCATTAAGGTCATCAACATCGGGGGCAGCATCAGGAATTTCTATAGACTTTAAAAGCTCTGCTGTATAACTGTCAATCAAATCATTTTGGATGGCGAAAGTGAAGTCTACTATCTCTGAAATTCCTGGAATGTAAAAAGCTGCTATTTTTTGCCGATTAGTGAACAATGTGCTGGTAAACTCACTGGTGGTGATCTGCTCATCGTACTGGAGAGAGGTGGACACGGTCTGGATTTCACCAGAGTGAGGCAACACAAGTCCCATAAACTGCTGCTGATTTCCAAGCACAACAAGTGTGCTGTTAGACCTCATCATATCACATTGAACAGCTGCATCCACCTTTAGCCTGTCACTGTTTTGGGGTGTTTGGAGGTTCCCAATTTCCTGTGACACTTCAGCACTTACATTCTGACCTTCTTTAAAGTGACCTACATCAACCTGAGCTCCTAACAGCCTTGACATGTTCTCCTGCTCACTTGAACCCTCACAATCAGACCACAGAGTGTTGATATTCCTTCCTGGTGTAATACATTTATTTCTGCTGAGGCATTTTAATATCAGTCTACTGGCCTCACAAGGTTCATCCTCCTGCTCAGGCTGTAAGGGTGACACGTTTTGGACACTGCTAGGGTTTATCATATCTTGACAAGTCTTTTGTCCCTCTAGAATCTCTGCATAGACGGAGGTAGATATTAAACCACTCTGAAACGCATTCTCCAGGGTAACTGTGTTCCCTGTGTAGCACACTTTCACTCCATCGCTGTCTTGTTTGACCTCTATCACCTTGATGACCAGGTCATCACATGCAGGTCTTTCCTTAGCTGTTGCTATGTCAGAGGGGGACACTGAGGAGGCTTGCGAGCTGTGTATGCACTTATTTGCATCACTCTGCTCTGGTGATTTGTAAATGAGATCTTGTATGAGAGCGTCAGAGGTCAAGAGCTGGTCCTCTGGAAGAGTGCTCCAAGTCATCGGATCAGTTGGGCAACAGATGATTTCAGTCCCAATCAAACCAATCCAATCATCCTGCAGAAAAAAAAATATGACAAAATAAGTTGATTGGATTGAACTCCTAGAGAAATCTCTATTATTAGTGTAAAATTTCAAATTTCAAATATTCGAAAGCAAGTCAAAATCTGTACTCACCACCACACAAACACGGGCATATTAAAACATCATGTGCACAAGTGCAAGACTGCATCAGGGTTGCAACAGGAGAGTGATGATTAATACACTTAAAGCTATCATGCATCTGGGATAGCAGTTTCCAGCATCTTGCAAAAAGAGGGTTGTTAGTCACATCACATACTGTAGTGTTATGCACCATATCCTTTATAATCCTAAACTCTAAGAGAACTAAAGCACATTGATAACAGTGGAATGTCAGACCAAAGCCGGGCGCAACTAAGCATGTTTACAGCATATGTGGATTTTCTGTTTCAATTGTATAAATCCTGTTTTCTGTCCCTAATGACCCAGTGTAAGCAATGCAAAAGACAACTGCTAACGCTGTACTAAGGTGGGAGGGAAAAAAGGTTAGTCATGCAACTGAACATCAGGTGGCACTGTTTTCCAACACATAAAAAGACACAAACGCAATCCACTCAGTGGAACAAAGAGCCCAGTGTCCAACCTCTTCTGCAGAGGTTGTCTGATCTGAACACTGCTGGGAGAGTTCACTGTATGCCTGGTTGAGAGCCTTCAGCTGCTCCTGGGCCTTCTCTCTCTCCTCTTCTGTCATTCTGTAAGGCAAACAAACGATGAGGCTGAGAGTTTTAATGGTGGATAAAGGGTTTTGCATTATGAATCACAGCTGCTTTGCTTACTTGTCACTGTGTTTGTTCAGCATCATTTGTGTAGCTCTCAGTGCCTCTGCTATTTGTTCCTTCTTTGTGACCATTTCCTCAACTGAGACCTAAAACATCAAACAGAGACATATTAATACTTAACATGAAGTTCAGTGACAGTTTCACTTTACTTATTTACTGCTCTTTGAGAAGTTGAAGATATTAAAAATGATTGAATATATGTGCTGTAGGTTGCAGGAAGATAAATAACAAAGAAAGTAAAATATAAACCCTGTCCATATCATTGCAATCCAACAGAACATGTGCAATAAAACACTGACTTTCTCAAACATAAAGGCTAAGAAGGAGACTTTCAAAGCTATGGCCAGTTCAAGGACATGGCTTTTTAATATAAAGTGTTAGATTGGACCTCAGAGGGTGTAAACATTGTCTGGTCACTTAAATTGAGGGACAGAATATCAAAAAGACTTATATTAAGAAAGAGGGGGAGAGACTGTTCTATAATTAAGCAAAACAAATGAATTTAAACAAATTAGAAGGTCAAAAGCTGTCATTATTACAATACAATTGTTGTGTTGGATAATGTACAAAAGGGTGAAATAAACATAAATTTACTTAAATGTATTGAACAGGGCTAATGTGAACACTGAAATAACTAAATATTTTTTAACTATATAAAATACACATAGATGAGCTCAATTTTAGACACTGGTTTTAACTCCTACACTGGCCACAGAGATGCAAACAAAGTTGCAGATATATAACATCACACCATGCCATGCCAGTATGGCTTTTTGGAACTTTACCATTGTACATAATAGTTTCCTTATGTATATATTCTCTTTTCTTTTACAATGGATAGAGAAAATGCCAATCAATGAAAAGCCCTTCCTTCAATATTGATTCTGATGCTTCTCAGTACTCTTACATTATATGATGATTACAGTTTGTTTGTTTTTTTAAATACAATATTTGTTCCAAATTCAATTCAATTATCAATTATTTTTTTTATTTTCATTGGACAGTATGTTTACAGATACAGGCCAAAAATCTGAAATTTGTTTTAATATTTTCATAACCTGTGGGGCTGATTCAATTAATTAGTCTGTGAGGTTGCTCTGAAGTATGAGGTGCTTGTGCGACTTGATCATTTGATGTTATTGAATCAAATAAATAATAAAGTCACAAAATAATACCTATATGAGACCAAGTAAACAGGGGATATGATGATAAGTTCTTATAACCACTGCCTACTGTATAAGGTAAAATATATAGATTACATGAGTTAAAAAAAAGAGAGTTTTTATTAGAAATCGTACACCATGACAGCAAAAGGCTGTGATATCATTTTGATTAGAAAACAGAATAAAACCAAAGAATTCTCTCATGTACAATCACGTGGCAGCAGATTACACCAGGACATACCAAAAGCATAAAAATCAATACATATTGTTTACCTGGGGTTTATTAGAAGCATCTGTGTTGGCATTGTTATCTTTGAGAGCACTCCCATCATTGCTCACAGGCTGTTTCACATTGGACATCCAGTGCAACAGTTTGCTAACTTTATCACCATGCTCTCTCTTCTCCTCATCAACAGACCTCTACAATCAGAACAGATGAGTTTTCAACAATATTATTAAAAAAAATTCCCACAATGTGAGAATCCTAAAAGGGAGAAGTATTGTAAGACTACATGTATTAACAGACAAAAATCACCAAAGCTTGAGAACCAATGCTAAAACAGCATTCAACTGAGAAAATAAGGTGAACTTCATTGCCAAACATAAAACCAAAGAAAATCTTGTTTGTAGGTTTTGATTTTGTGCTAGACACAACCACATATTTACAAATGTTTATTGCCGATATGCCCAAATGTAATGAAATGTTGATTTGGCTCCAAAACCAAGAACTTTTGTCGCCTCGAGTAAGCGTAACCCAGTATGGCAGTCATACACACTTCTTTCAAGTGCCTCTCTGAAAGTGATTCTTCTCTTGGTCTTCGGACAGGTGAGACTTTTGTTGTGAAACTTCTCATCTTTGAGTACAGTGGCAGTAACCTTATCAACAAGGCCACTCTGAATGACTTCCTCAAGTGAGACTCTCTCATGAGTGTCAGGATTAATCAGTCCTCCAGTAAGGAGCTGGAACTCGATACAACGAAACCCAGCATCATTTGGGAAGAGACTTTCTTGAATGGCTTGGGGAATAGATAATGTCTTTGCAGTCTTTGGGTGAACAATGCCATTAAATGCTTGTTCAAACAGTTGGAGCTGCTGACTCAGTGCTTCATCTACAAGGCCTCTTTTGACAGCCTCAGAGACTGAAACTTTCTCCCCTGAAGAGGGATCGCAAAGACCTCCAGTGCAGGCCTGAGCCTCCAACAGCCTTAAGGTAGTGGTTCTATCAGTAAGGCCCTGTTGAAAACCCTGTAGAACTGACAGCCTCTTTCTCCGAGTGATGTCCCAGAAGCCAGCAATAGGGCTGTTAACATCATCCACGACCACCATTCTTGAAAATATAAGGTCTGCAATCTCGCAGATACTAAGAAGCCCTTGGCGATAGCTGTCAAGCTCATATTTCTCAAGAAACCTCTGACTTACGGCAGACTCTAGACAAAGCTGTCGGCCACTTTTGACATCAGTAATAATGTGAGTTGTGTTTCCACTGGCATCAACCACGGACTTTTCATGCCATTCACATTCCTGCTTTGACAGAAACAAATATGTCTTTTTGTCAATGTACTTTCCCTTGAATGCTTCGTATGCAGACATTTCAGTGCCACAACTGCTGTTGACAACAGACACTCTGTGAGGACTCGTGGGAGAAGTGTTAGTTAGATGCCTATCACCAAAGGGGAAGAGAAACACACAGCCATCAATGTCAAAAAGACATGTCTTGAGTATTTCAGAGTAGTATGCTTTCTGTCCAGTGTCGGGGTTGTGGAAACCTTTAGGGTTGCAGACTGGATCGTACAAACCCTCTAGAGTCTCCTTGTTCAAGAGACCCTGATCAACAGCAATGCTGGCCGGTACCCTGACACCAATCTCTGGATTGACCAGTCCTCCAGATGAAACTTGGACTTCAAGGATCTTCTTGCCTTTGTATCTATCAAGAATCCTTTCCTCAATTGCCTGAAAGGCAGACAGCTTTTTGCCAGCATGGACATAGCCACGGACAGCTTTCTCAGCCTCTATCAGTTTATCTTGCAGACTCATCCCTATAATACCTCTAGCCAGAGCCTCAGCAACTGAGTATGTTTGTCCTGTAGCCAGGTCTGTAAGGCTTCCTGTTGCAGCCTGAGCTTCAAGAAACTCATGTGCATAAGTCTTTGCTAGGAAGCCCTTCTCAGCAGCCTCAAGAAAGGATATCTTTTTCTTACTGGATTCCACATACACTCCAGCAATGGTAGTGGGTTTACCAGTATATTGAGCAAGCACCTCTTCCATTGTGATGAAACCCATCTGCAACTTAAGCAGAATCTCTTCATCCAAGATCTTGAATTTGATTAAATCTTGAATACCTGTGCTGCCTTTGAGATCTTGGAGCATTTGAGACGTTGAATATGTCACAGTCAGTTTCCCCCCGCTGTCTGCTGAATTTTTCTCTGCCATGTTCACGGTTTCATAAGTCTCTTTGGTCTGATATATTTTTGTCTTCATACTCTGACTTTCATTTGGCCCTTGCTCAGTTAGTCCACACAGAGCCATGTATCCATGTGTTGTCACGGTCATGCGCTCATCAGGTTTGATTTGGCTCTTTAACACATTTTGCATGTCTTTTTGTAGCAGGGTGGGAGCAGGACTACTCAATGTATTCTTTGTTGTTGAATCAAGGAGGTTTTGGCTGTGGATGGTTTCTGTTTTGTCTTGTTTTAATTGTTTCATTCCTTCAGGACTATTTTCTGTCTCCGTTGTTATGACATATTGATGACTACTTCCACTGACTTCCTGTTTATTCATGCTCTGGTTCTCAGTTTGCATCTTGAGCTCCAAGGTCAAAAGCTTTTCCTGAAGACTTTTCACTTCCTTGACGTATGACTCAATTTGTTCCTCAAGAGATCTCTCCTCATTTTCCCTAAGTTTCAGCTTCCACTCACTGTTTGTCAACAGCTGTTTAGACTTGGCTGACTCCACTGACTGTTCATTACAGAGGCTTTGCAAAGCACTAATTTTGGAGTTGAGTTTTAGTTTGTCTTCTTCCAGTTGGGTGATTTGTGATTTTGCTTTTGACAGCTCTTGATTGAGCTTTGTTCTCTCTTGTTGCAGATTGTCCATTTTGACCTGCAGTTGTAGCTGTTGGTCCAGTAGTTGCTTTGATTCCACAGTGGTTTGATGCACAGTTTTTGTCTGGGTTGCATCATGTGTTAAATACTTCTTTAGCATTTCTGATAATTCTGCAATGTGCGCCTGTTGCTTTGACTTCTCATTGTTATTTGTGATTTCAGAGTGCAGTAAAATGAGTTTTTTCTCTATTTCAGTCCTCACTAGCAACAACTGCCTCTCATAGCCCTCTTTTTGAAGTTCTAGTTTACTCTTTAAATCATCTAACATTTTCTTGCATTTCTCCAGTTGCTCTTCCTTCTGTTGGTACCTCAGCTGGAGGACAGAGTATTCTCTTTGCTTTTGCTCAGTTTCCATCTGGGCGTGCTGCAGTCTTTCTTTGAGTGTTTTCACTTCAGATCCCAGGGAGATGTTTTTCTGTAGTGCCTCGGCTTTCTCCCTCCTGAGAATTGTATTCTCTTTCTGTAGATTCAACCCTGATTTCTCAGAACTAGAAATTATCTCTTTGATATTCATTTTATGTTTCTGAACCTCAGTCTCCATCTGCAATATCTTGGATTCTTTGACTTGTCTTTCTCTGGTTTCTTTAGCCAATTCATCTTTGGTTCGCTTTAGGGTAATGTTTAATTCTGAAATGTTCCCATTCAAGTTCTCCACTTTCCTTTCTGCTGCTTTCTTATCACTATGCAGAGCATATATTTCCTGCTTTAGACTCTCTGTCATTTTCTCTGAGCTGGTGGTCAACCCTTTAATACTGTGCTTCTGCTTGAAAAACTCATCCTCTAATGCCTTTACTTTGTTGAGATGTTTTTGATTCTCAGCAGATTCCTTCTCCAGTTCTGCATTTCTTTTCTGTAGTGTCATGGTCAAATCATTAATTTCAGCATTTTGCCTCTGGACTTTTTGATTTACTAAATTATTCTCGGCAAGCAACAAGTTCTGCTCCGATTTCAAAGTTGTTATTTCTTTCTCATAACTTACAATATTTGAATTGAGTGCTTTTATTTTCTGCTGTAGTTCAGTCATTTTCTTAACCTCCTCACTGTAATCCTGTATCTTAATTTGAAGGTCATGGGAGCTCTGGGACTTCTTATGAAGTTCCTCCTCAATAATCTTGATCTGTGATTTGGTGCCCTCCACTTGAGATTTTAGGATTCTGATTTGTTGCTCCTTGCTGTCAGTTTCCATTGTCACGTGATCAAATTCAGTTCTTATGTTCTTCAGATTATTTTCCATCTCTGTCTTTATCTGTTTCAACTCATCTACTTTCTTTTGCAGTTGAGAAACAACTAATTCACTTTTTGCAAGCTCTTCTTCTAGATTTCTGCATTTGAGTTGAGACGCCTGCTCGGACCTCTTCATTACTGTACTTTCCTCCTTAGCTGTTTGAAGCTGCTGCCTCCAGCTCTCAATCTCGCTCTTTAAAGACTTTATCTTTTTTTCAGAAATTAGTCTCTCTCTTTCCAATGACTCTGTTTGGATCTGAAGACCTTGAATATCACCATCAAAAGAGACATTTATCCTTGTCAACTCATTGCATTTAAACTTCAGCTGATCTATTACTGTCTGTTTTGAAGCTACCTCTTCTTCTAAACTGCTAATCTTAAAAATGTTTTCCTGCTCTGAGGAGCTTTTCTTATGCAGTTCTCCTTGGGTGATCTTCAGCTGCTCTTTCAGGCCTTCAATTTCTGTGCTTTGAAAGAAAGTGTTTTGTTCCAGGGCAGACTTTGCTCTTTGGAGAGATTTGATTTCCTCTTGAAGTTCACTTAAGGATTTTTTCATGTTCAATAGATCCTGCTGGAGCTCATCTGATCTTTGCCTCATGCTGATCCGCTCACTCTCCATATCCATCTGAAGTTTCTTCATCCTGTTATTACTGTCATCAAGCAGCTTTTTGTAACTTTGTGCCTTCTCCTCAGCAATTTCTGCTCTTTTCTGGACCAGGACTAGTTCTTCTAGTTTCTGCTGCAGGGCATTCACCATCACACGGTCATTTTGAGTAACTGCAGATGAGTCAGGCTCACTGTTGGCTGTTGATTGACTGTCAGTTGCTAATGGCTGTTGAGCTATGTCATTGGCTTTAGCTTGGACTTGGCTTTGCAACTCCTCCTCAGTACCTTTCTCCACAATTATTTTCCTCTTAGGTTTGATACCCTCTTTCTCAAGATCTGGGTCATCATTTGTGTTCTTCAAGAGGTCTTCTAGTTTCCTCTGAGCTAAAGACCATTTGGCCTCTGACTGCTCAATCATCAGTTTTGTGTGACTCAGCTCCTGCTCAGTGGCAGTTTTGTCTGTGATGGTGATCTCTAATTTAGTGCGATACTGATGAACGTCGTGCTCAAGCTGCGACTTCTGAAAATTTAGGTCCTCAATTGTCTTCTGTTGTGCCTCTACTTCTCCCTCCATCTTTTCGAGCTGTGCTTGTCTTTCAGCCAGCAAAGCCTCCTGTTCATGGACTCGGTGCTTAAGTTGACTAATCTCTACTTCCCCTGCAGCTTTTTGGAGCTCCATGCTCTCTGTCCTTTTTGCATTTTCTGCTTGTTCAAAAGCTTTTGTTGTCTATAATACAAAGAAGATAAGTCATCTACTGATTTATACTTAATTTAAAATTACTTCTTACCAGTGCACTGCAGCGATATTAAGCAATCTCTCCAGGAATTTGCAATTTTAAGGTTGCATGAGGGTTGGAAATACCAACATTTGGTACATTAACAACATGATATTAGATGTATTTAATATTATTTTAATAGTACTTGTTACAAATTTGGTCATTTCATCTGTTTCCTGTGATCTCAAACTTATAACAGCCAGGTTTTCAACAAACAGATGTGAGATTACATCTCAGCACCAATACTAGACGTAATATGCACAAAATACTAGACAAACTCCTGGAGAAGCTATATTTTCCCACAGAAAGGCCAACATGAGAAAGATTTTCTGTCGAAGAATAAAAAGCATGTCCCAGTCACCAGCGATAAAGAGTCACTCTGCATGCAAACATGCACTGCTTCCATGCATTTTCCTTAACCTTTACTCACGATGAGTTAACCATATACCACATATATTCATATATTCAGGGATGCAACCCTGAAGTAGTAAAACAGGTTGATACATAACAGAACATCTAGAAATCATGCAAAGGTGAAGAAGATAAAGATAAATTAACCATGGAAAATTTCAGCAGCCACAAAGCCCCAAAGGTCTAATGTGCTGCAACACCAACTGTATATGCAGAAAGTATAAGTCTCTCACCTCCTCCTCTTCGGTTCTCTTAAGTGTTTCGCTGGCAAACTTCACATAATGCGTCATGAGAGTCACAAGAGCAGTGTAACGGGTTCTCAAATCCATGAACTGTAAAATTAAAGACAAAAAAAATCAACAACAAGTAATTATTGAGTATTTAGGGCACAATTCCCCTGACGAAGATAGATTTACCTCCTGTTGAATGGCATCAGAAGAGCTCTGCATCCGCCGTTTCTTAAGAGGGGATTTATGTTGGGAGTCAACCATTGCCCTGAAGGTCATCAGCTGAAGTTCATAATCCTAAAAAGAGATTTATGTGGAAGGATAAAAAGGTTGGGTTTTTTTTTCTGAAATGTGTTTTTGTATGGTACTCCTTCAACAAAACAACTACTTTTATACATTCTGTCAAAACATAACAAATTGTCATTATAATCACAAAAAATGCATATCCATACAGAGTGTGCAGGCTGAAGAGGCGTCTAAACAAAATTGAGTTAAAATGAATTGAAATAAATGAGTTTACCTTAATGGCAGATGAGTATTGTTCTGAGTACTTCTGACACTCGTCCATTTTGCTCTGTTTTTGTTCAATTTCAGCAACAAGGACCTGAGAAACAAAGATATTATCTAAATATATAATTCTACTCTTTATGGTGTCTTTATCTCAGTGTGACAAAGCTCAGTCTTGTTTTACCTTTTGTTTGTTTAACAGCTCAGCCAGTGCCTTACTATCTTCGGGCTTGTTTTCTTGAGCCTTTAGCTGTGCTGCTTCCATGTCTGTAATCCACTCATCAAGACTGCTGTAAGAGTCTCTGTAGTGTTTCAGTGATTTGTTGATACCATCCAGGTCCCGGAGTCTGAGAATTAAAGATGACCTCAATGAGAAATACTTACTTTCACAATACTTGCACACCTAATGTTGTGATTTGATTCTTGTAGTGTAAAAAAATCTCAAAAAAGCACTAACCTGCTATCAATCTGAGAGTGAACGTTCTGCCATCTTTCACTCAGCTGATCGGCTTTCTCCTTGTGCCAGTCAAGGTCAAAGTCACGCTCATTGTGAGCCTTGAACATGCGGTCACTGATCACTCTTGCTTTCTGCAGCTCGTCCTCCATGTCATGGAACACCTCCCGCTGCTCATCAATCTCTGTCCGCCATTGCTTAAACAAGAGAGAGAAACAATCACTCAAAAAGAAATGAAGTAGGTGCCAATATTGGTAAAATGTTTTATCTAAATGGTCCATTACCTTTAGTGTTGAAATGACAGTCTCAATGGATTTGACATCAGAGTTCATGGCATCTTCCTCATAGAGTTTGGATTCGTAGGCTTTAACTAGTGCTTCTGCACTCTGGCTGTGCTTCACCACTAAGCTCACTGTTTTCAGTCTGCAAAAAAAAGAAGAGTGTGTCTTCAATTCAGTCACTTAATACCAATGTAATTACTTGGGGATCATGGAGGGAATGTCTTACTTGTCCATATAAATGGAAGACATGGAATACACTTGACTCATGCTCTGAACGAGGACGGTGAGTTCAGATGAAAGCGCTGATACAGACGGAGAACCTGCAGCTTGTCTGAGGAACAGCTCACACTTCTCCTTCATGACATCAAGATCCTCTTTCAGTTTATTCAGCTCTGCTGTTTTCCTCTGGGAGGTGGAATGGAGAAAGTCCTCATTAAACAACAACCTCTGTAAGTCCTTGTATGTGTAAGATGTTAATTACTGTTACTCTGATCTTTACCTCATGCTCCGTGATGCGCTGGAGACTCTGCTCCAGGTCATCCCTCTCTAGTGGCGTGCGGATTTGCCTTATCAGGTGTTCTTCATGGGCCTCCAGGTGCATGCGGAAGTTGCGTATTTCTGAGATGTAATTGTTGTACACAGACTCCTCATGCTCTTCTGTTTCAGAAAAAATAGAACTGGTAAGAAAATGAGGGTATAAAATATGTAACAGGACAGTTTTCTTTTGTTTTGTTTATGTTTCTTAAGGTCCAATCATCTGAAAAACAATTACGCATGATAAAACAGAGGGGATGTTGATGCTGTGTACTGTAATGGCTCAAATATGAAATGACATTAGTTCACCACTAGGTGTCATCATTATAAGGCATTTTGCAAGACCAAACAGGGTTAGGGTTAGTCTACAGTCTATATTGTTGAGGAAAAGTCATAAACTGGTCAATGTAAAATTACAGCAATTACTTTAATAAGATTAAAACCTTTAGAAAATTGGAGAAGCATCTATGTATGAATGAATGTATGCCTGTTTATCTAAACAGATCTTAAAAAAAATTATAAATGTATTTTTTTCCTACAGATATGCCAACCTCTTCAAAACTCATGACTACAAATTAACAACATCCCAGTGTTTGCATTACTTCACAGCAAAATTCCTAAAAGGAATTGACTTAAGGCTTAAAGGGCTTAAAGAGCCATGTGTTTCCCTCGCGGCGGTGTGTTCACTTAGCACCAGCAGCTCCTTGTTGGGAGGGAAGGGAAGGGAATTGAAGCCTTGCCTCTTTCTGCAGATCTGAGCAGTTCCTGGTAGTATTCCTTGCAGGCGGCGACATCTCTCTCGAGCTGGGTGCAGTCTGCCACTGTAAAAACCTCGGACTCCTCGCTGTCTTCCAAGAACTCATCAAAGTGGGACTGCAGGTTGCTCAAGACCTGCTGATGTTCACCTGGCAACATGGTCTTTATCTGGATAAGTTAGAGAAATAAAATTCAGAATGAGACAAACACTTTTGGCATTTTTTGAGAGCAATCATCAAAAATTAATCTGTTTATTGAGAGGAGACTTAAAAGGAGCGTACTGAAGCCACATTCCAGTTGCGAATGGCTCGTATGTCAGCCATTAGATAATGCCAAGACACCACACTCTTCATGTTGATGTGGGAGTGGTGCCACAGCGCCAGAACATTCTGGTATAACTGCTCAGTTCTGCAGAAAAAGCAGGAGGTATTAATAATGAATCCCGACTCAGCCCAGTCACCACAAAATGTGCATTAAGTGGCTTTTGAACTTATGAGTCAACTTTATTTTTAGTACAGTAATTGCAGCGTAGGGAACTCAACGCACAAAATGAATCCTTGTGTCTCACCTTGTTGCCATATCAACAGCCTCTTTGTTGGGTGGAGGCACAGTGAAACACACAGAGGGCACCATGGCCTCGTTCCCTGCTGTGTTGATGATTTTCCACTTGGCCCGGTGAGAGTTATTGGCCAATACGCACTCATCATCTTTGTAAATAGTGATCTGACGGAGTTGTGATAAAACACGGGTAAGATTTTGTATCACAATTTGAAATAAGGTGAGATGACATGTACAGGTACAGTACAGCACAGAGGACCGTACCTCTATTTGACGATAATCACAGATGGCTTTTACAGGGAGGGAGGATCTCACAGGGCTCTCTGGGTTCCTGGGTCTGAGCTGCACAATGTTTTTGGCCCTGCCCACTAAACCAGCTACAGTGCTGCGGTACTGAAGGAGCTGCTCTTTCTCATCCTAGGCAAACACAACACCAATGCAATGTGTTTATTTCCTGTATTTACATTCACAGCATTGTGTACACAATTCACATCTCTCAATGGGTTTACCATGGACTCCTGGATGAGGTCCTCCAGTCTGTGCAGGCTGCTCATTCGATCACAGCTGTATTTCCTCTGAATGGCATCTTGCAGGCTCTTAAGGTAATCTATGGACTCTTTGGCATCACTGAAAAACTGCACAGGGGATAAAAATGATAAATCGGCTCTGTCTAATGAATGCATTTTTTCTACATTAACTAAGCAGCAGCTCACCTCGAAATAAACAGCATTCTCCTTGAGATGCTGCTCCACGCAAGAGCAGAGCTGCAAAATCCAACTCCACTGTGTCTGCATGGCGGCTCTGTACGCCTGGAAGAGAGGCAACACAGAAATGGATCACACAATATCCAGGTGTAATGGCTTGAAAATGACATGCTGAAACAGGACTTTAAAATCTTTTAATCATAGGTGCAGCTGTACGCAGGGTGGAGACACTATTGCTGGTCCAAATCTAATTGTCATTCTGACCACAGAGCTGAAAACACAGAGCCAAAAAAAGGGCTTACTTCAATAGTCAGCTTGGCTGGGTGGTTCTTGAGCATTAGGCGTTCTGCCTTGTCCTGCACAGACTTGATCGTGTCCTCCTTTTCATCCAGCTCCCGCATCAGGTCCTGTATAAAGACATTAAAGTGAGTATCTACAACATCCAGCCATGGCAACTGACTGTTCACTGCATCCTTTTGCACAATCTCAGATCCTGCCTCACACAGCCGAGTGTGAGGTTAATCACTCAGACCACAATACACAGACAAATGATGATTGTTTTCTTAAATGAATGCAGTTGAAACTTAGCCAAAACCTCCACAACTGAAGCAAGTGTCTCAACAAGTCCTCGTTGTTCTGTCTGCATGGAGGATTTCACAGATTACAGCTGATTACAAGACTGTTTATACACTTACAGCATGGTAGTCTCTTTTCTTGGAGATGTTGCTGTTGCGATCGCTCCAGTCAAAGGCGACCTCCTCCTCCTCCTTCTCATTCAGCCAGATGAGCTCCTGAGTTGCCTGAGACACAAAGTCATGCAGGCTTTCCAGGTGGCTCTGTCGCTCTCTTGAACAGCTCTGAAAAGGAACAGGCATCCACGTGATCAGACCACAACGTGCACACAAAGAATCTATAGCATTTCACACAGCAGTACAGATTTTAGATTAGGGGGGGTAGAACAGAGAACTTACCAATAGTCTTTCATATTGCTTTTCCAGTTTGTTGAGTTTGTCTGAGTACGATAGCTTCAGGGGAATGGTCATCTGAATCTGAGAGAAGAAAGATTTTTTTATGATTATTATTATACGTGAAATTTCTAGGAAGATTATAAAAAAAAGAGCAAATCCAAAAAACTTACTTCACTCAGTTTGGCTTCTTTAAGACTCATTTGAAATTCTTCAATGGCTCTATGTACACTTTTGTGGTTCTCTATGTGCATCTCCACACTTGGCAAATCAGATCCCCACTCTGAGCGGTCCAGCTGCACCTGTAAGACAGCACAGAAAAACAATTTAAAATATGTAAGTTTTTTTCCTTTTTTACAATAACAGCGATAGTACATGACAAACAAACCGATTGTGGCAGCTCACCTGCATTTCTTCCACCCAGTTCAGCAGGTCCTGAACATATTTCATGTTGACCTCCTCCTCTGTCATGTTGGGGTCTGCCAGTGAGGATTTCTGTAAGGGTTTGCGGATCTGCATGTGTTTCAAATGCCTGAGGCTGCCTGGGTCCATGCCGCCGCCACCACCACCGCCGCTCCCCATGTAGCTCTGGACTGAAGGAGGCTGCAAACCAGGGGTCAAGGCAGGGGTCAAGGACGGGGTCAGGCACGGTGTAAGGCTAGAGGTGAATGTGGATCCAGGGGTACCTAACCCCCCTGGGGTGAGTGCAGGAGTGAGGGCTGGTGTCAGGTTTGTGCTGATGTTCTGGGAGAAGCCAGAATTCAGGCTCTGTGTGATGCCTGAGATCATCATTTTGGTTTGTTCTGTTGTCAGTGTTCGACCTTTGCTGTACACAGAGGAACATTCAGCTCTAAGGGTCAGAAGGTCATCCCGGAGTTTTGATACCCTGTAATGAAAAAGGAAACATATGAGTTGTCATAATGTATGCGAAAATTCATTCTTTTTTTTTTTTTCAAGGGGACTTTCTATGTACCTTTGCACTAGTTGATCTGCAAAGGGGAATTTTCCATCCAGGAGAATCTGGATGTCCACCACTTGTTGTCTGAGGATATTCTCACACTCTAACAAGTATCCTGCAATCTCAGCTTCATGTTGGAACTGAATTCCAGACTCAAGACGTTTTGCATCCTTAGAAGAGAGAAAAAAAGACTGAAAACTCAAGACAAACAATGCACACTCTCTGCTATCCTTTTACAACTTTCAACCAAACCTACAGACTGTAGGGCTGTTCGTGCCAACGCCAGCTTATCCTCTCCGTTAACGCAGTCCCGCTGGACCCTGTTAGCGATCTGTTGTAACATCTCCAACCTAAAAAAAAAACAAAAAGACAAAAAATATATATGCCATCACTAACAAAAACAAAAAAAGCTTCACCAAAACTTCACATGCACATCATAACCTCACCTGGATCCATAGGCGATGCTGTTATTGAGAAATACTGAGCTGTTGATCTGTAAAGGCTCATTGGGGACACTGTCTCTGGAGCTAAAGCTGTTGAAACTGCTGTTGCTAACAGATGAGATCGCACTAAAATAGGCCATCTTACTTCACATGCTAAACATCTATTGCAGTTCCCAGCCGGTCAAAAATCACCATCTTTCATCCTAACCATCCCTGCATAAGCATCACAGCCTCACGCTCACCTTCACTGCTGCTACGCATTCACAACTTTCAGCCTCCTCTTATTTATAGTGTCACAGCCAGGTAAGGAGCATGTAAAACGAATCCCACCCTGAAATAATATGCTGCCCTCAGGGGATAAAAATTAAACAGCAGGTTGAGACAGTACCCTTTTATGAGAGCTGAGACTGTATAAAGCAAAGCCAAACTGAGCTTCCTGCCAGTATCCACCACACCCAACATTGATGCAGTAAATATAGTGTGTTTAGAGACCACAAAAACAGGAATGGAGATGTAAACTTGTCTAAACTATTGGTGACAGATGATTTTTAAGTTTCCATAGATACAAGATCGACTCTGCAAACAAACACAGATGGAAAGAGAACACCGGATAGAGCGGATATAACCTTGACCAAACTCGCTATAAGAATGTAAAATGTTAGAAAACATCTTGGTTCAAGCTAGGACATGAGATCTACCATATGCATTTTTTGTTTTTAACATAGGTTTCTGCCCTTTCAAAGCAACTAACCCATCATGGTTTTATTCCTGAGCAGCAGAACATTAAAGCAGCACCTTCTTTAAGGTGTCTGTTATTTGTCTCCTGCTAATTTTGCAGTGGAAAAAAACAGTCTTATCATATAAAAACTGCACACTTTAGCTGCAGTAAATCTAATCTAGAAATACTGTGTGCAATGCCTCATAAATATGTTGATATAAACTTTATCATAGAGTCCATCAGCTCAGCGAAGGGATTTCTGCTTTAATAAGGAAAATCTCGCTCACATAACATTAACATGCAACACTATCCATCAGCGTCCAGTTTTAGTAGAGACATTAGTGAGCCTGTAATAAGACACTGGGGCTCTCCGGTCTCAGAAAATGTTTTGCTGACTCATGTAGCATCTCCTCTCCTTTATCCATGTATTATATATTGCACTGAGAAAAGCAGCACACTAACCAAATATATCTGGTCTTAGATCGTGTGTGGCCTCAAATACACATCTTGTTATATAAGGCACCACTTATGTGTCTCTTAAATAGTGTTAGTTAAATAGTGACATAGATGTAAAAGGCAACATTAAACCTTCAATTACATTATGATAGGCCAGGCAATGTTAAGTGTTAATATTCTGAGTAGCTGTGCATACCTCTCCACCTCCGGCCTCAGGCTCTTCTCTCTTTCCAACATGGCAACAATTAACTTTCCCCATTCCTTCTCTATGTCGTTGGGATGATGACCTGGGGGTAACTGAATACGTCCAAACTCGATCCACATCTGACAGATCAACAAAACAGAGATTTTGTTATTATTACATCATATAGAACTACTAACACTGCATTAGGAGAAAGTAACATGCACTTCTGTTCTGCATTTCCATACAGTACCTCGAGCATTTTATAGAGATCTTGGATTTTTGTCTTCTCGTTCTCTTTCAGAGGGATTTCATGCTCTTTGAACTGCAGATACTGTGTATAAAGTGCCTGTAAAACAAAGCAGAGATCACACTGAAAATGTGTTTTTTCTACTTTTGAACCATAGAGCCTCAGAATTGATATTAACTAGGAGGGAGATGTCTAAATATTGGTCCATGTTCTCTACTCATCAAAGTGTATAAAAGTGTCGTCATTGGTAGAAGCTATTGATTTCCTGCAGCAAATGGATGCTGCTCTCCCAAATCCATCAATATCACTTTAAGTCCCAGTTGCAGCAGATTAATGATTTAAGCAGGTGATTGTTCATTTCAGAGCACTCTGTAAAATGAGACAGCTGAAGTTTCAACTCAAGGAGGGTAAATTATTTAACGATAATAATCATAATGACTTAAATCTATCAAATGATGTTTATTTGTCGTGGTACGATACCTTGATTTCCACAGGGTTGTTGGGGAATGATCTGTCTGACATTATGGCCACATTGTGTTTGATCCACTGGCTGAGGTATTTGATCATGTTCTGATACTCCACCCATTTGATATCCACATCCTGTTCAGAGCAAAAAGGATCATCAGCCACAAAACACTCCTCAGCACTTTCACTTGGATTGGGTGGAGCTACCGGGGGACAGATGCTATCGACTTACATTAGCACTGATTCCATCAACACCGTCTGGTACTTTGGGGAAGGCGTCATACAGCGTTGAGACATATGTGATGACTGATTTTTCATCTGGAGACTGAACATCTACATCTAATGGAGGAAGTAAAAAAAAAAAAAAAAAAAAGGTCAAAAATGCAACACATGAGCTACTCTCAGAGGAATTACTCCCCAAGCCAAACTCCAAACGTCACTCAACATGATTTATACGGTACAGGTTTTTAATGAGCTTGACTGTATGTCTTTCGGATTCAAATCAAACACAACAGTATATACTGTATAGGTCTCACCCTCAGGGTCCAGTAGTCTGGCAACCCCCAGCTGCTCAGCTACACAAAACGCTTGCTCTAAATTTGATCGGTTGGTCTGTGTGGACACACGGCTCATGTCAACCAGGTCAGGCCTATAACAAAAAGAGAGAGAAGAGACAAGCCAGTCCAAGTAAGTCAAGATGACAAGACACAATACAATGCGAATAATGGCAACATTTATTCCCTCCAATTAAATTTTTTTTGTGCTTACCTGTATTTGTGAATGATGGCGTTAAATAACCTCCCATCCCTCCAGGAGGTTGTGAAGTTTTCACATCTGACGCCTACGTAGCCATCTGTTATCTGCTTGGACCAGAGCAGCAGCCTTTCCTTGGCTGTCATGTCCTCGGACTCCCCTGTCACATGGATCTCCGAGATCTGCCACGGAGTGAAAAAGAGAAAGGGGTTTAAAAATGTGCCAACATGAAGAGTTTGTTTGAGAGACACAATAATTTTTTACCTCTACTGCTTTGTCTGTTTTATGATATAAAAACAAGATGTGCAGGAATGATAACAGTATCAGAAACACCAGAAATTACAGCTGCATCAAACACTTATGTGTAGAATCATCACCTCTATGACTCAGCAGGTATACAACATGTAAAAGATGAAATAATGCATTTCATTTAACAGTTGAGTCAGAGATTCTCTGTCTGACACATGAAGAGCTCTGGCTGTACTTTAAACATGGAAAATATCTGTTGGTCAGAAGTAGAAGCTGAAAGATAGAGCATGTAATAAATTACTCAACAGCTTCACAGCATGTGAAACGGCTGGAGAGCATGAAGATGTAAAACAAACAGTGCCACGTAGGACTGGACAGGATAGCCTCAGGACACACTATATGCCAGAGTCATTGAAGGTTCATAGTTACTTGACTCAATAGTGAGAGGCAAAGGAGTATAATGTAAGAAATAGTAAGATAAAAACACACACGAAATCATAAAGGCCAAGTGTGCAAATGTGCTCATTGCAAAATGACACCATAGTTAACTGCAGCATACCGTGAACAAAAAGATTGCATCAACACTGCTCATTAAAGGTCTAATTGCCACAGGAACAGTGGAGCCAGTTTCTCTCTCTGCTCTTTATGAAGTGACTGTGTGAGAGTCCTGTGGCAGAACACCACGTAGTTACCCTCTGGTTCTCTGCTCTGCACACACACATGGTGGATAACTGAGTAACAGGGCAGGAGTCTTTCAAGCACATCCATGTTATTCTTGGCCCACCACGGTTAAAGGCCATTGATGTTATCTTAACGATACACACACTTAATAATATTGCTTGGAGCCTTTGTAAACTTTATTCTCATGTAATACGTGTGTCAAACAGCCAGAAATAATTTGCTATGCAATACTTCCTGAAGAGATTGTTCCTACTTCCCATACCACAGGAAATTTTGCTTCACCACTTGATTGAACAAAAACAAATACAGAGAAACACAGAAACTTTTATATAAAACAACCATCAGTCATAAAAACAACACAGAAATACAGGAAAGAATGAACAATCATGCATACAACACACCAGAGCTGAAACTAGTAACTATTCTCATTACTGATTACCCTCAGAATCTTCAGATTGAGTTTTTCAACCAGAAAAAATAATCATATATGAGAAGCTATAATCAGCAATCTTTTCAAATTTCCAATACACAAGATTCATACAAGATGCACGTATCACATATGTCATGAAGATGAAGCTGAATGGAAGAATCTCCCACACGTCACACTATCCACATTAAATAACATCTAAAGCCTGAAACTGTTCTACAGTCCATTTCCATTTAGTCCTTTTAGTGAGTCATTTTAGGACTCCAGCTCGAGTCCTAAAATGACAACTGTGCCTTAGCTGAGACTTCATGAACAAGGGATCAACAGGACAATGCAGCTCCACCTCAACTCTCCTCTCTAAGTAAAAGGGCTGAACTTGATTCACCTCCTTTACACAAGACTTTGACAAAACCGTTGAGTACCTTTCTACGAACAGGCAGAGGTTTCCATGCCACACCACATTGACAGTCAACGACCACCTCCAGGCATCAACCAGTGTCAAATCATTAATCTTGTCACTTATTTTTTTAACATTAAGACCAAAGAAGACGAAGCCTGTAAGTCCTGTCTTTCTGTTTCTGTAAGACAATTTCCACATCATCAGCAGATTCTAAGTGCTGATTTTCAACCATTAGTGTGCAATAATTACAGAATGCATCCACTGTAATATGAAACATAACCAGCTATTTTAGACAGATTACCATTTAAGATAATCAGCACAAGCCATTACAGTAACTCTGAGTGACATCACTCCAAAACCGAACTTACTTAAAGTAGATTCTAAAACACTTATTTTGTCAATTAATTCACCTCATTTTCAGTAAAACAGTCATTTCCCATTATACAGTACATGAAAGAATGTGAATAGAAGTATAATTATATATCAGTATATTGTATAGATAATCGGCTTTTAACAGTCACTCAAAACTCTTATTAATCTATGAGGAATCAAACACGTCATTACTATAAATACCATGTGCTTGGTTTACCTCGTGTTGTGCAGAAATACATTTGGCAGGAGGTGGAGGATGTTCTACGTAACCAGAGCAGGTGTAAGCCCTCCGTCTCCTCCTCCTGTGTGCTTGAGAGTCCCATATAATCTTGGCAAACTTTTCCTCACTCCCAGGTCTGTCATGACCCCTCAGAGTTCGCAGCATGTGCTCCACTGCTCCAAAGCTTACAGCTCTCCTTAGCTGACGCCGCAGCAGCTTTTTCACAAGCAGGCCATCCTTGGCTGAGACACCTCTGGAAGTTGTGTTAATACAACGAAGCTTCTCCTCTACAGAGGACCTGCGCCTTTCACCCTCCGTCAGCTCTGTGGAAAACCTTCCATGCCTGATGGCTAACCTTTTGCCAACAGGTTGATTAAAAGCATCTTTGAGGATTAAAACTGGCACCTCTCCGACATAGACACCTTTGCTGATGCTATCTTGCCTGAGTAAAGGATTCTCCAACTCTGATGGTTTCACCACCAGTTCTTGGTATTCCCCTGTGCTCCCATCTGTGCCATCCTGAAGCCCAGTACTGTCACAGATGACCCCACTTGTAATAGCTTCACTTCCGGTACTCCTGAAAGACCCAGCGGGCTGAAATTCCCCCGATTTCCTCTTCTTCCTTTGAAAATAGCGGCGACCTTTGCGCTCTTTCGAGTCAAGGTTCAGAGGAGCTTTCTTGGGGTCAACATAACATTCCTCCTTAGGGCCTCGAACACAGCCACAGATGTTTCCCATGGCTGACAGTCAAAAAGCCTTTCCCCCATGGACAGTGTTAGAGTGTGTTTTCAGGCAAAGTATCCGGTGAGGTCCATTTGATCTGAAGAGCCACTATCCCACTGACAGAAAGCCATATTCAGGCTGTGCAACGAGCGCACAACACACAGTGACGAACAGCCTGGCAGCCAGACATAAACCACAGCTTCACCCAGAGCAGAGCTGGCTTTTCCCTTCCGTTGACTCTCAGATTTACAGCACAGAACTGGTCAGCCTCTCTCTCTCTCTCCCTCTCCCTCTCTCTCTGCCTGTCTCACTCTCACTGCATTGCTCTCTGAGTCTCTCACTCTCTCCTGGGTCTCTCCTCTGACACTGGAATCCTTTCTGACCTTTGAAACATTTCTCTGGCTTTGCTAATCCAGCACAAACACCATAAATGCACACACAGACATGGCCCACGTGTTCGTAGCTCTCAGCTGAGCAAGAATGGAAAAGACATTGTGGACAGACCTGTTTGTGGCTGGCTAGTCTGCTTCACCTATGCTAAACATGCACACGTCACAGCGGCTACTTGGGTTTCCTAATATTTGTGTTCGTGACGAGGGGTAAATGGAGGACAAGCTTTAAACTGCTAGGGGATGCCAGCTGATGGCCACCTATTATGCTGTGAGAAATTTTGGCTCAGCAAGTTTGGCTGCACGAACCAGACAGAGTCCCAGCCGGGCAGAAGGGCTTTGAAAAACAGAACAGCGTGGGTCAACGAGAGCGGCAGAAGCAGAGGAAAATCCGAGCTGGACAACAAAGTGCTTTCACTTTGTCTATCAATCAAGCCACGTACAATGGCAAAGCCAGAGGTGGGGCTTAAGGACAATGGTTTAGACAAACACTATTATCTGAATAGATCACCACCACCGCAGTTCACAAGAGGGCAAATACTCTGACTAGGAAGTGATTCACCATATAAAACCATCACAACAATTATACAATGACATTGCCTGACAATGTGTGGCAAGCCCAGCTGCAGAGGTGAGTATCAATACTTTTATTTCAGGGCAACAGGAGAAATAAGAATCATGTCAAAGAGTGAATATAATGCCAGCTCCACTAAATATAACTGTGTCACTGTGAGCTTTCAATATCTGAACGTGAAGTTTCCCTGAAGGTCAAAGTCACCTGACAGGCAACACAGTTCAAACTCCTGCTTCTATTTATGGCCAGCCTATGGTCAAAGTATTGACCCGTAATGTAGTATTATATTATATCTGTGCATGTTCAATTTCAGTTAAATGACCTTATGATTTATAGCCTCAGCTCTTCCAGTTTATTCCCGCACTGATGTTATAACCACAATGAATGAATGGTATGGATGGATCATGAATATGTGTTTGTGAGTTAATGACAGAACAAGAGACAGTGACAGTGAATCAGTGAATCAGGGCAAAACAAACGAACAAGCACAGACACACCTGACAGCAGGGCACTGTCACTAGACATGCTAATGTAAACAGTACACTCCTGTTCTCAACACCTTATCCCAGGTGAAAACGCAATGTGGTCCAGTGATGTAATCAACCTCTTATCTGTGCAGGCATGATCAAACAATGGAGAATGTCTAAGATTTTTAAAACTTTGACTGTTAAACACTAAACCAGCTATTAGGAACAACACATGCACTGTTGACACTCTAAATTTATATGAATTTGTACAAAAAAAAATAGCCCGCAGAAATAAGAAAAGAACGTACAGTATGTTCCCAAAACAAGTGCTATCAATTACTGATCTTGATACATTCAAAAGCCAGGTGTATCAGAGCAAATGATAGAAAAACATTGCTCAGTTTATACATGCCAACGTGCTGTCAGCCTTTTAAAAAGCCATGCTGAGACTGAAGTGCAATATTTTCTCCTGGCGTGCCCTTCTAACTTTCCAAATCAAGAGGAAACAGGCCCATCTCTGCTGGAGCCACTGCTCAAGGGCTTGCGTGCGACTGACAGCAGCAGGTGTTGGCATCATCACCGACGCTACCTGTCAGCATGTTTGAGAGCGTGCATGTCCAAATTGGCTACTTTTTTTTCCTCTCATTACTTCACAGAGTGCATTAGTCAGACAGATGATTGCTTCTTCCAAAGTCATATAACAACTCAAAGCCACTAAGCCACTACCATCTCAATCAGAGCTGCAAGTTTACTGTAATATTCCTGTTAGTGACCAACAAGTGAGTCATGTGCCATTTGCCAGAGAGATATTAATAATCCAATGCAGGACAGTCAGAGAGAAGGTGAGTAGGGGAGAGTGTAAATGAGAAGTACTTTAGAGTATGAGATGTCGGCATGAGACTGAACTACAGTGGTAACCTGGATCCTGACATGCAAACACAGACCAACCCACTTGACATGATTTGCGTCACTCCAGCAATAAAATAAAGTATTTCCAGAGAGAACATTTTTCAGAAACATAAATGTAGCACAGAGCACACAAAACCACAGCAAACTACCTTGAATAAACTTTAGTTCTGTAAATCAAATTTTGGACTAATGTTGGTTCTGGGAAAATATGATTTACATAGGTTTTATATAAATTACAATACATTTCAATTCTGAAGACCAAAACATTTCAGCCACTGAGAGCAACCTGATGTGAACTTCCCATGTTACAACTCGAGTTGTAAGTCAGTAAGCAACACTGACATCATATGTTTCACAGTAGTCTCCAAGGAGTGACACTACAGTTACACATTCAGCGTGATGTCTGCTGCACAGCTTTGACACCTTGTGGTCAAAAGCACTAACACCCACTTTAAGGGTGTGAACTCACTGGAGGCCATTTGACATGCTATTGTGTAAGTCAGTAACAGGGAAGATGGGAATCTTTATGTTGCCTTCAAATACCTTCCAAACCCTCACATCCTCCGCTTTAAAAACATCTAAAATATGCAACACATAAGTCAGATATAGAGGTGTGCACAAGTGTACAATTAACAGCCATTATCAGTATAACCTTCTCAGCTGCATGTAATACAAAGAAATTAAAATGATAATCCATTATCTAGGTACTAGATGACCTTAATTCCTTGGGTGTATAAGCCAGAAAATAATGTCTCAACCATGAGACGATATCACTCACCTGAAAGTGCAGAATTATGGTCCAGATCAGTCCCAGGGTCAGTTTTGGGTTACCGTCTGTGATGTCATCATTCCTGATATTTACAAGTTTGACCTGAAGACAGGAAACGTGATTATTACACACATATTTATAACAACTACAAAAGCTGCTCTTAAGTCTCTAAATGATGATATTTATCATTATATCTGTGTTGTGAATTCAACAATAAATGTGAACGTTAACTGGACCTTTGTTTAAAATGCACCACAAGGTGGCACAAGAGTCATTTCACTGTATGGCTGAGCAGCATTATCATCCTAACAGCGTGGGGCAGAGGTGATTGAGAGCGCATGTTTGCTACTAATTAAATGCTATAAAGCTGCCAGGGCTGCCTTATCTACTTCTTTATCACACTGAAAAATGATATCTATTTAATGATGTCCTTCACATTAAACAGAAACAGAAAGCGTGCAAGTGTGAACAGAGTGTTAACATAGTGATAATGAATTTGTTCCTCCAATGCCAGCCTGATCATCTTCAATAACACTGAGTTTAAATGTCTTTCTCCAAGGGCTGCGTGAATGTGTCTGGTATGTAATGTAGCTAAAACAATAGAACAACTCATTTGTGACCATCTATGAATCCTTTGTCTCGAGCCTTACGTCACATCTGGCTGTGGCTCAGCCAGGCTGTGTTCTTCATCACGTTCTGACTGCGGTGGGGGAGGGGAGGGCAATCAGGGCCTTTATGAAAAACCGCACTGATGGGATTTGTAGTCAGCGTTCCTTAAATGCTGTTACTAGCTTTTAAATGCTGATGTTTACTGTTTGTGGCAAATGAACTGAAAACAATCTGCAACAATATGATCAGATAGGACATGATCTTTCAGGTGGATGTTGTCATAAACCTGTGATGGCTTAGGAAGGAGGGAGAAAACTGTAATTACATCACTATCAAATCTGACAGTGGGCTGGTTTCTAGTAGTTTAATGCTTTGAAAGTCCTCAGTCCAAAGTGTGAATGCAGAAGAGTTTAAGAGGACACTGGCTCTGATTCTCACCTGCCGCCTCTTTAAATAATCCAGCGCTATTTGTACATTCTGGAGTCTGTGGAAGCGCATCCTCCCTCTCTCCCGAGGCTGTGGACATAAAGAGGGAAGAGGAAACATGCATGGTAATCAGGTTCTTCTTAAAGTCGGGGGACAAAATACAAAAAATGATTAGTAGCATAGAGGACACAAGACATGCTTCTGGGGTCTTACCCGCTGATCTGGTAAGGTAAAGACTTAAAAGAACACACAAAAAGAAACTACCGACAACAGGAGCATCCATTCCTGCAGATCCACACAAAATCTACCATCCTAGAACATTTTCCACCATTTCCATCTCCTCACCTTTCTCTGAACCTACAATAACAGATTATGTTACCCAACATGCTAGATAACCTGCCCTAACCTCAGCCAATGGTGCAATTAAACTACATTTACACTCAGTTCTCGGTGCAGTAAAGAATAGTAAAAGTGTAATAGTGTATGATCTCATGTGGCAAATGCACGTGGATGGTCAGGAGCCACAGCATGAGGTAATGAAATGGAAAATGCACTCAAGCCAGGGTGTAGCAGCAACGGCAAAAGACTTGCTGCATTCAGCCATATCTCTATGCTGATGGTAGGAGGTGGATGAACAGTCCTGCTCATCTCAGTTGCAAAGCCACAACGCTTCATAAAAACCCGCCTCTATCATTCGGTGAAACTTATTCGCCATCTTGAGGCGTCAAAGCAGCAAAATACTCAAAAAGCAGCAGATGAGAAATGTCCTGATGCTCACGCAGGTTCGGTGCGCCTTGACTGTATGGTTCAGTGACGTGCAGAGCTAGTGAAATGGGTAAAAAAGATATTTTTAAAAATATCTATTGCAATTTATTTTTTGCTCTGTCAGCATGCCAGACTTCTTATCGTTTCCTCTACTTTATCTCACGAGAAGGAAGCTGCCTGGACACTGCATCATGTGCACATTTATCTGCATCGTCAGTATCATCTGGTCTCCTAAACAAAGATTCTGATCAAAAGCAGCGGCACTTTGAAAGATAATGTTTCACAGAAATCACAAATTTAGCAAATTGGAAAAAGGGGGAAAATACTCTATAAGTGTGTAGAAGAACTACAATATCTGCTAAAGCAATTATGTGAGATTACACAAATCACACAGTGGGATTGTGGGATTGTTTCTACACCTCTGTTAACTTGCCACAGCACGCTCTGAATTAGTTTGTTACAAGGGGGTGGAGGGGGAGTGAGCCACACGTACCCCCTTATCATCATCCACCGTGTCTCCATGCTGCTCAACTGCACATGCTTCTGTCCCACTCACCAACCGCAATGTCTTCAGAAAATCACGCTCCCTTGGCTTATCACCGAAAAGGCAACACATGGGGGGAGAAAGGAGGACATGGACACACACACACGCACACACAGTGGCCAAATCAAAGGAAGTTAGACAATGGACAGAGAACGATCAAAAGAGTGGAGAACAGAAGATGAGGAAAGAAGGATGTAAACAGAAAACAGATAGCTATTCAGAGGATGAAAGTTAGTCACAGTGGAGAGGTAATAACTGCTGGGGTCCCCCCTACAGAGGTACATGCTCTTTAACTACTGTATATAGTAAGGACATCATAGCAGGATAACATTATGTAACTCAGGACTTCACAGACTGTATCTGCATACTCCAATATAAGATGAAAGAATGACACGTTAACAGAGAGATGAAATAATACTGTTGAATAACATGCAGCACTTCAGTCCTATGTATCTTAGGCCAAACCAATATAGCTGCATAGTAGTTTAGTTTAGTAGTTTTAGACACATACATGTACTGAACTATGCAAGATTTGAACTCATCTGATTTCCTTGTTCAACATAAGATTATTTTGGTCATTCTTTACTTCCACCATCCCTGTTAATGTGGAAATACTTTAAAATTTTTGGTAAATAGCAATGAGAAATGTTCCTCTAGGTCCCCTGGATAATTCACAATGAGGCGATGAGCAACAATTTTGAGTGATATTAGCAAAAGGTTTTTCTTTCTTATAATTTGCATCTTCCTGCGCTCAGAAACAACGCTCAACCTTGTAATATTACTGCATTACAATGTAGTTTTGTAGAAACAATCCAACGTGTTCATGCAGTAGTTAAACAAGTTCAACTTTTTTAATGACCCTTTGTTCGCCCACAACTTGCAGGAAACTTCAGAGGGCAACCAGCGAGCTAGTTTTCCAACTTGCTGGATTTCCCCTGATGTGTTCATGACAATCTGTTCTCAGTATTGCATTTCATATCTCACTTCAGTGCCAACTAAGCGTCACTATCTGCTACTACTGTGGTAACAAGTGCTCCACCTCTGACTGCAGGGCAAACTCTACCACCTTATTCAATAATACGTACTGTACACCTAGAGGCAAAGTAAAACTAACCACAGTGATTTGCAAATCATTTAGTTGCTTTGATACAAGGAAGAGGAAACAAATAAACAGAAAAACTCAAATCCCAGAATTCTCACATCCCTCCTACCCTCAGTTATATAAGTCTGGAAGGAGGGAGAGGCATTAGTCATGCAAAGGTGTGACAGATTGCTCCTTGTGAGGAAGTTCTCTCTATTTTCCATATTGGTGTCCAAAGTCAATCTGAATGGTTTGTGAGGCTGAAGTCAATGGCAATTTCTCTGACTAAAAGCATAATGACTTTTTAGAGCTCTTATTCCTTTAAGAGATACTAGTGATGAAAGTGAACATAAAAGAAAAACATTAACTCACCAATGTGTCTCCAGACAAAACCTCCAGCAGTGAGATCAGGTTATGTCCATCTCGTAAGTCTTCATATAGGTCATTTATATGCTTCCGTACCTGCAGACATAAGGAAGAATGCAACGTGTGAACTGTAACAAGTGCATTTACCTGACTACAGTACATGTATCCAACATCGTTGATGTTTTGAAATGTCTGACTGCAGTTACAGAACGATAACAGTCTCATTTTTCAAAGGAAAGAAGATCTTTGAAGATGATACCAGGAACCCTGACCCCCACATTCTTGCATCTGGTATAACAACATCTCACCTATTGTCCTTGATGTCTATTTCTGATGAATCATTCAACTGTTCAGTTTCAGTTTAAGCCCAGCCTCAGAAAAAAACACCATGATCGTTTTTGTTTCACCCTGACATCTCTATACTGAAATACATGCATAATAAAACACTTGGGATAAATGCATGGGCAGCATATTTTTGTGACATCTTATTGAAGCACTTGAGAAAGCCACTTAACAAGTCCAGTCCTCCCAGCAGGCCCATCTTTCCTTCCTGTCCTAAATACCGCGTGTCTGAAATCACCCTGCTGCCCGTTGACCTGCTTTCACACAGGGCTTTCAGCACTGTAATCCCACATAGCAGCCACAGCTGTGAAGCCAAAATAGACCTGCACCCTTATGTTATTGGGTCAGCAAAGCAGATCCCCAACTGTTACTCAGCACCTTTGATTTCTCATGGACCATGCGTGCAGTCTGCCGATAAAGACGTAACGGTAAGCTAAAGCGGTCTGAAATCCAGCTGTCAAAATTTGGTCATCCAACATGAAATAAAAGGCAAAACAGGTTCACTCAGTGCAGAGCCTTTCGTTTTTGCACACATGTTTCTGTCGATCTCTGCATGTGTCCCACATTTTATTGAGCATTTTATTGAACTGTAGACCACTATGTAAAACACTATTTCCTTCTTTCTCAAATCAAGACTGTGACAAAATTTCATGACATGGCATTTCTTGAAGGCAGAACTGGAACCAGCATCTCCTTCGGGCTTCGTGTATATCCTTCTAATTACTGCTCTGTTCCTGTTTGAAAACATCACACACAAGTGATCATAAAACTAGTCATCGGCATGGATCCACGGGAAGCCCAACACCCATCAAGTAAAAACTGGCCTAATTGGGACCCTTAAATTGACTGTTCAGGACACCAAGCTTTGAGGGTGATTATTAAAGGACCCAACAACCCCTCAGGGGCAAACCAGTAAATACAGTATGGTAGGTGGAAAAGAGAGGCCCACTGTTATGTAATAATCTAAATTGGCCCACTCTGGTGCTTCATTTATATTTCTGATGAAGAATAGTAACAGGTTAGCCACTACACAGTTGCATTACCAGTAATGTAAGCAGCTGTGGGACCAGAGGTTTAATTTTATAATGAATAATAAGAGAATAAGAGTCTACAGCCATTCTGACAGCTCTGTGAGGCACCAACATGCTAACACGCATAACAACAATGTTATCATGCTGATGTTTAGCAGGTTAAATGTTTATCACGTTTGTCTGCTTTATCACGTTTATCTTTTTAGCATGCTAATGATATAACATACAGATGAGGGTATGGTCAATTTTTTTAATGAACCCACATATTGAAAAACAAAAAAAAAGATTTGATTTCATTGCTAATGAAATGAATAATGAAAAAAGTCATGGGATGTTTAGGGGACGATAAATGCATCTTACCAAATGTTGAACAAATCATCTAGTTCGTATTGGGATAGTTTGCTGCCTATGTGAAATCTAAAAGCACTAGAGGAAAGTTCAGGAGATCACCAGTCTCAGTAAGCTTCATCATTTGGAGGCCATGAGTATATGAAAGTCTATTTGGCAATAAACCATATGCTGATTCTGATAAAAATGGCAATCCATCTGAAAACAGAATATGCTTCACACCACTGCTGTAATTGTGTGTTTCCTTTATATTCAAGTGAATTTACAGTCATGTATTCTTGCAATTGCCAAAAAAAAAACAAAACAAAAAAAAACTCCTTGTTGAGAAATGTTGAGCAAAAACAATCAACAACCAATGACTCCTCACTCTCTATGGCTCTATCTAACTGTCTATCTAACTGATCCCTGAGCTGCCAAACAAAATAACCAGCAGCTAGCAACTGTGTGTTACTGCCAGGTAAGCTTAAAATTAAAATTTTACTGTTAGCTTGACCCCATTTTCTGCTCTTCAGTCTTATCTGGGAATCTGGGATGTCAATTACTACTTGGAAGATATCCAATTTTCAAGCTTCAAGCTTCAACGAATGTATCTATACCAACTGATCTTATTTCTTAAAATGCTATTTCAAGTCCCCTTTTATTTATATCACAGATACATAAATTGCACAGACATTAGTGTTGCACATACAAGCAAGCATGCAATTTTTTAGAGGAGACTTGCCATTGCTTGCCTGTCTGCTAATGTGTTTCATCAAATTCCATGGACGGATGAAACAGCAGACTAAGTGATTCAAACTTCTCAGTCAAAACAAAACACAGCCTGTTGCTGCAGCAGTGCAGCAACAAATGTCATACTAAATGACTTTTATCCAGCTTTAATAGGGGGGAGGAATGTTGGAACGTTGGAACATAACATAGAGAGTGGTAATTATTATTATTGTCTATACCTCTAGACTGTCTATGAGGAATAACTGCTTATTGTTGGGATTTTAACTATGAGGTCAGTTTTAGTGAACATTGTTTCCATTTAAAAACACAGGGCACAAGGAAACCTGATCTTTAGATCAGCTTTTTTGTGATGAAATCTCATTTTATAGACAGGACAAACAAACAGTTCTTACCTTCAGCAGATGCTGGTTTATCCATTTTGTAAATGTCTTCTTCTGCACTCTGTCTCTTTCATCTGAGGAGGAGAGGGAGAAAGGAAAATACAACCTGTGATTTTGTAATTAGAGTTGACTGGGCAGCGCAGATTTCTTTTTGGGAAGGTTTTCTGGAGCAGTTTAATTCTCCTCAGTGTAAGCCGGTTATGTAGCCTATTAGGTTACAAGGTGTTAAATGCCACAAGAGGTCAGAGACATATACAAGGCACATAGACAAGAGTAATCATGTTTTCTGACGTGCAAACATAAGAGCTTTTGGAGGTTTTGAAGCCAAGGCTCCAGACTAACTTCTTCACTAGGAGCACAGTGGCCCCTAACTTCAATTTTTAGGAGCAAATTTACGAGAAAATTTCATCAATCGACTTGCAAACCATCTCCTTTTCATTCATGATCCTCACACACATTGGTCTGCCAGCTATAATTACAGATTCCAGATTCTTGAAGCCGCCCCTTCCACGTTTCACCACTGAAAAGAGTGCTAGATTTACTGGCTGCACACGTGCAAGTAGATGAAAAATTTACTTGCACTGTCTCAAATTTTGGGGGCAAAATGCCCCAATCTAGACAGCATTTGGAGTTTACGTAGTATAGTTTAATTCTTTCTTTCCTGTTGCAGACAGCCAGCTATTTATAGTTTCAATGAAAGTAATTTAGCAAAGGAAAGGATAATGAAGACCTCAAGTCCCTGTGGCCAAAAAGAAGGATGTTGTTTCCCAGAGACTCAAATGGCATCACTCTTTCCTGCATGCTGCTGACCACATTATGTTTCTTGTTTCCCATCACCATAGCAACCACACTTCCTGCCATCAGTGACATATGTGAGACCAGGATGCAAAAGCAATAAAATAGGGGGAAAAAGAAAAACAGTTTTAGTGTTTTTTTCTCCTCGTTATATTTTTTTCTACTAGTAGTAGTATGATGAAGAAAAGGAGTGCTCGCTCTTGGACTACGTGTCAGATTCTTGAAAATATGGAGGAGATGTATTTTTTGACACTGCATTTTCCTTAAGACTGAGCTTTATGCAGAGTCAGATGTAGAGACTGATTAATGCCAGCCACCACAGCCATGACTCATTTCATGGCTGCCACGCCTCCCAGCCTGACAGACACAACTCATGATTATTCTCAACAAACACAAAAATGAAAGTCACAAACAATCGATCACATTTACAACATCATCAGCTGGCTAGGTCGCATTCAGTTCACTGTTAACAACAACAACAACAGCACTGTGGATGACAAGCTGCATTTTCCTGAACTTTGCCCACAGGACCTTCAACAGAGATAATCTCCTCCCTTTAATGTTCCTTAGTGCTCTAGGATATCTTAGCTACTATTAGTCATGAGCAAGCACAGACATGAGTAATCTATCAAGGAAAAGGAAATAAAGAAGTACGATCAATACTGACCCATACAGCACATAAGAGTTACCAGGTGAGTCCTATGCTCCCTCTCAGTCTTAAGCAGCCACTTCATTCTCTGCTCTGGCTCCTTGGAGCTGTCAGGAGGATCGTGGTTCAGGTAGACGGATGCCATGTGGATAAGCGACTGAAGAAAGAGTTACAGTTGCCGTCTTCTTGCCTGACTGCCTTCCTGCCTGCCTGCAAGCCTCTAGGGCAACCGTGACTCCCTTTTTTCATCAAGCTCCCAGAACGAGTTCTGTCAGGTTTTCCGTTTGCTACTCACTATTTTGAGTTTCCACGCGGTTAAGTGTTTATCTAGCAGCAGCACTCAAAACCACACAAGAAATCAGTGCTTCTTGTAAAAGAAAAATGAGGAAAGAAAAAAAGAGGGAAAGTTCTTCTCTGACATGTTTCAGCAGTGACTACCGCAGGATCCAGTTTATCTAAGCTGCTATTTAAGAGCAATGTACAATAATTTGTTCTGGTTCTGATTAATTGCCAATATCTTATCATATGCTTGACCAATGTAACTACATTCAACTATAGTACCTTATGTTCAAAGGTGAAAGTGTTGTCAGGTAATCATCTTTCTATTCTTCAGTTGCCAAGATTTCCTACAATGTTTACATTGACAGAAACAACTGAGAACACATCGAGACAAATCACAGAGTTTTTAGTTAAGTTTTTACATTTTGTTTTTGATTATTTCTCCAAGTATACCAGTAATATAAGGCAGTCAGAGAAAATACCAGCAGTCCTATGCTGTCAGAGTGGCATCTTTTTATGTGACATTTTCTGTGGGTGGGTATTCTTATATAAAGGGATGTAGCTGAATTACCATAAAGCAGGAAGCACACATTTTCAGGACAACGGGGGTACCTTAAGAGTCCTGTGACTGTACCCTCAGTGGATTTTTACATTTAGTTCATCTAAAAATAGTCCACGTGTGAAAGCTGCTGAGAATTGGAAAGTGGGTTGGTCTGACAATTATTTCGTGTAATGGTCTAGATCAAAACCTGACATATAGCTGAAACATCAAATAAAAGAAGGACGATTTTGGTCTGTGAGAGAAGTTTGGCTAAAATGACACAAAAAAGTTCATTAATGAAATATTTCTACTATATAAGGAAAGGAGTGTGTCATCATATTAAAGGCGTGATGCAGTGAGAGGCCTTTCCCAGCAGTGCTGCTTTGTCATAGCTGATGTGTCTGTCCCTGTGACTCTACAGTGCAGAGACAGAGCAGTGCAGTCTGCAGTAGGACACCAATTTGGTTTGTAACGCCCATATCTAAGCTCTCTGCTGCATAATATATAAACCTCCTCTGAGAAACTCATTAATATAGATTGGCTGGCCAAGTATTCAGCTCTCCAGCTCAGAGCAAACGACAGGCTGAGCAAGAGTGTCATCAAGCAGCTATCAGATGTGGTCAGCAAAAGGCTGCTGTGCTTCACATTTTGCACAGATGACTGATAACAGACGCACTGAACACATCACACTGACATCAGCTAATGTCAGACAGTGAAACAGACAGTTTTTCATTATTTATGCCCTCCATGTTAAATCTTTAATACCAGTGATATAAACAGAAACAGAAGCAGGCAGCCTGGTTTGAATACGTAATAACTAAAGTTATTTCTGTACCTGTGCTTTCCAAAAACATGAAGGTGAGTTTAACAGTATGGTGCCCTCTTGAGGATTTTATGAGAATAAGAAGGGAGTGTGAACTCTGGTTTAGTGTCAGTACCACAGACACTGAATATAGATTGACAGATTATTTGTTCATAATGTGAAAAGTACTTAAGATTATTAAAAATATAAAACTTTTAAACAAGCTCTCTCCATCTGACAATAATGATGACATAGTGTCAGCTCAAATATGACCATACACTCAGTTTCCTGAAGTTGCACAATTTCATCAGCATAATCAATGTCCTCTACTTATCACATCTAATTAAACCTGTGATCATGTTACTTGGACTTTTACACTTTTTACCCATTAAAGCCCATATCTGATTCAATTAACTGTAGCATAGTGCTGTGGCTTATCATGTAGATATGCATTTCAGTTATTTATTCATTTCTCATTATTTTGAATCGTTTCATATCATAACAAAATGTATTTCTCACACAAGATTTGCATATGATGTAAAGAGCCTCTGCATCATGATCATGGGCAATGACTTGAGCTACATACTGCTACTATGGTCCCTAACTTTTACTTTAAATACTTTTTATTATTATTATTATTATATTATTATTATCATTGTTATTTAAGTCATTGTTTGAATTATTTAAGATTAACACTTTTTGATGATTAAATTTTCACAGTTCAAATTTAAATAGACAGACGACTCACATCCAGCAGAGGTCTGGGAACAGTTTAGAGTATAACCAACAGCTTGTGACCTTTGACTTTAATGGGTTGATGGTTGAAGGATCACATAAAAGCCTGACAAACCACCTGTCTCTGGCATTACATTTGCACTTCTTGACGTTTGGGTGACATCTTATAAATGTTGCCACTAAAGCCTTTTTGCAAAAGTGCGATTTCACACCACGATCGAAGGTTAAACTTGGAGTCAATGGGATATTATTGATTGAACAGAACAGTGTGCCCATTGTTTTGTGGCCTCTGTGTCACTGTCTACAGACTATAAGCCCAGCACTAACTGAGAGACTACCACAACATTCAAACAGACAGCCACGGAGCTCCTGAGACACTTATTTGAAGACCTCAGCAAAGCACATGTGCACAGCTATAAATAGCTACAACCCAACACCATGCTGCCCCTGAAACTGCAGGCCACATAATCTGTGCTACTGAGGTGACGTCCTTTGTTTCCTCACATCCAACAAACATGATTAAAGTTAATATTTGTATTAAGGATGAGTCTTTGAATGAAAGAATGTTAGTAACTAAATTGTGAATAACACTGCACTACCAGACAGTTTAAGATGTAAACACCAAGTGTGCACCACTTCACACTGGCCTTTTTATTATAACATTTTTTTTTTTTTACAAGATTCTTCGAACAACACAACGGACAAACTGTTGTTTTCCAGAGAATGACTTGCACAGGGGGCCGGTGACATGCTTTGGCATCTCGTTGCGTCAGGATGCCTAAAATATCCTCACATGATTCTGTGCAGAGCAGAGTCAAAAAGTCCTTGCAATCAAAATCCAGCCTGTGTAATCCTCTTGACCTCGCATGGGAGGGAGATCAAAACAGACCCAAAGTCTAAACTGAAAAGCCCTCAACCTTCCAGCGTATGACAAGGACTCGTGAAACATTCTTGCTCAACAGCTCTTGTGAGCAAACACAGATTTTGATTTTGAATTAGGTATTGGGCGTTTTCACTGTTCTCCTAACCAAAGTTAACATTTTACCCCCTTGACTAAACAAGCTTTACATTACTAGGAAAAAAAATGTATTTTAAAGAATGAATCTCCTTCAGCAGCCTGATTCAATGTGATCCTGGTCACACACTGACACTAACACAGTAATGTAGTATCCAAAATGAAAAAGCTTTGCTGCATCCTAAAGATCAGCTCTAAATTCCCTGGATGCTTCATCAGGACAAACAAAGAGCAAAAGCATTTACTGTTTGAACACATTTATTTTGTAAAGTGGATCCTAAATATTGTGTCACAAGCCTTTTTCATTTCAAAATTTCTCAAATTATATTTTGTATCAATATTGGCAGTCTACTGCCATGCTGTGCACTTTTTGAGGCTGTACTATAGGAAGAGTGGTGCTTTGAGCTAAATGCCAACATGGGCATGCTAGTGACCAATGACCAAATCAAGATGCCAATGAGTGGGAGGTATAATCTTTACCATGTTAGCAAGCAAAGACTTGCCTTCTGAACAGTAAACACAATGCACAGCTGTTATTGATGCCAAAAAACCAATAATTTCATCAGCCATTTGGTTATGAATGCTAAAGTGATTGATTTATTAACTTATTAGTTGATCAATAGGAATTAATTGCAATGATTTTAAAAATAAAATAATAGTCTTGTTTTTAAAACCCAGACCACAAATATATTTGAAGACATCACTTTGTGCTGTCAAAATTATGAAAACTGACAATCCATTCAATAGTTGTTGAAACATGTTATTCTATATTAAAGTAATGGACAAATAACACACTGCCATCCCTTCCTGGCTGAAATGGTCTGTTGCAACTCCCAGATCAACAACACGAGCAATTTAATGTATGTTCCAGAGGCCCAGGGGGAGAAGTGACTCAGCACAAAGTGGCTAGCACTGCATTTTTATAACTATGTTGTCAAATATCTAGGTAGGTGGTAAACAAAAATACATTGTGAGACGATGATGGGGAAATACCTATCATTCTTTGCAAGTTAGAATCCTCTTCTCGGAGGGGCAGGGCAGAGTCTGAAATATGTAACTGGAACAGCACTGTGACTGAAACAGGTTGCCAAGCCTGCAAAGCAGCCCTCCTACTCAGTGTTTGCTTTGTCTTAAGTAAAGAGGACTGCAGGAAAAAGGGTGCAATGTCTCAACATCTATGCAGAGAGTATTATTACTATCTTGTCTGTCTTGTTTAGAGCCAATATTGCAAATTTCAGCATTCCCCTCTGATTATTATTTCCCTCAACTTCAAACTAAATGACAGTGAAGTGCGGTGGCTTATACAAGTTAAAAAATAAATAAAATGTAATTACTGCACAGAGGGCACAAAAGGAATAAGCTATACAGTTCACTGGAATTGCAGCAGTGGCAGAGCTTAGATGGAACATTGAATGAACCTTGATGAAAAGGCAAAGGAGGGTGAAGGTGAAGCTGTCAAAGTACCCGTAAGCACGAGCTCTCACTTCAGAGGCACTCAGCAAAGTCAAGAAGAGGAAAAAGGGGAAACATTAACAGCAGCTAATGGGGCAGACATACACACTAATGGCACTAACATGAGCACACACACATACACAGTTGCTAACACTCAACTATCAGCCTCCATATGTGCAACAGCTGCAACTGTGACATTTAAGTGAATATTTGCACATGGAAATCTGTTACTCTCTCATCCCTCCCTCTCATATGGAGAGTCCTGATTATGATTTATAACTATGTATAATTCTGTGTGTTTTTTTTGTTGTGATATTTTAATTCATACACGGTGCTAGTCAAAATCAACAATTATGGTTATACAAAATACCATACAAAGGAACATATGGTTAACAAACTACAACTACAAAGAGATGCTACTGCAAGAACACATAATTTTCAGACAAAGCCTTTCTTGACCGACCCAAGTAATGAGAGATTTGTAAGCTTTGCTATTTCTACATAGACAATGTTAGCACTGCCAGATTATTAGCCAACAACCATGGCAAGAGTTTCAGTCAATGTTGGGTTTAGAAGACAAAAGGGTATGATACATCCTCTGAGCAGCCCTGCTTTTTCACAACAGACTGAACTCTGCAGTGACTCTCTATCAAAAATGAGACAGTCTGACCAGGCCGGGGCTTGTTTCTTAGCATGCTCACTTCAGTAAAAGGAATCAAATTAGAAGGCTTGTTTTCCTCACCGAAGACGGTCATTGCTTAATAAAGGGATGATTTTTCTTCAGACAGAAAAGTAAAAATAATTGTAAAAACAACAACAAAACAAAACCAATGTTAGCTATGTAGCGATGAACAGATCCTTTTTAAGGTTTGAAAGCAGAAACCAAGAAATCAGACGCATGAATTCAGAAACATATTCATGGTCATTTTTGCAACTGGCAGTGACATGTTGAACAATCTTCACTCTAATAGGCAAGATGATTTTTGTATGTTATTATTGAAAATGGTGACAGGTGACACAGATATTTTTTTTGTCTTTTCTTTTAAATGCTGCCACATTTGGTGTTTTGATGAAGGTGCTGTCTCACACAGTGTAAAATGTGAACATAAAGGCCACAGTATATACGTGACATAATTTTCATACTGATCAAAACATTTACCCAATGGTTAAATGTTATTTTCTCATTTGGCCCCAGATACAATTCAAAACATGTAAGCATCAGAATGAAATACAACAATAGCTTTTATGATGTGGGGTTAACATAAAAGCAGATGGAGCTGCCCTTGGCCATCAAATAAAAATTGGAGAAAGGAAATCTGTTTCCTGCTAGTGTGGTACTGCCCAGCATCTGCTGCATTCAAGAGAGAAGGGTGGTGCCGGTGGAACGGGAGAGGAAAAGCAACTGAGCATGAGTCAGGGGTGGGACAGAGAGTCAAAAGATGATCTCATGTAAGAGGAGCTAAGCAAAGCTGTGGAATGAGGTTCAGCCAAGCCGGTCTTCCCATCACCATGACAGCATATAAATACAACATTTAGAAATATAACAGTGTGCAAGCATCATGCTCAGGCACAGACATGATGCAACCAAATGTGACAGTATTATAGCGTTATATTCGATATATCTCCCTACCAATATGTTGATAATGTACTCCAAAGGGAACAATGCATTTGCTGTACATCTATGAAGGAGAAATGCAGTAATAACATATTTGAGCACTGTCTGTAGCTAACTGACTGATGGAGCAGTGAGAAGCTTGGAAAGCCCTGGTTTGGATTACACAGTCCATTTTAAATGAAAGTCTATTGACCAGATCAATGAATGGCCTGGAAACAGTACCAACATTATGTTTGAGCTTAAACACTTCTAGCATTGTGTGTATTTACTGTTCATAGGCTTTCATTCTGAATTTTTTTGTTTTCCACATACAGACCTTGACAGACCGATGGACAATAAAAGCAAAAAAAACAAACATTAGGTTTCTGTTTGCAGACAACTTGCATTCTGATCTGAGTACACATGAAACCTGTAAAATGAAACCAGTAGCAGCTGTTTTCATAGTCAGCCTCTGCTCGATGTTATTGTGAGGTTATGAAGCACCATTTGGAGCTTGTGCTAGTAAACTGATCCAAAGATTCGATGCACTTAATTAGGTATTAGCACTTAGCACTCTGTATTCTGGCTGTGTTAGCTGTGAAATTACACCAGAACACATCACAACACTATAATTAGATAGAGATTATCTAAATCATGTTTCCTCACACATTTGCTATGAAATAAATCATATCCAAGTACAATATTTTTTCATTCATTCAGATTTTAAAATAAAATCACACTATAAAAAAATATTTCATAAAAATATTGGTTGGCAGCGAATAAGGGCAAGGGTAGCAGTCTGAAAAACAGGGCTTAATTCAAATCTATGAAGCATGATCCTGCTGTTTGTGAACAATATACATTAGTGGGTTTGTGCTCAGTCTACAATGCCCAGCTGTGTATGTACAATATGCTGTACAGAACATTCAGTTGTAAGCTGAGTTAGGTGGAAAGAGACCACCTTCAATGTTTGGCTCCTTGACATTCAAGCCTTAATGAAAAGCCAGAAAAGGAGTGTCACCATCACAGACTTGACACATGAACAAGTCTGTGGAACTTGGATGCTGCAAGCCTAAAAAACAAAGTGTCTTTTGTATGGTAGCAGACAGCCTCCATAGAGGCAGCCTGCTGCATGTGTGGGCCACTGGACCATTTGAATGTGATGAGTGGGCTGTCGACATAGAGCAGAGGGGTTGGGCTGGGCACAGCCCAGGAGGATGGACAAAGGCAGTGACTGTGCAAAAACACAATGCTCTCTCACTCATCACTGTTTGATAATACAAGATAATATGAGTATCATAAAATTGTATATAAGGTTTATTTAAAAAGTATTCCTTGTTATATCTACAAAAGTCCTTCATGCAAAGAAAGATTAAATCATGAGACAGCCTGCTGCAGCGATACACAGACAGAAACATCAGACAGCCAGTGAGAGGCCACACCCTCCTATAACACAACTTACAAAGCAGCCATCCTACAGACTGGTGCTGAATATAGGCATCTACTTAATGGAATGAAATCTGTAATAATATATATATATATATATATATATATACATAGCCCACACTCACTCACGGTTGCTGATAAAAATTTTTTTACCTCTTCTCATGAAATGATTGTGACAATGTGATTTATTCTTGATAGATAACGTGTATATCTAACTTGATTAACCTTTAGAATAGAAATGAAAAGAGGAATGTGTCTGCAAACTGTTTCTACAATCTGAGGCCTTACAAAAGAGATCATGGGAAATGAGCTTCATGGATGTTTGATAATAGCATGAGTTTTAATCTTCTAAGAAACTGTCCACAAAGAAGATTAAAAAAAAAAAAAAAAGGAAAATTGAATTATTGTTTTCTAATGTTTATCACTGGCCGTTTTGTTTTTTTACTGGCCACTAACAATGTGTCTGCACAAAACTTGAAAAACCTTCTGCAAGACTATTAGATCTCTCTATGAGCAAAACATGCTCATTTAGGGTGCAGTCGCGTGCTCTGGTTACACTCTAATCAAACTATTGCCATATGGCATCTTAAAAAACCAAAATGAACCAACTGCAAAGAGAGCTGGCTGAACCACCAAATGTCTAATCCATTAAATCTTCCTTCATGTCAGAGGATGATCATCTGTTGGGAAACTAACGCTCCCATCTTGGTGACGACTGACCAAGCAGGCTCTGCTAGAACAGCACGATCCCACATCAGCCACTACCCACTGCATTTAACTGTTGTGCGCGTCTAGGAAACCATGTCTTAAACTCATTCCTCAAGTTTACGGCCTTTTGTAAAGCCTGTATTGAATTTCACCCTGGGCTAAAGCAACAGGGTTGTCGGGTGTATAATTAAATCTTAACACTTAATAGGTGTGATATTCTTACAGCTAGAACAATAAGAACTACATAAATACTCCTGGTCACTGGCAAATTGTTATGCTGAGTGTCAAGAAATGGCCGAAACTCACGGTTCAGTTATTCAAGGAGTATTTTCTTAATCTTGAAATGTGTCAGTTCATTTTGAACGGTTGAGTTCACTATAGGTCCCACTGGAGGTCAATAAGTGCACATGTCATACAATGTTGCTCAGTCACGTCAGCCATGAAGACTATATTTTGTTTGATCTCCTTTTCTCTTGTCTCTAGAAGCTGACTGCTGACGTTATCTTAGAGATATTTGACAGGTCTGGATGGAACCAAGCCAAACCACCAATGACACCCGCCCATAACGTCACCAGAACACATACAAACTAATAGTTACAATTTGCTTGCCTGAACGTGCACTCTCAAATATGAAAAGGACCTGATCCTATACCATGTTTTGGAGAGACAAAGAAAAAACTGTTTCCTACTTTATAGCTGAGCCTCTTGCTGTTCTGTTTACTGGTCTGTTTGTTTGGTTACTATTGATAACTTGGCTATGAAAATGTGTCCCTTTGATACGCTTAGCGTCACATGAAGAGAAGCTCGGGGCTCTGGCTGATCTTGTTAACTGCAAATAAAACTTTTAAAAGGATATTTTACAGAAACAAATGTTTTATATGAAGACAGATGTATACGTAAACATTATTTCAAGAAGAAAAAGGGTATTTGACTTTGATGTAAGCATACATTTCTCCACATAACCATCCAGTTACAACATATATGCCCAGATACACTCAATAACTTCTCAAAGATTCAACTTTCTAAAGCTTCTCTGTCACACAAAACCTCATGTTATTTTATTACTGTTAATTTCCAAATTGTTGTCAACTCTCTCCTATGTTATCAGACACAAGAATGGAGCTCACTACTTTACAAAGAAAATATGAATTATTCATCTTATAGTCTGCTCCCTCTCTCCTTTAACAACCCCTAGTAAATCAATGTTGATTAAGGTTTTCTGCTTCAACACTCAAACTTTTCCTGCTAATGATTAGCCCCTTCTGCTAAACCAGACTTCCTTCCAGGATTGCTCCAAAATCAAAAAGCAAATCTGGGGAGATCAGTATCGATACGCCAAAGAAATGTTGTCAGTTTTACTTAAGAAACAGTCAGCATAATGAAGTGGTTACATTGAGACCACGGTAAACATTAGCATTACTGTGAGGCTACGACAGACGCTTCTAAAAACTTGCACATTTGTTGGTAAAATCATTAAGAAAACACTAAAGAATGCCTTACCCCTCGTTGATGCATTCATTGTTCATGCACCAGCTGGTGGGGAGTCAGATATCCCCCAAAATCAATACTTAACATGTAATAACTAATCACAGACTGGTAGTTAGTGATAGGAGGAAGCAGGAAAAATAAGTAAGCTCATTGTGTGTCACTGCTCCTCTGCCTGAAGAAAACAGATACAGATTCCTAATGATGCTACATCATATGATCCCATTAAGAGTCCAGTCAGGGCGTCTAAGCCTTATACCACAGCTGACTGGCCCTGCTGGCTACAATGCCTCAACAGCTGAGAGAACATGCTCATGGCAAGCATTTCACTACAATAGTCCACAGTCTGTTAGTTATTGTGCTGTTGTTTTACTTTGTTGGGCTGAGTGAAAAGGAAACGCAAGGGTTAAAACCAGTGCTGTCAGTTTGAATTCGGCTCCGCCGGATGTCTCCTCACGCCTCAGAGTACGTTTGTGTGATTTTGTCAACGAACTCTGGCTGTCAAAGGGACACTGAGGAACATAGATGTCCTGTGTGTGATGGATTCGCTCTAATTAATGGGATTGACCCAAAAGGAGCAGCTCCATGAAACGACACGAGCCACTGATATGAGCTAATGCCTCATCCTGCTATGTCATTGTCCTGTCTGCCTTGAGACACCACACAGGTCACAGAAGCCCTATTCACAGGAGCGCAGTGGTCTTTCTTTGGGTGATTGTCCAAACACTATGCAAACACATTCATTTGTATTGTGAAAGTACAATTAACTCAAACAACAGACTTCGTTTACCTGCTCAGATCTTTCAGGCTGACAGTAAACAGTGCAGACACTGGCTTGATTTATTGTTTTTCCAGGCTTATTTCAAGCTAAATATTTTTCATACACCAGCCACAAAAGAGAAATAATCCCATAATCTAATGATCAGCTGTGATCATATAATAAGGCCTTTGTTTTGGCTACTAAAAATCAGCCTAAACGTGATGTCATGCAGGAAATATTCTCACTTTTCCAGAGCAGGGATAAAGACACCAAGACCAGCCACTCACCACAGGGAGAGAGGGGCGCAGGCTGACATTTATCGAACTGTCAAGCAGCAATCGGGAAATGTCCTCCTCTCTCAATTGCTTAAGAAATGGCCTATCTAGTCACCAGTGATCCTACCTTTGTATTTTTCCAAAACATCTTCATAGGCTTGGAGGTATTCCTGTTCGTCGGAGAGCACATAAGCCTGCGTTGCGTACTGAGCCATAACCCGGGCTCTACAAACTGGACATTCACCAGCGGCGGACAGGGACACAGCGTGTGTGAGAGTATGTGTGTGTGTGTGTATGTGTGTGCATAAGCATGTGCATGTGTGTGTGCTGAGAACTCGAGAGTGATCGGCGCTGTTGTTGCACTAAAGGAAACGCCCTATGTCCCGCCCTTGTCTGCGTTTTGTCCAATAGGCCACACTTCCTCTCTGGAGTTCACGGATTGATAGGGAGGACAGCCGGACGTGCTGCACTGTAAAAAGTGCCTGTTTTAACAGGTCGCTCGGGCCAACACTGAGCGTAAAATCCTCAAAAAGTGAGATGCAAATCCGACTTTCTGATCACAGCAGGGTAAGTCTCAACAAGGCTGATCCCTGCTCTCGCAGTTTGGCCCCAGTAAGTGAGAGAAGCTGCGGAAACCGCACTGAATGGACGGCTCACCTTTTACAGCGTGACAATGAACTCAGGCGTCTCTGTACCGGCTCGTGACATGGACCACTTTCTCTTTTCTCTGTTGTCCGCCTGCCAAAGACTTTAAACAACTCTGGCACATTTACAGGACTGCTGCTTGAAAGGATGTCAAGTGTCTTTGCTGCCAGTGGCACAATCAGCTGCCACGCCGAGTCCACACGAGCTGAGGGTTTCCATTGAACACTTCTCCACCTGTATCGATCAAAGGCTCTGATCTGATCTGATCTGATCAACTTTATTTCTCACAGGAATTTAACGACGTCGGAGTGAGCAGGCCTATCAATATAAGCGGGCTGTCATTAAAAAGCCTACATGAGTGCCATAAACTTTAAACGTCAACCTTGTTATCACGTGTTAAACAAACATGATAATGTTTTATGTTCGGCCTACCTCCAATGGCTTTAATTGTCTGAATATATAGACTACTAACCTGGCTCTTAGGGCACATGAGACGCATCCTCGCAGGCTTTATCTCTAGCTATAAATAATTCAAATGAAAACCTAAAATGACACATTGAAAACCGGCCTCTGAGCTATTTATTGGATGACGAGCAGTTAAACTCAAAGAAAAACACAGTAGTTTCTGATTCATCACACTATAAATCCATCGGCGCTTTGGTTAATTTTAAAGCATCATCCAGAATAAGAACAGACCAAAATACCATCACATGTTAACAACCACAGGTTCCCGTCACTTCAGACCCCGTGTCTATGTCCAAGCCCCCAAATAAACCAGGAATACATCTGAATAAGTCTCGGTGAGATCATAGTCTCCGCACATTGCAGCATGCCCGAGCGTTGTTTTCCCCTGTAACTCCCTGTCTGGTGACTGGACAACAATAAGGAGTCAGCCGCTCACCTGCGATCCTGAGCACGGCTCTCTCCGCAGGATCCAGCACGGATCCTCCTTGGATCTTCCTCTTGGACCGCTCGTGTCTGGGCAGATTCCAGGGTAAAGTGTCCCCGGGAGCCGGTGATGCCGAGCCGGATTTAATGCTGTAATCATCCTCGTCTGAAAAATCCGCCGAGGAAGACATGGAGCAGTGGAGGGAAGGGTTCCCCGAACTGGAGCTCTGCGAGACAAAAGAAAACGGGGCATAAAGAGAAGGCAAAAAAAATGAACAATGCTGGTCTTGGTTTCACTCCCAGTCAAAATGAAAGAGAGCAGCACAGCAACAACAAGCGCAAACCAGATGCTTTCTCACCATAGCGGGTCAAAGTGCGTAATGAGAGCGCAGGTTAGGTGTGAGGACGCTCCGTGACATGAGCCACCAGCTCGCAATCACCCATAACAATTAAAGATTGAGCCAAATAAAGGCGATGTGAAATCAATAGTAAATGGCTCCCCCGCCAGGTCAACAACAAGACTTACCACTGTATACATGGAGACCTGTCAGCTGGAACAAGAGAAGGAGAATAGGAGGAAAAAACCACAATCCTGTTTGTGCGTTATTAGCTTCCACCCCTTCAGTCACACATCTCGTGCGTTAATTCCTCGGGGTGCCACGCCCTTTGAGGGATGCTCCGGCCATCGGAGCATTAAGGATGTGGGGTGATGTCAGATCTCCAGAGGGCTGAGGGGATGGTACGCTGTGTGCTGTCGAGGCAGAGCTGAACCGTGATGGGGAGAGCAGACTGCATGTGTCTCCGCGTCATACCCTGTTGTAGCCAACAACAGCAGCTCCGCCAGCGACGGCGGTGTTAGAGCGCCATCCCTGCACAAAAAGAGGTGCTGGCTGGCTACACATGCCTCCGAAAGCAGGGGGTAATAAGAGGACAAGGGCCCCCATGGTTTCCCATGGCAAGGACCTAGCCGCAGATGAACATTATTACTGTCTACACTGTGAGTGGTAGCCTAAGTGAACCGCAGGGGTGGAGGCATATACATTATGCTAATTACCTCACGGAATGGAGTGGATCAAAGGTACTGCATTTGGATTAGGTAGGTTTAACCAGGTTTAATTTTAAATCCAGTTAAACCACTTTACCAAGCATAGGCTATAGCGCTGATATCATTAAATTTATCCCATCCAATGCTGGATCATTTCTGGTTTATTCTTATATTATTGATATTGGACCTTTGCATGAATTTTCCAGTTCTGACTCAAACTGAATAGCACAATTGCTCACGTGGAGGAAAATTATGAATGAATGACTTGCCGACTGCACCCAGACACACCTGAGGTTGAGCAACAGAACAAACACAGGTGAGCACAACCTGACTATACCTGTATAATTACACCTTATATGCTATATGACCCTGCCTTGGTTGTGTTTTTAATATAGTAAGTCTGGATGCTTAAATTGTAAATGTGGGAGACAACTTTAAAGTGTCTGAAAATAAGTTGTGGTTTAAAATAGCTGTTAGCTGAATATGTTTCAGATTCAGCATGGGGTCATTCAGTGCAGAATCTGCAAGAGCAGTGCTGATAAAAGCAACATGCTGCTAATATTAGCAGCCTTTTCATCAGGATAAAACTCTAGTGCAGCTTACTGTTGCAGTTTTTAACAGCTTTCTGCTTATTCATAATTCCCTTTAACAAATACTCCATGATCCGAGAAAAGTTAATGTGCACTATTATGAAACAATTATTAGTCTGGGCAGTTATGATCTCCCAAGTCTGTTTTCACTTATAAGGAAGAAACTGTGCAGATTATATAAATAGTTCATGGAGGCATTCCCTCATCACTAGATACACAGCCTATCCTCTCCATTTAATAATGTATAAAGGTCTTTAGTCTGTGTTGATAATCTTCTTTTGGCTTAGTTTTAAGCTATAATCGTATCATTGAGTAAAAAAAAAAAAACAAAACCCACAAAAGTCTCACCAAAACAAGGCAAATATTGTGAGTTATTCATCTTATACACATGCAAATTTAACATGAATGACAGGTTGAGCAAGGCGTGGACTAGTTTATGCTCCTATAATATACAACATGACTGAGCTCCCCTGCCTCCATAGATCTATGTCCAAAATGCTTCCTGTTGTGATCCTCACTCCATTTTCTATTATTATCAATAAAAATAGTAGCAAAGAGATTTGTTTTTGAACCTGCACATTGTGTCAATACAACATTTGGTTTTGTTTTACCTATGGTAACAAAATCTTTGGTCTAAAGGCATCAGAAACAACAATAACACATTGATATGCTTCTTGTCGTGGTGGCAGCATAATCAGCAGGATTATGTTAGGTTCAGGGTGTATACGTAATATATCTAGGAGACAAGGTTGTGATAAGTCTGTTGAAAATGGTGGTTGAAGTCACATTGACACATAGTAGTTTGCTGACAACGGCAATAAGAAAAAACAACAAACTGTTTGTCTCTATTATCTGCAGTATTGCAGACAGGAAGCATGACATTGCAACATGTTCACAGAGATCAATAGGCTCGTTTGAGTCAGTCAGTTCAGCATTAGCTTCATGTCAAGTCTTGTACTTCATCTGATTTTCAAAAAGCATAGCTAGACATGTTTTGTAATTATAAAGGTTGGGTGCTATATTTAATATTCTGGATAGACATCTGACATTCAAGAATTAGACACACCCAGAAACATTCAGGGACATGAGGTGTTTTGATAATTTTTTTCATATTAAAGCAGCAGTATGTGCAAGAAAAAACACAAAATAGGTCATAGTTATGCTTTCTGATTCACAACCCCTCAAGTTAATTTTTCCAGTCCAGCCGAGTCCTCCCCTCCTCTCCTCACCTTTCATTTTAATTGCACTTATTGAATCTGATGTTGGATGGTGAGCACACCCTTGTTTGGAAAGAGTGCAGCTAATATACAGAATTATACTGAGATCCGGGCATGTCGACCTGAAGGCCTACAACTGTGATGAGTTAGCAGAGCTGAGCTTTTGATCCACACAAGGACACGTTATGTTTTCACATGAACATGTTAACTTGGGAACAGGCTTTGGGTGAATTAGGGAAGACAGGTACCAACACGCCATTTACTTGAAGAAAATGTGGATTACCTTCTGGTTATATATGAAATGGCACTTGCCAAGTTTGTAGGATCGGTTATTAAACTTGTGCCCTATGTTTTTGTGGTCAAATCTATTATCATAATTGTCACAATTAACCTATGGATGCAAGGTACCGATATTGATTTCATAGGACCTAGAGTGTAAAGAGACCAGCTCATTCAGGGTACAAGCCCTGTAGTCAAACACTTGCCCTGTGTCCTTGAGCAAGTTACTGAATCCTTACCAGCATCAAAGGCACAATGGTGTCCCTGTGAAAGGAAGCAAGCAAAAAATAGTATCACTTCATCATTGTGGTCACTCAAGGTTACAGGTAAGGGGGGGTACCTACAGGCTTGCGTGTGGGGGTGACTTGTACAGATTGGTAAAATTCTGGGAGCACTCTCTTCTTCACTTTCCGTTTGCGTAGAGTGGATGATGAATCAGGTTCACTCTCAGGAACCTCGACCAGACTGGGTTTTTCCTCTGTCACTCGAGCATGTATGCTCCTTCTTGCATGACGTGGACTGTGCCTGAAACCCTGGGAAATGATGAACAAATGTCAAGTACACAGCAGACAAGACTTCCAGCAGACTCAGCAATAGAAATTAAAAGGCTCAACATATTATGAATAATAAATGTAATGCCATTCATGCCTCCTAAGCTAGCAGGAAACTGTTGTAGTTGTATGACCTACATATCAGGCATGTTAGAGATATATGTACAGAAAATTGTATTACTACACAGGAAGGAAGGACAAACATTTCTGTGTAAATTTCTAACTGTTACCTGCTTTGAACCCTCCGAATCTTTCTTTAAGAGCTATTCACTGTTGGACTTTATGTTTGAAGGTAATGATCAGTAAGACTGTCCTCAGCAACTGTCCTGCTGTTGTTGTGTCCTTGAACATGATACTGAGTACCGACCAGCTACAGCACTGAGTAGGTAGGGATTCAGTCCTGTCCTGTCCTGTGGTTCAATAACGTAATCTGCAATGGACAGCAAGCTTTTGGAGTGTTTCATTTAAAAACATCAAAACCACAGGGAGTCACAGAAAATGAAACAAAAGAACGAAAAAAGACTGTCTATATCTGTGTGTCTGACGAAAATGTAGTCTGGAATAATAAAACTGACAGACCTAATGAGCTTACATGCTAAAAATGGCACCAAGCCCCTTTTGGTTTCAATGCAATAACAAAGCTTTACACCCTGCCACGAAGGTCTGGTACGATATCATGGCTCAAAGGCTGTCTCGTCTTTACCACAATATTGGCAACAACATTTCAATGTTAAGATGCCAAATTTGTATCAGTTGTGGTTTAAACCCGTTTTCATGCAGTCGATATATTTCCTTAAAAATGGCATTTTATTCTGAAAGCTGTGTGCGTAAAACGGAAACCGGTCGCCTGAGCGTTTACTTGACGCATTTAAACAAGCATCAAACATGAAGGAAAATGTAGATGATGGATCACACATTTGAGTAGCTTTCTATCGGCTCACTGAGAGCTGACATTTCAACAATGTGTCCCCGGGAACACAGTATTTAGACTTTCTACTCACCGTGGAGTATGAAACTGCAAAATCACCCACGTTAGGCTACATATTGATAAGACATGCGCATTGCGCACAACATGGTCCTTAAAATAGTCACGCAGCTGTTGATAAAAGTCCAAAGAATCGAGATTTGTGGGTGAAGAATTTCTTATGTTATACTTGAACTGATCATGCAGTCTGAACGTGGACTGGACACATTTAAAGTATCATATCTTCTGGCAAATCGATATGAATGAATGACTCAAGCCCATAATGCAAAAAGTTCATCCTACCTCTGATCGAAAATGGTGCGTCCGGAGGCCAACTACAAAACAGATAACAGATGTTAGACTGAAAAGCGGTGATTTAACATTTTCCACAAACTATGACGTGTCGCATAAGATAGCCCACATCTTCATTCAGTGTAGTCTATTAATAACTTCAGCACATTTCCAGCTAGTTTGACTAAAATACCCCCATGAGAATCATGTGTGTTTGATCAGCCCAAACTGCAGGGGTCTAATAGCTTCACACTTTTGCTGCTAGCTACAGCAAACAAGAGGGAAAGATACTTTAAGGACAAATAGAGACGATACATAAAATGAAACATCCAGGCATGAGGTGAGCTGGCAGGGTGAGGAGATGCGGCTGGCCTGCGCTATACTCACCGCGGCTCTTGGAGCGTCCGGAGAGCACAGATTTTATTGGATGTTTTCCATTACGAAGTCTCCGATGCCAGCAGCAGAAAAACAAAATAGTCGCAATAGTCCCGAGCAAAAGCAGCAATAATAGCAGCACACATTGAATACTGTACGGCCTTAGCAGCACCAAAAACGCCGCAGCGATCATCATAAGGCGAGATGTAGGACAGATCCCGCAGCCTCCGGCAGCTGGCTCCTTCTCCTGCCGCTACACCGCAGAGAGCTCAAGATGAGAATAAAGACGCTGAGCGACATACGTGAAGCATCGCACAGCAAACCGTGTCAAGCCCGTGGGTTCAAAGTAGACAGTCCAGACTATTGATATCATTTTTGTGAGGCACAATGCATGACTCAGCAGAGACGCGAGTTTTATTTATTTATTTCTCCTAACAGGGGCAGGGAGAGTCAGCAGATTCATCTGAGCATCTACAGCATCTGTGCTGCAGAGTCGACAGCACAGACGGATGATGCTGTAATACTGGTTATAACAAGCACATCAGGATTCACATATAGACATTAGTGTGTAGCCTAAACGAAACCCAACAGTCAGGGGAAATTGTATATAGAAGACATTTTGCATTCTTGACTCATGGCTCAAATCCTACCAACACGTTTTTATCATTGTAACAGCAATACAACAAGCCTGTCTGATGCAGTTTAATGTAAGTAGCTATATTTTGCTGTACAGATTTACTATACCGGTGTAAAATGTGGCCGGTGGTAGTCGCAGGCCCTGCAGCCAGGCAGGTGGTATGCACAGACACTCTTGGGATTAGGGAGAAAAGAGAGAACAAATCTAATCATAATCCAACACGCATTATGTAATTTTTTGATGAACTAATATCATGTAGAGTGTTTAGATGAAAAACTCAGACAGGCAAAGCTGATGGATGAAAAAAAAGTTTTATTTTCAGCTTCAAAAAGGCAATTCTGTACCCAGGCAATAAGCCAGATGCTGCCATCAATAGGTTATACACATAACTATGTTAGCATGTGTTTAAATATACAATAGCTATTCTATGCTTCTATTCTTCCATGAAGTGACTCAGGGTTTATTCTTACACAGCATATATTCAATTCTGTAGCAATTAAAATACATTCAGTGGCCACTTAGTTGGGTACATCTGCAAAATCTAATACAGGCCAGTACACCTACAAAGATAATAATGTTCACTTTTTCCTTGACAGTGTTTATCATTGAGGTTGTAGTTGGCAGTGGTGAAGTGGTCAGCATTATACTGAGAGATGTTTCTACTGTTTCGCCCACTATATTCACAATGAGCTGGTAGAAAGTTATTTCAGTGTAATGCAGCCCAAGTATATCGCACTACCAATCTCATCAATAAACATAGCTGAATAAACTTATCACATAGTTTAGATCAAGGGTGTCAAACTCATTCCACAAAGGGCCACTGTGGCTGCAGGTTTTTTTTTTTCCAACCAATCAAGAGCACACAGTTTGACCAATCAACTGTCTGAAGACTGAGATCAGTTGATTAACTGAGTCAAGTCTGGTGTGCTGCTGCTTGGTTGGAACAAACACCTGCAGCCCTTTGTGTAATGAGTTTGACACCCCTGGTTTAGATAGATAGTTTAAACAAAAACAGCTATTACATGACATGTAAGGATATGGGGCAACTGATACCATTGGCTTTTTGTGTGTCCCTGTGTTCAATGAGTCCAGTCACATAGTCCAGTCAAAGGAGTTTTTTGGATCAGATGCTATTTAGCCATGTTTTGTTGGCAGTGCAGTGTCATGACATGTCTACATAATTGCAGTGCATCATGTACAAGCATTTATGTACACACAATACTGACATTAAGTTATATGAAATATACAATTATATGTACATGAGGATATAATTTGACATACAATTATGCACTGCTAATAAATTTCTAAAATATACCGTCATCAAGTTACTAATCCACGTTTAATTATTCAGACCAACCAAAAACAAACCAAAAACCAAAAGCATTAGAGGGAGGGAGGGTGTGGGGGGTTGAACAGAAGACTTAAACACTTTGAGTGGACCAACTCTCTAGAAACGGGCGGAGTTTATCGCAACTGCAACTAACCCCGTCCACGCGGCAGAGTCTGCGGGGAAAAGGAGCGCTTCATTGACATGACGTCGCAGACCAGACTAGCTGCATTTAGCCTACTTTGATTTGGGATGTTGTAGCCAGCTGACAGCCACTCTTCTCTACAGAGGAACAAGACCGGGAGTAGCAGTAGGTAGTATGATGCTCATCTTAATTCATATGCTCGTTTCAGTCATATTTCATTAATACTAACCCAAACATTTTTGGCGTGTTGTCCTTAGTTTAGTGGTAAGAGGACCAAAGCCGCTGCAACTGCAAACGTCAGAGAGCTACCGTTAGCTTACCCGAACTCCTGACTTTGGCACCAGTCTGTGTCGAAGTGAAGCACTGATTCAAGTTTTCGCTGCTCATCAAGTATCTTAACAGATAAGGCTGGAATATACGAACTCAAAACCTTGCTGGTGACCATCTCAGCGACAGGTTAGGTTGCGTCACGTTGACGACATTACGTGAATTTAATTGAAATAGGAGTTACCGCGAGTTGTTCAAATACCTTCAGGCTGTCTGTTTAGTATCCTGTCGCGCGTAATTTCATCCTCGCTGGTCCTTAAATGTTGTTTGGCAGCTCGGCGTCGCTCAGTGCTGCCACCAGTGGCCGATGGCCATATTGCAACAACACAGTGATTTTATAGCAGACGGTTGCAATATAGCTTCCACCCATCTATGGCAGCATAAAGAAAAAGCAATGTGAGCGATAAACGAAGAAGAATACATGCCCTCTGACCCTCGATTTGCATCCTACATGCGTTGAACTAAATTTAATGGTACGACTTGCACGGCACCGGGGACTAAGTCGTGTGTCTGTCACTGTACACAAATCTGACGTCGAGGCGAGGTCTCCAGAGCGGTGTCTAAATCTAATTACTGCGCTCCGATGTATTTTTCGATGTCCTTTTAGTAATGTGAGTAACCTTTCCTCACTAATACCACCAGTGTGTATCCGATATGAAAGCGGTGAGGTACTTTGGTAGCTAGCTTACCCAGTGCAGTAGCTTAACAAACCTAGCATATTTCCGTTCTTTTGTTCCTGGTGAACGAAGTCAAAATTGAACTGGTTAGAGGTGTATGTAAAAGAACAACATTGACTTGCATTAATTTCAGCATGTGGCAGGCTTTCAACTGTGTTCAAAGTTCGGGTTTTAGCCTCAAAAGTTACAGCACTTGTTTTTCCGCAGAGAAATGTCATCTCCAGCTCAAGCAGACGAGGATGAGATGGAGGAGGAAGAAGAAGAAGAAGAAGTGGAGTTTGTATCAGTAAGTCACGTGTCAAATTTATCGGGTTTAAAGGAAAATCAAGAGGTCTAAACGATAAGAGATGATCGATTGTATTTGCTTACTTTCTGTCCGTTGACAAATTTGGATGGACGAATTGTGCAATAACAACACCATCACATTACACAAGCCTTGCATACTCCATTTGATAAATGTATTGTATATGTGTTTAATAACATTAAGTGGCTTGTTATCCTGTACTTGCTTCAGGAGGGCCCCATCAAACCTGTACTGGAATGTATTGATCTGCTGAGTGACAGTGAGGATGAGGGATGTTCATCGTTCGGAGGAGGGGTGAGTGGCTGAACAGAACATCCTTTTCATTAAATTCTGTGAATACCTAACTACAGTTATGAAATTGTTATGCCTTCTCTTTCTAATATAGCTTGAAGATGAAATCGCCCGTCACAAAGCACGTGTTACGTCTACACTGGACAGACTAGCACACAAGGTGGCCCGAGAGAAGAAGGAACGAGCAGATAAATGTAGAGCATTCCAGGTGAGGTCCCTTTGGTATAAAATGAGCTGCTATCATTGGTTAATTGTCAGGTTGTAATTAAGCTTTTCATTTCCTTGGAGGTGTCTTCATCACAATACTGTCTTTACTCACTCCCTCTTGAATTTAAGTGAGATTTTTGTTAATCATAAGGACATTTTTGAGTGTAAAATAAGAAGGCATTATGGTTCCAACTTTAATTTTTTTCAGTAAGGTCCAGTCTGTAGTTTCACTGCTGGCAAAACTTTCTTGACAATGTATTAACACCCGTAATTAGCATCTTATTTCAAGGCTAGATGTAACCAAAAATACTGGGCAGAAATTTCCTGAGTGTGCTGTCTGGTGTATGGGGTCAGTTGAGGTCAGTTGTAATAACAATAGTGCCACCTGGTGGGCAGAATGGAGAGAACAGCTACAGCCTTTAGTACAAGGATGAATAAACAACTATAAAGCATATGAAAAGAAAATCTAGTATATGTTCTGTTTTAGTGCATCTCTGTATTTTTTTTCTTTTTCAGGAGAAGCAAATCTTACAAAAAGCTCATGGGCGACAGGAGCTGGCTTTTGGTTCTGCAGTTAATCAGGAGGCAAAGCGCTGTGTAGACATGTGGTTAAAGATGCCAGGTACATTTTTAATCAGCCATCTGTTGCATTATCTCTGACATCATCACATAATAAAGTAATTTGTCAGAACAGCAGGCTTTTTTTTCTGTCATACTGTTTTATTAGTATACTCTTTTGTGCTGCTGCAATGACCCACTTTCCTCACAGGGATGATTATAGTGTTATTTTGTTTTAATACATGCACCCATGTAAACATCAGCCTTTTATGATGCTAATATGTCAGCTGACCGTCTCAAACTCTGTGATTATTTAGGTGTTCAACCTGGAATGATTGGTGCTGGTTCTGGAAGAAGAAGGCACGTACCTGCTTCTTTCCCTGGTAATAGCTCAACGAGACACACCTGTCCAGTGATTAACTGTGGTCGAATTTATGACAACACATCCCTCCTTGACGGGCACTTAAAAAGGTAATTATCCTCTCTTCATTTCCGTGCTGGTGTAATGGTTTTATCATTTTCCTGTTTCCTGTACGAATTGATATATTTTTAAGTAAAATATCTTGTGTGCAGGTTTGATCATTCTCCTTGTGACCCAGCCATCAATCTGAGGGGAAGTTCTTGTGAGCTCTTTGCCTGTGTTGCCTGTGGTCAACATTTTCAAACCAAAGAAGCATGGAGGAGTCACCTTGAAACTAAGGTTTGTGCACACAAGATTCAGTTTTACCAGTTAGTTATTTCAGGTCATGGCTCACTATTGATTTATATGAGTACAAAAAAACCTAGACTGTTCTGTTTTGAACCCTAGGTGTCCTCGTCTGCTGCGAATAATCACACCATTGATCAGACCTATCAGCGGATTGTGAGCTTTGCCTGTCCTGCCTGCTATCTCCTCTTCAACCTCAGAGACGAGTGTCTGCAGCACATGTCAGCCAAAAACCACTTCACAGAGGCACTTGCCATGAGTGGTAAGATTTTATTTTCTGTACATTTTTACTGTAACCTCACATATCCATATCTCCCTGACCTTAAAGAAAGCAATCAGGAGGTATGACATGAGCAAGATTATGTGTGTCATTTATTTTTCTCTTCTTGTTAAAGAACCCAGAGGAAGAGCACAGCCTGTTCCTATCCCACAATATATAAAGAAATCTGTCATTGCTTTATGCAAGGATGTGCCGTTCAATGTCCGATGTTCTTTATGTCATAAAGTACTGATGTCACATCAGGCAGCTCAAGCTCACTTTAAGTAAGTTTTGCTTACATAACCCTGACATGCATTGTTGCATATTTGATTTTATGTGTCTCTGTCAGACTTTGTATTTTTTTGTATTTTTACTGTTCCCTCCTTTGTTCTTTTTCAGTGTGCACTGCAGACAAGGCTGTGCGGTGGCCAAGGCTGATAAAACAATAGTGCAGGTGATGAAGCAGCTGCAAGTGCGAGGGCAGTGCTGCCACTGCCGTAAAATCTTCCTCAGCCAAGCTGAAATCGAGAGACACAAAGAATCGACCCAGCATGATGTAGAGGTCAACCAAACAATGGCAAAAGCACTTCTTCAGCACTGCAGGTTTGGTGAAATTCAACACAGCCAGAGGGATAAAGAAGCACAGAGGAAAAGACAGTCAGCTGGCCTTGAAACATCTTTCCAAAAGAGAACCCGGAAGGAAAATGCTCTTGAAAATTCTCCAACCAAGCGGCAGAGACTCGGCTCAAGTCCGAATGCCGAAAGCAGAAATTTAATGACAGCCTGGTGTTGTGAGTGTGGTCTACAGTTCCCAGAAGAGGCAGCAGCCAGTAAGCATCTCCTGGCAGTGAACCAGATTTTCCATAAGTGTGGCGTGTGTGGCAAACTCATGGGAGAGTCTTCAATTACCCACCTGCATATGTGTCGCTTCCATGGTGGAGCTCACCTCTCCAACTTCCTCTACTTCTGCCGCAAGTGCAAAGTGGAAATGCCCCGATACGAAGACATCCTGTTGCATGTGACAGGAGCTCACAGTGGCCACACCTACTTCACTGAACAAGAAGTACCTGAAGAGGTCGGCACAGTCATCGATGCAAAGCCGTCAACCAGCCACGATGTACATTCATCCTCCAAGTCCACAGCTCAGCAGAACACAGCAGAGCCATCTCCTTCAAACGCAGAGCAGAGCTGGATGTGCAGGATGTGCGAGGACATCTTTGACTCGGAAGCGGCCGTCCACAAGCACTGCAGCGACGTGAGCAGTCACAGCTTTCAGAGGTTCATCTGTGGACATTGTCCTCAGAAGTTCTTTAAAGAGTCCACCGTGCGCAGACACTGTGTGAACGAGCACGATGGGGAGATAAAGAGCTCCCACTTCTGCGGCCTGTGCGACAGCATGCAGTTTGAATCTGAAAGCGAGTTCTTGGGGCACTACAAGAAACTTCACAGTAAAGACTACTACTGTATGGATAGTGCTGAGGTTGTTCAGCCTGCTGTCGCCGAAAGCACCAGTCAGCCTACATGCCCATGCATGGGCTCAGAAAAGAGCAAAGAGAAAATGAAAGCTACATACACACAGTGCATGAGGAATCTGGCCTCTGATGGAAAATGCCAGTACGTGTGTACTCCTTGTGGTGTGTCTGTGCCTTCCTATGCTCGAATGAAGACTCACGTCCACACAAAACATGCAGCCTTGAACCTGGAGAAGACGTTTGAAGTAGAATGCAAAGCTTGCCAGGAGAGTTTCGAGGGTGTACCAAGTTTCCATAAACACTATCACTCCCTACACTGTACACTGGAACCGTGCACGAGCTCCAGGACCTGCAAGAAAGACGTGAAAGCAGAACCTACCACTGTAAAGATACCTAACGCTGTGGAGATCGAACCAGACAACAATGGTAAATCACTTCACGGCACATTCTAGCTTTTATTGTTTAACTTAGCTAACAAGCTAATGACTGTAGGCCATAAATAATGCGTAGCAACTGTGTAATGTATGCTACAAAAAAAGTATAGAAGCAAATAAATCTATGTGAAATGACATCACATTTTTGTGTGTATTAAAAATCATGATATGAGGAATATTGTTTGGATTTCTTTGACTACAGATTTTAATGAGCCAGCCGCTCTTTTCTGTGTGCTCTTTTACAGAGGGGTCAAATGATGAGATGAAGGAAGCTGTGTCTGTGCTCGATGAAGAAGCAAGAGAGTCAGCAGGTATACTGTGCAAAAGAATGTAAATGTTTCAGCTCAAGATGTTAGCGTTCATGGTGCCCTGTAAAAGATGAATCTTGTAGAAGAAGAAATAAAATGAAATGTGATCAAACACTTAGATGTTCTCAGTATTGTTAAAGTGACCTGTTAAACTGTGTTTTTTGGGGTTTTTTTTGGACTTTCTGTAACAAAGATTCTTATGTTTTTTTATTTATTTTCTTTTTTGCAGAGTTGGAAGAAGCTCTCAAAAGAAGTCTTGTGGAATTCTAATGCCCTGACGACCTTGAAAGCTTTATGAAACCTTTATGACACAGTTTATCAGACATTGTATTGAAACAATTTGTATGAGGTAATTCTGTTCAGAATATGTTAAATAAATGTTAGCTGTCATTTTATGTTTTCTAGATCTTTCTTTAATTGTTTGAATTTAATGTAGGACAACAAAGGCTAGAAATCCTCTATTCCAGTTACAGTGTAGCTGCCTGATCATAGCGTCGTTGGCAGATCTTATGTTTTTGAAGACTGTGTTTTGGCTGTTGATTTATGCAGTCACCTGCTATGAAAGGCACGACACTTCAGCGTGTCAACACATGTGCTATAGATGGCATCGATGACTCTGCAAGATGCCGTAGCTGAACTTTTGACCACGGTGCCAAGTGTGTCTCCAGTTGCAGTCTCTGTTCTCAGTGCAGACATGAAATCCAGTGGATAGTCTGCACCAGTTTTTCCTGGAGTGCACCAAATCATTCTTCTAAAATGATTTTTATTTGTCTTAGTTAATGCTAGTTAGGAGTCAACAGAATAGAGAAAGAAATGTGATAATGTGTTACATAATTTGGAGCACAGGGTACACAACCCACCACAACAAATTGTTCTTCCACCCACTTGGATGAAGATGAAAGAAATTTTGGAGACATACCATCAGGGGCCTGTTAAGTGCTTGTTGCACCAAATCGTTTTTGTACACAAGTTTGAATATAAAGACTCTCCCACATGGAACTCCTGTTTAATTGCAGATGCAATTCTGGCAACAACACAAATGAGTTTCCTTGTGTTGTCATTAAAGGAGACTGACTAGTTTTAAAGTGGATTCACACTGCAAATTGGCAATTGTATGAGTTATGAGATGCTCTCTTTGTAATTGGGTTATACTGCAGTCTACTGTATTCCCAAAATATTTGCCTTCTGTCACATCCTCTGTAGTTACTCACCAGGTGGTAACACTTTGTTTATGCGCTCATGGAACAAGTTAATTCAGATCAAACCCTCCTGGTTGTGGAATTTAACACCTGCTGTCTAACTACACTTTGTACCACTGGTGTGAAACCACTTTAATTCTCATTCAGCAAGTTGTCAAATACAGCAGATAGATCAGGATGGTTAGTTTAAAGAATGCACTAAATCCTTATTATATAGTGATTCATAACAAAAAGCAGTGGCCTGTCAGCATCAAATGTTTCAGAATAGATAAAGGGTGTTCTTTTTTCTTATTTGACATTTCTGATCTTTATTTTGTGGATCTCAAACCCACTCTATACAAGTGTTCCTTGAAATAATGAGTATACTAATAGAAAACCCTCACATGAGGTTATATGTTGTTAAATAAAAAATAATGAAAACTGGCAATTGAGTTATATATATGTACATCAGTGCAAGTCTGTACGTGGACCCTCTGGAGTTTCTCAGGGACCTGTGGTGGTCCTCGGACCCCACATTGGGAACCACAGATCTTGTTCTGGGCTCCTCGGGAAACTTCTGCGAGGAGCGACTGAAGGAAGTTGCAGCCCATGTTAGGAAATGTTCTCCCTGGGGCGCTGCTGCAGCCGGTGGAGTCAGTGTCAGCTGGGCGGCACAGGGTGTTGATCGCACACGGGATTTTACTCTCAGGCACGGATCGTTAATAATAACACTTAGAAGAAGAAGAAGAAGAACCATATTCCCCCGACATGGCTCAAGCTAAAATACACGCGAAAATGAGCGAGGTTCCGTGCAGCAAGTTCAGCAGGACTCTGTCCATGGCAGACCGCTCCGGGCAACTCCTGGAAAATCTGGATCAGCTGGAAGTGAGGTACAGTGAAGTAACAGGCCCCAGCCATGTGCGTTATGTACAGTGCGAGCTGTTTGAAGCACTATCGTGTTTACATTATGTCATTTTCGCAACAAGTTATATTTACAGGCTACATCACCATGTGTATTGTACCTTAACGTTCATTATTTATGATGATCCTGTTCTTCAAACCATCACAAACAAAACCGTTATTTTTTTTTTTACAATGGAGGGTTGTGGTTTTGAGTGGGCGGTGGTGATTGTGACCTGCCTCTGTTTCTCTCGAACCAGGGTGGAGGCTTTACGCGAAGCAGCAACGGCCATGGAGCAGGAAAGGGAGTGCATCCTGGAAATGATTCAGTCCATACAGAACAGTCAAGAAATGCGTAACATCTGTGCCGGTGAGGCTGCATGCTGACACGTCTGTCTTCAGTTGTGTATCTCTGTCGCTGCTATAAAAAATAGTGATCCGGTGAGGTTATCCTCTGAAAGCTACACTGTAGGTGGGAGGGGATGTTCAAAAACCTCAAGGGATTTAAAGGAGGAGAGTCAACATGAGCGTTTTTGTACCCCACCCTAGACAAGATGGAAGTTTGCATCAGAGTCATAATAGTTTGTTTTTCTTCCTCCTAGTTTCCAATAGGCTACTTGTTCCATATTGAAGGATACACAACAGGTAGTTACAGTCTAATTACCATACAGTATCATTGATTTCCCAATTGAAGTTTGTCCTGATCTATAAATGTGTATTATTATATTGTATGTACACTGTGCAGTGATCCGGTCGTAAATAACACAATTGTGAATCTTATAGAGAATCCTGCATCGATTTTGTTGAGTCTGTTTTGTTTACACTTGTAAGCATATAATACAGTATGATAAAATGCTGTTTTGGTGGTATGAAAAAGCTGAATCAACTCCTCAGTGACACTGTTTAAAATGAAGTTCATAAGTTTGAAAGTTGAGTTGTCTTCATTATACCTGAGGGCAATTTATTGTGCCAGCCAGCAGCAGCCAAATAAATCATATAGAGCAATACAAAGACACAGCCACTTCCAGATCAGTATCTCAAATAGATTCCAAACAATAAATCAAAAATGAAATCCAGTGCAATAAAAACACAACAAATACACAAATGGTTAAATAACTATAAAAGGTAGAGAGATGTAAGATCTGTGTAAAATCACAGTGAGTTATTTAAGAAACCAACTGAAGCAGGAAAAAAGGAGTTTAGGCATCTTCGTAGTTTGTGTCTTAGACTGGATCGAAGCTGTATGAAGTCCCTGAACAAAGCGTGGCTTGGATCAGGCAGGATTTTAGGGGCCTTGTTCAGAGTCCTGACCTTATATAGGTTGTTAAGGGTCGTTTCTGCAATTAGGATTGGAGCCCATCCCAATAGGACAGCTCTGTTCACCTGAGTTGTCTTATGTTGAGACTAAACATGTCCTTGTTGTGTGGCGACACAGAACAGATTGCATAGATGTTCTTATGATTGTGTCCATTACAGTACCAATGTATTTCATTCATTTGAAGATGTATCGCTTTCTCTCTTGCTTTATGTATTCTAGGGGAGAGAGAAGAGTTGGAGTTGACTGCAAACCGTCTGATGGGCCGGACACTGTGTGTGGAGATCTCCGTTGGCACAATCAGAAACTCCATGCAGGAGGAGGCGCTGCGCAAGGCCACATCTATAATTGACGACATAGTGCAAAAGTTACTGACTGACATGGACGGCGGCCGGGAGCGGCTGCTGGCCCTGCATGCTGCCTGTGTGACTGAGGCGCCGCCCGTCCCCATCGACCAAAAGTTTCAGGCCATTGTGATCAGCTGTGCTCTGGAGGACCAGAAGAAGATCAAGCGGAGGCTGGAGACTTTGCTGAGGAACGTTGAAAATGCTGAAAAGAATATCAAGATAATGGATCACCAAAAACTGGAGGGCCCACAAGCCAATGGCAGTCAATAAGACCTCTCACCAAAACATAAAATGTGTCTTAAGCACCACTAACCTCACGAGAACTGTTGTAATCCTGTACTAACTTTTAGAGAGACTTGACATGTAGCAGAAAGATGAGTCACGGTGGGTAAATTACAGTGATGTTCAACCTTAGGGCTAAAAAAAGCACAATCACGAGTGAACAGACACCAGTATTCTCCTTTTCAGTGATTTCTATACATAATCAAGTTTTATGATCATTTATACTAACCATCTTAATATTGATTGTTGATTGTGTACACCCACCACCCAATGTGTGTTCACGTGTACTAAAGACAGAAACAGATACAGTAGCAGTGGTTCATTGGAGGTTTTGTTCCTTATATAATGATAATACGGTGTCAATAGTCTACCCAGGTGACCTGTGTAAAAAAGCACTGACTTGATATTTCTGTTTTACGATCAGGAACATCTGGACTGAACTTCAGCACAGTATTATTCAGATTAGAGTGAACCGATTTGTCGTGATATTGGTTAAGGAAAAACTGCTCAGTGAACCCAGTGTTACAGTGTCTTTCTCCGTTTCACTCACCTTTTAAATCAGGCACTTGCCACAGGATTTTGGCGTGCATACACTACCTCTCTGTGTGAAGGCAACACAAATCACATTAAGCTGTAGATTCAGTTCACATTTGCAGCCGTTTGTAAAAAAACGGTTTTGTCTTTTAGGTGAATGTATTGAGGGTGGCCAATGGGAATCAAATGGTTATCAGTTGTTTTTTATGGAACCTATTCTACATAGGTTGTAACACCCTAAATAAACACTTGTTTAATGTTTTTTCTTCCCTTTTTCTTGTTTAATGTTTTTTCTTCTTTAATCTTTCCAGTAACTCACACATGTTCATATCAAAGCTGTATCTGATGTTGCGATCATATATATTTTCAAAATTGAGACAAATTCTTATTTAGGCTCGTAGATGGTATGTATCAACAAGGCAATGGTGCTACAGTCACATGCAGGTGTATAGACATCTTTGTAAGTTTAACTATGATGTCTCAACTCAAGGCCATATTTGGTTGGAAGAAAGCCTTTAAGGATGTTGAGTTAAACATTTCTAGTCTGTCACAACTTATTTCCAAGGTTAAGACTCAAGCTCCACACCAGACCTGTTACTAATACACCATTGTGTTGACAGGAGTATGGTCATTTGAAATAACACACTGGATGCCCAAGAAAAAAAGTTGTTTTTATTTAAGTCAGATTACCGTCAACCTTCCCACCAAACCTAAGGTGCACAGTCATGTGGCACACTTCAAGTTGTGATGCATTTGTAAACTGTTAAAACAAAGATCCAACAGAGTTGTTTTTGTCAGACTCTAAGCATACATATGTCGGTCTGTCTATCTTAATGTGTGAAACTAGTTTGTGAAGTTGTGTGTGGAAAAACAGTAAGACACCTGAGAGACAGCACATAAGTATGGTTAGTTTTTAACTTCTGGTTCTTTTCAGATTATATATGCCATCTTGATGATAAAGTGCGCTAAATCCATTCAGTCAAAAAAGCAAAAAGGCAAAACACAATGTTACAAGTAAGAGGAAGCTTGAGAAAGAATTATTTACAGAATTACTGTGCAGGCAGTCTTAACAAACAGCAAGAGTAGGAGTCAAATGTTATTGATGGTCAGAGGGGGAGAATGTAAACATAGACAAGGCATTGTGGCATCGCAACCATGACTGTGCGTTCACTGATGTGGAAAAAGTTGTACATGCATTAGTTGTCACACTTTTTTTCAAAACAACTGTTCACATACAAACTAATGAGGGATCTTGAAATGTGATACAATATCAGTTCCAATGGTAAAATCCCACTGCTGGGATTTTCACAACAGACTATGAAATGAAAAAAATATAAATTCAGTCCCATCACATCTTCATTTCACACAGATCTGAGATCAATTACAAACCTTTTTAAAAAGACAAAAACATGCATGCACATGTAATCCCAGATGACTATGTATTACTGTATAATTCCATGTAAAATATTTAAAATGTGTCTATCAATAAAGAAATGTTAATAATCTCAGACAGGTCATTAAATATAAGATGTAGCCACACGACCACATATTCTTTTGTGCTTGGTAAACCGGTGTCTTTCAGGTAATGAGTTTTGGAAGGAACAATTATAAAAAGGCTTGACTGATGCAGACAAGGCAATAACATATGGTTCAGAGCTAGCTGCCCTGGAGACTGAGCATTGGGAGATCGTTTTTGGATTGCACTCGTGTAGTGAGAAGAAACTGGACTTGCTTGCATATTCAGGCACATACAAGCACTTCAGTTGAGAAATATCCAATCATAATGTTCAGCTTTTAAAAAAAAAAACTTCAGCGAACAAGGCTGCACCACAGGGGCAGATGTAACTGTGCTATTCCTACTTCCTCTCCCTTCTCTCCATCAAAACAGGAGCAGAATGATGTTAACAAAATAATAATAACTGGTAAGATACAACAGAGGCCAAAGAGGGAAAAAAAATGCACCATTTATAGTGTTTGAAACGTTAGAAATGTAGTGAAAACTGAATACAAATGTAGTGAAACATATTCACTCGTAGGCTAACTGGTGAGTTACTCAAAGCTGTATGACATTTTAAGAGAATCTCAGTTAAATATGAAATATGTATGTAAACAAGTGAAATTAAGACATTGGTACCATGACTGATTGATGATGTGATGTACAGTACTACAATTCAAAGAGTACCATTAATTCAACCCATGTTTTATATCATTAAGACTTAGTCAAAGTCTTAGAATTCAGTCGATAAATGTGTAAAGAAGCAGACATGGAGGAAGATTTTTAACAATAGTTATTGATATTTGGTTATACAGAGGAGCACATTTTATTAATTTCATGTTAACATCCAAATCACTGCAGTGTTAATATTTAACTACAGCTCAAATAAATGGAAATTTGGCACTATGTCAACACCTAAGTGAAAATATCACTCAACACTGTTGATTTGTACAAAAATACTTCTGCACAGAGAATTCCCTCTGGATTTTATAGTGTTTTTGTCCATGAAACAATAGATAGAAACAATAGTGTGTCTGTCACTAAAATTGGAGGACTCTATCTAGAGAAGGCTGCAGCTTCCAAAAGGATTTTTACTCTTCTTGGTCCTTTGTTTGTTAGGTCTCAAGGTGATGACTTCTCTGCCGTTGCTGGAGCTCTGGTTGCAAACATTACTACTTGTGGTATTAAAAACACCTTTGGAAAAACACAGTAGATGAGTTACATCACCCCCAAAAAAACGTAGCATGAAAGGTGATCTGCAGAAAGATTTCTTACCTATTTTATTGCTTGTTGTGTGGACCACCTCTGTCTCCTCTGCTGTTTGCTGTTTGAGTCGCTGAAGATATTTCTCAGCTAAGTATTTAAAAACTATAAAGAGAAAAACAGAAGGCATGTTATGAAAGGAACATTCAGAATGAGTTTGTTTCCTTTCCAGAAGACCACATTTCATTCAGCGACCCACCCTCGTTGACGTTGAGGTCCTCTTTTACTGAGGCTCGATAAAATCGTAGTTTAAGCCTTTTGGCCAAAGCTTCTGCCTCCTCGCTGCAATGCAAGTAAAGAGAACACGTTTCTTGAATTCATGGTAAGGCACACTGCTTCAATTACATTTACCAGTCACTATCAGTTGTCTCTCCACTGTGACTTTCACAGAAAAATAAAAAGAAACTTACTTTTTTATAACAGTCTCTTCCAGGAGGTCAATTTTGTTCTGCACTAGAACTGTGGGAATATCTCCGACCTCTGCCTCCACCTTCTCCCTCCAGCTGTCAATGGCCTGATACGACTCCCTGTCTGTGGTGGAGAACACTAGCACACATGCCTGCGCTCCTGGAATGCAAGACAACACACCATGACAACAATTCACATTTTACAAGCTAGTTACTCTTTTTAAAAGAGGACTTCATTTATTCTGATACATAATTCACCCTCCAGTCCCATTGGTAATTCACATTTGAGGTGGTATTGTGTGCCAGAATGTTTGCTTTGGTTAAATGCTGTGCTGCCAGTAAACCATAAAACCCCAAACAAAGCTAAACTCCAACAGTCAGGAAAGGTCAGTGAACCAAAGCAACAGTGGTAAGAGACTTACCACGATAATAAGCCTTGGTGATAGCGTCAAACTCCTCCTGCCCAGCAGTGTCCCACAGCATTAGTCGTACCTCTTCATCATTTACTCTGAAACAATTAACAGGTAATGAGGGAAAATGTGTGTAATAATTCCTAGTTAGCAGAACAAGATCGTACCCAGCAGCACAGTTGTTTCTTTCTCTAATACTTATGTAACTTTCTCAAATCTGTTTTATGTGAGAACATTTCATGTCACTTGTTTTCTGGTTTATTCAGTTCTTGAATGAAGTTGCAGTTTTTACTTCAAAATAACATTAAAAAGGACAATGTATGTGTTTAAACTGCGGTTACATCAGAGCACAGAAGTAACTACCAGAAATACAGAGAAATGAGAACTTGTGTGAAACAAGCTGCTTACAGAATCTGCCTTTCTAGGAAGTCCACTCCAATGGTCTTTTTGTAGTCCTTGGTGAAGATGCCCTTGCAGTAGCGCTGGATCATACTGGACTTTCCAACAGCTCCGTTGCCAACCACGACCACCTTAATGGCCACTTCCATGTCCTCCTCCAACATGGTGGCGACGTACAGGTGCTTTTCTCAGTTCCACTCTGCCCTGGTAGTTTCAGTGATGTGACACAGACATATACACCACCTGAAAGCATAAATTTAAAAACACTGATGTGTATTCCTACCTTTATATTACAGGTTACTACAGCAGAAACAAATGCTTATGTTTGTGATACAGTGGGATCAAAGAGTCTGAGACTTTGACTGAATCCACTGTGAAAATAAGATATCAACAAAATTACAAGAGCATAAAGCAACTGCCTCTTTTCTTTCAGCCAACAGCCAAAACTTTCAAAGAGTCCAATTTAAATTTTAATGGTTCACCCAATTCAAAATTTCATAACTTTTGTCACCACAGGTTACAATAAATATATAATAAAGGACAAGGTACACTCTAGTGAATGACTTTATATACACAATAACTGAAATTGCCCATTTAACTTTCATGTGTGTACTCAAATTGAACAAACAGTTGTAAATTTTACAGGGAACTCTTATGGAGTGGCTGTGCAACGTGTTTATTCTTCCATTAGCACTGAATGCAGCAGACTCTGCATAGCAACGGGGTCCTCCACAGTTATATGCGTGTAGCAGCTGAGTGTGATGCTAAACAACATATTGTGGGAAAGCTGTTCCCAATGGACACAGAGAACCTACTGTGTGACTGTGGTGCCCAACAGTCTGTCTGTCACAATATGTATTGCAGCCGAAGATATTATTCAACAACCATAATTGAGCTGCTTGATGCAGCAGTTGTTACAACACACATTGAAAACATGGTTTAGAATAACCTATGTCACCTATGGTCATGAACTCTGGGTCATGACCGAAAGAACAAGATCCCGGATACAAGCGGCCGAAATGAGTTTCCTCCGCAGCTCCCTTAGAGATAGGGTGAGAAGCTCTGTCACCCGGAGGAGCTCGGAGTAGAGTCGCTGCTCCTCCACATCGAGAGGAGTCAGTTGAGGTGGCTCGGGCATCTGTACCGGATCCCTCGGAGGTGTTCCGGGCATGTGACCCAGGACACGCTGGTGTGACTATGTCAGCCTGGGAACGCCTTGGGGTCCCTAGCTGGAGGAAGTGTCAGGTCTGGGGATCCCTGCTCAGGCTGCTGCCCCCGCGAATAAGCATGGTTTAGAATAAAACAGACTGCTCTTTATTTCTACAGTCCTCTCAGGTTAATACACTTGATCCAACACAGGATCCGGTCTTGCTTTTAACCTACCATCTCACCAGCCAAGTTGTATATTTGCACTATTCTTCACTTCTCAGTCTAATCATTTCTAGAAAGTGGTTCAAAGTGGATTATAACTGAAGAGAAGTTGGCCACTAGTCTTAAACAGTCTGTTCACACACAATGAAATAAGTTTCAACATCATGCTATCAATGTCAATAATAATGCTCTTAAATTATTTAACATACCTATATATTACTGTGATGACAGTGAGAATATAAAGCAGCAAATCTGACAACAATCTGTGATTTTCCATACCTGCACGACTAAACTTCCTAGGGTCTTCTGATAATCATATTTTGCCTATGAAATCAACAGCCCATTCATGCCATGTATATTTCTTATAAAGCAAAAATCTAAACTACAGCCCGATCTTTTACGTGATAAACCAGCAGGGAAAAAGAACTCAGTTAACTATGTAGGGGATAATGTATTATACACCTCCTTCCAAGTCAGTGAGTCATCTTCAGACTCACCGTTACTCCAGCCAGGCCTCAAGGCGGGGCATCGTTACAAGCAATATTTTAGGCACAAGGAGAACAGACGGTGCAGTATAAGATGTAAGCACTCCTTTCTCGGGATTTACCGGTACTGTAGGTAATGTGTAATATATTCCCAACGTCTGTGAGTAGAGTTAAGTAGATCGTAAACTTTCCAGTGTTTTTTTATTGGCCCAAATCAGACTCCCTCGCCCTCAAGACATGACCTGTTGAATAGCAGCTGTTAAGAACCAGGCAGCTGCCGGTGTAGTCCCCTAAAGCTGAATGAAGCGACCGATGCTGACCGGTGAAAATTAAAAAGCTAGCAAACCCACCGAACGGGTAAATTCTTACCTGTAAAATCACGTATCGACTCACCCGTGGTCCGCCAACATTAGATGAGCTAACCAGCCAGTTAACCCACAATCACATATCTGCAGCCTCCCCTTGCTCTTCTCTGAGACAAGAGGAGACGCTAGTGACTCTGGTGCTAAGGTTACCTAGCTAAGGTTAGCCACTTTTCCTGGAGAAAACAAGCTTCTGCTTCGCCCGTTAATGATATCTAGCTAATGCCTCACAGAGCCAGCGGCTTCCGCTTCAAAGAGGTAGATAAACGTCGACAAGTGTCTAAAAATACGTGACATTTAAGGAATGAAGATATCTGTCTATCGGCATTACTGTCTATCGGTGAGCCTACCTCTCAGCTAACTACGTTGCGCATGAGAGTAGCTAGCATGGCAACTGGCTAGCTCGCTAATTTTTGTTGCTAAGCAGCAGAGCCAAAGAGTGCACAAGGCAAGATAGTTACATGTCTCTCTCTCTCTCTCTCTCTCTCTCTCTCTCTCTCACACACACACACACACACACACACACTCTCTCTCTCTCTCTCTCTCTCTCTCTCTCTCCCTCTCTCTCTCACACAGACACTCTCTCTCTCTCTCTCTCTCTCTCTCTCTCTCTCTCTCACACACACACACACACTTCGACTAAACAGTCTTAGGAACATTTGGAGCTCTAAAGTCACGACTGCAAATGTGGCTCCTGGTGTCCTTTTTTGGCACGATGTATAATGGAGACAACATGTGGACATTTCCCGTGTGTCTACCCCCTCCCTGATATATATTTTTATGTGTCGTGTGTTGCACATGACATGACATTTTAAAAATTAAAAAAATAAAAACACCACCATCAAATAAACAAATCTTCGAGTAGGAGAGCATCAAATACTTTCACCACAAGCACAAAGCTATTCTGCAATAAATAATAATAAATTGCATATAACAATATTATTAGATTTGATGTCAACGCTGCACACTCAGTAACAATGCTGGTTGACAGTCCCAAAGTTTCCATGAACTTTGATTTTTAATTGCAGATACATTCTCAATAAATCAAGCATTACTACATATTACGACCATGACCTATTTTTGAAAGCTTTCTGGTAAGGCCAGAGCATTTTAGGGAGAGATGCTGGGGCCCGAAGTCCACATGTTCCGGGTGCGTTTGTTATGTACTACATATGCCCCTATGGATCCCTGTTGCATTCAGCTCGACGGCAAAGGATTCATTAAAGCCTGTAATTGTATTAACCACAGGCTATATTCAGTCGTAATTTCTCCAGGTACCGTATATGACAAGTTCAAATGTGTCTTTAAAGGTGAAAGGATTTGATGCTGTCGTTGACAACGGCAGAGGCGGAACAACTTAACGAGCGCTCACGTTATGACAGGGTTCCTCTTCCTGAGTTCACTAAAAACGTCACCGTTTACCCGCGTTTGTTGAACAACCCACTTTGTTTGGCGGGACTGATCATTGAGACAGCTGCTCCATCGTTTAATCGGTAACGTAGTGACAATATTACACACTAATTCTTCGACCAGTCGTTTGTGTTATAAGCTGCTCAGTTTGATTTAGAGCTCGGTCGACTTCAATTGAGTTTCCAAGGTAACCTACTGTGCGTTAGCTAGCATCTTTCACGACGTACAAGTTAGTGTTGTGCGTCCAGCGAACGTCTCTGGACTCTGTCAGAGATACCATCTTGATAAGGTGCGCTTAGTAAGTTAAGTCTCAAGCTGCCGGTCAGACTGAGTGTAAATATATTAAAGCTTGTACCTAGTCATGTTAATTATCTGTGTCTTGTTGGCTCACTGTTGCTACGCTTGTATATCCATGTAGGAATCAACTTCAGAATAGTCTTTGCAGACTGGTCAAGGCCAGCTTGGACAGATGCAGATCAAAAAAATGTTTTGTTTGTGCTTTATGCACGAGTATATGTATATATGTCTTTCTACTCCCTACCGGCGTTTTCTGAGGAATTATAGTAAGATTAGCTTGTGCCACCTCAGTATAGTTTAATGACAGGTAGTAACTGAGGTTAGGTTTTCATTTTATGTTTGTTTTTTAATTACATTAACTGGGTCACTGTATTTTTTGCATTTCATAAGGTCAAGGTCATGTAAAAGGTCAGACAATTCCTCTGTCCATCCTTTTTAATATTTTGACCTTGTATGGATGCAATTAATGATCATATACTATTCCTCAGTTCATCAGTATTTTTCTGCAGATTATCTTTTTTGATCAGTTTGCGTTTAGAAACATAAAGAATGAAAATATGTCAAACATATGACAGCTTCATATGTATTGTTGATACTTTTGTCAAACCAACAGTTCGAAACCCAAAGAGTTTCAGTCGACTATTTGTGACCAAACAAAGCAGTATATTATCTCATTTGAGAAACTGGACTCAAAATGTGGTAGCATTTTTTTCCTGTAGTTTGCTTAAATACAACAAAAACATATGTGATTATTAAACTATTTGCTAATGGTATTCTGTCAATCAACAAATTGATTAATCAGTGAATTGACACTGATTTGGACCTCACTGTGTGTGTGTTTCAGTTGCACCAGACATCCTAACATGGTGGCTTTTTATCTGGTGGTACATTAAACATTATTGTTTTCCTTTAGGATTTGGCACAATGCAGTTTGGTAGCAGACGAAAAAAGATTGATACCAGCCCTCAGACGGAGCTGTATGGACATGCTCTGCAGTTCTATGGGCAGCCTCCGCTTGAAAACATCTCCCTCTCTGAGTTTGAGACCTTTGCTGTGGACAGAGTAAAATGTAAGTACTTGATCTCATGCCATTCAAATTACATTTGAATGATGACTTTTGCTGTAAGCATCGTACTCTCCGATGTTGTGAAATACATTTTCAATGTGTTTAAACAAGAACATATCTTCTTTTAATGCCACTGCAGTGTTGAAGACCACTGAGAATTTGGGAGTGAGCTACGTGAAATTGTCAGAAGACTACAAAAAGAAACTGTCTGCTGAGTCTAAAACCCTGAACTTTCCTTACAGGCTTGACGCAGTGAGTATTTTTATCATGACATACAAAGAAAACTTGTGCAAACTTCAAAAATCATCTTCAAAGCTCTACCATACAGTGATTTCTGTGTTCATAATCCCGGTGTTGGTTTTCAGATGACGCCTACACAACATTCATCTTAAATTGTCATACTGCATTGATCAGTACTGCTAGTTGCAGCCATAGATTTCTATGTATCAGTAGTGTTGTTGACTTCTGTGTCTTTTTTAGGTTTTAGGCATCCTTTTTCAGGTTGTCCTAGAACGGCGCATAAATATGAATTTTTTTCAACAAAAAATCTGTCAAAGTTTTTACTCAAAATAGCAGCTGAAGAATTACATAAACAAACACTAGAAGCCTGCACCTGTGGCAGGTTGGCTCCTCTGACAACATTACCAGACAGAATATAAATGTCTGTCTTTTGTTTTTCATATGTTCAAGTTAATTAAAAATCCCCAAAGCCTTGCAATAATTTATGGGATTTAAAATGCTTGTTTTAGATTCACAAGGATGATAAGAAATCTCATATTGGACAAGATGAATATGAGAAACGAAGAAAGGATCATATCTCCCACTTCATTCTCAGACTCGCCTACTGCCAAACGTAAGTGAAAATTATTTCAGTATTTAATAACAGTTGTATCTTTTTGACAACAAATGAGTGTCACTGAAAAGCAGCTAAACTAAATATTTATTTTTAATGGTATCTTAAAGGGAAGATCTCAGGCGTTGGTTTATACAACAGGAAGTTGATCTTTTCCGCTACCGATTCGATGAATTGCCACCGGATCAAAAACGTGAATTTCTGCATAAAAACAATCTGCAATACAACACAGTAAGTTTCTGGAAGCTGTTCTTTTGCTTTAGTTTAATTTTTTGATACATCTCAATGAATAACAGTGTGCATTACATTTCCAAACTTTAACACTGAGTGTGTAATGGTATTCAGTTGTACTCTCACTAGATGGAGCTGTTTGATCACTGTAATTGGACCAATGGTTGTTGAGGGCTTTTTTGTGTGGTGATAAAAAGTTTCATCTTTCTTCATTTATTTATTTATTTTGGTGAAGGACTGACTTGTAAAACAAAAATGATATTTCAGAGATTTTAAATTTACATAAATTGGCAATTTTTTTTAACACTCTAACATTCCTAATAATGTGAAGACTAAGTCTTTGTGCCAGTGTCTTTTGTCTCTCTCATACTTATGTGCATCTAAAATCACACTTTAAAGAAAGCATGCAGCAGGTTTTCATAAGTGGAAAAACTACTGAATAATTCATCAACGCATAATGAGTCTAGCAAGGATGAAAATGGTGCATTAATTTGATAAATGACATTTGGTTTCCATGAGCTTCAACCTTCATTGTATTAACACTGACATAGCTCTGCCTTTGCAACTCTTCACTGAATTCATCATCCCCTTCAATACCTTTTCAGATTAGTGCCACAGAGAAGGAGGCTATGAAGGAGCAGCTTGTCACGTCCAGTTACGGCACCAGTGGAGTCACTGTTGAGAGTCAGGACTTCTACAAAGTAAGTTACTCATCTCTGTCAATTGAGTCCACGAAGAAAGTTAAGTGCTTAAATGTGCCTCCATAAAACAGTTTCTAAACCTTTTAGTTTCCAGTAGGTGAAGGAAATGTGCCGAATATAGACGATGAACTAGTAGTTTTAACATTTGTATTGTAACAGCCAATCAGAAAATGCTTTCATGTTAAAATCACCATCTACACTGTAATTATCTTCAAAGTGATTCTTCTACTCACTATCAAAAGCTCCATTATTTCCGGCAGATGGTCATGTTTCTGTCATTTGGATTTCTGCTCATTTTAACAAAGGGGTGTCCGGGCTCAGCCCTGGGGTTATTGCCATGTTAAAGCAGTGCTCCACCAGTTTTACCCAGATGGTGTCACGTTGTGTTTAAAGCTGGAGGTGGGCAGTTTGGTCACATTAGCTAATCAGGGGAGCTCCTTTAAAAAAAAAAAAAAAAAAAAAAAAGATGGTTCTCAGTTCCGTTATGGGGAAATGTCTGTCCTTGTGATTCTGGAGCTTGATCCACACCTGGGACCAAAATTCAGTGTTTCTGTTTGAAGCCATTACTTACTTGATATGTAACACGATAGTTAATTGGAGTTCCTCTCATTAAGCTGAGGCATTAATCATGAATATTAACCATTAATTTTGGATTCTGACCATCACTACTACATGCAACAATTAATTGCTATCAGTGTGTAACTTCTGCCTCTGGGCCAATTATCACAAGAACTTTCTCACAAATGTCATCCATTCTGTGTATTCCTAACGTAAGAGGACCAGTCACTCTTAAAATAGTCTTTAAAATGAAATATTGATTATACTAAAGTAAAGCCTACTTAGCTCTATGTTTTTACTCGCCTACCCCCAGGGCCTATATTTTGTCAGATGGAGTCAGACCATCTTATAATATGAAATAAATAAGCAACTATTCCTCCCTTAGGCACTTTAAATCAACATATTGGAGAATGCGTACACTCCCAAATGTGTCTGACTATTTTGTAATACTTCTTAAGAAATGTTTTGACATAAGATTGTCAAATCATTAAATGTTAACATAGTGTAGGAATCTCTGAAGTCGGTGTGAATGGTGAACCTGAAAAGTAATTGCCTGATTGACAGATCACCATCATAACCTTTCACAGCTGGGTAATTTAAAGACTGTTTGTCTAAAAGGAAAGGAGAAAATGTCACAGCCTGCTACTTGATTTTACATTTTATGCTTGTTGCAGACAGTCTCCTCATTGAGAATGTAAATCATTAAACTTGCTTTATGGAATATCACAAGAATAAGTCTAAATCCTTGGATCACATTTTAAGTAGCCAAAAAACATAAAGGGCAAGGGGTTGGCATCAACATCCTGACACTATACATGCAAACGGAATATTAAAAGATCTCTTGTGAATGCATTATTTAAAGGAGGTTTTTCTCCTGCTTTTTTTCTTGTTGTTTTTGTAAAGGTTCCCTTTCAAGATGCCCTGGATCTAGTGCGAACAAGAAAGGTTTACCTCAAAGGAGGCTACGTGTACATCCCTCACCAGGATATTGTTACCATTGTTCTCAATGATTTTCGCACAAGGCTGTCTAAAGCCCTCGCAGTAAGTGTTTACATCTCTTCACTGTTTTTGAAAAGATTAATAATGAGTTTTATGTCGTGTTCCAGAAAGCTCAGAGATAAATGAGAATATGTTCTTGGGAGAAAAATGGCAATTTCAGGCATACTTCACAGCTGCAGTTCATGGTGTAAACATGTAACAACAATTAACCATTTTCTGCTTGTACTATATAAATGTACAAGGCTTTAATGCAACACACTCTACACAAAAATACACACTATCATAGATTTGAACAAAAAATCTTTCCGACTCACTCCCACTGCTTCACTTTACATTATATTGTGAGGTATCTCTGTTATGTCCACTCCCTGCACATGTAGTTTCTGTAAATGCAGTTTGTGTATACAGTAACCACGGGTGCATAAGGTATAATATGAAATTGCAATCACAGTTGTTCCTTCGAGAGCCCCAGAGGGCAACTGGAGAAAGTTGTGGTTCAAATGAGGGGAATAAGTATGCACACATGACATAAAATGTCTGGAGGGAAGATCGGGGACAGCTAGTGTGAAAGTGCTTATTCTCCCTATGGGCATGATGTTTTTTTTAAAAGGAAGTGGAAGAGAGTCTATGAAGTCACGATATTGCCACACTTGTGCATTGCATCAAATGCCTCAAGGGATGTGAACCATGATGTTTTGGGGACCAGAGGCCTTTTTTATAATACATGTGAGGAGACAACCATGGTTCAAGTTAAATCGGGGTCCAGACTGGGGAGCAGGTACAGGCATGATCAACAGCCAGCGGCAGTGGCCGTGTACAGTTCATGAATAGGCTTCTTCTGTCAGGAGCACAGAGGAAAGTTAGTGTATAGGTGATTTACAGCCACCGATAAGTGATGTGAGTCTGTTGGAATCAGCCTTAAACAAGTGTGAATATTACACCTTAAGTCACTATCTCAGCAATACAATGTATTATTGTGATATGGAGATGTGATAATAGTGGAGGAGTTGCATCGGGAAATCCATTGTTGGATCAGAACAAAAACATGTGCCTTGAGTTATGTATATTATATACAGTTTCTGTATTCATCATCTACAGGTGTCACAGGCACAGGAAACCAGGTGCCTGGGACTAGGAAAAACACATTCATAAAACTATTTTTGAATGTGAGAGAGTATATAATTAATACGAGGGATCAGTGTTTGCAGTAATTGCATCCACCTTCTGCTGAAAATAAACCCTGCAGTTTTTGCCTGTTAACACAGCAATGATTGTTAGACCAGATTAATGCCATTGACACACCACTGCAGACAAACAGACAGTCCCAGACAAACAGACAGTGGAGCTCATCCTTTGAGTTTGCCTGAAGTGAACCTATCTGCTATGAAGGTTTTGCATCAGTAGATACTTGCTTCTTCGCTGATCATGCATGTGTCACAGAGGGGTTAATCTAATCCTTAGGTATTTGTTTTAATTTCATTTTTACTGAGTGGTGCAGATATGCAATATGCACACACACTTGATTTGCATTTGCCTATGCAGTTAGTTATCAGTAACCACAGAATATATGCAGTATTTACCTGCATCATATGCCGATTGTAGATGTGTCTTTTAGATAAATATGCATCTATAAGTGAAGTATTCAGTATACTGCTGGTGGACAAACTGGCACTTATGTACTGCAAGTTATTGTCAGTTACCCACCAATATACATCAATACAGATGTGTCTGCAGCAAACTAATATATGGGACTGGGTCAAGTACCTGTACACGGGTATATCCTGCATCCCTTTTTAGTTTTATTTCTCCAACTTTAAAAGAAAGCAGCTGTTTGAGTCTACCTGGGACTGGCAGTTCATTGCTTTGTGTATAGAAAATCCTTTAGCACAGGGCTCTTCAATGTTTTTCAGGCCAAGGACACCCTGATGGAGAGATGGTGCAGGGCCTAATGCCATGTATGAACATGCCTTTTTATTGTGCATTCAATACTAAGCTATACAAATAATACACAGGTTCTATATTCATGTTTTTATTTGTAACATGTGCAAGGTAAAGTGAGTAGGATGGACACGTCACAGCCATTTAAAAACATACCATGTTGACTGATACCATTATCAGCAATGTCTGTCAGTTGCATGATAATCATGTATACAAACTATTCAAGTTGATGTTTTTTATTTTAAACATTAACGTGGAACAGAAAAATATCTTAAAAAATTCTAATCAACCAAAAACTTTCACCACCCCCCTGCAGTACTGACTCCCTGTTGAAGACCTCTTTTGCAGTTTGAGCAAGGGTTAGATTGTGTTCTGCTGTCCATTCCTTGTATGCAACTGGGTAGTCACTTTCAATCAGGGCAGCTCTGAGCTAATGCCAGTGTTCAGGACAAAGACTGTACTCTGCACAGCCACTGAACTAAAATGTCTATTGACAAAATGAAGCATTCATCTAAGACTCACTGCCGCGGAAGTCGGGCACTGCACCGGCTGTACAAGTGATTCTGGTGTCCAAGTAATGATTAGGTTGCTCTAATATAGAACGCCATTGTCTCTGTGCTAATGTTGGTATAGTGGACAACATTTGCTTGATTTGCTTTAACCTGAATACATTTCCTCCATTACAGAAGGACAGGCAGCCAGAATTAGAAAAAGAAGAAAAGACAAAAAAATAAAAAATAAAAAATAATAAGGATAACTTGGTCCAGTTCGGCCATTCTCCAATTTCCTGGTAATTATCCGGACCACTAACTGCTGGAATGGAATAATGCTCCAGAACTATTTCCTTGTAACTGTGCCATTGTCACTGTTTCTGTGTTACTATAATGGCTCTTCTCCTCCACTGGGGACAGCAAGAGGACAGCGCCAAAAATGTGCCATTAAAAAGGCATGAAATGAAAAGCTGCTTCTCCATATGACTGCAATGACTAGTTATTGGTTCTATGTTCATTTCAACAGCTAGTATCATATATGAAGGATTTTTTTTTTGTGTATCTGCAGGGCAGACCTTGAAAGGGTTGATACGGTTGCCGTTTCGAGTCATGTTTATGATGCAATTTGACTAAAGCTTTTTCATGGGGAGGGTTGTGCTTAGATCTCTGTTTGCTTTTGAATTAAGAAAATCCAGTCAGACTCACAGCTGAAAAAGTTCACATCTATCTGAAACAGACCTGGTTGATAGTAGTCACTTGTTTGGTTAAATTTGGATAATGTTGTTCCACAAACATTTGAGTCTTAATGAAGTGATTGTTTATACTTGAGTTTCTGATTCCACGACCTTGTATTCTAACTCGTTGTTCTATCTTTTACTTAATCTTTGCACTTTACCTGCAGTGCTCTTTTGACCTACGCTGCTGACCATTACTCATGTGATGACTGTCTCTCTGCAGCTGACTGCCCGCTCACTACCAGCAGTGCATTCTGATGAACGGCTCCAACCACTCCTTAACCACCTCAGGTAAGCAGCAGGATTGATAACTTTGTTTCCATTTTGCCAGGACCCTGTTGGAAAAAAAAAGATTTAGCAGGATTGATCTTTGGCAGCGAGGAGGGCTGGGGGCTTGTGGCTGGTCAGAGTCAACCCAATCTGTCCCTGTAGACACTTCCAGATGTTGTGGGAACTTATGGTGCCTGGCTACGTGTACACCATCAGCTGTTTTTATTGTTAGTTACCTCAGTCTTGAGGCAATCAGGAATATGCAACATATGCATCGTGTCTCCAACGATTTCTCACGCATTGTATTTCATTTGCCTTTGAATGGTGGGGGGTGCATATTTTCACCTTGTAATTGCTTTTTGGGATTTATTACTTAATTGATTTAGAATTTTAAAATGTAATGTGTTTTCATGATCAAATATTAGATTAAGCAGAGCTCAGTATGCAGCCCAACCCCATATGGTTGGAATAGCTGCTTTGTCGTACTGTGAGCAGACTGTGATCAGCATCTGTGATGTGGACACACACTGCAAGTTGTTTTCCATAAGAGAGGAATGGTGCAGTAAGAGGTGTCACTTATCTTGATGTATTGTGGGGTTCAATTTTGCCCAAAAAAAAAAAAAAAAAGGAAATAGCAAACCAAGACTGTCACTCAATACGAATGCTCCTCTAAACCTGCATCTTGTTTTATCAGACCTGCATTGCAACATTAAAAGACACCTAAAATGTAAATTTAGTTAACATATTTTATCAAATACTAGTGCTGCAGCTTCTTTCTGATTCTAAGGCTGCAGATATCTTGAGGTAAAAGCCTTTAACATGTTCACCACTGACAGTTGAAGTGAATAAGCAACAGCAGGAGTTTGCATGAAATGGTAGTTTAATGACAACAGACTTCATTTCAGCTTCAATAGCCAAGAAGAACAACTTGGACCAGAGTGAGGGTGTTTATCTTACTTTAGATAAAAGTAGGAGCATGAATATAGGGGTGGGAGAAGTCATGTTGCTCGGTTGTTGTTGAGGATTAGTGGGCAGGTTGTTCAGATTAGTGGGCAGGCCACTAATCTCTGTGGTTGAGGGGGGGGCTGCAATGCGATGTGAAGCACTGCCACATGAGACTCGAGACTCGATGAAGTCATCGAATTAAAAATCTACTGCAGCTTACCATTTTCAAGTTTGTTTGGCACAACGTTGTAGAGCATGTGTTTTTATTATTGCACTTCTGATAATTTGAGCCGTGTCCAGGTCTGTCAGGTCTTAACCTGCTTTCTGATTTTATATCTTAGGAAGATTTGATTTGAGTTGAGGAAACAATCCTCAGAAAATATGTTGTTTCACGGCAGCCTTGATTGCCTTTTAAAAATTGCATTAATGTTCCCAAAGGAATACAGTCTCATTTGTCACAGTCCTGGTATTTTTCACGTCTTTTTTTTTTTTTTTTTTATCATTTCAGTCATGCCTACATGGGACAGGACTACAGCATCCAGAAGAATGTTGGGAAAATCTCCTTGGAACAAATTGATTCAGTGAGTCGCACTGACCATTTATTCTTGAAATGTCAAGTTCAGGGTGCCATGTTGCCTGGGAATAGGTAGTGTAAAAGGGGAGAAATGAGGCTTGTGTAGTTGCTCTGGTGGCCCACAGCAAGGAACGAATAGAAAGTGCATTTAGTGTCACATTACTTGTAATCACTCAGTTCACATTATGTTCAACATGTGGGAATATGCAGGTACTGATGAATTATATTAGTTTTTGTTTTGCTTGTTAGTCATTAATTGTATTTTGCCTGTAGCTTTCAGGAAAGTCCTTCCCACTGTGCATGAGGCAGCTGCACCAGGTTCTGAGAGAAACCACCACCTCCGTCACGGAGGACGCATGCAGTACGGCCTCTTCCTCAAGGGGATCGGCCTCTCTCTGGAACAGGCACTGCAGTTCTGGAGGTCAGAGTTCATCAGAGGAAAAGTGGATGCAGACAAGGTAATGTTGACAGTTTGAATTCTACAATGTTATGATACAGGAATGTGCCAGACCAGTCAAGTAAACTTAAATAGTATGATAATTATGCTAAAGCAACACACGACGGCAGTGTAGTGTTAATATCCCAGCTCCTTGTGCTTTCCTGGGTGCTTCTCAACACTTGATTCAATAGTGTTTTTGTGTTGTTGAAGTGGCCCCATCAAAGCTGTATTGATAAAAGGGAAGTTCACTGATTTCATCAGTACTATAATGAGTCTAATGAAGACTTAAGTGGTTTGCTGATTCAGTTGTTGTCGCAGCAAAACAGCAAAGACATTAAAATTGTGCCACAGGAGGAGAGCATCTTTTCTTAATGTGAATGTGACAGGAGATGCCGCAGACAGAATCCCCTGCTCTCATGACTCATACTGTTTATTCTGGTTGTGATACTTTGATACTAAATGTATTAGAAACAAGTCAGGACCACACCAACATTTATTGAACAGTTCTGAAAAAGTTTGGTTTCATTTCCCCAATGAGTCCATTAGACAGCTGCAGACATGTTGTTAGACAGCAGGCCTGACTTAGCTTTGCCCGAGTACATGGTTTTAAAAGTCTGATCTTAAAAGTGCTAATGCCTGTCCTTGTTGAGTGTAAGGGAAATAACTGCTTGTTAAATAGGTAATTGCTTGAATAGCATTGATTTGCTTTTAGGGATATGGCTCTATACACTAAAGAAGATCCCTGTATGCCTCACCTTGGTGGGCCTGTATAGGAGAAGAGAGATATGTGCATGTGGTTTCTGAGTAGTTTTTTTTTAATGCTCAAAATCCACATACACAATATGTTATTGAGATCTTATGCAAAAAACATGAACATTTCAGTCTTTTTATTTTTATATTATTTTTTATGTGAAAATTTGATAACGACACTCTGAGCTGTAGGAAATAGTGGAGGTCTTTTTTTTTTGCTCTCTGGTGTTTCTACATAAAGAGCTGAGATAAATAGAGATAATAATTGGTAATAAAAAGCAAAGCTTCCTCACAGGTAAGTATCAAACCAGCATGATCTGATTGCTCTGTGACACTGTGAGAGAGTTATGTCATCAGCCTCGTAAGCTTTTGACCTGTTTTTGTAGTAATTTCTATTTCTGTAAATTATTTTTGCAACGTAAAAGCTTAAAACACTGTCTGTATGTAGCTCTCTAACCTACTCTGATAAGCACCCATCCACTGCTTAATCTCACACATAAGTGTGTTGCCTTTCTGAGTGCTCATCAAGAGATGCAGTATTAACAGTGTGCGAGGTGCCAAGAAATAATTTAATTGTGCTGAGCTGAATGGAAACCCAGTGCAGCAGTCTGGCACAGCAGTTCACATGAATGGGCCTTGATCCCTGAGCACTGTTGTCTTTTAATAATGACTTGTATTAGTATAGCGGATAACTTGGTTGGTACCCCTGCCATGCCACTCCAGGTCATCTGCATTTTTTTTTTTTTTCTCCCAGTCCAAGGATGTGTTTCACATCAGTTGTTTTATGAATCCTGAGCCTGTTTCCTGCTCAGTTTTTAGTTATAATGAGACACATTAAAAGGATTCTGATTCACAAAGATGCGTAGATATTCTTCACCCAATTCAGACAGTTTGCCATTTGTAAGGTTGTTTACATCTCTTTGCAATAGAACAAAGTACACTGTCATGCCACTCGTTAGAGACTTGCCGTATATGGTCTAAATTTATGCAGTTTATATAGAAAAAGCCCATGCCCAAAATCCCTAGTAAATAAATTGTGTAATTTATTTTAACATTATAATTTTTACCAAGCACAAAACTGTTGAGTTGTTTCTGTCGCCATGGGAAATTACAAAATACAAGCAGCAAAAAAAAAAAAAACTAAAAATATGTCTGAAAAGAATTCAGATTTTGACATTATTTAATTCTCTTTTTCCCTTATAACATATTAATAGTTTTGTCTCCTGCTGGTAAATGCTCAGTTGGTGTTGTTAACTGGCACCACCACCTGTAATTTATTCTAATACCACAGTGTAAGGAGAAACATACAGCAAACTAACACGACTACATAACTATTTTCAGGCAGAATGTGAACCAAAATATCAGCAGTGATTGGGTTTTTTTTTTTTTAATTAGTTAAGCACTGGAGCACAATTTAATAGCAGTCAGGGTGGTTAGTTTCAAGGTCCTCACATTACACAGATGTAATTTAGTCTGTTAGTTTTTGTTTTTTAGTTCACACCCAAAAGAAGGATTTTCATTTGAGCCATTCAGAAGTGTCCCATCTATCCTCTTTCACTCTGCTGTCCGAGAGACTGTCTCTTACCGGCCCTCAGTAGGACTGGATTCATGTTACATCCCTCTTTTCTGGCCACGTCTCTGAGGTAGCATGTTCGAGCTCCAAGAGAAAGTGTGATGGGCCCTGCATAAAGCCCAGCTCTTGTTCCACAGCAGAGGCAGCAGAGTGGTGCTGACCAGATCGCAGCTCTCACAGTGATGTATGTGTTGTGTCAGGGACTGCACTTTGTGGCAGGCTGCACAAAGCCTGCTCATTAGTATGCGACTGGCACGAAGAAAAAGATGGGAGGCAGCGATGCCGAAAGGGAGGCCTGGAGGAAGAGGCAGTGTAATATTAGACTAGAGGGAGAGGGAAAATTGATGAAATCAACTTGATCTAACCATTTTTCTTGCCACGGAAGTCGGCCAATTCATTTGGAGGAGTGTCTATTTGTGCCACATTTTTTGTGTGTTGTTTAGCCTTAGGGTTGGACTGCTCCAAACTGCTTGTTTTACAGATGTTAACTTCAGGTTAATTAATTTCCACTAACTGACACCATTTTTCACATTACAGCATTGGTTTTCCTCTGGGGTCTTTTACGACCATAGTGGAGATTCGTTAGATGACAGTTTATATTAACTGCTCTTAAAGTTTGGTTACAAATGTACACCATGTTATTTTAATCACTAGTATTTTCAGTACATTTCAAAGTAGCCCCAAGCTCCTCTTCGGCGATGGCAGCGCCCAGGAGGAGGCTTTTTTCTTGAAGAGATCTGAGAGAAATGATGTCATGTTAGTCAGTTTTTGCTTCTTTTTTCATTTCAGAAAGTTGAGCCATATAAATAAAAGCCAAATCCTTAAATAAACAGAATAGTGCATCGTTATCTGATGTAACAAAAAGTCTAGAGAATGACTCAGGATGATTTCTTTGGTTTGTGATTCTACTTGTTCATTGTGACAAAATGATGATTCTCAAAAAGCAGTCAACTTCTCTCTGCAAAATCAAACTTACCTCGCATGCACTTGGGAGTATTTTATAGTCTCTCACCTTTTATTGTTTTTAGGGTGTGAAAAGGCCTGTAGTGCAGATTAAAAAGTATTTTAATGGTATTACATATAAGAGGGATTGGAGCTACAGACACATCAGTCACTATGGACTCAGCCTAAGAAGCCATGCCAAGTTTACACACATGCACATACACACACACACACACGTACATAATCCCTTTGATTGTGTCCTATTTCTCTGTCTCCATTGCCGCAGGTTTTTGTGAATGTGTCCTAGAGTGTGGGGGGATGTTGCAGTGATGTAGCCCCACGAGCCAAGATGTGCACTAGAAGAGCTGCGGCTCTGCTCCTTTAATGCATCTTTTGTGCTTGTGTTCAGACTCGCTACTCTGATTTTTCTCAATTTCATCAGTTTGGAGGTCAACAGTATTAGAGTATATCCAGGATTATCTAAAGTGTAGGCTGAAGTGTAGGAACACAGTTAGTGATTGGATGAGGCAATGAAAAAGATATTCAATTTTAAAGAGTTGCATTCAGTGCGAGTGAAAATGGGACAAGATGAGAACAAGCTTAGCTGTGCTGTGTAACGGGAATCTGAGCACCGTGCTGAGACAAAATCAAACACCAAAAACAGTTATCTAATCAGTTATTAAACTTCGAGGATTTGACTGTGGAGCTATTTGCAGTTATGTGAAAAGTCTGTTTTGTTACCTGTTGTTCATTCATGAAGACTTAGAGATGATGTGGCGCTGAACTTTCTATGTCAGCCAAGTGTTTGCATCACTTTTTTTTTTTTTTAGATCACATCGGATCTTTTTAATGCCCTAATTATTTCATGTAATACATATTAAACACACTTTAGTGCCAGAGAAGTTCCAGGATTGGTTTTAATAGAGTAGGGGGGTCTTAAATTGGGAAACAGCCTCTTGAATCCTTAGAAGCTCTCAATAATTAATATTTGATTTATTGTACTTAAGGAAGATTTTATGGGTTTTTAAATTGCTATTGCAGGTTGTCACATTAGCAAGTTCAGGGGTTTTATTGCAACATTAATGTGTTATGATGGGTGCAGTCATGGCGATTGTGTTCTGCCACTGTCGAAGCACACTGTGTGTATTTTACTGTTTGAGATTTAGAGGCAGGGTCCTAGTAATTCATTTTTAATGGTTGCGCAGAAGCAGGGTACATATAAAAGGAGTCGGCTGTGGAGATTTTGTGGAATGACCCCCATCAAAAAAAATATTAAGGATTCTTTGCTTTGGAACAAACTGGACAGAATATGGTGTGAAGGTTTGTAGAGGTCTGGCACTTAAAAGTTTATTGATGCAGTTCACTTGTGTCCTTGACTTTGATGCTTTTGTTTTTGGGAAGTCATACAGAGATTTTGCCAGACACTAAAGCAGGGGCTCACGTAGTCTGTTTGAATTCATACCCTGATCATAGAACTTTCCAGCAAGGCAAAACTATTGCTTTTTATAAGTTAAGAAATGTTATGTTGTGTTTGTGGTTATAGTAATTAGTATAGTGCCATACACCTAGAGTGGAGCATGCGCAGTTCAACTGAGAGCGCATTTGTTTCACCTCTTGGCTTTCTTTATCCATATCCAGCTGATTGTCAGGAATCAGACACCGTGTCAGTGAGAGTTTGAACTAGCACTGCTAGTATGCCCACCAAATATTTATCATTTGAACAATTACATGCTGTCATGGTTAACTCCAGGTTATGTATTTTGTTTACTTTGCAGGTTTACAACCTAACCGCCTAACAGGCTAACTAATGTATTGATGCTTATTGTGTAGCAATGCGTGTGCAATAAAACCTTCATGGAAGGTAATGAGTTGTATCCGCTGTACCTGTCCTGACAACCCTTCCAGAGGGGAGTGACGGATGTAGAGGAGGTAGTTTCGTAAAAATCTGTACACTGATAAACTGAAAAGAGTGAAACAAAGCCAGATTTTGCCTGAAAGAATTTTGCTGGTTAGTGCATTTGTTTGTCAGTAATATTTGGAGCTGGACTGTAAATCAAAAAAGCAAGAGAGAAAATACTTCCTCATTAACATGTGGATACTCAACAAGTTTACATATTTTCAACACACCTGTGGCTACAAGAAATCATCATTTCCACCACCACTTACTGTATCATTTTCTAGATTAATTATTCAGTGAATAAAATAAGGTATGAATGGCCATCACAACATCTTGAAATCAGGAGAGCTCCTTATAACGCGCTCATTGTATCCATCAGCAATCCTAAACCAAAGACACGTGGGTTGGAGCAAAAACTTAAGAAGGACTCTGATTCATTAATTAAGAAATCCACTGAGAAATGGCCTCTATTATTATGTTTTATAAGATCAGATTGTTAACAGTGATGCATCAGTGAATAAGCAGCATTTTGCTGTTGTAGCTGGTTCACAGTCATGGTTGGTTCAGTCCAGTGGTTCTCAACCTCAACAATCCTCCAGTGGGTCATGAAATAAATCTGATGAGTCGAGGAGCGCGGCAGAAAAGAATAAAAGTTAAGAGACATAAACATGTCTTTATGTTTTTGTGAAATTATTGGATATTTTGCCCAATAAGAAAAGTTTAAATAAGGGAAATGACACTTTGCGACTGCAACAACTATTGCAAACGTTGCTTTCCATACTAATATGGATCTGATGCAAGGTATGATAATTAATTTCCCAGTGACCAAGAGAATAATGAAATGCTATGTTTTAAGGTGGATTACTAATACATCATATTAGGATTTCCATTCTTTTATTTGAAATATACTCCTCACATTGTGTCAAAGTGGACTCTGCAGGACAAGGGGCATAATCACGACGGGAAAGATGGCCGTATTAAGGCAGCTATAATTCAGCTATCTCGAGTGTGGCGACACCTCTACAGCAGGTTCTCTCTAATAGCTCTATATTTCATTGAGGAAAACACCCTGTCAAAACTGACATGATGTATGACAATGTCTCTTTTCACCCCAACCTTGTCCCTCTTACACTCTCATCCTCACTAATGCCCTCTCTTCCTCTCTCCCCTCTTGTCTTCCTCTCCCTCTCTGTAGTTTGACAAAGCATATGCCTACAGCATCCGCCACATGTTTGGCAAAGAAGGCAAGCGAACAGACTACACCCCCTACAGTTGCATGAAGGTGATTTTATCAAACCCACCCAGCCAAGGCGACCATCATGGTGAGTTGACGGCTGTTTGGAAGAAGGCATTACCCATGTGATAAGCCACTCAACCCTAATTATCGGGCTTTTCAATTAAAAGGATTTGGCCTGGAAATGGGGACACAGCTGACTGTGGATGTTCATCACCAGAATCTCTGCACACACAGTTTTCACATGCTGAATGCTGCGTTTATTTTCATAACAAATTATTAAAATGCATTTTTCTGTTATGCTTGTAGGATGTCCATTTCGTCACAGTGATCCAGAGCTGCTGAAGCAGAAGCTCCAGTTCTACAAAGTGTCTCCCAGTGGAATCAATCAGGTGGGTGTCATCGTGTTGTCAGTGGGTGTCTCATATGGTCTGCCTGAACATTTCTTTCCTGAGCTCATGAATGTCAGGAAATATGTTATTTTTTTGGGAGCAGGGTGTAATAAATGAAATTTGTGTAGTCCATTTAGAAGCTAGAAAATGGCGCTACTATTCACAATACCCTCAGTGGCTGAGGGCAGCTGCTCCTGGACATGGTTTTAGAAGTGGAGTGTTAATTACAAGTTGAAAGTGAAGGCAGCACAGAGGACTGCAGGGCCGAGGGTAGACAACACCAGCCTTTGACTGACTGCAGGTACTCACAAATACCGAAATATTGAACAAATAATTAAAAAAAAGACCTGATGATGGCGCTTGATGAAAAGTTGATGTATCCCCAGATTCTTTATTTTATGGCTGTACATGCATTGTTATCAAATGACACATCAACCTCATGATTGTGCCAAAGGAAATTACATTTCACAGGGTACATGAAATCTTTGATTTGCTGGAAGTTCTGCTTGAAAAGTCAAAATCACCAAAGTCCCAATTCATCCATCAATGTGCGTACAAACTAGTTTCTCTCACAGTTACACAGTGACCCTCGACATTTCTGCAACAGCACTTTATTTTTTAAAGACCTGACAGCTGTCTTTATTTAACGTGATAATGTGGATGTTTGACATGTTCTCTCAAATCCCTGAAGGACCTTCCAAAGTAAAGCTTACAAATAACAAGTGAAGTGCTCACATAACACACAAGTGTGATATTTTCTCTTTTGCAAAGGAGAAACAGTTTCCTCTTTTGCAAAAGAGAAAATAGGAATAAAACTCACAGCACAGCCAGTGTTTGCCTTTTATTACCACTCTCATGGATCTAATACCAGCCACAGTCATTGAGCGTGCTAGTGGCAATATCAGGCTGGAGGCAGCCTTCAGGAATATAGAGAATAATGAAGGAGCCAAATACAGGCAGATTCCTCAGTAGAGTCTCTTTCTTAGCAACCGCTGAAGACCTTGGATTTATTTTTCAGCAGGTAAGTCACCCTGAGTGTGCAGTCGCACCAACGCTACAGTGGGTTTGGTACATGAATGTGAGAGCCCTCGTGCGACCCGACCAAAGCCCGCGCATCAAAGTGGCTTCTCACACTCTTCACAGCTCCGCAGAGCTTCAGAAAGGGAAGGGAAAAAAAAAAGAATAGAAATTAGAAAAATGTAGATGTAGCAGAAGGTGTAATGGTTTCTAACAGTTCCTGCGTTCTACAAAGAGTTGATTTGGGGCATGAATATTTAATGTGATCTGTTTTGATTACATTCGCAAAGATTTCCTGAAGGATGCACCCGCTGCTGTCTTAATGATTTACGAGGGGTGTTTGTGTAGGTAGTTGATCGAAAGCCAATTATAACAATTTTGATTACAAGAGTGCAAAATCACAAGAATGTTGGCAATAGCATATGAAAATGTTCTGTGCCAGTATCTGAAGTGTAACAGTTTGACAGTGTGAGAACGCGCTTGAAATTTCAACTCTGATGTTTTTGAACTTCTCTTTTTCTATCCTCTACACATTGTTGCAGATCCTGGAGCTGGTTAAAGGAATGCACTATCAGCTGGCATGCCAGAAGTACTTTGAGCTGACACACAATGTAAGTGCAGATTTTAATTTGGAATGGGGAGTACCTGCATCAGACGCAGGTGTTTGGTTCCTCACATGTGATGCGGGGAGGCTCGGGAGAGAGACCCAGAACTGTCATCACATCCATCATTAGCTGGCTGTCATAGCCACTTAATTTTTAAAGGTTTATTATAGCATTCAGATTTATTTTGTCCCCTGTGGATACTTACTTAATTTAATCTGTTTAAGTTTGGATGCTTGAGTCATCATCCCTTTCAGTCACACTCAGAGTCCTGGCTTTAGAGAAGTGCAGTGACTGCAGGGGGGAAGAAAAGACAAACAAGGTCTTTAACTCACAATGTGTTTGCTTGTGACTACAGATGTCATTCATTTGAGTTCAGCACATTATGATCAGCAGTTAAACACACACTCTGCTCATTCCCTCCCTCTCCTTACTGCATTTACACACATTCATATATCACATATATAAGGTGTAACAGTTATTTTTAACTCTCAAACATATCAGGTCATAGTAGTTGATTTTGGGAGGTGATGCCAGTTTATACATTTTAATTTTAGTAAGGTCGGTGCCCTTGAAATTGCAATGACAGCGCCTGTACACCAAGAATTCAAATAACATCAAGAATACAAGAGTAGCTTTGATGTTAGATTGTTAGTTTGAATATACACTGTACAGTTGCGCTCAGACACAACAGCACTGTGAGACATCTCTTCTTGAAGTAGATCAGTAATTGCACAAATTGCCTGAAACTCTGTGTCTGACAGTGGCTCAAGAGACATATCCACTATTATGTAACTCATTAAAAGCAGCATCTTTCATTTACTTAACACATTAAAACCTGCTCATTACATGAAATTTTAAGTTTTGTTTTGTTTTTTTTTAAATGAATATTCTATCAGTGTTGTTGTTTACAGTGAGCCGACAGTTATTTTTAGAAATAAACAAGTAAGAGATGGAAGATTAACAGTCTGAACATTTAGTGAGTGAAGTGTTTTAAACTTGGCTGGCTGACTGACTGATGCAACATGTAAGAACTGCTAACATTAGCCTTCAGAAGCTACCGGTCATATCAGACCTTGTAAGGCTGTAGCAGAAAAACCCCAGCTTCATTTTTATTTGAAACAGTGAATGTGTTAAAAATTACATGCCTCATTAAAAAAAACAACCTTACATTCCCCTTGAATATAACTTAGGTCAGTGTTTCTCAACCAGGGGTACTTAGTGTAATTGCCAGGGGTACTTAAAACAATAAAATATCATTTTATCATTTTACCTATACAGACATTGATCATTTTACTAAAACAGTGAGCGGAGCCATCATTATTCCCTAAACTGCAGAAGCTAAGCTCATTGGCATTTTTCCCAATCCCATATGTTTTAATGAGAAATCTGGTCATATTTTGATAAGAAGGCACATTTTGATGGTTTTGATTCACTCTCATTTGCTGTTTTTTTTAATTTACTGCATTACGTCATTACTAGAAACTCAACATTTCCTGGGTTCTTTTTAAATCATGAAACTAGCAAAGTGAATTGTATTGTGTCTAGAACTGTCGCAGAAGCTTAAAACACAGATTCTTCCTCATGAAAGGGTTTGAAAACATCACTCACCATTAAACAATTGTTTAAACACTAAAGGTCAGCATTTGAAAGAGCCCAAACGTCATCTGTTAATTGATTCATAGGTTTTTACTCACAATGAGTGATTTTGACATTTTATTTCCTGAGAGGACATTTCATCTTTTCACTGTGCTCCGACAGAACAGCAAGCTGGTGACTTAACTCGCTAATGCGCCTGTGAAAGTTCTCACGATTTTAAATTAGGAAGCTTTGGGCAAATTAACTGAAGCATTTCACATCTCAGCCAACAAAGCAGATGTTATGTGATCTTGTAAACGCTAACATGAATCGATCAATCTGCTACCAAACTCCCAGCTCCTGTGAAAACCAACACCCACCGCTCCTGTCTTCTCTTCTTTTTTGAGCAGATCGAAGACTCCAATTTTTCACTCAACCACCCCAACCAGTACTTCATTGAGAGCCAGAGAGTTTTGGGCGGAGGCAAGGACGTGAAGCGAGAGATGGAGCCTCCACAGAAGTTGCAAGAAAACTCGGTTTCCAAAGGATACACAGCTGCACGAGAAGCAGCAGCAAACGCCTCCCAGGATTTGGCAGAGATGACAGAGGGTCTAGATGCTTATTTTAAAGATGTCTGATTTTTTTCTTTTTTTTCATTCCTTTCTTTTATACATGTAGAAATAAATGTCTGTCTGTTCTATGAGGGATAAAAAGGAGGGGGGGGGGGGTCCATAGTCTGAGTTGATTTGAAGAATCTGTTCCTCACATGTAAAGTATTAAAGTTGCATATTAGTGATCTTTCAATGATCAATGACCTTTTTCAACACAGCATGGTTTCAGTTGGCCTTTATGCAATATTATTTTAATCCCGATATCATTTTCTACCTGATAAAGTTGAGCAGTGGCCATATGTTTAAAGTAGCCTCTTGGTTTTGCTTTCTTTCTTTGTTTTCACTCTGGTCTGGACTCAGATGGCTTATGCACAGTCTCAGTGCACTGTGTTTTGGCAGGGATGCAGTTTTGGGGGTGATGACTAGAACATTTCCCAGCTGTCTCAGAAACAATGTCATTGTATTTGCTGGCAGAAGTATGGATGAATGGTGGCAGGAGGATGGATGAAAATAAATAATTTCCACAGTTGTATTATGCCGCCTTGGAATATTGCCTCTTAGTGCACAATGCAATTTATTCAAAGCATACGTGGTCAAGAAACACTTCCTTTTTCTTATCTCCAACTGCTTGCTCAATAATTTTAGAAAAATGGTGGCTGCCTGAAAGTCAGGGACCTTTAGCACTCCTGTGATGTTGGGAACAGACAGTGCTCCTCTCATCTTGGTTCTTTAGGAGCTGCAGTTTTGAGCTTTTATCTCCACACTTGCTATACATTTTACTAGATTACTAACTTTAGATCCAATTAGAGGCGCTGAAGAGTTGGCCTTGAATTATATGAATACAAATGTGTTTCCAGGGGGCAAAGGAAATTATTGAATGATAGGGTGAGAATCATTCTGTGATTTAATTATTGATCATTTTAAATCTAATTTAATGTACCAGATGTCGTCGGTGTCAAATGTTTAATAAAAAAACAACAACACAGTATTTCTTCACCTTTCTCTGCACTCTCTGACACTTCATCACTGTCATGTGCTTTTTTACGTCAGAGCACATGGTTTTCACCAGAGCTGCATATAGCTGGAATTAAATTAGGTCTTAAAATCCAGGCATGGTGCTTGACACAGAGAGGATTTATCCAGTATAATAAGGCAACTGGATAACAGTGCGCAGCCGGGCTGCTGTCAGCAAGAGACCCTTGATGTTTAATATTTGGTAAAGCATGACTACATTTGACAAAGCTGGCACTTTCTTAGACTGTGGGCAGGCAGTTGACTAGAACAGTGTTTATCTCCTCCGAATGGATTTACAATCATTAGTCATGAACTTGCTTGCTTTCGTCGTGCAATTCGTTCTCTTCCCGTGCTCATTACATGGGCGAGAGGTGTTCTGGGGATGGTGCATTATTCGAAAGAGCGAGAAATTCAATCCAAGACCTAACCGCAACATTTGTTTCATGAGCCTCACATGGAGGCCGACATGCGGGGAGCATCTGTATGCAGGGATGTGCAGTGTGGCTGGTGTTTGGCTTTTGTTGCAGCCTCGTGAATGTGTTGCAATCTGGAGCTCATAAAAACATAACATCCTCTAAGTTGATTTGCATTGTGTCTATAAACAATTATTAATTCAGGTGTAAAAATATATATATATATATATATATAAAAAATCATTAGATACAACACAGAGATGTTGGAGTTACAAGTGCAATGGTTGCATTATGATGTGAAATGCACCAAAATAAATCAATAGGTCATTTGTCAGTGGTATTGAATTCTCAGTATTGACTCCATTGTACATTTCTATTCAGAGCGTGATGTTTCTCTTTGTCCTAATATAATTTTGCCCAGGGGGCCAAATGTGCAGCAGTTTGATTTGTTATTTAATATGCCTCACCCTGAGCAGCTCTGGTTAATTTGGGGAGATTTGTTTGCACTTTTTGTTTTCTATTTATTTTTAAGGATTAGATAACACCCCATAACGCATACTTGTCGTACGTCTTGCCCCAGAGCTATGCAAAAAAAACAAACAAATAAAACAAGCCCAATTTATTTGATAACTGCCTCGTTCCTGATTTCAGATTTCATAAAAGGTTGTGAAGTCATGATGGAGCTTTAACGTTTCAGTGGGAGGAAGAGCAGATTATTTTGGGGTCTATGGTGGATTCTTGTCACATTATCTGTTCTGCAGTCACCGACTTTGTCCTCACTGCGCTGGGGTCGCTGCCACTCTTGGAGGAAACAAATAAAGATTATAATGTTTGAGCAGATGTGAAGTGAAGTCTGGTTGAGGGTAGGAGCGACATCCGAGCAGAAGAGAGCAAGGTGCATGAATTGACTTTTGTAACTAAGTCGAACACTGATTCATTTAGTCTTAAACGCTCCTCTGTTAGAAGTTTGTGTATTTGGACATAGTGACAAAGAGGGTGACATTTAGTTTCCTTTACTCTGCCGAATCACTCAAATGTCATCCATGAATATGTTCTCTACAGACTTCACCCTCCACCTCAGAGTCCCACTGGGATATATTAAACACACAGCGCTTGGCTGTTTACCTGGCTGACACAGAAACCAGGACAAAAACTGTTTTACCATGAAAAAACATTACTTCCATCTGCTAACAGCCTGAAGATTATATTGAAAAAACTAACGCTTGTGTCACAAAACCAATGATAAAAGCATTTTTCCATTTTAAACATTCATATGACTCACCAGACTGACATTTAATCAAGAAGTGATCCTGACAGATGACTGTGAATTTGAGAAGTAGTGGTGGTGTTGTGGCAGGTTGCAAGACTGATAATGGGAATTATATTAAAAGTATATCAATTCTTTTGTTGCTAAGCTTTGTGTTTCCAAGATTAAGAACCCTGATTACCATTTATATTTTGTCTCCTCTTCATACTGGCAAGTCATCTAAAGCAACATGACAACATTTTACTCTGAAATCCAATCCAGAAGTGGTCAGGAAGAATTTCTACTATTTTATCAATATCACTTAAGCTGTTGTCACAAACACTGTTTTGTTTGTGCTTAAAATGAACCAGATTTCTGCATGTTTTAAAGATGTGGAGGAAAAGCACCACAAACAAAAGACAAACACTCTGGGAACTGAAGAAAGAAACATTAATACTGCTTTGTGAATTTGTGGGGGGAGTGGGGGGAAAAAATCAATCAGTGCAAATAGGTGTCCTTCTCACAGTAGCTACGGCGAGGATGCACCTGTTGGCATCAGTCCATCGGTCTAAATCTGGAGATCCACCAGTGTCCATTACTGTCTCTTGGTGACATTTGGTATCGATCGTAACACCAGATGGAAGCATCGGTTACACTCCCATCAGCGTTTTGTCTAATTCATGTAAAACCTGGCAGTTCTTGTTAGGACACAGAGTGAGATTTTGGTGGCTCCAATTTAAAAGGAAATCTAAATATTAAAAAGAAAAACAAATATGTTTCTCCAAACCAAACAGAAAATTATCCAGAAGATGTGACTCGACCCTGTTGGTTGTAACATTGGTGGTAAAGTGCCTGCAGCTGTATGTAAACTCACCATTAATCCCCCGGGTGTTGTTTCATTAACCTGACAGATGTGTGAGCCCGCTGCTCATGTGATTAACTTTAACTCACAAACTCATTCACTCTTTCAGAGCTCCGCCTGGAGCTGCGCTGTCGCTTTGTGTTAGACTTTATGTTGGACACGACCTGTGAAAAGAGGAGAGTTGGTCCCTGCTCCTGCTCTGCTGTGGCAAAGCAGGCTTTAATCACTGCGGCACAACGGCAAGTTTGTTTTACCCCACTTAACACTGCTGTGGCTCACACTGCCTGGTAAACACTGACCATCCATTTGAGCTCCATACTAGAGCTACATGTTCCTCTCCACAATTATTTTTTTCCCATGAGTTATTAAAGCTTTGAAGAGAGAATTTAATGAGATCATATTGCTCTATATCCACATTTGACCTGAAAATGACTTTACCCATAACAACACTCTACTTCCTGCTATTTATATGACACTATTATTCCTATATCCATATACAGTGGCATGCAGATGTTTGGGCAAAATATCTGTTAATGTGAACAGTTAAGCAAGTGGAAGATGAAATGATCTCCAAAAGGAGATCATTTCATGAAGAAATTTCATGAAATGATTTCATGATGAAATGATCTCCAAAAGGAATGAAGTTCAACATGAAACACTCTTTTAAGCAATATCAGTGTATTATTTTTTCTACAATTTCAGAGTGAAAAAGGGAAACAAAGCAGCACCCTGCAATAGAATGGGAAACCCAAGAGACTTGAGCGCTCAGATAACTTTGACCAAGTTATCAGACAAGCTATTTACTATTTACACACTGTGATAGTTTCCAAAGGGGGGGCTACTAGGTGCTCACTATGCAGGGTGGCCAAACCTTTGCTGCAGCCCTTTTCCTTTCCTTTTTTATTGTTTAAAATGTAAAGGGAATGCGTCATCTGTAACTTAATGCATTTTGGAGATCATTTCATCTTCCACTTCCAGTAACTGTTCACATTAACAGAAATTTTGACCAGGCCCAAACTTTGGCATGCCACTGTATGTAAATATTCAGTATACATTCAGACTGTGTTGATCACACTGAAGGATGCATTAAGAAACACATCAGGGAGAAATAGTTGGACATTCTGGGGATCATATGTAGGCCTATATCTGATTCTCAACAAAATGTGAAGTGATCACTTCAAATTAAAAATACAGATCAGTTAGGAGCTGTTTTAATTTCTTAATTTTCATTCAGATTTGTACCTCAGGTGTACAACACAGTGGACTTTGAGTATTAATGGCTGCCTCTATAATTGCTTGTGGTTTAACTGGTTTAACACAACACAGACTAGAATGTGAATACCATGTCGGGGGTTGCACGTCTGCTGTCAGTCCAGAAAAAAAAGGTCTTCCTCTCACTACCAGTTAAGTGGATTCTGTCACATGTTAAAAAACAAATCTGCAGCAGAGTGTGACACATCAAAGCAGAAATGGAAAGCAACCCCCCCCATTAATGGAGGGAATTGTGGAAGCAGGGACTGTGGGATATTGGGGGTGGGGGGGCATAATGGCCCTGACAATCAAACAGCAGAGTGCCCATCCTTTTTCCCTGCAGGGGGTGTTGATGGAGACAGAGCGCTGGAGCTTGTTGATGCTCCGTGAGCTGACACAGAGTTAGCGGTGTGAACGGACGGGTGATAAGAATCCAAAAAATGGGCGAGTGCGAGGAACCAGAGTTAAGAGTAATCCTCTGGATTTCCTGTTTGACATTGATCGATTGATGAACCGGAGCTCACAGTGGTCCACCACATTCCCCCCTTGTTTTCAATGTTGATGCCCCCCTAACAGGGTGACATGAAGTTCTAGGCAGATAAAAGGCCTTTTTTTTCTCTCACACTACCCATTGCATTGCAAGCTCATGTGTCCATACACTGTTTTAAATTCTACCTAATGCAGTAAGAAAGGAAAGTGTTGCTCTACCTATTAGGCATGGCTATAACACATGCATAGTGACAAGAAAAAATGCCATAAAATGAAATGTCAGTGTTTTGTTTGATGAATCAATTCCTCAGCTCCTTTGCCTTTATACTTAGATTTATCACTGTGAGAGCAAAAACGTCTTTTGGGCCCTTCAAGTTGACAACAATTATTTGCTCCATTAAATCACACCTGCCATTGAACATTTATTAAAAAATAAATCATTGTAGAAATTATCTGTTTGAGAGGGAGAGCAGGGGAGAGAGAGAAGGAGCCCACCTCTCTCTCACACAGGTTTATTGGTTAATCTCTTTCTCGTGGTTCACAGCTTCACCGCCCCGCGGGGAGCTGGGACTTTTCACTACTGACATGCATTTTTCATCTTCACTGGGTTTTCAGCAGCACTCACTACAGAGAATTGTGGTTTTCCACAGGCCGCATAATTGTCTCCAGTTTGATGTTTTAGCTGTGGTTAGCCACGCGTCTGTGCAGATTTGAACCGGTGACCTCAGAAAAAGACTCTTTTGCATCACTGTGACCCCCACAGCATTATGTCAGCACCTCACAGGACTTGGATGGTATACAGAGAAACTGATGACTCCATATTTTTTCAATTTTAGTTTCATATGGGGTTGCCCTTAGCAACAGAATCTATTATGGTCTCAGCCCTTGAAATTTAGCAAAAGACAATGAAATCAAACACAAGCCCTGCAAAAGTGACCTTTTAAAAATACTTTATGATTACATTCACATAAAATTATGCAGTCGGCTGTTTTCTTTTAAAAGCCTCTCAACATTTTCTCCAAATTCATACATGGTCAAAAAGTACAGGTCAGAGGCAAAGTATTGCGAAAAGTGTTAATTAGAAAATACCAGAGAGGCTGTATGCAGATGTTGCACTATTTGATCCTGAAAATGATGTGGACTATTATCAGGAGACAAAGCACTAATATAACCCCATGGGTTACCACACTGATGTGGTGAGGTCAAAGTGGGCTTGCAATCGACTGCAGCAGCTTACTGCAGTGACCCTTTGGGCATTTTACCAAAAGAACAAAAGCAGCAGTGAAGGAATATTTCAGTATCTGAGCTGAGGCTGTGGATGAGTTTTCTGTCCACGATTGTATCAAAAATTATGGCCCCAGAAACTGACAGGATTCAGTATATAACAGCTAGTACATCAGATATAGACTTTAATTTACCCCCAAAAGATATCAGGCGTCCAGCAGCTCAAAAGTCATAATAATAAACAGTAGTTCAGTAGTCATGGTCACACAGGTGTAGTCTGATAGGAGCAGGGACAAAGGATCTCCTTAACTGCTGCAGCTGCATTTCTTCTCTGGACTGTCACATGTATACATATATTAACTGAACAATTCAAACGACGTGTCAAAAGTAATATAAAGGTGTATACCATTTTGTAAAAACTGCAATCAGTTTATTGCTGGCATTTTAGTCGGCAAGCAAACAAACAAAGTTCACTAGTTCAGAATTCATTTCTTTCACATAATGAGAAAACCACAAAAGTCCTTATTTCTGTTGGTCATGATAAAGATGAGAAATGCGGGTGAGGATGCCACAGCAGTACATGATTATGTAGCATTATGTGAGTTGATGATGAAAACTGTTCTAGGTAGAAGTTGAAAAGATTTCTATACTGGAGCAATTACTGCTACAGATAAAACAAGGTCAAGACCATGTTCACAGAGTGCTGCAGGAATGAGTCCTGTAACCTGGAAAATCCGTAGCATAAAGACATGAAGAAGGGCTTCATTATTTAAACATAATGAATTCATAAACAAATATTAGAAAATAAATAAATAAATAAATAAATAACTGGATTCACAAATTGAATTAAGAATACAATGAATCAGGCATTAATGTCCTTGCCCACCTGCATTTCCATCACTGAAGTTATTGAACCTCTGCCATTAGACTTTCCATAACACTTCAGTGGTAAACCATAAAACAATGCAAATATATACATTTTTGAAATCCTTTCTTGATGTAAACTAATCATTCATGAACGAATACTTACCATACCATATGAACAAATTTATAAATGCATATTTCATTGTTCAGTTAGTTAATTAAATAGTTTGTGACATGCTATTTTGTGGTCCTCCATAACCTCTCACCACATCCTGCCAGTGCCAGGGCTCCATTTGTCACAGCATATGTTAAGAATTAGGTTTAAAGTAATGGACAGTCACATTTGCATCAAGTGTGCAACATGCACTGTAAAGTAAATAACAATCTTCTTATCACAACACAGTGGATATGGCAGAGTTGACACTATTTCAAAAGCATTCGGTCTCATTCGGTCTCTGCAAAAAGCACCGACTGTCCTTTGCAGAGATGTAACAGGTCTGACTAATTTCACTTGTTTGGCTCTGAAGAGTTCCCTGTTGAAAGTGCAGACTCTTGTCATATGCTCTTCATTACAGTACCCAGGGACAACATGACTCAAACATGACCTTGACTGACAATCAACTGCTGCAACAAATAGGGGACTGTTTGTGCGTATGTTGTGTGTGTGTGTGTGTGTGTGTGTGTGTGTGTGTGGGGGGGGGGGGGTTGACGGATCACCTTGTCCTCTAAGCAATAGTTGCTGTAGACTGTACTTTTGTCATCCAGATTGAATCCAACAACTGTGTATTATTTCCTTGTCCCTGAAAGGAAATACAATCTAGGCAAAACAAAAAAGGCTTCATTGGGGGAACCCCTGACTGTGAATCTTGACAGATACATCACAGTCTCATCTTTGGGCGGCATTTATCTGACATAGCATCTTGCACTGTAAACTCATGAGGGTGTGAACTGTGGTGGGAAAAGCAAAAAAAAAAACACCTGTGGTGCTTTCATCTTTTACTGCAATCTCAGATGTAGTTTCTAAGCTGAGTGGACTTTTGGATTTCCATGATTGGTGCCACTCACCTGAAATAATGATTCAAATTTAGTTTACATCGTGAAACAATATGAAAGAAGATCAAAGTTGTAACACGCAGAGGTGAATGACATGGAAAAGCATATGAGAGGATCCATTTGCAGTAAACAACTGCTGGGGGCTACAGTGAGGTTCATTTTCACCCTTGGTGTGGTGCATAGTTGTGTGAGCAATGACAATTTAAATTTGTCACATAAAGTTTACCACCACAGTTTTATGAGTTTACACAGAAACTCTTGTGTTCTATCATGTGTAGTTTAGGGATGAATGAAACTTCCTCTGTAATGTTCAGTACAAGTCTGATACATACCATTTCACTAACCGTACACAAAGGTGTGTTTTATGCTGCACCAAAATGAAACACTTCAAATACAAAGGTGGTTGTGAGTCATACACAGTTCCAGCGAAGCAACAGCTTTTTGAGTGCACTCTATGGACAAACATAGTAACTCAACATCATGTGGAACATCATTTTATTGTGTGTACTCATAACACCAAACGGTTTTGAATCTCAGACATTTACACACCATGGAAAACATTATAGAAATTACCTTTGGTAGCGAGTGAGGACAAAAGTACAGGCTATACATAAACACTAAATCCTGTTTAGAGTTCATGTTGCATATGCATACTATACATTTGATTGTAGCTCTGATCCAGTTAGTGGAAAAGATACAGCTATGCAGCACTTTGCCTTCATGAACCACAACACTGAGGCGTATATACATTGTGCTTTGTTCATCCCTCCCTTTTGCAGAAGCCCAGTTATCGAGGCAATATTATGTTAATTCATTAACAGCCATTTTTAATCTCAGTATGGAGTTGTGCTTCATAAATCACATCTGTATTATCCATGAAAACAGTCAGTGAGAGGAGATTTCAGGTTACAGATTGTTTTAAGACATTATTCAGACAGAGTTTGTGAAGTTTTTCTTGAGAGAGACTTAAGGTAAATTTAAGCCTTGAGCCCAAACATTTGAAAATTATGATCATGAATATCAGTTTTTGTTTGTTTGGTTGAAATATTAGATTTATACAGTACATATATATATATATGTTTAAACAAGCAATGGGATCCTGCTGCAAATGTTAAGGACTGCTTCATCCTGCAAGACATTTCATGCAATATTACAAGCCAAGAAAATCTTGTGCATCGAACCAGCACTATGTTTTGTGTTTTGTATACACAATGACTTCATCAGTAGAAAACATGGTTATCCCAGTTCACTTGCTGCTTAGTTTATCCAAATGCATAGTGCAACACAACATGTCAGAACTCATCATCTCTCCAAAAATAGCTCTAATGAGCTGGGAGGCAGGCTTTTGTGCAAAAGGGAGCTAAGATCAGTGCTCTATACAGTAGCTCACAACTTCCTAAAAACTGCAACTCAAGCTATACATCCTCACCTTCTGTCACCTGGCTTAGATCCCAGCCTGCTGTCGCAGGGGGAACAACATGAAAATCATCAAAACCTGTCAAGGACTCTGACTCTGCACACCATTTTATCACAAGTGCTATGCTGGTGAAGAGGCCCTTTTAGACTTGGGTGATCATAAGCCCTCATTTTCTATTCTGGCTCATCAAGCAGCTGTCTAAACAGAGCGCAGTTTGCTCAGGTAGCTGTCCCTGGCTGCGGGAAATGCACTGTTTTGCATCACTGAACATTTCTGGTTACTCGCCTAGATGCTGATCCACTTTGGTATGTCTTTGTGTTTCCAGTATTTAGATCAAGTGATATATCGAGGAAGATAAATGTCATGCCGTCTGACAGGCTGTGTGGGGCACGTGTCACGGAGCAAATGAATTAAACAAATGCCAGAGTCAGGGGTGCATGTTTTGATGAGATGACTTTGCCATACAATTGAGTGGATTCATGAAATCCATTTCCATCCGATGAGATCAGAAACAGATGATCGGCTGCACTAAATCTGACTTTTTGCCTGCATGCTGTTCAAGTCGAGCATGTTGCAAGAAGCTCAAGATGTGCTTGGGTTTATGAGGCTATCGATTTATTGTTTTGTAAATCACATGAGAACAAACAAATTCAGAAAAAAAGTCATATATAACCAGTGTGATACCTGTATTGCTTCCATCAATCTCAAGTGTTAATCACTGCATACCAAATGCGGAGCTGCAGACGGCACCATTCATTATGACTACCACTCAGAAAATGACACAAGGTGTGAGCTGTGACTCTCAGCTGAAGCATATTCCTGAGGCAGAGACGGGTTGGGCTCGTAAAGTAGCTGTGACATTTGGTCAGAATGACAGCAGTGGGCTCGACTTGCTTAATGAACTAACATGTTCATGTTGGCAGCACTAAGTGAACCATTTATTAGTGAGCTGGGAATGGACATGGGGCGCTCACAGGTTGGTAATAACAGCAGCTGCCACCTCTCAACATGGTTAAAAAGATGGTACATTCATGCTGAGTTTTTTTTTTTTTTGGAAAGTCCGTTTACTTTTGGCCTGAGTAAAAAAATATATTGTGACATAATGCTGCAAACACGTTGGATATTAGAGGCAGGTTAAAGTTCTTTTTCTTACTGTTTGGCTCAAATTAAATAAACTAACCTGAGGATATTTTTACAAGCTGAAATAAATATAACAAGTAGATTCTTAAGCACAAGTTAAAAGTTTTATTCTCCACAGGGAATGTGACTTCATGTTGTCTTCATAACATTTAACAACCTGCAACACAAGACAAGAAGCACATATTAATGAATGTTAAAACAAAAAGGGCAAAGCACAAATAAAGGCAAATATCTATAATGGTAGGACTGATATTTTCATTAAATATCTTGTGTATGGAGTTCATACGAAGGTAGGTTAAAGAGGTTGCCTTGGATTGTGATTATGTAGTTAACATCTAAATGTGAAGCTATTCCTCTCAGTCTATATAATAATCTGTGCAACCATTTATGTGTCAAGCATGTTGACATCTGCCACAATTGATTCTGAGCATGTATGATAAATGACCTTGTGTCCTTGGTGTGCAGTAGGTTGTATATATGCGGCAAGGCTTTGAGCCCCAAGTCTGACATTTTTGGCTGGGTGTGTGCGGTAATTCCCCTAGATCCACTGATGGCCTCTTTATGAATCCCCCAGTTATAATCTGTCAACACTCGTCTGACGTCCGGACTGACATTCTGTATGGAGGAGCAGCTTTTAGCCAGAGACAATCAAGCTCGTCCTTGAGGTGGAGACAGATGGAGATAGACTCTCACCTCACACTCTCACCTCAACCTTTTTCAAATGAGCTTTTATTGTCTAGTTAAGAACAAATAGGTGCAATTATTCAAGAAAATAAGGCACTAAGTGTGAGAGTTGGCAAGAAAGAGTGTGCTGCCATCATTTATTTGCTCACGCAGTGGTTGACTGAATTATCGGGAATGGTGCGTTGCATATCTGAGGATGTCTCTCTCTCTCTCTCTCTCTCTCTCTCTCTCTCAGTCTGAACCCATAACCAGATGGTATCATTACATGACTGCAGAATGTGTGGGTATCATCTTGAGCTGTGCAACCTCTATTTTCTATCGTACATATTATACATATTTGTGTTTCTTGTCTTATTATCAAGTCATTAAACACTGACAGGGTGAGATTTAGTGCACTGCCTAGAAAAGGTGCGTTCTGAGAAACACACTTATTAGCTTCCCTGCATGAAGAGATCTGAAGATCAATACCACTGTCATATGCACTGTAAAAATGAGGTAACAAGCAGCAGAGGGTTAGCTAAGTAGAAATGGGTGGAGAGCTAGTTCTGTTCAAAGATGATACATCTGACACACAGTAATTCAAGTTGAGATCAAATACAGTGATAAAGTTTATTCTAATAATCAATATTAATATTTACCCCCACCTCCTTACCTGTGAGTCATTTGTCAGTCTTTGCCACCATATGCCATGATTAATCGTCTTTTTTCTCCAGTCCAAATGTATCTGTGCACAATAAACAGAAGTTAGTGTAAACAGACTGTCTTTACTTTTTCACAGGAGCAGATGCATAAACAAAGAGAATTCACTAAATAGGCTAATGCGCATTTTATTAAGAGTGTTGTGGCTGCATAAACAGTGTTGCCAAAGGTGATAAAGTTGGCAAAGCAACAAAACAAGCAGCTGCCAGTTTTTTTTTTTTTATTGAGCCCTTGGCTACAACTCACTGTGGAGCCATGTGTGGACTAATGACATAGAAATGTAAAGACAGCTAAAGCCTTTAAACACCTTAGACTCCATTCTTTGTGAGAAGAAGAAAGATGCACAATGAGGAACGATTGTTTTTTTTTTCCAAATCCTTTTTGTAATCTGAGTGTGAGGGGAGTTTTATCAGTGGCATTCACTTTAAGAAATGCATCAACATCCGTAGCGGGCTTTGGGATTTTGGTTCTTGGCTGGATTTGAGCTGGCGGCCAGCTTGTTATGAAAATGGATCTGAGAGTGCTTCTGGCAAAGTCTGCATGAACATCACTGGCACACACAGAGTTTCCAGCAACACTGATCTCTTCCAACTCATGGGTGCAAATAAACATGACAGTTAGTTTTAAGAAACAAGTCGAAGAGGAAACTTGGGCCTCAAAACTATGAAATTGAAGTCACAACCATTTACAATTTTTCAATTACTGCCATTTAATCAACCTCATTTTATTCTTGGCTGTTGACTGAATGAATAAATAACAAAACTGGACTTGGAGTTAATGAAAAATCGTCTGTGAGCAACATTTTCTCTGAACAGCGGTGTCTGAGCTGCTTTACTGTTCCCGGAAATATGTATTTAATAAATACAGCAATGCTGTGGCTCACAACTGATTTACAAGAATGTGCTGCTGAGAAAATAGCCTTGAAAAACAAACTGTAAGGAGATGTCATCTTTTAATGAAATGCAAAATGGAGACATCTTGTTAATTTTGCATCAAGTTGACACTAATTCTTCCTGTAACCTCAACAATTAATCTCCTCCAGTGCAGACAGCTTTATAGGGAGCTGCTTTATGGAGAACAACTTCAAATACTCACCAAGCTACTTTCCTGACTGATGAAGCACCCGAACATGTCTGATGGCTGAGTACAATCTTCACTCCTCTGGGAGCTGGTTTTTGTGCCGTCTGCTCTGGAAGGAAGCACAAGCGCAAGTAGAAAATAGTAGTTTTTGCAAAAAGACAGTGGCAGCATGATGTGAGTCGTGTTACATTACTGCAGAATGAGAATACATTGCAGCGAGACTGCGCTGTAATTGCACGATTCAGCTGAACAGCACTTCAGCACAATGCGACTTGGACAACAATGCTTCCTGTGCATCAGTGTCGAAACAGTTCAACTTGCTACATGAAGCCATTATTGTGACCGCTGCATGGAGGTAAAGCAAGCTGATCGTTTTTTTTCCCCTAAAAAGAAAAAGAAACATGGTCTATTCTTTTCAGGTAACTGGCTCATCATTAGGAGATAATACATGAAAGGGACACAAATGGAAGCCGTCATGTTTTTTATCCCCATTTCCTGGTATTTGTTTCCTTATGTTAAAGCTGTTTCAGCCAAAGTCAAATTCTTTGCCCTGAACTTGTTCATTAAATGTTCTGTATATGAGATTTTAAACAACAATGCAGCAGCAAACAACAGTTTTCTATGTAAATATATAGTAGAATATGCTTCCTGAGGGAAGTCACATCCCCTCTGTATGTGCTGTAATTAGAGTTTCTCTCTTTGTTTTGGTCCATTCCGGCAGCACTGGCATGTTAATGTAAGTACATTCATATATTTTCATCAGATTCATTTGTACGATTTGCTCCCAGGGTGCAATTTCTTTCCCAGTCCGACCATTAAGTCAGTACTGGTTTGGCTTTATTGAGATAGATAACTGGCTTTTCTTCTTGTTATGCGTTTAGTGGCCAATTTCACTGAGATTGGTAACAACTTACTGACTGAGAATGTGCAGGAGGAGCAGAGCATTTGTTTTGGTGTGAGGTGCTGGTGTGAATACGATGTAGTGGTGATTTCCTACAGAAGATTTAATTAAAACAATGTTTCTTTTGTAGATAGATCTCCTTGTTTTACAAGCTTGGGACAAAAACACACAGAGGATCTCTTGAGACACTTAAAACTGTACAATATTAACTACGCTTTGAAACTGACTATGGAGTGAGACTTTGTTTTTGATTAAATCATTTCTTTCACATGATTAAGAATTAACTTAATGCTTAAAACAAAGAAAAAAAAAAGGATTCATTCATTTTACTAAGAGAGAGAGAGCTCTCGGTCAGTCCTGTTACTATGGTTTCCAGTCATCCTCATAGGACATTAAATATGGTGACATATTTCAGGGTTTTCAACAGTATGTTGCAGTAAAAGATAAAAAAATAATCTTTGAAAAGCTTATAGCATCTATGTGTGTGTAAGAAATAATAAAACATTACAGCAACAACCACTGATGCTGCGTCTCCAACTTCTCAGTGTTGCTCATAAATCTTGTTGTGCATTATCAGCACAAGTGTGTAATTAAGGTGTTGTACCTTTGAATACATTTGCAAAAAGAACTGCAGCTTTGGAAAAACATCCATCGAAGGGCATAAATTATGAATTAGTCACCAGGTGTGCGTGTGTCCATAGGGATGAAGTGAAGCTGACGTTTGCTTGGCTCTAAAACATAGATTGGAATAGACAACACATGCGTCGTTATATAATGAAAATATTAAAGAATAGTATAAAGAAAAATGTGCAAATACCCAGCGCACAAGTTACATAAAGTGAATTCAAACCACAAAAAAGAAGTTATGTAATGTATGTAGGCCACAGTAAATATTATATTTAATTAGTGAAAGTACAGTTTAAGTAGTTCCACTCTGAAGCTTTAACTGTGGAGCTAGTCATTACTCTGCTGTTCTACTGAAGTTGATAATTTCTAATCACATTGCAGTTTTAGTGAGATTTGTTTCCTGTATCCCTTTTGTTTCTATTATTTTAATTGCATGTCTGTACTTTATTGTATTTTTAATGAGCCGTCAGAGTAATAAAAACTGTGCAGTCTAGGACTTGTAGCCGATGTAAATGAGCTTTAATGGTGAATTTATAAGAGGTGGAAATTATATCTCAGTTCTTTATGAACAGTGTGCATGCAGTGAGCCGCAAGGAAGTATTTGCTCTCTGCGAAACAATTACACAACATAAATGGAGAAATTCAGCATTAAATTATGTTGTGGCACTAAAACAAACACACGCTCGTTTAAGTTTCAGTCTCTTTTAGGCTGTAATCTCTGAATCAAAGTGAGCATGTGAAGTCTGTGCTAACTGGTTGGAGACTGAGGAGGTCAGAGGAGTCAAAGCTGCTGATTTCCTGTTAATTATGTCTCATTTCAATGTTCAAATTAAATACGACTCACCCGTGACCATCGAAGATTTCAACAAACCTGACTACAAATCATTTGCATACATGAATACAAACATATATCCACTCACCTGCTGTATTCGCCTCTGCTTTGACCAAACCACACTAAAGTGTGTTTCTCTATCTGCAGGGAAGAAAAACAGAACATGATATGATAAAGAGGATGTCAGTGCCATCAATATTAATCAAGTACAGACCGCATGCTTTGTATATGAATATAATGAACACAGGTTAAAGCACAGAACATTTCATCACTGTGAAAAAAGTAAACCAATTCAAGTTTTTATAAATATCATGACATTTTATGAAGAGTTTTGAGCAAATTTATTTATATCACTGATGTGGTGTTTAGTTTGCTGCACATTATTTTAGTGTCTTTTATAAAAAACGTATTATTTCTTTTATCACAGTTTAGCTGTATTTCTTATTCTTATCTAGTTAGAGACAGAGAGGGATTTTTAAGTCAATTGTGTATTTATTTGGGGTTAAAAGGGCAGGTTTACTTTTTTTAAGTGGAAGTTAGCATTTGATGATTATATTATTATAATATTATTATTAGGGTTACCTGCTTAGTGTTTAGTCTTCCTTTCATGAGAGCCAGGCTTCAGGTGTACTAATCACAAAAGAGAATTCAAATGGCTAAATAGACTTCAGCTCTGATGTTTAAGGCACGGAGAATTACAGTGCACATACAGCTTGGTCAGGTTAAATGACAGAAATGCAGAGAGAGATTAGCAGAAACATTGATGAGTTGCAGATAAGACACTGTGTTTTTTTTTTTCCCCCCCACTCAGCAATAACATAATCTCAGAGGGTGAAAACCACTGTCTACATCCTCTATGGCCCATTGTTCTCTTCAGGAGCCAGCTTTAAATGCTGAGTGTGTTTGAGTGATTATTGAGATAATATATGGGGACTTCTTACCTCTTTTAACTCCATATCATTCTCAGTCAATCAGTGTCTCTGTTTAATGGTGTAAAACTTCACAGGATGGATTAAGAAAAGAAATGTATTAGTTTCTAAAAGAAAAAAAGAAAAAGAAAAAAGAAAAAACAAAGATTCAAGGACTGTAAATTATTTAACCAGTGATTTGTTTGGGACAGGTTGGTGGGCTTTCTTTATGAAGTGGGTTAGCCATTGCCTGAAAGCATCTTACTTTTGCTTATGTTAAAAAACTTTGGAGAAAATGCCAATTTATAGCTCCATGGCCACCTATTTAGAGAGTCTTACACACTGTGTTGAGGTTTATGTTGTTTTTATTAAATGCTTTATGTACAAATACAGGTTACACACAGAACAAAGCACGCATTATAAATTACACACTGTATACTGCTGATTGCTTTCCACCCAAAAAAAAAAAAAAAAAAGAAAAAAAATGTTTTGCACGATTACGATCTCACATTTTCTAGCATTTAAAATCACAATGTAACTTAGGCTAACTTTAGTCTGTCAGCTCAGCTCTCTTTTACCATGAAGTCATCTTCTCATATAACAATCAGTTATGGGGAACGTGAGGACTGCTGTAGATTGGTCAACATTTCAAAAGAAATGTCTGGAACATTTAGCCGCTTTGCACTCAGTTCTGGAAAAGGTTTGGTTTCCATCTGTGGCCTTTAATGGAGTTTATCATGCCATTTTCAAAAACAAAAGTGACCTTGGTTAAAGTCAAATAATGTTTAGAAATACGTCTTGAAGAAACCAGTTTGTATGTGAGGTTAAACTTGAGCTACAAGGTATTCATTAAAGCCCACCCAGACCAGAGGTAGATGACTTCTTTGTGTATTTGCTTGTTTTCTTAAAGGGGAACTATGCAAGTCCGGTCACTTTGCCACTGTATTACTAACCCTCCACCTGGCCATGTGCATTTGTTTTCAATGAAGCCGGCAAGAAAGCAAACAACAGGGCGAAGGATAATGTTATTTATCATATACAATGTTACGACATGTATATTTTTGTAGTTTTATCTGTCATAAACAGGACATTACAGGTTATGGGGCGTGTTTGTGTTGCCATGCCGCCGAGGCGAAAGCTGGGACACTGGGGCAGAGACTCTGATCTTACAAGGTTGGTTTTCGGCTAAGAGACACTATAGGTGGAAGGCAGAGAGCCTCCATTCTCCCTGTAACAAGGTACAAATAATTTATTTAACCATCACAATTAGTGCAAAGCTGTTTCATTTAGGTAAAAATGTAGCATAGTTAAGGTAGAATTCCTGCGTAGTTCCTCTTTAAGCTGCAGTCATAAATTGCGATGAGCTGAGTTACAAAAGTAGGTGACCCTATGACCTTTACCCGAGTTGTGAAAGAAAACACAGCAATGATTGGTCCATGTCCAACATGTTTATCATGTCTCTGGGTCAAATCGTAGTTTTGACTCTGTGATCTGACTGACTGAGCTTCTTAAATATATTGTGTAGTGTTATTGCTGCCTTACAGGGGGTTGGCTGATCACCACATTAAAGGCAATACATGGAAACTCATTTGTCAAAATCTGAGACGTTTTGGGGGGCTAGAGGTGGGATGAAGGGCATTTAAATGGCCAGATTTAAGAACAACTTTCCTGTACATACATTGCTTTTGTTTTCATAAAATGACCCTTGTCCTTTGTGAAAAAAAAAAAAAAAAAAAAAATGCTCCAATATTGGAATTTTGTGGATTTATGCACTAGGTAGGATTATAGTTTTTATTTCAATTTGTGAATGGACAAAAGAGTAAATGTTACAACGTTTTATGAGGAATTTAAAAAAAAAAAAAAAAAATTACAAACAGTTTGAATTTGGAGATCACATGGAGCACCTTCAGTATCTACCATAGGGATGTTTCCTGTAGCCCCCTCTTGTAAGCCGTAAAATGGGGGCTTTGAGACTGGGTCGGGTAGTTGTCCACTCCTCCTCTGCAAAAAGAAACAAAAACAGTTGAAAAACAGATAGTAGAGAGCTGCTGCATCCACAGAGCTCATGTCACACAGGTATTGTCTACGACCACCTCACAATTTTCTGTGGAGAAAGGCCTACAGAGGCTCCTCTCCACGGAAAATTAATTTCATAAGCTCTTTGCCCTCTGTTGGGCCAATACTGAGATCTGACAGTCAGCAGCTCCTTCCTCAGAGCCAAATTACATAAAGATGGCCACCTCTGCTGCATGGCACATTGCACAGCTTCCAAATAAGAAAGTGTTTATGGAGCAGAAAATCAAATCATTGCCCCCTTGGTTTTGGTTTGGTCTGACCTCAACACACCAGTGCACAATTCATTGTGCTGAAAATGAATGAGGCTGCAAACCTGCTGTGGCAACCAGCTTATCGCCGCTGTCATGTGATAACCTTGTAACTCCACTTCAGGTGATTTTAACTTTTTTTTGCTTAAATTGAAGCTTGATGTGTTTCATTTAAAGCTTTAAGGACATTTTGAAGATGCAGTCTACGTTTTGGAGATGGGAGATATTTATTTATAGCTGACAGTGGTGTTGTATATGCACAGCAGAGGTTACTCAGCAGATAGTAACAGCCATTTTGGAATAAGCCCACGAGGGCACATATCCAAATAAAAAGGCAAAACACTCCACCTTTACAACAAGGCATTGGTTAGCCCCCTGAGCTTCCTCTGGCACATTTGCTGTTTTAGTCAAATGCAGCTCATAGTCAAGAAGGTGGGGAGGGTGACGCATGCAGGAGCAGCTCCCTCGGTGACAATGATTAGAAGTGGTCTGGAAGCACAAGGTTTTTTTTTTTCCTCCTTTGTTTCTCGGCTGTGGAACATCTTTTAAATATCAGTGCAGCAGCAGCCATGACTCTGCAGCCAAGTCTCTTTTTTTTTTTTCTCTTATCAGGAACGAATTTAAATAAGGTCCAAGGATGTTTGGTGAAAAAAAGAAAAGTTTGTGACCCATGTTTTTGTTGTTCAGCTCACAAAAAAAGCTCTGAAAACAAGCTGTTCTTACCGTAGTTGTTGTAGGATTCATCATTTGTTACGTGTCCATAATCGTAATATTCTGAGATGCTAAATCAGACAGAGTGGAAACATAACAGTCAAAATAATGGCATGCTATATAAAACATCTCTCTATTTCTCCTTAAGTCAATGCATTCCATTATAAAAAACATCAACACCACAATATCTCCTTACATCTTGTTGGTAATTCTCACTCTCCTACCCATTCAAGCCCATCCATTCCTGCTAATACATCTTTAAAATGAATCATAAACACATATGTACTGTATATATGTAACACAGCTGGACACTGATTTAGTGCCGTGTACTGAAACAGGAATAAATTGTGATTTTGCTGGGGACTATTTTCAGCTGCGGATTAATACACATTTGACGCTCCAGTGAGTATTTACTGCAGCAGAACGGTGTATGTGGGATTAACTCTGGTGCCCCGCGCTGATGGTGTCTCTAATAGTTTCTGGGGGACAGTTGAGCGCGGTGGCACAGAGAAACCAGCACATCAGGCTTTTGCTGCTCAAGACCTGTTTGTTGGATTGGTTCAGTTCATTGTTACTTTTTAAATCTCTCAAAGAGAGTAAGAAAAAGAGCCTCATACTTTAATAAAGATATGTGGTGTTAATTTGTAATGTGGTGGGATATCTCTTCTTATGAATGACTAGACAGTATGTAATGCTGGAATATGCAAACACAATGATGGAAGCAGGGGCCTATTGTAAAAAACAAAACAAAACAGTGTTTAAGTGGCTTAAAGAGCTCCTTTGTAAGAAAGCATCACCTCTTTGACTGATTGCTGTAGTTGTCCTCATAGGCTTCGTAACTCTCGTCATCGTATTCACCACCATATCCATCATCGTAGCCCTGCGAGAGGAGACACAATGTAAGCATTCTGGTCGACTTATCTCCTCATCTTTCCTTCTAACTGGTCAGAGATGAATATAAAAACAATCGATACTTAGATCCACAGGCAAAGTCCATCACTTTGTGTTCATAATAGGAGAGGAAACGAGAAAAATTCATGTCCGGCTGAGATTATTGATTGAGATGTTCAGGGGGGAGCATGTCTCACTAGTGGAGCCTAATGGACACCTTCTGAGCCTTAACAGCAATATGGATCTCATTTATTGATAAGTAGCTTCTCAGAAAACAAGCAGAAAAAGCCAACAAGTAACTGCAGTCATGTTCAATAACTACATAAACTACACAGATAAACAACAAACATCACAAAAGTTTAAGTTCATCTGCATAGATGTTTTACAGAACACCCCTCCTCTCCACCTTTAAGTATCATAACCACATCTATATACTGCTCTTGTTTGTATTATTTCTCATAAACACACAGGGAGCATCGCTATGTATCACTTTACACAGACAATGTGTAATGTAATACAATTATGTAATGAGAGTAAGCAGTCAACATGCAGTTTTTACAGCAGGGACAAAATAGACTTTTTCCCCAGGCTGTTAATCCAGTTCGTGACTTGCTACATCTGCAGAGAACTTCCCCCGTTCTCAACCCAGTTATGCAAGCAACCTGGTTTAGGTACAATTCAAGTAAACACGACGAAAACTCAGAAGAAGAGAAGCAGTGTCTGAGAAGCTCTTGACATCAAATACTCTAATAATAAACTGGCTATAGCGGCATGGAAACATCTCACTCCTTTCATCATCTGCATAAACCATATAATGCTCACATAATCAATTTACTGTCGTCTACAGTGGCCCTGAGAGCTCAGTGCACTGCAACTTAAGGAAATCCGTTCAACGACACAAATGCGCTATGAATTCAGAACTCTATCAACTTCATTTGACAACGTCAAAGGGTGAGTTTGTTTGGTTTATTATAAAAGTGATTGATTCTGCATAATTCAGACATAATGGTACTGTTAGATTAAGTCTTACACATGTCCATCGCTTTTTCGTGTCCCTGGGAACACTTCTCGTGTTGTGAGTTTTTGCAGCACGTTCACCTAATCATCAGTTCTTTACCACAGGATCGCTCTGTCTTTTCGTCTCTTTTTGTCTGTCAAACATGTAATCTGGCTGAGGTGGACACATCCATCACTCTTTTACACTCTGTCTTAATTTACCCCCGCAAACTCCTCTGAACAGAACAATGTGCAGCTGATCAGAGATGAGAGGAGCTGCTCAAAATCGTGATCCCCTCACAAGAGTTGCCTTTCAAACACAACTCTGCACTCACACTGATTAAGTTTTATGAACAGAAGAAAGCACTTGGTGACTTTTCATCCAGGTCTTTTCATCTCGGGCAGCACTCAGGCTGCCCTGTCATCCTGGAGAAGGTTTTAGAACCGTGTGCAACCTGAGAGGAAACCTGCAGGAACTATGTGGACACTGAAAAGATGGTAGATTTGAACATCAATGATATGGCACGAAAGGGCAGCAGTACTTTTACACCTTGTGTATAGAGAACATTATTGATCAGAAATCATGAGGAAACTAGTTAGTTCAATAATAAAGAAGCATTTAATCTGTTATTTACTAAATTGATATAAACCAAACCTGCACCTGTGATCTGCTCTGTGAAATGATTTATTCCTGACAGCAGGGGAAACCAGACCGCAGGTGCACGTAAACAGCTTAACCTGAATAACACCATAACTGAAGAAAGGCCAAAGTGTGTGTGCAACAGTAAACTTCACTATTGTCTGCTCTTGTAATTGTTGGATCTCATTCATTTAAGGAGATTTAGTGGAGTTTAAAGTGCTTATGTTTCTTTTCCAGCCATGATCTAATCTCTTCTAATCCTTTCCAAGCTTGCTGTTTCAAATCAAGCTCCACCACGATACAATACAAGTGCTCAGTTCCTTTTAACGGGCCGATACATTTTACATCAGCAGAATAGAAATGCGTCGAAAGGCTCAATGAAGCCGGTTTATACCAGACGTGGTCTCGACAGTGCATTATTCCTCCGTGTCTGCCTGTAACATTAGAGTAATATCATCGCGCATTAGGTGTGGCTGCGTTTGATTTTGCTTTGTGACACAAAAGCAGACGCATCAGTGTGAAGGACATCAAGTGCAGCAATGCAAAAAAAAAAAGAGAAGAAGAGAAAGAAAAAAGTACATTTTTGATAAATGTACACGCTCCCTCTCTCCTGTCGGGTAATGCTGGCTCCCGCTATGTGGCTTTATTTGTGCGAACATGAATTTGACTAAATTAAAGTTAGGGATTATGTCAGGGATTAAGTTGTTCAGGGGATCCAATACTTCTCTTTTTCTTGCGCGACTCTTTTCCCCACAAAGGCGTCAGGAGTCACAGACCTGCATATCTCAGTAATTGACCATTTTGTTAGCAATCCCACATCCACACTGAAGTGGATTAATTTCAGTCAAATATTAGAAAAATGAAGTTAAGATAAAGACATGCAGGAGTATGAAGCCGTGTAGACGTGAGTGAATCCCTGTAATATCTGTGCTGCTTTCAGGCACATAAAATAAATATGTCATTGTTGTTGTTCGAGCGCTGGCTGCACAAAAATAAATAACTAAATAAATGATAGAGACAGTGAATTCATTTGAACACATCATAGACCCAGCAAACTGTTTGTAGCTGCTGGTTTGCTGGGAAGATGCGTGTGCTCAGCTCAGCATAAGGAAGGTATAGATAAAGTTATCTCTGTGTCCTGCTGCTGTTTACATTCTTAACACAGCAGTTGTCTGGTTTATGCTTTTACTTCCTGAAATAAGTTTTTAAAGAAACACAATTCCCCATGTTTGAGTTGACTTCGGTTTTTACTTTAACACTTGAAAGTTTGTGCATCTAATTAAACTTGTGTGAGGCTGAATTTGTGCCAATTTAAACAATGGTAACGTGTTTGCCCAATCGCCTGAACAGCAATGGTCCAATCATATCTTAGCAACAGTAACTAAGGCATGGCAGGTCTGTCTACGGAAGTAAATCGACGACAAAGGATTTGAGAGAGAGCAAACATCATTGTCTGAGTGCAGCTCAGTCTGCGAGTCGACATTTGAGGGTGTCAAGGCACAGATTTGTGAAAGCAGAAATAGATCTGAGCACGAGTCTGTTTTCTCAGTTTCCTCCAGCAGTTAAGGCACTTTCTGAACACTTGTGACCTGACAGCCATGTTTGACATGTAAGCTGCAACAGGACACACCCACATCTCCATCTGGGCTATTTTGGGCACTAAGTGTATTTTATTGCCTTATTATTTATTTCAATTGCTGTATGGATCTACTTGGAGAAGTTGAGCCATATCCTGCCAAACCAACTGATCGATCCCCTTACAAACACCTCATCCATCCATACTCTTCGTTTTCAGATCAGATCACAGATCATTAGATTTCTAAAAGTGTCAAATTACCTGAACTTGCCTTGTTCGTCTCAAAATGTCAGGCTTGTGATAGGTTGGTGACCTGTCTAGGGTGGAGCCAGCTGTACCCCCCATGGATTTGTGGTTTAAACAATAGATGAATGGATAAAGGTTTGACCAAAAGTTTGCTAACATAACCAAGGCAACTTTTATTTTGAAAGTTGTGGGAGGGCTCTAAGAAGATGACGATTCACAAAACTGAACAGGTGAAGCTCTGTATTCATTTGGGGTTTATTTCCACTGTCATTTGTTATGCTAACACATCTTACTCATACTGCTACAGTATATTGCCAATAAACAGTGCATGATTAGCCATGAGACTTCTGAAGCAGCACTGGTCATTTAGCATCAGTGCAGTGTTTTTTGAATCGATTGTGAAATTGTGAAACTGGATTTCAAATGAACTCTAACTGTATCTTTATAAATGTATGAAGAGACAGTTTAAATCTAGTGGGTAAGCTGTGAGTGTATATATAAATATATAGATATATATATATATTACAAGCAGTGAATATTTAGAAGCTGTGGAACAGATGTAACATATGATAAATCTGTATGATAATGATATTCAGCTCGAAGAAAACTAAATGTTCATCACTGTAACTTATCTCTGCGTTGACCTTAGTCTGACACACAACACCGGCTGCATTCAGATTGGACAAGGTGTTGTGTGTACATAGACCTGCCCCCAATTAGAGAGGCCCGAATCCTTAAGTTTGACGCTTACCTGTAAAAACTATTAACACTGGTCCCTTTTAACGAGGCAGAGGAAATAAATCAAATGTTAACACAAGGGTGGAGAGTCCTAGCTCAGCGTAATTAGGACAGCGGGAACCAAAAGGCCCTTAGCTCTGTGCTTCATTATCAATTGACAACCTGTATGTCCCCTGACAGTGACTGATCTTCATAGGGAGCTGCCTGTGAATGCCTCTCCACACAGCAGAATGGGAGGGAAAATGAGATTTGCAGCCTTTTGTCTCAGTGAATAGATGCTACTCTTCGCTGCTTTCTACCTGTGTAAATTCAATCAGCACCGACCTTTTGTTGTCTGCAACGCACTTAAAAAATACGAGTTTACTTTTGAATACCTTTCCTCGGAGTGTGCCACTGTAAAAAATATGCTTTACCACAGGAAATAATTATGATGAGACTGAGAGGCGATTACTTTGCTGACATTAAAGAATATCATGTTTGTCATATTGGCTTCAGGGAGGCTGAAGAACAATAAACAAATTAGACAGGGTTTTCTTGCTATACAAATAGTATTACTTGGTGTGCTTGCAGAGTTTAGCATCAGATGTAACTGCATCTGTCTGCTCTTCCCTCAGCAGCAGCGTCGCTCCCTGATGATACGATTTCCATTATGCATTCTACCTGAGTTTTACTTGTATTAAATAATCCGAGCGCAAGTGAGTGTCATACATCTGTTTTAATAAACAAGAGAGTTCTGCATGGAGAATTTCCATAATTAATTTAACAAATGTGAACTCAGCAGTGTATCTGAAGCCATTGTTATACTGTAAAGCAATTACAGCAGATCTGCATGCCGTCCTTAAAGGTGGCCTGAGAAACTGCTCCACTCCAAGAAATATACAGAATCTCAGGCATCTTTTTATGTTCGTGAAATAGATGATATGGGGAGACTCTCTTTTCCCCCATTTCAAAAGGGTGTCCTTTTGCTTTTTTCACAGTAGATAGATTAGACTTTTTTTTTTTCTTCAAAGCCTCCCGAAGCTCTGTGTTTAATCACATTATGGCATTTCCCGCACAGCTTTGGTATGGTTGCAGGGCTCAGGTTTAAAAACCAAGCAATGCTTTTCAGTTTTTTTTTTTTTTTTTTTTTTTTTTTTCCCAAAACCATCAATTTGTACAATTCATGGTTTGCTGTCAGGGACTGAATCCTGTATCGCTCTCAGATTCCTCTTTTCTATCATCAGTGTTGACATTAAAAGATAAGATCCAGATGGGATTTGATCTTTAACATTAAACTGAAGCCATGGTCCAAGTCTATACTAAATGCCATCAATCATAGTCTTTAATCTCCCTCTGCACTTTTCACATGGAGGAATTGTCAGCCATCACAGTGAAATGTCTCACTGCTGCTCTGTCTCAGGGATTAGAAATATTAATTCAGTAATGCTTGTTTAAAAAGTCACAAAATCACAGCGACTAGTGGTAATTTTAGCACTTCAATATCAAGTATACCTCAATATTGCACTTACAATGGACAAACTTTAATAAGGTGATTTTCATATGAATAATGGATTGTAAGTAGCAGGCTGTAATAGTGTCAGCCATGTTTGAGAATGAAACTAAAACTGCACATAGCTAACAAAAAAAAAGTGCTGCAACTATTCCAACTGTGATCCATACACTTTTCATAAATGCACCATCGTATAAAAAGCAGCTACATACAGTACTGTACTATGAGACGCATTTTCTCTGGTATAATCATAAAACAATTAATAACACAGTTTTACACATTGGCTGATTGCTGAAAGAGCAGATAACTTATCAATGGAAAACAGGCCTCTTTTTGACCCGATAACAGATCTGCATTTGAAGCACTTTCACAATATAGTACATATGGAGAAATTCATTCGGCAGCTCCATGCAGATGGGTGGCCTATTTTCTTGGTGTAATGAATATGTCATATGATTGTGAAGTCATCATTAATGGTTTGGATTTTTAGTCATGTCTGTCTGTTATTTACAATATTTCACCTAAACCAAACAGCAAGAAAAAGCCTTGTGCTTGGGTCAAAAGCTGTGTGGGTAGATGATCTTCAACTGGTCTTGATGAAAAGGCAAGAAGTATGTCACCTTAAATTACCAGACTGACTAATTTCCTAATGATCAATTGATCCTTTATGGATTCCTCAATCATTAAAGGGCCAGTCAGTTTATCTGAACTGATGCTGAAAGCCCATTCACACTAACGTGTGCGACAAAGACACAGCCAACGATGATTTAGTACATGTCAACACTTCTCCACAGTACTGAAATCCTGACAATCATCAGTCTCTGCATCAGGAGGATTTTGTGAAGAACAACTTGTGAAGAATCGGTTACAAAACAGTTTCAACCCAGAACCATGAAACAAAACATTTCTGACTTCAACTTGTAAAGAGCACTTTCCACAGAGGTGATACTTGAATGTCTACATGCTGGACCCCCCCCCCACAGTGAAGCACTGCCATCCACTTTGAATCATTGCTATCCTTTAAGAGGCACACTAATGGTCACTGTCACTGTATTAGTTTTACGACAGTGACAGCGTGACAGAGGCCATTAATCACTACAGTCTCCCTTTTACATGATCACCTGCTCCACAGCAGAGACACAGCAAATATTTATGGGAACCTCACCCCAAACTGAGCAGCAAACAATAGTCTGTCATTCATTCACTATGCCATGGCTGCAATCTACGGGGTGCATGCACAATTACATGTGTATGTGCTGGTTATGAATAAGCAAGCCTATGCAAATAGGTTTCTGGCAGCAGACCGCGCAACAACGTTAAAAACTGTTGTATTGACTGTGCATGAAGCATTGAGGGACAAGGCAACTGTAAAATGATGCGATGCAGGAAACAAAGCAGTAGCTTCAAACATCAGGGATAGAGCTCTGTTAAACTACCTGCCCCCCACCCCCACCCCTCCCAGGCCCCACCCACTCCCAACTAATGGACTCATAATTACTGTTAATTAAACTCCTTTCAGACATGCACCACTTTACATTTAATCTGATAGCAGTTATCATCCTGGTCACTTATATACTATCACAATGGCCATTTTAATGGGTCAGACCAAGAATTGAAATTTTTTTTAACACTTTCCAACAAGTATTTTTTTTCTCCATAAAAAGAGACAGACGTTACTAGAACCTGGCCACTGTGGTTTTTAGAAAGTGTTACTCAGTACGTTTACATGCCAGTTAAAAAAAATGAATTATGGCCTTAATCCAACTATAACTGGGCAACTAAAGTGCATGTAAGTGCATTAGTCCGACTAAGACTGGACTTCTCCTTAACCAACTAAAACACCCAGATAATATGATTGGAAAGGAAAGGAAGCCGTGGACTGACCCGATCCGAGTCATTTGAATACATTTTTGGGCCGGACCCGGCCTGGAACTCGTGAACTGTAGTTGCGAACTGTAAGTTATTTATATCCAGTTTTTTACTAGGTGACAGGAAAGTCCACAGGAAAGGAGTCCGTATTAACCCACTGAAATGACACATATCACCACCAATGCTGAGGAGGCGGAGACCGTCAGTTATTTGATTTTCTGTGCTGCATGTAAAATGGTAACTCCAATGAGACGTCCAAATCGAGCTATCAGCATAGCTCGATCTATCTGTGCATCTAAACGTACTGACTCAGTCTGTAAAACACTGTGTTTTTGTTGGGGACTGTTTTCAGCTGTGGATTAATACACATTTGAAGCTTTAAGTTTTTACAGAGGCAGTGGAATTGAGGTTTTCATTGTAATGAGGAAAATGCCACAGAGTTCACTGGTGTGACTCACTGTTTTTAATCGTTTTTTTGCAAGATAATGGAGCTTGGTGGCACCAAGCAAATAAGCTGCATCCGGCTTTGGACATAGATAAAACTTGTTAGTGGGATCAATTTATTCTCAGTTTTGTTTTCTTAATGGAATGTGCTGACGGTAAGAGCATTATAAAATTATCAACAGCTTTATCCTTTAACATCCTCAACAGAAAAGGAGATCTCAGCCAAGTTGGTCTTAAAGTCCTTCACAGCATAACGTCAAAAAACATCAACATTGGGGTGCAAATCTGTTTTTTTTTCCCCTTTTTGGCAGTGCTGGCTTTATGTGGTTTCGGTGAGTGATGGGCTGCGTTCTGTTCACCTGAATGGTAAAAGCTAAGGTGAGTCATCAAACAAAGAGCCACACTCTGTGAGGAACAAAGGGAACTGGGTGCTGGAGTAAAGGATACAGCAAGGTGAGATTTGTGGGAGACAGATAAAGAGAAAACGTTCATAAATTATAAAGCAAACAAGGATACATGATAACTACGAGCTTCCTCATGCTTCCCACTGCAGCTTTAAATCAATACTGACCTCGATTAGGAACAATTATGGACGTTCTCACAGTATCACTTCTGTGAGATAGACTGACACTTTGACAGAGTCCATCAATCACAGATCCCCGGAGAAATCTACACGATACCCGTGCATGCTACAGTACATTCGGCGTCTACCCAAAGACAAACACAGGATGTGACAACAAAGACCCATCTACTGCTGCTGCTGATCTATTATTGTGTTTCAGTAGCCTGTACAGTGCTGGATTCTTGTAGCGGAATAACAACAAGCTGTGCAGGATCTTGTGTAAAAACAAACAAGCAAACAAAATCTGGACCTTGGCATAAAGGGGTCTTGCTTCATTCTGGAAACATGCTCAAAGAAAAATCGTGTAATGTAGTGGAAAAAAAAAATAGCAAAGTGAGATATGAGGAAAGAAAATGTTCAGGACAAACTCATCTTTCCATAATCCCCTAGTCTCTGTGCTCCCACCCTCCAATTACAAAGAGAAGAAATGCCTCGCTTTCTCACTCCTCAGAAATACACAGGCTCTACATCAGAACTCAATTTGGTTTGGTAATGAGACTGCGCTTGTGCATTTCCCCATGCAGACAGCCCAATCTTCAATTGCCAGCACACATGGGGGCTTTGCTTAGCAGGAAGGCTCTGAGGAAATAGACTGGTAAAAGTGTTGCCTTTTTTCATTTGGATGAAACTTAGAGCTCACCTTGTGTAGTCTTTTCAAAATGACCTTGGGAAATTTCCGAGATCTTACGACAAGCGCACTTTTAAATAGGTCCCCCCTTTATTCAATATGGATGCCACCATCATTTTAAGTGAAGCGAACAAATATTTGATAGAGTACTGGTCAAGGGACTACCTACAGTTTAGTGAGATAAATCTGGGTCGGCTATGGCATCAGTGGGGCGGTGGACCATCTGTCCAGCCCTTTTTAAGGCCTCTCTGTGTGTACCTGTCAGTCAGGGTGCGCATGAGAGCGTGCTGCGACTGGCCAATCAAAACCAAGACCGTGAGAGTGGACAAGTTACGGGCTGAATTTCTGTCCCTTTCTTGTTGTTGTTTGCATGCTAATCGGGCAGCTGTTCATAGTGCACAACTTCATGGATTCTCATTCAAAGCTGCTTTACATTTACACGACGCGTTTCCTCAAGGTGAACATTTTTAATGGAAAAGATAGCGTCTAAGAGGTAAATGAAAAAATCAGAGCTAATTCCATTAGCATAATTAATTGTTATTCGTCAAATGCAGTATTTATCGACAAATCTGCACAGCAACATAAGACTGGATGAAGAGAAAATAATCCCTACTTGCAAATAATGGATATAAATATGCATGATGCATATAAATATACATTATTATGCATGGGAATAATGCTTGCAAATGTATTTCACACAATGATAACCCAGTGGAAAGCGATACAATGTTCACTGGGATGAATTACTAATTCGAAGCAGTGTTTAAGTCAAACAAGTTGATTTTAACATTGTGTAGGAATAAATGGAAACCCAGGGGCTCCAGCAGACGATCCAGGTTCATTATTAAATGTATAGGATGTTCTTGATTTTAATTTCATAAAATGAAATAATATATTCCAATGATTGCCCTAATTTTTTGTCTCAGACTGCCTCACATCTCCATGTAAAGCAGGAGCCATCCAGATCACACGAAAGCCGATTAAACCAACTGTGATTTACACACTGTTCAAATGAAATTACTATCAACTATACTTTTCAGTGTCTGCAAAGAGGATTGGACTCACATAGTCGTCGTATGATTCATGTGTGACTGCTAACAGTGGGACCCTGTATCCAGCACTCCCTCCCGCCCCTCTGGCTCTTGGAGCTTGTACCTCCCTCGATAAAGCAGTCGTGGGGAGCTTGGTGTGTGTCACCGCCGATGTCCCCCGAGGTGCTGCTGCTGCGCTCCTCCCCGTGCATCTGTGGCCCCTGGTAAAGCAAACAAGTGGTGAGACATGGCATCAGTTTAGCCCTGAGAATTTTTAGTTCACGACGTGTGTAAATAAGCCACATTGACTTTAGTGGAAAAGGAGAGTCAAAACAATGGGAAAACAGTTATATCCCTCTTATCATTGCATATGTGCTGGCAGCTGCAGCTGGTGGTTGTGTGGTAACCTCTGCTGGCACAGAGGGTTAATCTTGTAATGAGGAGAGAGGCTGAAGAGTGTCACTTTGTGTCTTCCTCTGCTCTGCAAACATGCCTGTAGGATGCTGCATGGTGACACGGTGGCGCAGCGTTTGTATAAAATCACATCTCTGTTTGCCCGAGTCGACTGAATCCACTCAGGTTGAAGTCAAACAGCTGTGGTGTTCAGAGGCAGTAAAGACTTATTTAATATTGTCCAACAGAGCAACCTGAAAGACCCGAAGGACTTTGGGCAAGTACAAGGAATTTGAGGTGGATTGTTTCTTTTACAGGAGCGTGACTGTCCAGCAGCAGGACCACATGAACGCCGCAGGGATTGCAGGGTGGATTTAACGCCGCAAAGCCATCCATTGTCTGCCAACTTACATTTTAACAGCAGCATGATGTAGGTGGGCTAGGATACCCTTTCTTCCTCTGGCACATCCTTTACTAGGTAGCAGCTCATTGTGATCCAAAAATACAGAGACTCAAAGGGAAATTACTGGTGGAAATTTTTCATGGAGATTTACAATAATCGCTTATCGGCGTGCCATAAGGAGGAAATCTGGGTAGGCAAGTGGCGGTGGTGGTGGTGACTTTAAATTGGGAGCGTCCTGTGTTGCTGCAGGATTTAGAGCATCTACACGCGCTGCCTGAATGAGGCCACGCTGCCATGGCAAACTGTACCTGCTTACTCCTGAGGGAGCGCCATGGCTCAGATAGATTACAGAAAATTTGCTCTAAAAACAAACTATAAAGGTGACTGGAAGAGTCAGGAGTTGCACACCATCAGCTTTGTGCACAGCCCAACTAAGCCAATCAAATGCTCTGTAACACCAAGTTGTGCTCTAAGTGCTCCTGACTACATCTTGGAGTGTGTCTGACCTAATATTAATTCATTGGTGTTGATTATCTGGAGGAAATGTATAGAAAAAACTTAAATCCTGTTCCAAAAGGACAAAAGGAAGACAATGACTGTGAACCAGTTAATATGAAAACATATCATGATGAAGTTGAGTACATTCACAACAATGCACAGTAAGTTTCAGAATATACATTAATAAAAGTGCAATGAATAATAAATCTGTGTTAGGTCAGAGATGCTGTTTACATTTCTGTGTGATAATGTGTCATGAAAGTCTGTTGTGCTTTGGAGGTGGAAGTAAATAGAAAACTAAAATAATTGAGGCAGGCCTGCGGCTCTTTCCTCTCCCCAATTTCCTCATCCCTCTCTCTCTCTCTCTCTCTCTCTCACTCACTATGACTATGGGCAAAAGCCTGAAAAAAAATACTTTAAAAAGAGGAGAGTCTGTCTCCTCTAATTTTGTATCCCAGTGATCATTTCATAAGTAAATACAGCTGAAATTACATCTCAGTCTTCCACTTTCATTTATGTGTTTGATGATTTTGTCAGTTTGACGTCGTGGTTAGAAAATCAGGATTTGACTATAGGCGGTCCAGCTACATTGGCCTTGTTTTTCATCTCTCTCTTTCAAGTCCCCAGTGTAATGAAATGAAAATACATTGGTAAAATAGCCTCAATCCAGCAAATAATTTGATTTTGCATCATGTGCAATAGAAACTAACCTGTGAGATTTAAAGCCTTGTTTTGGATTTTTTTTTTTTTTTTTAAATTTATTTTTTTTTTGTGCACTTGGGTTCCCCCCACATGATCGAGTGTATTTAACAGTACTGTACTAAAAGTGGCAAATTGAACCCACTCACAGACAGCAGCACATGTGATGTGCTGTTGTTGACAAGCTGAAGAGGCCTATGTAACTGCCATTACTTGCCAGGCCAGCAGCAAGACGCCTCCTGTATTGTCTGAGTAAAGTAAAAGTCAGTCCCAGATTTAAGCTTGTCTAGTTCTTTGCTCAGCTATGCCTTTTTCTTCTATTCCTTCGGCAACTTTGGTCTCTTCAGTCCTGCTGCCATGACAAACATACTGAGAATGGTGATCTTCCTGTAGCTGGTGTTGATCTTGGTGTATGATTTGTTTGCCGGAAAGCAATATGTGTTCTGAAGAGAGTGTGTGGAGCAGGCAACCAAAGCTATACAGTGCAATACCAGGCCAACTGGGCCCATTGGGTCAATTCTCATTTCAAGGTAAAATAGCTACTGTACATAGTGTTGCTTTAAAAAACTGCTTCTTATAAATCTGACAGCGCCGCAATTAGAGCTCAAATCTCAGCTTTCACAGCTGCTGTACTTTGAAGAGAAGTTTACCACAGTTTCTCTCACATAGTTTATTAGAAGAGTAACCTTCACAATTTCTGTTGTTCAAGAAGCCTTGATTATTGGTTTTTTTTTTTTTTTTCCTTTTTTAAACCCCCCCAGGCAGCTTTCTCCACAGCTGTAACAAGGACTTTACCTCGTGGATATTGCTGTTGCTGGTCGTCCACTCCTCCCTTGTGCACTCCTCCCTCTGCTTGACTCATCAGAACCGTTCAACAGGGAGAGCTCTCTCAGTTGCTCCTGTCTGATCTCATCATTGTAGTCCTATGGGAATAAGAAAAAAAGAAGAAAAAAAAGAAGGAAACACGTCTCATATAAAAATAAAAGAAAAAAAGCAAGGACATTTGTCTTGTGACCACAACAGATGCTCACAACAGCAGCTAATGTCATCAAATTGAAATTATCTTGACATGCACAGGAAACACATGGCGTTCCTGAGCGTTGAATACTCAATGAAGACTCTTTTCTCTGATTATGTCTGGACACATAATGCAGGGGAGGGATAAGTAATGGAGGAAAAGACAATGCATCTTCCTCAGTGTAGTCACTGTTTGCAGGAAGTTTGGATGATAAACAAAAAAAAAAAGGGGGAAAAACATTTCTGTGTGGAAATTCTTAGCAACAAAACACCACCAAGGTTGCTGGAAGATAACATGAGTCGACAAAATCAGGATTTTCAAGATTTCTAAATAATTCCACAAACTTTAACCTTGAGAGGAAAGAAGAGTGAGAAAAAAAGAGTAAAAACCAGGGGAAAAAAATCCTTCATCTTCCTTTAACACAACATTAAAATAGCTTTTACTTTGTTGTCGCACTGCCTGTAATTGGCAGCTCCAACTTTGCGTGGTGTATCGTCATCTTGTGCTTCTGAACCATTTTTCTCAACCCGTTATCAAACATGATATGGATCATTACACAGCAGATAAGAGAGTGGACAAAGCAGTATTCATTATCTTGTCATTGCTGACAGATAAATAGGCTTATTTCTCAGAAACTCTCAAACCAAGCCCACAGGATTTTCTACAATGGGGAAGATGTTTTTTACACTGACAACAAAGCAATGGAGGCAGGAAGTGTTTGCTTTGATTTTCACTGGTTTTGTCCTGCACTGGGACCAATAAAGCCCCAAAAACCAATCACAACCCGAGGAAAGTTTTGAAGACATGCATAGGTCGTTACAAACAAAAGCCCCGTTTGCACTTTGAGTTTTCATCATACAGTGAATTTCTGGACACGAGAGATAGTGTTAGAGTCGCAAATAACTTCCCCTGGTCTCCATTAATCATCTTCCTCTAGTCTTCACAACCACAGAGTCTGTGACATCTTTGTGTGAGCGTTAATCCAACCAGTAAATTAACCGCACGTTGATTCCTGAGATATGATTCTGTCCGGAGTGATAAGTGCAGGGACTTGATAACGTTTGATGTGTGTGTGCAGTTTAGATTACAGCTACCAGTATAATATAATACACTAGTGAATTAGTGTCATCTTCTCTTTTTCTTTACACCGTCCTTCTATTCTCTTTGCCTTCGGTGTATTTTCATTGTGTTACATCTATGAGCCCACCTACACTACATTTAGTCACGTACAGTTGCAGCCTCAATGATTTTCATAGTTTTGACACTGAATATAATAAAATCTCTGACAAACACTTATCATTAGATTGAAATATTTCTGTATTACACCAAAAATTGAGAAACTAATTCATTGTGTAAAAATGTGATAAGCAATTCCTCTTGTATACTTCATCAGCTTTAGCAGGAAACTCTACAATTGCACTCTTCATGTGATGATTCGTAACTTTCCTCTGGACCTTTTTCCAGCTGGATAACACTGGCCCGTCTCATTTTCATCTTTTACCACGATATGTCAGAAAGTCCCCATCCACTCATAAATGTTTCTTACTGATTTTTTTTTTTTTTGCATTTGGAGGTTTGAGCTTCTTTTTGCAGAATGACGAATGAGCAGAGTTTTCAAATTCATCCACTGAAGGAGAAAATGTTATAAGACATGAGCGAACGCACATGATCATGTGACATCACAAATTATTTGGAGACAACATACACAAGTGTGATGAGTAAAGTTGAGTCCTCTTTCTTTCTTCTCTTTCTTTTTTTAACCAACATTTTTACCACGTTGTTCGCTCATGTGTGCTGATGATGTGGCACAGTAACACACTCCAGCTGGTGGTTTCACACCACGGATCAACAGGTACAATGTGCCCCAACAAAAGCAGTGAGGAAGAAGAACACTGTTAGACTGCAAACACTGCAGCTTTCACACTGTTTAGAAAAATATGCTTTGGAAATGTTTTATTGGGAAGGAAATGCATTCAGCATGCTCGTTAAACCTCGAGGACGGACACACACACACACTGTGTTTTGGTTAGTAAAAGTGAATATGAATAATACAAATCCACAGGGTACCTCTGAACTTTGCATATTCACTTTTCATTGAAGGAGAGAGAGAGAGACAGAGAGAGAGAGAGAGATAGAGAGAGAGAGAGAAAGATTTTTATTTTTTTTTTGCCTCTACGCCGACGACAGCCAGGGCCAGAGGCTTTTATGTTTTTGTGTTGTCCATCAGTCCTGTTCCTCTAGACGTGATATCTCAGTAACACCTTGAGGGAACTTCCTCAAATATGGCACAAACATTCATTTGGACTCGATTTTGATGGTCAAAGCTATTTCTAGTTTTTTCAAGCAGATTATTTTTATATATCTAAAAAGACCTCAGAGGAATCTGCAAAATCTTGGCTTAATGATACCAGAAACATCACATTTACAGAGGAGTATTGGATCAGGGGTGCAGAATTATTCAGCAGCTGAAACACTAAAAGCATCACATCATAAAATCACAGTATTTAACACTGTGAACACAAAAAGTGAATATTTCAGTGTGTGTTTTTTTTGTCTATTTTCCCTTTACTCAAGATATGTGACTGGCCATGATGGGACACACACACACACACACACACACACACACACAAAATTAGTCTGCACGTTTAAACATCTTTCACTACACGTTCCTCACTCTTTAACACTGCACCCTCAATTTTATATGAGGAACATGGAAGAGGCAGGAGAACAGAGAGCGGATGGCACCTTGTCACAGCTCTTCTTCAGTAACAGGATACTGACACTCAGGGACTTAAATGATGAACAGATTTCAAAAATGGGATCTTTTTTCACACCGCAAGCCATGCGGGGAGGGTGTGTGTGTGTGTGGGGGGTCGGTAGATTTCCAAAACATTTGCCACATTGCACACATGCACTCCTCTTGTTAATGTATTAATACTGCCTAGAGTGTTGTGTTGGTTTACACTAAAGGAGACTGGCAGAGCTTTTAATTGAAGAGCTGGCAACTTCTCCAAAGCACAACAAATCTGCCAAAGCCTGTAAAAGTTGACTGTTGACAGAGGCGTTAACATGAGTACACAGAGATAAACCCCATGCTGAGGCTCCTCAGGTCAGACTGTTTGCTCACTGAGATTGATTCTGACCATGCATGACCTTGTGCACACAGGCTGCCCTTCAAATAGCTGAAGTTAGACTTTTAAGAGGTCAACGCACAACGCACGATGATGCCAATCACTGTATTATCTTCTATCTCAGTGATATGGGTCTGTCCGCCACAGGAGTGCTTGTGAAAGAGCTGCTCTTGTATCCTTGGACATTTTTCTGGTAAAAATCTAAGAAAAATAAAAAATAAAAACACACACACACACACACACACACACACACACAAAATTCTAGTTTGTTTGAATAATCAATCTCAGTGGATTTAATCTTTAATTAAAAGAGATGTTGTCAAGCCAGATCTCCCCTGAAACACTGAGGCTCAAAGTGAGCTGACATAACTGAGTGAATACATTTCTCAAACAGAAACAAAATTAATCCAAGCAAAATAAATCAATGCCAGCTTCTGAATACTACATATCCTGCGGCCTTTGTTGTATTACTAATCCAGTCTAGGATCATTCAACATGGTGCGTTTTAAGTGGTCTGTTATCACTATAATGAGATCACTATTAGTCAGTCACACTCAGTCTGATGGTTGAATGTCAGGAGCTCTGATGTCTTTGGAGGACAGATCACAGGATTCAATGGTAACTGAATTGTCTGAATGTATCTTGTTTTAGATCAGCTGATGTGATGGACTCAGTCCATCTCCGTCCATTTAGATGACCTCACGGCTCCTGAACGGCACATTACGGAAAATGCTTTCACGCAGTTTGGGTCATGTCATGTCCGCAGTGCTGGATATGGGGTCAATGAAGTGTGATGTTTGTGTACATTGATGGTAGGTGGGCCAACATCCACCTGCAATTTGAAGGGACATATGGTTTCACAAACACACATTCCTGCTGCAGCTATATGACTTTGTTGCAATCCCACTGTACAAAAATGGCTTTAGCAGGCTACAGGTTACTCAAAGCATTTCAAAGCAGTGGAAGAAGAGACTTAAAGAAGTCACATTTTGACTTTGTGTGTTAGCATTTTTAGATTCCCCACTTCTCACCTCTTGAAGACAACAGGAACTGTTATAGCACAGAGCAGGCGAGGTTCACAGATAGAAAAAGACGGCAGGAAGATGCCAATTTCTAACAGTTTTTTTCTTGATCTTGAGAAGGTCTGAAAATTCTTCATAGCACATGCTGTCTCGCATAACAACCGACTGAAAGATGTTCCTCCTGGAGCTCGGGAGCAGCCTCACAGCTGCTGCAGCTGTTAATCTGCATCTTGATGTGATGTTTGTGACGTTTTGTAATGTATGACCGTATGTTTTTCTGTGTGAGCTGCTGATTTTCTTATCAAAAGATACAGGATCTGGATTTTGATTCCTTTTTTTGGTGTTATCACAAACAACATTTATCTTTGTTTATCCTAATTTAGACTTTATGTCTTAGTTTACTGTGCTCCCTCATGACCACAGGTAATTTAATGTTAAATACAGAGAAAATCAGTGCTGCTATCGACGTCCTGACGCAGCAAAACATAAATGAACCATAGAATGAGCCTTTTCCACATCTGAAGGTTGCATATTTATATATGGTCTGCTACTTTCAACGTTAACTCAGCAAATATTGCGCCTTCCTCATTTTAACAGCACAATTGGCCATGTGTTGTGAAGAACACCTGCACGGTCTGGATGGGCGCTCCCAGAAAAGCACAGATAATGATGTGTATCGAGCTATCACCTCTGCAAACCCAGAATCACCTTTAGTCCCGCAGCTCAGGCTTCTTCATTGGTAGCATATGGCTCAAGTAAATTACATTAAAAGTAAAAAAAAAAACAACAACAACAAAAAAACAAGCACAAGCAGACCAGTGTCAGTCATAATCTGTTTGACTTTATGCAAAAACAAATTACGGCTACATATCTTGTTCAAGCATCTGTGTCATCCCCTCTCTGCCAAAATGCTCCCCATCGCAGCTTGGCCCGAGATGAAGGCCACATGCTCATCCAGCTGAGAGCAGGATCGCTTGTCCTTCTCCAGTACTCCTCTCTCTCAGTCTCTACATACAGTAGTCCACTGATTAGACTCCTGTTTACATTTTTTTTCTTTCCTCTCTGAGCTGACAGGATGGATCAGATTTTGCTTCACGGCAGATCTGAGGGCTCCCGCTAAGACGAGCTTTTCTCACATAGACAAACTGCACTTGTTGGTGGCCTGTGTGTTCTTTTTCAGCTCACAGCTAAATGAAACACACAACATCCCCAAATTATGCACCTTAAACTCCAACTGAAAATGATTTATAAACAACAAGACAAGTCTGTGCACCGCACCGAAGTGAAAAGATGAAAAGAATGTGCGTTCATTTCTCCTGTTTTGTAGATGCGAGCTCAGTGGGAAGCAGGGTTTTGTGAAATGATAGGGATAAGGCATTTACTTCCAGACTTCATGGGACTGATTGAGTTGCACTCCCCAAAACCTGTAAACAGACTTTGATAGAGTTCCCCTTCAATGCCATCCACATAAACACACTTACATTACCCAGTCTGTTGGGGACATACATACTTTAAATCCATGTTGTTTCACATGAGGTCGCACTCTGACAACCCGCTCCTAATACACAGTGCAGTAAAAAATAATAATGATAATAAAAAATAATAAAAACAGGGGGAGACAGCAGGACGCACTTGCCAGTCTCCACCAGACGCAGGGAATATCTGTCACTATGGATACTGACAGATGCCTGTTGTGTTACATTATGTGCAGTTTATTTGCAATCCCATGAGATACCTGAAGCAGTGAGCATATGCTATAAAAACAGCATGGTGCAATCTTTATTTTTATGCCTAAATTAAGCATATATATAGAGAATATGCTGAATTTGGCACAATTTAACCAAATATTGTGTTTGTTTTTTTGTCCATACTCACTGTGACCAGATAATACAATATAGAAAATAGAGGGCTGTTTTGAATTTGGATTAACATTTACCATAATAAATAATCATTTTAGGATTGTATTGTCCACTCCCACCTTCCACTGACTGGTTTTGGACAGCATTCTCATCCACAGTGCTGATTTTCAGTCCTTTTGCCGCTGACTGTAATATCACTCAATAGGTTACTTCCTAGTTTCCCCACGTCATTCAATTCTGCAGGTGGATTTTTACAAAAGATTCCAACTTTTGCCCGGCCTTATCTTTCCGTGCTTATTGAATGAGTGCACCTATTTAAAGAGAAATGTATTACGGCCAGTCCTGTGTGTACGCTATTTAGAAAACGCTGCTGCGCTTCTATGTAAGAATAATTCAGAGCACAATACCCTCATCTTTTCTCAAGGTGCTGCAGCGAAGCGAGAGCTGAGACTCTGGCAGCATATTTGCAGTCAAATAAAGCATCAAAATACAATACGTAAAAGCCCCCGCTGATCTGAAAAGAGCAAGAGAGCCAGCTGACCCTTTTATTGGTGTGGATTGCACAGTGTGAGGAACGGCACGAATGGGATGCTGATTTCTGAGTGAATACACATGTGGTGTGTGTTTACGGATAACACCGAGGTGGAAGAAGGATTTCTCAGTACTTTAAACAGATCTAATACATCCTCTGGATGCATGCAGTATAGTACAGCAGGGGGCACGTTCTTTTGCTTTTCAAGGCCTAATTCCACATGCAAATTGTGAGCGCCAACATGAGTCACGGGTTCATGGGAGTCTGACAGTGTCAACATTGTTTCTCTCCTCGGTTTTCACTTTACTAATGTTAGAGTAAATCTACACTCACTAACCCCTGCAAACAGGGGAACAAATTGAGTCTTTTCCCTGAAAGCTAACCCACAGATGTGTTTCTTTGTTAGCTTTCAGGGAAAAATAGGAACAGATTAATTATCCCATATTTGTGTGTTTGTTTGTTTGTTTGTTTTTTTATGGCAGACGTGGCAATGTTAAGTAATTTGTGTTTTGAAGAGTATGAGCTGCTCAGTGCAGATGCAGTGTCATCATCCCCCTGGCTCAGTGAGCAGACATGTTTGTAAGAACACTGGCTGACTATAGGAGACACATGAACTCCATAAAGTAGACTCATGCAGCACAGTTCCTCTATTAGACTTGTCACATTTGCAAAGCTTGATTAATATTTACAGCTTTGACTCAGCAAGAGGACACAACAAGCACATTAATTACTGCTAAGTTCTGCAGGCTATAAGTTGTTGGGAGTCTTGCGAGTTGTTCCATACTGCACCTTAATTGCTGAATACATTATTTTTCATTTGTAAGCAAAGGCCTGAAGTGCAGAGCAGTGGTTGTAATGCAGACGAAAAACTTCATGCTTATATTTTACTCTTATGTAAACATGCCCTGGATACTCTGCAGAGTGCTGTAAACCAAGAGGCTGTTTGCTTTGTGTTAATAAGCCTGGTGGAGAAATGATCAAGACAGCGGTGGTGACTGATGATCGGAGATGACACAGGAATAAGAATTAGGGAGGAATAAATAAAGTGAAGTATTAAACTTACTGGAACTAGGAATTTCTTAATCTCCTCCAAGGCGTGACTCATGCGAGAATACGCCTCTCCAGGTGGAGCGAAGACTTCAATTAAAACGTGAAGATCATTACTCAGATGGGCGTACTTGGCCTCCCCGCTTTTCCTTAATTCTTCCTCCTATGCGGAAAAAAAAAGAGTAGGGGAAAGGTTTGTGTCCATGAAAGAGAGGATTCAAATGCTTGTCATGTAATGATATTACTATATTATGCTAATTGTAATAAATAATCAAAAGAGTAACAATGACGGTTTGCTTCTAACCAAAAATAACAACCTCATGGAGGCATGAGGAAAAGTCAGCTGGATCCCCAAAGACAGCAGGATATGCACTCAAGGGACCATGAATGTCGACACAACATCGCACAACAATCCATCAGTAGTTAAAGTAGTTCACTCCTTGGACCAAAGTGGTGGACAGACTGACATTATAACCCCCAGAGAGCTGCTGCTATATTTGGTTAAAAACCAGATGGAGAAGATGGAGTAGTTCTGCTTGAAAAATGTGTGGTTGCACTTGCGCAAGAATAATTACAGCTCATCTGACAACGAAAAAAAATAATCTATCTGGCCAGATAGTGGAGCTCTGCCATGGACTGTGACACCAGGGATACTGTTAGTGAATGTTTCTCTCATAGAAATTGAATGTTGTGATTGTGTGATGAATGTTCTGCAGGCACTGCTCCTGGAAATGTTTAAATGGACAGACCTGTGTCCTGAGACCCATGATATTTAGTTCAGGTTATCTTGACGGTCAGTACATGATTTAGTGACCACTCGGTGCCAAATGGATCTGGGAACCCTAAAATAGTTTTTTTTTTTTTTTTTTTTTAAGCAGAATATCACAGAAATGGTGCGCTAAAAAGGCACAACTAAGGGAAAAAACTGAGCTTCGATCAGACAAAATAACCTTTTTGGATTCAGGCAGGTATGCACTTACCATCAGGTAGACCAATACAAACAGTAGGAGTCAAAAATGCTGTTACATGAACAAAACTGATACAAGACTGATATGTTAATGGGAGGACTGACTAGCTGATGAGGAACATGTATGCAGGGGTCCCTGGTGGACAGGTGAGGTATGACAGATTTACAAAATGAAAACAAACAAATCAGTTCAATTTAGTTTTGCTTGTATAGCACCAAATCTTTATCTCAAGGCCTTTTTAGCAAACATTTCTGTCTGTGTGCATGTGTGTGTTCGTTTTTAATGAGGAGGCGAGGAGTGAGAAGAAGATGATGCAGACATCACCATGGCGATACAACATACAGCATCATATTAAAGCGGCAGATGCAGTGCCATTTCAGATTTTTTTAATTGAATACCAGAAGGTGTTAAAAAAAAAGGTTTCCACATTCCCTTTATCGAATTAGTTCCAAGTCCTGTCAACAGAAATGGTGCTAAATCAGTGCAGTAATGGAACAGACCTTTATCACAGACCTTTTTTGACTTGTTAAAGCAGGAGAAGCAAAGGTGCAGTTAATGTTAGCCATGGCAGCTTTCCACCCTGCAGCTACTCCAGTTTCAGTGTGAATACTTGCTTGCAGGCATGGTCACTGGGACAGTAAATGAATGGGACATTGTTAATGCTATTAGATACAACTGTGCTTTGCCTGCAACAATTGAAAATATTTGTGAAAAATAATTTCCAAACGTGCAAAGATGATGAAGACCATGGGATGTAGGTGAAAGCTCAACAGAGAGGTAAGTTGACCTTGACACACCATTTTGTGGGTTGATCTAATACTTTTGTCCAGCCTGAAATTTTGTACAGGCCTTCATGGTACCCAGAGCATGTAGGCTGTGCTAATGACTTTGGGAGATCCCATGACTTGTTCATACTCTCCATTGAGATTAACATCTTAAATTTTTAGTAAAATGCCAAAAAAAAAAAAAAAAAAAAAAATTAGACTGTCAATACCATTCAGTTTCCGGCAAAAACACAAGGGGCGCTAAAATTCGACAAACTTTTTTAATGGGACACAAAATTAGGGACACTTGAGTGCAGGATAAGTCATCAAATGTTTGAAATCATTTTACAAGAGAGCATGGCTACATTGATTTTGATGTAAAAAAAAAAACTCGGATGATATCTTTTTGACACGAATTTGGCAAAGTATTTTTTCAGTTCATCAGGCCTTTAAATGATTTATAAATGAGGCCACTGATTTGACTCTTCAGTTTAGATGTGAGGTGTCGGGTTGCCCAAGAGAAACAAAAGATTTCAATCCAAGCTCCTATTGCAATCTTTTCCAAAGTCTGATCACAAGAATAGCACAGTCACCTTTCAGTCTTAACCCAGGCCCTGAGGGGTCCTACCTGCGGCTCCACACTGGCTTTGAAGGCTTAAAAGATCTGTAATACAGCTCGAGGTCTTAACTGTGTTTTAAAAGGAACCAGTTAAAAAAAAAAATACCGTCTTCTCTGAACAAACCATCAGAAGTCACGACAGAACTGGGGAGGCAACATTTCTAGTAGCAACAAATGCAGCTGCTGTTGTATAGACAATGGACAGATTACTCAGTCGTCTCAATACAACAACAGTGTTTCATTATCTTCTGCACTGTTACAGTTGGGTGTATAGTGCTTTGCTTCAAGGACACCTTTATTCAGAGAGGTGAGAGTGCCACTCATGCGCCTTACTCACTGAGCCAATTTTGGGACTCAAACTTTTGTCCTAGCATCACAGGGCTGTTCTCTACCCTCTGGGGGAAGTCAGCTTTAATTAAAAAAAAATTCAGCAGGCTTCAGAATGCTCTGTCAGAGAGCCTCAGTCATCACAGATCAGATCAAAACATCGAGATGATTGTGTCTCTCAGTTGTTTCAACTCTCTGTCCTGAAATGTTTTACAGTGGAGAGAGAGCTGTACATCAGTCACCATGACAGCAGTTTGCCTGTGTGTTTAAATCAATCAATATTATATGTTTGCACTGCTATAAGGACTCAGGGAACTCTGAAATAAAACTTCTCTCTGACTTTGTGTTTGCCTTGACTAGTGGTGCACAGACCGGAGTCAGACAGGTGAAATGAGGACTCTAAGCTTTAGCGCTATGACTCAGCACAGTGTTAAATAGGTGAATACCTGTGCACAAGGTGACACATTGACCATATGGTCTGATATGAGAGGGTGGTGGTCTGAGATGAGTGGGTGGGTTACTCTGATGCAAAACCTCCAAACCTGAGCTATTACCTTACTACTCGACTGATGCATCCTCAAGGGGAATGGATGAGATGGCAGAAATGTGCATTGTCAATGTGCTTTTGCATGTAATGGGACTTTGGCTATCTCTGTTCCACACTGCCTTGTAGCCAAGGTGCTTGGAATGGCAGCCACTCTGTCAGTCATAACCTCTAGGCCTCATTCTCAGGTTTTCAGACCCTCAGACAAGCTCAGACTGTACACAAAATCAATACGACAGACTGAAAACACCAAGCTAAGTCCAATCGTTACACAGGCATCCTTCAGGCTGAGGCAACTGTTGAGAGCCTATTTTCCTTCAGTGCTGCACTCAGTGTGTCTCTCCCTCAGACTGCATCTGATCAGTCGTAATGTATACTGTGCAGAGCAGAATCACTTGTATGTGTTGTATGCATGTGTATAAATTGTCATATGGTCTGCAATTTGGATTTAATTAAACTCTTATACCAACGCTGACACAAATCGTTCAAATGCTCAACAAATGAAAAAAAAGAAAAATGACCATTCTTATTTCCATGAGCTCACATCAGAAGCTATAAAGAAGCTACTGAGTGGTCTTCACAGTGAGTTTGCTTATTCAGCTAAATAAAGCAGATCAAATGTGCAACTAACACCACACTGGTGTGTTGAAGGTAGGTGTTCTGCAGTATATGACATATTGAAATGCAGCTTCAGTTCACCAGAGAGGAGGTGAGACTGCAGGGCTTCTGTCGTGTCCTGATGTCTGAATCGGAGGCTACAGTAATAATAACCATGTAACTGTATAGCAGCACAACGAGACCTGTTATGAGCGTGAATACCAGATCCAACAGCCTGTCTGTGAACATGCACGGATAAGTTTGGCCCCAGGGGACCACAAGTCAGCAGGATAAATGACTTTGGCAGAGATTCATTACTTTGCATCCATAATTGACTATTACACAATATGCTATTAAACAACATGCAGAAAAACATCCCCATTTTTTCCCTCATATGTTTGTCAACTGAAAGCTATTAATTCTACTCGGGGTGCCATTCATCTCAGTTACAGCTCAGATGTTATTTGTTACAATATTTCTCAGTGCTTTCAAGCGGACTTTCAAGAGCTTTTGTTCCTGTAAATATTTCCTCTTGATCCATATCTCAGAGCGGCCAAACAACTATATTTCAACACAGATCGATATTTCTCTTACCTTGCCTTTATCCCTCATAGACCCTTTGCCGAGGATGGACATCTTCACACCCGTTTCCTCCTGTAATCGCTTCATGGAATTTCCCCGTGGTCCCAGCAGCTTTCCGACAAAATTAAACTGTGACACAGGTCAGAGGAAAGAAGTAATCAGGCTCCTTATCAATGCTTTTAACACACAGTTTGTAAGCAGAGGACACACAATGAGAAATGCATATGTCAAGACAAATCTCTCTGAAGTAGACTCTCCCTCTCTCTGTGGATATAAAAATAACTTGATATGTTTGGAGAAAAGGTTAAATAAAATATGTTTGCTGGCCATTAGTTATCTATTATCAATATAATCTCACATTCCATTCACCATTCATCATGTGAGAATAAGCTGTAATGTCACCTGTGATAAATCAATATAATGGTGCTCTGTATGCAGCACATTAAAGGTGAATGGGTCTCTCATTTGCAGCCTGGCATAAAGTATGCATCCATCCTTTGGTTTGAACTGTCATGTATCTTATTGGCGTTTAGGGTCATGCATGTCCTGCTGAGGGGGAAAAAAAAAAAAAAAGGTGGGGGGAAACATGGGCTCAGACCAATAATGTTCCTCAGACTGTTTCAGAGGTCAGTACTGAGATAAAGTCAGAAATAATGAGTTTCTTCCCAGTGGGAAATTAAGTAATACTATCCAGATGACAAACTATCAGATTCAAGCCTCGGGGCTCTGATGATCATTTCCCTCTCGCTGTGCACCAGCTAGTGTTCATATTGAGAAAAGTAGCTCTGGGTTGTTGCAGGCACAACACTGCTGAGATTAGTGGTAATTAATCCGAGAGGTGAAACTCACAGCACAACTGCAGACAGATGGATCGTTTCTGAAGAAAATATGAGCCAGAGATCAATTAGAAAATGAGGGAAGGCTTAATCTTTTGCTACTTGAAACAAACCCATAAACCCACTTATACTATCTTTCACTGTTTTTTTTTTTTTTTTTTTTTTTATTGTAATAGATGGTTCGACCTTCAGATGTGTGCTGTCGGATTAGATGATAAGAGACCTCCTCCAGAGCTGAACAGGTGGTCAGTCAACTACCACACCATGGTCTGGCCAACCCTAAAATGATATTAACCTTTTCACAAAACAGCCTCTCCCACTGTGGCTCAGCGACTAATAAGTCCACCACCAGCTGTGTGGCTGCTCCAACTCAACTCCAACAAATGCACACTCAGCTTATTTCATGAAACACGATTAACATCACGTCTGACTGCTGCATCTCGGGTTGGAGCGGCGCACAAAGATGAACCCGTCAAAAACAAAGCCTGCACACCGTCCTTGCCCGTCCTCTGATCTGAATGATTAAGGCAACCTTTTGTGGACGCTTTTCGTCACAGGGGTTGCTTTGACAGGACTATCCTATAGCTAGCAGGGAGCTGGAGAGCAGATGGTTGCTGCGGCTACGTGGGGAAAGTGCTTGCTGGGCGGTAGAAGAGTGGCCTGTTTTCATTAAGCTAATGAATGTCTGGAGCCACTCTGCTGCTCCATGGCGAGCAATTTGGGCATCAGAAAGGGGCACGATTCGGTGTTAAATGAGGTTTGAAATGATGCTGTGTGCCCCCTGCAGTCTCAACACTGATAACAATGCAGATATTAGAAAGATGGGTGTTGTGAATGCGACAATTATGAACAAAGACATTTTAGACATTGAGCAAATATCTAGCAATAAAATGGATGCACTGATGTGCCTACTTGTATTTCACAAAGTGCATATTATTCTACATGAAGGACACACATTTCATTTCGAGTGTGTCTGCAGGATAAACTCTAATATATTAACCTGCATTCTAGTTCTGTGTTGTGGACACACTTGGCTGAAAGCACCAGGTGATGTGGTGAATCTGCAAACCTGCGGCAGGAGCTGAGAAAGGCACCTTTCAGAAAAACCTCAGTCTCAAACTCAGTGGTCTATTTCTTGGTTCTACTTTTGAACACGATTATGATGATTTACGTAAAATCTTCTCACAAGAGTGGCCTTGAGGGACTCAATGCTCTGAAACTGGAGAAGAAACACATTAAGTGATGAAACACAAAAGAAACAGAAAAAAAACCTACAATAACAAAAAACACGAGCAAACCTTTCAACTCCTTTTCCCTCTAAAACGTCTTCTGGAGCTGTTCTTTTCGTCTCTGTATTTAAATGTGTCATCAAACTGGTGATATATATATATATATATATATATATATATATATATATATATATCTCAGTCATCTTATGTTTTGTCTATTTGTGTTTTCTTTTCCCCTAGCATATAATGAGAACTCCATCAAGTGAACACATCAAAGTCTGTTTACAGGTCTTGGTGAGTAGACTTACTACTGTGTGCACACAGTTTATTGTATAAAGCTTTTTGTGGCTTCATGTGGAGCTGTATGCAATCTAATAAACTCATATGATGTCACTTGAGTCCTGAGTATTGTCTGGTTAGCAGACCTCGTGCTTGCAGCTGTTCCAGGCTGCATTGGTTGCCACTGGCAAAACACACCTGAACCTCTCACTGAACTGTAAGTGGTTGGGATGCGTTGTAGATAGCGTAGGAGGGATGTGTGGAATAAAAAAAGACAGTATCCATTGTTCTGCTGCATTGATTTTAAACTGTCCTTCATTAGTCCAACAGCGTTAGAGGAGGTGGAGAGCGCTTTTAAGATGCAGTACATTAAGCTCTGAAATCCACCACAGACAGGACGTGCATTGATGACTAGAAACATAGTGCACCTGTTGTGTGGCACAGCTAATCTCTGCTTTGTTATATATAATCCATAAGTAATCTCCTCTTTTATGTGCTTGTGCTGGTGTCTGCTATTCAGGCTTCATGAATGACTTTTGCACTATGTATAATATGTATGTACTATGCTATAACCCCAAAACTTTAATATTAAAGTTGCCAGTGATCTACATTTATCTTGTGTTGGTAACAGACAGCAGCGATGTAGAGTCACCAGGAAAACATATTTTGAAAGATTCTGTCTCAAAAGGAACAAGTCTGCAATCACACTTGTCATTGTGGTTGGTTTGTGTATTCACACCACGTCTGAAAACTGCTGCAAACTGCAACCGAGACATGACATGGGACTCTTTGTAGCTGCTGTGAGGACCTGTAAACATGGGATGTCTCAACTAGGAATAATTCATGTAAAAACAACACGTGAAACTTGGAAACTGCAGTAACTGACGGACATTTAGCTCAAATAAATATTTCCCTTTTTGACACAAATGATGCATTTTGGCATAATTTTGTTCTTTAATCATCTTCGATACCTCATCTACACAACAGCTCTTTTCAGAGGTGTGATGGTGGAGAGCACACCGACTAATCCTTTGGAAGTGGTTTTGCACCTGTAATGCAGCACAGCCCCTCCTGAGCATGAAGTTGTTAATATTCATATGGAATTTGATGAGCGAAACCTGACCTTGTATGGATTATCACATACAGTATATAAAACAATGTAACCACTGCTGCATCCACAAGAGGATTCATTTACTGGACGAAGGAACCAGCTTCTGCTGCATTTGATCCTCATGTCACTAATGTTCCTCACAAGGCCTGAGATCTCTATGAACACACAATAACAACCCAGCTGAGAGTCACAGAAGCACACAAGAACATTCTCCTATACACTAAAACAAAATACTGTCGCTGTGAAAAGAACTTCTCACTGTATTGACCTTGTTTTTTCCTTTCAAAAGCTCCTAAATTTAAAGTAATAGAAATAAATAAAACAAGAAAGATCAAAGAGTGCACACGCATCAATAGCCACCTTGGTGTGATTTTATGAACCCGACCAGCATGCCTCTGCGGTTATGGGAAGCATGGAAATATTGATAGACACTCTAAAGTTGCACATTTAATAACAAAACAGCTTTCAGTTTGTAAAAACGTGCATGGTGGTTGCCCTTTAGTGCAGCGCAACGGGACCAGTCAAGACTTCCTGATGTCCTGAGGCACTTATTGCCAGGTTAGCGAGCTGTGCTATTGGGGAAGTCCAGGCCATGTCTGATAGGAGGATTAAAGCCTCAGGTAGAGGTTTCTCCTTTAATGACAGCTAGGGATGACTGGGCTGTGAGCCAGTCAGAGGAGTGTGTCCTATCAACTCTGCGCACATTAAAGAAAGCAGATGAGTGGCTGTTTGGTGTGTGTCAGACAAGGGGCGGAGATTTACAGTGCACCTGGTAAGAGAGGCATCCAAACCAGCTGAGGCCTTCTGTCAGTGTTAATACTAATGGCTGGTGTCAGGTGTTAAGATATGACTTTACTCTGTAACAGCTGTCTTGGTTAGGAATGTTGTCTCTGGTTAAAACATTAATACAACAACATCAGTGGTACCACTACTGGACTGGGACACACTGAGTTATATGTTATATTTCACGACCAGTTCAACTCCGACAATACAAGGGAATAATTGTTAAATCTTCATTTGCACAAGGTGACAGTATGACCTATCATCCCTCATCTTTATCGTAACAAACAGGAGCAGCTTGTTCTAATAGAAATGTCAGAATTCCCATTAATATGTAAAGCCAGAGCTGTCGCCCAGATGGCCTACACACACAGACAGTAAACAAAACAAATATCACGATTACTGTAAATTCTAACAGGTGACAAACAAACTTTGACAGGCTGCACGTTCCCTCTCGGCAAAGAAGAATCAATGCATACAATCTGAGCTCTGTTCCTGCAAGTCTCTAACAAGCTACGGCCTTTAAATGACAAATGACGAAAAAACACCCTTCTACACAGAGTCTCTTCCACTCTTTCAACAATTGAAAAGGCAGAGTTTTACAAATCCTGCTCAGAATGTAACAAAAGACAGAAAGCCTTTGCACTGAGCCACTTTGACTGAGTCTTAATTTCACACTGTATAGCAATGCTGTAATATACACATTGCATATGAATCACCGTGCCACACTGTGCATGTTAATACGCAGTAATTCACAGTTAGTTATTTCATCCATTATTAATGTGAGATATTAACATGTGCAGCTTTACGGGGAAAGCAAAATGCTCCTCTAAACATTTGTCACTTAATTTTTGTTTTACCGTCGCCACTGCTTACAATTGACTTTCATTTTCTCCAGCTATGATTAGCCCCTTTCTGTTGTGCACTTCATCTTCGGACAATAATGTCAATCAGTGGCACACTTAAAAATCAAGTGAATCTATGCGGCATGCCGACATTTTCCTCCATTGAGTTAGAGTGAACAGCACAGCATCATTGAACTGTGTCTCATACATTGCAGGGGCACAGCGAACAGTATGGGGGGAGGTTTTTAACATGGGGAGGCATTTTATCTTTATTCCATCTCATGAGCAGCGTTGTGGCAGACAAAGCCATCACACAAACACTGACTCAGTGGCATCCCAAAGTGGAACTGTGATGCTATCATACAAGACTGCTTAATTTTAATTCACATTCTGTGCTCTCTCCACTGTATTCAGCACTTATCTAAGCAAAACACCTTTCCACATGATAGACCTTTCTTTGGGACACTGACATCTCTGGGCCGACAAAAATGGAATTTCTCTATGGGTACAGCACAGCTGTTGCACTATTTAAAGGTTACAATAACCCAAGACTGATAAGCTCGAAATTGTGGCACCCACAAGGACAAAATACAATTTAATGTGTTGCCGGCTTCGTACACACCTGCTGAATGGAGAGTTAAAGCAAATACCATACAGAGGGGAAATAGCTTGTTTAGATGTGACAAGAGAGAAATATGGACATTTTGGTTTTGAAATCAAATTTGTCATAATTAAAAGCGCAAAAATCATTCCTGTAATATTCTCATCCACACACAGAGTAGACCAAGTACTGGACTCAGACTCACAGACAGTATTAGCCATTAAAAATCCATTTCATGCCCAAAGGTTATGAGATGCTAATCAAGCTATCTCATTAAACAGGAGAGGATAAATTCTACTTAAGCGATAATGAAAATGACGATGCTGATTATCTTAATCATATTTTTTACTTTAGTAAATAAGAATCTTAGCGTTCAATTTCAAGACTTCCTTAAGGATCATTTGTTTACATGTCAATATGGGACAGGTACAGATGTGCCTCCTCTTCCCCCGCAGACCGAGATCAACCCTGATTTCAAGGTTTCATCCCTTTTTCAGGGGAGATTAAACATAGAAAGTGATGGGAAGGTCACTGGAGGAATGCTCCAAGGCCAGATTCCTTTATCTCAACAGGCTGTAAAACGACAAGAAACCTAACGTAGATTTTACAGAGAGTGGTGCACAAAACACACAAGTAATCCCCAGTGAGTGATGCATGCAAGAGGAGCCAGTCTGCAACAAGATGCATCGTCCTTTCATGTTTTTATCCAAATAGATCTGCGGTGTGGCAGCTGCAGATTCATGCATCTCACACATCTTCATCAAAATCTAATAGTTACTTTGGATCATACATGTATTCAGTCATACCGTGTGTAAAGTTACACATTTGCAAGTATTGTACAGTTATGAGGTACTTATAGTTGACTTGGCTTCTGCTCCATTACATTTCATAGACAATACTCAAATAGAAACAGCAATAATTCCATAATGATTCTTCAACAAACAAATGCCATGTTGCACAATGAGTATTTTATTAGTACATTTTGATGAAACTTGTATTTAAGTTACATATTTAATGCAACTTTTTATATTGTGCGTTTAAGTTGTATAATTGTTATTTTTACTTTTCCATACGACACCAGTACTATGGTGTTGCTCACTATTACATGAACCTTGTAATTAATTATAATTGTTGTATTACAAGAGTTAGTTATTGTAAATTATTAATTGCATGAATGGGATGTGTAATGTATTTAGGTTGCAGGGTTAATTGAACTAGTCTAGTGTTTTATGTCCATTAAAACTGCCTGTTGTTGTTTAACTGCATCACTGGCACCAGCCACAAATAAAAGTAATATACACTGTGAATGTTACAATGGTATTAAATACTCCTGTAATATGCTGTTTGTTTGCATTTGGTATGTTGATGACATAGTTATAATGAGATATTTTGTATCTACACACACACACACACACACACACGCACACACACATCTGTAATAAAGTTGATTGACCATGTGCATGTGCCTAGAGGTTGTTTTGTTGATGCTATCATCACTAAAAATGACCAAACTAAACCATGCAAATATGCATCATCACAGATCAGGATTAAACAGGCTCTTTACTCAGCAGATGTTTGACATGTCACAGCAGCAGAAGCACATGTGGAACTAACAACATTACATGACACTGAGAAGTGTCAGTGGGCCAGCGTGCAAAATACCCGACTCCTGTAACCGACCAATAAGATGTAGCCATTGTTAATGTTATTACCAACACCTGACATGTCCAAATGTCTCCAGTGACCAGGGCCTGCAGTGTGTGTCTGTCATTGCCCTATAAAGAATGACTTCATCTGCTGTTTCACTGTTTGGTGACATTAATCTTCCATGTGTCACGTTGTCACATCTGAAGCCCTGCAGAAGAGTTCTCACAAGTAATAATTTAATTTCTTTGCTGTTAATTAATCTGCAGAAAGATGACAGGTGCCTGCTCCAATGAGAACAGTCAGGCTGCTGGGATGCGAAAGAGCAGATTTATTATTTGTCATTCTTTGCTCTGTGACACTTGCTACGACTGGACATTATTGAACAGTTGACACTGGTAGGAAATAGTGATGACGCATCAATAATCAATAAAATCAGAGGGCCAGATGTTGATCAAATATATCAACCAGTGAAAACTGGCAAGAATATTGAAATATATATATATATATATATATATATATATATATATATATATGGCCACAATGTACAAACATATTTCAATAGTGCAATATTTATCTCTGATCTAGCACTTAAATAAATGTATATAATTTGGTTTATAAATGTAAAAGACAACTGACTTTACAACATTTATTCTTTAGTCATACAATTGTCTAGAGCTGTTAAAATATGTTAACATTTATTTTTCACAGAGTGATTCTGAATAAATTAAAATTTTGATAAATATGTAGAAGCCCGTATTTTTGTGTCTAGTTTAAACTTGAAGACTTCACCCTAGAGAAGAAGTAAGTGTGAGAAACATGTTTGGAACTTGAGGTTTTCACTCATCTTTCCAATCTCCGCTCCACTTTTTTGTTTTTCTCAGCCTCTTCGTGGGGTGTGCTCTTGATCAAAGAGCTGCTTCGTGAGACTAATTACTATTAACTCAAAGTGCAGTGTTACCAAGATGTCTAAGATAGTGACACTGCACTCTTGTCGGGTGCTGACTGTGCAATTAGGTCACACAAACTGTTGTTGGACAACTGCTCCATCCCCCCGGACCGCACTGATTTGCTTACTTTGCAGAGTTGGCACTATTATGCTAATTATACACAACCAGAATCTGGAGCCTCTGTGCTGTGCCTCTGATTATTTATTTTTATATTCACAGGTATGTTGTTTCTCTAATATATTTTTATATATCAGTAATATATCCCAGTAGTTCAGTAGCTCAGTTCAGTTCAGTTTTTTCTTTTTCTTTTTTTGATGCCATGATCCATTGGCTTTCATTAAATATCCAATAAGCAGCTGGGACACCAACACAACAAACCAGCAGGCCGGAAAAAATATATATGGATAGATATATATCCATTATTTTCATTTTATTTCTTATTTATAATGACCAAGATGAAAATTAGTATTTAACTTTATTAGAGAGTTTAGTCTTAGCTTTACATTCAGAAGGAAATTTCAGCGTCCACAGTTCAGAGGTACTTCAGTGTTGCTGCTTGCATGGACAGAGAATGCAGCTTAATGAGATATCCCCAAGTCACTGTGGGTCTTCTGCTCGCAACAAATTGGCTAGATTGGCTATTTTATAGATTTGAAATCAATTTAATAGAGCGAGAAGTTCCTGAACGCAACTTAATTACTTTCTCAGTACTGTTCCTAAGCAGGAAACAGCAAATTGATTTCTATGCAGTGTCCTGAGGAGGTGCTCATTGGACTTAAGTCCACCGTCTGTTCTCCTGAGGGACAATTAAAAGTTTCCTCCTGTCCTCCTGACATCCTCTGATAAAACAGACAAATGCTGTTCAGTACATGTAAAACAAGCATCATATGCCTGTTGTGTGGCTGTGTATCCAAACACCGGGTGTCCTGTGTGGCCCCATGAAATAGCTGTGAGATGTGAGATGAAAGGAGATGCTGGGGCGCGACACCAGAAGTGATTCATTTCAGATCAGCACTCGGATACAAAAAGTGTCAGAGAGTGTGGAAGTGGAGAGCAGAGAAGAGAGCGATAATAATGATGGTGATGATGATGATAGCAGTATTGTAGCAAACTGACAGTGAAGTGTCAAAGTCTTGGTTTATAGAAGAAAGTAGCCCCTGCAGGTTATATATAATGTGAGCTGCTTGCTTTTTTTTTGGCCTCAGTGGCATGGAGGGTGAAACAGCATCGGTTTCAGTTTATGAGAAACCTCCTGTATGATCTGATATGTATTTATATTATTATTACACTATGATGAAAAAGTGTTGACAGGCTATTATTTAATTTGATGCTAATGTACCAAATCATTTTGACCATATATTCTATCATAAATATAATTTATATTATATGTTGGAGGTGATTAATTAATGAAAATATTCATATTCTATATACTATATTAAATGTTTGATATTTATTATACAAAATTTTGAAAGGTTTCTGAATTATTCTGACAAACCCAAGAGCACATGTTCATTCATTTTTTCACAGTTTAAAAGAGAAATAAACATAGACAGCAAAGAGAAGAGCAAAGAGAATTACATCCTCTATATACTAATGATCTGGAACTGGGATTGATCCACAGAGTTACACAATATATGCAGTGCATTATGTATTTGCACAACAGGACAAATAATCAATGAATTATATCAAAATGTATTCTGTTGCGCTGAGTGTTGCTGCTCTGAAGCAATTTTTCTAAGCAGCCTGTTGCTTGAATAGTGTAAATGCAAAGTGAGTGGAGCAGATTTCCCTGATTACAGTGCCAGTGAAGCCTTTCACTTCTCCACCAGCAGCTGTGTGCAGCTGCATATCTGCCTGATGGAGCAGACTCATTAGGCCACATTTCAAACTCCGTCAGTACTGACATTGCACAAGTCAGAATAAGTGTGTGTATACTGTGTCATACGGTGATTTATGGTCATTGTTCTTCACTGTGCCCTTGGGTGCTTTAGTGCAGTGAAAACTTTGGTTTTTGATGACTACATGAAAAATACAAACAGACTGGTTACTTTCTATTAGCCTGTTTGAGGTTTTCTGAGCCAAAAGCATTTGTGCAAGGGGTGGAGCAGATGATGACAGGGTGCCAACAACAAGAGGCTCCATCCACCAATTGACAACAAAAATGAAAACAACAATATCAGACACAAACACATGCTCTGTAGGTTGTTTTTTTTTTTTTTTTTGGAAAAAAAAAAGTGTTGCATCTCTTACCTTTGGATACTGTTGGACTGGAATGAGCACTCTTTCGGAGAGCTTGATATTTTTATTGCTGATGATATCTAGGTATTTCTTTGTGTCACCATCTTTTCTCAATTCATCTCCTTCGTACTTTTCAATCTCTGCAGAAAAAAAAAATCATAATGAAGAAGATAATGAGTTTGTCTGGTAAGTGAAAAAGCATCAGCCACATCTTAAAGTCTGCTCTGGAGCCAACTGCAGCATGACAACCAAACACTGTGATGTTAGACTGGGGACACACTAGGAGAAATTGAACTAAGCATTGCACTGCACAGTGAATATTTAGCTGATTATTATGGTGTCTCAGTTGTAAATATGCTTACATTGCAAACTTAATAACATGAGATTATCCCACTGACTCCTGATACGTCCTTTACATCAGGGCCTGTAATCTCATGATCCAGTAATTCCAATCAAAATAACAACAGAGGCAAACAGTCACACTCAGCTCGCTGTGCCTGACTTCACTGCAAACCGAGGTCTGGTGGGCTGTCAGCAGTCTCCAATCCAAAGGCCTTAAACAGATGTCAGATAAAACATATAAAACACTGGATATTAGAGTCATTTGAGAATCCCAGATTAGATCTGTGGACTCTCATATTAAGATCATATTTGCAGATCATTGGTTCCAATCAAACCGCAGTATTCCTCCTCATAATTTACTCGATGGACAAATCATGTGCAAATTGGCTCAATGGTCCTCCTGTGTCTCCCCAGCGTTATTGCTAATAGGAAAGAGATGAGAGGTGGATATTACTGTCCGGCTCAGCTTGACAGGAACACCCAGAACACTGATATTTCTGGACTGATGCATTTTACAGCACTTGGGCTGAAAGACTCACAACGCATTAAGCTCTCGAGCTGAAGCGATCTGTTGTTCATCTTGCCTGGATCCTCTTTGGTCGCTAATTAATACTCCGGGGAATTAGAAATTATCACTCGGCAACACACTTGCTGGACAATAAAAGATGTTCCTGGGCAAGAACCCCTCCTGAGCTGCTATACTGAAACTCAAGAGTTCATTTAGGCTGGAGCACTTCAGCCTTATCTGAGGTGCCAACAGCCGGTGGACAAAGCTGTGAGGTTAACAAACAGCTCTGGCTCGGACAAATAGATGGCTACAAACCGTCCACTAAGGGAGGAGGTCAACTACGAACTGTAATACATCCACCTGAGTGAATCCAACTGAGCATCCATGTTAAATCTCTTATAATCTGGGTGATGGAATCTGGAAATTGTATTGCAGTGTTAGGAGAATGTGTCCATTTATGTCCCAGGTGCCACGTCCTGAAACTTCTCCCTGACTTTCTGGATATCCACAAGACTTACATCATCACCAACCAGGCAGTGCCAATGCTCACTCATTACAGTTCCAAATGACCAAATGTTTCAGCTCTGCACCATGAATTAAGGTAATTTGTTTGGTAGCACTATTGCCTGTGAAATTACAAAGACCAAATTCCAACTTGCATCGATTTCTTCCAGCATAACAGAGTCTCTCTGATTGTGCCTGATTGTTCAGGGAAGATCAGTTAAATTGGAACATGCTGTCTCTCCTTTGCAATTTCTCTCTGAAATGACTCTAAGCAAAGCTGCAAAACTCTTTCAGAATCAGAGGCCATTCAAAATGGGTGAGCGCAAATGACTGAATGTGAAAAATAACTTTTTAGGATATTAAGGATGTATGAGTCACTGCCAGATGGAAGAGTCTTAACGGAGATATTTGCCAAAGGAAAAGTTTTGTTCATTACTTCGTGGGTCTACTTTCTGGAATCTTTATAAAATCTTTCAGGTGGGTAAACAGACTGAAAGACCCCGCTAACCTTTTCTTCCCATCAGCGGGGTTGATTCACACTCTGTGACACTTTGCACAAGACAGGTGTCCCAGGATAACAGGAGCTTACACAGTGTGCCTTTAAAAATAACATTTATTTGGTTTGCCAGAGGCAATAAATCAAACACAACCTGTGGTTTCCAAACACATGCATATTTTGAATTACCTCTGCTGAATAGACAGTAACAGGGTGCTGCTTAGGCAAAAGTTAAATATATACAAAGTACAGGCATACAGAAGAGCTTCAACAGAACATTGGACCATAACTTGAGAAACCGTTGTTTGTTTCCCGTAACTGTGATAATAAAGGCAGCCTAACCAAACCTAACCTAACCTAACTTTAACCAAGTTGTCCATGTGCTTAAACTGAACCCTTGGTATCCTTACTGCATTGCCAAATCAGACAACAGTTGTACTTTGGTGATTTGTAATGCTTTTGGAAGGGTCAGATAATTTCCAGGAGTTGTTGGTGTTGACTCTGCTTCAAGTTTTGGTAATTTGAGATTCAGCTGCAGGGAACACACCGACACACAATATCTAATGCAAATTTAAAAAGGCAAAAAGTATATTTCTGTTCCAATTAGTAAATCTCACACCATCAAATAAAGCTTGTTGGATTCAGAAGTGCTTTTTGTGCTCATTGTGGAGTCTGAGTTCCCAGTTTCATCAAGGATTTATTTCTTGATATGCTCATAGATTAGTTCTGCACCTCTGCATGTGGGAGAAAATTTGTTTTGGGTTATATTTTCATTGTGAAGTGTTTAACTTTCCAGTGGGTTTCATGTTCGTATCATTTGAATAAAGTAATGAAGTTTTTATAGCCCATGAAGATGATTATGCTCCGCAACAGTGCATAATGGGAAACACCTTTATTCTTCTGCGCTGCCTGCCAGTGAACTCAAAGGAGATTGTGTGTGTGCGAAAGAGAGGGAGATTAAGAGATGGAAGAGGAGAGAAAAGGTGGAAAATGAGCTTACAATGCATAAATGTGGTGGAGCGTTCACACCAGTATCATTGTTGTCAAATATGTGGTGGGAAGTGGCGGAAGCCTGAGGATCAGAAAAGCGGGAATGTGCTTTGAAGGTCACTGGTTTCAGTCCTCATGCAGAATGAAAATCTCATTGGGGGGAACTGAATGAGTAAAACACTCTCAGTGACTATTCTAGGGCTCTTGATCCCCTCTGTTGCGTTGCCCAAACTGCTTCAGCGGAACTGCTGCGCGGCCAAGAGTGAAAAAAAAAAAAAACAGTGGTTTAACTGGGCAGCTCCCAGATAACTGTGTGCAACTGTACGAGTTAGGAGACAAGGTTTTGCTGAAAAAGAGAAAATGTGCTCAGTCAGCCTGCCATGGCTAAAGTTAAATACATCTGCTTTGGTCGGTATGCAGCAGCACTGAGCGTTAACACAGACAGAGGAGCAGTGTGAAGTTCATTCATTTATCCTGGAAAACAGTAAACCATCCACAAATGCACACAGATCTATATTCATATATCACTGTGAATTACCACCAGCTTCCATTAAAAACGCAGACGTTAGATTTAGCAGCGCTTTGATCCGCCATTTACATAGACTTCTGTGAAACAGCTGCACCACTGGGAAACATTTAGTTTGCGAACAGGTTATTCTTGCTGACCAACAAGATCATTGTGCCTCTGAGATATGCTATGAATACATTTACTGTGATGGACTGCATCGCACCGATTAAGTTAAATCTTTAAATCGCAGTACACAGGCTCCAGTACAGTGTGCTAAAAAGAAAACAGTCTTACATTGTTTGAGCTCCTGTCAGTATAAAGCAGCACATATGCAGTTCAGTTACATGATAATATGTTTAATGCTCAGCTCCTTATCCCCACATTGTAGCCTTATTAGATTTAAGCTATTGTGTGCCATACAGTCCACACCACTCAAGTATGCTTTTTGTTCTCAAGCTGAATAGAGGCTGTTTAGAAAATGTGTGCGCTTTCCACTCTATGATGATGTGGGTGAGATCTATATGTTTCTTACTACTCTGCCACAGGGTGTTGATGGTGTTTTCCCGCTGATGGGTCAACAGTGTAACATGGTATCTACAGTAAATCCATGGCACATGAAAATCCAGCCAGACAGTGAGAGAAAATAGTCACCCTAATGAATCCAATCAAGACCAATACCTTTGAACACAGGTTTGATTAATCTCCACACCTTCACACTGCCATGCCACAGAGGGATTTGATGAGACAAAACAGAGCATGAAGATGAGCCTCATCGCACACAGCAGCAGAGAAAACTGAGGCTGTCCTGGGATTTGACATGTGCTCTGTGTAGACAAATAATGCACACAGTAAGCATCCTCCCCTTTTTTTGTCTTACTCTCGCCTTTTATTTTGCAAAGCTGGCTGAAAGACGTTAAATGTTGAAGAACCTGCAAACCGACTGACAAGCTCTACAGAAAAAAAAGATGCCAGATAGTACAAAAGCATATGCGAGTTGTGTTCTGGCTTTAGGCTGATGTTGGTAAGCTACAGCTGAACAGCGCTTTTCCAGTTGTGTACTTAAAGTTTTATTTGAAGCGTGAAAATCGGTCAATACAGAACTGAGTGATTATATTTAATTTTATATATTTTCCTGCACCGTAGGCAGCTACACCGACTGCATGTCAAAGTCAAAGAACAAAGGCTTCGTCAAGTGCTGCCATTAGCCTGTAAATTATTCACTGATTTCTTCTACCTACTGGACTGTATATATCTACAATGGTGACTACACAGTGGGAGCAAAAATGAATGTAATTTAATGCTATCATAAAATTGGGCTTCAATTGCACAATAATTCCTGGAGATATTTAAGCTTTTCACAGAGACAGATTAGGGTTAAAGAGGCTATTTGTTCGTTTTTCTACACTGGTCAGTGTGGCTTCTTTCCAGGAGCAGATTGACGGTTGGTAAGAGCTTCAGCTATTGTTGCGTTTGGTGAGAGTAAGTTATAAAATACCCACCGAGCAGACCTGCCTCTACAGAGCGGATGAGCTCCTATTAGAAACTGACAGGGCTAGCTGGTTGGCATGTTAACGTGAGCAGAGGGAGAGACATGATAGAGACTTGACTTAACGCTGGTGTGGCTTCTGACTGCTGGAGGCAGTTCTCAGCCAGTACAGGTATGAAGTAGCTCCTCTGAGGGGAAGGGTTTGGGGTTAGTCAGTAAAGACACACGCCTTTTGCTGAATTACTCTCCAATAACTGATTGCTTATGGAGGTGGGGGTGGGGGAATGAGACATGCAATTAGCTTTGACCTTTTTCACTCTGGACTGATGAATTCAAAGGCAAAGGGTTGGAAATATACACCACCACTATTTGGCCACATGCTGTTTATTCATTATGTTTTTTTTTTTTTATTTTTATTTAGCTGCACCAGGGAAAACTGTGTTCAGCCACTGTCAAGGTGATAAAGTATTAAATCGTCAATCTAATTATAATGCCATCTTTAAATTGGAATGGAAAGTGAATGGAAAGTTGAGTGAAAAAGTAATTATTATTAATTCAAATTACGAATTAAAAAGCAAGCAAATTACACACATGTTAATCATGATGGTCTTTCAATAATCATCTATTACCTCCTCTGCACAGCCCAGACAGGATGGAAAATATTCCCCAGCTATCTTCAGTAGATTGAGCAGATTGACACATCTTATATAAAATACATTATTACATACATGTTGCATTACTTTCTCATTGTAATATACATGACAATGTAATGACATACAGAACTAATATTATACAGTAGGTGTAGTATGTTGTGCTTTCGACTCTGCTGATGTTTAGTGCGCATATGTCATAGGTTTGACTTCCTGCTTTTTGGCTCAGGGCATGATACAGCACCACAGCTACTGCTGCTATCTGCTATTTAATGAACTGATATTTTATTTATTCAATCTACACTGTATCTACATTGTAATTCATTTGGCCAGCAGGGTGGAGGCATGGCCTTGACTAGGAAGAAACAGACCTTAGTTGAGGGTGGATAAGGAGACAAATGTGATGTGATTTATTTTGCACTGATGCACACTTGAGTGCTTTTTCTGTTGAACCCTCTGAAGGAAATTTTGATTTTGGGAAACTCAAAGAAAGATGGCATCACAAAGATTTCTGATTCTTTCAATTAATTGTGTTGATGTTAGTTGCCAGTTGTTGTTTGCAGTGTTTCAGCAGCGAATGAGATCAACTATTCGCAGTTATGCTTTCAAATTATTTTGTCCAGCCTTCTTCTGTGGGATTGACTGTCATTTGGTTGTTTGTTATTAGTGTTGCTCGCTCAAATTCATACATTTCTCAGTAGTTGATTAAAAAATTTCAGCAGTTCAACGGTGATGTGACATGAGTCTTGGCTGATGGACTGGTTGGTTGGGTCATTCATTCAATCAATCATTGATTGCTGATTGGTATGGGGATCTATCACTGTCTTATTTCCTTGTCTAATGAGACAAACTGTAGTTGGATGAAAGAGGAAATTGAGGTTCCTGGAAAATGTGGAGGCTGAAATGTTTATAAATCCCCCTAACCCTTAGAAAAAGTAGGTACATAGACAGCTGTCGTCCTCTCAAATATATAAAGTTGTGATATCTTCAGGGATCAAATGTACCTTGCTCATGTAGAATTGAAAGTGGCTTATTAAATAGATGTGTTCTCATGTGTTTGAAGAGCATAATAACCACAGAGACAATCATTTTGCCTCCTTCCTGAATATCCAATGTCATTGTTACGGCTGAATTCAACCATTATTTTGCTTGATTTGATTTAAAAATCCAATTTCTATCTGTCCCTTGTTTCTTTATTTAGAACTTCCCTGTTATGTGTGAACATTCAAAAGGCACAGTAACACAATCTGATATCTCATATCTATTGTCTGACTGCTGCGGCTTCGGCTCATCCACTCACTTCTGTTGCTTGAAATGCTCATGACCTTGGAATTTAATCTTATTCGACCCGTACTCTCATTGTAAGTCACTCTCGATAAGAGTGTCGGCTAAATGCCGAAAATGTAATGTAATGTCTCACTTTCCTGAAATGTAATTTTTGTGTCCTTTTGATGGGTCATACCACACAGGGTGGTGTTTATCTGTCGCTACGAGCCGGGTCACTGCTGGATACTGAACGGGCCATCTCATCATGGATATGTGGAAAATGTGAGCAACAATTTATTAACAAGAGAGAGAGAGGGAGAGAGATTAAGTGAAAATCAATCCTTAGAGTCTCCAGACAGAGCTGCACTGTGCGGTGAAGCATTGTTCAAATCACTTGTAAGAATCTAAGATGTGTCTTTTTCAAGTTATACTTTCTGACATGGAGGGGAACCTGCGTGTGTGTGTGTTTAGGAAAGCAGTTAGTATTTGTTCCTTGACTGTTTTCTACATCATGCATATTCAGAGTATGGAAAACGATTAATATCTCCTCACCAGCCAGTCACTGAAGCTTACCATCACAGTTTCTAATTACCGCTCTCTATTATTGGCTGACTAAAGCCAGAGTTAAGACTTAAGGCTGCAGTGCGTTGCACAGGATCCTGCACTCTCTGATTAATTCAAGTTTAGGGACCATTGCCTAAAATGTAGCACAAGAGTGTTTCTCTGGCAGAGTAGTAGTACGAGTACACAATGCATGCAACAAAAGTGACCGCTGCTGTCATTAGCTGCTCGATGGTTCACCTCTTTCTAAGAATATTTCCTTTTTGTGTAAACACGAGAACCACAGGGAAGTGGTGCCAGAGTGCTGAGCTCAAACTGTTCAGTGAATGGTTAAATGGAAGGCGAAAACGAACATGATGAGTACAAAACCCAGATATGAAGAGGATTAAAGGGTGTTTTGAGCTCACGCACTGTGGTGTTTCACATCAAAAGGAGACTCTGCTCAGGCAGTTTAAGCTGCTTCAAGAATCTAACCGACTCTTTAAGACATTAAAACCGGCAAAATCACGAACTTCCATAAGTAACAGCACTGCCGTAAGTATTTTTTATTGTGTGTGTGTGCTCTTCTGTGATGGTCCTCCTCCATATACATATGTACTCAGGTATTATACAGATAAGTCTACATCCGTCAGATTTCATTAAGATTTGTTTGTCTTGTCAGTGTGCCTGATATAGTTGGGTATAGTTGAGATATTATATATCCAATCAACGCTAGTGAGAGTCTTAACTAGATTTTGTGATTGAAAAATCTCTGCAAATGAGAGAAAGAACTGGGAACATACAGTGGTGCACGCTTGCTTTAGTTTTTCTCATTAACCAATATTCCTCTCCATGTAAACGTCTCACTGCCTCCCTATCTGCCTTGCTTTTCACCTTATTAGGAATCCCATTGGTTTTCACAGCAAGCCGGAGCTACGTGGCGTGTATGTAGGCGAGCGCTGCAAAGGAAACCTCTGGGATCTATTAAAGGCTTTCCTTTCTTGTCTCTAACTTCAACCCACTTTTAAAACAACCACACAGTTGTTCAGTCAGAGGGAAACTGAAGCGCAACACATGAAGGAAATGACTTTTATGTGTCAATCTGAGCAATCATTAAGTCCTCGCTACACTGAAATGAGCTGACTTTGAGTCCAAGAAGGAATGGTATTGAGCGGAAAGGGGCAAGACTGGGTTGAATATAATCCATAAAGTTATTAATTAAGGATGAAGTTTTTCAAATAGTCATCTCTGCTTTGTTATTACTTTAGCTATCAAAGAAAATAAGAAGCTCAGACAGAGAATTATCGCCACCCACCACCTGTGAGAGCTTCGCCCCAAACAGCTGTAAATCTGCTTAAAGAAAGACAAATGATTTTGGAGGCAACAATAACTTAAACACATAACTAATTCAGAATTTCATAAATATGAAGCCGTTAAGTGAGGCCACGGTAAATCCACCTTGTGCTGTTTATTGTGCATGTTGTGAATAATGCAGGATTACACGCTCTGCTATTCAGTAATAAATAGCTGTGAATCTATAATTCTGTAAAAGCAGTTTGTCTCACTGGCCGCTGATGTGCAGGATGCTGTATTATACATGAGTGTAGACAAACGGGACAGCGACTGTGTCGACAGCAGTTAAAATTATGAACATTATTCCGTACGCTGCCCACTGCTGATTATGTTGAACATCTTCACATTATGACTGGCTGAACTGACACTTTGTTATATTGATTGTTCCCCGTTGTGTGTGATGAATATAGTTTTCTGTGTTGACCTTGCAAATACTTTTTAGGGTAATGCAAGCTATTCTATTGCTATGTATTCCAGTGTATTGTGTTTTTGTGTGTATATAGCAATAGACTGTGCTGTGCTGCATTATGCATCCTGGGAACTGCACATGAAGTGAAGTGCAAGACAGTAGTTTACAGAAACTGCTTCCACTGAATTTCCACAAAACCATTTTAACATGCTAACTGCTGTTCACTGTGGCAGACATGATAAAGACAGTGTCTTTTTGTTTGTTTGTTTGTATCCTGGCTATGTGAGTCAGCCTTGACTAAATCTGGCAAAGTGTACCGTGTGACAGATGATCCCATCTGCATCACAGTTAGCGACAAGCGCGGGACTGTCAGGTGTCTCATCAACACATATCAACGGGAAAGCTCAAGGGAAGAAGCACCAGAGCATAAACACTGTCCAATCACAGCATATTAATCTAATATACAGCTTGACTTCACCCCTTTTAACAATTGTGACAAAAAAGCTGTTTTGTGTTAAATTTAGACACTTCAATCTAAATGCTGACACATTAATAAACGTGAACTCAACATCTGTTATACTGTTTTCATGCAAGGATTACAGAACCACATATTTTGCATGTTTACCTGTTAGTTCAATGTAAACAGTGCCCTCTAAGCCCATGTGGGGCCAAGAACCTATGGCTTCATGGCATCAGAATAAAAGTATATGAATTCACTCCCTTCCTTATTGGTGTTATTTCTGGGATTATCTTCCACCTTCCCTGCACAGTTAAAACAAATCACAGCGAGAGCACAAAGTCTAAATTTGCACTAGGGAAATGGAAAAGTTTCATCTCTGGACTGCATGAGTGGAGCCGTCTTTCTTGTGTTTGCTTTGTGGGGTGATAAGTTCTCCATCAGAAGTGACACAGCCTCAGTATGTGGATAAGACTATATAAGGCTACCTGCGGGATGAAGAGGCACTTTATATGCTGCAGGCCAGACCTGATTATACTGCCCTGTTGGACAAACAGTGACATTAAGTCAGAGGAGAAGACTGTAGAACATCTGTCCCAATGGCACCGGCTCCCTTCTGTGACCTTGATGGCAGTGTTGGTGTGAAGAGAAGACGACTCTCATGCTAAATGACTAGTTTATTAAACAGCATTAGAATCACACTTCAGCCTGCACTGTGGGGTAACCCTACCTCAGGTAGACTTCTTCAAAATGCCAAGCCCGATGATGATTTTCTATGAGTGTGCTTAATTATCTTAGCAAGAAAACTCAAGGAAAGGCACAATAGTCCAATATTTCATATGAAATCCTGATCTTAGTCTATGCTAAGGACGGAGACAACAATAGACAGACTGTATAGCTAGGCTATTCCAGGTTTAACACCTCCTAAATCCAGTCAGCCCTACAACTGAGCTCATTAGTCCTTTCACCATTTTTACCCTGAGGCCATGCACGGCTGCTCTATGAACAGTGGCTTTATGTTTTTGTGCTGGTTCCTGACCTTGTAATTGGTGGGTTATAAAAAGAGGTGATGTCTCTCTGACTTGACACCCACTTTACTTTCTGTGCACAACTGCATAAGATGAAAAAAAAAATCATAAACTGAGAAAAGTTCAGCTCTGGAGCAGTGCCAACAATAAAACCCATTAACAGCACGGCAGTGAGTGAGAACACGCTCGCACCAGGTTTTTGGATGCACTTCCCTAAAAATGCAAATGCAAGGATGTTTTCAGTTGCAGCGAACACGGTGAGCGAAACAAGTGCACTGTGCACTGACAGTAAATCCAAAATACCTGACTTACCTTCTGCAAGCAGGCGCACCGCATGCACGAAGGAGGGATCCAGGCTGTTTTTCTCGGCCACCAATTCAGGTAAGTACTTATCTGGATGCATTATTGTCACAGCGGACCTGTTCTCCGGGGGGTGCAGGTGAGACCACAGGGCTGCTGAGCGTCGGAATGCAACTATAAACCTGCTTCACTCTGCCGGTCTTAATGAGCACCACCAGCAAGATCCTCTCCAAAATAAAAATAAAAAAAAGAAAAAAGAAAAAAGAAAGGGGGGGAGGAAAAAGAAAAAAAAAAAAAACACTAGCCGTCCTTTAAGGTCTCCGAGATGCTTGACTGGAGGGTGAGTGTGTGATTCAGGGGTGTGAGCCCATCTCTGCCGCCGCTGCCTCTTCCTCGGCACCCCGCCAGACTCTCAGACTCACTGGGTCTGCAGACCGCGCCGCTCCCCGCCCCTCAGCACCATTATTGGCCATATTCTGGGACTGGCGCTGCTGGAAAACAAAGACCGTCCCCGCTGAGCGCATACCAATTGGGCGATGTGCACGGAGGGAATGGTTAAAAAAAAAAAAAAAAAGGAAAGAATGAAAGAAAAAGTTGAGGATGCCATTGGTCGGGGCTGACATTGGTCTTTAGGAAAAAAATTTCCCTCCAAAAATGCTGGATTCAGATTATTCAGAAGTTTTATGGCACCATGCTGAAAGTATAAGGTACTACTGTGCTGCAGCACTGTAAAGCTTTTGTGGGTTAAAACAGAAATGACCTACAGTGAAATCATAATAAAAGCCACTTTAAACTCTTAATTCAGCACCAGCCCTCCTTTAAGTCCTTATGAGAGCACATAATAAAGATATGCTTTATTTTTAATCAGGGGATGCTGAGAGGCTATCATCTGATCTTAAATTATAACTGACTTTGATATAACAGAGATTAATTGGAGCTAAATCAGTAATGTCATACTACTAAGAGATAACTGCTTATCAACGGGGAAACGCATCTTATCCAATTATTTTCTTGATTCAGCCAATGAATGGTGGCCTGTGAGTTTCAATGAGAGTTTCCAAAGTTCACTTCAGCTTGTTGCCCTGTCATAATGAGCAATGCACTTTGGTCCTGTGGCCCCCGGCAGCTGTAGCTCGAGGTACAAACACACAGTTGTGGCCTCTGTTGTGTGTCTGTCCACGGTGCTGAACACCACCTGCGTGACTCAGTGGGGAGGGGGAGGTGGAGGGCACATGAAACAGGCATTTCTGAGGCCATGCTGTTTTTCCTCATGACATCTATTGCAAATGAAAACGAACAGGAAATAACAACAAGTCATTACTTTCTCAAATTGTGTTCTCCTCAGTCCGCCCTCGCAGCCTTGCAGAACCTGATCCATACTCCCACGTCTCTGTTAAACACTCCAGGATGAAATTTAGCTGTATTATTAAATCACTTCTTGGCATCTGTCTGAAAAGCTGTGCAAAATGATGCCCATCGAGAACCTTTTTTTTTTTTGCAGTGAATTTTATGGCCACTGGAAGAGGGGAGCAATGTCAGCGCTCTTATTTCATATTTCCTGTTTGTTGTTGACTTGACTTTGATGTCAAAGTAGCTATGAGAGAAGACCACTCATTTTTTCCTGCACTCTTTCACTAAATTAACTTGGAAACCCATCTCAACATAGTCCTTTTGATTAAATCTCAATAAAAACACAAAATGAAGCAGTTTCTGTCATTTCTGACTGACTTTCTTCTTTCACAGTGCACTCTACATGTCATTCACTGTACGTCAGCTGGTGAAAGAGCAGAGCTGCAATGCCCGCACAAGATCCAGAGTGAGGTAGAATAATGTAATGATTTTCACTTCCTGCCCTCTAAATGATTTGAGACGGCTTAATTGTTCCTCACAGAGGTCAAGTCAAGAGGAGTTCTTTATGCTTGTGAAGTAAATCACAGGACACTGCCTTAAAGAAGCCGTAATGTCAAGTGAACGCCTCATTAGCTCCTTACAAAGCAGTGTCAGCAGTGTCGGCAGTGTAAGCATGGACGTTTGCATCTCATACGCCTCTCTTGTTCCCCCCTAGCTATGATATCGATTTGAATCCTGAACTCATCTTCACCGCAGTGTGCCGGTTGCTTTACTTACTCATAAATGAGTTTTGAGCAGAAGAGGCTGTTGAATGACAAATTCTAGCTCTACTTGACCTTTAGAGGTACACTGATCAGAATCATAAAGGCTGTGGGAGACTACAGGTGAACACTGGTCTTTTAGAGGTCCTCTGCTTAAACATCACTGACCGACCCTGTGGATTAAATTGAGAAAAATGATTTTATTTCAACGTCTGTATGTGCACAGAACATTAATGATTCTACGTCTAAGTCAAACTGTCGACTGTGTGACCATGTTGTCATTACTCATTACTCTAAATTTTACACCTCTATTCACCGGTTGACCTATAGTGTCTTGAGTTCAAGCATGGATATGAAGCTTGAAGTTCCTGCACAGATTGTTTGAGATGTTGTTGAGGTCTTGGTTTGGGTAAATATCTATTAATGAAACTATTTTATTAATAGTAACAAACCTTGCACATCTGTATGAAAATTCAGCCTTATTCATATTTCAAACAGAACCATTCATTTCTCTCTGAAACAAGGCACAACTTCATTTTTCTCCTTTATAACCCAACACGAGTGACTTCATTCATGTCAGCTGCACTGACTTTGCTTTTCATGCTTGCTGGATCTTCGCTGATGTAAGATGCATTCAATGATTCCTAATCTTGCCGGAGCTACGATGGCAATGCTGATTATGACTGTTAATGTAGTTTAATCTTGTAATGCTATGGTATGGTTGTAGCTTCAGAGTAAAGTTAGAAAAACACAGACATCACTTCCTTCACTGTGACATTACAGGAAATAGAATATGACTGGGGAAAATGGCTGGTCTGTGCAGAGAGAAGGTTTTTATGGGGTTGGTTATGCATGGTTATGTGTTGTGATTTTACTACAATTATCTGCATGGATACGTCTTTTTCAAATTTCATGGATTTTTGCAGCTCTCTAGTGGTCAAACTACAACATTACATATTTCACCATATCCATGTGCAAATGAGCCTTTTAAAGATTCAATAGACTACATAATGCTTCACAATGTGTGAGCGTTTCATCTGCTAAACTCCTTTGCCTTTTGTGTGTATACTTGCATTATTTAGGGTGAAGACACATGGCACACTTCAGGGACTGGTGCTGCTTGTCTTTGCATGAGTTGAACTTATTATGTTAGTGCTAGATTGTGTTGATATTTTTTTTACTATGCATGGGGAAAGTGAATCCTAGTGTTCTCAACTTAATGTGGTGGTAAGTATGTGATCAATGCTGGAAGGAGGTTTCTATGCCCATTGTGATTGCTTGGTCAACTGATAAACTTTGTCCTCTTTTTGCCCCCTTTTAGCCCTGCCTCCATCAAGCTGAGAAGATGCTTCTGACAGCTTGTTCTTTTTTACTTGGTTTTCAAAATAAAATTTTTCAACTCTGTACCCTATAACCACAAGAAATGAATTTTGGAACTAAAGTAGGAATCTACTTGAGGACCACGCCCTATAAACTTTGTTTATTTGTTTCTGTTGTTGTTGTGAAACAATTTGCAATGTATTCTCTACATATTGAATGGAAAATATTTGTAAAAACCAGGAGTCTTCTTGTTAATTTAACAATTTCATATAAAACTGTAAAATAACAAAATGCGAAAAAGGTGAAGTTTCTGTATGTGCCTCACTCATTCATCTGGAAAAGACACACTTGATCCATCTACACGCTGACCTTCCCAAGGACCACCAAATTGGTCAACACAGATTTTATTTTGAAAGCTCCTACCGGAAGTCTCACTGGCTGAGCGATATTAGACTTGACATAAGTGTAGCCTCCTTGGACGATGAACTGGGGCAAAAACACTTGTCAAGTCCCACAGAACCACGTGAGTTTGGCGGATCGTCTCTGAAGCGTGAGGACTTGTTAGCTACACACTAACTCAACCAGCTTTTGCACCATTATAACAGACAAGTAAGTGCTGATGTCCCTTTACGTCCCTTTTTACATCTGGTCCAGTGTTTTTCTCACGTGTTCACCGGTAAAATCAGATCCACTCTCGAGGACACGAAAGAATCAGCTGAAGGTTTCACAAGATGACTGAAGTGATTATCCAGTCTTTTAAGATGACTAAGTACAGTTCATTATGAAGGTATAGCCAGCAACTGTAAATATAACTGATGGTTCAAGGCTGCTGCTGCCATTAAGTGTTATGGCTTAGTTATTGCAGATAAGTGACTCATTTAAATAGATGTGTCTATGTTGCACAGAGTAATTCAGAGTAAATGTTTGGATCTGTAAATGACTGATACTGTTAAGTTTCATGTGTGATATTTGACCCTGACAAATCACTCACCTCAAGATCCACTTAGTAGCTGTTGTGCAGTAGAATCATACTTTATGATATAACTGCTTAAAACAGTCTAAATATGAAATGAAATTAGGGAAAAGCTTTTCAGAGTCTTAAAATGGCCATTACACATATATGACTATTGAAACATTCATTAGTTTATTCTAATGTTAAGTGTTATTTTATACATTATGTTATTATCTACTTATTACAAAAGTATATTTGGACAAGTTTTCATACATTTTATTTAATTCTATTTTGTTTGTTGCTCTCAGTCAAACTATTTTTAAAAGAAATACAATGCTACAAAGTTAATGTTTATATTATTGACTTGAGGTCTCATAAAAATTCAAAGGCAGAGAGTCTACTGTCTGATTTATTAGAAAACCGGTATTTCTTATATATTTTGTTATACTCCATACCTTGCTTTTTTGTCTGCAGGATTTTGAAGATGTCAGCAGTTGTAGTTGTGCATGGGGGGGCCTGGGCCATACCAGATAAACTGGCCAGGGCCTCTGTTGATGGGGTGAAGGCCGCTGCACGAGAGGGGTTCTCTGTGCTGAAAAGAAAAGGAAATGCAGTGGATGCTGTGGAGGCAGCTGTGAGAGCTATGGAGGATAACACTGTGTTTAACGCAGGTACATGGGATTATCGTTGCGAGATATGGTGAACTGATCTTTGTAAAAAATTTGTTGAGGCCACAGATGGTGCTTTCCCCTGTCTCATTATAATCATACAAACTATGACACAACAGCTCTCCTACCTGTCCACACAGGAGCATTGATCACTCTCTTTGTCTGTTGTCCTCTGTCTCCATCTGCTGGTGATGATGCCAACATCCACTTGGACCTCATAAAGAATCCAGGTGTTGAGGATGAGAGTCAGCAGAGGTGATGCTCCTGATGATGGGGCTCATCTTCATGATCCAGATTATGTCCTAGATAACTGAAAAAAAAAACAAATCAGCATTTTATATTGTGTTACTAAATAAATCGTTTTTGTCTAAATGATGATGATGATGATGATGATGATGACTGAAATTAACATCATCATCTTTGGGATACGTTTGTGTTAAAATAAAAATAAATACAAACCTGAACAGGTTTCTGTTCACTTTATGGTCTCGACTATGACCACTGACATATTGTGAATGGGAAGTATTTTTGTGCCTCTGCACTGGCAACAGCCAGGGCTGGACGTATTATGTATTAAAGCTGTCCTTCAGTCCATCCATTCCTTTCTTTTCTATGTTCTCTCTCATTCTTTTCTTCAAATTTGGCATTAACAAGTCACTTTGACTCATGGATGACTGTCAGAGATTAAGTTTGTGACCTTGATCTTGTGAAGGCATTATAATGAAGCTAGGAGAGAACGAATCAGAAAAATTAATCAACACTGTATCATTTATTGGTGCTGCACTCTCACCACCCTGTGGACTTGTGGAGGATGGAGCAGGCAATGTAAGCCTATGTAGACGGATACTAAACATTACAGTTCTCAGTGGACAAAGCTGGAAAGAAAACATATCTCTATCCTCTTGCCATTACTGTCTGTTGCTCTTAGATTTTATTCAGATGCTAAGCACTGACTAAGACCATCTAGTTTAGATTCCCACACTTTACCAGCAGTGAAAACACCTCCATCAAATATTTGTCTGAGCCATTGTTGCTGTTAGTTACTGGCTGTGACATTTAATTATAGGGCATGGAGCAGCACTAAACACTGATGGAGAAGTGGAGCTGGATGCCATCATCATGGATGGAAGCGCACTTGCCAGCGGTGCAGTGTCTTGTGTGAAGAACATTGCCAACCCTGTATCGCTGGCTCGGGCAGTGATGGAGAAGGTGTCATCTCAAATACTCTATAGTTTGTCTTGAACAGAAGCAGTAGAACATATCATATCCTTTCATATATATATATATGTCATGAAATTAATGTTCACATTTTCTTCTATGTTTGCTGCCATGAAAAACCCCTCAGACTACCCACGTCATGTTGACGGGCAGAGGTGCAAACATGTTTGCAGAGAGCATCGGTATGGCTGCAATTCCCACTGAGACGCTGGTGACTGAGTACGAGAGGACAGAATGGGAGAAACACAAGAATTATGTCACTGGCGTAATGGAAGATTTCAACTCTCACTGGTAGGCATCTGTAGTATTTCACTTTATTTTGACACTTTCTTGTCTGTAATTTAATTTCCTCATAAATCTCTACACATACAGCATCTTTTCAGCCTGAACAGCTTGACAGTATCTTGAACTAGAACGAATGGACACTATCAAATATAAATGCTTTAATGTACAGAATTACAGATCTCCTCCTTTATCTTTTGCAGTGTAGGGGCATAACTCGAAATGAACTCATAATGCCAGACATGCTGAATGAACACTGCATACTGCACACTTTCTCTGTTACAGCATTTTTTTAAAAATAGTTTTTATTTTATTTTATTCAAGGGCCCATGATACAGTTGGGGCAGTCGCTGTGGACTATGCTGGTAATGTTGCATGTGCAACATCAACTGGAGGGATCAGAAATAAAATGGTTGGCAGAGTGGGAGACTCTCCCATTATTGGTACGATTTAATTAACTTATAGTCTTTCAAATAGCACCTTTTACACAGTGAGCTGCAGAACAAATTCATTTACATTACATCATCGTTTCAAATGCTTTATCCAAACAAGTTAAGATTTAAGATTTCTTCTCACAACTTTGTTAATCTTTGTTGAGTTTAACCTATCATTAATAGCTTTTAAGATACAACATAACTTTGTTGTATGTTTTTTGATGGTCCCTATTGGAAACAAGGCTGTGGAGGATATGCAGACAACTTTTGTGGTGCAGTGTCTTGTACCGGTCATGGAGAGTCCATTCTTAAAGTCACACTGGCCAGACTCATTCTTTCACACATAGAACAAGGTAAATATATATAAAGTATCTGGGTTTAATAATGCCAACTTAATATATAATAATATCACTGTATACAATAATATTAATATATAATTCAATGACACCACTTGTATTTTTGGGGCTCATTAATCATTCAATCACAGATATGATAGAACTATATTAATTCTGCACAGACTTTTATTTTGGTTGCATGAAAGTAAAAACTTAGAGATGATTAATTTTAAAAAGTAAAAGTTTCTTTGGGTTAACATTATCTTTATTAGTTTGATTACCGTAAAATATTCACTATCAATTATTTACATGATTACACATTATAATTCTATCATGAAGGGAAGTAGAGTTATTTGAATTTGCATTGGTATTAATTGAAAGGTTACCGAGTTAGTTCGTTCCAACTTTGGTGTGAATTTGGGGGAAGATAAACAGATTTGGATGTGCAAGTGAATTCTAGGTTTTTGATTTATTTTCTTCTTCCTCCAGGTAAATCAGTAGCAGATGCCTCACAGTTGTCTCTGCAGTACATGGGAGAGCGTGTTCGAGGTGCAGGAGGTGCGATTGTGGTTTCTCCATCAGGGCAGTGGGCAGCCACATTCACCACAGAGCGGATGGCTTGGGCTGCTGTGGAAAGTGATGTTCTGTGGTATGGATTAGACCCAAATACAAGGTCTAAAGAGCAGCTATCCTCATAATGAGTGTAAGACAGTTTTTGTCCACATTATTCATTGTACTAAGCAGTATAATAGAGGACTGTATTTCACATATTTTTTTACCATTTCACATCATTTTGGCTTATTTGGTCTTGCTTATTGGATATTAGCTACTGGTTGTCTGTGGTTATATTAAAGAATATTTTCTTCTGTCTAATATGTGATTGTCTGAAGCTACATTGTCTACTGTTCATATGGGGAAACAAGCTGTAAAAGATGGATAAAATAAATTTTACAGTCTTGGTTATTGTCTTGAGATACCTCAATAACTGGAGCACATAATCCATACATTCAACTGATTGTATTATTGCATATTGCATTACTGCAAACACAGGTGTCAGTGCAAGTGCTATCTCACACATTTGATGGGCCGTCAGTAAACTGCACGTCAGTAGTCAGTCTTTGTGCATACTTCATTCTGACCTTAGGATGGACAGCTGCATTCCTGATAGTGGGACAGGAGAGCAGCCCCCATTTTAGTGATTATGGGTTTGATTGCATAGCACTCAGTGAAATGAGCTTTTCAATATGAGCCTATCAACTGATAGAAGTGCTGCATTGTCTGTGAAATGTATCTGTGATTTTATTCACTAAAGGTCATTCACTTTCATCATAAGTTGTTTGGTTTTCAGTGCTCTTCAAGCACCTCGAGCACACTGTTGTTGTTGTTTTTACATAAAATAATCTCATTCATGAGCCTCCACTTTGTTCAGCCTGCAGCATTGTTGGCCTGGTTTCAGCCTTTGAAACAATGGCTGCTCGACTAGAGACACTCGTTGTTGACAAAACTGATTCAGAATTAGAATTAGATAGCATGAGCATTTGTTCCCACTGTAACTTAAGACATGAGGGCAGGGGACAATATTAAAATTAATCTATTTGATACTATTAATCTAAAAGAAGGTAACTCAAAAATTGTAACTGACTGTATGGTAACTTCTGTCCTGCAGTGGATGTCAGATATTTTACATTTTCACTTTAATAAAAAGGAAATAAATGATTTGATGATTACATTTAAAGAGCCTCTTAAAGTTTTTATTCTCTCTACATTGCACTGTTGAATGCATTTGACAAATGCAAATGCAAATATCTCTGATACAAAGTCAACCACTCACTGCTTCTGTCAATGCCAATTTCCTCACCACTGTCAAGGCAGCTATATTATTCTTGACAGACACAGCCAGGTCAGATCCTGTACAACATAGCTGCCCTGGCTGTACCCTAGACAGTTCAAACACAGAATGCATATTTGTCAAAACAGTAGGTACGTGTTTCAGGTAAAAGTTTTGTGTAATCTCGTTCAACCTACACACCTCATTGGAAAGACTGGGTGGTGTTAGGGAGAAATTCTGAGGTGATGCAGGAAGAAGAAGCACCGGAGTCTTGGATGTCTTATACTGAAGAAGATCAAGGAGAACAAAAGAGTCATCGACACAACGTGTGTGTGATGCCACCTCAATTCTGAGGGCCAAGCTGCAAAGTTCAGATTCATATACTAGGAAGGTGGACCGAGCCCACAAAGGGAGATGTGCTGACATTCCATTGGCTATTGGGCATGAACATTAAGATAAAGTCTCACACCATCTAGGTGACGCAACAACAACAATGGTCTCTCTCTCACTAAGAGTGTTATCCAGCGAAGGCGCCAGGGGAATGAACATGGCCTTGGCATGTCCCTAGGAGAGAGTGCAGGGCAGATAAACTATCTCTAGCAATGTATCTAAAAAGAAAACATCTAATTCTCAACTTTCTCTCAATTATTACAGAGAAGTGAAATTCTTCTCTAATAGGTAGAGAAACACTGCAACGACAAGGACTCCACAACATCTGAGCATCCCACATTTGACACATGAAAGTAGCCAAAAGCAGTTTAGTTAGAGGACGTGTTATTAATTGCAACAGCATGGTTAAATTAACCTGTGAGCATCTGGGTGCATGACACCCCCCCCCCCCCCCTGAACTCCAACACATCTACAGAGCCTGGGTTGTTTGACAGTGGCCCTGAGCCAGTGGTTCAAGAACTGGAGGCTTTTTATTGAGAGGAGTTGCCACTAGAGGTATGTTTTTGTATAGTTTCTCTCTCTCACACACACACACAAAAATGATTACTTTTCAAAAAGCTAGTCTCAATTTAAATAGATTTTTACAACTGAAACCAAGTTAAAAGATTGTAATTGTAAGGGATATTATCCTCAAACTTTTTCTTAGTAGTCAATTATCATGTTAATGTTATTTCCCTATTTCATAGAGTGTTGAATTATAGCTGTTTACCTGATTTCCAAAGTTTCCAATCACACCCTACTTGTCTCCTATTTTCATTTCAGATAGATTATAGAGGAGAGGAGTAAAGGTGGTTTTTATCCTGAGCTTTCGGCTGCCATGCTACCTGTAAACACAAGCCACGTGACGAGCGGCTCTGCCTGTCAGGGGCTTTGCAGCACCAGGGGCGAATGACGGCTGAGTTGGAGGAAGTTACTGGGACCAGCTGTGCTAGTATGTAACCTCACGCGAATTGGACACGGCATTGCAGCAAGGGAGAGGTGAGAATTTAGTAATATGTGCATCAAAAAATTTGTTAATATCTCAGCTGCAGGCATTGGGACAGCTGCATGTGGGCGTGATCGCCTAGCGGCTCCCAGGCTACAAACAAACTTGGTATCCAGGGCCTATGCTAACGCGACTTAGCAAGCCTGAATGACAGATTTAGCATCGAGCTGTTCAATAAAATATTTACAGAATTTGTGCAACTTGTGTTCGCTTTGCCGACACACACATAAATTGACACGAATGCCGTTCATAATAATACTGCTTCAGTGAAAAGGCGAGTTTCCCCGGGTTGTAACTTCAACCTTAACTTACCGTTAGCTTGGTAGCATACATTACCAACGAGTTCTGCAGCGGGTTGTTGTCACGTTAGCATGCTAACTAGCTAACATCTCACTGGCAGAACCTGGCCACACACACTGTTTCATATGGACATTATGTTGCATTAGATAATATTAAAGTAATATATAAAGATGCCCATACTATTCTATTTGAGATGCGGGTAGCTAATGCTTTTGTGTATGCTTTAATCAGTTCTGGCCTTCATCAGTTGTGCAGTTGTACTTCATTTGAAAACGCTAACTTGCGGGTCATTTAACGTTAGCCTCAGTCCTTACTCTCAAAGTTGACCACGGAAATGGTTTTCTTGCGTTTATTTAAAAATGCGTCAGCACGTCCACGGTGCTCAATAGTAGGCTATGTAAACATTGACGACCCATGGAAATGGCTACAGTGTAAAAAAAAAAAAAAAAAAAAAAATAGAGAAGCAGGCGACGTTGGCTCAACGTAGTCGGACAGTTGGCCATCTAGTATTAACGGCCAATGGTGGCAACCCAGCAGTGGGAGTTATAAGCTGTCTACCACTCCAACCAACCAGCAACTTAGTTGGTTTTATATTTGCTGTAATGTCTAATGTAATAGTTGTCCATTACAGACTATGCACAAGCCCCTGTAACCTTGTTATACTGTTGGCTTGCAAGTGTGGAGAAGTTGTCTCAAAGTAGTTTGGCCTTTAAAAACAGTGATTATTTGCGTAGGTCCTCATTGGTTTGCCAATGAGACCATAACGTCCATCTGAGCATGTTGAGATATATTCTGTGCTGCTGGCATAAGGCATGGTAGGGGTCTAGAAGAATTATTAAACGTAATTTTGCATCATCAAAATGAGTTACTTGACACCTGCTTTCCCTGCACTCTGTGTTGTTCTGATGCAGGAAGGCAGCAGCATTCATGGATATTGTGGACACCTTTAACCATTTAATACCCAGTGACCAGTTGGATGACTCCCTGATAGTAGGTCAGAATTTGGAATGTGAAGCCAGTAATGAGTTTGGTTCAGGACTCCGACTGGAAGATTCACTGAAGAACATGCTCAGTGACAAAGATCCTATGTTTGGATGTGCAAGCTCTCAGTTCAATCTGCTGGACAATGAGGACTCCGCTTTTCAGGTTACTGGCTCTACAGGTAGATTGTGTATTTAGTCCATAATAACTGCTCGCCAACATTATTTATGAATCAGAAGCGCCTTTTATCTGCTCTGGTTTTTCTTAGTTATGATTTATGCCTCTGACTGGTGATGGGTAGGGGAAATCCTCACTGGCAACATCTGTTTGTACTGTCAGATATCACATTCAAGCAGTGTTTTTTATTTGAGAGCTTGAGAGCACATTCACGACACCAAATGTTTCTAGCTGAATATGTTGTGGAAACTTGAATGGATACACCAAGTGAGGAAAATTCAGTTGTGGTTCAGTAATGTTTTGTGTACAGTGAAAAAATGTTGTTGAGAATCTGCTGTACATTTGTTGAATAATTGCACCTCCTATTGATTCACTGGAAGATAGTCTACATTTATTTATTTTACTGTTTTTGGCAGGTCTCGATGATAGTTCAGCACCTACAAGTCTCGGCAGTGAACTGACTGCAGAAGCTGCAGAGTCCACAAGTCAAGCCAAGCGACCTGTTAGCAGGCAGAAGAAATTTCCACGTAATTTAGTATGCGGTAAGTTGCTGCTTGTTCACATTCATGTATCCACAAATGAAATCTTTCATTTTGTGATGGTTTGACACATTTTCTGTCTTTCCCTTCTTGATGAAACAGGATATAGTGGTGGTCCACAACCTGCTACTACATCTACAAACACCATGGCTCGAGGACGACCAGGAAGGAAACCAGCCAACAGACTGCAAAAGTCATTTCTCATTGAAAAAGGAGTTAAAGGCACTCAGTTAAAGAAAGAATTAATTCTGGGAGGGCGTATCAATGTCGCTGATCTTGATGGTGGATTATGGCTAAATCCTACGGTTGTATTGAAACGGTTGACAGTCACGATTGGGGGATTCAAGATCGAGTTGCTTCCAGGACCGTCTTATACACAAACCGTTGACACAAGCCAGGCTGCATGCTTTGATGACGGTATTTCATATCCTGGGGACATTGGTTTTGCTGTGTTGCCAGGTGAAACTGTCACTGTACAGAGTCCCGTACCTGAGAATGAGGCAGAAATGGATGGAGCTGAGAAGAGCTCTACTGATGATGCAGCGCTTGGGCTGGGCCCATATGTGAATCCTAATGATGTGCAGACCTCTAATGGGGCATTAGTAGGGAGCCCCTGCACGCAGGAGGTAAAGCCTGACAATCAGAGTGGTTCTGACAAGCAAAAGTCAGTCGCTAAAGAAAAAGATGACATCAAACAGCCACAAAGCAATGAGGACAAGAGAAGTGTTGTTAGTGAGACTGACAATATGGAAAAGCAACAGATCGTGGCCAAAAATCTACTGAAGCCTAAACCAGGACTGGCTTCAAACAAGAATAAGGACTTGGTTTCATGTAAACCCAGCAATATGATTAAGGAACATAAAGTATCCCAAACCACGCCGTCAAAAATAATCCAAAGAGGAGACCTGCAAAAAATGAAATCGCTAAAGGAAAAGAAAGACATTGCACCACTGAAAAGGCCTGCAGAAAACACCCAAAGTGAACATGCTACTAAAGTGCAAAAGATACAGGGAACAGGAGATGGTAAAACAAAGCCAAAACTACCAAGTTCACCTAGCCCAGTAGTTAAGAAGAGCCCATCATCCAGCAACCGTGTTGGTGATCAGCAGGCACCAGCCAAACAAACCCCTCCTCAGAATAATGGCGCCAAACCTCAGCCAGCTCAGCCAGCACACAGTCATCCAAGCCATATGTTAAAACCACCCGAAGAAGGGGGGCAGGAAAAGGCCAAACTGAAAAAGCCAGAAAAGATCCTTCAAAGACAGAAAAGTAAAAGTACAAGAAGCATCTCTGTGGATGAGCCGCAGCTCTTCATTCCAGATAACGCTCCTGTTGTGAAGAAGGAAACGACTGAAGAGCAACCAGCAAACAGCGACACTACATGGGATGGAAACAACTGTTGTGGCTTGTGCAAGAAACACCACAATAACACGTGAGTATTGCTATTTACCTAAATATAGAAGTGTTGTTAAATATAAAAGGCATGTTATAAGTTTGTTATTCAGACTTGGTGATGTTGTAGGTCTAAGTTGGGTTGACAGATTTGAGATGATTGACATGACAGAGCAAAGGGGAAAGCTTGTGAACTATAGTATTTGCATGATTGTACGATTATTGCCTTATGCTCTATATTGTAGTTAAAATGGGCAGATATTTGCTCATTTGCAAACACACTTTTAATAATAGCTCTACTTTGTCTAGGTTCATGGTAGGCTGCGGTCGCTGTGACGACTGGTTCCATGGTGACTGCGTTGGTCTCGACCTGACGAAAGTGCATGAAATGGAGGAGGAGGACCAGATGTACGTGTGCTTGAAGTGCTGTGAGGAGGAAAGCAAAAAAGTGGAGCCTGAGCCCCCCAGTGCAGCCAAACCAGAGGTTCCAGCAAAGACTGAGGTACAGGATCACAAGCTGCCTCCCAAGCCCAGACCAGGACCCTCCCAGACTCTTACATCAGGGGGGGTCAGACCTGTAAGAAAGGTAAGCAGTCAAGCTTGAGTTCACAATAGAAATGTTTGGTCATGGATTTAAGAAATTGAAATCTTTCACATCACAACAGAAATTCTATTTTTCCCCCAGCTTATTCCTCCTCTGATATTAATCATAGCCTGTGTTACCACTATACAAGGGTTTGTTGTCTTTTTGTTTTTCCTTTGCAGGAGGGTTGCACATGGGGTGTGTGGTTAACACATTGTACTCACTAAAGTTTTGTACATTTTACTGCACATAAACTCACCCCATTTTTTTATTTGGCTGAAGGGTCATAAGAATTCATGTTACCTGTTGCCTTTTTCACATTTTGCTGATGTATTCTTTCTTTATGACAGAGAGTATCAATAGTATGACTAATGCGTTTTTTGTGCCCCTATCTTAAAATAGGATCCTGACAGAAGGCAGTCCACAGATGTCAGAGATGCAGCTCATAAAACAGGTATGCTATTTACAAGCTAGCAAACAAGCTCAAAAGAAGACAGCCACTGCAACACAGAAGGACACAGAGTGTTTTTTTCAAATACAAATTGAAAAGTTTATTTGACCTTTGTACTTCCTGCTTACAAAGTTTATCACAATAATGCTAAAGGATTTTAAAATGTGGCCATTAATTAGACAGGAGACGGAGGGTATGAATGTTACTTTTGGAGTCTGCTGGAATGAAATATGATGCTGGAATGCTACAGCTACCTGTGGACTGCAATTTTGATTGCAGTGCGGTGGCACAAGTGGTTGTAGCATGTCATGTCAGTGTAAAAATACCAGTGAAAGGTTATGAATATTTAAATTCCGTTTTTGGGGTGCTGTATAACTCAGTTGGTAGAACAGGTGTCCCATGAACAGAGGCTATACTGTAGTCCTCGCTGCAGCAGCCCTGGGTTCAATTCCATCCCTGGTGGCCCTGTGCTGTGTTGTTCCCCCTCTCTCTCACTCTGATTGTCCTATTGCAGTAAAGGTACAAAAAGCCCCAAAAAATACTTAAAAAACAAACAAAAATAATGTGGTTTGTTGTTCTTCCCAGAAACTGTCTCCCAGCTCAGTGTTTATGCCTCAAAAACTCATCAAAGTTCTCAGTAGAGTTTAACGTGTGTGGGGAGGACATTTCTGGAGTCAAATACTTTTGGGGCAGAGGGGTGTGTGTGTAGGGTAAGCAACTCTTAAAATAGCTGCTCACAGTTTTATTGTGTTGCTTGAGTTATTCTTTGCTTACATACTGGGGAGCCATTGTCAATGTCATCTTACTGCCTAATTCAGTTTGTCTATTTACTGTTGTGGCCAGGTTTGCTTACTGAGGTTAATTTACAATCACATCTGTCATCATCTGTGCTTGCTTTGTTCAGTGCAGAGCAAGGCAAACTTCTCTTTATCACCTCTTTGATAATAGTTTAAGTTGTAACCATTTCTCACATGAGCATTCAACATATAATTTTGTATCGTAACACTGCATTGAACACACTGTTTTGCCATCCTTGTAGCCACTGATTTCCTTCAGCTGCTCACTGGATATTGTCATTCTGTCCTCATAGGTGCTCAAAAAAGTAAGACTCAGTCTTCAGCTTCAAAGAAACCTGTGTCTGTGGAGGCAATCAGACGAAGTGTGCGTGATTCTCTTAAAGAGATCCTCATACAGAGGTAAGTATTTCTTGAGTTAGAAGTGATAAAAACCAGTGAATGCTGAAATTTACATTGCATTCAAAGAGCTTAACAAACAATTACCTAAGTTCAATAAATGTGACATTTTCTATATTTTAGGTTGAAAGAGTCTGATATGAACATCTCAGTGGAGAGGGCCTGTGAAGTTGCCAAGAAGACTGAGAGAGAGCTGTTTCACTTGTATAAAGACACTGACAACAAATACAAGAACAAGTATCGAAGCTTAATGTTTAACCTCAAAGATACTAAAAATAATGTAAGTACCATTTCAAATCAGACACATTCCAAATGTCTTAGTGCTGTATATCAGTTTTGATACATTTATCTCAATATTATTTCTTTTAGGTTCTTTTTAAGAGGGTTCTCAAAGGGGAGATTTCTCCGAGTAACCTAATTCGAATGAGTCCTGAGGAACTGGCCTCGAAAGAATTGGCTGCTTGGCGCCAGAGGGAAAACCGACATGTAAGTAATGTTGTAAATGCTGTGTTGCCATAATTTCTCACCAAAGTTATTTCATGAACACACCCTGATAACAGACAGTAATTCATGAAATAGTTCACAATAACTTGGTATAAAAATACTACATGATGTTAACCTATATTGTATTATTAACATTCTGTCTTTGTTCATTTATTTTAATGGATGTTTTGTTTTGGAAAGCGAAATAATAATAATAATAATAATAATCACCCTCTTAAAACAATAAATCTCCGATTTTACAGGCAATTGAGATGATTGAGAAAGAGCAAAGAGAGGCTGAGAGACGACCCATCACCAAGATCACACACAAGGGTGAAATTGAAATTGAAAGCCAAGAACCAGTGAAAGTACCTGACCCCATAGAGGTAAGGGACAAGTCAAATAGTACTTAATATAAATTATTAATATACAAGTAAAAGAAGGTGACGTGTCTTTTTTTTTTTTTTTTTACCTATGTCCTCAGCTGGATTCTCCTCCAAAAGTGACAGAAGTCTCAGTAGAACCTCCAAAAACCCCTGAGAAGAAAACAGAGAGCACCAAGACAGAGAAAGACACTACCAACCAGCACAAGTCTCACTTGTTTGACCTACACTGCAAAATATGTACAGGTAAACACTGGATTGAGGAACAAACTTCATCTTACCTAAAAAGCACTGTCATAAGAACAAACATATCTCTAGGTGTATACCTCTCCTTAGTCAAAGGCTTATTCCCATTTTCTTCCTGTAGGTCGTATGGCGCCCCCTGTGGAGGAGGCACCCACCAAAGTGGTCAAAGTAGCTACTACAGTTGTTCGGAGGCAGTCCACCAAAACAGAAGAAACAAAGAGCACAACCCCTCCTGCAATAGATGATGACCTGCACCTTTCGGTTTTAGAGGAGAGCTTTAGAAATGCTCAGTCAGGCTATGAAGGAAGGTACGTCATTGTATCAGACACTCTTGAGTGGTTCTTATGTGTAAGCTATTTTTGCAAGTAAAAAGTGGATCCTCATTGATAATGTACTCGTCACAGGTCAGATCATGTAGCTGGAAGAGACGATGAGGCAGCTTTCCTTTCCAGCCTGAAGTCCCTGTGGCGAGGATTTATTCATATGCACAATGTGGCAAGACTTGTGACAAAAGCGTTCCCCGTCTCAGGCATTTTGGATAACTTAACTGAGGTAAAGTGAACACAACTGAGCACATTCGAAGTTTTAACACCTAATCGCTGTTGAAAAGTGCAGTCTAAAGTTTTTGGTTTGTTTTTCTTTTCTCCATCTCCCAATAGGACCTTCCAGACAGCATTCAGGTTGGCGGGAGGATAAGTCCACAGACGGTGTGGGACTACTTGGAGAAGATTCGAGCAAGTGGAACTAAAGTGAGTTTTTGGCAGTTTTCCTCCTAAAAATGATAATGCAGCTCATAAGCACAGTGCAGTTATTAAATGCAATCACTCACAATTTCTTGTGGTTCATTGCAGTGAGGAGCAGCAGATGCTTTGCTCAGGCGATGTTCCTCTTCACTTGTACATGGATGGAAGATTTTACTGACATGTGCTTTTTCTCTTATTAAAGGAGGTGTGCCTCATTCGCTTCTCCCCTGAGACAGATGAAGATGAAATCTCCTATACTCTTCTGTATGCCTACTTCAGCAGTCGTAGGCGTTTTGGGGTGGTGTCCAATAACCTGAAACAAGTGAAGGACATGTATCTCATTCCTTTGGGTGCCACTGAAAAAGTTCCACATCAGCTTGTTCCCTTTGATGGGCCAGGTATCCTGAACACTGCATCTGTTTCCACATAGATAATCATCTTTTACATCATATTACACAGACATTCCTGATCTTTTAATTAATCTTTTTTTCTGACAGGCTTAGAAAACAACCGTACAAACCTTCTCCTTGGACTCATAATTCGTCAGAGATCGAAAAAGGTTTTTCTACCTGTTGACATGAATGAAACTGCAAGGATTATTCCGGAGATCAAGCCCATCACTGCTTCCACTATAGAAACCAGAGCAACAGAGGAGGATGAGAAATTCTTCCTATCTTCCTTGACTGCCACACACAAAAAAGAGAAGGACAAACCACTTAACACTACTGAAGATGCTGATGAGCCAGTTACGGAGGCTTTTGAAGAGCCATCTGCATCAGAGGAGACCAACAACCAGGAACCGCAGAAACCACTGCGCTTTCTTCCAGGTGTGTTGGTTGGCTGGGGTGGGGAGTTACCACCTCTGCCAGATGTTGGAGGAAAATTTGCAACAACAGCAGACGATGCTCCGAAGACCCAACCTGCTCTGAAAACTGAAGCATCAACTGGAAACGCCAAAAGTCTAACAGCTGCTGCACCACGAGAGCGTTTTGTCATCAAGAAGAAAGAGGCTAAACTTGCCAAAGCTGAACCGGAGCTCTCCAGCCTGACTGATACATCTACTACTAACAACGTGTCAGGAAAAGATGCTGCAGTGGTGACCCACAGTGCACATATCTCTCTGAAAGATAAGCCTCCAGATGTATCGACTGAAGTGTTCCTGGCAAGCTTGTCAACAGCTCCAAGTGGGACTGAAAGTAGCAGTGCTGCCTCTACAAACAAAGGCGATGCTGGCCTTTTGTCTGAAACTGAAAAAGCAACGTCTGAAGGGAATTCTTTGTCACAATCAAAATCCCAGGCTGCTTCAGATCCCACAAACAGCTCAAAACCTCCTTTAAGCGGAATATTGAAAAAATCCTCAGCCTATTCCAGTGTGACTGACGATAAAACAACGGTGCTACAAAAAGATAAAGCCAGCCACCTAGCTGCTTCAAATCCTAAACCTGTTCCTGTGCTGAGCAGCAGTAGAAATGATCCAGTTACACCATTTCACCAAGGATATTTACAGCTTTCTCAGGCTAAGAACAAGCTTGAGGAACAAAACCAAAGTGCTGTTCAGTCATTTTCTAGTGAAAAGGAAGATCCTGTCGTGTCCCAGACTGGTGCTGCAGTATCTCCAACAGTACATCCTCCCGCAGCGCAGGGAACACAAGCAGCAGCAGCTCTCCCAGCATACACCAGTGCAGCACCATTCCCACTGCAGCAACAACAGCCTCAGGTACTTGGCAGCTATGACAACCCAGATGGCCCTGCTCCTCAAACTTTCCCCACCCCAAATGCCCAGGATCAGAACCATAGCTCGACATGGCCTCAGGATAGCACCTCACACACTCTCCCAGGACTTGAGAGATACTCTCAGTCACCTGAGCACCCTCCAACCCTGGCCAAAGACCACAAGCGTCTGGAGGAGCGATACAGTGACCCTTGGGAGAGGCCGCGAAACACAGAGGACAGAGACCAACACGGGAGGCATGGCCACCACAGGGACTCCCATCATGGGAAAAAGAGCCGACATCATGACCGGGAGAAAAAGCATGACCGCAGCCACGATGACAAGCACAGAGACAGGAGCAGGCACCACGGACATTCAGATGACCGTTACAGTGAGAAGAGGAAAGAGAGGCACCACAGTGATGACCACAGCAGCCGTCACAGGGACAGACACAGACATAGGCGGGACTCTGACTATGAGAATGGACGGAGAAGTTCAAAAGACAGTTACTCATAACTACGTTGTTTTTTGTTTTGCTTTATAAGCCCTACTAGTGAGTATTCAGGGTTTTGAGAAGTGCTGTTAACTCGCTGGTCACTCGGCTGGTTCAAACCACTTGTAGTGGAGTTGTTTGTCATTTTATACACCGGTCTGCAGCTTACTTGCCATTTCCTTAATTGAAGTTTCATTTTATGTTATTGACGGTAAAGTTAAATTGAGATATCATTTCAGAGGGACTGTGACGATTATCATGGATTCCTTTCAGACCAAGAACAACGCAGTATTGGAACACTTTCAAATTTTTAAATTTTTTATTGTCTTGTTCATACTGTACATTTGTAGCGACTACAAATGTCAGTGAATGCTCTCACAGTCTCTTAACCTACAGCTCACGTGTGGACCATTTGGTGAGATGTTTAAAGTTGAACTCAAACATTTGGAATGAATGTAACAGAAAACATTTAACTGAGGATGGATCTAAACAGCAGCTTTGCGTTGTTTTCAACTGAATTTCTTTTAAATTGCTTAAATATTTTATAAACTTACTTTCTATTGAAAAAGTATGTACATTTTGGCTTGTAATATACATTAGAGATGAAGCGTGCCTTTGCACTGTGTGTTTATGTACAGTTCGTAATAAAGCTAATCCTTTTTTATTGTTGATTATAAAAACTTCTCACATGTCTTTCTATTAAAGGGAAATCCATCTTGGTTACTAGAGTTGAATTGTAGCAGTGCAATGATTTCAGAGGGATGGCAAAGTTTTTACCTTCAAATGCTTGTGTCTGACAAAGAATCAGACATAAAGAATCTTCAATTTGTGTGAGATTATGTGTTTTTGAGGTTTCTTCTTTACACAGCTCTGACTCAGAAACTGCACCTGTATGAGTAAAATCTCAATAAGCCATAAAAAAGTCACCTGAGATAAGAAGTGAAGAAACAAGCTGCAAAATATAGTTCAGTGTGAACTTTCCTTATAAACTAGAACCCAACAACTATTCCAAGTCTTACACAAATCTCCTTGCGTGTAGCACTAGAAGGACATTATAAAACACCATAATAGCTTAAGCTTGCGTCACAAGGGAAATTTTCAGCTATTGTAAAGAAGAATTACATTTTCACCACTATTCCTTCCCCTCATGAACATTAAAGCCTTCACTATTTTTGAGAAACAGCACGGGCTTGGTATCTTCAAACAAATGAACATTTTTAAGACTTCCTTCAAAGCCCTTTGGAAACAACCCAGAGGTGACAACTGACACGTTTCTGTGTAATTCAAACCCACCAAAGTAAATCTGACCCCCATAGTTTAAGGCCACATAACGCTCAAATGGGTCCACATCTTCAAAAAGGATTCTCTTACTGTTTAGTAACACCTGAATAATGGTGCTGTCTAAAGATAGCGAGACATTATGCCATTTGTTGCAGCACACTGTAATATTTCTGAAAGTTAATGGGAGGGAAAGTCTCTCTCCAAGATTGACTGCAATTTTGAGGTGGCCACCCTCGAGTCCAATTGCGAGGTAGTCGTCGTCCTCATGCTCTGCTTTTCCCATCCACATGATCAGACTGGCATTTGAGCTTGTGCGGAAGCTGAAGGACACCTGTGTATATTTTAAATTTCTCATGTTGTACCTCGGGTCCAGGTATCGAATGTATGAGTTTCCCACAAACTTGAGTGTGTCTGTGGATATCTCTGTGTCACAGTACCTCCCGCCCCTTCCCAAGGGGCACATGCAGCGGTATGAAGTCACGTTAAATGGAGTGCACAAGGAGCCATGTTTGCACATGTTGTTTGTGCAGCTGACAGACTGATTACATACAGAGCCGGTCCACGATGGTGGACATATACAAGTGAATGAGTGACTTCCTGTTGGCCTGCAGTGACCTCCATTTTGGCACAGCTTGTATCCGCAGGCTGTCCCATCCCAGTCCCCTACATTTACTCCACCTACTGCCCCCATCTCTGTTAACTCCAGCTCTTGACTGTTGATTATAAGTTCTCTCAGCCCACCAGTGAAGCCCACTGGCTCTCCTTCGGTTGCATCAGTGGAGACAAAACTCAGAGTGGACACGCCTCCGACGAAGATGTCTGTAGCAACATCGAGGGTGGTCATCCCCTCAGTCGCATTCTCTATAACCTCCTTATTATCCAGGCTGAGGAAGCCTCGCTGACCAATTCTGCCAGCCTTCACCGTGTGCCACATCCTGCCACGCGAGTCCACGCGCCCAGTGGACTGCAGTATGTGGGTGCCGTCACCCAGATTGAACCGCAGCTGGACAAATCCAGATTTCAAGGAGAGGCATAAGAAGTCTCCTGTAGGAAGAAACACAGCAGTAGTAACACAGGGTCAGTGCATCTACTGTTCACAGCATTGAGCAGAATTACAAGGGCATTGCTCATAGAAAGTTCAGTTTTTTAAATGTTACATTCAAACACTGCTAGAAACTGTAAGGCTTGAAAAAATAAAGGTTTAACTTTGCAGATACAATGAGAGCAGTGAACAGAAACCTTCTCACAGGCATATGTCTACAGAATGTTCAACCAAAGACCTCGTCTTCTCTGAGCCTCCCAGAGCAGCATGGATTTATATTTAATAACCTGAAACCAAGCTCACAAAAACTGGCATTTCGTATATGCCAACTAGATATATAGATATATATATATAGATAGATAGATAGATAGATAGATAGATAGATACTTTATTCATCTCCAAGAGAAATTCACAACTTCATAACTAAAGTTAAGGTATAAGACTTCCTTTTGTTACAAACTAATAATCATAATAACAGTATTTTTTTGGTCTCTGTGTTATTACAGGTCTCTTGTGTTTGAAGTAAATCTGTGGGTGTTAGTTGGAGTGCAGTGTGTTGTGACAAAAATCAATTTTAATTAAAAAAAATCCTATCATCTGAGTAACTGTTAAAGGCTCAATGAGGTAAAACCTTCCAGCATTTCTCAAGAAACAAGCTGAAAGACAAGACAGATAAAAGAACTTTAATTTGAGAAGCAGAACAATATTTTTCTTTTAAAGCCTGTTCCTGAGAATCACTTTGAGTCTCTCCAAATTCATCCTGTGATGTCCAGATTTGGAACAACACATTATTTTTGTTTTGTTTATGCAATCTAAGTGAAGTGACACTCTGATTTTACTTTATTTTGACATCACTTTTGGAATAGTTTGAGTAAAATCCTTTTCATAGCACATTAGCTACAGTGATACCAGTTTAGATCCAGTAGGCCTAACTAAAATACATATTTGAAAACTAAATTGTTACAATTTCATTCAAGGGGATATCTTTCTATGAATTGTGGAGGTTGCATCATCTGTGCCATGGAGTATATTTATAGGGTTAAGTGCAAATGTTCTATTCTTTTGTTATACCCCTGAAACAACTAATGATTGGATCACATGTGAGTTATGGTGGCAGGACAGAGAGAGAAAACAGTGTTCATGCTTGTTACACTCTGACAGTCTGCGCAGTGAACATAGCCTTTAATTAATTCATTTAGTTTGTTCATTCATTCACTTTAGTAATTGAAGATTATAAATACAATGGCCCTAAATATGAAGTCAATGTCCTCACCTGATCTTGCACTGAGATGCTGTGCAGTGTAGACCAGGATGCCCTCTGGTGACAAAGGCTGGAACTGCAGCTGCAAAACAGTCCTGTGTCTAATGCTCATAGGTGGGAAAGACATCCAGGAAGACAAGTTCCCGCTGAAGAATGGATCACTGATGGTCACAGCTGAACAGGCAAATACACAATACAGCCGTTAAATAATTGATCAGTGGTGGTCTTGTCTTATGAGATAAATAAGTAAAGAATCTAATGATGCAGTTTGTGTTCAGTGGTGCAACCTTGCTCGCAGTAGAGCCCTGCAGTCCCAAGGGGGCACTGGCAGGTATATCCACTTGGGAGAGGGATGCAGGTGGAGCCGTGGGCGCACAGAGGAGGGGGACTGTGCTCCACATCACACACAGACACGGTCTCAGAACAGAGCGCTCCCTTCCATCCAAATGGGCACTGGCAACTGCAGACGGACACAATCAGAGCTTGTAAACACCGCCGTCTCCTTTCGCCATAGTTGCACTGTGTAACTGATTCTCTGTAGGTTATTGTTGTCTAGCCACAACACAGCATATCGGAGCCTTCGGGTACATGCTGCTCAACAATGAGGCCTTCATGTGTTATTCATGAGAGAAATCATTAAAAATAATCAGAAAATACATCCAAATATTGTTTATTTTTTCACCACTTACTACACAGATGAGCCCGAGTCCACACATGTTCCCCCGTTCCTGCAGTGAATATGATCACACGGCGTGACTCCACATTGACCCACACTCCGCCCGAAGGCAGGATGTCCCACAGGCTGTCCCAGTACTTGGAACTTTCTGTCTCTTCTTGTTCGAAACTGCACATCAAAAATGCACCCTTTTGAAAAAAACAAACACAACAGCAGCCAAAACCGAACGTCAGAGGGATATCATTCGTTTATCTGGAAGAGGATTATCAGAGGAAACAACAATTCTTTGTTCTGCTTTGTACGACAACCAAAGGTGCACATGCTAAAAATGTGATGAGGATCTGAATTCAGTTTCCTGCTGAAATAAGGCCAATAAAAAGGGAAAACACTTCTCGTAATGTGTGCAGTGTTGGAAACAAATCCCTTTGATGGTTGTTTATTTTATCATGTGACAACACAGGGTTTTCTATCAAAGATACATACTTAAATCTGCGCATCTTTATTCAATGCTGAATTTGAATTTGATGGAATAAAGTCTCTGCACCTCACACTCAAGATTTCAGAGGTTTAGAATCCAAATGTCACCCCCCATCCTGTCATCACGCACCCCCCATCATATTTGCTTTTTTGCTTTCATAATTCAATTTTATCAAGACAATATTTGCTTTGGCCTGTACCTGCAGCACACAGGGCCTTCTATAAATACAAGGCCTGAGCACAAGCCTTGTAGTCATCTGCACATGCAGACTCCCTTCTCTCTGCTGCATTAGTCATTGGCATAAACAGGATGCAGGGGAAATGTCATGCTCATTCATGAATATTCATGGCATGATGCTGTCTACTTGGCAGACTCAAGTGATGGTTGCGGTGCTGCAAACACAGACCACTGAAAAGCGAAGCAGATTTATAAGGAAGATTACAAAAGCTGGTTATTTTTGTTTTGGCTGCACACTTCGACTCCTGTAGGAGAACCAATAAACCTGATGCTGACAATTATACCCTAGAGAAAATGTGTGGTGAATCTCATTCTTTAACAAAACTTTTAGCTTGTTTCTTGAATAATATTATCTCCCAAGTCCTTATGGTAATATCTGAGAATCCAGAAAAATGACTGCAGTTCAACAGGATCAAGTTTTCTTTCAACAAATGAGTGCATCAAAGCAGCATGAAATCTAAATAGACAAACACAAACTTCCCTGTTCTATAACTTCTTGTTATTTGATCAACAACTTAAACTGGCTAACTGAATTTTTTTCCCCAGCAGCCACAGTGCCTCCTCTGCCACCTTTCCACAGGGGAGTGAGGATCTGTTGATAACTGGGAGTGAAGTGCATTATCAGTGTGTTCACTGCCAGCCATCATGATTAGGGCTCGAGGAAGGTCACACAGATCTGATTAGACGCTCATGAGTTCTCATTACATCCCGAGCAGAAAGGTTATGGTTCCACCAGTGTCGGCGGGCTCAGGTAGTGCTTACCAACACTGTGGACTGTGAGGGTCTGATACAGCCTGGGTAGAGTGATGCGTTACCACAGCTAATTTAATATTTGAAGCTTTATTTGGTGAGCAGAAAAAATGAATTATATGATGGTAAATAAGCAAACACACAAAATCACCCCCTGTCTTTGAACATGAAAAGCTGTTGTTCACCTCAAACGGATCTGCCATGACATTTATAATAACAAGCTTCATTGCAATAGTGCAGAGACTGCTGAATATGGTTATGATGATATTCATAGCTGTTGTCATTATTACGGTTATGGCAATTTTGCTCCACAGCTCAGCACATTAGCAGCCACAATGAATGCCCTCCAGAATACATTCCTACACCTGAGAGAGAGCGTTGATGATGCTGATGATGACAAAGATTATTTGTATGGCACCCTTGTTCAAGTGACCTATCAGCTGTGGAATAGATTTGCACCAAACGCACAACTGTGGGGGGTGTGAAGTCATTAAAGGGCACAGATACAATCAACCTCAAAGCTCTGCTCCAGTCTGAGCCTGCTACTCCCTTTTCATTACACACCTTCCCCTCGTCTTACAAAGAGACAGGGATCCTGAGAGAAACTCCCAGCCCCCAGTACTCTTACTGCAGACAACACTGTTGGGTTGTAATGAAGCTGTAGAAGTCTTACCCTGAAAGCCTTGCCGGAACCTGGAACCAAGTGGGAGTAGCTCTGGGGTGTACTCATTATATCCACCTACAAAGAGCTGGTTGAAAACATTGAGGCCCACCAGAGGTCCCGGAGACGATCCTGTCCTGTTACGTTGTCCATCAAGCTGAGAAAGACATAGTCGAAATGTCAATACTAAAGCTGGAGTCTTATATCAGTAAGCGTCAGAGTGGGGGCACAATTCATTTAAAAGTCTGGCAGGCAAGACTGACAAAATGTATGACCTTGGATTGATCACTGAGTCATTCAGCCTGCGTCCACTTATTATCCACAGTAGCTGCTACAGCGCAGTTCCGTGCTTTTGCCTCTGAAAAGACAAAATTCTTCGAAGCATTGACCCCCCAGGGACCTCAGGCCTTCGGCTGACTCCATAGCATCTGAATGTCTCTGCACATTTTTTGAGCGCACTTACATTATGGGAACATCCTGTTCTACCTGATCATTGGACAGAAACAATCTGGAACCCGCGGTGCTCACTGTAGCACTATTTAACAGCCTACACCACCCACACCAGGAACAGTGTGGTAGAGGGGGCACAGTGCGATTTGATGAGATCAAATGAGGGAATATTGTTCAGAACAGTGGATCCAACATATTATATATATATTTATATCGTTATAGATAGTAGCTCTGCATGCACCTTTGCTGCTGGTTAGATGCTAAACTGTTTAAACTGTATTTAGTTGCACTGCCATACACTGTGTGTATTGACAAAGTTGAATCTATTCCATTATAAAGAGACACCTCATCACAGGTTGCTTTCCTATAAATTATCAGTGTATGTGAACAGTGTGTAGGCCTGTACGATAACCCTTTCATTTTCAAAAGCAACACTTTTCTAACTATCTACTCACCTTCAGCCATCCTGTTTTCTTGAACCTTCCGAATGTAACAGTGTGAATGTTGATCTGAGGGTTCAGTCGATCGCTGACTATGGTTGCTACACCTGATCCGAGGTTGAATTTGTGCAAAACTCGACCATTTCGTATCCCCAAAACAAAAAAGTCATCACCATCATTCCCTGCAAAACATGTAAAAGATATTTTTCCATTACCACAACGGTCTGGAAATATAAATAGATAATAAAAATACAAAAGGGTATGAAAATAAACAGAATAAAAAAACATACTAAACTCAAATACAGAGTCATTGTGCTTCCACTAAACATTACATATATGGCAGATATTTATAAATAAATAATACATTTTACACTTAAGGATGGAATTTACATTATCATGTATATTATTATATATTTTGCATCACTAACTAGATGAGTGCCATCAAAAGAAATGAACTCTGCTCCACTCCATGTTGGTGGGTGCTTTAAGAAGCTACTTCATTAAACCAATTATCATGTGAAGTGTTCGTATTTCATCTCTTCATATGTTGTGTCTTTGAATTTGCACCATTTCCAATGCTGCTGCTCACTCTCCTGGCAAGTGTTTCATTATTCATATTGCTCTTGTTTTGTTTTTGCCTCCACCATGATGAATTGAATTCTCAAGAGAAAACAAGTGCGGGAGATCCACAAGATCTTCTGTCTTATTCTTCTTCTTTTTTTTTAATCTCTCCTTCTCCTTCTTGTGATGAAATATGCTGGAAACAATGACACATGTTGGTTACCTGCTATCAAACCTGACCCCCACAGGAAGGAGATCCTAATTTACCGTGATGGCTGCTGACAGTATCACAGAGGATCTACGCCTCAAAGTCTGTTTAAGGCAATTAACACTAATATCTTTGAGATGCTTGGCTCACATGTTTATTTTATTCTATCAAAGCCAACATGTTTCTATTTGAAAGTCAAGAACAATAACAGTTAAGCTGGAAGTCAACTAATTGCTGGACTGCAGGAAGGACTCATTATTAATGTCTCAAAATCTGCCAAGAAAGAAAATCCTTAGTGAATCCTCTTGATTAGAGGATCTCAAAAGAGAGAGGAAATCTATTAGATACCGCATTAACATACACAGCGGGTGAAACCTCTCAAAACAGCAATTGCGTTTCCTTTAAAATCCTTAATGAAGTTTGACAACTCAAATCCAACTAAGGAGCCATCTCAGAGTTGTTTTTCTCTTTTCATTTGACCGAAAGAATTATTTTAAATTGCTGTGTGGTGTGTGGCTCACCTTGTCCTTTATGCCCAGCGAACAGGATCAGGTTGTCTTTCACAGCGGATGAATTGCTGGCAAGTGTGAACTTCAGCTTGAACTCATAGAAGAGACTGAGGCTCGGGATGGAGGAGTAAGCCACAAAGGAGGTGTAACCAAACTCATCACTTCCGCTGAATCTGGCGCGGGTTATGTTGATGGCTGCGTAAAAAGAGACACATTTAAAAGATCACATTTGTGTTAAAATGGGAATTAAGGGGGGCTGATTCATCATCTCCCTCACAGGTTACCAAAAGATGGCACTATTGCTACATAAGACAAAACAGAGGTTAGTGAAAGGTTTTCTTTTCTGAATGCTATTAGATGATGACCTGTTTTCAAATACTATCACCTCTTCAGTCCTTTTCTATTTTCATTAGTAGCTGTTTAGGAGGGGCTCTGGCAAGAAAGCATCGCCTCATACCCAGTGTTCACCAGGGTAGCACAATAATCCCAGTGATTCAATTACAATCTCAAGTTTACTTATTCAGAACGCATGGTTGATTCAATAATGCTCTCTCATGTATTCCATCTCAGCGTACCCATCTACTTGATTTTACACCAGGGACTCAATGTAAATTTCCCCCCCACTCATTCAAAATTACATGCTGCTCTATGTGTGTATATGTTTGTATGTGTGTATGTGTATGTGTGTGTTTTCGTTTTACAAACCAGTGCGGATTTAGACACAAAACTGCTCTTCTTCACTGCAAACACCTTGCATATTCTTCTGCAGCCCCCGGCGACGGCTAAGAGGGGTTCAGAGCTTCCTTCTGCGACTGCCCTCAGCTCTGTTTGGCTGCTAAATTATTAATAGAGTTGGAAATGCTTCTTTTATCATTTCTAGTCTGGTAGAGCTTTGTTTGCCTGTTGTTTCATTGGATGGGTCACAGTCTTACAGCGACATCTTTACTTTTTTAAGATGTGGTGTGGTTGAATTAATCATAGACATGATGATCTTTCTGTTAGCAACTGTGTGTGTGTGTGTGTGTTTGTGTGCAGTCCTCCTGCAGGTACAGATGAAGGATAATATAAACCATCATAACAAAATGAAATGACTTGAATATGTTTATGGAAGGGCTTTTTACTGATCTAAACTGATGGCTAATTTTAGAAGAGTGAGGATTAATACAAAATTCTATTAACATCTTGTGATATGAAGCAACTGTTGGTAACTGTTTTACTCTGCATAATGTTTGATCTTGTAATTACATAATTTTATCAGAATTTCTTTTAAAAACTGATTTATTCATGCACATATTTTGAATTCTTAACACTTGTCATATTACATAATGGATGAACCTAATAACAACAACTGTGCTATCTATTTAAATCCAAGAAATAGTTCTGACTTAATTATTAACTTGGTGAGAATTGTTGTTCAAATATTTACATATCAAGTTTTACAGTTTGTGTTCATTGGAACCTACAGATTGTCACCTAGTGAGGGAAGGGAAAGAATATGATTAATAAGAAAACCTCTGTCCTCACAGAGGGGTCAATGTATGTGTCAATCATGTGATATTTCAAAAACAATATTCTCCATCTACATGAAATCAAAGTGTTGCTCTATATTCTAGAGATATCATGCAAACAGGGTTCATTTAGGTTGATTTTACTAAGTGTCATACAATTAATGACACATAGTGATAAGGTCTCAGTAGTGAATTACAAAATATATCTATAGGGTTTGTTACTTATCTAACCATATGTGAGCAGAGACAGTAATGACAAAAGCTATTTTACAGGTAAACATGTGTGTGCTCTTACTCAATAGTTTCTCTTGGCCAACTCATCCTTGTGCAACACTTTGAAATATGGCTCAGTGCCGGTGAAGGTAGTGGTTACAAAACATTAACAAAAAAACTGCCTCATGGGCTGCCTCTGCCAAATGCATCCACGGAAGTGAAATAATATCACATGGTATTTCCACTTTCCTGGATATTTGTGTAATATGGTGCAATAAGAATGGGAGCGGCAGTAGAGAACAGAATGACATTTGGCGCCTGGTTGTAAAATGCATTCTGACATGCAGTGTATGTACATGGTGGGCACAGAGCAGCTGGAAAACAACACATGAGTTAGGGGTGCTGCATGCAGTAAACTATTATATTCTTCTCAGTCTCAAAACAATGCAAGGTTAACAGAAATTTGACTAGATCAATACTAAACTGATGTGCTGATGCAGAACAGTGCTAGTGTTTCAGTGTTTAAGCACAAACATCAACTCCTTTGAGATTGTATGAAATGAAATGTATCTATGAAAATATGTGCTAAAAACAGACTGCATTACATAATTACACATCTACACTTGGTTGTTTGTGGGTTTTGCTATTCAACTATTAAAGCAGTGTTAGCATTATTTTTCTTGCTTTGTGCACTTAGACTTGACAGCATTCATTTGAAATTAAAATGATAATCACATTTCCAAGTCGTGGAACTGCACTAGTATTACTGTACACCTCACATGCAGTATATTGTTTTCAGTGGTCTATTAATTCTTAAATGAATCTTTAACAGGAGGTGTGGGCAACTTGTGTACAAAGGTAGACCATTAATAATTCTGAGTGAAGTTATCTTAAATATCCATTAATGTTTCACGAGCTCAAGTCTTGAGGCACCAATACCACTTCCTAGTCTTCCCTTTCCTCTATTTCCTGAGTGTTCACAGACCAACTTGCCCACATGGAAAGAAAAAGTCAAAGTATTATATTTAGAAAAAAATACATCTGTTTCAAGTTGAGGTTACACTCACAGAAAAAAAAAGATAATTACCACACTCTCAGTGACAGTATTTTGCTTAGGATAAAACATGAGAAAAGTTCTGTGAGTAACAAATACAAAAGAGCCCTGTGAGGCAGAGAGACTTTAGGAGCTATCACTTTTGACTCTGATCTTATCTGATGATATCAGGATTAAAATTCAAATGTCAGCCATATACAAAGTGTGACACTGAAAGGTTAGATTACTCTGTTTGGTATGTGGGTGCTGAGTCTTTGACAGGGACTGTGGCATGGCAGAACAACTTATATGCCAAGCACCCTGCTGCTCCTACAGTACAGTCAGTTCAGTCAAGCAAAACCCTTTGTTTCTGTGAACCACAGTCAGTGAGGGCTATATTTTTATGGTATTCTCTGTTTAGAAAATAAAATAGAAAGTTATTACTTTTTATCATTCCTATTGGCTGCTGTGTTTATGCTGTCAGTTTCCGATTGCAAAAATGAATGTGTATGTGCACCTTCAAGACGGTACAACACCTGGGAAGGTATGGTTAGGTAAAATAGGTAACTGGGGAAGTAATGCATGAATCAAGTCAATTATTATGTAAAATTACATGACTTGTTGAGTTGTTGATGTCATATGAGAAACATGGCAGAGGCAAGTAGATGTTGGATTTATGGCAAGAAGATTTGGCTAATGGAGAAAATTCTTCACTTACAGTATAAGCACATGAACACATAGAAGTGGGAAGACCAATTTGCCAACTCAAGAGATGAGCTGCTCCAGGAAGTATTTCCTGTGACTGACATTTTGGCTATATGCTTCCATTCTAGCTATGCTCTGTGAGGCTAAAAGCTAACATTAGCATGCTAACATGTGTACACTGACAATGGCAACATGGTGATGTTTGGTGGAAAATAAATAAAAATTAATATTAAATATTAAAATATTTATTTATTTATATTTATATAATAAATCCATCCAAAGAAACCTCCCAAAGATAAGAGATATCGGAGATAAGATATTTGGACTCCCAGATGCATGTAAATCACAACATGTAACAAGAATTGGCCAGTGTATGTGGTTCATGTCCACTATCAAAGGAACTATTTTTTAGTGTTACTGTTGTTACATCTTCCATATTAACATCAAAAGCTGTTGACTAACCAGTCCTGTTTAGATTATGGTTTCAACCATGGTTTACAAGACAAGAGGTTATACAATTTCCTCTGAGCAGTGCTTCTTCTACAGTGCAGACTAGACAAAATAGTGACTCGGTATCAGAAAATGACTAAAGTGGGACTAGCTGGTAAGTGTGCCCACTAGGCTTATGAAGTAGCATAATACAAAGCAAGGCAAACAAGAGGGCTGATTTCTGCCACTGGAGACAGCTTTTGATGAGGAATGAACTTTGATGCTAAACTTACAATTCTTGACTGTAAAGTAACAGCTGCTCATGCTAATGTGTAGGAAAAAAAAGACCTACAAATAACTAGGAACTGATTCTTAATGACTTGGGCTGGGGTGGAGCTAATTTATTACATTTTTATTTCTATTTATTCCAAAATTTCAATAATTATGTATAGATCCATTTCATTGCCGTTGTTATATATCAGCATGAGTAATAGCCTGTGAACTGATTTGAACTTGAGGGTCAAAATGCTAACAACTCAGATATTATCATTAGGTCATAGCCGTGGTTAGCCAGTCAGCATTTTATGTCCCTTGATCAAATCTATCTCTCTCTCTCTCTCTCTCTTTTTTTTGTAGCTGTGGAATTATGTGATAGAGATAGAAAGTTAATGTATGCCAGGTTATTATGTTAAACAGCAGCCTATAATGAGAGGGAAAATAAGTGACCACAGACAGGCAGACATGACAGCAAGGTTATTAACATCTCTGGTACTGTAGTGTGCGAGGTGTGAACAATTTCACACCAGAGCAAGACAAAGCAGCCTGAGAGGAAAAAAACTATCAATAAAAGTTACTTTGAATCACACTAGTGAAATTAAAGCTGTTTGGAGTGAAGATCTTATGAAGTAAAAAGAGTCTTTTGGAATATTCAGCAAAGCAGCTGTGAGTTTTGCTTTGATTATCGAACTATGGCTGCAGGAAGACGTTTCTGCATTTTCAGCAGAATTCAGTTTCATTAATCCCTTTACTTAACAACAGGCTCTCATCCTGCCAACTGCTCAAGGCTCTCATTCACCAACTGTTTGCAGATCAGCCCCTTAATAAAGCTGCTAAATCTATGCAGCGTTGCTCTGAGTGGAGCTGCTATTTGTAACACTCACGTTCATCACACAGTAGACCTTGTCTTCCGTAGGGGCAGAGGCACACGGCCTCCAGTGTTGACTTTGGGATGCATGTAGCTCCATGACCGCAGGGGTTGCGCTCACAGGCAGTGAACTGGCACAGCCGGCCTGTGTAGAGTGGGGGGCACTCGCAGAACCAGTCCTCAGCATCACTAAACATGTATACATAGAGGGAGACATCATTAGGCCAGAGGTGAAAATGGACCATGACATTGTAGCAACATGCGCAGGTGTTCTACAAGCTCACACGGCCTGCTGATCACACAGGGAGAGAGCTTTACGGATGAAATAACCCACCCTGGGAAGATCTGAAAAGATGTTAAGAGTAAATGCTGCCATCTTAGAAATGACTACACATGTCTTTTTGTGAAAGTAAACACACGCATCCTCAAAAATAACAGCAAGCAAATGATTAGTAACATGTCAGGAAACTTTTAAGCAGCGATTATACAAGACCTTAGGTGTCATCCTCCCTTGATTCATATACGTGCGACTCCTCTCTTGGCAAGAAGAGGAGGGTGATCTAGCATGCAAAGTAATATCCAGACAAGGATTTTATAAAATGCTTCACGATGTGCTCAACTTTGAAAGGTATAATATCCGATAGAGGAAGCATCGGTGGGGTTTCAAATCTATAAATTAATAATGTGTTTTGTGCAGCAGCACTGCAGGATGTATCCTCCTTGCTCCTTGGAAAACTGGCTTCTTGAAATGAAATATTTACATTCTGTCACCATAGTTGAGCATTGTTAGATATGACTTTATTGGAGATGGCTACGCAAGCATGCTGCACAATGCAGTAAAAATTTCTAGGATATGGTTATTAACAGGCTGCTAATGTCAATTTCAAGATGTTTTAAGGCACACACGTGCACCCTGTCTCTCCCAATTGTGGCTGTTTTCATTTTCAAGATAAGAGTCGCAGATGGAAATTGTCACGCATTGAACAGAGCTGCCATTGTCGTTTGTATAAGGTTTGACAACCTGCAAGAGGAAGAATCAAATATTTAGTGCAGCACCTCCTGGTTGTGTCTCTGTGTTTCAGAGCTTTGAGTGCTGCTAATTTGTCCCTTGCATTGTCAGTTAGTGTTTGTGTTTAAATGTCGGTGACACACACAGACATACACGGCCTGGATTTTCCTCCAGATGCTTGAAAAAACAAACAAACAAAAAAAAAAAAACTAGCAGGTGAGGTGAAAAAGGGTGACACTCTAAATTGCCCATAGGTGTGAACGCATGTGTGAATGTGTCTGTCTGTGTGTTTTGGTCGTGACAGACCGATGACTTGGCCTTGGCCTCATATTCCAGCAAATGACAAGTAGGTATAGAAAATGTATACACGTACGGACGGATGGATGCATTAAATATTTCGGACGACTTAAGAAATTGGAATGTAAATGAATGCTATAAAATTTGACTATGCTTATTAACACTGAATTCGTTCAATTTTAAACCTGCCTCAGTGAGTACAGTTCTGTGGTGGTTGTGGTTTGGTTGAGGAGGGATTTGTTTTTTATTCATGTTTTTTTTACATAAAATCTTTCAGTTCAAGTACAGGAGAGGGAGAGGATGAGACACAAACACACACACAGACACACACACACAAAAACAAACAGCTCATGATACAAAGGAAAACAAGAGGAAGCTACGCAACAAGATTGACCTTGAAACAATTCACCACCTTCACTGGGTAAACAACAGTTCTCTCCAGATGTGTTGGGAGCAGATTGTAATTAACAGTCTGGACAAGAATCAGTCGGGTTTGAAGTTTTTGCCTGATGTGTGTGTGTGTTTATTGTGGTGGCAAGGGACACACATATCTTTGCATTCTCATTGTATAGCGTTGATCCTCAGAGGTATTAAAAGGATGTTAAGGATGGTTAAGTCCCTTGTATGTAGCATTTGTAAGCAGTGCATGAATATTTAATCAAACAGTTTATAACACATTATAATGTAGTTGGATGAAGGTTCAAAGTGCTCCTTCATAATATTTATTGACTGTTACTTTATATATATATATATATATATATATATATACACACACACACTATAGTATACATTATTTGTAGATTCACTAGTCACACTCATCTGTTTATATACTGGACTTCAAATAAAGTGAACTTACTAAACCACAAGTAACTTAAAGGATGATAATCCAATAAAAATGCTTCATCAAATCACTTGAAGAGAACTTACTACAATATCACAGTGGATATTTCTGACTCCAGAAAGGTAAAGTGTAGATAGACAAGTGGAAGGCGCACGATTGAAAACACTTGAGTTTTAATTGGCCTAATCAAAAATGTGATGTGTAGGGTGACAAAAGGTTATTTTAATTTGCTGGAGGCAATCACTTTGATTACTAAATTGTAGTAATGTTTGCAGACTAATTTGAATATGTTAATCGCAAATGCATGAAGTTGGTCTTTGCCATATCTCATGCCATTCAAAGGCTGCAGCACCACAGCACACGCTGCATAAATTATTAAGGGGGACTACATTTTTAATCTAATGAGTACCAGATAAAACAATGAATAATTGACCGGTTAGTTTATGATATCCCTGTCAGCCACTACAATAAGCTGTGTGGCCACATGCATTTCTCAAATTTCATCCCTTGTAAGTTATTTACAGAACACTTCTTTTCAAGTGCTTGTTGGTATGCAAATACACTTGAGCAGTAAGGCACTGATGAGGCTCTGCTGCCATGGCAGTCCTCAGTTCTCCGGATGAAAGAATTTAGTCCACTTCATCCTTTGTTAAAATAAAAAAGGACCGCTGGGTTTAGCAGATATTATTTATAGAGAAGTACTGCTTTGGTACTGAAATGCCATTTGCTTTCCAGTAGTGTAAACAGCCAATTGGACACTGTTATACTACAGACACTATGGTTCTTAGTTGGTGGGAGGAAAAATCATTTGAATGATGACTTGCTCTCCGCTCAATTATTTGCCATTTGAATTTTCATATGAGCAAGTGGATGAAATGGAATTTACACATGGCATTCACCTGACTTACCCAGTTCCTGTTTGAGCAAATGCCCGTTCGATATTTCCCTGACCTCCTCCAGGCACCCTTGCAAACATTTCTTTGGCAATAAAGAAGGGTGATGTCTGTTAAGTCTCCATCATAGAGTCTTTTGAAACATACTGCGATAGAAAAGCATATTTTAGATGATATTAAAAAAAAAAGAAAATCCTTATAGAGAGGGGGCATAAAGCATGAGGGAACTTTTCTCAAGGGATCAGACAATTTTTCTATGGTCCAGCCTAGAAAACAATGCAAGCTGTGAAAGCTTTTCTCACACACTCACACAAATACTTATACTCACAAGCTCAAATGAGACTTTTCAAAAGTGCCACTATTTGCTCAAGTAAGATTTATTAACTCCTGCTACTTAACATACCTTCTTATGTCTGAGTAATAAAGCTGTTATCACGGATTTAACTTATCCAAGTTCCAATGGAAGATAAAATTTAATCTGCCTCAGACACGAATGAACCTCTTTGATCGGCAAGATTTTCCAAACCGTTTCTTTTCTATATGCACAAAACTCATCCACCAGTCAGTCTGCATGCTGTGATGTAACAGTCTCACTGGCTGTCTCTTTCACCAACACACGGGCTGTAAATAGCAAACCCTCATCGAGCCAAATGATGCGAAGTTCTACCTACAATACTTGAATAAACCAGAAGTAGCAATTGCAGAGAAGAAAAATTGGTCAAGTGTTGAGCTGTATTTTTGTTAAAAACTAAAAAGACAAAGGAAACAACAACAACAACAACAAAATAACAGCTCTCACTAACATAACAACAGGGTGAGAGGCAAAAATATGTAAAAAAAAAGGAAGGAAACTGTCATTAAGAGATAAATTGCGAGTATATTGAAGACTGGCTGAGCTGGATGAATACAACCAGGGAAATAACGTGATTTTTTTTCTTTGCCTTGACTGCATGACATCTCAGAGTGGAGAACAGATTTCTTTAACAGGAGATCATAATATTCTCCACTGAAACCACCTGCTGATGACGTGAGCCCACTCACACACTAATATAGACACACAACATTCCTATTCGACCAATTTCCTTCAGTCTTTGACATAAACCACCACAGCGGGTTGTGAAAAGTATAATTACTGCTATGTTTTGTTTTGTTTTTTCTCATGATCACATAATAATTTTTCGGCAGTTACATTGCAGAGAGAGACATTTGTTGTCGACAGATGATTGTAGTGCATTCTTCTGATCGTGTATAATTAACTCTGTGGAATCTTGCACCTTTTTTGCAATATATACAAGGTGTCGGTCTGAGAACAGCAAATAATTATTTTGTGTCTGCTAATGAATTTTAAGACGTTCTTACAGATACAGACTTAATAATAATAATCACAAATATAGTGTTGACTGAAACTGTCTCTCACTCACAACTTCAAATAAGAAACCCACTGTGTTATTCTAGAGGCTGTATTCAGCCACATCTCATGAAACACGTGCACGCACATACTCCTGCTTGAAACCTTACAAATCCAGATTAAATTTACGACAAAGTGGAGTTTATCTGCTTAAAGGCTAAAGCTGACTCTATAGTGTTTTTAATATCAGCAAATCCCATGACCAAAACCAAACTGATTCGAAGTATTGGCTGTTTATAAGTCTTATATATCATATTTATCTGTGCCACAGACCGTCACTGTCCAAAACCTTCTACAACAAAACACATCAATGTGCCACATCATTGCGCCGAGTGACACCTCCTTTTATTGTTCATAAACATGGCCTGTAGTGTGCCCTGTAAAACACTAAATAAGTATTAATCTGCTGCTGAAAACAGTCCTCATAATGCATTATTTAGTCCCATTTGATGGAATTTGCTAAAAACCACAGTGCGATTTCTGAGCCCTCTTGAAAAATTGAACTAGATTTGTTTAGTAGGAACCAGTGGGCTCGAGGCAAAGTGCCACAGGCAGGTGGAGAAAATGATTTAAAGCATTGAGAGACTGATTAACGCGCCGTTGATTTTGGTGTTTTTATGGAATTCGTTGACAAAAACAAAAACATTTTATAAATCCATCCTCATCCTTGAAAAATGACCTTGAAGAAAAAACACACTGCATGGTTACTTTCACTTCACTATTATTTGTACTCACTACTGCCTGAAGGCATTAAAATAACGTGTCTGGAAACCAAAGTTCATGGACCTTTTCTATTTCCGTTGTATTTTTTCACCCTTCATCTGGAGTCAGAGTTTTAAATGAAATAAATCTGGCCATTTGCAACAGAAACATCAAATGCAGAAGCATTTATTGTTCCTGTAGGGTGTTCATATTGAGTTATCTGTGACATGTCCTAGGTCTTATCAAAAACTGCGTTATTATTTCATAGTTATTTTTAAACATGTTGAGGTTGCACACAAAACCCATTTTTAAAGAAGAAAATGTCTGTGTGTATAAAAATAACCAGTATGGACAAAAAATACCCTCACACTGTTGTTTTGAATGTCCTCCAAATTTCAAAGACACAAATGTAATAAACTCTATAATGAGCAAGTTCTCAGGAAATATTCTTTAGGGATTGCAATCGGATGCAGGATGATAGCTATGTTTGTTTCTCCTGATGAATTAAAATAATTGTATCTTGGACCTTGAATTATTTTATTGGTACTTTGAAACAAGAATAGTTGGGACTCTGATTAAGATTAAAAAAAAAAAAAAAAAAAAAAAAAAATTGGTTTCTCTTTCTTTGTTCAGAACAACGAGAGAATTTACTGTTAAGTGGAGTTTGTGTGCCATCGAAGCTGGGCCATAGCAAAACAAACACGACACAATCTCAACTGCAGCCAATTAGCAGGAGGTAATTCTGTCTGTTTGAGTTTTGTTCTGTGTGTGTGTGTGTGTATGTGTGTGTCTGTGTGCATTATTCAGGCCTATACTCACTAACAATGTGGATCTATTTATGTGGGCGAGGGGGTCACAAGATGTCACGTTCTGATGCTAAACTTTAAAGCAGCTAAATCAGCAGTTTTATGTTTACAGTATATGAAAGGTGCTTAATGTGAAACACACACACACGCACATTACTGGACTCTTCGGTTCAGTGTCTTTCAGCTCAGTGAAGTAGTTGTTTTGGTTCATTATCACTGCTCTCATTGGTGTTTTTCTTTTCCTCCTCTGATACAGCAGTCAGCTGTTTAGCACAAACAGGCTATAAAAACAATAAGGTATAGAATATCCACTTAACAGCACTGGGGGTCAAGTGTCAGACTATTGACTGTGTGCCGTAATTAACATGTCAATATTACATAAAACACACCAGTACGCAGACAAATGTAGAATATAAGATATGGCATACTTCCTGATTTCTCCACCACTGAGTGTTCTCTATAATAAATGTCATACATGACATTATTTCAGACATATTTTTGACATTTTTGACAAGAGGAACAAAACAGATTTAGCTGGGTACTTTATATACGATCCCTAATCACTGACAGGATTCTGCCACCTGCTCCCACATAAAGGTTCAATGCACGCTCAGACGGATGCACACCATGATGCCAACAGCATCAGCACCCAGCAGCACATCTGTAGTCAGAGGACAGGGGATCCAGGTGCAAGTGTCTTCACAAAGCACCCTCCCTCCCCTCCCAGCTTACGACTGGTCACAAGTACATCTGTGCATCTGTATGTGGATGACATGGGAGGGAGAGTGCAGTTGTATAGATTTGGCTAATTGTCTAATCAGGAGATGATGACATGTTGCAGTTTGTCTCTGTCTGATAGATACAGGTGTGCACATGGCTCCACTGATGAAATATTATTTTCTTTTGTTTGTCACAAAGAAACTGTGGAGCACTTACATCGTGAATTGCGTCTCTTGGAAACAATTTCCACTTCAACATTTCGATCTGTTTTTTCTTTCATTTTTTTTTTTTTTTTTTAAGTGGGTCTAATGGCACGGTTTGTGCAACCCCCAGTAGAGGCTTATGAATGACACAGATATCAGGCATCACAGAGCTGCCACTAAAGAAAAATAATACAAAAAAAAGGCCATGGTCCTTTCAGTGCTGATTGCCTGGCTTTTCACATTGATGTCACTTAAATATCTAATATGTATGTATCGTCCGGCGACCACAACCCATTATCCTCTCAGGTTTAATATTGATATTCCTACATGCCTAAGTGAACAGAAAACCGCATGAAAGGGGGACAGTGCCGAAATCACCCCAACTGAACCCACAATCAAAGTCCTTATTCATCCTATTATATTGTGGCAGTGCAATTCAGGGCAACTACCAGAATGAAGAGAGCTGTGTGAACTCCCGGTGACCCCTCCATGCTGTGCGGTTCAAGAGGATACTGCATTAACGTGTGTTCATCACACAGATAATTGCAAGGCCCGCTCTTTCACACATGACAGGCCAATGTGACCACAATGCCACCGCTTCTTAATTGGTATTCTTCATTCATATTCCAATATTCGCCGTGCCCTTTTTCATTTCCTGTCTAATAAATGCAACTGCTAATTGATAGTGTCATAACACAATGGAGAAGACATCGAGGGCAGCTATTTTCTGGATTACTTAAGGTGAAAGAGTATCATACGTTGTTAATGCATACTTATAAAAGAAAGCCAACATGGCTGGTAAGTGGGGTGTGATGGCAGTCTGATGAGCTGGACTAGATAAAGATGAAAGAGGAACGGAGCTTCACATATTTGGCACAGCACAACGGACTAATGTTGGCTCAGGGATTACCTTCACTGAGCAATCAAATTACTGAAGATGTACAGAAAGAAGTGAGTGTGGAGAGACAGGCAGCGACTATCTCGCTCCTCCAGTGTACAGATACTCAGTGAGTTTGTCGATGAATTTACATGTAAAATCAATGAATTGAAAGGTTACAAACCTTTTAAAGGTACACAGTCCTCTGCCAAGTCAGTGACACAATAATTAAACTTCAGTGTGATGTGAACAGCAAGGTGAAAATACCTTATCATGAAAATTATTACCATCTGCAACAATGGATTTTTTGCCCAAAGTGCGGCAGTAGAGATGAGATCAAAACACAACACTGTACTATCATCATTACAGATAATGTGCTGATGCTGAACTGTGCACATCCTGCAGATGTGGAGTGAAATTAACATTTATTCAAGTGTCATGTTTCTGATGATCTCAGAAATAATTCACTCTTTAAGCTCAGTTTTTGTCTCCACCAGCTCCTCTCTGGTTAGCTGTTCAAAAAAATCTTATGTAACATTAGTTAGTAGCTAATTGCTGACTAAATATTGTATTCAGTTACCTTCTCCAGCCAGAAGAGACACTGAGTGGATGAGAGTGAAGAATGTTTGTAAAGCTTTGGGCAAATGCTAAAATGCTCTGTTGAGCTGAGGGCTGATCATCATCACTAAGAGAAATTCATTAAAATACAAGCAGTATGTCATTTTATAAAAATTATATTAAGGCAGCTCCTCTGATATTTTACACCTGACAAATAACTGCTATGACATGTTTTGTGATCTGTATTAAATGTCAGTCTTCAGAAAGAGCTGGAATGGAAATTGTGAATTGAGCAGGACGTTGGAGGATGGTCAACAGCTAACTGACCTTTCTCACTGCTGCTGATGCTGAGGGAGAGCAGGCGCCATCACACTGAAGCCGGCACTTTCCCTTTTTGCCTGGGTTTCTGTTACTGCAGTGTTTATTGTGTGTTGTGCATCTAATTGGTGCAGTGTTACGAACTCTTGGAAAACACAAACTTTCAGCAACACTGAAAAATGTATCGACTTGCAGCTTGTTTATTGTTAAAAAAACATTTTGCATGCAAGTGCCACTGACTTGGATGTTCCAAACTTCACCACAAACCCTTGAATTATGCATAGTGCATATTGTGCGAGTGTGGAATACAAAAACGAATTTCAAAATCACAGAACGTCAATTTTCACCCTTGCAATTAATAATACATTTATATTGATTTTCTGGTGATACTCAGTCCCAGTCTCAGTTAGCCTACACAAGGCCTACATTCAAATTAGTCCAATACAGATAAGATAAGCCTGACAACTGAACCGCTCTGCAGTAAGATGGTGGAATGGTTTGTGCTAGGAAGAGGAGCTGATGCCAAAAATTGTCAATTTCACTAGCTGGCTGACTGTGTGTGTTCAAAGTTCCCATTGCACAGCAACATCTCCATTCAAGTTACTTCTACAGATTGGGGGAAACAATTTAAACTGGAATATACTGTCTGGCTCTGACAGACCTGCTTTATACTGAGTCACGTGGGCTTGAGAAAACAGCAGAGATGCACTGACTGTCATTCATTCTCCATTTTTTCATGATTTTTGTTGTTTATAGCTTAAGCATATCCAGTAAACACAGCTTTCTTTTGTTTGACGCATGCTGGTCCGTAAGACTACATCCACTCAGCTGTCGTTCATCTCATTTCTAGAGTCATTCTTGTGCGTGCTATGTATTACCATCCCAGGATGAAAATATACTTTAGACACCATTTTATATTCTCAGTGGCTTTCAAGTTCAAAAGGGAGTCCAGTAATGTTTAATCAGTGTGAAAGGTGACTTAGTACCTGACACAGGTTCCTCCATTACGACAGGGAAGGTGTTGGCAGACAGGCGGGTCACAGTTCTTGATGTTTCTTCCCCTCACTGCTTCACCCACCAGGTAAATCTCCTTTGAGTTGACCTGAAGTTCCCTGATACAGCCAATGAATCTCTTTGCTCCCTTTGCACTCCCATCATGCATCTCCCAGTGGGATGAAATATCCCCAAGAAATATGGGTCCAAAGGTTCCCTGGAAAGAAGAAGAAAAAAAGTGATCAATGATCATTTAGTAATTCACTCTAAATCACACAATATATGTTCTCATCAAGTATTAACATTACAGCTGAAAACAGGTTCTCGATATCAGTGTGTGAATATATTACATTATTATTGCATTAACAAGACCTTAACATATATTAAGATGAACAAGAAAGATTAACACTATCATCTTATGTTCCTCTCCAGCTTCATGTGGTTTCAGCATAACCCAGACATGAAACTGGAGTTATCATCTCTCCTTTTTCAGACCTCTTGAATGCATATGATAATACACATGCTGATACAAAGAAAAAGAGGTGAAATCTAAAAAAAAAAAAAATGCTGCAAGCTTTCTTTGATGTGCGAGGTAATTGGGTAGAATTAATGTAGATAAATTCTGTGAACTTGCAGCTTATCCTGCCATAACGGTCAATTTAACAAGTGAGGCATAATTGTGTCTGCTACCAAAGTAGAGCTGCTGAAAAAAAAAGTAGCACAAGAATCATTTCATGTTAGCACTGAATTACATATATATTCCATTCACAGCAGTGACCTTAGGTTGTTCGAATGAATATTGAATACTACAGTCTATTTAGAAGGTTTGCATAATGCTTTCATACACATGCCGTGCTTGATGATTAATCTATGACAGACAAATCAACATTTATCACAGCTCAATTACACAATCTTCACATTTATGTAACACAGTGACAGTGTGAATCAAAGGGATTTTTTTTTCTTTGTTAAATTTTGTTTTCTTCTTTTTTGTGTGTTTCTCTCTTTCGATGTTGCAGTTTATGATCATATCATATTGTATAACAAAGATCACAGGCACTCAGACTCAGTGGAAACAGATGTGTCCTGTTTCCCTGACTCAATGCATTTTAAATCTTTTCCATCCTTATAGCCCTTTATGCTTTCTCCTCATAAACTTTTTAAGGAAAACAATACAAAAAGTACACCTTTTTTAGTTTGACAGTTACCAAAGTGGACACTGACAATACTCACTATCCCTGTTTTTAGCTTTGTTGACATGATGCTTTTATTTTACCACGTCTGCCCATGGGAGATATGAGCGCTGGTGGACATACAGACAGTTATTACACTTAATACCTTTCACAATGCAGGCTGATCTTGTCATGTATTAAATGGGTGAGTCAGGCAGACTCTGTTGTTATGGGACGCTGTGTGCCAAAAACTATAAATCTTACTTATGTGGGTCAAGGTTCAGTTCTTGCTCAAATTTGTCTGTCTCTTCCTGCCTCCTTTGGGTAGACTTGTGTAGTTTTAAAGTTATACTGATGATATGCACCTCTATATGGGAAACAACGTAAGATAAAAAATCCTTGACAGAGAATAGAACAAAAATTGTATGACTTTTAATATCACTGTGAATATATCATACTGCATTAAATCTTGACATTTTCAGTTTTATATCTGTCGCTCTAAAATTGCGCCAGTCTTTTTTTTTTTTAATGACTTTGACGTCTTTGCAACATAGCGTTCGTCCTGACTCCACCACACTAGCAGTGGAGGGAAGGTGTTGGACAGCTGCAGTGAAGGTGTTTGGCAGGAGGTCAGTGAAGTGTTGGACCACGTCATCATCTGAGATGCTGGCTTAATGCAAGCTTTAACTGACATAACTACTGCGTATTTGAAAGCCTATGAAAAAAATAAAAAAGACAGATGACAAAGTTCATGGGGACGTGTCTGTAATGTCAGCACAAAATGAAGGGCGTTAAAAGTATCTTTGACAAAGCTGCAGATTCAAATAAAATAACCAGCTGTGGCTGGATACTTTTACAATGAGCTGAGCTCTATTTTATGTGATACAACTAGCTATGAGCCACTGGAGCTGCATGATGATGATGGACTGATATGGAATGACTTTATGATGCCTTCAAGTGTGTTTACCATGTTTATGAGAAGAGACCATTTGAAAGGCCCCCTGATGTAATATTCATGACTTTGTAAGTGGACTCATATCATTGAGTTCTCCAGTGCCATACGCTGATTTCTGAGTTCTGTTTGAAGGCAGCATTAGTCAGTGTTTCCATTGTTATATGTCCATATTCTTCATATACTGTATATTATTAGATATAGTATATATATAGATATAATATTAGATTTAAAACACAATTTCACACAATTTTCACCTCCCCTCTTCAGTCTAAAACATCAAAAATTATTCTGGCTTTGATATGTTGTTTGTGTTGTTTGTGTACTTTCTATTATAATTTGACATCATTCCAGTAATGTTAGTGAACAGTACTGCACTGACATCTCATGAACTGCACCTCAGTTTACAGTCTAGACCAGAAATTGCAGGGCCATGTTGTTTTTAACCCTTCTCAATTTCCTATGTGGATTCACAATGTCAAGTCATGTCAGTTTATTCATATTGCCTCGCGTCACAGATCTGCCCCACAGGTTTTACTATCTCCTCTTCATATGACACCCTTGACCCTTGGACTCTCGATAACCCTAGACAGCAGGGCTAGCCTCTTGTCTAGTAGCTAGGAGCAGGGCTATTCCAACATGCGGGTTAACAGATTTTCTTACTGCATATAATTTTAATGAAATTGTCTATTTCACGCCAGCTCTCATTTAGTTCACTTTGACTGAGGCCTATTTAGAATCAAAACCCATTAATTTATGATGTCTTCAAATCTTAGTGATATATTAGTCTTTAATAAGCATGGTGAAGGTTAACCCACAACCAGTGTGCAATATAAATGTAGCAAAGATGCTTGTGTCATGAATGTGTTATTAAGAAAAAAAAATAATCTTGGCATCTCAAATTAGCAGACCATAAATCACACTAAGGGAAGGGGAGGCATGTTGAGCCTGTGGGAAGGTTGAGCCTCTCTCTGCATCTTTGAAAGAGAAAAACAAAATTATTAATTTAATAACAAATATAGGTGTTGTTAATCAAATTAATGAGCCAGAGTGAAAAGATCAGCCTGTGATTAACAAGTTAGAACTAGCTTAGTGCTACTTACAAGCTTGTGAAGTGTAATCTTGGAAAAATAATGTAACAGGTGCACATGTGTTTTTAATAGGAGATTCTGTTCCTCGTTCATAAAGCAACTGCTCTTTGATAACACAGAATTTATCTACTCATGATCTTGCCTCAAGAGTTCTATAATTGACTGAAGGCAATAATAAATTCTGTAAATGGCAAACTCATACAATCTGTTGCTGCAGCGCCTTGGGGCTTTTAAACCAAACAATCAACCAGCTAACATTATGTTCAATATTACAACCATATGACGGATCAGGTTACCAACACCAATGCAATATCTTTTTAATAGGAAGTTCCAATTTCCTTAATTGAAGAAACGCCACATTTTAAAACAGGCACCATTTGCGTCTAAATCAGAAAGTGCTTGATCAAAGACCAGGATATTTGATGCTACAAATGCATCATTGATGCGGATTTATGATTCTTGTCAAAGGCCACAGTGGGGGTTCTACTGCAGAAGACTTTGGAAAAATAATGCATGGTTAAGCAGAAAAACTGAAGCTTCTTCAACTTTTGTTAGAATGTAACAACAACAAAACAACAACGTTGTCCAGTGAGATTGTCATGAGAAAAGATAAAGTGTATGTGGCTGATATAATTTTCCAGAGCAGGAGAATCTTTCCTCTTAACACAATTAACTGCTGTGAAGTGATTTGGAACCGGATAAGCCTTTGAACCTGTAGAGTTATTAGTCAAACTGGGATCCCTTATTTTTTATGTTATTTTCATATCGCTCATTATTATTGCATGGCTCATGAGTACTGAAAGCAACCCCCACCAACACAGCCCTGGTTTAACACACTGAACTCATGCTAAGAGCATAGATTGGATAGGCTGTTTGCAAACATACTAAAACCATAGATAATTTGACTGTTTCCTTGTGGATGGTAAAAGTAATTCTATTCATTTCAACTCAATTTATTTGTACAACACCAAATCACATGCATTATGTTAGTGTATAACCATTCATGACCTTACCCTTATAGGACAAGGTCATAAATGCCAAATTATGTTACTGCTTTAATTAACATTTAATTATGTCTAAGGCAAATTACTTTGTAAAAGTAAGGAGATACCAAAGACATAATTATGGATTAGAAATGCTAATTTGAGATAATGGCTGTACAAAGGGTTGATTTGACTGCAGGCAGGTCAGGTTACCTCTGACACGGGAGGTGACACGTACTCCTCAAGACGCTGAGCTGTGCCATTATCTGCAGCTATTTCAATCATACATGACCCTCCTTGTTTGCCAACAGGCAGATGGTATCTGTTGAGAGAGAACAGAGAGGGGAGCGGGGTTAGTTAGAAAGGGTGCTCTCTTCAATATCTGATATCTGAAACACAATAAATCCAGCAAAGCATGAAAAATATTCTGACGCCGAGACAGACAGACAGAGCAGTCACAGTAATGGAGCTGCTAATGTGGCCACTGAGACTATACTATAAACTCGACTATCTATGGCCACATATACGTTACACACTGTTTTTATGAGAAACTTTATGCACTGCTAGATCCGGTTGGAGGCAATGGTGCGTTTGAATCCGAAGCTACAGCTCAAACCCAAGAGAGACAACAGAAATAGGGTAAGGTTTCCACAGCTGGATTTAAATAATCAGACCAGAAATAGGTTCCTGCTCAGTGCTGTGGTGATATACTTTAAGTTGTGTGTTTCTCAGCAGATATGTACCTCACACAATAATAATGCCTGCAAATTCGCTAAAATAAAGATAAGCCACAGACAGAGATAACCAGTCAGAACCTATTTATGGTGTATTATGTGCATTATTATTTCACACAATGATAATAATAATAACAATAATAATATAGAAACAAATCACCTAAAAACATGATGATGGTTGTAAGTGCTAATTATGTCACTCAGGATTAATTAATGATAAAAACCAGGGCACAAACTAGATATTATAAACCTAATGAGAAGGAAGACAATTTTATCATTTGACCCTCTGCGTCTCTCTGGGGAAATATACTATTGTAGCAGTCATTAATGTTGCAGCCATAATGTTAAGTAGCTGGTCTACTTGTGTCATCTTCCAGCTTTGGCAAAGTCAAGTGATTCCCTCTCTCCAATTCATCACTGGCTTTACACAGGCGGCACACAATAGCAGCTTCTTTACAGGGCTGCACATTATGCAAAAGGTTGCACACTCTGCACCACACACGTAAACACGGCTCTGTTAGGGAGTAATCTCCATAATGCCCCTTTGTCCCATAGGTTTTATTCATTGTTTACCCATAAAACATGTAACACCAGTAATAACGTTGCTTATCCGCAAATCAGATTCTGCAAAAAAAAAAAAAAAAAAAAAATCATGTGTGTGGTGTTGTTTGTTGTCGCGCCTCTGTTATTAAGGAAAAGAAAATAAGAAAAAAAAAAAAAAACCTTACAATGTCTGTTTTAATGGCCAGATGGAAACAATCAGGCCAATTGCCCTCTTGCTAATTTGAAACAGCCTTCCAGGACTTCTCCCTGAGGCAATCACATGCATACAACTTCAGGTAAGACTAATTACAGGTATGGAAATCACGGAAGCTGTTTTGCACGTGCACACACACACACACACACACACACACACACACACACACACAGAGTAATGAATTAAGGCACATTTCAAGCTGCAAACAAGAAATGCAGCCTAATGTCCAGAGAGGACATCCATCTCCATCCTTGGGGTACTCGCCATGTTTCAGAGGTCATTCACTCAGCATTAGCATGTATGTGATCAGTGAGTGATTTCAAAAAGTCGCCTCACTGTTTATTTTCAAGTCATATAAGAATATAACAGGATCATAATGAAAAGACTGACATTATTAAATATTACAATCTATGTGTCTGTGTGATGAAATAAGGGTCATTGACGAAGCACTTGACATCATGATATCGCAACACGACTAAACTGCCAAAGGCATCGGAGGGAAATTTCGGTGCTTAGTAGAGTAGCTTTTTATTTAGCCTGCTAATGCTGCAAAGACGGCCCCTGTGAGACATGGAGAGCATGCTCACTAAGCAAACAGGATGATGTTACTTGATGAACTCTCGTGAGCACATTGAATGCTCCACCAGGCTAATTTACATTGGTGTAGCTCTAAGGCAAAGATGACTATTTATAAAGATGACTACTGTATGCCTGCTTTACTTGGTCGAGGAGTTAGATAGTTGGGAATATGCCCCACAGCTCCACATCACCATCATCACAACCACGCAACACACAGAGACATACAAACACAAAAGCACAATGGATTCCATTACACAAACAAACATATGAGTGAATCAGAGGGAAAAAAGAAGCCGGGGTTTGTCTGAGGCGGAGATAAAGCACTGTGCAATTTCTTCCTGAGCTCCCTGTGCACCACTCACAGCTGGGTCTCGTAGGACTAACAATAGCAAATTCCCAATTTGAGGTAAACAAACAAAAACATATGAATATTTCATTGTCTCCAAATGCACAAAAAAAAAAAAAAACCCACAATATGGCTGTGATCATTTTTACTTACTCACTCATCATTTATGCATTTCTTCATCTGGCTAATGCTCTAATCATAAGTGATTTGTCATCTCTAACATCCTCATTTAGACTGTGTCTGGTGTGTGACTAATTCAGTGCAAGTGCATTACTGCAACTTTCCCGAGGTTCACCCCTGAAATATTACCTGCAATGTTAAGGGACCTTGCAAATATTTTCAGCACAGCACCTTTACACAAAGGCATTTGTTAAACCTGATGGTGGGTGTTTATCTTTACAATCCTATTTGAACGTGCCTCCCTCACAGTCCCCTGCAGAAAATTAATAATGAGGGAGGATCATCATTAAAATATTACTATTGCATAAAACATCTGAAAGTATTGGCAACAGATGGCAGTAAAACATCACACACTGCGCTGGTGCCCTTGCAACAGCTCTCCCTGGCTGATAGGCAAGATGTCACTTTTCTTTATGGCTTATTATTCTAATCATAATTCCGAGTTGTACAAAAAGCAAATGATAATGTGGAACATGGTAGTGGAGAGTTTATAATTTGTGATTCATTTAGTTATTCAGAGTTGAGAATTTATTTGTGCTGCATGGACAGAGAATAAGCTCGGTTGACTTTCTTACCTGAGAGCAAATGACACATAAATGGGTCATACATATTACATATGAAGGAAAAAGGGAACCACCTGTTACTTGTGCTCTTTTAGCACTGCAGGCTAAACATCAGATATGACTGAAGAGAGAATAAACAAACCCCCATGTACTTGAGAATGATGTAGTATCATGAAATGTCACATCTTACTCCAGCACCTACTGCACAAGATGTCAGGGTGGATCTGTTTGTTGGTTCTTCCCTAAGTGCAACAAGCCCTGTATCACACCATAATCTACACCTACATTGACAGTAATGCCTGCTCTGGCTCTGGTGCAGTGACTTTCTCACACGAAGCACTGCAGCATTTGCTGCATAATTTGTGCTGTGACTGGCAAGCCTCAATTAATTTGGGGAGCCTGTGTTCTATCATTATATCTCCACCAATACAATTAGACAGCACCCAGCAAGCCTCTTGGCATTGTGGCGCTTCATGCAAGAAATTCAAAGTGAGCAGGCTGGGCTGCTGGTTGCTTCTTCAATGAATCTTTTATGGCAGTGCTTGTCAATAGAGCACTGAATACAGTGCGATTGATATATACGCCTGGCCTCAGATTGGCAGCATCTCAAGAGGATGTGGATTTAAAAACAAAAGGTTCAATATTAGGAGTTCACTTTTAACCCTGCTGCACATGTGACATGGCTCTTCCCCAAAATAAATGTTGTTTCCCCATTAATCCTCCAGCAATTAAGACCCAGTGGGAAAGTGCTCAGGATGGGTTCTGTCCACTAGTGTAGTTTCAGAAAAAGTAATCAATCACCGGTTACTAATTACTTTCCCAAATTGCACAGGGATTCGTTTGCCCAGTGCTCAGATAAACATTAATTACAGCTGCGATTACTTTACTTTTTAGTTACCTATGTCCCTGTATACATGATGTATGTCTCAAAATGCAGTTGTACGGACACAAACAACTGTCTTAGTCATATGTTAGTAAGCATATGAAGGAGAGGAGCGAGTAGATGGAGGTGAACGGGTCTTTTTGACCCCGACAGAGGTTGAACTCACAGTGTTGAGCTTCTTATGTTTTTTGTGAGCTTAATTCAAAGAGCTCCTCAGACACTCCGAAAAGTGCTATTATTTTGAAGTTCTTTTCTTCTCACAGCACTCGTCTGTTTTCTTCCTCTTACAGCAGCTGTTGCTAGGCAACATTTCACACCCACATGTGTATTTTTACATCAAAACAATATTCAACGATCAGAGAACAGACATAAACCTACGGTCTATATGGATTGTACAATAACTGTTTGAATTCTATATGAATGCACGAGCTCAACAGCTAACTACTAGAATTCAAAATTTTTTTTATCATATCAGTGTGAAAAACAACAGTGATGACAACATATTACTTATTAATGCATTACCCACAGCACAGTAGCTTCATTTTCTCAGATGTGTTGTCCTGTGTTATATGAGCCGCTCTTAAAGCAGGAACACACTGCTTCAGGAGATTTGGGTGAGTCCTTGGGGGGAGGGGGGGCTGGGTGACTCAAAAATTTGTAGCTTATGTGAAATCGCAGGCTACAAACACATGAAGAAGGCAGATTCTGCTAGACAGGAATGGAGAAGAATAGCTGTGTTGCTTTTACAGGAATTGAAATTTTATTTATGCTTCACAATAAGGTCACATTAAAAAAAAAAAAAAACATGAGGATTTAAAAAAAATCTTTCATACGTATGAAGATCAATGAAAGTGGGACAGAAGGGCAACAGACTCTCTGCAGAAAGCCAGTGTTCTGAACTTGGGGGTAGAGTTGAAAGATATGGGCGTTGACCAGAAAGGAAGGGTATAATAAAAGTCATTATTGTGATGCATTATAGTTATTGTAGGACGCGGTGTTGTTGAATGTGCTCTATGTGGAGCAAAAGTCAGGACATTAATCATCCATAAGTCATAGGTTTGGTTCATTGCTCTCTGTTTCACCCTGTCCACATGTCCAAGTGTCCTTAAGCAAGACAATGAACTCCAAATTGCTGAAATCCTCTTCAAACAGAGGTGGTGCAAGTGTGTCAGAGCAGGACAAAAGTTGAGCAAGGAGCAAATCAAGTCAGAATTACAAAAAAGATTCCCAACAATACTCCATCCCGTCACCAAACAAGCATGCAGGTAAGCTGTTCTGGGTGTTTTACTTTCTTTGATCGAGTGTTACATTGACATTTTCACAGCAGTGAACAAAGAAGTTGCGAGCATTGTGAGAAAATTGCAGCTGTGATGGCCAAATATTCATGCATGGCTCCCAGAGAAACGGAATATTTAGTGCATTTCAAACAGATAACAATGTGACAGTTCATAAAAACATCAACACCAGCATCAAAACTCATGAGTTGCTAGACACAAAATCCTCTGTCATGAAAAAGAATGTTCCCTCTAAGTCAGAGCCATATTTGAGGTTTGAGACACTACTCCTATTCCTTTCACTGGAGAGGGGGAAGGAAAAAAAAAAACAGCAGCCACAAAAGCAGCATAAATTTGAATAATCGTATCTGCCAGGGACTCTGAGTTCACTTGTGACAAGAGGAAGGAATGTGATGCTGCAGAATGCTATGTGTCACACTTGTTGATCTTTGACTGCGCATGAATGAAAATTACTCCAACACTGAATGCTAAGCACAACGGGATGCAGCCAATCATGTACACAGCCTCAGAAATGACCTGGGGAGCGTTTGGAGTCTAACACTCGCAAACTTTAATCATTGTGGAATTGCCCCAAACATCCCCAAAGGAAAACTTTCCAACATCAAAACCCAAGCCCACAACAAACATGTCCTACCCAAATGACAAATGACACAGCTTTTCCTCTGCACACTCCCCCCTTTGTGAAATTATACAGCACTACAAGGCTTTCCAATACTGGCCTTTTGTCTTGGAAACTTTATATTAGAGTGCTACAAATGCTTTGCAGATTCAATTGTGGAAAAAATGCAATTAAACATTTGCAGAGGAAGAAAACACACTTTAAAGTCGCTGTGTTAGGGTAATGTTGTGTGTGCCTTACATCTGCTGTCAATCTTTTCCATTACGCGTTCTTCCAGTGTAAAAGAAAATGCACCATAACACCATTACGTGATAGTGTGCCTGACTATATGCAAGCTATAATATCCTACCCAGACTGCAGTTTGTAAAGTGAAGACAGATTAAATGTGAGTTCTATGCGTGTCTTAAAGACACGTCTACACAGTATATTTCACTGTTTGGATTGTTGTGCACAACAACGTTGTGTACAAAAGCTGCTACAAAATGGGGAACCTGACTCATTCAGTTATGTTTACCATCACAATAAGCAGCTAAATTACGGACTGAATATACACAGTGTTTATTTTCATTCCTTTGTATTGGACGATTAGCATGGTGAAATGGCGTTGGACTGTTGAAACAGCAGCCCTCCGTGGCGTCGAGAGAATCGCAAATAGGGGCGAGTCAAGAAAGCTAAATAGTTGTTCACTGGCTTTGATCTAAATTTATTGAGATCTATTACTTAAATTTTGTTCAGGCTGCAGGGAAAAACAATGTAGAGCAAGCACATCGGAGGAGCAGCAACAGCTGTGTGACCGCCCACTGGAGGGCTTTTAATGTCAGTGAAATAAACCATCCACATTGTTTAATATGCTGTTTGGTGCTTGTCCTCATCACAACTTGTCGTGGCAATTATGTCATTATCAAAACTACAGTGTATAAAAGCCGCGGTACAGATAAAGCACCAAGAAAGTGAAGTGCCATATTTTCTCACTGTACGGTAGCGTTAGTTGAAGAGAGATGTCATAACATCTCTTTGTGTCAACAACACTGCATCAGTGGAAAATGGCAGCTATGTGAGTTGCATGGGCGAGTCAAAGCAGCGACAGTATTAGCATGAAAGCAAAGGCAAATGTTTTCCTTGCCTGATGTTGTGTGCACACAGAAGTGCTTGAGTGTTAATGACAATGACAGTAAGATTGGTGGGTTGCAAATGAGAGAGCATTGAAAGAAGAGAAAAAAGATGAGGGAGAAAGGCGGGAGAGGAGTGTGTGTTACAGTGACACTGGGCGATTTGGATTTTCCCTATTTGGTCAATGGGAGCTGGGATTATTTACAGCTAAATACAACCACTGCCCCACACTGCATAATGCTGACAGCAGCAAGTCACAGCAGCTGTATTCACTGCTGCCAACTATCATCCAAGGAAAGTAGGTATTCACTGCTCAAACATCACTAGATGATGTCATGCGCTCATTTGCATATGAATAAAATTGCTGAAGCGATCAAGAAGAGGAAGAGCTCAGCAGCAGGGCCCCTCTCATTTCTCCCACTGGCTCACTCTAACCCCACTGTGCCTGGGGTTGTAAGCCTTGTGTGTGCACTTTGGAGACAGAAGATCAGCCGCGCATGGGGAAGCATTGTGATCAGACCTATTTGGATGAGACGAGCAACCAGTGCAAATGCAAATGTGCGTGAATCGGGTTCAACATTTGGTACCAAAGCTTTTTCCAAATACTTAGGAGTCAACTGTTTTCCCCTGATAATCCAAAAGAGAAGCTGCGTTTGTTGCTCATGGCTTTTAGGGAACAATTTGATCCAGGGAGGAGCCTTAAAGATATTAAATTGCTAAATCTAATGACAAACATGAAAAGTTGGCAGAAGTAATTGCTTTTTGATTATTACATTACGTTATCTTCCTAAGCTACAACCATCTGATTGCAGCTTTGCCACCACCCACACCCTGTGCTCCATCTTCATTTTATATCTTACACTGGATTTTTGTGTCATTATAGACAATGCAATATATGTATGCAATGTATCAATACGTTATATATTATGTAATATTAACAGGGTTAAATCTAAACTAAGTGTAAAATAGTGAATATAATTGCTCCGCTTAATGTAATCTAGAGCAATGTGAATGTTGCAGTGAATTGTGCAGATTGATGAAGTCAAGGAGGGAAGTCAATGAGGTCGTATAAAACTACCACAACTATCATTCTACTGCATGTGCAGTGCAACCTTTACTAGATGAAGGACAATATGTGAATAAGTGAAGGAAAGCACCAGGCCATTCTGCAGGTGGAAGGTTAGTCAGCAGTGCGCAGTCAAGATTAGAGGATCTCAACCACTTACAGGATAATGTTCAACAGCCATTTGCTGAAATGGGCAATTTTATCAGTAGGTTGAATATCAAAGGTTAAGGATCTTAAATCTCTCTCTGAACTGTCTGTATGTGATCTAAAACATGTGTCTTTTCACAGATATTTTTGCATGTTTCTACTTTTTTCATGGTCAAAAATAATAAACCTAAGAATTTAGTTAAAAAATGTATCCACAGACTGGTGAAGAAAAAAGAAGAAACAGAAGAAAAAAAGTGTAGTTATTCATATGTGATGAGCATGATCATGTGCAGGAGGTAAGTTATGTTATGTACACAATTAATCATTTGCGCCTCACTGCTCTGATATGTTTTATTGACGTAACACTCAGACAACTACAACATAAGATTGCAGTGTCTATGTACAGTTTTGTGAAGGAGACAAGGTTGCTGTTAGTAGTTGTCATGGCAAAATCAAGGCTGCCAGTACTCGAGATGGTTTTCTTTGTTTATGTGACTTTGATATTTTGACACATGTCAGGCACTGCATGGACACTGAGGTGTGCAGAGATCTGTCCAGGGCATTAAAGTTGGGATTTGTCTGATGGAGTGAGCTTTCACTGCAATTCTGTATTACCGAAGAATCAATTCTCTAATCAGCACTGATGTGGACAGCGACTGGACAGCGAGCTGTCACGAGGTTTATCAAAGAGACCCTGACACGCGACCTTGTGTAAAACTCCCACAGAACATAATCAAAGAATGGAGAATCGCTCACTGCATGTGGCTCGGAGCATTTAAATGATTAAATTTTTATATTTTTCATTTTATTAATGATTAGGCTTTCATTTTACCCCCCCCCCCCCTTTTTGTTTTGGCTTGTTTTAGAAAACAAAGTGAAGAAAATTAAAATTTTGGCATTTCACTGCTGTTCCTACTGTGTTGATATTCAGCTGGTGATGTTGACTTATTTGTGTTCTTTCTTTGAACATCACTTTCATGTTTTACAATAATTAGTTTGGTGGCTTTTGTGTTACTGGATTGTCATGGTGGAGAGATCACCGGGTCATTTTATTGGTCATAGCATCTCCCTTAAGTGGCCACATTATGATTCCAAATACTGCATCGGAGCTTGGTGCTCCTGCACTCCCTGCATTAATGAAAGCTATTACTCTTTTTGAAACACCTTACTAATTAGGGAGGGTGTTATTTCTAAGTCAGAGATAATGAATTTAGTAACTAGAGTATCAAAAGGAAATCAGGAGATCTTACCGGATTGTAATTGACGTCCATTTGTTATTGCTGATGTTCTGCTCTGCAGCTACATTCAAAACATGGCTGCCACCACACCCAAGCTTAGCAACAGGAGCTCCATCTTGAAGGAACACGTGAAGGAACCGATCCCCAAAGTTTTGCTCCTGAGCTGCATTTGTAAGAAAATGTAGTTAGTAACAAATCTTTTTTTTCTCTTTTACCACAGTCAATACATTATATCACCTACAACATTTATTCCATTAGTTCAGGCTTCATTCTCAGGATGCTCAGAGGACTCAGAGGGAGCCAGTAGAACCTGATAAATGTCAGTGTGATGACCGCAAGGCCAAACTTGCTGTGATCAATAATCACATGACAAACCGTCTGCTAACAAATGCCATGGGTATGCCTGTGTTTCGATGAGTTTAGCAAAAGCCAAGTTCAAATTATTGTGTGCTCCAGAAAACATACCAATAAACACACGGTACACAAAAAGTGAAATTTTTCTGCCCTCTCAAAATAATTCATACCACTGAAATACCCCTGATGTCATTCACTCGAAATGGTCTCTGGCTTAAAGGTTTTGTCTGCAGTACTACTCTACTGCTCTTTTAAAGCTTTCAGCATGGACGGACCGAATTGCACACAAAAACAAAACACTCTGAGCAAAGTGGAAAGTAACAGGAGAACGGAGAAAGGGAATCTACCTAAAAGGGCTAAAGAGCAACAGTCTGGAGAACCTTGGTCAGTTCATACCAAGGTTCAGAGGAGCTTTCCACTGGATAGTTGTGCACAAATTTTTCTCATGACTTTCTTTTTAAAAGAAAATACCGGGAAAATAAAACTGAAAGCAGGAGCTCCTGTCCTTTTTTTTCTTTTTTTTTAAGCATCCGCTTAATAACATAATGAGTCAGATTCAAGAGGAAAACAGGAAGTAAAGAAGTTTGGTTACTTTGATGCCCAATGTTGACACTTCAAAGGTGGGCAACATGTATCATGATAACACAACTGATGTGGAGACTGTTCTGCAAGAATTTGATGTAACTTTTTGTAATAGAAATATTATTTTATTTCATTTCATCATTTTATCTAATTTTAATGTTTTTGATCGCTTATTATACCGACTTGGTTTGGTCCTGATGTTGTGTATTGTTAAAACTATTTTTAGCAATAGTTCTTATGATGAGGGAAATGAGGAAATCTGTTGTTTAACACCACAAGTTATTCAGTCTAGTATATCATTGTTTGCTCATTCGTTCCATGAGGAGACATACAGTACATCTAAAGGTGGTGTATATCTGGACAGGTGGTTCTTATGTGCACTATGAAATATAATCCTGCTAGTGCTATTGCCTCCACCTGCAACCTTGTAGGAAACAATTGGACTCCATGAAAAGAAGAGGTTTTCTGTCTACCACCATGGGTCGGTCTAGGTCACCAGGTGGTCTTTGTGCTGTAGCAGGTCCAATCATAACTTGAGTTCCCCTGAAACCATTATACTTAGCCACTGCTATGCATCCCAGAAGGTACATGACAAATGGTGGCAAAGCTCTGGTTTTATTCCCACCTTCACCATGTGGAGTATGACTTCAACCATGATGATTAAGACCAGAAACTGTTTCTGCTCTGAAACAGGACACTATTATTACATAGGCCGCTTCCCAGACTCCCGCACATTATATCACAATGGGAGTCTCTGCCAGGCTAGCACAGAGCCTCTTGCAAGTGAGACTTTGCAGTGGGGGAGCGTCAGACAGCGGCAGAATTAATCCTCCCACAGAAGCTACTAGGGTCTTCATGAGGGAGGTGGAGAGAGAGTGCACACACCAGTCTCACACTGCTGTCTAAGAAAACACGAGCAGAGGGCAGACAGCACAAGAATGCAGCTCTTTGAGGGAGACAGAGATATAGAGAGAGAGCCTGCCACTCTTGTGCCACAGTCAGGGAGGACATGGTTGTAGGGCAGAGGACAGCAAAGGAATGGTGCCCTGTTAGAGAGACCTAAAATGTTTCAGGGTTTCCAAAAAGGCACATTTCACCTGAATTAGAGGGGCAGAGAGAGAGAGAGAGAGAGACAAGGGGCCACAAATCCACAGGGAGCTGCTGAGAAGGAGCAACATAAACAGGGTTGACCGCTTGGATTTCACAGTCACAATGATAATTCAGCCAGGGCTGTCAGAAACTAGGCGGGTGTGGCTCACTGGGCTATAGGACATGGACAGAGGTGTGTATGGGCTGTTAATTCAGTCACATGTCTTGGGAAAGACTTGGCATGCGTGCCATCTCTCGTCAAGTACAGGGAGGGGTGTAGGATTTGGACACCAGAGGAAAATGGTTGCAAAAGCCGAGCTTGTTGTTTCAAGGCTGCATGGCAACTGATATGAAAGCTCTGAACAATTCCTCCAGGGTAAGAGGGGCATCCAGAAAATCCCCATCTCTTTGTCGGAGGGAGGCTATGCTTAGCTTAATATGCTGCACTCTGATAATGCATTTTCTAAGCTGACTTGGAGGTCTTCTCTATCATAAGACTTGACAGGGGTGCACTTAACTCTGCCACGTTACCAACCACTGTTGCCAAATTGACCACAGGAGGAATATCTTGCTCAGATAATCCACCGTTTCATCATCCCTTTTCTGCAGAAGGGGATGACGCTTACCCCCTGAAAAACAGCAGCAGCAGGGTTGCAGCGTTAGTCAGTGGAAGTGGAATTGCACAGAAATACCATGTATTAAATGTTATTTTCCTGCATCATTTACTTAATGTGTGTCCTTGTTAAAGTGACAGTGTTGACTATTTATTTTTGGTTCTCCAGGGATCAATTCTTGGTCCCCTGCCAAAGCATCAAGAGACACCATTTTTGTTATCATAGTTTTTCTCACAATACTTGTACACATTCCCTACCCTTAGAAACATTAAAACTGATTTCCAACATGCTCCTACAACTGTATACACAAAGGGTCTAGTTAATGGTGCAAAGCATCAGTGCCAGGACACAAATCCTCATGTAACCTCCATTTTTCTATGCAATATTACCAAATCAGCCTGATTAGGAAAATATCTCTAATGGAAGCGCCATCTTGTCACAGGCAGATGGAAAAACAAAGATACATATGCCACCGTTTCATATCTACTTTGTATAACATTTCCTCTATGCTTTTTACAAAAATGATGGTGGGCCAACTCTGGCTTATTTGAAAATAAAGGCTGTTTAAACAAGGAGGAGAAAATCTGATCAGCAGCTCTAATTTCTCTGCATTGGCATCCTGGTGATTTTAGTATGTAACCGTATGTCTGCAAAACCTTTCATGACCTTCATAACCTCGCAGCACATGGCCAGCATGCATGCATGTTACAAGGCCATCAGGACTCTGAGGTTATCTGGGACAGAAGCTGACAAAGCTGCTTTTAGCTTTTATGCTTCCATCTGGTGGAGTCCTCTGACAGTGCATAAAAATATGCAAAGCTAATTTTAAAATCACACACATAAGAAAATGAACATTCCCCATGTGTTGATTTGTGATTTCACGACTGTTGTTTTAAACTGCACTTTGACTTTGATTTAAAGGCATAAAGCATCTGTATTATGGACTCACATTTCCTTTAACGGTCACTTTTATGCATTTAAAAATATGAAAACTAAATGTTGTTTCACTTTACAATACCAGGCAACAAAAAAAAAAAGTGGAATAGTCAATAAATATATATAATGGTTGAATGAAAATGCACAATAAAGAACTTTTTAAATTCTTTGCTCTTCTGTAAATAATTACTATATCACACTTCATCCATACACTCTAACCTAATACATTAACATTACTTAAAAGGGGAAATTGTACACCCTAATAGATTGTGATGCTTCTATGGTTTTTTTTTTTTTTCATTTCTATTTTCAGGGAGTATCACAAACTCCTTTGAATGTAATGCAGTGCAAAGCAACACACCACTAATTATGAACTCATCTTTTAATTAACACTTCGCTGACACTGTATGAAAAAAGAGGAATGAATATTACTGGTATCACAACAGTAGATTGAGTGTGTAATTCAAGTTCCCTTGCCTGATTGAATGTTCTGCACTAGCAGAAGGTCAGAGCTCAGAAGAGCATGTGGAGAGCATGCATTTGATTTTCCCATACCATGTCCTCCTACATGTGTCAGGACCACAATGAAATTTTTGATATTTCAATATTCACCTTATTATTCCTTCCCAAGCCAATACACTGTCACCCAGTTACAGTCAGTCCAAAACTCCAGAGCACAATGACTCACTACGACCTCATATCGCTCGCTCACACATCACTCGACTCCTGTTGTCCCTACACCGTCTTCCGATTAAATTTAGGATTCAATTCAAGTTCCCCCTCCTCATCTATAAGGTCTTGAATAATCTTGCTCCAGAGTGCATCAGTTATATATAATGTCTCATATTTCTGCTGAGCCCCTCGGGGCCTCAGCTTGTGCCCCGCTCAAGACTGGAAACATGATGGGACTGTGTTTTTGCTGTTGTGTGTCTCTCCTTGGGAGTCAGGTCAGCAAAGTCTCCTGGGTGTTTTAAGTCTACCTATTCTTCTATCTCGTACATTACTTTGATGTGTAATGTCTCTATTGTGTTTTTGTGTTTGTGTTGTTTGTTGTGATGTTCTTTTTTCTCATCTTTCTTCTATAACAAGTTGTCATGTTTCGTTTTAAACATGTTTGGTACATACAGTGCCTTGTGATGGTAAGAATTGAGGCTATGCTGAAAATTTCCACTGTTTCTCTCTAACAAGCCATGTATTTATTTTGAGGTTTTAAATGAGGGCGTCCAATGTTTCCAGCTAATTCAAAGAAACAAGCTCCATATCCAAACTCAAGCGTGTCTGACAAAGACTTTTGACACATTCATTTTCTGTCTGATGTGTATTTTATAAAACTTTTCAAATGTGACAAGATTTTTTTTCCAGCACAGCCTGAAAATGTAATGTAAACATGCAGCAAACATTGTACTGCAGTGCAACTATATTATGAATGTCAGGGACTGTTTTTAGCTGTGAATACATTTTTTTTTTTATCTTGGAGGGAAAACTCAAAGTGTTACATGAGGTAACAAAAAAGAGAGAGAGAGAGAGAGAGAGAGAGAGAGAGAGAGAGAGAGAGAGAGAGAGAGATCCGATGTTTAATACTTTCATTTGATGCTTACTCTCAGAATCTCAGAAAAGAAGGATTATGCAGCGAGTCTCTCCTAGTTGTTTGTGATGCTAGGAAAAAAAAAGCAGCAGCAAGAGAAGTCACCTTGAACAGTGGGACATGTGTGAGCCTGAGGATGTGAAGCTGCTCTGGCCAAAAATATATGCAGTAAATGTACTGTAAATATACTGTACCTATCAATTACTGCCCCAAATTTCTAATCGAAACTAAAAACGCCTGGTATTTTTTTTGCTGAAATGCTTTGATATAATAGAGAGTGCCCTTCATCATCATAAAAAAATACCCCACAGAGAAGCATGTTTGTGTGGATAAATGACAAGTAAAACCATAATTATTCTTGGCACATAATCATCTGCGTTATTACCAAACCACAGAATCAGTGGAGACTGTTTGCAGTTAATGAATACAGCAGCAACAACGAAAACCACACAGACAAAACTTCCCTCTGCAACAATGGGCCTTTGTCTCCTTTTCACACCAGTTGTTTCCACTTAGCACCATAACTCATTTGTTGACAAATATTATTTACTAGAGACATCAGTGTTGCCCCGTCTTTTATTTTTCCATCTTTCTGCTGTAGCGATATTGTTCCCCCGCCGTCCCCATGGCCCTGTTACTCTGCACCAAGCCTAACGGAGCGTTCGTCCTTTTGTCAGTGCCTGTCACCTGTTCTCTCTCAATGCTCTCTCTCTACCTCCTCTCTCTCTCTCTCTCTCTCTCTCTCTCTCTACCTCCTTCTCTCTCTCTCTCTCTCTCTCTCTGACCCCACCTCCTTGTATTTCTTTTCTCGAGCTGACAATCGAAGTCCAGGGGGAGACTCACGTGTTTGCTTTTGGGAGAGGTGTAAAAAAAAAAAAAGAAGAAGCAAAGAATAAGGAGCAGGTCTGGCAAAGATATTCTCTGCATCTCAATGCATGTCTTTTGGTTCTCTTCTGATTAACTTTGTCTGTTTGATCTCTGGAGTTTTCTTTTCAGTTCTTATCCTCTGATGTGAAAAAAAAAGATGCTGCACTATAAGCCAGGAAGCATTACTAGATAAAAGGCAGCATGCCCTCTATGTATGCTTTCTGAACATTCATCTCTCTTCATGACAGCTCTTACAGTCTTTGTGGCTTATGCACGCTGCAGCCGAGGAATACTGTACATATGATACAGAATAGAGAACAGGACTAAGCAAATTAAAATATGACATTGTTTTATTATTAACAATGGTGTTTACGCCCTTTCTCCAGTGTGCTGGAAAGCTGCTTAGGAGTGAAGACACCAAGGCGTTGACACAGTGGCCATTATTTTCCAAGCTAATGCACAGAGTAAATCCGTGACAGCTTAGGCAAGCAGTGACTTAAGATCAACATGGCCAGATAAATGATGGCAGTGGATATACGAAGGCAACTTGTGACAGTGTGGAGGTGAAATGAATCTAACATCGAGCGCAGGCTCATTCTCTTGCCACGCCACGTTTGATGACAACATCGGGCGTTTTTCCAATGCAATCTCCACACCCTTTATTTATTTATCTAGTTATTTTTAATCAACATTCCATTATTTCATATTTTCTGTTCTCTATTCAAAATTACTAATAAGAATACCACATGAACCATTGTTTTGGATTATTTACAAGTTTATAGATGTCATTTATATGCAGGTGGCCTACCCAAGTAGTCAACTACTAAAAAATCTTTCTTGAAAGAAAAAAAAGAGTTCTTTTTGTTCAAGTTAAGTGCCACATTTTTCCAAAAACATCCCAAAACAAGAATTCATCCAAGTATATGGTAGCATACTAAAAGCTCTGCTTTGCAATTATTCGGCTTCTCTCTCCTCAAACCTCTTATTTGAATAATGTCTTCTAAACTTTACAGCATTCAAACCATTGGCTTCAACAACAAATTATTATTTGTCCAGAGCAAACACACACATACACACATGCAGGGGGCTGGCTCAGTTAGATTTGAATGGAGATTTACTTGTTTTTTTTAAGAATTGGAAACCCTTAGGTCTGACCTGTGTCAGACAGGATAATGGATTTGTCTAAAAATCGAATGTAATATTGTCTATATATAAACCATTACAAATTAAAGGAAAAAAAGAAAAGAGTGGAGAAACCCATGGTTAGAAATATAACTCCACACAGGTTCACTGCATGTCACTAGCAGTCAACACTCAGTGTGGGTGTATAAAACAGCTGAGCAGGTCAATGTAGTGATTTTATATCAAGATAGCAAGGGTTCTTAGTTGGGCTTTGTATAGCAGGAGCTTCACTCACAACTTATATGTGTGTATGGGAACAGTGATTATAGTGACATCTGCATTTGGATCCAAAGATATTAGTGAACGGGGTCAGAGACTGTGGTTAACAGTGAACATCTGATGACTTGCTTTAATGCGATATCTAAGGAAAAACAGAAAAGCAACTCTTCCTCGTGTGATTGATAATGTCACTGCAGGACATGATCAGACTGTGTCAGCAGGGACAGTCCATCAACAATTAGGCTACATAGATAGGGACATTATAGTCGGGCTGCAGAGCATAAACCTCTCATTAGAAAGATGAATGCGTGTTGGGAAGATTGGAAAGAGTGACATGGTCAGATGAGTCATCCTTCACCATTTTCTCCACAGAAGTGCATGTGTGGAAAACACCAACAGAATGACATTGGATGCTTGATCCCTACAGTGAGGGCATCTGGTGGTTCTGTTATGATGTAGGGTGGGGGGCTTTAGCTGCCATGGTTTGGGTCCACTTGCTCCTTTAGAGGTAAGAGTCATGGTAAATCAATATAACAGTGTTCTCAGTGGTCACCTATTTCATGTGGTGAAATACTTCTATCCTGTAGGTAGTGGTCTCTTTCAGGACGACAAAGCCCCAATCCAATCATATACTGTGGCCCTCACAGGCAACAGGTCTCAACCCAGTTGACCAACATGTCCATAGCGCTGTCCACCACCACAACCAAAACACCTAATGAGAGAATATCTTTTTAAGAAAATACCATTCATCCCTCCAGTAGAGTTCAAAGATTTGTACAATCAATGCTAAGGCGCAATGAATCTGTTCTGGCAGAATGTGGTGGCCCGGCACCTTAGTAAGACAGTTTATGTTGGTTTTTCCTCTAATTGGTCACTCGTCTGTATAAATCAGACTTAACCAGTTGACCTTTCAAGTACAGCAACCTTACAAAAAAACAAAACAAAACAAAACACTAACTTAGAGTCTGAGAGCTGGCTAATTAATAGCTCTGTACAGACGAAAATTTAAGTCTGTGGTGGAACACTAGCCATCATGAGAGGCTGATGTCAGCTCAGAGACCGAAGAGTCAGGCTATTATTATTCTAAGGAGAAAAAGACTGTTTAGAGTAAAAGCACCAAAAACTTTTAGTGACTTTTCTGGCATCCATAAGCAGAGAATTATTTTAGCCAGTTCGTCTCAGCTCTCTCATTCCAGTATACACTAACATGAGCTATTGGAACATTATTTAAAGATATTTCATACCTGGGTTTGAGCTTATTGCTCACCACCAGACTTTGTTGGTTACTGGTACCAGCAAATCCATGTTTTGATCAAAGGCCAGGAAGAGTGTGTGAACCCTGCTATGTGCAATAGCTCTGTAATTGTAAATAAGAGGCCAGAAACCTCTAGACAATGTCACAGACGAGTGGCTTGACCTGGGTTACACCAGGAAGCTGAATCTGACTTCTGCGCCGTGCTGTGCAGACCGAATTGCCTGTGATCACCACACAATGCATGCTGGTTGCTGTGGTGTCACACGGGGACAGCAATAGCGTCACAAGATGAAGGTGTCTGCAGTTTTTCAGAGCGAGGAGCTGGAATAGCAGTCCAACCCGAGACACATTTTGATGTTTTTTGGAGCCATTGAGGATCTGCAGCTTAAGGCATTCATTCCAATAACTTCAGCCCTGAGCTGAACTTTCCACTTAATATATGCATACAAACTTTAAACAGACATATAATACACATAAATCTGGATAAATGGAACAAAGTTCTCATGGATCAGTTTCCTCAGCCAGTAAGAAAATACCACAAATCTAGTGACTCCGCTCCTCACAAAACAATACTCTATTGTTATGGAGGGTCTTCTTGGTGGCTGCATGGCCTACCTATCCAAATCTCCTTCTGTAACAAAAGGGGAGTGTGTGTGCGCAGGTGTGGGAACAAAAGAGCTGGCAAGAGGCAGACATACAATGTAGAGCTCATGGTTGATGTAATGGGTCAGCCCAGTGCTTGCTCATCATGTGAGAGACCATCTCTTACTTTCTTCTATTCTGAGGGTCCCTTTGTTTGCTTTTAGGTAACAGCTTGTGTTGTTGCACTCACATAACATCTTTGTATCACCTCAGTGATGAATTATATTGAAAATACAGGTGTATTTTGTTATCTAAACAGAGTACTAGCCTGCAGTAAAGTAAGCAATATCAAAAACATCACTGTGGGGCAAGTTGTCTCAGTGGTTTAGAAAAGCTGTAGGTTTTAAATAGAGCAGGTTTAGTTTTTGGAGGTTTTTCTGTATGACCAGAGGTAGGATCTAAAATAGGCATTTTTCATTTCTGCTGGACTTGGTTGTAAATGACAGAGGATGGTGATGATGATCATAAGCATTTAATTAGAAAACCTTTATATTCATTAATTATATGTTTGCAGGAATAAAATAAAGAAGGGATGAAAGACAAAGGTTTAAAACAATGAAAAGGGCAACACACCACCTGACATTATAATAAAGGCATTAAGGCAAGTAAAGCTTCACAGTAAATCCATAAGGAGAACTGCCAAAGACATTTGTTTTTATTCATTAATTGCATGGGTTGTCCTTGGTTTTTCCTGCACTTCCACTGATTAATCTGCCCAAATAAATCAGGCGTTTAATGTCAAAAATGAGTGTGCAAAGTCTCTATTTTTGTCGTACTTTCATTTAAAATTCAGTGTGGTTGAAGGAGAAGAGTTGAAACACTACCAGCATCAGCATAAAGCTGATGATTTGAGGTGTTTCTAATGTGACAACTTACAGCACATAGCGTGACATCTTAGCTAGGGCAGCTTGTCACAAGTGATCATTATACACTTAATGATATAAAACCTTTATGCAAAGTGAGGGGTCAAAATCTAAAGATCATCAATTTGGGCACATGAAGTTGAGATCTAATAATAATAATAATAGTAACAGTACTTATTGTAACTGTAATAATTGTAATTATAAATTGTGTTGCTGCCATCCACACACTGTGACCACATCTTATGATGCATTCAGTGCTTTGTTTTTTTGTTTTTTTTCCTTGGCCTGTCTATGGAGCCATTACTGTTGTCAAGTATTCTTGTTCGCTAGCACTCAGAAAGAGTTTTATATTTTCAACCTCTCAATGTAATCAGCCCTCTGATAAACACAGCCCACACTGACGTATCATTACTGCATTATTAGTGAGCCTAAAACAGAGGAGGCTGAGAGCAATAATAATAGCGATAACAAGCATAATGGCTACAAGAGGGCAAGTTTTCCTGTTAAGGAAACATTACTTATTCATAACATGTCTAGACAGCATTATAGAGACCAGTCTTCGTCTGAGAGACGTGCATCACAACAAAGCTTTACAGCACAGATTTGTTTTCTGCAAGTAAATGCCATTGTAGCTGCACAGGAAGCATCTTGATCATAGCATCTGTTTCGCCAATCAATCACAGTTTGTTGAAGGGCATTTTGAAAACATTAATCCACAGATAATGTCAAATATTATATATGATGTATTTTATATGGTAGTTTGACATTTTGAGAAGAAAATGGAATGAGAAATGATAACAGTGTGTCTGTAGAGTGGATATGAAGCAACACAGCCAACAGTATATTATCTCAGTAAGCGTAAAGACTGGAAACAACTTCCTGGACTACTCCTTTATGTATGATAAAAGAAAATATGATGCATCCTGACACTGCACATATTTGCAGGTGTCGCCCGCAGTGACTTGAAGTTGAATTGAGACACAGAGCATCTCCAGCTAGTCAATATTTGCAATAATGCCTGGATTACTTTCTTAATAAGGATTGGCATTAGTCTAGTAGAGCTGGACCATTTAGAACAGCTTCCATGGTATAATCTACTGTATGTTTGTAGTATGGTAGATACTGACAAGAATCCCCTTTAAAATGCACATTTATCCCTCTTACATGGCACAGCAGCAACATATTAGCTACTGAAAACAGCCTTATTTAAAGCACTAGGAGATGATAGCTTTCACTGTATGCCATAAAGAAATGACACTTGTGCACTTGTAGGCAGATATGTATGGACAAGCCGAATGAAAACATAATGGATGTGTGTATAGGAATATTTTCTTAGCCTTTATCTCCAGGCTACTTGCTTTTACAGTGCTGTGGTGCATTCAAACATACAATAAGAGGAGAGGGAGTACTCACTATAGAGGATGGTGCCCTGTGCTGTCCTTGTTTTCACTGTCAAATACAGAGTAACAGGGTCGTCCTTGACAGCAGCAGGTAGAGATGGTTGGAGAAGGAACGCAAGAGGTTGCAGTTTCAAATAAGACGTGCCATCAAATGAGGGAATGTACACTGTTGTATCTAGAAACAAAAAAAAAAAAAAAAAACACAAAGTGATGAAATGCAGTTAAATGGTTTGAAAAGTGGCTAGAATCAGAACAGACAATATGGCTACATATATCTAAATGAATACTAGACAGGGCTTTTGATGGCGTAAACCAGGCATGTCCAAACTATTCCTCAAAGGGCCGTGTGGCTGCTGGTTTTTGTTCCAACCAATCAAGAGCACAGAGTTTGACCAATCAACTGTCTGAAGACTGACATCAGTTGATTAAATGAGTCAGGTCTGGTGTGCTGCTGCTTGGTTGCAACAGAAACCTGCAGCCACACCGGCCCTTTGTGGAACAGTTTGGACATGCCTGGCATAAACAGAGCAGTAAGAACTGGCTGATGTCTGCTTCCACAGCACTGATAACTAAGCGGAGTCAGCAGAGCCCAGCCAGGGCTACAGTACCTGCTGGTGTGTACTTTTTTGTGCTGGATGACAAAGGGGTATGACTTTAAGGAGAGGTGGAGGAGGTACCCTCCTAGGTCATCATCTCCACAAGCTGGTGATGATCTGTTGGCTTTTACACAAAGGACACTGTACACCTGGCGGACAGTTTGCTGCTTGGCAGTCTATTCAAAATAGGCCACCCTGGCTTCAGCTCAAGGGATTGTACTTTCGGAGTCAAGCTCTCAAGGTAAAGCCCAGTTTATTCTCAGCAGAGAATTCATAACATACAAGACTTTCAAAAAATACTGGAGAAATATGAATATCTTCCTCACTAACTTTCAAAGGGATCAGATGCTTGTTTTTTTTTTAAACCATATCTGTGCATTGTAAGTGGTGGTATTAAAGTTTCCATAAGCAACGGACAATGGCAAACTGATTTTCAATCAGGAACAACATTTATACTTAATCAAATTTATTCAAGTAGATGGGTTTGGATTTCAAACAAAATGAAGATGTTAGACCTCAGTTTGTCTGTGTATTCTCTGACCATGTGAAATCACGTTCAAGCTTGTTCCACTGTGAAATTGGCCACAGGAGAGAAACATTTTAACGCCCTTCACTGCTTTTTGGCATCCGTACAATCTCAACTGAACACACCATTACAAAGCACTGCTTCAAAAGAACAATGCACACTTTTGTGATCATCATCATCATCATCCATCCATGTATTGTAGCACTCTGTTGGTGAGTCAACATGAAGAGGAGAAGGTGGCTGCATAATTTACTGTTGGACGGCATGATTGGTGAGTCAGTCAGACACTACTTGTCCGCGGTTAGAGCAGTGTGAGTTTATTTGTGGAAACAGGGATAATGCATCTCTTGGGTATTAGTCATTCTTTTCAAAGAGCTATCACATAAATGACCTTAACAAGTCTCTGAGAAGAAACAGAATTATATACTAACTGAAAATATCGTCAAGTTGAATTGCAGGGTTAGAATATGGGGACTGTTCAGTGGCCTGGTAGCCCAGTGGGATCCTGACTTAGTGGGGTTTTATGATCAGTCACCAGACCAACAAAAAAGTGGAAATTGTAGTTATAGAATTTGTCAAACCGCTACAATCATGTTATCTTCACCTGTCTATTTTACCAATTTCCTACTCTTTTCCCAACTACTCTGAGTCTGCCCAGAGAATCACACTTGACTGTATCATGGAGCAGACATGACAGCCAATACTTTAAATTACAAAGAGAAAATAGAAAAAAAACAGTGTTTCTTTTGTTGTGGATGAAGCAGTTTCCCTGGGCTGAAAATGATGAATCAATCCTGTAATGTTCGCTGGCAATTTGTGAGTAAGGCTGATTGAGCTGGCTCATTTTTTAAAGGCACCAGCAATTACAGCAAACACACACTAGATACCTACAAAAAGAGCTGGCAGCACCTAGCCCGAGTGCTCACAAAGCAGGAAGCCAACAAACTCTCCTCCCATTAATGTCAAAACAAAAACAGGCAGGCTCAACACCCTAAACTGCCTTTTTTTTTTTTTTTTTTGGCTTCTTAAAGAAATATTTGTTATAGCCTATGTCTCTCTGGTCGTCACCTACGAACAGATCTTTCCGAATACATAGATTTCATCACATGACTTTTGTAAACACAACACGCAAATTTAATCATTCAGTCGAGTCAGGCAAACATTGTTATAAAAACACAAATTAAAATATTCTACTTTAAAGGTTCAATTGTTTAAATGTGCTTTTTTTTTGCCACCAAACATGGTTTCTTGCCAGAAGCAGGTGGTGTTGATAAAAGCTGTTTGAAGCTTCAGACTTCATTATGTTACAAGACAAGAGGTTACAACATGCTCTCTGATCAGTGCTACTTCTTCATCCTCTCTAGTGACTCACTATTACTAATTGGTATTATGAGACCAGACAGACTAGGCCGGGGCTAGCCAATTAGCATGCTAACTTCAAGAGAAGACAGGAAATATGGAAATAGCAGCAGAACAAGAGTCAAGGATGATGTTCCACCACTGAGGACGGCTGTTGAAGAGTAAAGAAATGAAGTTTGATGATGTATTTGCAATATTTCCTTTATGCTGAAAAGTAAATATCTGTTAATGCTAATGTTTCTTGAGCAAAACCTACATATAGTGCCTTTAAAAAGAACATGTCTCATTGCATTAGACAGGAGAAGACAAAGGTAAAATATTAACTAGATGATTTAGGGGCAACTAATTTGGCTTGAAATAGGTCACATCAAATTATTAATGGCACTATTAATGAAAAAAGAGTGTATATTCCTATTTGTATTTGTTTGATTAAAAAAAAATGTTGAAAAGACATTAAGAGGAAAAAAATGATCTCAACTTTCAATTTATTATTCCTTTACGGCCCAAATCCTACATCACAGCCTCTAATGTATGAGAAGGAAGGACATAAGGTAATGAGCCATAGAAGGAGGTCATGATCAATACAGACCAAATCTGAATAACTTCCTGCCTCACTGGTTCTGTCTTTTATACCTACTTCCTTACCTTGCAGCCATTTACTAATTTTTTGTGATCACTTAGCTTTCCATTGATGCTTACATACTTGACAGAATGTCATTGGCAAGGTCCACGACCTGCTGTGTCTTCTTTGAAGAGACAATTTATCATAGCCTAAAACTCTGACATGCCCAGATGAGCTGACTTTATCTTGACAAAACCTGTCTTATGGTTGGCTACTTGATATCAAATAGCCTACTCACTGAACCACCAGGTACCGGCCTGGATTATGGTCTCCCCTACCAAAGGTGCATCCCCCAGGGTCCAAAGATAAAAGTGCAAGACTTGCAGCACACCCATGTCAAGCTTCTTATGTACAGGTTGCACATAAGATATCTACTATAACTGACTGTGAGGCAAGTCTGAAAGGTTGGGATTGACAGCTTTCATGGGCTTAAAATATATTCATAAATCACCGCATCATATATCAGTGATTCCACTGATGTATAAGACCTGTGCAGACATACTACTTCAGAAATATATGTATCTATCCCAATAATGCATTTGCTGCTGTGACATCTGACATATTTGCTAAATAGGGATGCAGCTGCAGCTTCATAGGATATGAAAATGCTAATAGCACCAATCCCTGTTGTAGTCTTAAATCCAGCACTGTCTGACTAATATAGGATCCACTGTTCACATACTGTAAATGTAGCTCAAATCATTTTCTTTGGCATAAAAATCCTTCTATGTTTTGTATTTTAGAGTAACTGTATCATAAAATACTTTGGAGGATGTGATAAGAGACGTGGTGGAGTCAAAGATTGAAGTAGTATAAAATGGAAATACTGCAGTAAAGTGCAGGTACCTAACATCTCACCCTTGTATGCCTATGCATTTACAATACATTCATGTAGATTACAGGCACACAGCCATGTGCATATACTTCATGTGCACAGTCCTACTGATTCTATTGTTTTAATTTCTATGCAAAAGCCTATCCAAGGGTGGGGGCTACAAATCAGCTTTGCTTATAAACACATTACATCTACACAGTATTCCTCCTCCTCTGTAAAAATGTTCATCTCTATTGACTCTGTTAAATAATAAATCTATTACACACTTTTATAGTGCTGGAATTCAAAATACTAATATTTATAACTTTTTCTCTAATCTGAGCCTGGTATCAGGCAAAGGAGATGTAATATCTAATATAGACTGTAAAGCCTTTGTTTCTTCTTCATTTTATATATTAAGTCAAATGATCCACTCACCAGATTAGAACATGTTTTACTTACTACTGTAATTCTATCAGTAACACATTAGTCAGAAATTTAAAGGGCTGCATAGACAAATGCATAACCTAAGTTTCATCTTAGATACATGCTGTATGACATGTCAGCACTTCATCTAGGACACAAACAAGTCCACATCGTTAGTCACTGGGTAGGGAGACATATCTATAATTAGCTAAGCACAGGGGGTGACTTGCTTTATACTTCTCTTGTGGCTGTTACTTAATTCAACAAGATATGAGGACAAGGTTGTCACCCAGCAGAGTTGCTGTAGCAATACACATTCACAGACTTTGTCAGCATGTAAACAGCCTCTGGACTCTGTCTGCGGGCTATCAGAGCTTGTGCTGCAAAGCATGTGACTGGATGAGTGATCATATGAGATTGCACTCTGTTGAACCTGAGAGACTGAACTGCTTTTGAGGGGGAGCAATTTCTCAAACTCAGCAAAACGACTCTAAAAGGCCACTACTTTATGAGTGTGACAAGTTGAGGGATAAGCAGGAACTTACTTTTATGGTCAGGAAAGGAAAAGGCTGAGAGTAAACCCCATCTCTTAAGAAAAGCAAATTCCATTATCAAATCAAGCATAACATCTGATTCATCTTACAGGTATAAATGACATTGAAATTTACTGTTTGTATTCATTGACACATTATAAGCAAGTTTGGGTTTGACAGGAGTCATTTTGACTTAGGAAGGCCAGCATTAAGCTCTGAAAGCAAGACATTCATGCAGCTGTCTAATGTGCTACAGTCACATGTGATCATATTTCCATGCACACCGTAGTAACGCATCCTTCTCTGAACCCAAATGCTGAATGTAAGAAATAAAAGAATGAATAAACTGGTGAATGAATCAATAAACAAATAATATTCCATATACTGTAATGGCTGTTTAGAGGTCGGTCAAAGCATGTTTATTAATTGGTCTAGTGAAGCAGCGTCTCTGTCATGTAAGCAGAGGGTGGCACCACTTTCCTCGACGTGGCTGTCTCCCATGGGAAAAGCAAATGAGAGTGAAGCCTTATAAATAGCATCAATTTCGTTACAATGCCTGGAGAGACAAATAACATTTCAGCGGGTTACTTAAACACCTGTAAATTAGCATTTTTAGAACACATGGCAGAGGTGTCAAGTAGGGTGTCAGGTGCACGCAGGCTACTCGAGCCATGTTAATGATTGTTAATGATTAGCTTTGTGCAGCAGTCTGTCTGATGTCCATGTATTCTGTAAATACGACATTATGCAAACTGCCTACATCATACACAAGGGTTACAGAGGTGAAAACCAATCCAGCTTCCTTTATAGAAAGCTTTTGTAATGCTAATGAAAATTGCCATTGCTTGAAATATTCCCCAGGCCCAAAATGTATATAACACATATGACATCTGGTGACCACTGTTATTCACAACTCATTATTTAAAACCCCATGACTGAAAGAATTGTTAGTGCAGTACAAAAAAAGCTGCAGTGGAAGAGAAGCGTGTTTTACTTAAGGGAGCAAGTGAGGAAAAAAGGGGGAAGCCTGGCTCACCATTGTTGATGAGCTAGAAAAAAGTCCTACGGGATAATTCATTGTCCTGCATGACACCTGCTGGACCCCCTCATGGTTCTCTCTTTATATATATGTACCATATTTACAGTGATAACTGTGGCACATGGGTTGCTGTGAATAATGAAATGTCAAGTAAAACCAAACTAGTTATGGGCCACTCGTGGGTTGGTGAAGTTTATCAATGAGCAGGAGACGGATGACCTCTGTGTGCTGTGAGAAAATGCAGGAGGTAGAACTATGGATGTGGATGTGGTTCACCTGGTAGAGTGTGTGTGTCATTGAGGCTAATTGTAACGACCCAGGTTCAAGTCCGCCCCATGGCCCTTTGCTCATCCTCTCTCCCTGACTTTCCTGTCTAATGCTAATTGTTGATGTTGTTTGGGTTATAACCACATAAAACAGTTATTTACTTTCTTTCCAATTCACATAGTGGCATTAAAACAAAATTCATAGCCCAATTAAAACACTAACTGATCTGAGACAGAGATAAGATAAAAGTCGGTTTCTTATCTTTAACCTTGACCATGAATTTTGGGCAATGAAATTGCCACTGGCAGGATTAACCAACTGTGGCTAAATATACAAGCGACTATTAGTTTGATGAGGCAATTGGAAACACTGTGCATTGTGATATTTTTAGTTAAAGTTAAGTAGTTATCTGTTGTAGCATTGAGCTAAGTTGTCCAGCATGGTATCCACCCATGGACAGTGTTTTTTTCTATTATTATGAATATCATTATTTTGAAAGTAGCCTCTATCCGCTCAAATTAGTTAGCAATTATATGCTCATAGACCTTAAAATAAACAATTTATCACTCCTGTGGGTGGAGTTTCGAGTTACAGAATAATGACTGCAGCTCAGATTCAAACACATAAACATAGTTTTATCTGCTTACACTACCACTCAAACTTTCTTATATTTAAACACATGTTTTTGGTTTGAAAAAGCTGAAAAAAAACAAAAAAAGCAAAAACAAACACCCTTCAAACTCTATAAAAGTCTTGTGTACTCCACTCCGGCATGTGGAGGTGTCCAAAGTTTGACAGACTATCCATGTTGGAAGATTAATCATATGCTGTGGCGAGAGTGCAGTGGAGTGAACATAGCTATCACAACACCACATCTAAAACGTCCCTTAGTTGTGAGCAGCTCGGCTTGCTTTATCAAGCACACATGCAATTAATTCACAACTCTTGTGTTACCGCTGACAAAGGATGGCAACAATAGCAAACTACAGGATCCTGTTTTCTTCACTGTCAGAGCACATCACGCGTGGCAGGAGGGGCAGAGAGACACGTCAGAAGCTACATCATAAGTACACTGAGGAGCAATCTGAAAAGGAGAAACTTCTTAGTATGTGTGTTGAGTTGTGCTGTCTGGTGTTGCAGTGGTAGGTACAAAATAAATATTTTTTTGGTAGGGGACAGGGATGAAAGCTTTAGTTGAATGTTGAGCAAGTGCTCCAAGGTCGTGCTCTCATTCTCAGCGAGCGTTGGAGGTGAACATGGACACACGGCGATGGTTCAAGCTGCTTATATGGATCTTTCATTTCATTAATCATATCCTGAATAATTCACATCACTCAAAATTCTTAATGCAGCTGACTCTATTCTCCCTCACAGTAAAACCTATTAGCCAAAGAGGCTCAGCATATATTAACCAACATAACTTGTTGGCTGGCTCTTGATGATACCATTGTGGAGGTCACAGTACAGTAGTTTTTTAAGCTTTTCACTGCTTGTGTGTGTGCGGGTGTGTGTGTGGACGTGTGTGTGAGTGTGTTTATATATTATGTATAAAAACTGGGAACCACTGTCAGTGAAAGAAAAGAAAAATCTACAGGCCTACCTTTCTCACAAAAAGTTCCAGTAAAGTGAAGCGGGCAGTGACAGGAAGGCACAGCTCCACCAGGAAGCTGCAGCTCGTGACATGTTCCTCCGTTGCGGCACACGCCGTCACGGCAAACTTGAGGTTTAGACAGAGCTGGTGTTTGTGTGGGAGCTTGCGCAGTTGTTGTGCTCATTGTCTCAGGCGTGGTTGATTGAGTTGGCAGAGTTGAGGGGCTTGTCGTGGTGACTTCAATGGCATGCAGAGTATATCTGTAAAATTAGACCAACATTTGAGGAGGTTAAATCAAATCTAACGGAAGAAATGTTTGCTTTTAAGGATAAAAAAAAACATGAGCTCTCTTCTTGTGCAGTTAATCCTACCCATTAAGTGCAGTAATTTAACATCCATAGAGGAGATGGAGGCTCAGTGGTATTTGTCACAGTATGTTTTTTTAATCGATAAATCAGACAAAGCAAAATGTGTCTGTTTGTGTTTGTATTATACGAAATGATCAAATTATCCATAGATGCTACCCTCTGTTTTGTTTTGAGTTTTACGGAGAAAAAAAGAGAGAAAGTTGTGATAATCCTTCACTTTACCTGCATTGGTCTACATTTCTTCCAGTGATGGCATCAGATGTATAAAAGCTCCTCCGGTTATTCATTTCAATTATTTCAATACAGCCAGTGTAGTTGTAGAAAGGTTGTGCTTTCTAAGAGAAGAAAAAAAAAACCAGACAATTAGTTTTTATCATGATGTAATTTAAGCGGTGAATAATGTAACGTTCTTTTCAACTTTGGTGTCTCCAACAATCTTGTGATTGGAGCAGGTAGAGGAGAAAACAAAGAGCCAATGTGAGTCTTACCTGACTGGGACGGTAGTGTTGAGGCAGACCACCTGTGAAGATGTGGTTTGTGCTTTGGATCATGTGTCCCAACCAGTAATTACTTGCCGAGCTCTTGATTTTCTGGTGGCCCGAAAGAGTTAGCTCTGCTTCACAAGGGGTCAGGTGTTGCCTGTTAAAGAGTGTGAACACTTGAGGCTTAAATTAAAAGTTTCCTATGTGTTGTGTCATCTGGTGTTAACAGAAGAAGTGTGTTGGACCAAGGGATCTTTCAGTTATTATTGGAGAAAACTAATCTCTATGCTTTCCCTTTAAAAACCTGTGACAACATTGTGAAAATGGTCTACACATTATATCCTCATAAAGGAATCAGACAGAGACTGTTGTAGCCGTGATAAGAAAACAATTTTAAGTTATCCCTGATGTAATGACCTGTATGACACCAAAAAGTTTGAACAAAAGAACGGTTTTCTATGACTCAAACAATAACTTCAAATAAATCTATTATTGCAGCTGCAGTATAACAAAGCTGTAAAATTAAGTGCTCATCTGAGACAGATAGCTTCCTATTGCAGATAATAATATATTACTAATTCTGATATGGGTTCTGACATTACAATGCATGCCTGTTGTTATAAATATACGCATTTAGCCATGTTGCTAATAGAGAAGCAGAGCAAATTATTGGATGTCAAGATTTTAAAAACTCTGCTAAATGTGTATAATTGTTAGTTTACTTTGCTGATGCATTTATTTATCACAATCCTTTTCTGTGCTGCTGTTGCTGCCGCAGCTGCTGCCAAACTCCATTTTGTTTTCTCTGGGTGTCTTATGAGCCTTGACACAACTATTTTGGACCCACCCCACAGCCATTCATAGATTTCAAAAACCAATTCTCCATTTTGAAACAACAGGGGAGAGCAGATAATTACCTAAGTGCAGATTCTGGACTACCCATCTGCAGCTTGAGGGTACTCAGGCCACAGATGCACAGTCTCCTCTCCAGTGTCTCCTGATACCCCTTGTTCCCCGAGTGGAAGTTAGGAGGTCCGTGAAGCAATCAAGTCTGATTTGTTAAGCCTGTACTTTGCAGGCTGTTGCATATGCCGGCTAAACACTCGGGGCACTAACTCCGAGCTGCATAAGTCCTTCCTCTAGAGCCAGCGTGGAGAAGCGGTTAATTTAGAAGCAGTCTGCCAGAGCGGCCTGGCCAGCAGCCAGAGGGCACTGTGCTCACTGTCCTTGAGAAGTCAGCCCCACTGGGTTTCTATTTAACATATTGAAAAGTGTCTTTGACGGGAAGATATATTAAAAGTCTATAATGAGGTAGGCAGTGACGTTGAAGATGGCCATGGTGTTGTAGCTCTGGGTCAAATCAGACAAAGATGGACGGACTCGGCCATCAGACAATTACAGAGAATTTGCTTTGTGACACCAGAAACCATTTTTTCCAGACTACCAATGCTCTAGTTATGACAGCTCTCTTTCTTGCAATGTCTCCAAGGGGTTGGTACAGAACACTATGATTGATTCATACTCCTGTATTATTTTTCTTGCAAGGGGAAAAACAGGGGTGGAGCTTTGTATCCCCTTAAAGCTGATTGGACTTTCTGGATACACTTTGCATATTTAGGGCAGTGCAGCTTTCTGCCAAGAAACATGCAACCTTCCCACTCAGCTTTGTTTCAGCAAGAAATAATTTGCTCACCTTTGGCACAGTATGTTGGTAATCACCTTCAGTACCTTAACTTCTATCTGCACTCACCTGTTTTCAGAGATCACCTTCACAAAATCTTAATCTACACCTTTCTCAGCCTTTCAATATTATCCTTCAAGATTAGTCTATTATTATCTTTGCACAAACAGAGCATCTGCTACAAAAAAAGATGAAATAGCCTCTTTGTGCCTTGTTTAAAAGTCTCTATACTCTCCCCTTCTAATACAAAGTAAACTGATTCGATATGAGTCGAACATTAGCCGCGTTATTTCAGCTTCCAGCTCATACATAATAAACTTTGTATCTTGAAATGAAACCACAATCTTTCTCATGTCAGAACGTAATGGAAAGGGCTGGCAGCAAGATTGCACACAGGCTTAGGAACAATATAACTAAAGGGGCCACAGCCCCACTTTAAATCATTTAAACATTGATTTTGTGCTCAGCTCTTGCTTGTTAATCTTTTCGTAATGAAAAACTGCAAATGAAGACTTTAGAACAGCCAATAAAACATGGTCAGTGATCACTAATGCATTTTAATAGGCACATTCTGACGTTTGTTTTAGTTCTTTAAAATGTAAGCCCATTTGCCCATTTGAAATAAAATCTAAATTCTCAGTCTGGTGATTCCTGCCACTTACATGTGCTCCCCAGGTATTAGTTATAACCCTTCTATAAAATACATGCTGCCACACTTGAAATTAACAGATGACCAAGGATTGGGTTAATGCCACTTGATTCTGCTAACAGTATTTGAACACAATTTGTATATTACTAAGAACTCCTGAACTACAGTAAAGATTACACTCTCACTCTTCTGATACACAGTGTATCAGGGTTGGTGTCCCTGTGAACACACTCCATAAATTAAGAGGTGAAAATTTCACTTATTTGCCTTTTTTCTTAAATGTATGCAGTGTAAAATGAAGGTAAAATGGCCACAACATGGATCTGAACATACACAATCTAGCTCTAGAGGTGAAATAAATACCGAAAGGAGCATACCTGATATTAGCAATGTGAGCTGCACCATCGTCAACACGAATTAATGTACTGATCTGTGTGATCGCCTCCTCCTCATTGCAGCAAAAGGAGTACTGAAATTGTTGGGAAAGAGTTTAAAATTCAGGCAACAGCTGTGTTTCATAAGTAAACAGAGTATTTTATTCATGTAGTCACTACAACCTTAACAAACAATCATGAATAATAACTACTTCACTGGAGCTTTACCCGTAAGATCCCATCCAAGACGAAGAGTTTCATGAAAAAGAAATCGCCATTAGCAGGTCCTTGGTCCACATAAAATATAGTTCCCTGCGCCACTTGGGTCTGGAATCTCACAGTAATGTTGTTGAGTGCGCTGAGGTCAATACCCCAAACTCAAGGTATGAATTCCCAAAGTAGTGAATATAGCTGGAATCTAGGACATAAATATGGACAGAGAGGCTGAAATGGGCAGGGGGGGGCAGGGGGCGGGTAAATAAAAGTGAGTCAGTCAGTCAGTCTGTGCAGTTTATGCATCTTTACTGTAGAATCTGTTGAGATTCTTCTATTGATCCCTGAAAAAAGACATTCTCATTCACTTCCTCTATGGGGAGGTCAGTGCACAGAGCACCAGCACCCACAGAATTATTCAAGTTTCAGAGTTTGGTTCTGGGCACCTCAGCAGGGCAGATGCCTGTTACCATGGAGGCATCGGTGTGAAGTTTGTGGTTTGTTACTCTGTGGTTGCACACACTTCTATATGTTACTGGAAGAAAAATGTAAATTTGACCTGTGTCCATCAAATAACCTTGGCAAAATAGATGGGATGCGGCTTAAAGAGACTAACGCACAGTGCAGGGAGATTTATTGTGAGAGACCAGAGGCAAAAAGGCGATAATTATATTTTGAAAGCAGAACAAAAAGCTTGAAGGGCTCTTGGTAGCATCACAGCTTTTCCTTTTCTCACTGTACAGTCATACTGTAAATACTCTTATTTGCCAAAAAGCTGTGAAGCATGCAAATGGCACTATATTAACCGAGAGAGGAGTCTTGGCTGAGATGAACGCATTCATACAAGTTTATTACATGCCTCATTTTATAGTGGAATAACTTGGTTTATATCATCCATGAGAATGGGCAATTATGGGGTATTTCAGTAAAAGTTCCACTGCCCGCTAGCTTATTGGGGGTAGTGACGCAGACAAACTTAAAAGACTGACTCAGACTGCAATTGAAGGGAAGCATTAGGAGTGCTCATGCTCAATATATTTCTCATTTGAAGGAAGTAGAGCAATTTGTTGCAGAAAAGTCAAACGGGGGAGCCTGTTAAAATGAAAAGCATTCCTGGATGCACCTGTCTCATGCTCTGTCTGTTCTTATCTAGAAAAAAACATTATTGCACTAGAGAAATCAGCAAAGCTCCTTTAAAGTTGTTGCCATGATTAATCGGGCAGCTGCAAGTGAGACCTTTATCAATATTTGTTACACGTCAAGTCCTAATAGGCCAGACCCCCTTTGATCTGACAGGGGGGGCCCTCAGGGCATTTGGCAAACAAGCTAACCTAAATACCCCCATTTTCTCTGGAGAGCTATATGACCAATACCCTGAGAAAAATCCCCTGACAAAAACAAAAAAAAGAAGTCAGAATTATCAGGAGCAGACCCACTGTGATCTGTGAATTAATGAGGATAAATGCACACAGCAACAATGCTGTGCTGTCTTCTCCTTCACTCTTGACAATGGGGTTTGCCAATGCTGATGATGGAAAATTACCCCTCAGAGACAAAGCTATTCATTAATTTTAAAGCCTTGTTTAGTCTGATGTAGTCTTTGATGCAGTCTGAGGCTGCTGCCAGGAGGCAGTATCATGCCTCATTAGCAGTTAGCTATAGTCTCTCCTTCAAAGGTCTCCTGTTTTTACCACTACCTTACATTCTCACACCAGATTTTTCATCCGCAACTCTCAAAGAACTAGCTGGACTAAATCTGAATTGTAAATCTCTGCAATATAAACTGGATCCTATATTTTTCGCTTTCCAATATCCTGTTATGCACAGTTTCACTTTTTTTTTTTTTTTTTTTTTTTTTTTTTACTGGTAACATAACGCTGACCAAGGACTTTGTTCTTGTACCAAGTTCAAAAGCTTTTTCAGTTTCAATAGAAAAGAAAGAAGGCGTCTCAGTGGGAATATTTCTTGATATAAATCTTTCAGATCAGATATAATTAGGACCAGTCTTAATACGTGTCCATAAAAGAGGTGAGAAAATTGATATAAGTCATATTTAATGTAACATGGAGGGGTGGAGCGCAACGTTGCAGCACAGACCGCGTGGGGATGTCAGACAGGTTAAGATATTCCACTAGAAAAATATATTTGTAGAAATGTGAACTTAAGATCAATTTATATGAGTGCAGACTTTGGATGGAGAGATTTAATTGATATAGAGTTAATGTCCCATTTATCTAAAAAAAAAAAAAGAAGAAGAAGAAGCAGGGATGTAAGTCCTGTTTTGTCCCTGATTTATTGGGTAGGGTAATAGACTGACTGATTGAACTTGTCACAGACAGAGATAAAATACTGCTGAGGAACATTCTTAGACTCTTGCAATTTCAGAGCCCTGGGGGAAGGCAAAAGGTCATTCTGCACCCACCACAATGGCAGAAAAATGTCTTATATTGGACCTGTGTGATGTTAGGAGGTTTTTGTTGAATACTGTTACAGTGTAGATACAGAGGAATCAGATCCTAAATATAATATGTTTTTTTGTTTTTTTTTTTTAATCCCAAATCGAGTGTCTAATAATAACTTTGTTGCCTGGTTTTAAAAATAACTGATGAAATTACAACACACTGCGCTGACAGTTACTGTACAGGAGCAAACAGGCCGTGAACTGCAGTTGAAAACAACAAATATAGACTTTTTTTTTTTTTTTCATCTTGCCTACCCTTATTCCTCATGAATATGCATAACTGTGCACATCATGCAAATGTCATTATAGCTCTCAGGCAAAGTTGTGTCACTGAATATATCAAAATTGTTACATTGATCAGATACTGCCAACTCAGCCATCAACAAACTATAAGAAAAAAGGCCCCCTAACACAAACAGAACATAAAGTTATTCCATGTTAAAGTAGAGGTTAACATGGTGACTGACCCAAAACATGTTCAAAATGACCCTGGGGCTAACTTCTTACTCATCAAGCAGATTTTTTGAGGAGCTTAAGTAATTTCATTTCTGCTACACATGGCTGCAGAAGATAACAGCTTCACCTGTGCTGCAGTGATCACTCCAAGGAGAGTCAACCAAATCATGGCTTAGCAATAGTATAAGCCTCCCCTCCACCAGCAGTGTGCTTTCTAGATTCCCATCAGCTCTCATATTGTAGAGCTAAAATACTGTGGAGCTCAGCACTGCATGTGCAGTGATAGGAAAAGAAAAACCCAGAAGACAATCACCTCCATCTGTTGTATACACATTTGCTACTCAGCTGAATGGAATTTATTTTTTTAGCTCAAAATTCTGGTATTGTCAAAAAAGATCCACACGATCCAACAAATTCACATGTTCTATTGAGTAATTGAATCCTCCACTGTCAGTGTAGCACATTAACTCTCTCCCCCATGATTAAATTCCCATTGACTTGGTACATTTCAAAGGTTGTGGAGCAGTCTTAGGTTTAAAGGAGCACTGTCTGAGTCTATTTCAAGCAGCACCAAGGGCACTGCATGTGTTTAGATGGTGACCTAGTTAGATAAACTCATGTTTCTGGGTCCTCTCACTTTAAAACTTATTTACCTTGATTATGCACTTATGTGTAAAGGAGTAAAAGAGATGTCTTGGTGCGTGGGTGCTGGGTTTGTTTTTCTTTACCAGTGTCTTATGTATAGGTTTAACCCTGTAAACACTTGTGCAATATGCGCCGGATGAGGGCTGGATCAGGTGCAGCGGGGAAGACTCCATTATGTTTGGCCCACAGTGATTTTCAGAGTGTCGCTGTTACAACCCCGGCTCACAGGGGAAAGGGAACGCAACACAGAGACAATGATGGATACAGGTAAGACAGGTTTATTCTCACGTTGGGTGATGTTTAGAATAATTGAACAAAAAGAAACCACTGAGGAAGAGTGCCGGTGGGTGCTGGACAAATCAAAAAAGGAATATAACAAAAAAGAGGACTCACAACGAGCTGTTCAACCACTTAAGTACTATAACAAACAAACAAAAGGAAAGGAAAACAAAGACTAGTCCGTGAGGTAAAAACCAAAAAGTACAAAGGACCAGCACCCCCTCGGGAAACGGGTGGCGACGCACAAAGCCACACGGCTACAAGTTACAGGGACCACAGTTATACAAGTTTTCGGAGCTACACACACAAAGGCAAGCAGTCACTAACAGACAGCCGCCATAAGTGGAGGAGCGTCGGGGTTTTTAACTCGGCGGCACTCAGGTGGACGGCCGGTATTGGAGGGACCGACGAGTGCCGCACCAATCGGATCCCAGGATCCACGGATCTCCTGGATTGGAGGGTTGAGGCCCTCCGACGCCGCACCAATCAAAAGCAGGGAGGAGGAGCAACACAGCCAGGCCCAGCTCGGAGGGAGAGATAGACATCAGGAAACCAGCGACACACAAAACTCTGAGCTGCGGCCGTAACACTCCCCCCCTTAAGACTATACCCATAGGTCTAAACAAAACAGAATACAATCCCAAAATATATACATACATACCTACATAGCTTACCCTATCTCTAACGAATTACTTAACATAGTTCTACTCACAGCCTGGACAGCGCATCCGCGAACACATTTTCCGAGCCTCTTTTGTGTTGTATGTTCAGGTGGTACTCCTGCATAACCAGGGCCCACCGCATGAGGCGCTGATTGTGGTTATACATGCGAGACAGAAACGTGAGAGGGTTATGGTCAGTAAACACTGTGACAGGCAGAGAACTGGACCCGAGATATACTTCAAAATGCTGAAGTGCCCACAACAAAGCAAGGGTTTCCAGTTCAATTGTGGAGTAATGGACCTGGTGCTTATTGAACTTTCGGGAAAAATAGGATACGGGATGGTCAACTCCCTCAGCATCCTCTTGTAACAGCACAGCGCCGGCCCCAACGGCGCTGGCATCAACCTCCAGTTTAAACGGGCGCGAGAAGTCGGGCGCAGACAGAACAGGGGAATGGCAGAGAAGCGACTTGACGCTTTCAAAGGCCTGTTGGCACTCTGAGGACCAAACAAAGTCGACTTTGGGACTGAGCAGGTCAGTTAACGGGCGGACTACAGTGGAGAAGTTGCGACAGAAACTCCGATAATAACCGGCCATGCCCAGGAAGCGACGTAGAGCCCTCCTGGTGGAGGGTACGGGGAAGTTCATAACGGCGGAAACCTTGGCCTCCACGGGACGCACCTGTCCCTGCCCTACCTGCCTCCCCAGATATGTGACGGTAGCGTGTCCAAAATCACATTTTGCGAGATTGACGGTGAGAGATGCATCGGCAAGACGAGCAAACACCTGCTCTAGACTCTGAACATGCTCCTCCCAGCTAGGGGTGTACACGATCAGGTCATCTAGGTAGGCGTTGCAGTTTGACAAACCAGAGAGAACAAAGTTCATCAAACGCTGGAATGTGGCGGGGCGTTACACATACCGAAGGCCATAACGGTGTACTGTAGAAAGTAATCTGGCGTCACAAAGGCAGATATCAGAGAGGCGCGCTCTGTTAACGGTACTTGCCAGTATCCTTTCAACAAATCTAATTGCTCACAAATTTCGCTGTCCCCAAATTATCGATACAGTCCTCCATCCTGGGTAAAGGATAGGAGTCGTGGACAGTAACGGCGTTAACCTTTCTATAGTCAGTGACAAACCGCGGGGACCCGTCGGGTTTAGGTTCAAGAAGACATGGAGAGCTCCAGGGGCTTGCACTGTGTACAGCTAAGCCATGTTGAAGGAGATACTCCGCTTCTTTTTCATTACTGCACGCTTAGAAGCGTTCACCCGGTATGCATGTTGTTTTATCGGCCGAGCGTCGTTAACGTTGATGTCGTGCTGCGCCACAGTGGTGCGAGATGGAATGTCATTGAACAGGCAAAAAAAACGACGGACTAGTGCTATTATGTCAGAACTCTGTTGAGGGGGTAGGTGAGTTAACATCTCTGGCAATACTTTAAGCATTTCCGAGTTCGACAGGCGTGCGCTTTGATGTGTGGAGGAGTGCTCCATCATGTCGTTAGGAGACTCTGACACAATAAGCGCGCAGCTGTGGGGCGGCTCATGCAGCGCACCCTTTGGGTTTTCCGCTCGTCTTCGGGACAGTTTCGGGAGTAGTATGGTTTTAACATGTTTATGTGACAAACCCTGCTTTTTCGTTTCCGCTCGGGAGTACGGATAACGTAGTCGGTGTCACTAAGGCGTTTAGAGATGTTATACGGTCCGGAGAACCTGGCTGAGAGCGCGGAGCCAGGAATGGGCAACAATGCCAAAACTTTATCGTCAACCTTGAACTGTCGGGGAACAGCGGAGCGGTCGAAGCGACGTTTCATGACAGTTTGCGCGGAGGAGAGAGCCTCTCTGGCCAAACGGTGAGCGTGATGCAAACGTTCACGGAACTTACTAACGAAGTCTAGCACATTAGTCGGAGGAGAGGAAGCAGAGGACATAAGCTTTTCCTGCAGAGACTTCAAGGGTCCGCGGGGTGTGTGTCCAAAGACAAGTGCAGCAGGACTAAAGCCGAGGGACTCCTGCACGGCTTCACGGGCTGCAAATACAACAAAGGGGATTCCCTCATCCCAACTCTGGCCGCCGGTCTCTAAGCAATATTTGCGGAGCATTGATTTAAGCGTCTGATGCCAGCGCTCTAGCGCGCCCTGGGACTCTGGATGGTAGGGACTAGAAACAGCGTGCTGCACGCCTAACGTCGCCAGCACCTGTTGAAACGTGGCGGACTTGAAATTTGTGCCCTGGTCTGTCTGGATTACACGAGGGAGGCCGAATGTGGAAAAGAATCGGGTTAAGGCTTTTACAACAGATCGAGCTGTAACGTTACGGAGCGGAATGGCCTCGGGGAAACGGGTGGCGACGCACATGATGGTAAGTAAATACTGATTTCCACTTTTAGTTCTGGGTAAGGGACCGACACAGTCTATGATTATACGCTCAAACGGTTCACCTATTGCGGGAATTGGCTGTAGTGGGCAGGAGGAATGACTGGTTGGGTTTACCAGCAATTTGGCAGGTGTGACAAGAACGGCAGTGTTTGGCCACATCGGCTTAACCCAGGCCAAAAGAAATGTCCTAAGATGCGTTGATATGTTTTCGTCACACCGAGATGTCCAGACCACTGTCCTTCGTGTGCCACCAACAAAATCTGTAGCCGATACACAGAGGGCACCACTACCTGAAATACGTCCCTCCAGTCCGAATCAGAGAAGGGAGGGGACCATTTACGCACCAACACATCGCCCTCTAACAAATACGCTACCTTCTCACCCCTTGCTTTGTCGGCACTCACCACCCTTGAAAAACACTTTTGTAACGTCGGGTCTGCTCGTTGCGCAGCACCCAGGCGATCGCGAGACACTGGGAGAACCAGGCTGTCGGGAGTGGTTCCTCAGGACTGATAGGGCACTCCTGCTTAGTGACACTTATACAGGAGTCCTCAGCAGTACTCTCTGTCTCCTTCTCCGGCACAGTCTCCCCTGAAAGAACAGGCATCAGAAAACTGTCAGAGAGAGAGACAAGTTAGTGTTTGTTTTACGGGCCTGGGCACGAGTGACAACGCAAGTCGGAAACAGACTAGGGAGTGGCTGGGCCGTCTCTGCGCACACAGGGACGTCTAACACTTCCAACGTAGGTGTAACTTTACCACCAGCGATGTCGTTGCCCATTAAAAGCACTATCCCCTCAATTGGTAGCGCAGGACATACAGCGACATGGAAGAAACCAGTGATCAATTGGACTGAATATGGATGCGATGTACAGCGCGAGGAACATAACCCATCTCAACGCCACGAAGAACAGCACTATAACCACAAGAGGATCGCTCAGAAAAAGACAGCGTGTCAGCCAGGATCACCGACTGAGAACAACCGGTGTCACGCAGAATGCGCACAGGACGTTGTTCACCCGGCTCACCTGTCAACGAAACCAAACCATCAAAATAAAGGGTTTAAAGCTGTCATCTGGCGTTTCACTGGCCGGAGCAGCCCTGGAGTGTGGTTCACTTTTAATTAACCCAACCCTTTGGAGGTGATCCGCTTGAAGCAGACTGCTGCTTGCGCTTCAAAGTTAAACAGTTCGAGATGAGATGCCCAGGCTTATGGCAATAAAAACATTCTCTGTCCTCTTTCCTAGGGATATCGGTGGGGGGAGAGTTTTGGCGAGCTGGAGCCTGGCGAAGCTTTTCCCAGAACCTGACGAGAAAATTCTTTATGAGTTAAAACGAATTCGTCAGCCAATACAGCAGCAGAGGAGAGTTTTGACACCTTCTGTTCATTTAAGTAAACCACCATGCGTGCCGGCAGGCACTTTTTAAAATCCTCCAGCAATACTAATCCCTTAACGAATCATAGTCACAAGCCTTACTAGCAGCGGTCCATTTATCAAAAAGCATTCCCTTTTCCCTAGCGAATTCAATGTAGGAGTGGGTGGAGCTTTCCTGTGGCTTCTAAATCTCTGCCGATAGGCTTCCGGTACCAACTCATAAGCACGGAGAACGGCAGCTTTGACAGAATCATAAAGCAGACTCTCGTCAACAGGGAGTGCAGCTATAGCTTCTTGAGCTTTCCCATGCATTTTACACTGAAGCAACAGGGCCCAAGCTTCAGGAGGCCAATGTAAAGCCTTGGCAATGCGCTCGAAAGCACCGAAATAGGAATCGACTTCGGTCTCACGAAATGTAGGCACTAGAACAATATTTTTCCAACATCAAATGCACCTGGTGGGGAAGTGGTGGAAGGAGAAGATGGAATAGCAGGCTTTTTCGCCTCGTGAGCCAGCCTCTCCGACTCGAGCTCCAGCCTACGTAACTGTATGGCCTTCTCAGCTTCGATCTCCATTCTTTTGACCTCTAGCTGATGCTGCAACTGCAACTCAGCCTGTCGGGTTTTAAACTTCTCCTGGGACTCCAGTCTGAGGCGAGCAAGGCGGACTTTTAAGCGAGTCTGCTCTCTGGACCCAGGACTGCTGAGAGTAGGGGAGAGGGGATCATAGCGAGGCAATGTGGCCGGTGGTTTCTCCGGCCCCAACTCCTCACTTGAAGTCGAGCCCCCTCAGTGTCAGCATTATCAGGGAACACCCTTGAGGGGTAGACTATCAGCGTCTATGCCCAGGTGACATCCTCCTCCACCGCCGCCTCAGGCTGCACAGGCATTTCCACAATCCCCACTTCCACCAATTTACTCACCACGAGAGCCTTAAGCTCCTTTTTTAAAATTTGTTTGGAAACTGTGAGACGGAAGTGCTTCGCTATTTGAACCAAATCATCTTTTCGACAACTGTCGATCAGCTGAAGCGAAGGGGAAGCTAGGAAGCTATCCACATCAAACTGTGACATGATTAAGACTGCCGACTCACCACAGTCAGGTAACTAATTACTCCAAATTACAACCAAGAGAAAAACACACTATGCTTACCTCCTTTTGGCTCCGGGAATCCTTTAACGGATTTGGTAATCCCGGACGAGCCCCCACTTGTGTTACAACCCCGGCTCACAGGGGAAAGGGAACGCAACACAGAGACAATGATGGATACAGGTAAGACAGGTTTATTCTCACGTTGGGTGATGTTTAGAATAATTGAACAAAAAGAAACCACTGAGGAAGAGTGCGGTGGGTGCTGGACAAATCAAAAAAGGAATATAACAAAAAAGAGGACTCACAACGAGCTGTTCAACCACTTAAGTACTATAACAAACAAACAAAAGGAAAGGAAAACAAAGACTAGTCCGTGAGGTAAAACCAAAAAGTAGCAAAGGACCAGCACCCCCGGAAACGGGTGGCGACGCACAAAAGCCACACGGCTACAAGTTACAGGGACCACAGTTATACAAGTTTTCGGAGCTACACACACAAAGGCAAAGCAGTCACTAACAGACAGCCGCCATAAGTGGAGGAGCGTCGGGGTTTTTAACTCGGCGGCACTCAGGTGAACGGCCGGTATTGGGGGACCGACGAGTGCCGCACCAATCGGATCCCAGGATCCACGGATCTCCTGGATTGGAGGGTGAGGGCCCTCCGACGCCGCACCAATCAAAAGCAGTGGGAGGAGCAACACAGCCAGGCCCGCTCGGAGGGAGAGATAGACATCAGGAAACCAGCGACACACAAAACTCCTGAGCTGCGGCCGTAACAGTCGCACTGAATTGGTTCAAGCTCGTCTGTGTTCAATAGGTCTGTTTTACAGCTCCGTGAACAGTTTCAAAGGTAGACAGACCTCATCTGTCAAGAAGTAACAATCTGCCCAGTGCTCTGAATTCAACCTCTCACAGAGATGACTGAACCCAGTCCCAATAATGTACAACATATTCTGTCCTGTGTCTGTCATTTTAGTGTTAAAGGATACAGCCCCAACTAACAATTGGACGTATAACTCTTTGGAATTATTGTCGCTCTTACATGGTAAATACAAATCCAGATTTTAACAGGATTTGTTTTTTCCAACTGCAGCTGCACAAACTATGACAATCTCTCAATCAAACTTAATACATCCTCACTGCGATGTTGCAAAGGCTCTAAAATCACATTTGGAGCAGAACCAACTCAGCAGGAGCCTCCCCTCATTCAAAACTGGCAACCCTTGTACAGCAAAAATGTTTGGTAGCAAGGACAAGGGAAGGATAGGTTTGTAATTTGAAGAAGAAAAAAAAAATCCCTGGACCACCTTCAAAACAAATTGATTGTGGCTTATTAGTTTACATAATTTAGTGTCACTTTCTTGAACACATGATATAATGCTGTTGGAGGTAATAGCATAGTAATGGGAGCTATGACATGACTGGGGAACAATAATTTAAAATGATACACTGCTGCATTTCAGCTGATCGATCATTAGGTTGTAAGTGTCATTTTGTCACAAAATAATTGTCCATTACAATGAGTCCCTTTTCAGTATCAGAGAGTCTTACATAAGTAATCATGTATCGTAGGTTCATATAGGCCTAGGCTCTTTCTCATACATCAACAAAGGTTTGGGTTGGTACAACCATCGTGAACACACAGGCAACTAAAATAAATAAAGTAAATAAAAAATAAATGAACCAAGATTTAAACTGAAGCACAAGTGAAATCGGTCTTTGAAGTTGTACATATGTCTTTAACAATTAGGAACTGAACTAAGCTGCATTTAAATCTGCTTAAAAGAGAGTTGGAGGCTACAGCAGCATCAGTGTAGAGGAAGAAGTAGTGCTCAGATCCTGAGGTGAATATAGCACTTCAACAAATACAACACATGCGAAAGTTCTGCATGCAAGATCACTGTACAGTAGAGAAGCGTCAGCAACAAAACATGCTCAGAAATCTAAAGTAAATCGTGCTCTACAGAAAAATAGATTGGTATTTGTGATGTGACCATGTATAAACAGCATTGTTATGTTGGAGCTGCTCTGTCTACTTTGAATACACATAGTTTGGTCCTGTTCACTGTTATTGAGGCAAGGGGTCCTTCAAAAGGACGCGGCACAAATCTGATGGGTCCTAAGATAATTAATGGGGCAGAAAGGTAATAATAATAATGAAGTAAATACAGCACAATAAAATAAGTTCTGCTACAGACACATATATTTTATTTTTCTGTTTTTCACTCCTTGTTTTCTCTCTTTGGACCTCAAACAGTTATTGAGATGAAACTGCGAGACAGGAATTTCTCTTTGGTTAAAACTGCTCATTAAATCATTGGAATGAGAAATGTGAAACGTGACAAGGGATCCCCGTTTTATATAGAGTAAAGAGTAAAGAAGATGGTGAACAACTGCAATTATCTATATAGTGCATTGTATTTTATGCTACTTTCTTATGTGAAGTTTTAACTTGAATTACCAACAATTATAAAATTGATACTATCATAACATTTTCCTCAAAACTGTGATTTAAAAGAAGTTTAAACTGACATGAAATGGAAATAATAAGGTAGCTCAGGAAATACAGCAGCTCTTCTCACTACTGCTTGTACAGACAAGCATGAACAGAGTGGTCCGTACCTGTGGTTTGCTCAGCTGTTGGTACCGGGCTGAGTGTTGGCACTGGCACTCTAGGTGTGGAGCCACGAGTGATGTTCTTGACTACAGTCGCCAAGGGAACAGCATCCGTAACAGGAGGCAGGCAGCTGACCTTGTTGATACCATCTACACAGGAGAATGCTTCTGGACATGGATTCGACAGGCAATCATCATAGTTGTGCTCACAGTTCTTCCCCTGCATGTGTAATATAAACAGCCTTTAGATGTGTTGCTGTGTGATAAGATGCAAAGTGGGATGTTATGTTTACTCTGCTTGAACAGTAAAGTTTGCTTTAAGCAGGGGTGAGATATTATGTAACTAAATACCAATGAAGGATTTGTTTTAGCCACGTGATGCAAGACAGCATGACAGCAAACTGACAATACATATCAGATTATTTTCATTTTTATGCGCAACATTAAAATTCTTTCCCCAAGTAACTATTTTTGGAGTAGCTTAGTTATCTAAAGCAGTAGCAGTAGTAGCAGATAACAAATGATATAACAATAACAAAAAAAATGTGCCATGTTATTTATCTCTTGGTATGAGGAAGGCATCTGATTTGCTGCTCCAACAAAGGGATAAAATGTTTATTAGACTATGAACAACAACAAAGTAAAAGAAAATCAAACAATTTCAACAGTGCAGAAAATCAGTGCTGAGAGAGGACATGAGAGTTGAGAGTGCAAGAGGTTAAAGGTTAATTAAAAAAAAAAAAAAAGAGCGAGAGAGAGGGAGCGAGGATAGGAGATAGGGAATAAGGTGGGGAGCCTCACCACAAATCCAGGACGACAGAAGCAGGTGTAGCCATAGCCTGGATCATTCTGAATGCATATCCCCTGGTTGCAGGGCTGTGGAAGGCACTCATTAATGTCATCCTCACAGTGAAGGCCTGTCCAACCTGCCAGGAACAAAAGCCCACAGAGTGCCGTGCTGAGCCCAGGCTCTCCCACTTCCACCCTCTGAAGTGAATATCAATCAGATTCTCCTACATTGATTTGCTTCTTTTTGGTTCACACACATACACAGACAAGAAAAGGCTTTCACTAAAGAGTAAGGTGCCACATACATTTTAATGAGCCTGGGCAGTATCATCTTTTTATCACTGTCTTTTTTAGTACTGTATGACTACAAATTTCTCCCTGGAGAAAAGTAGATGACTTTTGAATGGCTTTCAGGCTCAGAAGCTATGTAGGCATTATGGTAACCTTTAGTGACACTGTATATGGCCCCTTTCAATCCAATATGGGCATTCTGTAAGTATTAACATGGTACATATGGTAAAATGCACTCCACTGCATTTGGGGCACAGTGAGAACATGACATGCTTGTTCCATTCAAAAATGACATGCCATGTAGGTTTAATTTTAGTAGTCTTGCTCATGAGAAACAACACTTTCCTGTAAGAGGTCTTGTAAACCGGGTGAGAAGCTGCTTTGTTTTAAATAGGAAATGTAGAAACTCACAGGGTGTCTGAGTGACTCACCTGACCTGCAGTGGCAGACATAGCTATTAATAAGATCTTGGCAAATGGCACCGTTGTGGCAGGGAGTTGAGCAACATTCGTTAACATCCACTTCACAGAAATCCCCCATGAAACCTGGTGGACAGCTAAGAAAACACATCATACTTTAAAACTGTGAGGCTGTCTCACAGAGCTGTCAGTTCCTTCTTGTGGGTCTGACACACTGTATCCACAAACTGTCTTTTTTTCATTATTCATCAAAAAGTACTACGACTTTATTTATTTATTTATTTTGTGTCAGCTGTTGCTACTTACTTCAAATTGTATTATGACCGACAAAACCTGTTCTTTTGGAAAGTTGAGAGACACAGCAGTAGAGTCGATAAAGCAGGTGATAAACCAAAGAGAGCTCAGTTTAACAGCTCGCACTGTTCTAATGACTCATGATGTGGGATGAGGAAAAAACAGAAACAACATACATACAAATTGCACAGTCTGTTTGTTTGTGTGCTAGGATTAAACATTGCAGAGGGGCAAACATTCGCAATTGTCAGATTTGTCATATTTAGATAAGGCATTTCTTTTCATTCCAGTATCATCTGTATGGTTCTTAATATGGTTTTGCTGCAACTGTTTAATGACTTAACAATGGCATCATCAAAAGTAGAAAAATGACAATAGCCTTTGAGTAATAAGATCTTTCTGGAACCCCATGTTGAAGTTATATCAATATTTATATCATCTTTATTGACTTTTTTATAAAGTGACTCCCACTCTTTATTTTTTGGAAATGTATTATACACTACACTGCATTTTGCTATTCAACAAAGTTTTTCCACCTGCTGGGTCAACATGTGTGTAGATATTGAATTTTTACACTTCAATAGTACTTCTGCCTGTGGAACAACTAGTCTTTTTATAATAAATTCACAAACCTACAGTTACATAGTTACATTCATAGCACAGTGCTTTGGAGTTCTGGTATTAACGGCACAATCTCAAGCTAATAGTCCTGAGTGTTTAGTCCATAAAACTGAATCAATATGGCCCTATATGTGTTAATGTCATTACTGCTAATTAAGATAATCAATAACTTATTGATGAAAAAATCTGATTCAGGATGCCAAACAATATGAAAAAAAGTCACTGTTGAAAACTCAAGATAGGTTTACAAACTTGAAATCAGAACTAATTAGAGGTGAAGATAAACAGAATGGATTAATTCAGCCATGCGCAAAACCCACAGGTAAACAGAGAAGAAATACTTAGGCAGCAGCAATTTGCACAGGATAACCTGCACCTTGAGCAATGAGAAGAAGCATTGGATTCTGCAGATGTCATCCCCACTGGCTTTAAGTTTTGCAGAAGAACAATCATTTTCCAGATGGTCAATAAGCCTGATGAAGTATCAAAGCTCTATAAGGCCAAGAAAATCCGAGGTCTATCACATGCATTGGGTTCCAGTTACAGCTACCAGATCTCTACTGCTGTGAACATCTTCTGGAGCATTCGACAACAGAAATGGTGACACCAGTACTACAACATGAAAGTGGAAATTCTCCACATTTTCTGCTTCAATACACACTAACAAACTCCTGCTATATTCATGAGGCTAAAATTCCTCTGACTTCTCTTGTAACCTAAGATCTGTGAGGCACAGTTGATTTAATCCTACAACACTGCAACATCAACAAAGGTGTCATGCATGACCTATTGGCTGACCACCAACATAGTGAGAGAATGGAGTGCTTTTGAGGCCATTTGCTGAACAGGTGCAGAACTAAATGTGCACCACTTCACACACAACATGCAGATAAAACAACACTCTGTATTTCAAGTATTATAGATGGAGATTAGCCAAGAAACCATTGCATGACCGATTCTATATTTTAGTCCACTAGTCCGTGTACAAGCCCGAACAGACCCTCTCCATCCAAGTGGAAAGAGATGTGTTTGCCACTAAAGAAAATCTGTTCATGTGATTTTAAAGCCATAGTCACTGTTGTCAATACAGATAAAATACTGGATGCTTCTGTCACCCGAAATTCACCATAAATCTACTAACATCTATAATTTCCATCTATAATTCAATCTATTTCATCTGTAAATGAGTCAGCCTGGCCAATAACAGTTAATATTGCACGGATATATCTAATAGTGTAAATTTCACCCTATGTAAACATGTAATTCAAATTCACAAAAACAACAACAACAACAACAACACAACAACAACAAAACCTCTCTTCCAGTGGGAAGTGCACACAATGCACAATCACCCTATTGCAGATCAGCAGGACACTAAATGACATTAATAACCAGAGGGTGTGTGTATACTACCTTTGTCCTTAGTGTGCACAGTATATTGCCTCCTTGTAATATATATATATATAAATAAGTGAGCCTACAATGAAGGAGACATTAGGGAAAAAATGCTTAGCTGTGGTGGTACAAAGTCCTATGCATTAATACACTGTATAACACTACGAAGAGCAGCAACCTATTTGGAGTCGTGGTAGTCTGGGATACATTAAATCATGACACTGAGCATACAGCAGCACATCAGCACAAGGTTAGACAGTGTAATTAACTACAAGGAATCCAGGGAACCGCTGTGTCAAATCTGCACACTCTTACTACGTAACCTTGTATTCAGATACACTTCATCACTCAAGGGAGAGCGTGTCAGCAATTAAAAAGTAATGATTCTCCTGCAACCATCCTGGCGGATTGCTACTGTATAGGCATAAACAGATAGAGTATGGTGTAGCGACAGTTTTGTGAAATGAGATGCATGTTTATTTAGAGAAGACAACAATTTCTGGAACAGTGGCGCTGATGTAAATTGTGCAAGATGCAAATTTACAGTAGAGCATCTATCTATCCATCCACCTATCCATCCATCCCTCCATCCTTCCATCCATCCATCCAAATGATATCAGATGTTGGCTGTTTGGCTAATTAAGTGAACATTAACATCAGCTAATGAGTGTGCTCTTTCCAACTGTCTTGATTTAAAATTAAAGAGCTGATGAAAATAATCATTGGTGGATGTAAGATCACTTATCACACTGAAGCAGAAAAGAACACTGTTTAATCCGCTGCATACACTTTGGATGTTGGACTTTCAGTTTCTGGAAGGTTTAAAAAGAAAAGAAAAAGAAAGACCACCTTCTAACTTCTTTATATACAGAGTATATTTTTAGATACTTAATTAAGTTAAATGCAAAGTGTACCATAGCTCTGAGCACAGCCCCATGTACTCTGCCCTAGCATGTGGAGGAATCAAGAGCTTGCCAGGCCTGTTGAGACAGTTTTGGGGCAGCTTAGACCTAAAGGTTAGAGAAGTGGGTTTGGGACAGAAAGGCCACTGGTCAAATCCCACGAACTGCAGGAGGTGAGATGGGTGGGAGCAGTGGATGAACATTCATGGCTAAAGGGCCCTTGAGCAAGGCACCTAATCCCCTTCCACCTACCCCTCAAGCTGCTCCTTGGGCACCACAGTGCAGCTGCCAAACTGTTAACTGCTTACAGATGGGTTAAATACAGAGGCCACATTTCCTGTGTGTGTGAAAACTACTTGGATAATAAAGATTCGTTCTTCTTCTTCATGATGATGTGTACCATCTGTGCAGGCTGCGCTCACCATGCCATGTTGTTCCAGTCAGCTCTTATTAGTATGAATCTGTCCAGGAACAATCTTCCAGTTTCGTTACATCAAAACAACAGAGGACATCTTGCAGTGGACCAACTCACCTGCATGTAAAGTTTGATCCTTTGCCGTCGAGGCAGGTGGCCCCATTGAAACACAGCGAGGCATTAACAGCGGCCTGTTTGCAGACGTCCACATCAGTCTCACAGGTTTTCCCTGTGTAACCATCTTGACAGAAGCATGCATATTTATCAGTGAGATCCACACACGAGCCTCCATTCAAGCAGGGACTGGAAGCACAGTCCTGTAAATGAAAAGACATCAATCATTTACAGGGGTCAGGCACTGCACTAATAATATTAAATATTTGACACATATAACCATTAAATGAAATGTTAATGCATGTATGCACATGTTTTTTTGAAAAAAAAAAAGAACCTTAGAATAATGTGCTAGTAGTTAAAAAGCAGATTATTCATTCAACTAAATGCTCACAAAGACTTGTAAGCAACTCAGTGTTTTATCTCTAGAGTCCAGCGCTAGCTGTAGTTCAAATCAATTAGACTAAGCAATTTCTTTTAATCAGGTGTTTGTACAATGCTTACATGATCCTGGTAGTTCAAATGACTTATTGTGTAGAAAATTCAATAGAATTAGTGATACCACACGAAGATTAGAATATTCTCCTGACACTCCTCTTGAACGCCCAGCAGGTTTATTAATTAAGCTCAACTCACGTCGATGTTTGTTTCACATCTGCTGCCAGTCCATCCAGATTCACACAGGCAGGAGTACGACTGTATCCATCCACACAGCTGAGAAGGCCACAACAGATGGCGTCAGCACTCACTCATCAAAATTATACAACAGTTTGCAATGAACTCCAAAGCATTCATATATGCAGGTCTTTTGCTCTACAGTTTATGCAGAATCCTTTGAGAGAGGTACAATCGTTTGAATGAATGAGTGCTTTCCCTTCAACAGAATTAATGACTGTAATTTAGAGACAGCTGAGACAACCTGTACATGCATCACATTAGCACATGTGACATACTGTATGTCTCCACTCACTGCGGCGGCAAGGAGTGTAATTAAAAATTATTCCACGCCACTTTGCCACAATGTGCAGTGTTTCTGTTTGAACTGACAGAGAAAAATCGGTACCTCCCGTGAAGACAAGGTGCTGACATGCATTCATCAGTGTTGGTCTCACAGTGGAGCCCAATGAAGCCATCAGGACATGAGCAGTAGTATCGATTAGGCGCATCAATACATCTCCCACTATTTTGACATGGGTTTGAAGCACACTCGTCGATGTTAACTTCACACCGTACTCCTAGGAAATTAAACACAGTAAAACATCAAACAACAAATAAACAACTTAAAAGAAAAACAAGTAGCTAGTTAGTTTAGTATTTAAGCAATCAAACTGCTTACAAAAACATATGGGATGTAGTGTACAGTAGCAGGGTGCGTCTGTAAGTCTGGGTTCAGTTTGAGTTTTTATGCTCGAAACAACCATGTAAGTCTTTGTATACTAAACAAACAAGGCTGGGTTTTGATAATTCTGAAACATCTCTGCACTCTGCATTTTGGATCTCTGGAGACATCACTGTATGCTCCAGGACACAGTCCCAGTGTTTGTTAGCTTCACAAACTGAGAGGAATACACTACACTTGCAATGTTTAATGCATTGAGGGAATATGCTGACAAAATGCACCAGAACTCTTGTGTTTTTAACAGTTCTTGGATGTAGCACAGTTAATCAAATGTGTGTCAGTCTGTATCTACAAAGAATTGTCAGAAGTCCTTGTTTTTTTGTTTTTTTTGTCTTTTCAGTGGATTTGTTGATTGTGATAAAAAAAAAGAAGATATTAGGCTTATCCTGGGGTCCGGGGCCCCCCTTAGGGTGGCCTCAGAGATTTCAGGGGGTCCACAGAGCTTTGTTTGTTCTGAGGTCAAAAGTGTATCTATGCATTTTAAAATTAAAAAATCCCAATACCACCTCCAATTGGATAATCAAAATTATGTCTACACAAGGAGAATAGGAGCAAAAACCTACAACTGTTTATTTTTGTGAATAAAAGTTTGTATGTGTGCAGGTAGGGGTTGTGGATGGGGGGTGACTTTGACTCTTTGACACAAGCAGGCGGGGCTTCAAGGACAAAAGGTTGGGAGCCACTGCCTTAAAGAGTTCCTATGGTTATGGTTATGATTATGGTATATATTATAGCCCTGTCAAGAGATGAAAACTGTAGCTGACTGCGTTCAACTGCATGCAATACAATCCAACTGATGTCCCTCTCATAACATCCTTGTGTCAAGTCTATACACGTCTCCCTCTTCAGATAGTGATTCAAAACTTAAAGGGGTTGTTTGTAGGTTTTTCTAGCCAGGAGTTAACAGTGGTTATTGTCGCTCAACAAGAGCTTTGGTCATCACTGTCTTCATAATACGAGAGGTTAAAATGGGCTCTCTGAGCAGTGGTAGGCAAGATATAGTGAGATACTATAAGTGAAGTGACAATCTACTTAGCATGCTAACTTGGGTAGAAGAAAAGATTATGTTAAAATTTGTCACTTTCTGTCAATAGAGAGAGCTCTTGTGTAAAGGGATGAAATTTCATGATGAACCCACAAACGATAAGTAAACTGCTGTGCTGTGCTAACATTGGCTGCAAGGCAAACACAAATCTAACAGCTCCTTTAAGGACTCCTAAAACGTGTTTGTGCAATAAGAATAAATACTAACAAGCTAAATCTAAACTCTACAAAAATCAATTAACTCAGTCTGGTTTTATTACACTTTGCAGAACAGTTTGTTGTTGCTGCACTATATCATACAAAACCACCACTGCAGTCATTTAAAGGGAAAATAAGTCACTGTGCAGCAGTGAGCAAACTGTCCAGATAAAACTGCCTCACCAGCATGACATGTTTTCCTCACCGGTCTCTTTAGTAACCTTTGATATAAAGATCATAGACTGGCAGGGATGGTAAACATGAACGTGCTGTGCATAGTAAACTAACATGCATTAAAGGATTGCTGGGTTGTGAGCTCAACTCTTTTTTTTTTCTTCCTCAAGTCACCTCTTTCTCAAATATCATTCTTCTGTTTGTGGCAGTCGACCTTGAATAATTGTAGTGAAAAGGGATTGCTATGAGACACACAATTCAAAGCTTTTCTTGTGTCTCATGACATGTCTCATGGTGATGGTCTCACTGGCATTCATTTGAATTTTCTGTTTCCAGCTTCGATGTAAATGCCAAGTGAACAAACAAGGCATGAGACAGACATTTTCTATTCAAATGAAAGTTTTAACCAAGTTTTAAACCAGATAGTTATTTGAATTTTAGAGGACAGACAGGGCTGATGAGAGAGAAGAACTAATATCTATAGGATCAGAAGCTGTGTGTTATAAGAAGTACATTGTAAACCAATGCAAGACAAAATGAAAAGAAAATCACACACAGATGAGCCATTAACACACCATACTGAAGGCAAAGCTATATATTGCATTTTGCTATATGGTTGTTCTACCTTAAGAAAATACAGGGATGTGAGAATGCTGACTCACAAGAGTTGTAACAGAGAGTCAATTGTTCAATTATTAAATCAGCAATATATATATATATATATATATATATATATATCCAAGTATAGTGATAATATGTTTGTCATTTACATCATACAGCTGTAATGAAGTGACAGTTGTTATGTGAAGGTGCATGGCAGCTTTAGTGGACTATTTAATCAAAATTGTGTGATTTCTGTCTCTATTCTAATCAGACTGGAGATGAAGGAACTTCATGGGTTGTGTTTACAGTATTGAAAAAGTTCAGTTCAGCGACACATCTTCCAGGAAGTGTACTTCTTTGTAAATCCACAGATTTATGTATTTTAACAAAGTCGTGCCAGTGAAAGCTGGTATGAGGATTTTCTTTTCTTCTGAACATAAAGACATTGTTTCTTGAAGTGTAGGTTGTTTGGGGATTTTTTTACTTCATTTTTGACGGCTGTGGGCAGAACAAACAATGTTCTATTCACATGGGATATCACAGGTAGATATCTCAATAATACCAAAACTATCCATAAACAACTAAAACTGTGTGGGAAAGTGCCTCATCAGAAACAGAACTTAATAAGACAAGCATAAATCATTTTTGATCATAAATATAACAGAGTCGACTAAAACAGCTGATCCTGCTGCACCAATTGCCTTCTCCACTGAGATGCAGCACTGAACTAATGTGTCATACTGTATGAGCTGTATATCCAAAAAGCTGTGACTACACAGTAGCGTGTGTATGAAGGCACAATCTTCCATACAAACTGTGCTGCACCAAATGTGCTGACTCGAAGGGAACGCATGAATTATCCTGAAAAACAACTTACACCTTGTGCTGTCCATCACACACACTTAAGATAAGTCTTGAAGCTTTGCTAAATAAGTCAGTTCTATTCAGGGAGTTGATGATTTTCATTATTCATGTAGGACTCACAAAAATAGCAATGAGATCACAGAAGAAGTGAAGGGGAGCTGAGAGTTCAAGCTGTGAGGGAAACACCAGATAACAGAAACTGTCAAAATTAGACTTCCTCCTGCCAACAAATCATACCACAAGTGGGAAAACACACTGATGATGTTTATAGTAGTCTAAATTATCGCAAGCAGTGCTTTAGAGGGAGCCACAGAAGTGACTATGTTTGCTAAGGAATTAAAAATAAATGAATGGATGATGGCTAATTCCATATCCAAGAATTTCTTGTGATGTTGTTTTTTTTTTGTTTTTTCTTTGCTAAAGTGGTTAAAAAAGATTTTTAATACCATTAAAATCTAGCAATTTCCAGGAAACGAGGGATGAAAAGAGAAAAATGATGACCGACCCATTGTTAATCATTTGGTCGGCTTTTTATCTGCTGGCTGAGACAGATGTAAAGAAATACAGTGACAGTGGGAGCACAAATGCATTTACTGGCCCCAGTATTTTATCATGAAAGAGAGTAAATAAACTGTCTTTAGTGTATACAAAATCCATCACATTCTCTCGTAACAGACTATAAAACGGTTCCTTTCTTGTCCCCAAAATGATAAGTTGTTTCATTTAGTCAGAGGGGAAGCTCTGTGACAGCTGGGAAGTTCAGTTCATGACAGTATAAGTGACAGAGCAGTGTTTGAAACCAAAAATAACAATAGAGTTGCAAGAGAAATAGATCTGTAGATAATGTAAAACTGAAGTGTGATGAGGGAAATGAGGTCAAATGGGTGGAGGAAGAAAAATCCCTTTTGTCAGTTAACACACATTTTTATGACAAATGTATTTCACATCATCCACTGAATGATGCTGACACTTAATGGTATGATGTATCTTCATGGTCTTATTTAGGTCAGAGATCGTATATTACTTCAGGTTCTGTATCCTGAACATTAAAAGGACAGAGCTGTAAATGATAGTAGATACTGAACATTGAACAATGCTGCAGCTTAATGCAGCTACAATACAAAGCGACTAAAATGTAGAGTGACTTATTTCTCGACATACTGACAGACTGATACTTCTGTTCCTGAGAAAATGCTTGACATTATTTCAAGTATTAAGTCATGTTCTATCTCTGTTCCATTGTAATATGAGCTGCTTTTTCATTCATACAATTAATAAATATGTAATTATAATGTATTAATAAATGTTAGCACGGGAGGAACATGATATTCCATTCACTTTAAATATATAATGCTTCTCTAAAGCAAAAGAGGCTAAAAGGCGGGGATGGGAATAGCGGCGACAGTTCACCCAGCAAAGGACTGAATTTACTGAAGCCTTAACATCAAAACAACACTGTGGGGGCCAGAACATCATCATCCAACAATGTGCTGACTGAGGCAGCTTGCAACAATGTGCTGATTGCACTGTACTATCACTCAAGGGAACGTGCTCCTTAATGATGGGTGAAGAAGAGAAAACAGAAGGTGACGAATAGTGTGCTTAAACTGTGATTTATATAAACACAATTACCCATTAATCATGTCAGTGTAATGACTTCTGACCACAGTACAGAACACAGCGCCTGTGTACAGTTAAATAATGCATTATTAGGATTACAGAGCCTTTTAAACCAAACAACCTAGAGAGTGATACGGCAGCTGAGATCCCGAAGCTGCCAAACTGACTTACAATGGGAGCATCTCTCAGTTCACCACAGAGGAGGACAAACTGACACTGCATATAAAAATAAAGTGTAATTACATTTTATTAGGTCAGAGCCATAGCTAAAGACTGCTATTGAGCAAATGATGAATATTGACACCTGACTTTCCAAGAAGTGAGGAGCACTGCAAGATGAAAAAAGTACTTGTTTAGTCTAACACTTTAAAAAAAAAAAATGGGTCACAGAATTTTAGAAAGGTAAGAAAAGTATTGATAAAACTGTTAAAAGCGTAAGAGACATGAAAAAAAACAATTTTCCTGCTTTTCGCTTCAATTATTTCCCAAAGCTAAAACATACCACATGTAAAGAAAGAAAACTAGAAATTTTCCCATCATTTTTGAAAAAATAGGGTAATAGAGCTTTTAGAAAGTTTCTGGGCACAAACTGCTACACGAAGAAGCTTCTATATGAAAGTAGAAGATTTACTGAAGACGCAGAGAACACTAATGCACAGACAGGCTCACAAAACAAAAAAGTAGTATGAAAATTCAATATGGGTAGTGAATGGGAATGAAGTGTCATCATAGCTTTATCACATCCACCAAAGTGTGTGGATAAAACACCAGACTGATTTAATGGTAGGCAGCTTCAAGCTATAGAGTCAGAATGAATTTTGGCATCTGATATGCAAAAAAACAACAAGAAAAAGGCCAAATAGAGCAGTGGCAGGAGCAAATCATATTCTAATACCATCAAGTGACACAACAAGTTACAGTATTTTGTTGAGAGGAGAGATGACACATCATGCCATCAAGGCAGAGCAGCATTTCAATCAATTTCAATCAGGCTGTAAAAACATGAAGTGATGAATCACCCAAAGATGGCCAATTTAGAATGAAACAGAAGTTGCACAAAGCCACAGTGGCACCGGGAGCCCATTTGTGCTCTTGTGAAAAAGTTGCACGTGTTACCAGAGCAAATATTTTGTGTGAGTTCTAGTCGGTTTGAGCCGATCCAAACTGTATCCTCTGGCCGCTCACTCTCCTGGGGAACCCTGTTTCCTCAGATGAGCTTAGAGCAACAGAAAAAGTAATGACTTGTACTATGCTGTGCGTAGGCCTAATAATAAAAGCTGCTTCTGTGGGAATTGGGCCATGCGTGTCAGGTTCTGCTCTCCAGAGTAGCAATACCTCAGAGATTTCCCCCCTCTCTCAACTGGGGAAGGATAAATTGATGATACAGTGTGGAAGACAAATGAAATTAATCTTCCCACTACCTGACAGGAATTGGCTTTAGATAGTGCACACTCACACGCGCACGCACACACACACACACACTCACACTAAAATAGCTCGATATCCGTCTGGGTGGAAAATAAGACAAATGGATTGAAGTAAAACAACAATGGCGTTGTGAGACTAAAGACGCTGATGAAATGAAATAGAGGCAACTAACAGACACTGAGAAGTTTTCATCAGATAAAACTGGTGACATTAATTTATCTCTTGTTGGCTTTACTGAGAAGCAACCACTGTATCTTGCAGAGGCAGACGGGCTAATTAAAAGCTAGCATTGTGAAGCTTTTTTTTTTTTTTTTTTTTACACTAAGCCAGATCTGTGTCAGAGTTTCCTCAATAGCGCGCAGCCGCTGCAGTCATGATAAGCTTTTTAGACTCTCATATTGATCTTCATGTCACCTAAGGGCAGAAGAGCTACCTGAGTATCCAGGGCGACAGACACACTTGAAGCCCCCGGGCGTGTTGATACAGATGCCCTCATGTAGGCAAGGTGAAACTTCACACTCATTCACATCCAGGTCACACAGTGTTCCAAAATAACCAGGAGGGCAAATGCAGCGGAACCTGGAAGGAAGATGTGATAACACCTGATCATTAAGAAATAAAGTGAAATGCAGTACAGACCAATGTGTCATATGCTTTGTGTCTTACAGTAACTTTACATTAAGCAGAATCATTTTTCTCTGTAAAAGCTGCACACACTCTTGCAGCAATAATTACTACAGGAAACACTAGAAACGCTAAGGTGCAGATTAAGACTTATTTTTCACTCTCAAACTCCTCACACAAAAATTAACAATATGACAGCAATTAACTTTCGCGGTGAGCAACTTCATTTGAATTATGTTTGATGACTTATTACTAAAGGGAAGGAGCTTAATCTGTGCAGTTTACTCAATTCAAATCCCTCTTTGCAGCTGTCGGTGGGTCTAATATCGCCTGACACACACCTCAGGAGACGATTTTGCTGTTTCTAAGTGAGATAATTAGAAAACATGTCATTAGACACCTCTGCGTTCCGATAGAAACTGCATCTTCTGATTATTCAAACATCATTCTACCATCAGTAAACCTGTAGCAGCAGATCAACTTCCTGCGGTGTGCTCAAGTCTATTTTCATTCTCATGTAGGACAAACTCTTGCCTCATTATGCAAACTTTAAAGGCTAGAAAGGTCTGACAGAACATTGCCACGACAATTAACACCACCTTTATTGCAATCTGTCACACCAACGCCTGCTTACAGTCAAGTTGGTCAAAAGCAGTTGGTTTGGTTTCACAGGTAAATGCTCCTCCTGCATATAAATAGATGGGAGGCGACTTTGTGACCCCTGCAGAGTCAGACTCACAGTATCTTCAGGAAAAGGACGGATAAATATAAGACAGCTCACAGGCTCAGTGAGTATATAGCACTGATTCATCACCGCAGTACAGATGGACTCGCTAGGCTTGTTGGGTCAGGGAGACAGGAGATAGCGGTGTGTGTAGTGCTCGTGGTGGGCAGCGAGGTTAAAACACACCTGATGTGAACTCCCTGGACTGTGCAATCAGAGGAGCGCTCTGAGCAGGGCCGGGTCACATGGGAGTGAAATCATGACGGGAGACAAACTGGAGACAAACCATTTAGGACTCAAATTGGCCCTGGGACTTTTCTACCCATCTGTCCAACTAAGCCTGGAAGCCCCGGGGCTCCCATTAAGCACAGCAGAGAGAAGCACCAGTGGAGTAAAGCCCCAATCTAGATACATGATGTGTTCTTGCTGGACTCACTCTCTGTCTTTAGAATAGCAGCTTATGTGTGTCAAGGATGAAGTGAGGCTTGTTACATAAACCAGAACACTTTGAAGAGGAACGTCACAACCTCCCCCTTTGTTTTTTTTGTTAGTTTTGTTTCTTTGAAGAACGTTCATGTTCATTCGCCTTTCAAAACAAACTCACTAAATTAATTCCGGCAGGTCTTCATTGATATTTCCTTTTCTTAAACACACACACACACACACACACACACACAATGACTCAGGTGCAAAATCAGAGGGGAAAAAACAGTTATATTCATACTTACTCATTCACAAGGTCTTCACAAATTCCAGCATTGTGGCAAGGGTTGGAAGTGCACTCATTGATATCTTCCTCACAGTGAAGGCCAGCAAATCCCATCTTACAATCACAGCTGGAACAGAAAAATCACTAATATTGATATTTTGCCCCCAATGGAAAAATGAAGATCTTGCTCTTTCCTACTGGCACATGCACAGAGTGAAAAAAAATCAATAAGAACCAATTTAATAATGCTAATTACACATCATATTTGGCGTGATTGTACATACAGTACAGAGACCTATACAGTAGGAATGGATTTTGACAGTTTAACAAAACCTAAAGTAGACTGATGTAGCTTTTTTTTGTTATCAGTTTGACTTTATTTCTGTTTTACATTGCTACATCTATTAAATAAAATGAAGAGTGTGACCTCAGAATAAATCTATTAGCTCCAGGTAATCTATAATCAGAATGGAACCTTTAGAGGACTGAAGGTTTCTACTTGTACTATGGATTAGCAATTGTTCAAAGTCCGTCTTTACAAATCCTGACATTTTCTTGCCTCCTACTGTATGTAAAGCTGCTTATGGATAACACTCTTTACCTGTAACTGTTGACCCCGTCCACACAGTCACCCTGGTTTTGGCATGGATTTGAGCTACACTCATTGGTGTCAATTTCACACCAACTTCCTTCAAATCCTGAAAGATAGATGAGATGGTCATGGATCAGCAAGCCCCACTACACCCTGAAAACGTCAGGGCCGATGATAACAAAGGCCCCAGTGAATGCCATTTTAATGGAACTAGTAGCCCCTGTAGCATATCTCATCTTCCAGCTCTCAGCACTCACTGTTTCCCCTTTGAGAGTGTGTAAGTCTAATAATACTTTAGTGCCACAGACAGATTGGTCTGAGGGTTAGTGGTTTGGGGTTTGGGAGGTGTGTCTCTGTGCGTGCGACTGAGTATGTGTGTGTGTCTATGCGCACGAGAGAGAAAGCAAGTGAGTAGGGGGACATCTTGTTAAGTTAGGCTAAGAGGGAGAGGCTAAGCCCAAGAGCTCCTTTGCTCCTGTTCATTAGGGGGTTGTGGGGCAGGATGGCTAAGCAGATCAGCATGGATGTTTGGTTGTACTTTTGAAGGCAGCTGGGAAACTGTAATGTCCTGCCTGGCGGAGGTATTCCTTTGGTGCTTGGTGTGGTCTGTATGATGGTTTCCAGCTGAACAAATCAAATTGCGTGACTTGGTTGTCTGAAGTAACAGGAATCCATGAATGAAAAGAACTAATGCTGTATTGGATAAAATGATTCCTAACAAGTGACAAAAACAATCTGACTATAAACTGAAAAGATAACTGTGAGATGTTATCACTTCTAAATATCTTGTCATTTAAATTTATAGTAAATTATAGTAAATAAATTTATAGTATTTTTTAAAAATGAAAAATAATCAATAAATCAATCTAATCCATGTTTTTGGTAACATCATCAAAAATGTGTGATGTCATATGACATTGTTGCATGAACATAAAATGTAATATTTACATCTCAGTTAAAACACTATGACGAACAAAATATTAAAGCAATAATAACAGTAGAGTTTGTGACAGAGCTGTGGTACGGAATAACTGAGTGTGCATTGTCTGATTTCCCTTCTTTGAAAATACCTGTGATAAAACTAAAGTTGTACAATATAAAAAAATATGTCTAAATAAAAATCAATTCAGATCAAGTCAGAACGATCCAGCTACTTGAACTGAAACAAATTCACACAAAATTAAAAGACATGACATTCAAACCTCAACATCAAGGTCAAGCAAACAGGTCCATCTTATTGATTCTATGCGGCCACCACTGCATCTGTCACGCTATGAGCAATAATACAGAGATACCATTCCCCGAGCACTTCACCATCAAACTCCTTTAAAAGATCAGACTCCCATAGACGATGACTGTGCTGTCCCTGTAGAGAACCATCTGCCACACATAATTAAAGCCGCAAGAAGCAGACAGCAAAGGGTTAATAAAACAACCCTTTAATGATTGTTAGTGCCGTTATTGTTTCCTTGTCTCATTAAGCTACACCCACTGCCTCAAGTTGGAGTTAAACACACAGCATTTGAAATATAATGGGTTTTGGCTCAGGCTGAATGGTAATTTTCTGCTGAGAATTTGCATTAACACTTTTGAGTTAAAATATAGCACAATTAGAAGCACACTTTAAATTTTATATTATATGACATTATAGCTGAATGATTGATTGCTACATGATTCAGCATGTTCTGGCTTTGTCATTTTTCCCATTTCCTCCATAAGGTCACCATAGATGTCTCAGGGTTTCCAGTGCTGCTTGCAATCATACCACACACTGGGAGATAACACTATATAATGCCCTGTAATGGCAACAATTTTTTGTCATTGCCGTGCTTTCAAAATCTACTGTACCATACTGTAACCATACTTGGTGGAACAGGAAATTGCACAGGCCATAAATTTCTCTGCTCAGGTAGATAAACCAATTGGAAGCTGGTGCTTGCTGTTTGGTTTGTTTTCTAGCTACATGAAGCCCGGCGATATTGATTGTTAAGATTTGTTGAATGATGAATTGCTTAACAACTGGATGGAGATCTCCAAACATCTCTTGCTGTGCATTTTAACCAGCTTTATATCCTATATTGTATATCATTATGTTTACAGTGAAGACAGACAGATTTCCAATACAACTTGTGTGATGATAATGAAAAGAAAAGAAAAAAAAAAAAAAAGCCAGACAGTGACACTGACAAAGCTCTGTGCATCCCGGGACGTAAGAATGGAGGGAATCCATGAGACCACAGAGAGCACAGAGCATCTGGTGAATTATGGGACAGCACAGGTTTTGCAAGCTGGTCTGTCAGTCAAAGCAATGGTGGAGCACCTCGGGGACTATTTCGAATGTCACTGCAATGTAATGCATCTTCTGCCACTAAGCAGTGACTGGAGGCTTCTCTTTGACAGAGTACAGGGAGGGATACCCAAGGCGCGTGCTCACGTAGTCATTCCATCATCTGGCTGGAGCTTCTGTGTGTGATCACTGCTCCCGCCAGTGCATGTCTCCAAGGAGAAGAAATTGTGGGTAATCCCGAGTGAACTGTGAGCTAACCTTGATGGACATTTCAATTGAAACATGAGTGACGTCTTCATTTTAACAGCGTGAATTTGGGTTGGGCCGTTCCATTTATGACTGTAGTCTTCTTATCAAAGTTGCTGTCAGCCCGATGTTTCTTAGAGAGAGGTCGTTTAATATGATACTGCCCACCACTTTTGCAATATAGATTATGTGCTTTTGTGTGCGGTGTCATCTGTGTGCTGTCATACATTACATTGAACATCAGACATCAATTATCACCCAATGTGTGGATGATGTTTTGTCTGCCAAAACCTAAATGCATCATCATCTCACTTTTATGTCACTTGAACTGCCCATAAAGGTTTACAGGTGATGAATCAACACTGTGACTACTGTCAAAATATGGGTTATGGTTGTACACAAGCACAGTAATTCAAAATTGACGAGTGAACGTTTTTTATTTATTTTGAGCTCCGCATGATCTTTCATCTCCTGCGTCTCACATGCTAAGCTGTCAACCTGCCACTTATGATAGTTCATAGTTACATATATCCACCAAATATAGGAAGTCTCTGACATGATCATTCTGTTTAAATGTATGACTCATTTAAAGCAAGAAAAATGAACAGAGGAACTGAAAGACTTCATATGGCTTTGTTTGGTGGTCACTAAATGGCCTGTCAGCAAGAACAGTAGGCTCCTGTCTTGACAGAGCAGGAGCTTCCTCCTAATGCAAAGGTAATTAATGGCCAACACCGTAGTCCTGCATGTGTTTGCCATGACTTTTTGTTGACATGAAAAATGCTCCAACAGTGAGGCAGTTTGTGTCGGGACAGAACGAAGGGGGGGAAACAAAAGGAAAAGAAAAGAAAGGGCCACACTGATCCATCACTGCAGAGAGAATTTGATGGAGTGTTGCTGTACATCTTGGCTTTGTTTTAAAATCCTGTTACATAATTTACATTCTGTCTATCGGAAACACAGCCACAAAAATAAAGTCTTGTGTGAGATTCCATGGGATGAATAGATGATAACTGTGTAATATAGCTGTCAGTTCCAAAAGATTCATCATGCATCAGCAGCTCTGCGCAGCAAACAAATAAATTCAGGAAATTAAAAACAAATACTAATAAAGAAACAAACAAACAAACCAGACGTCAGATGAGTCACCTTATGTGCTCCTTATATTCAATATCTGCATGTTTCTTATGAGTCCTTCGCATGCACTGTCCAAAAACTGGGTTACTGGAATAAGTGGGTTAAGAATGAAAATCTTTTTTTCTATACATAAACACCGTCCTCTGCAACCAATTTACCCCACTGCTACGCACCTGGACCACCTCTTCAGCGATGTCAATGAAGGCACAAAATGATTAAATAGTGAGTTTATTTAAAATGTGTTTACTGTACAGCTGTTACAGTCTATTTTTACACATTATGTATAAATGAAGCCACTAACCTCTTTCTCACACTGGTGCGCAAGTACTTAACCACAGCTACTCTCTGGCTTAGACAATGTTCACAGTAGTTTTTCTTTTTCTACACTTTCAATTGTATTGAGTGGGGTAGTTTGATTTACAAAGGACACATAGAACTTGTTAACAGTGGCTAGTGATTACACTTATTAATCTGTTGCAGCCCGTGCTTGATATGTAACTTTTTTAATATTCATGTTCAACAAGATTGTAAAAGCAGCAGATATCTGCCAAGTGTACAAGAAGTGAGAGAAAAAAAAGGTGTGAAACAGGAGTTCGCTCCAATTGCGCATCTCTGTTAAATTATCCACACTTTATAACCATGTCACTGTGCCGCCTCAGCCTACAACAAAAGACAAACGTGACTATACTCTGAACTTAACAGCTCCATTAAGTAATATTTCTCAAACTTGCCATTAAAACAAATGGCACTCGGTGATGTAAAAAAAAAAAATAAAAAAGCTGCAAGTGCTGATGATCCCACTGAGAATCAACACTCAGTCTGCACCACTACGCTGCTCTCTGCTTAATGTTTTTGTTCACAGGTCCATTATGTTTGAGTCTCAAAGTTATTACCTTGACTTCTATACGACACATGATGTTTTTCAGTAGCTGGCAGATAAACCAGGGCTAAAACGGGGGTTTGCCTTTAAAGAGTGAGAAGAAAAGACGATGCATTTGTTGCTATGCCTTGTGAGTTTGGTTTTAAATCCTCTATCTGTCTATAGAAGATGAAACTTAATAGATAATACAGATAGATTATGGTCCTTTAGCTAGTAACTGATTTAATATGTCAACACATAAAGAAATCTCACTTGTTCATCAGTAAAAATTATAAATATTTCCACTGGCAAACACTTTGAATATGCTTTTGCCACTTTTCAAAATGTTTTTCAAAGATTTTTTTTTTTTTTCACAGCGACTAACTGAGTAAATCACTCCATCTGCTATTAAGAGTGTCCTGCACTGCCCTGCTGTCATAATCTAAATGAAAGAGTACTTTGACTTGATACAGATGCAGATGCACTCATCTAGGTCGCCTTTGGCTGTCACCCTGCACTTAAGATAAACAGACTTCATGTGGATGAAGGGAGGTTACACACAGGCTGCCTTTAGCCATTTGATTGGTTCGCCACAAAGCCTGGCAGCTCTGGTACCAATCAGATGGGAAGACACATAAATAAACAAATCAATAAAATAAATGTACTTATATTAACTATATAAATCTGGTTTGAGAAACATTATTGAACACAGTTAAACCTATGCTGTTGGATATTACATATAAAATGTGTATATTCTCTCAGCACTGTGGTGCTGCTTAGGAACCATTTGTGTATTTTTACCTGCTGTGAAGCATTCAGGGGTTAAACACCAATATGTTACTAGCTACTAATGACTGAGAATTTTTATGAAGGCAGTACCTCTAATGCCACTATGTGCCTGCTGATACTTTTTTTTTCGGTGCAGCTGTTTGGGCTGGAAACAGAGGTCTCGAAGCTAAAAGGGAAGAAAAAAAAAACACCTTTTGCCCTCAGCAGTGGAATATCACCAGCGTGCTGAGATCTTTGCTCACTGAAGGGGCACGATCTCATACTGAGACTGAACACCTGCTACATTTTAATATTTTCTTGCCTCTCTGTGTGCCATCTCTTTCAGAACATTAGACTAGGTATTAGCTCTCCAAATGGGGCCTTGATTTACAGTTCACATTGTAAAGAGCTTCATTTCAACATCGTTTTTACTTCTATTACTTTGCTCCAAGTGAGACTGACATATTATTCAATATCTTCACAACTTTTACTTCTTCTGCTGTACGCGGAAGAAATGTTGAATTTGCATTGAATGTAAATTCAGTTCTGTTTTTCAGCATTTATTGTGTGATTAGTAATTTCCCTCTTTGTGACAGATTTCACTGTTCTGTGCAGAAGTCACAACACGCACAGGAACATTGTTCTTCAATATCACTCCTGGAACTAAGATGTCACAGGGTGGAGAAGGTGAAATACAGACGTATCTTCATCATGGTTTGTGATGTTTGTAAGAAAATGACCAGTGGGGACTTTCCTGCAGAACAGTAGGTCACAGAAATTTTTGGCTTTTATAATGATCTCAAAGCTATTGTTGTGACAATTTCAACTTTCTTTAAAATGGTGATGATTTATGATTCCAAAGCCTAACAACTTGTAATTGTTCTTTATATCATAGACGAGGGCGCTTTTACAATGTGGTCACTGAACGCCTCTCTTTCATGGACCATTATTCTATCAAAGACATGTCTGTGATCTCAGTAATTGTACTATGGGGAGAAAGGATTATTACAAAGGCTTCCTGTCACAGTATATTGGAATGAGTCGTGAATCAACGTTCGACACATTTTATATTTTTACATTATTGTAAATCTCTTAAATATAACCTCTACGGTCTAAATGCCACTGTAACACCTCAGCCTGGACACTGAGATTTGTACTTTTCTCTCTAAATAATGTTTATTATTATCGTTATTAAACATCTTATGACAAAAAGCAAGGACAAATGATTAGTTTGTAATGAATTTATGATTAAAATGCATAAGGATAATAAGCTAAATCTTGTTAATTTAAAGTATGTATTAAGCAATATAGGTAGTGCATTGGGTTGTGTATCGCTATACTCAGAAAAAGGAAAAGGTCAGTGACATCAACAACCATCTGCCAGGGCATCTGGCAATGGAGACATATCTAGTATTTCCTGTCTCCTCTATAAAAGAGAATAATCACTTGAAATGAATGAAGCGAGGACAAGCTTTTCCAACACATCTCTGGCAACACGTACCCTCAACACATCTTTTTCAATATCATATTAGGTATGTGTCAGTTCTCCTGTTGGCACAGATTCACAGTAGCTCATTAACCAACTGTTTGGTAGGACACAATCTCAATCTTGTGGAAGGTGAAGGCTAGTGTAGCATGCCATGCAAATAAAGGGGTTTGTTCTCCATCTGGCCAGGAACACCTCTGGGGATATTCTGAACCATGGAGACCAAATGGTTTTTGCATGTAAAGGGTCCACAGAATCTTCCTGAATTAATTCACCACACCGCAAGAAACTTATTTGTCCACTTGCGATGGACTAGAGGCATACCCATTGTCCCCCTGTCAAAAAGCTCACTTTTTAACACTGAGATATGCCAAGTTGTACCAATCAAATGAAAAAGTGCAGGGCTCAGGCACACTCTAATGTAGATGAAAAATCACATGACATATTACGGAGTCTTTAGTCAATCTAAAACATCAAGCGTTGCTGTGACATGGTGTTCTTCTGATATTGAAATACAAAAATATGAGCCATTATTACTTTTAGTCACTAAGACCAAATGTCATTTCAAAGACCATTTAAATAAAAAGGGATTCAGAAAAGGGACACACACTCTGCTATTGAGTTTCAGCAAAGTCACATGGTCACTAATGCATAGATTATTACTCCCAATGAGAAATTCTTAATGTTGCTGAGACGTGAGACATACAATTTTCTTAAAATTAGAGTGACGTCTTATAAGCCAGCTAATGGTCTGGCTCATAACCTCAACTACAGTGCACTGTTCAAGTGTAGTTGTAGTGATAATGTGCATCTGTGAATTTAAACCTAATAGTGGTGCAAAGCATCATATGACATTTTATAGGCATCTTTTTAAAATAGTGGATCAATAATTGAGTAAATTTATAGTTTTTGGACAATTCTTTGCAATATTCATGGATTTATCTTTGTGTTTCTGTATCCACTACTGGGTAGCACAAATGTGTAATGGATTTGATATTTTTCTGTATCATAAACACAGTTTGTTGACAGGGATTTTGCTGTTCACATGCAGAAACTCTAAGCAAACTCGTTAGCAAACTAAACAAGGACACTCAGGCCTATAGACTGTGTACAGAACTCAGAATCAGCTGTAACTCTGCCATGTACTGTAATCCTTGTTGAGTGATGCTGCGCGTGTTTGTTTCATTTGTTGTGGTTGTCGGCCAAGTAACCCTCGCCCCCAACCTCTAGCCTAACTCTCCCATTTTCAGGTTGCTCTTCTATCAGCCTTGGCACTCCCTGCTGAGGCTCCTCATTAAGAGGAAAGTGGAACATCTGTGCTGGTCAGGCAAGATGACTTAGGCCTCCTGGTCAGAGGCGCAGCAGAGAATCACTGCTAGGAAGAACAAAAACTTCCTGCAGGAGCTCTCTACAATCAAGAGAATATACCTGCTTTCTTTTTTTTTTTTTTTTTTTTAAGAAGATCTTTTCAGCTGGCTCTGGTTTTATTCTGGCCTGCAGGTTCTTCTCTTCTCACAGTATACCTTTGTAGACAAAATTCATTTCCATTGTGGTTTTATAAACCCCTTTAAAGCTGCTCCCAGTAGGCACCTCGTAATGGCTGCCTTTTAGTTTTTGTTGAATTGATGAACACTAAAGTTGCCACATCACCCCTTTTTGTGAGACTGATGTAGCCACAGAGAAGCGTCTTGGGAAACCTACGACCGCACTCTTAGCCTTACAACACAGTCTTTACAACAACTTTGGAGAAAATTGATCATTAAAGCCACTGGTAAACTGCTTATCTTTTATAAAAGTACTCTGTCATCTCCTATCGGATATTGTCATAAGACCGGCCATAAAAAATATGACAGTGACCATACAGTATCAGAGTATTATCATTGCCTCCCTTCACATTAGATGCAGTGTTTCTTCAATCAGCAACGAGCTCAATGTAGCACATCTGAATCTTGACACAAAACCAGAAATAGATAAAAATAGATAATAGACAATATTTTAAACAACATACAATAACATTATATTATGTGTAAAGAGGAACTATTGTCCTGTTTTCTTGAGGCTGCTACCAACACATATTTGACAATTATTTACAGTGGCCCTGAGAGCTCAGTGTACTAGATCTTAAAAAAACACATGCAATGCCACAAATGTGCTCCATATTCAGAAAAAGTCATAATCAATCTGACAACGGATGCACTGCAAAATAAAAAAGACATGAAAATAAATGTGCTGCAAATTCAATGCTCAACACATATTGACTGAAGTGTTTCCAAAGGACACTACAAAGCATTGGACCTGGCCAGGACCTATTGTTCAATACCGAATTCTGACTTTTTAATTTGAATGCATTAATTAACAGATTAGCCAACTGATAATGAGAGTGAGAGTTAGAGAGAGACAGTCAGAGGGACAGAGAGAGAGATGATGACATGGTGCACAGTGGCCACAAGTTGGACTCCAACCCAGGCTCCCGTGGTCAGGATTATACCTTTATGGTAACCCACCTCCCACTTTTGCATCCGCTGACAACACGTCTTTTTTGTTGTATGTCTGAACTTGTGGCACGTTTATCTCTACGTGTTAGGCTTTTGTTTTTTCGCAGAGCATGGTGTTGTCAAATGGATAAAGATTTTCTGAACTTCGCAGCACGTTTGTGTCCTTGCACATGTTTTTTCCTCCAGTTGCCGTGTGTTAAGCTCTCAGGGCCGGCGGATCTGTTTGGGTGGAACATTTGCATGAGAGGAGGTGAACACTGTCGTCAAAATAGCTAATTCCCCACAAAGAAAACGCCACAAAAAATAACTGAGCTGTCTGTCGACTATGTGACTGTGTGATCCAAATCCTCATCAAAAGTTGCCATTTTCAGCGTGTAGGCGCTAGATCAGAGGCTGCTGTTGTTTCCTGTGGCAAGGGGGGATTTTGATAGCACTAACAGACAGGGCAGACAATTTACTGGTCTAGCTCGAATACAAACATTCCAATATCAATATGCATGTATGTATAAAGCACCGCAGTGGTTGGCTGGCTACTGCTGACTCATCCTCCACCAAAAACAAAAACTGGCTAAACAACTAGGATATCAGCTTCATGCTATCTGTCTGGAAAACATAACCCCAGTCTAGACAACTGATATGTTCCATAATGGAGTGTCATTAACAGGAGACACCTTCATGTCCACCCTGAGGCGTATTTTACCATGGAGTACCTGCCATGTTTCCCAGCTGTGTGCATGCAGAAGAGCACAACCTGTCTACATTTGAGTGGGGATTGTGTGGGCTAAAGTTTGATGCAGTTGGATTGTGTACCTTGTGGCATTTGAGCTGTGCAGCAATAGTGGTCAGGGGCTATCATGCTTTCATTTGGTTACGTAAGATTCGGTGTCTAAAAGCAAATGGGAGGTTTTGGATTTAAGTGCTGTTTTGCTGGGCACATGAGCATGTTTTTAAAACATATTGCTGCAGGACTCTATTAAGTGCCAATTGAGATGTTTCAGTCTCATGTCATATAAATGAATCAATCTCGCCCTTTCAATTCAATTTAGCATCCTGCACTTTCTACCGCACTCAGGGCAAAATAGCAAAAAAAATGTGGCTAAAAGCACAGAAAAAAAAATGTCCATCTGATGTTGATTTTGTAACAAGTTAACCTTTCTAATGCTCACTCTGTGGTGTCCATCTTTACTGTGCGGGATGAGATTTGCTTATGGCAGTGGATCTGGCAGACACAGGCAGACAAATTCTAATTTAATTAGGCCTGGGAATAATGCAAAGCCTACACAATTTCCTTGACAAATAACCTACACTGAATGGCAAATAACAAGTCTGTAAAATTGTTATGCTGGGAACAAGCCACCGGTTGTATAACAGCTCTGTGTTTGTTGAGTAGTAGCTATGTAGGATGGATTTATGGTGAATAATAATGGAGAGTAGCGAGAAGTGAAAACGACCAAGCCCACGCAAAGCTCTTGGTGTAATGTATGCAGCCAGCACCTAATTTCCTATTCCTCTCCAAGGAAGCCTTCTGAAACTAACCCAGCCGCTCTATTTATATCTGGCAACATCTTTTCATCTCCGCTCTGACAGAGCCATTAGGTACAGCACAACCCTATAGCGTCTTGACCTTCTCGCTGAAAAGTTTGGATGTTAAAACACAATATCATTTAGAGTTCCTCAACAATCAGAGAGCTCAGTGATAAACTTCCCAACAGGACATTTCTACCAAGCAAATGGGCCACTCTCATTGTCCATGACTAATGTTTTGTTTTGTTTTTAAAAACTGACAGAGCTTGTGTGCTTATGTGGTTAGTACTCTATCAAATGTGCATGTGTGTGAAGTCAAGCCTGAGTGGGTGTGTATATCTTAGTCATATCAGTCATGCTGGCCATGTGTGTTTATATCTAAAATAAGGACACAGTGATGTTTCAAGGCTTTAACGCTCATGCACAATATGTTTGGCCTTCTGCGTGAGCTCATATCTCATGTCTCATCACTATAGATTGTACATGTGACAAGCTGTGGTCACTTGAGATAAATGTAATGATTTAAACAACCTACAAAACAAGCTACAGGGTATATTTTGCCATATTTGTTTAGTCAATTAAGGCCATTTACCGAGTACATGAATAGATGATGAAGAAAACAGTGTTGACGTCATTTGAATCCATTGCCACAGACATCGACTTGAGTTGATGCTGACGCCTGGCCGTTTTGCTAAGAATCAAACTAACATCTTTCAGTGGCCGAGTTTCCATGTGTTTGACTCCATGATGTGTGTGTGTTTGTGTGTGGTCTTGGGCATCAGGAAGTTAACAAAGATTCTAAACAATGTGGTCAGTTTTACACAAGATTTTACTGCCTAAAATCTGGACCAGCAAATCAATAAGGATACATTATGGCTGCAGAATTCATTTACAATTATTATTGTATGTATGGAAAATTATTTATGTAACCCCACCTCCTTAGATTTCTTTCTTTCTTTCTTTCTTTCTTTCTTTTAGCTAGGACCACAACAATATAAATAGTCAGCGACTTTTATCTTTTGCTATGGTGAGGGGAGTTAATGGCTTTACCCGGACGACTTGTTTGGACACTTAATGAGTGAAAGAAAGGAGAATGAGCAACAACATTATGCAAAAGAGAAATAGCTATTTAGTCGGGAATTGAATGCAATGACATGCCATGTATTTTAAGTGCTGATAAGTACACATTAGGCTAATGGGATGTGGCCAGAGGTTTTAGGTTACATTGTTTTGTATACAAAAAAACAGCACAATGATTTAATTGAACAAAAAGCTGGGTTGTGGCCATGTGCTGTTTCTACAAAAAAATTTAATAAGAGTAATAGGGAGGTAGGATGGGGGGGGGTTACACTCAAGGTTGGTGAACTGAGAGCTACTGTAGTTCACATGGACAGTGTCATGAACAACAAAGCGACTGCTAGTTTTAATTGACCTTGATCATCTACACTTACAGTAGGCCACCGAGAGAAAATCAAAGCGAGATAAAGCACTTGGCAATGTGTTCTCTTAACAAGCAAAAAGGTCAAAAATCACTTAGTCTTGCTGTTGATCATTCTTTGCAAAAAATGATGTACAAAAATACAGCATGCCTTGCAATCAGTTTGCTTAAAACCCAATTTAATGACCAGATTCCACCTGTGAGGACTAGTCATCTCTACCCCCGATGGCAGCACAAAATAAACATCTTACTGTTCTGTACGAATCAATCATCTTAAATCTTCCCTGTAGGAAAACCTTTACTGTTCTTATGTGGCACATTTTTTCCGTGTCTGGAGGAAGGTCCGACACATGATTTATGCACAGGAAAACAACATCATTGTCTCTGTTGATTTAGTAACTCTTTGGGAAACCTCATACATTTCAGAGAAGAGATAAAAATGACGCATGCTCAACTGTGACGGGAATATTTTTCATATTCTTGCTGGAACCTTTGATCACTGACATACATGTTTTACCTGTGGTTTTTGAACTGTGGGTTTTTTGTCATGTTTTAAATAGGAACGACATTCGGTAACCTACTGAACAAAACGGTGTAGTTACACTTCAAAAGTAGGCTACAGAAAAAAAATAAAAAGCACTATTAGTATGAAGCTGTGGTGGTGTGTTCACTCACCAGCTGGGCATCTGCAGGAGGCTGTTCCATCGGAGCGTGTCAGGCAGGTGGAGTTGTGCAGGCACGGATTGTGGAGGGGGTCACAGGGGTCATAAGGCTGGTTGCACAGGGGGCCACTGAAGAAGGGGGGACAGGTGCAGGAGAACTCCCCGGGTACGTCTGACTCCTGACACTGAGCTCCATTTAGACAGGGCCCAGAATCACACTCATCCACATCCTCTGCACAGTCCACACCTGTCCACCCCGGTGAGCACAAACACCTTGGACACACCAGAGAGGAGATGGGATACTGTAGAGGTCTTTTTGGCTTAAATTAAAATGAATCCTAAATAAATAAACCCTTATATACAATGGAGCCAATAACAGGTGTAGCTGCAGCACTGTGAGGGTGCTTCAGATAAACTAACAAAGGGCATATATAAGTATATGTACATACATTGGCAGTGCACTTATGGATCTTTGGGTAAGATAGTGTTGGGACTTCATAGGTTAATTGTATTACTGGTCAGAGCAGCTTTTAATTCTGGACAGCTGAATGTAGGACACAAGAGGTTAGAGCACTGAGTGGGGATTAAATGGAAATGTATGAATGCTAGAGAGAGAGAGACTGAGAGAGAGAGAGAGCGAGAGAGAGAGAAGAGGGAAACTAGAGTGTGTGTGAGTCTGAAGTATCTGCTCTTAAAGCTGGTGACTATTCCACTTGGTGGCAGTGAGTACCCGAGCACTACCAACCACTCCACCTTTCGTTCCTTTCCATCCCCCAACTTTTCCACCTGAAGCAGTTTCACTTCTCCCCAGCGGGAGGGGCAGGAGAGGAGGGCGATAGAGGGGGGTGTGTGTGGTGGAGTCGGAGGGGGCATTAGCTGAAGCAGATACACCAGCTTTTTCCTCCAATGAGTCACAGATCCCCTGAAACCTTTTCATGCTGTGAGCCATTGATTGACTCATTTGTTTTACCTGCCATCTGCAATTCATTATCTCCGCTGCCAGTGGAAGGACATATTGCTATCTCTGAACAGCTTCTTTTTCTGCATTTATTAACTGGCTGATGCACCTCGTGAGGACAGTGCCCTCGAGCCAGCTCATACACCTACTTGTAGCTGTTGAGAAGGTCTGTGCAGGTGGCATTGTTTTTGCACGGCTGTGATAAACATTCATCAATTTCTTGTTGGCAGTACTCCCCCTCCCAGCCGGGGTGACACACACACTCATAACTCTGCAATGCAAACAAAAAAAGGGAAGTACTATTAGATTTACACTGAAATGCAGAGACACCTTAAATCTGTACTTGTCTTGGTATAGTCTTTTATGGTTTTTAAGAGTCTAGTATTTATAATCACAATACACACCTATATAAACATATGGAAGCTGTTAATGATGTTATGGAGCAGTCAGAGGGCATTCTGCCACTTATTTGTTAACTTATTTATACCTGTTACATTTGAGAAAAGAAATGTAGCAACGCTTAATATACTTGATTAAACTCATCCCAATTCTCTTTGAAAAAAAAATGTTGCAGAATAAAACCTCCCACTCACAAGAAAAAGATCTTTCCTGTGGAAATCTGTTTAAAGTGTGGCAGAGTCATGCTTGTCTTAAATTTTCACATTACTGCTATGCAGATGTATTCCTCCTACCTCCCACCCTCTGGATAAAATGCAAGCCTGTTTTTTCCACGCCATTCAAGGTATGTACCGTACAAGCCTTTCTTATCGAGCATGCAATATTACCACTGCATATTTTGTCTGGAAAAGGAATTTTCATAGGCAAGCAAACATGCAAAAGTATAATGGATTAAGATTTGTCAGGAGTCCTCTATCAATGAATATATATATATATATATATATATATATATATACATACATATATATATTTACTGTACTGTAAGAAACTGCTTAAAGTCCTGCCCTAACAAATCTTTTACATTCTCTCCTCTCTCAGTATTCAAAGCTGAATACGGACCACTCATCCTTTATTTCATCATGGCAATCTACATTATGATAATTAATCACGACACAGGAGATGAATGGTTTGTTTGTACTGGTTTAATTTAAATTCTTCTTTGCACATCCAGGATGAAGGTTGTCGTATGGTCAAGGGTTTTTCAGGATTCCTCACTGCCAACATCCCATCTAAAAGGTCCTGGGTGCTGCTGGTTGAATGCATGCTAATCTGTATTTCATACACTAGAGGGGAGCCGTTAAACTTTGTCTGATATAATTTGTACACTGTGGGGCCTATGGTTGTGGAGAGAAAATGCCGTCATCTCGTGATAAATTAGATACCTCCAGGAGACTCCAATTCCTTACCCCTGGCAATAGAACATAATCTCATTTTTGCTGCTAAGTCACCTTCAGGGACAGCAATTCTCCAAAATAAGCTAAAGCTCTGTGGGACACTGTTCACAGAGAGGAATAGCTGCACTGTAAACAAGACTATGTGGAAGGAGTTTCCAAAAGCTCTACCCATTTGAATGATGAGTTGAGTAAAGAAAAAAACAGAAAAACAGAGAGCAGTGTAACTGGAAAAATATTGGTTGAAATTTCATTACATCCCTCATATCACAGCCCATTTCTTTCTTATGCAGTGTGTCCTTTTGTCTTTGGATTTGGAGCCTTTGGTTTATCCTAGAAAATTACTCTGAAATGTTTGAACCAGGATTCTGCGCAGGGACAATTTTGAAACCTTGTCACAGAATTCCTTGTAGGCTATTTCATAATACAGGGAGGAAAAAAGGAGCACTTGTCCTTCAAATATCCTGAAATTGCTACAGTGGCACTTTCCAAAAATCAATGTGTCTTTACAACCACAAGAGAAGATGCTGGTTTGCTGCTGGTGGTGCTTATGAATAGCACAAAGTCTTCAATGAAAGAGCAAAGTTAGTGTTTGTTGTGTGTCAAAGTGTCCATGCCAGTACACTTTGTTCAATAAGTGACAGGAGAGATAAAAAAAAAAAACAAGTGCTTTTCCACTCCCTGAATAGACATGTATAACACATCACTGTGTGGTTTCTTGATCAATAATCTGACTTTTGCTATTTTTGAAATGAGGTTGACTCATTAGATAAAAAACTGACCGTCATTTAGCGGTTGCTATGGAGGAAGGTCACTGACACATTCTGAGAGCTTAAAGATTAGATACAGAAATTGCCATGGTTCATTTGAACAGTTGCAATGTGGTATTGAAACAGTAAAAAAATAAGTTCAACGCATATTATAAATATCAGAAGTTCTGAAATACTTGTAAAAATTAATTTCTCTTTTTTCTTGTCCCTATTTCGCCCCACCCGAGCTTTGTGTTCATTAAATAGACCTCATCTTTCTTACATACACAAATCTTCCAGAGCAGACTTATTTAAACCCCGAACATTAGGTGTGAACTATTAGTTATTTGTCTTTGTCAGGATAAAAAAAAAAAAAAAAAACTGAACACAAACCCAACAACTTTATCTATGACACATCTGTTTCACTGCTGCAATCTGTTAGCAAATAAGCAGCTGTTGGAAAAAGGCCCCTGGTACTCATTGCACAGTTTGTGAGCAGCATGCAGCTCCCAGGGCCTTTTTGCAGCTGCAACAGATCAATGTTATTGGCTTAAAAAACAGTTGAATAACTACAGAAGTAGGGCTGCGCCTTGCAAAAAGGAAACTTGAAATGATCTGATAAAATGATCTTTTATACACAAGTGTGGGTATCTGTATAAGCAGACATCAATGCTGGATGACCTCTCGCACATAATGTGCTGAGTGGAAAATCACTTGATGTACAGCTTACAGCCTGAAATCCACAAACTCGGTTTTCATTTATTGTTTCAGCAAGCACTTACAAAGAATCTACTGACCCTGCACGCAAAAGGCAAACCAGACATTGTCTTGCTTATCCAAAAGATACAACTGAAATTCAATTTGAACTGAGCTACATTATCTTAGCTGTGACTGTGGAAGCTGTGGGTAATGCACTGTGCTGCAAATGTAGTGTATTTTTCAGGAACAAGGCAAACCATGTCCTGCGAGTGGCCATTTTTACACTTGACATTTGACAGTGACAGGCGTTCATAATTGCCTGTCTGTGCCTACACATGCTTTACCTAGTCAGAAATGGCACACCTTGATAGCAGCAACAGAAAACATACTGTTATATTGAGTGGCTGACAGAAATATATAATAAAAAATATAATATATAATATAATATAATTCTTTATTTGCAGTGTATGCAGCCTACACACTTGTGTCTAATGCTCAACCTTTTCAACCTAATTAGTTGATTTCTAGTTGCAAAAGAAGACAGACACTGGTTGTCTCTTTCTCATATTCAACCTGTTTGTTGAAGACTCCTGTGTTTTTGTTTCTGGGTATACTTTGGTTCTCTTCTGGTCATTTTAGTTCCTAAAAGCTTAGTCCGGAGGGTATAAATGACATAATTCACATAATTTGTCTATTAGGAGACACAATAAAGAGGTGCATTTATTAGACATAGACATGTTTTGTTTGTATCGTCTTTCATTAAGACACGTGAAACTTTCCCACTGAGAATAACACCAGACAAATTTGGTGAGAATTTATTCACCTGAGCCATGTAGGCATATTTTATTCTTTCCAATGATATGCACCATTGTTTATATTTTACTACAACAGATATACTTTTAGTCAATACCTGCTTGACAGTCATCAAATGTAATAGGCTGTGTTACAATATGCGATTCAGGCCTGTCAATATTTTAAGAAAACTCCTGTGTTTTTCAATGAGTTGCCAAATGTAGCGATTAATGGAGCACTGGACTGTTTTCAAGGCTTTCAAAGGCCATTACATCACTCTGTTATACTGCCAAACAAAACTGTCCACTCACCAGATGGAGGTCCTTACAGTCAGAGTTGGGACTGCATGAACTGTTCACGCAGTCATCGATGTCTTGCTCACATCTCGGCCCGGCATAACCTGGACTGCAAAGGCAGTAAAAGCCGTCGACAACTGAAAGCAGAGAAGTGGGACAGTTACAGCACCTTGCATCATAAATGAATTCACTCCGCTATCAGTATGTGCTATATCCCTACACAGGTAAATGTTGATTATGAGCATAAAGAATAATCCCTCACTTCGATATCTTTTTAAGGGAGTAATGCCATTAAAGTAAAAGTCCTCTGCTGTATCCGTCAAAGCTGCTCTCGCTAGATCTACGTGGATGGTACCGCCTCCCTCCCATCAGTCTGATGGAGCTGGACACTCTAACCACCTTTAAATGAACCTGTCTGCAATGGCTATTGAGTCCTCTTCTCTCCTACCACTTTTCTCGTCCACCCTCTGTCATTTGTTTCCACACTCTCAACACACTTTCAACAAACTGAATAAAGGGAGAAAGCAGGAGAAAGCAGGGCAGCAGGGGAGAGAGAGCATTTTCAGGGTCATTCTTTATTCAGATGTTACAAATGTGCCAATTTCTTCCATCAGAAGTTAGGATCTCCCATGTCTAATAATGCATTCCTTCCTCTCCTTAATTATTAACGATGTTAAAGAGGGATGCATCACTCTGTTTCTCCAACACAACACTGGTGTACAGGCAGCCAGTGACAGAGGTAATTGCAGTTCTTACAGGAGTGAATTTATTACTTCCCCAGTCAGGGTCCCAGGATTCTTCATTATCCCAAAGATTTACCACGTAATCTATGCTGTCACTCTGTCTTGGTGCGTGTAGCTGCTATTACTCTCATTAAATGCTTTAGGTCCTGGGTGGCAGCAGCATTACTCATCTCAGCCACTATGGCTATGCAGTGCTCTCCCTGGTGGCTGGCTGGCTGCTGCTGAGCACTGGCCAATAGGTCCTAGAAGCCTGCCTCACTAACCTAAGGCGAACTGGCTGCTCTCAAGATTAGTCAAGACAGCTGGCTGAGGTCTACTGTAGCACAGTGAAGGATGGGATACTCTTACATAGTGATCCACTGCCATCACTGTTTTGTTCCGGCGAACGCCAGATGAAACAACATTGGCAGGATTTCAGAAATGCTGTGAAGGCTGAAAGTTAACACTGCAGCACAAATATTTTTCTACTGAATATCTACTTTGATTTAGAGCAACTGGTACACAGTGACTGTGTATATATATATATGTATATATAAAAACACTTTAATTCGCGCAGCTTCCAGTTTTTGTCCTTCAAAAAGTAACAAAGTAATATATATATATATATATATATATATATATATATATATATATTACAATCACTGACTAACTGATGATAAGAAATCATCAACTTTAGGGACAATTATTATGATCAGTGAGATTTTTAATAAGTTATGTCAAAGATGGATGACATAGAAGTGAAATGTTATTGGATAGCCACAGGAAAAAAATAGAAACAATATTCTGCCTTGAGCTTTGATTATATTAATTTTGTCATTTATCATCCATTATTCAGATTACAACACAACATTGATGCTTAATTGATTCCCTTTTACAGTTGTGTTAAGAAACTAATCAAGCCTGCTCCAGCAGGTAATGTCCTAGATCCTCACATCAGATGGAATAACTCCACTCTCATAACACCCTAATTAGCTGCAACGGTGACCCGATTGAAAACTGCCTGTCAGCCTGTAAGTGAGCGAGGCAAAATTTGACATATTCACTGCCTGTGTATGTGTGAGTGTACAGTGTGTGTGTGTGTGTGTACGTGTGCGTGTGTGTGCGTGTGCTTCCATTTTGAGTGTCTGCTATTAAGCGTGCTGGCATGATAGGTTGTTTCATACCATCATAGCAGAAGCCGTGAAGACAGGGGCTAGAGCTGCACTCATCCACATTGATTTCACAGCGGGGGCCCGTGAAGCCACGGCGACAGTGACAGCGGAAACCTAGAGGGAAATGGTCCTGATCCAACTCCTCCACACACACTGCACCGTTCTCGCAGGGATTACTGGCCTCACAGGGCAGGAACTCACAATTATGACCTGGAGTGAGTCGAGGAAACACACACGTGAAGACCTTCCAGCAGACTATAGTGTGTAGACACACAATATAGACCTGGATATATTAAAGATTAAATCCATATTGCACATTTCCTTGAACCTGCCCTTGCAATAGATCAAGTGCTATGTCAAGCTTACTCACTGAACAAAGTGACAAAGAGCCTGAGAGAAAGACAGGCAAGGAAACGTCTCACAAGCGTTCGAGCACAAGTTGATTCAGAGTCACTTGTTGAATTTAAAATACTATCAATTTTTAGAAATAACCTTTCCTTTTTCCCCTCATGCATATACAGTCAAATACAGTTTTAAATGCACTTTCGTGGACAGTCAAACAGGTAGCTACTTCTTGAATTTCAGTGGCTGAACAGACAAAATCAAATGTCTGATGATGTTATATGGTGCCTAAAATGTTACAAAATCATTTTGTGCTTGTGACAAAACAATTTCCAACAGAATAGTTTATCTTAAGCTCTGATTGGCAGTCATTTTCCGTGCTGATTTAAAAGCACACCTGTGGCTGTCTACCAGTCGGCTTCATTACTTATGTGCTTGCTGAAAAATTACCACTCGCACTATTAAGATTTTTGTGTCAGTCACTTTGTTTTAACTGCCAAAACTGTACAGACAAATTAAAATGCCAGGCGTCATTATGCTCAGGTCATGCATAAAGCAAACATCTGTTGAAGACAATCACTCCTCTCAAGCTCAAAGAAAAAGTTATGAAATGCAAACAAAGGGAAAGAAGGAAAGAGCATGCTTGAGTGCAAACTGTTGATTAAGATAGCGAATGCACATTAAATCACTTAACACAAAATCATGAATGTTGCAGGGTTAAGGGTTACAGCCAAATCAGACATGGCACTATGGGTGTGTGCTGTGCAATAGCCATATGAAGAAAAATGCAGAGAAATTATGAATAGTCAATAAGCAGATGATGTTGTGCAAAAATCATCCCAAAACATCCTGGTGAAATCAGTGGCTTATTTCTAGAGGAATCATTCGCCCTGAGTGGGTTCTGCATGGTTCCATCAAACTTTATGTCAGGCCCATTATGGCTTTTGGCTGAGCCAGCAGGCTGTTTCTGCCTGAGTTAGTTAAGAATCTGACAGGTTCAGAAAGTTTAAACCTGGCTAAGTCAGCTTACGACATAGAAATCTGGTGGAAATATTTTAAATTTGGTACATTCATGCAGACATTTTTCCAGTCATCTGGGAAAAAAACAAACCAGTCCATCGCTGAGAGTTTTCTTAGACGACGTATTAGCTTCTTTCAATGACACTTTCAAAATACTACTGAGTGGATCTCCGAAGTGTGAACAGGTTGCCAGATCTGTCAATCCCACTGAGAATCAACAACCCACTCTAAAGCTATTAACCGTGTTTGGAGCTCTCACCAACTCCAGGACTGTAATACAGCAAAGCGTTTACTGCCAAGTCCCTTGTTTTGTGGCTACATTTGGATATACTGAGTAACAATGAGCATATACCAGTTTGGAGAGTGGTAGCAAGCTTGTCCATTAAATTAATTTGCTTAATTTGTTTCTGATGCTTTCCCTTTCAAATGACTGAGGTTTTACAAGGACCAGAGTTGAGGTACTGATTAGGCCTAAAAACAAATTGTTAACAACTGAGGCTTCTGCTTCTGTAAGATGCAGATTTGTTAAAATCTTCAGCTACAAAGCAATTTGTTCCAATTAGGACACAAACTAAGTCTTCATCTATTTATTTATTGCTGTGGTTACACAATACTTTCCTTATGTATGGCAACAAGCAAACAAAAGTTATTATGCATATGCATGAGTCACAGTCTGTGCTCTGTTGTTTTAATATTAGAAAAATAAAACAGAAAATGTCATAAAGTGTCATGTCTGGAGTTTTCCTGTGTTTGGTTTTATTTCCAACTTTCTCTATTTATAGCATATTTAAGGTACCACATCATGGACCGGCCTCTCCCATGCCTTACAGTAGAGAGGGTGTTCAATGGGTAATTGACTATGTGTAATTTCTGTACTTTCCATATCCCTGTGAATTACTGCTGAAGACATTTTCATTGGAGCTCTGAATCTTCTTTCTTACACTGTCAGTATGTCTTTGAAGTACCTTTTTATAAATTCCATGTGCCTTTTTCTGGAGTCATTTCCTCCTGGACAGGCTGCTGTAAAGCCCAGATTTGTGAAGTGTCGCACTGACTGTTGTCCTTCCAGGAAGATCTCAAGCCAATGAGCTCATTAGATCTGTCTGTGGAGGGGTCCTTGGGTTTTGACCAAGGTCCTTCTCGACTGGTTGCTCAATTTGTTAGGATGACTGCGTCTAAGAAAAGTCTGTCTGTTTTTACACATTCATTAATTACAGAGCCCTTTGTACTCTTGTGAAATCCCACAACTAGATTATATCTGCTGACAATGTCTTACAATGACTTTGTGCAAGAGTCTCGCCTCGTACATGCGCAGTTAACAGTAGCTCTCTAATAGTAACAAAGAGCTTATGTTTTGTTGTTATTATTATCATAGGGATCTGGTAATTGAAAACATCAATTCAAAATGTTTCATCACTCATTTCAATTAGTTGCAGTTGCAGACAGAATCATACATCTAAATTGATTAAAATGTATATTATACTAGCAAATTCTATATAAAAAACTAAACCTATGAATAAGTTACTTGATTTGTAATATATTCATTTGTGATAAGGCAAGAATAAAATCATAAAACTAAAACATTGTAATTTGGATTTACATGTAAGCCCTGCAAATGACTGGCAACCTATCCACGGAGCACCCTGCCCCCACCCTATGTCAGCTGGGTTTACTAAAATTGATAATGCCGTACACTGACAATTTAGTCTTTTCCCTGACTAAATGATATAAGTTGTCAGTTGTGTGGCAGAAGCCCCTGCCACAGTTTACATCTCACTAATTACTCAAGTTTTCCTTATTTAACTACAGGTAGCAAATGAAGATGTACTCATTTTGTTCAGACATGTGAAGTGAGTTCAGACAGGTGAAAATAATAGCATGTGAAGTTAATTAACTTTGCTTTTTGTCCCCATTCCCTCAGTGCTCATTACCTTTAAATGGAGCCACACATTGGCAGAAGTAATTACCAGGCTGGTCAATGCAAGTGGCTCCATTCTTGCAGGGAGATGAAGCACACTCGTCAATGTCAAGTTCACACTTTGTACCTTTGACAGAAAAGAATGCAGGTTGATAAATATGTTATATCAAAAGGTCACTGACATGAAAGTTTGGCAGGTCAGAGCTAATCAATGAACACTGTTGGTGTTGGTGGTGTAAGTTAAACCAGGAATGAAGGTTTTTCTGTCTTATAGATGCCAGCTTGTACTTTTGTTCATACTACATGCTTGCTGACATCGCTGCAAACAACCACAACCTTTTATACATAAACTAAAGCTGAGAACGCAGCTCCTTTGTGATCATAAGCCTCAGCTCTGCAGTCAGTATTGCTGTTTATAATGCACTGTGAACCATGCACAGTGGGAATTATTAGTGCTTATTAGGAAACAGTTCAAATCTGTTACTGTGTTTGACTTTTAAGGGTGGAAATGCATCATCTTTGTTTTAACATGAAGTCATTATTCATCTTTATACTTGAAACAGCTGGCTTCGCAGCACCACATGTGGGGATATAATTATTCAGCAAGACTTCAAAATGTGTGAAAGTATTAAACCTCTCCACCGTCTCTACACTATTTCAAGGAGCTGCTGGCAACTGATTTTATTTCAAAATGTACCTGTTGTACTGCCAGTACTTTATTTATGAATAAAGATCTGGCTATCTAAATGTGTTGTTTTAACTGGAGACTAAAAACACAAAGGAAGCAATCTCTTTCCAAATGCAGGTCAGGTTATTTGTCACCTAAGAGAAATTACAAATGGGCATCTGCATACTGTAGATAGGCTACAGTGATGTGGTGCAGCTACTGCTAAGTCATAATGCGAAAATGGCAATGTAAAGAAGCAACCATGGTAAACATCATACAAATAATGAGCTAGCATGACAAGCATGTTAGCATACCCATATTAGCTTTTAGCTCAAGGCACTATATATTTGTTGACTCCATGTTTGGAATAGAATATATCAGAAATACATATGTATACAAGTGAATGCAATACAAAATAGGTATTGAATATTTCTGTGTAATCCACTATGTGACAGTTGTCATCCACATGGGTTCAAGACTCGCATGTGAAACCATACATATATACTCCTCACCCATACAGTACCAACCTGTAAAGCCGGGTGCACAGACACATCCATAGCCGTCAGCAAGGTCAACACATGTGCCATTGTGCAGACAGGGAGAGGATGTGCACTCATCTATGCTGACTTCACAGTATTCCCCTGTAATGACCCGAGAATTAAGAAAAATAAATAAATAAATTTAGTGGGCAGAAATGTTAATATATGCATGTATTATAAGTGTTATAGTGTAGGTTTAATTTGGAACATTTTATGATTCATGCTCATGTTCTCAACTTTGACTCAACTTGGTAAACTATATGTTGCATTTGACTTCAAGCCTTTTCATGTAGAATGTGAAATCTGATCACTGGTGACACCTTGAATCCCGTGGCTCCAGTGTTTTAGACAGTTGTCACAAAAATTAAGTCAAATGGATAGTTCACATGCACATTTTGCAACACAGCCCAAATGAATTTGACACTGATATTTTGTTTTGAATATTCAATAAACAGAGGCTTTAAGTCCAGATGTCAGAGCTTTAACAACAACACAACTGTGCTGTTTCTCTGGAAAAGCAAGATAATGACGCTGTCATCTTTCTGTCCCAACAAATACACTTTATCTGGCTGATATGTATTTTTAATTGTGAATTGTGTGATGCAGTATATAGTTTATTCTCTTTGTGTTTTTTTTTTATTTGCTTTTTGTGAAACTACAAAGCAGATGAGCTGTATACAAACAAATCTGCAAGATAGATTTTTAGAGTCTCCAAGCTCTGTAGGAGGCTGTAACAGAGTGAAATGCCAAAGTGAGAAGAGGTCTTTGAATTATAGCAACATTCCATATAATTACAGTGCACTGTTTGTGCTGCTTCCCTCACACTATAAAGGAGCTTGTTTTATAGCCAAATCACTTCCCATGTGGCTTGAATGTGGCCTGAAGTTTAGCATGGGTTTAGGTCCTCTTAGGATGTTTCATGTTTCCAAGAGGATGAATTTGGTGACAATATTTTGAAATGCAATGAAATTTCCGAAGGAAATTCATGGTTCCTATAGAGAATAACTCTTAGGCAAGCATGGCAACTTTGCACAAGGTATGTTGAGATTTAATGGCTAGTCTAGATACTCATGGTCCCCAGAGGATTACCTTCTGCCTTTGTGATCCCCTGACCTTCAACCCATACACAAATGTGTAATTTAATTGCCAAGAAATATGGTGACATTAAAGCTCCCACAGGAATAAGCCCTGCTCTGGCCCTATTAAACTCACTCCCTGAAACAGGTTCAACCTAAAGTAAAACCCCACATCTTTCCAAAATGGCAAAAAGTATCTGAAATATCAAAAATATAAATCTGCTCTTATTCCCTATGAAGTTTCAGCTACTTCATTGCGGAGAGGTAAAATATATTTATATTTTGTTTTATTCAATTGACATTTCAAAAAAAAAAAAAAAAAAAGGTATGGAATGATTTGATTTGATTCATTTTATTTTAAGAATGAGTGAAAAAAATAAATGATTTAATTCTTATTTCTAACTTTAGATAAGAAAAAATAGCTCCATTAGTTCTGTGGATATGAGAACATTTCCCACATCCCACTTACACCTTTATTTATTCTAATTTACATTATTTGTGTTTGGAATGAAAATGACTGACCTGAATGAACACTAACTTATTGTTTTCAATAAGTGATTTTGAGAAGAAAAACAAATGATTAACATGTCAAACATTATTTGCAAGAACACAGGAAAAAATGACAATACAATCTTCAATTCCTAGAATCAACACTTATTATTTTCTGGTTATGATGTAAACCATTTATAAAAGATGAATCTGTAAAAGGCTGTTTCTGCTCAAAGTGTATCTGATAAGACTTCCGTGACTCCTTGTAACTGCTCCATACAAACATTATGCTTAGTGAGTAAAACTAGTTGGATCCAGCCCCAAGCATGAAAAAATATGTGAACTTAAACAACACTTTTGACTTGTTCCACATAACATTTAGTGATAATGCAAGTAGCACTACACTACTATGTGCAGTATAGTCGACTGGCATGAAAACAGAAAATGACCAACACCAAGCAGACTCTGGAAGATGCAGTTCAAGCCAGTAAGAGCTGGCCGCAGCTTGGCTGAACATTGGTGGAGCACAGGGAGATATGTTTATAACAGATGGATGGTCAGCTGCTCTATATGAATATCATATGACCTTAAGGATTAAAAGCCTGCATGAGCACATAATTACATACTGAAAGTTGGTGCTCAGCCGGAACAGAGTTCAACACACTCAAAAGTGCATCAATATATCTTGTTGACATTATAGTGGAATTATAAAAATTCACTGGCAGCCAAACTACTGATTAAAATACATGACACATTGACATGCTGCCTTCTACTGAAAGTAGCACCACTGTTATAAAAACCCTAGTGTGCAATGTCCGGATGACAAACAGTTAATTTCTTATTTTTTATGCTGTATCGGGAGTTGTCAAATTTATCTTAGCTTTTCTGAAAACAATTTTTTGACACAATTAATTATTCAAAGTTCATGCTGATTACCTGAGGTATGAGGAAGGACACCTACGCAGCCACAGGTAACTATCTTGTTTGGCTAAATATAAACTTCTACATTTTAGAGTCAGGTTTTGTGAGACCACATTTCATGAAAACTATTGATATATACTGTATTAATAAACTTGAATTTTAAATTAATGAATTAGTTTTCATCTTCAATTATTTGTATGCCTAACCATAGTGTAGCTGGGCAGGAAAATCTAGTTTTGATCTGTTTTCAAACCTGCCACTTAGAGGACACTGGAATGAAGAGTTGGGCTGAACTTGGCAACTCTCCATCATCCATCATACTGCAGTTTGTCTCAGCACTGTTGTTCAAACAAACACAGCCACCGTAAGATGCATATAAAATACCTGCGACTCCAGGAGGACACTGGCAGCTGAATGAGTTGAGCTCATCAATACAGGAGCCTCCATTCCGGCAAGGCTGGCTGAGACATTCATTCACTTCAATCTCACAGTTACTTCCTGGGAAAGTATTAAAGGCACACAACATGTTGACATATTGCTTCTATGAATAAAATGTCACTTTAACTGACAAAGAATGACATCAAACAGCTTTCACTTACCAATAAATCCAGGTGCACAGAAGCAGTTGTAGCCATCCACGGCGTCTTTACAAATACTCAGGACTCCACATGGCTGTTCTTCACAATCGTCAATGTTTATCTCACAAAACTGGCCTCTAAAACCTGCAGAGAGGGAACAGCTCTATCTTTTTATTACTCTTCCCGGTAAAGAAGAGCTTTTTGTTTTTGTTTTTTTTTCCAATACTAATATAAAGTCGATGATAAAATGTACAATCACTGTAATAAAATATAATTGCAGCTTTAATTTTTTTTTTTTTTTTTTTTTTTACAAACAAACAGGAATGATCTCAGTATTACTCTAAACACAAAAGGTTATTCAGATGTGACACTTGTATCTAATCAAAAATAATGACTGACGTTAAACTGATACAACTATGACACATTGCTTTGGATTAATGTGTCACAGTTGTGCTTTTATCTTGAGCACAGGGATGCATACACACACACACACACACACACACACAGATACCAAGTACGAAGTCAACACAATACATGTTTCTGTTGAGTTTCACTGTTGAGCAGCAGGTAGTGGACAGGTACAAACAAACATAACGGCATACCCAAAGACTGGCAGCTACTAAACATGTAAACAATGCAGATTTTAAAGCATTAATTACTGCATGATTGCTGAACTTCAACATAACTTTGTTTGCAAGAAAACTCAAAAGCGGATGCAACAGACACTTAATTTGACTGTACCAAGTGACAGAGTTTGTGTTTGTATTTCATTAAATTCCAAAACGTTTGCCAGTCTCACACACATGTGCAATTACTGAAATTGGTGCCTTTTTATAATTGGTGTTTCTCTCTGTTCTTTTCATTTCATACTTCTTGTTTATCTGGTGATGGCACATTTCATACGCTGACACTAAATGTCTTACTTGCTGATCACTTCTCATAAGCTGAGAAATACCTTAATATCTAATTATTAAATATGGTAATCCATGATTACCAATTATGGATAAAAATGTTAGTAATTTAATTTACACCATGAAATATTGTTGAACCAAGTTCAATAATTTTCTCTGTTTTATAGTAATTACAAGCAAAAACTGCACAGGTATATTGGACATCTACATTATACAACATTTTAACATGTATGTTAATTAGAGAGTATTTATCTAATCAGACAGTTGCTAACTAAATATGATCTAACCTGCGACTTACTGCAATGAAATATTAGATGCTATACCTGCCCTTTAATGGCATGTAACAGCAATATATTCCTTTGATAATTAATTATTTCTTTGATGAAATGCCAAAAGAGGACTCCTAGATCCAAAGTGGGCTAACAGAAATCCCAAGAATCATCTGTGCTTTGAAGTCAGCTCACAAACTGAAGTACTGACTTACACATTTCATATGGCTGTTACGTGTTGTTCCTTAAGGCCAAAGAGATTAGACTCCCACAGAGAAGGAAGTCGAACAAGTGAAAGCATCAAACCGGGTGATTTTCTGTTACGTACATGATTCATTTGAGGAATCGTCTTCGTTGGAAACAAGCCCTGGCTGAACGGTGAACCCACCTGGTAAACAATTGCACTTGAACCCTCTTGATAGATCCACACACGCTGAACCGTGTTGACACAGGCCATCGACACAGTGCTTTATAGGTGTTTTGCAGTGTGGCCCAGTGTAGCCATGTTGACACACACATCTATAAGTATTTGCCAGCTCTTCACAGTGGAGAGTCCCCTCAGGGTCGCAAGGATTTGACACACATTGGTTCACAGATGAGGAGCAGTCTTTGCCATGGTATCCTGTAAGAGGTGGGATCAAAGAAGTGATTGATGTGCTGTGCTGTGTACAGTATCCTCCTGCCTTCCCACGTCTGGCAGACATCATGGATTGTGATTTCATGTAATGCTGTCATTGCCAGTGTCTTTCCTCCCAGCTGATTTACATATTTTATCCAGCCAGAGCACAAAAGCGTTAAAACCAAGGGGGGATTTCAGCACCAGTACACAACCTACAGAAAATAAACTGCACTGTGTGGATTTTTCACCAATTGTAACTAATTTGTGGATTTGCACATGAGCTTTCTAATAGTATTCACTTAGAGGTAAAAGCTGTTTTCGTGATACCACAGTAATGAAAAACACTAATATGTTTTCACATGCATTAAGGGCTGAACAAGAGGGATTGATCTGGAATAAACCAACAGGAGCACATGGCGCACTGTAGTTCCACTGATGACATAGCTAAGTACTACTGCACTACTGTGTCCACATTTCTAGATGGAATTACTGTAGTAATTACAGAAGGACCAAATTATCCATTATATAAATATGAGTTTTCATACCTGGGTGGCAAATACAATGTATTTCTCCGGCTAAGCTGCGGGAGCAGGTTCCTCCATTTTTGCAGGAGTCGACATCTGATGCACATGCAGACACAGTTATGGAGCAATTCTTACCTGGAAGGTAAACAAAAAAAAAAAAAAAGAAAAATGTCAATTAAACCTGATTGTGTTAATTGAGATGAACGTAAACTAAGAAACAAAAACATCACATCACCAACATAATGACACATCTCAATTACCCTTCATGCAAATGAGTTTGACTGCAGAGAGCAACAGCCATTAATATGATGGACTAGCACAGTGTGCTATGCTTGTGCTTGGTAATGGAGCTGATCTGGATGATGGTACGGTGTAACACCTGAATCTTTGTACTTTTGGTGTCTATCACAGTTTCTTCCTACAGCTAAAGGCAGATACCATTTATTAAGTCTCATTTTAATCTGTTTGTAGTGTCACAGCCCAAAAAATATGAATAAAACTGATGAGGTTATATAAAGGTTGCATTCATGCCAGAATAAAATATAAAAATGGAGGAAAAATGAACTCCTATTATTAATATAGAACTTGGCATTTTGCCAACTTGAATCATATATCTCTCTGTGATGGATTTAATAAAAGATATACAGCACTTTATTATATTTTTAACCAATATATCATCTTTGAATAAATACTACGACCTACATTCAGCTTTCTCAGGAGCAGAGAGAAAGCTCTTTATAGTCACTCAGCTGCAGTCACTCTGAAATTGGTGAATGAGTGCTAACATTAGACAATGGGTATACTTTGATGGTTATCACTGCTGAAGAGTCATCAATCTGCACTGTGTTCATTAAAGCCCAGCTATGAAAACGATGACAGATATAACTCACCAGCAAAGCCCGAAGGACAGACGCACTCATAGTCTGCAACCAGGTCAACACAAGTGGAATTATTGGCGCAATACCCATGGACACATTCATCATAGTTGATTTCACAGTTCAACCCCCCAAACCCTAGTATTGAGAGAAAAAATGGTAAATCTCATCAGAGATGGAGTGTGAATGTCAGTAAACACAAGGCTTGAAAAGATACTAATTAGTATCAAATTACAAGCAACGTTTTGCTGTTGTGAAATTTCACATGACTTTTTACTGCACGTAAACAAGCGCACACCATGAAGAGCAGACTGCAGCTGAGTCTATATTCGAGAAAAATACGTTCCATTTCTCCATATTTGTATTATATGTCCGGATGATTAATATTCTCTCGTGCTGATTAATTTTTAGTTGTATCAGCACATTTGATATTTTCAACATGAAAGGTTGAATTCATGAGGTAAAAGCGAGTGCTGACAATTTCTGACATTTTAGCTCCCCATAAATATATTCCACCGCATGGTCACGCTACAAAATGACTATCATTAGCACTGTCACACACTGCAGCTACAGGAGGCCCATGACTAATGCTTGGCTATCAGCACCATCGGTGCAGGTCAAATTCTCATCATTTCTCAAACTGACCATGGAACCAATTTCCACTTCTCTCCATGTCATAAAATTTGACAATTATCCTGACTTCATTAAAAATACATAACAGACTTCACCCGCAATCAAGGTTTAATCAGAGGTATGTCTAACAGGTAAGATGTCAACTGGACCAAGAAATGATTGGGGGAAAAAAAAAACAGCTGGGATGTATTCCTTCTTACTCCAGTGATGCAAGTGACGATTTCTGATGCAGCGATTTTATATTTTATGGAGAATTTTAAAGCAAATATAATTATTAAGCTTAGATGTATCAAATTGCAAGCAAGAAAAATCATGAATAAAAAGGCAGCAATCAACATCATGTGGTCAACTTTTGTTGAGAGTAAACTGGTTCTCATTCAGCAAACACCACAGAAACTGACTTCACCAATTAGTTCCTGCTCTTAAACATCCCGTTGTGTAGTCAGGATGAAATTTAACCTTCTACAGAAAAATGTCTGGGCCGATATTAAGATACACCTTTTGCTGTCATCTTATCAGGGACATAGATTTGGGCAGTGAAGAAGATTAGGACCAAGAATCTTCTCCAGCTTCTCCAGCAAAACCTGCTGAATCCTCGTACCTCCACCCAGTTATATGAAGGCAGTTATCTGCTTCTTTTGTTCATCACATATTGAACCAAACTGAGTCCGCAGATAAGACACAGTCTGTACTGAATGAAATACACAGGAAGCGGTCTCTTCATCTGGAAATAATAATTTAATAACATTGTATGTCATGTTTTTTTTTTTCTATTATCTGTATATAAAAAGGAGTGTTCTTTTCTTTGTCAGAGTATGGGGAGGGCTGTTTCACATCCATTTTCTGCATTAATGAGCTCTTGAGTGGATAATATTGAAGAAATTGGTTTGAAGAAGATCAAACTTTTGGTTGTAATTGTTGAGATGATTAAAAACATGACTGATCATTATGAAGATCTGAGAGGAAAGATATTCTTTCCGGTTTTTCAAGCGATAAAAATGATGGCCTTGCTGCTGATGGTAAATCTGGGCTTGGGGCTCACTGGAAAACTGGATAAAGGGAACAAACTCATAATTAGAAAACAGGCCCTGAGACAAAGTAGGTTGATCATCTCTATAGTACATATCAGTCCCATTGGAGGAATGGAAACTGATACACACGCTCTATTAACAATGGAATCTGTGGTGAAGTAAATACATATCATTAAGTGTATATGGGATTCATTTGTGTTGTGTCATTACATGTACTGAATACTAAGGAGCTGCAGCTGCATTCATTTGTTTCTCATAAGGCTTTATAAGATGGGTTTCTTTCTTTCATGGATGTGGAACATCGGCACTAAAGAGAGGATGGTAGATGCAGTGGGAAGTCTTTTCGTCACTGTTTGGCCATTTATCCACAGGCGTAAGAAGGTGTTTGAGAAGCTTTTCTATTTAAACCAGGGTCACAATGGCAGGGCTGAATCCAGCCAGTTGCATATGTTAAAAAAAAAATCAACAACGATCTGAATTAACCACACAATCTTATCAGCACTACTGTTGTGGGATCTGAGGTAATCACACTTCAACTCACCCTCTGAGCAGAAGCACTGATACAGGTCAATGCCATCCACACAAACACCGTCATTCTGGCATGGCTCTGACTCACAATCGTTGAGATTTACTTCACAAAATGATCCTCCAAACCCTGCAGCACATGTAAAATAAAGAAAAGGAAAAAAAGAGAAAAAAAAACAGTTAGAGTCTTTTTGCCCTGTTTCACTCTTCAGCCAATTAGGATCAGCATGACTTTGTTTTCACAAACAAAAGCTGGTTTTCAAAGCTTGTATTGATTCAAAGAGCTTGCTGGGCACATGCAGACTCAGCTCACTGGATCATTTAATCATGTTTAATAAGAGCCAGTCATTGCCCTTCTGATTTATTACATTAAAGAAGCCAAATCCAGTGATTTTTAAGATCAAAGTCAATCTATACACAAAGGGAACCACATGAAACAAATAACATGCATCGGTGCACACACGTAAACGCTCCTGCACGCACACTCACACACCAGCACAGACCATTAAAGAGGAAGAACCTGTCAGTGTTTAAACCACATTATTGCTGCTGCTACTCAGGCTGTATGTGGGTTAACCTCTCACTTAACTACCATACACATTTGTTATGTGTGTATAACGTGAACGCTTCACACAGACAGCCAGGGACTGAGCAGGAGCGTTAGGGTGCTGAGACGTTCTTCACAATTAGATGCGTGGAAAATGAATATAAAAAGAAGTCGTGGAAGCTGTCTTACTGCAGCATAAGCAGGTTTCCTCAAAAATAAAACTGTGGCATTACAGAGGAAAAAAACAGAAAAACTACAAAAACAACTGCTGCATTGCGAAAACCTGCTAGATGACAAAAAAAAAACAAAAAACTCTCTCATGTGTTTGATGAAACAACAGCTTCTGGAGCTCAAATAACTTCATGGCAAAAATAAGTCTTGCACTGCAAAGCTGCTCCTTTGAAATAAATGCTAATGTTAAACAAAAAGATACTGCTGTCAAAAATTGTTTTGGGGGTTGTAAAAACACAATTATCGCCTTGCAAAATCTGCTCTTCAGGAAACTTTAATCACTTAGAAATCTTGGAGGAATTTCCCCAGGAACTTTGGTAACAAGCCTGAACTGTATTTGATGCTTATGTGTCTCAAATCATACATTAACCGTACCACCCCCTTCTCAGTTCATCCAGCATCCTCAGTTCAAGGATGTGATTTAGTGTATGCACTAAATACTAGGTCAAAAAGTTGACAGCGTGGGATATACGGTATGTCGAGGGAGGGTTTGTGTAACATGTTTTGCAGCACATCAGCTTGGCAAGCATTAGATAATACGGATGCCAAGACCGCCGACCTGAAACATCTAGACAAGACAGCACCTCGCAGTTCGCCCTTGAGGAGTGATCTGCGGGGAGAAGCTCGCCGCAGGTTGCTTTCATTTACATAAGAAATCACTCACAATCCTTCACTTTGACATCTGGCGAGCAAAAGTGCAACAGGAGTAATGAAGTTATGGTTATTGATTGGGTTACATGAACTTCTCTGTAATAGCTAGTCATTTGAAAACAGATAGCGGAGCTGGTGTAGGGTAGTGTGGACTGAATTTTGACTGGCCTGACAGGTAAAATATCTTTATTACTATGTATCCTAACCGCATCGAGGAATATGCTACACAACTTCCTGTGTATCAGCACCCGCTATCAGAGTGATGCCCTGTCACTTACTGCACACGCAGCCTCGACTCTGAAGCCTCGTTACCCCCAGCGAGCCTCTGAGTATCTAACAGGTCAAGCCTGTTCCACTTACTCCCGTGTTGTCCCTGTCACTGCTGGCAGCTACTGCTGTGATAACACTGTCATCCTCATGGAGGGGAATCAGAGAGACTTGACCTTGACTAACACAAAAATATTTTTCTCCGCTTGCAAGAATTGTCACATTAATCTAAACTTTAATCTTAAACTTGCAGTACAACATCCAAATGTTGGGACTGGTTTTTCCTTGTTTTTGGTACATGTCTATGTGTTATGTTAAGTAGCACATAAGACCCACTATAACAAAAACAAACAGAAAAAGATGATTTTGACCTACAACTACTTATATACTTCCTGAAGTACAGTGAGCCTGACTTTGTGCAGCGTGTGCTTGTTTTTCCATCCGTTTATGTGCCTGCATGATCACTGCTCACCTTTTTCACACGTGCAAGACACGTTCTGTCCACCCTTGGTCTCAGTGCACATTACTGTATGTTCACTGCAGATTCCAAATGAGCAGAGGTCAATATCCACGGAGCAATCTTTCCCCTTGAATCCTGTAAAGACAAAATTGAGTTCCAATGAAAAAATAAAGAAAAAAAAAACAGCACAACCTTGGGGAAACCAGCCATAAGGGCCGTAATCATAAAGCTGCAGGAAGACACATCACGTAACACCGCATTTATGCAGGCGTACGTTTTATTAGGTAAAGACACCTTTTCTTTAGCAGATTAATGGGAGTATTGATTCCTCCCTGTGCAATCTACCTGCTATGCAGTATGCTAATTGAGTGAATCATTGACAGAGACCCACCCTACCCAACTGATCTATATCACATTTATCTGCCCGACCAAAAGCCTGTCTGCATGTCACTGATAGATACCCATGTCAATAGCTATTGTTGTAAATAAAGCACAGATGGTGTGATTGATACACGTGTTTGTACAAATAAAGATGACTTAAAGGGAGAACCCTTATATAGATCCCTGTGAGCCCATTAGGTAATGTAGGTTCATTTACATTTTGTATATCATTACTACATCAGCAGTGAGTCAGAGTTGATGAAATTACACAACAATGTTTTGCACATGCAACCGCCCCCCCCCCAAAAAAGTTCCTATATCCATGTCACATTAATCTGGGTGCAGTCTGGAAAGTAGGCCTCACTCACTCACTGGTAAAGGAGTGATGCATTTCAAACGTCACTTCCCAATGCCATTTCCTTTCATCAAGACATGAACATACAGCACACAGAACAGCATGTACATATGATCATGTAGCACGTTTAGCTGCCTCCATTGTCCCTACAATGTAACCTGTATCCAAAGCAGCGTTGCTTTACACCAACACATCAGTCTAGATGTTTGATGACCTTCCAACTACCCTTTTCCCATCATATTATATATTGCCTTGACTAGTTAATGGACAGCTATTGCCTCCAACAGAGTGTTTCAGAAGTGTTTAATAACCAATTGTGCATGCAATTCACTCTGAGGTTAATGTTGCATGAAGGAATGTCACATTTACAGTGTCACCATCTCCAAATGGGACTCCCCTATTCTGTGTGACAGCGACAAGCAGCTCAGCCCCAATTCTGCTGCACAAAGAAGGGCACAAAGTGGAACTCATTGTTTTCTTTTCTTTATCTTACAACACAGGGACAAGACATAATATAGTGTTTTCTTGAATATATCACAGCAATTTACTCATGTACTCATGTTCAGTGGTTAATGATAACAGCCATGGGTCGTAACTATCCCTCAGTTCTAAGAGTTGCTGCTCATCAGCTTTATTTAATCATCTCTCATCAGCCATGGCTCACGTGGCCTTGGCTGCTTCACTGAGCCGAAAAACTGAAATTTGTGTTCTTGGATTGAAATCACCAAATTCAGATGTTACCTTCAAAGTCAGATTAATAAAGCAAAGGAGCATTATGGTTGTGTGCAATTTAGAAACCTGGATTCGGGTAGTGTAGCTCATTAGCACCACTGAAGAGGTTGTGTTCTTTTAGCCTTATTTCTGTGTGGTAGTTAGTTGGGTAAATACCCAAGAGAATCAAATGGACTTTGGTGATAAGTCAGGTGAAAAGGTTGTGGAGGGGGTGATTAGTTTTCAGTTCTGATCAGAAGCTAATAATGCCATGATGTACTCCTCTGTGAAGCACAACCACAGGTTTTTCTCTCTCCGGGTTGTTCGGTTTAATAAAATATAGTAGTAGTATAGTACCGTAGTAAGGTGTTTTCATCTAAGCAGATTTTTCTACAATTTCAATGTCTGCTAAACTGTTTCACAACCATTACTTAATTTCGTCAAATCCTTGCTATAGGTTTGGTTTATAAATTATTTGGATGAGCCAGACAAAAGCCTTTAAACATTTTCCTGATGTTGGTTCCTAACATCTTGTAGCTGTGGGCTTAAGAAAATGTCACATTTGCTGAATGTGCTCCACAATTGTATAAAAAGACAACAACAACAAAAAAAACAGCGGCTTTATGAATTTAAATGGTACTAACGTCATGGCAACGAGCCTGACACAGTCGTGACAGGATTTAGACACTCTCCAAAAGCCATGTCTGCCATCAACTAATCAGCACAATTGTCAATCACTGTGTGTTGTTGTGATGCAGATTAAACAACCTTGGCAACCTTGACTTAAGCATCCCTGAGAGTTTTACTGCAAAATTGGATAACACATAAATCTGGATGCATGGATGGAAAATAGTGATGGCTTCTCTGATTCTTATCATGTTTTTCTTTTATTTATTTTGTTTGCTTCTTTGTGCATGCTCTTTGTCAGGGGAGGCAAACAAACATGACAGACCATTTATCTAATTGGATTTCTAAAATAATAAAGTCATCAAAAACACCTGTCTATAAATCTGTCAATGAAATCACAACAGTAATGGAAGCTTCACTGACACACTGGTGGTCTGTTTTTGCCCAAATCTAATTCGAGAAAAACGCAGGAAAAATAATACAAGCTGGTTATTTTTCAGTGATGCATTTGCTGTGTTGGTAATTTCATAAAAACAAAGCATGTAACAGGTGCTGCACATGTTTCCAGGCAGCGAATGTTTTCAAGACTTCTCCCACATTTGTGTTGATTTATTGCGTTGCAAAACAGAGGCGTGTCTGACTGAGGAGTGAGAGCCTACACATGATGCACAGTCACAACAGCACTAGTGATACCGTTTCATTATATTAAAGTCAAATTTAAGCAGAGGAGCAGACTTTCAGGATAAAACAAATGTAAAAAACACAGAATTACCTGTGTCATTCTTCTGCCTTTGTGAAATGTATTAAGAAAATAATTCACCAAAACTGACTCATTGCCCAGTGCCAGAGTGTATTTTGTGTCCTGTCAACACCTGGGTTTTGTGGATTTTATTTTTCAAATATTTGTGAGTAAATCCTGTTCTGGGGATTGTGGCTGTTTACAATTGAATGTGACATTGGACTTGTAATGCCAAGTGGGCCGGCTGCAGCATTCTGACTTGTGCAATCAAGTGGTGATTAAGTATGTTATTACCAGAGGGCATAGTAAAATCAGCTACACACTGAGGAATGCATCACCTCCTTCTATTATGGACTGATTATGGATTCTTTCGAGAACATGTGTTGTAAAATGTTGCACCTCTATACATTTGCAAAACAGGCTGTCACTTGATTATGGGACAATAATACAAACTGAATCTAAGTTAATTAGGGACGTTAGGTTTACATGCATCAGTGCTCAGCAAGACAGAAAGCAGTGTTGTTTTCCTTGCAGGTTTACTGACGTTGATTTTAAAGGTCCTATATTGTAGAAAGAGAGATGTCCTTGTCAGTTTTGATTATGAAGCATGTCTAGGTGATCAATGAATTATCTGAAAGTATCACTTGGAACTTGAAACCGATATCCAGCATTTAGGGAACTGATTTGTGTTAAGTCTGCCATATTTGTGTTCGATCACTTAGACAAGAAAAAGCCAATCAGAGGGGTTTCAAAGCCTCTCTTGTGGTCAGTTCACCAACAAGACCTAAAATCAGCCTCCAGGGAAAAGCCTGAGAAGAAGATATAAAACTACAGTGAGATGGTCCTTAGTATTTCCAAACCTCCACTCATCATACTGACTTATTATTTCTATTTGTTTTGTGTAGAGATGATTATTTTCACCAGTTTCCAGCCTGCATTCAAACTTTTAAACATCTAGTGTAACTTATGATTCCAGTCTTGAATGTGGTCGGGAGTACATCTTTAACAAAACGTAAAAAATGATCCTGGTCAACAAACAGGTTTGTATGTAAATGTATGAAAATAAACTCCTCACGTATTCCCATGGTACAGTGCGCAGAAAATTAATAGCATGATATTTTTGTAAACATGCTCAATAACACACAAGTAGATGGTACTTACCAAGGGGACAATGACAAATGTAGTCATTTATTAGATCCATACACGAGCCTCCATTCAGACAAGGCTGCGACCAACAATCATTTACATTCTCAGCGCAGGTCCGTCCTGCAGGAAACAGACAGAGACAAACAAACTCATCATAATGCCACAGAGAATACACTTAAAATGTTTCTACTAATGAATCTAGCAGCCACTGAGGAAATTCAATAATTATTGGAAGTTTTGTTTATTTCTTAAACAATGAGTGGCACCTGGTTTATTAAAGTGCAGGCTTCATTTCATGAGGCAGTTGATTTCCTCTGATGCTACTGGCTCAAAATGGGATTGAATGATTTTGTGTTCAGCATGCGTTATATATGTATTCAGAAATAGTGTAAGCTTAGTTTCACTGTCCTCTGGGCAAGACTTAGATATCGAATTGATTTATGATTTCACTGATAAGTTTGAATCTCCACTAGGCCTCGCCTCTGGCGATATTTCAGACCTTAGTTTTCTGATCTGGGGAGCTCAGAGAACTAACAGCCTGACTTCTGTACGCACTGCTGCTCAAATCTGCAATACTGTCTGCACCAAAGGTAATTGTACTTTTGCCATCATGACCCCAAACCCGGGCAAGCACTCTGTTAATCATGTACTGTGAGATCCTTGGATAATTAAGGTAGCTGCTGACTTGTACAGTATATATGGGCTGGAGGTACAGACACTTTCTGCTATTCGCTCTGTGACTGGTATGATCCTGAGCCAGCTCCTATTGCCAACCAGTATTAATTAATTCACCTACTTACACATTACTGCACCACTGTCCACATCAGTCATGGGTGAATGTACCAGTGGGTAATGCTGACAGTCACACTCACCTAAACTGAACAGTTTTAACTATTTATTTCCAGCTAATTTTGGTGTAACTTTGAAAGTAAAGGCAAACACTATGTTTAAAATAAGATACAGAACTGTGAAACAGGTATCTGTAACTGAGTTGAAAACATCTGTTAAACATGGTACAGGTATTAGACATTTGTTAACTTAGTTTAACTTGCTTAGTTAATTTAGTAAATAATCCGTGTACTTTTTAAGGAAAGTTTTTATGTCACTATAAATAAATCTGGTTCAAAATAGACGTGTGTATGTTTGAAGCTCAGTCATTTCTATGTAATCCACAGCATAGTTGCTGTATATATTTGCCCTGACCGCTCATACATACCAAAGTCCAATATGAGAACTTTACTAGATTAATGCTTCACATTTCTGTTTCTCTCATCTCAACATTTAAAGGCTTAATCCTGCTCTGAAAGCTGATATTCGTCTGATTCTCCTCTGGCTGGCCACATTAAAGGCTCTAAATAGACTCTCATTTGCATCAGATGGTCTCATACCCTCAAACCCTGGGGGACAGTGGCACCGATAATCACTGATTAGGTCCACACAGGTGGCCCCGCTTGCACAGGGGAAGCTGTTACACTCATTTGTTTCCAGTTCACAGAGCGACCCTTCAAATCCGAGCATGCAGCGGCAGGTGAAGTTATACTGCTGGTCCAGGCAATCGCTGTGTGTCGAGCAGTGATGGCCAACACAGTAATCAATGTCCTCTTCACAGTGTGCTCCTGTGTATCCTCTGGGACAAAGGCAGCTAGCAACAGATTAAAAAGAATTTCTTAATACTGTATAGATTAAAAAGAATTTCTTGTGCCCTGAAGGAGGAGAGCAGTAAATGTCAAAGCTTTTGCAATCGCTGACATTCGGGTGCCCGAATAGCCTCAAGAAAGTCAAGGTTTCAACGCTCACCTGTAACCATCAATCTCATCCACGCAGGTGGCTCCATTTTGACACCAATGTCGAACACAATCATTGACATTTATAGTGCAGTTCTGACCAAACCAACCAGGCGCACAGACACAGGTGTAGCTACTGGCATTATTCAGCACACAGTGTCCTCCGTTGGCACATGGCTGTTGAAAAAGGAAAGAGATCAGTGAGACACACATCATAATGCTGCTTCATGTGCAAAAGTGAAATTTCTTCATCTCGTATGGTAACATCTTATATTGGCGTGAGCATGTTCTGCTCTAAATAGGCATTACTTTACAATGTAACCTCCAACCATCCCTTGTTCCTGACTGCCTGAAAATGAGCGTCATTACAGCCACATGACACACTCATGAATACTGATTCATGTTTTATACCAGATTCACTCAGTATTCCATGGAGCATCAACATCATGTCTTACAAGACAAGATCAATGGTCACTGAAGAGTAAAGCTCCCAAGAGTTTTCTGTAACAAAAAGATAAGTCTGCTAAGCCAGTACATGTGTACATATGTGCATATATGTAAAATATATATATCTAAATATAGCAGAGGTGAAACAAAAGTACAGAGGAAGCACTGGTTTGTGGAAAGGTGTATAATGCAGACATCATGACATTTCTGTCAGAGGGCCAACACAGGCCTTGCACCACAGTGAGTGATCATCTCCATCTGCTGTCATCTGAAGCATTTTTTTTGCTCAGGTTCACTTTTGGATTTTATTTTTAAAAGCAGAAGTCTGATTCATTCACACATAAAGAACCAGGCACATTCAAAAATACAGACATGGCAAATCTTAAGCAGCACTCATCCGCTTCAGGTGGCAGAGGCTTTTCAGTCCGGTGTCCCATTCGTGCATGCCAAAGGCAAAAAAAAACAAAAAACAGATAAACAATTCCAGCTTTGTCTTCTTCAACCACGACTGTTTAAAAACCTTGAAAACATGCAACCACATTCAAAGTAATAAAAAAAAGGAACATTAAAATATGCTTCATCATTTAAATACGCAGCATCCTGAGAATACTGCATTCTTCAGCTGTTTTTGTATGAAGAGACAGCTAAAGGTCAGAATCTGTTTCTTGATTACATTTGTGTATTTCTTCTTCACACAAGCAAAATTTCAGAAGTCACAAGTGCACGAGCAGTGACCTCCCTTATTAGTCAAGAATTTAATGCAACTTTCTTCTCAGGTACAACCAGAAAACTGTACAACGACCCCAGCTGATTGTTGTGTTTATGGATTACCACATTTTCTGCCAATCTGCCTGTGGGATTTATGCTTATGTATATCCCAGAATAACAACAAAGGATTATCCCGCATTTTATGAATAAGATACAGAATTATTATTGTATACTTTCTCACTTAAGTTCTCAAAGCCAAAGTTCAGTTTATGGTGACAAGAAGTGGTGATTTATTTTCTTTTTCTACTCAATTGACTTTGAATAAGTTTGAAATGCATCCATTACATACCATCAGCTGAGTCACATGAGTTATGTGTTCTTATAAGGAGTGTGTGAACAAACCTCATTAATTTTCTTGCTATCCTCCTGTGCTATTGTAATACTGTTGTAGAGACTACATTAACTTGAAGGGAAATAAACAGAGGATCATGAGCTCTTTAAACATGTATGAGTCTAAAGAGGAATAGTTAACGTGTGTGGATACAAAACAGCAGATGAGGACAAATAGTCCATTAACATGCTTTTACCCACTTGAAAGTATTGAGGGCAGGGGATGCGGCAGGTGTATTCAAGACCACGTGGGAGATCCAAACACTGAGTCCTTGGTGGACACGTGTTGTTGGGCAGAGTGCAAGCATCTGTGTCGACTTCACAGTTCTCTCCCAGAAAACCTGCAGCAAAAGATTTCATAGTTAATGTAACTGATGCCACATTGAACCAGCAGAAATTAGATCTGTGATCAGTGCCGCAATCCCATCTCTAATTTATGTCTCTGTACCAGGCCAGCAGCTCTATATATTTAATAAACAAGGCCAAAATTGGGCCAATTGTGGGTCGTCTAGAGGACTGGCCCCATTTTGAAGTGTAGTCAGTGTGCCACAGTGCCTCCCTGAATTTCTATTTAACTTGAGCCTCAGTTTAACTTTTATCAGTAGTTTCAATAGGCAATCTTTGGATGTGTTTTCCTCTACTTTTAATCCCTTCTCTTCTCACTCCTCTGCTTTTAATATTCATCTGTCACAATTATCAGAGTCTGTGGTCGACATCATGTCGCACATATCAGGTGATATGTTTGGCATCACCTGAAGGGCATTTATCATGAAACAACTAAAATGATTTCTGTAAACTTTCAGAGAGCTTCCACTGCATTAGATTGGCTTTATACATGTGTTGTTGTTCAGGGCATGCGTCATTGAGTTGGTACAATATAATATATTCAGTAGCAGGCAGGGCTTATGAAAAAAAAGAATAGGCCAACAACTTATCATTCAACACATGCCTTAAGACTTTGGTCTTAAGACTTTGGTCTTAGGACATGTGGTCCAGAACTCAGCAGACTATTTCTGATGTTGTAGAAACCACTTCACAATGAGAAGATGCAGCAGATGAGGCATATGAGTGGAAGAGGCTTAGGTTTACTGAGATAACAGATGAGATTTAGTAGCAAGGCTGGAAAGCCAGCATACGCCCTGTGGAATTTCGTTACCATGGATCTGCGGCCACATCTAGTACCAGTTTACTCAGGGAGTTAGGGATTCATGATCGGGGATTACGGCAGGCTGCAAAGGCAGCTTCAGAGGAGGCTGAAAAGAGCAAGCAATGGCCCTGGCAAAAAAACAAAAAAAGGCACCAGCTTGTGTGCAAAGGATGGGTCTCTATCTTGTGTTTAAGATGGGAGATAGAGCAAATAACAGTGTCAAGTCAGTGGTAAAACGACACTCTCTAGACTTTAAAAGCTTTTTAGCATAGGTCCACAATGTGACATTTTATGCTGACTGTGGTTTTAATAGTGAGAGCGTAAATCCGCTCATGTATGTTCCTAAATGCACAGACAGGCTGGGGCAGGAGGGTACAGTCCTGATCCATGCTCAGAGCAGGTGTACCGGGGGCGGCACATGATAACCGTTGAGCCTTCTGGGGTGTTGTGGGTCTAATTCAACTTGACATCTGTGATGGGAGGGTCCTTCTTGATAACCTCAGTGACATAGCTATCAGCCCAACCCCTCATTGCTCTAACAGCACAGGCAGATTTCCATAGTGACGCTCACCCAAAAAAGTACAAGGGACAGTTGTATCAGATCTGCTGTCTCAGGAAATGAGATAAAGAAAGGAAAGATAACACACTTTTGGTATATATAAACGGTCATGTACAAAAGTGTTTTTTTGCTTAGACTAGGTGAATACAGGTCATTTGCATATAGTTATTTTTATTATTATGAGTAGGATCAGCATTTAAATCATCAAAATTCCTATTTGTTACGAAAGTTTCTTTGTTATTTTTGCATTATCAATCGTTTTTTTTCTGAAAGACCTGGGTTTGAACTCCTGGTCTTCTATGAGTCTGCAAGATTTCCTTGCGTCTGCAAGGTTTCCTGCAGTTTCCTCCCTGAGTTCAAAGACATGCTAGTGAAGTGAACTGGAAACTCTAAATTCCTCATAGGTATGACTTTGTTTTTCTGTCAGTGTGCAAGCAATGAGACAGACTGGCAACATGTCCGGGGTGTGCCCTGTGTCTCACCCGATGCATGCTGGCGGAGCATCCTGCCTCCCACAACCCACCGAATGAAGTGACACAGGAAATGTTATGGATGGACATATGGATGGATGGATAATTCACAGTCCTTTAAAACTATAGAGTTGCACCTTAGACACTTGAAGGGCTGACCCAATTCATCAGCTGATGAAAATACAATGCCACCTCTGAATGTCACCTTAAATACTGACTCTAATGCGCCTTGCTCTCAGCAGCTGATGAGGCAAAGGGACTCCATGACCCGTGTGTCATTAACACTGGTATCGTCCTTTAATGTTTAATTGGACAAGAGTGAACAAAACATAATGTTTCATTAACATCAATGTTCTATTTCCCTAAAGAGACAAATAATTTGCTGAGAACAACAGCTAAAAATAACGGTGTCAAATTCTTGAGAGAAAAACATCACGTGGCCTCTAAGATGTTCTGCCCTCAATGTCTTTTGTCTGTATATGCTGTGTAACGTTCCGGTAAACTGGGCAAGAGCAATTGCCAGGCGCACTAACTGCTCGGTGCCAACAACAGAGACCTCCTGCAAGTGGTCCAGCAGTTTACGTTGAGCGAATGTAAATTTAGACTCAGCCGGCAAGGCACAATAAGCAATTACAGGAAAATTATATTAATGGGAGTTTCATAATATAATATTTGCACAATTTGGTTGCATTATTGAGCTCTGGCAATGGGCTTGGTAATTACTCTGAGCTGTCAATCACAGGCCATGACTGTAAAATGATATTGTGAATAATGTGAGTAAGCCTTGTTGGTTGTGCTGCACAGTGTGGGATGTTTTGAACAGTAGAGTGCTAAGAGGTACTGTAGGCTTTTTTTTATATTAGCTTTTTTAAGACATAGCTTCATAATAAAAGTCATTGCATTGCTTTACTTAAACATGTCAGAAAGTATGAAAAACATTTATTCTGATCAAAAGAAAATAATTGAAAAATCTTTCTAGTTAACACAGTATTGGTAAAAACTCTGATTCATGTGATGGCTTAAGTCATTCTGACTTCTCTGGCCTGATGTCCACAGGCAGGATGTGTCACAGTGTAGAGAACCCTGCTGGCAAAGGGCAACCACCTTTAGTTTTCAGTGTAGCGTGAGATAGCCACAGGGCCTGAGGATATTAGGCCATATTAACCACACTGAATTTAAAAGGTCTGCAGTGCTGGCTGCTAACCACGGCTAACACTGTGATATCACTTAAACTTTACTATAAAGCCCTGGTTATGGATGAAAACCAACATACCTGTAGGACATTGGCATTCGTAGCGTCCCAGCAAATCAGAGCATGTGCCATTGTGCTGACAGGGGCTGGAATCGCACTCGTTGATCTCAGTCTCACATTTTGCTCCTGTGAACGGAAGTTTAAATGATAATTAAAAAAAACAAAACAAAAACATATGCTACAAATAGCTGCATCTAAAGTGCATCCCTATCCTCACACAGAGGACCTGAACTGATTACATGCAACATTACATCTGCATTGCATTGTCACTGAGATGTACAACTGTTTACTTTCAAGAATCACATGCAAATTATTCCACCTACATGTTAAATATTATCTTAGTTTAGCTTAGCATATAGATTGAAAACAGAGGGAGAAAGTGAGTCCAGGTTTGTCTACAGGTAGAAATAAATTTGACAGCCTACAAAGCCTCCAACTTGCCTGTTTGTTTCGTATGTAAAGAAAAACAAAAAAAAAAAACATGTAAGTATAGAAATTTGACGATGTTTGATGATGTTTATCCATTTTCCTGTGCTAGTCTTTGTGCTAAGCTAACTGGCTGCTGCCTACATAGACACTAGTCAGTGTACATGTATGAGCATGGTTTCTGTCTTCTCTAAATTATCTCACCAAAAAAATAAATGTGTTTGAAAAAAGCTGTTTGAACCTCTTTCCCTCTGGACAGTAATTACCACAGAACTCCTTCACAACAATACTGAAGCCCTGGGAAATCAAACAGTGATCTCATGGTTGGACTGGTTGGACTCACGTCCTTGTTAAGAAAATGGACACTTAATAATGAGCTTTGTCCTGGCTGAAGGGAGCAAATGAGGTGGCGGATGCAGGGTTTGCTTGATAGGAGATTGGTGTGGTGCTCAGCTGCCGCAGCAGCTGCTAGTTCTACCACTGTGGTTGGGGGTGGGTGTCTTCCAGCACAGGTTATTAATTTAAAATGTCCTATCATCAATAACGGAGCGGCAATGACATGTAGTGAAAGTCCCTTCTTGACAGCAGCAACCTCATGCTACAGCACAAACACTTTGATTGATATCATCTCTCGCTATCTGCTACAGGTCATTATATACAAAATATGCTGCACCGTGCAGCGGCAAATTATACAAATTTGTCCCGCTAAAATCTGAGAATCACCTACGCTCATTTATGACTGTGAATAAAATCAATTATGTAGTGCTGTGGCCTCTTTTAATGAAATTCTACTCTTACGAAATGTGGTGACTTGTAAATTGTTTATTTAGCAACGTCTGAAATGTCAACAAATATTCAAAGATAAAAAAAAAAAAATCATCCTGAAGGTCAATATGAGTTGATTTTTTTTTTTTTTTTTACTTTTAATTGTTTCAGTAAAACACCTCTGGCTCCTGTGCACAGTTATTATTTATCTACAGGTCCTTTAAGGCCAGAGGACTGCTATTTTCTGGAGAAATACTAAAACCTTGTTTATTAAAAGAGAAGAATTACAGATTAACCTGGATCGACAGTAGATACTAGATTTCTTACTGCATAAAGCATTAAATGTCTAACCCCCGCACTTTCTATTCACCCTAACCCTATGCACACAATTAAAAAGGAATGAGGATGTATGTGAACAAGGCCAGCAAACTATATGCCAAGAGTTTGTTGTTCTGTGAGAAATAAAGGCTTCCAAAATGAAACCTGAACGCTGGGGCTGCAGTAATGTATCCTGAGTTATGATCTGTGATAGAGTACTGTGGGCTTTCTGGGCAGAGCTTGAAATTAAATTGGCCTTTCTATCCTGCATTGCTTGAAATTCCAAAGTGAAAATCCCAAGATGCCAGAAAATGATGAATTCTATCAGTCACTAAGACCTGCCGTGGTGTAAGAGACAATTTTCCATTACTGAAGTGGCAACAGATTTAAGCTTTGAACAGAGGGAAAAAATCTTGTTCATGTAGTGCTATGTAAGGGCTTATCTGACTGACAGGTGAGTGTGTCAGGCTAGATGGGGAAATATGCTATAGGCCAAAACCTGTGAGCACTGGGGAAGGAAAGAAAAAATGATACTCACTCATTGTTTAAGCAATAAAACAAGTGGAGAACAATGCTGTGTTATACTATACTAACCCTTGTACAGTGTAAACAATGTTGAGTGAGCGTCTCAATGAACTCCAAACTGTCAATTTCTTGTCAAATAATGTTAGAATAGACCATGTACCCACATTTGAGTAGAGATGTTATACTGTACATATTGAATTTAACCAATCATTTGCTTACGATATAAACTGTACAATTTGTTTTAAATACATGATGTCAAGAAAAAAATCCTCTTGAATTTCTTTATTCTTTTTAAAATTAAGTTAAGATAAAGCAATGCTTCAAACACCATCTTCTATTAGAGAGTAGAGTGACTCAGAATGAGATAAACAATGCGTCTCTCCTACAGCACCTCTGCTAGACAGAAAATCACAGTAGCATTTAGCTTATTTGAAGACACAGTCCAGACTGCAAGTATATCTTGCTCCTCAGGCTCTGAGCTTCAGCACATCCATTTAAAATGAAATAATGGATACTACATTAAAGTGCCAAGTCTCTGCTTTAATTTGAGTAGGTTTTACGTGACTACGGAAGGAACTGTGTGCAAGTTATAACCCCTCTAAGAGAGAAGTGCCCAAACTGCAAGGGTTCAAAATAATTGGACACTTGGCCACTAAATGTTTCTGGGGCAGTGGTGTGTCGTTTCAAAGTCAGTTCATGCACAAAGGAGCTTGCAGAGTTGACTGAGAGTTGAGAATTGCCCTTTAGATTGAGGTGGAGTTCCCTGCCAATATGAGGCATAAAGAGGTGACCATGCAAGTCAAGAAAATTATAATAAAGGCTCAAAAAGCAACAGTCTATCAGAGACATTTCAAAGATCGCAGGTGTGCCAAAGCCAGCAAATAATAACATACTGTAAACAAAATTAAAAAGCAGGTTTGCACAGGATAACTACAAAATGTCAAATGAGCTGGTTGGCCACAGAGAAATAGTCTTTTAGGAAAAACGGAAAATCATGTGCATAAACACCTTTATCACCACCCAGCAAGCCAAACCTACTCTTCACGATGTGGGTGTACATGTTTCCCTGTCAACAACAGAGCAGATTTACTGCAATATACAAAAGTTTCTGTAGCCAACATAGCAAGGTTGGGAAGCAAAAAAAAAAAGTCATATGAAAAGAAACCAGTGAAGTTGTGGGGAAAAAGTTCTTTGGACTGATGAAACAAAAATCAACCTCAATCAAAATGATGGAATTGGGAAAGTGTGGAGGAAAAAAAAAAAAAAAAAAAAAAGATCAGCTCATGAACCAAAGCCACAGCTTCATCTTTCAAACACTCTGCTGGTTCTGTTATGGCTCGGGCTGTATGGCTGCCAATGGAACTGGCACACTGGCATTTATTGATGATTTCACTGCTGATGGAAGCAGCAGGATGAATGCAGAGGTATACAGAAGCATTCTGCACTCACATAGAGCCAAACACTTCTAAACTCATTGGACGATATTTCATCATTCAGCGGGACGGCGCTCCTAAACATATGGCCGGAGCAACCGCAGAGCTTTTTTCTCAGGGAGACGAGGTGGAGTGTCCTCGACTGGCAGAGGCACATCACCTGATCTCAGTCCAGTCGAGCTGCACTCCACTTACTGCAGTCCAGACTAAAGGCAGAGAGAGACCCCACAACAAGCCAGAGCTGAGGGTGGCTGCAGAGAATACCTGGGGGAGCGTCTCCACAGACTTAAATTATCTTCTGATGTCTGTGGGTCAAAGGTTTTCATCTGGAAAGTATTTTCAACAAATATAGTGATTTCAAATACATTCATATGTACCTGTCAAATTACTTTTAAACTTCTAAACTTTGGACACCATGTTCTTAAGAAGTGATATCTGCCCCACAGTCATTTCTCTATTGATTTAAACCAACTTTGAAAGACTCTGCCCTTTAATGTAATATCCAACACTTTATTTCAGAATAAATGTGCTGAATCACAGAGGCTGATTAATAATAATAAAAAAAAGTCTAATAGTCCATATCATTCTATTTTCTGAACTCTACATATTTATTGTAGTCAAAGGATTAACTTGTCATTACTAAAATATTACTGTAAACATGTTTTTAATTCTGCTGTCCGGCCCGGTAAGTCATGAAACACTGAAACACTTGTGAAAATCAGACCAGAGTCTGAATTTGTTCAGTGTTTTTCAAGCACAGTTAATGAAAAAGGTCACACTCTTTTCCCCTTAAATCTCATATTCCACAACAACCTCTTTTGTTTTTGTGTCTCTTTTTCACTTGTTCCCTTTTTTAGAACAGTTGTCATTGATAGCTTAACAAGTTTTGGCCATGTTCTGTGCTGGCAGCTAATTAGGGAGCAGTTTGCCAGAGTATTTGGATTAAATACAATCAGTGGCAGGCCTTAGAAATGTCAAGCAGGCAAAGCTACTGGTAAATAAGCTTCAAGGTTAAAATTATTACTTCATCAAGAGAACTGGCCTTTGCTTAAAATATGTTGCTGGCTCGTGATTTATCCATCACAACCAGCCACAGATTGGGGTTCTTGTTGCTTGTCTTGGTGTTTGTTTCTTTGGATTTAGGGAAATGGAGACAAATCTCTCTCTCCTCTGCATCACACAGACGCTTTCTCACAGTTTGATATGCAGTAAATCCAAAAGAATTACGGCTCTAATACTACTACTAATAATAACACACGCATTGATCACTGCAGGGAGTTTGTGTTCCTCCTTGTCCACCTCCTTTGGGTGGTCAGAGGTCAGAGGTGACTTATGGAACAGAGGCTGTTATTCAGTCTTTGGAGATATTAATCAAAGTGAATACTTCCAGATATGGCACTTTGAACTGAAATCTGACGATTACAGATTGCCCTCCCCTCTGACTATGGCACCCTGCTGACCCATGTACAATATTAGAGGTCACAGATAAACCGAATGTGACAAACAGTGTTAGAGAGCAGTCGGCAGCTATGTGGACATTAGTAAACACCAATACACCAAAAGTGTATTGGTGTATTGGTGAAGTGTTTCAGATACAACACATCTAGTGTGGAGTGGATGGTAATGCTAATAATCTCAACATGAAATACAACTCCACATTATACATTTATATGTAGTATTTGTAGTATATGCAATACTTCAGGGAAATTAGTAGCTGATGAAGACAGTCGAGCACATGGAAGAGCTGCGACACCAGTAAATACCAGTCTGCTAAAGTTGCTCCGTCTCTCTTGAATGTTGGTAATGATCAAAGACAGATTTAATGCAGCCTTAATGTTTTTTTTAGCCGTCAGTCTAATATGTCAGTCACTTTATTCCATGGTTAATGGTGGATTAAACCGATCACATCCCACTCAGTAAACTGATAATGCGTCAGATTAATATTTTGACTCATGTAAGATGTGAGCATTAGGGTTTTTTTTTTTTTTTTTTTTTTTTTTATACTAACAAGGTGGCAGCAAGGAATGCATTTCCTCTGTCCAGTTTTTATATGACTTAGATTTGACTTCTAGCCCGGAAACTGCATTTTCTCTGAGCATGAGTGTGTTTGTTCTAGCATTATATAAATGATGCATTACACAAGTTTCTCCTCACTTCTCTCTTGATTTTAAGCCATTTTTATGCCATCTGCCTTAAAACACCAACAAAGGGCAAAAGAGAGACATATATAATTTATTGAAAGCTCTCAGCAGAAAAGCTCTCTGTGTCAAATGTCCTGAGTGCAGACAGTGCACTGTCTTAAAGGAGTGGAAATATTCTGAAAATTACAGCTTTCCAGATCTGTGTTGCACGTGTGCTTCATGCACTTACATGGCATTAAGCATACATCACATTTACATGTTGTTTACATAATGACAACATCTGTAAATGTCATAAGAGATCAAACCCTTGCCAATAGCATGTAACTGTCAGGCTATGCCAGCTCCACATCAGATTTTCCCCAAACATTAATCAGTCATCCCCTGCCCCACAACCAACCTTCCCGAAAGGGTTTGTACACATCGATCCATATTTTGAGATATCCTGCCAACAGACAGATGGACAGACAGATGGAAAGAGGGCAAAAACAGACAATAAAGTGAAGTTATCTCTCACCTGTGAAGCCGGGGAGGCATTTGCAGGTGTACTGAGGGGGAGACCATGGCTGACTTGTTGTGATGCATGTGGCTCCATTCAAACAGCTGTTTGGTTTTATCAAGCAGGCACTGCCCACATATTGACAAAACTCTCCGATCCATCCTGGAGTACAAACACACTGCAGGAAAACAGAAGGATATTCAAGTGATCAGCAGCAAATTAATCAGCCGATACCGCCAAAATATTATCAGACAGAGGACTATCCATCAGAGTCAGTAGATGTTTTTTATTGTTTTTGCTCTAACTCAACAGCAAAATAAACTATTACTACACGGGTTAAGTTATTGATTTCCAGTTGTTGTTTTTTTCCAGTGTATGAATCTGATCTATTTTTACCCTTGTTGCCATGAATAAAAATGACACCAATTTGCACAGCTCATCTGATCTGGCAATAAAAGACCTCAAATAAAAGGTTCAGTTCCCCAAAACTTCAAAATAAAAGATTTACTCTACTAAATGATCTCTATCCATGTAGATGGGTTTAATTTGATTTGTTCAGGTTGTGTGATATTTTCCTCTGAGATATGAGCCACTACCTCAATGTTATGAAGATAAATGGAATTTGTGATGGTCACAGAAAAAAAAGAAAGAAAGAAAAAAGAACAAAAAAAACGATGTAAAGTAAACTCAACAGCACATTTAATTTCCAGACAGGTTGACCTGGCTGTTCAATATATGAAGTAAATCTCAGGCATTCATTTGAAAAAGGTGGGTTAAAGGGAAATGGACTACCCTGAATGACTGTGGAAATTATAAAATTAAGTATTTCTTAGCTGAGATCACCACAAATAAAAGTGGTGAAGTGGATATTATGAAACAACATGAAACTAAACCTTTCTGCCTGGTTGGTTGTTGTGCCATTATGGGTATTGAGAAAATAATTAGGTCTAATGTGGGTGAACCGACACTTTTCACACTTCTCAACTAGAAATCAGCCCTTTGTTTTTTTTTTGTTTTTTTTCATTTTAAATCCAAATGTGTGTGTTAAAGTGTCCAAGTAACAGTGTTCTGAATGAATGGTCTGCATATCTACAAATAAAATCAACTTAATGTGACCTCCAGTTTCATTCTTGTTGTATGAATGTTATTAGCTTCTTTACAAGAGGAGGAATAAAATGAGCAGTCTGCTCTTAATACACTGACTCAATGGTTTTTCATGCTCAAAGGAAAAATCACATAAAAAATATAAATAAAAAAAGGAAAGAAAAGAAAGAAAAGGCCCATTTGAAGTGAAGAACACTTTCTGATTATGTCTGACCCCGGCTGGAGGCACATCAACATGAGGCATCTTAGAGTGGGTTTTAGATTAAGAACACTCTCAGTGGTCTAATGGAACAAGACTGATAGAGAATAATTAGGAGCTATGGGGCATTGCCGAGCAGTCTCAGGTGTTGTAAAAAATACAGACATTTGAGGAGAGTGAGCAATAGAGAGGCAAATTAGACCAGAACCTGTCTGTCTGAGCAAAGCATCCACATACTCACAATGATTAATGGGTTAGAATTGGATTACCGCTGTCTGTAGACATGCTGTACAACTAACGTTTCGTATTTGTTGAATTCCAATTAATGATGGTTGGAGACCAAAGATGAAGAGACCTTTCATGTTGTGACATGCAGTATATTTATGTAAAAAAAAAAACAAAACAAAACAGATGTGTTCAACAGAGCATCCGTGCAGCCTAACATTTAAATTTTCGATTCATTCAAAGACAAATGGGAACATCTATGTCAGTGGCTGCCGGTCTCAAGAATTTGACAGTAAAATCATCATCATTAACAGAGATAATTGAAATTTAGTCTTTAAGTAAATGTCTTTAAAGATTTTGTGTTGACGTGGAGGATACAAACATAATACACATACGCTTGCTGGTGTTTATCATATATCACAGCCATATGCACAAATTGGCTAATTCTTGCACTGCATTCAATCATGTGCAGCGTGGGAAGACTCTCATTATGACATTTTTATCTTGAAGTCAGGGCTCTATCAGTACTGTGCATGAATGTGTTCACCCTCTCTTCATACTGTAACCCCCATTAAGGTGCAGTACGAGTCATATTTTGTGGGATTGAGAGTATTTCATTAAGACTGAAACATTGAATTACTTACCTGATATCCGCCAATTACACTCAGGCACAATCCCTCATTTAGGCAGTTGATATTGAGCAGCCTGCAGAAGTCAATTATTTCTTCACAGTTCTTCCCAGAATACCCTCTCAGACATCTGTTAGGAGGAGGTCATTGTCATCAAAATCAATTCATACAGAGCCTTGAGCACTAACAAGCCATATTTTTTTTTTCTTTTACAAGATACACGGGTTATAATTTAGTTTTCTTCATGACCTGTTTGTGATACAGACCTGGGTGAGATAGCATGTGCCAATTAGACTGCCGGTTTGTTAGATGGGAGGAATCAGGACAAATCAAGTTTTATTATGAACCACAGATTAGACTTTCTTACAACTAGAAAAAAATATCCTTATTATTTTACTGACTGGACTGCTACTTCGTTAACTCTCCTAATAATTTTCATACACTATGTGTTTGATTTTGACTGTAAGAGCAAAAGAAAGAAAAAAAAGAAAAGAAAAACCACCTTGTTCTCCAGGTTTCAGGAAGGAATCTATAACATTCAGATACTGTGTGTATTTAAAAAACCACATTGAGCTAAAGTCAAATTACATATGATGTAGTCCTGGAAGCAAGATCAGAATAAATGTGTTGACTGGAAATTAATCAGCTGCAATGTAATAACTGTATTTAAAAGACATTAGACATCAGACTGAGATGATGTTGAAAAGAAGATGGTTGTAAACAACTTGTTCAACACTGTTTGAATAAGACAGCACCAGTGATATTTCTAAAAAAATCAATTTCAAGGATAATGTTGATGGTAAAAAACCAACACCAGCGTTGTGTTCAAGTCCCCAAGCTCATTAATTTCTAGTGAAGATATGTCGCTGATTCTTTTCAGCTGTGAACGAATACACATTTGGTGTTTAAGTCAGTATTAAGTCAGGATTGAATAACAGTAGCATACAGTACAGTACCCATTTCTGCTGTAGCAAGTCATGTATTAAGACTGTGTCCGTGATGCCTCTAATAGTTTTTTTTTTTGGCTTAGGATACATAGATAATACTTTTGAGTGGGATCAGTTCATGGTCACTTTTCTAGGGAATGGTTTACAATAAGAAATAATGAGGCTTGAGCTCTGCTGTGCGGTTTTGTATTAGTCCTTGAGCTCTTTTAAAGTAACATTTAATAACATTAAAAGGTGGAATAAAAAAAAAAAAAAAAAAAAAACATCCTATTTTTTTCCACTCAGAGTGGGACACACATTCACAAGACAACCCAATCATCTAGAGAGGGGACAATGAGTGTGGCCTCTATTAGATTCCTCTATGTGTTTCACCTGCAGACATAATCATTTCCCCTGGACACACAGGTGGCATTGTTGAGACATGGTGATGGGCTGCACAGGTTCTTCTGCTTCCTGCATGCTGGGACTACATTACCATCTGCACAGACACATTCAGAGGCCTGCAATACAGAGGCAAAACAAACCAGGTCACTTGTCAGCTTGGGAACACAGGGTTAGATAATACAAAAGGCTCATCAGATTACTGCAGAAACATTATCAATAAAAGTAGGAGTCACTGTGGTGATAAAATTGTGGCAATTTACTCAAAATTTGTTACTGATATCTGCAATTACAGAGTGAAATCTAAGTAGGCAAGTAAATAATGGCTTTTACATGCATTTTAATATGAGTTATAGATATTATAAGAGGCTAATAAACGCTAATGTTCTGTAATTCAAAGTTAAAAGGATTTGAATTTCAAATTAAGCTTATGGAAAAAATATCTATGTCAAGCAGCTGCAATATCAGGCATTATTTAGATAAATGTCCCTTTTAGCCTGCCCTGCTCTTGTGTTCTTAGGTGGGCTGTGAATGCGTGTAGTGCACTTGGCAAACTGTAATGAACAAAATAAAGGTCAGAAAAAGACAATTAGACCATTACTGCATTTTCTCTAGTGTATCCTCTAGAACATTAGGAACACAACTGCCTCTGCAAAATGCATGACCACAATAACATTTCCAGAGAAAGGTGAAAATTGCAGCAGGCATCCAATTACAAAAAGCTTTTGATGAGAGCCATTTCATACTGGCACTTAAATATGCAGTGGGACATGCAATCAAAATGCTGGTGGAGGCAAACACTCTCTCCCTTAGCTCATCTTCAGGAGGAAATATTAATTGCTGCCGCAGCCTTCAGACTGAAGCCATTTGATCTTGTTTTAAGACACTATATTAATTTTCATGTGCCATTTCTTGTTTATGTCCCTCTGAGAAAAAACAAATAAGGGAAATTAAGTCCTCACACGCTCGCCTGCAGTGCAAATTTGCTCCTCTTGACACGCATATGACATGCAATCCACGTCAACTTTGGAATCACAGTTGAGGCCCCCGAATCCTTCTGGACAACGACAAACAAATCCACTGGGGGTCTCCTTGCACGAGCCGCCATTTCTGCACGGATTTGGATGACAGGGGGTGCTCTCCTTCTCATGAGGTGGACCTATAAGAAAACATACACCAGGCATGTCCAAGCTATTCCACAAAGGGCCATGTGGCTGCAGGTTTTTGTTCCAACCAAGCATCAGCACACCAGACCTGACTCATTAGATCAACTGATCTCAGTCGTCAGACAGCTGATTGGTCAAACTGTGTGCTCTTGATTGGCTGGAACAAAAACCTGCAGCCACACGGGCCCTTTGTGAAATAGTTTGGACATGGCTGCAATAAACAAAACTTCATGCATTCTCATCAATGAATCTTGCTCCAAACTATTAAACACACATTAACACTGGTGGTTTGATTGATGTTTTTCCATGAAAAGATATGAGTGACATGACATATAATCCATGGAGGTAGAGGTGATTGACGTCTTATATTAATAGTTACACAGGAGAGAGGCACATGCTGTGCCATCCCCTGTCATGTATACAATTTAAGCAAATATTATCACAATTAATCTAAAGGCATCATCTGTGCTGTCAGAACTATATCTAACTGTCACCTACAGATAACATCACATTAAACACCTGTACACCAAACCAATTAGAAGATAATTAAGACTACCACGATTTAACCCAGCAAATAATATTAACATCAAGATACAGAAAAGCCTCACTAAGTACCTCAATTATAGCTGCCCCCTTAGTTCTTTATAATGTGCAAATAGTATATGCATTGCACATTTAACAGCTCTGTGTTTGTGCCTTGTTACTCCTCACTGAGAGAACAGCAAATATGGAGTTAAGAGCTCTGCATGTGTCTTCAACAGCTGAGCAAAGAAATTATCAGGTGTGATTCACCTAAATAATGCATGCCTGTGTGCCCTTAGGTGGACATTTTCCTCCACCCCAGGGTGTTGCTTTTGGCACTAATGCAGCACTGAAGGATTTGATGGTGTGCAGCCACCAGTCAACACACAGCATCTAAATAAATGAGAATTCAGGTCAGCTTCATCATCATCAGGCCATTCGTCTGCTAAATGATGGTACTGTAACACACCTGCAATGTGATGATGTGTGTTTCTCATCTGTGTCGTGATCCTTGTGAGAAAAGTGTTCACTAAGGATTTCAGCTGTTATTTAAATGTCACAGTCCCAGCCTGTTGAAATGGGGAGAGTCTTATTTTCTATTTCTGAGGAGAAATGTTTCTTCTTTTTTTGAGACTCCAGCTCAATACATAACAATATATGTACAAGAGGCGAAATAGTCTATTCATGAATATATGTTGCCGTCTCAAAGCGCACATATTTTTGGGAGGGTGTATCAGGCACTTCTATACTTGAAACCTCTGCACCAAGCACAGCAATAAAAGGAAAGTTATCACAAAGATGTACAGTATAAATGATTTTCATGGAGGATTTTCCCTGAACTGTAAACTAAGCAGTTGGTGCTGTGGCCTGATTTACAGTGTAAGCATTTTCCAAAATAAAGTAAGTCTGAATTAAGCTGTAGCCTGGGTTTTCTAAATACTGCAGTGCCACAAGAATTTCACCAGCAGCAGATTAACCAGAGAGCGGATAATGCTGTAGTCACATTGTATGCAAAGGATAAAATTAGACTGAATTCACTGCAGGTTCAAGGTGAATAAAATTTGATGTTATTCCCATGTGAGGGTTTTCATTTTTGTGTTCTTCACAAGGTGCCTACACATTTATCTTTCCAGTGACTCTTTCTTTGCATAGTTTCTTTAATCCCCCTGCTGATACAAGTGCTCATGTCCCAGAGGCTCCTCATAGCCTCCTCTGTGGGCATCAATCTTACTGTGTACAACTTCAGGGCTTGCGTTTGCCTCAGCTCATTTTCCACCAGAAACTGACTTTTCATAACTGCTCCACTAAAAAAGTTGCACCAGTACAAACTTCTATATATTTTTAGGAAATTTCTCCAGCTGTCGTGTGTATTTATGACACAGATAATGGCTGCTGCATTCTCTGCACTCAAGAGAGAGGGCTTCCTAATATGTGATCATTTTGTATTTGCACCAGCATTTATATCTCCCACAGATCTACACCACCAACACCCCTCTCATCGCAGTGATTATGAGCTGCGGCAATCTAATATACATAAAGAAACAACATTGTGTCAGTGTCTAATTAAACTGTTTAACAAGGGTAACGAGTGCATATATAGTTTAAATTAAGCTTAAAAAAATGATATCACTTCCAACAAGATTGTAAAAACAATTAACACCTTACACCAAATGAAAATGGCCCCATAAAGATGGTAATACCTTGCTACAAATACCCTAGAGGTAAGTGCAAAGGAGAGTCAAATCAAAAGAAAATCTCATTTGAAACGTCCCATGAGTTCGGCTCATTATTCTGTGCGCATAGACTTTGGCCTATGAGGGCAGCCAGTGCTGGAGCAGCCACTAACTTCCAGTTGATTAATGAGGCAACTGCAGCAGGGAGGTAGAGGAAGCACAAGCTACACAGAACTCCCAAGAAGCTGATGGGACAGGAGGACACCATGACTATGCGGAAAGCACCCAGTGGAGTCTGCTTACTTGAGAGAGCAGCAGCAATTAAAGCAAATTAGATAAAAGCTGGAAAGGCAGAGGGTGCGTGTAACTCACCAATTTGTTTTCGACATGAATTATATGAATTATCCACCTCAAACTGCACAAGAATAGAGATTCATTTTTTTCTTCATCTATTTCTTCTTCTTCTTCTTACAATGCCAACTGTTACTTGTCCAGTTATTCACTGTTTCTCAGCTGCATGGTAAGGTACTTGCATTTTATAAAGAGTTGCATTGTGTTTTATTAAATAAACATTGATAAACCAATGCAGCTCTCTAACATATCTTAGAGTCATAAAAGAAGAATCTCACACATGAAGTTGGAGCAATAATCCAAGAAAAAAATGTAAAATTCAAGTAGATATAAAAGGGGGAAAATTATTTCAACGTTTATATTTGCTATGATGTAGTTGTAATACAGAGACTCTTTGTTGATGTCGTTTATCAGAAGGAATCCAGCAGAGCATGCATTCTCTATTAAAGACATACAAGAGGGTAAAGGCAAAGCAAGATTGCTCCTCTTAAAAGATTCAAAGCATTATCTTGTTATCTTCTTGTTTCAGTGTTAAATAAGTTCAGAGTTGTTGTTGCTCTCTGAAATGTATACCCTTGGATCCCTATACAGAACACAAGCTCCATTAAAACAAAAAAAGGAACACACACACACACACACACACACACACACATACACAACAACAACAACAACAACAAAAAAAAACTTTCTCCTTCTTCTGGATGGCCTTAATCTGCTCTTGTAAAAGCAGATGCCAGACGGCACTAGAAGTAACCTTGAAACCACATCTCCAAAATAATAAGCTGAAAGCATGGGCTTGACTTGGGAAAGGCGAAGCTATGACACTTCAAGAATGCTGCCAGGACAAATTGTGCTCTACAGAAAACAATGAATCAGTGCGAGGAGCCACCTGGAGTTTTTTTACTCCAGGAAGCTCATTGCGGGCATGTTTTTACAGCAGACAGTGATATCCAGGGCAGACTGAGGACTATCCAGGTCTTGTAACCCATATGTGTGCGGTACCCATTAACCTAACTGTATTTTACTGGAGCAAATGAGACTCATTACCTAAATAATGGCTGAGGCTATAATGTCTCATAAACTAGCCCACCAGATCACTACACGAGCCCTCGGTAACTTCAACTAAATCACGGGGCCAGAAAACAATTTGGCTGTTGATGACAAATCGGGGACTGAAGTGTATTATTAGCTGAGTGCACCACTGAAACCACAAGTGTAACACAAACAGAATGTAGTGGAATAAGAAAGTATAGAAATCTAAAAACTAACAGGAGGACCTCTTCCACCAAGGTACAATAAATAATAAAACATTAAAAAATTATGATTGCTGCCTTTCAGCCATGTTTTACATTGGTTCTAGCAAGCTCACAGAAGGTGGTTAGTATCAAAGGTCCTATTTAATATGCTCATCACGAGCAACATAATAAATCACACTTTAATTGATCGCTGTAAACCTTTTGTTTTATCAACTGCGACATGCTCAGTTATCCAGATGTTTAGCTCTGGCTTTTTTACAACCACATGTCACTGGTCATAACATGAGGTATTTGATTTGAAGTGGCCACTTCATATATTATGGTGACAAATCCACAACCGAGTGGGATCGGGCTTAAAGCCCATAAGGAAATGCTGATCTTTTCATGATGTATGGCTTTTGTAGTTTCCAGCTTTGACCTTTCCGAAGATAGTTGCCCCTTTGAGGCAAATGTTGTGCATCTGAGAGCGGGATGCGGTGAGATCTCTGTCGCTGCCTTTGGTGTGTGACGTTAACGGTGGAGAAAAGAAACAGAAAAAGACTGTCTTCATATGTGGTTCGTCTGTCAGGGATCAAAAGTGTGTGATAATGCTCAAAGAACAGGTTCTCATCGTCACAGTGACAGACGATCCATTCATACTACAGCAACACACACTTGAGTGAGAGCATCTTACCACAGACTCCTGTGTCACAGATGCATTTGAAGGACGTGGGCGACACTTGAACACACGTCCCATTTTCACAAATCCTGCCACAGTTTTCTTTCCCAATGACTTCAGAGCAGTTAACCCCTAAAACAAATGGAAAATCAGTGAATTTTGAAACCTGAAACACACAGACATAAACCTGTGCCTGGATTGAAGGTTTTTTTTTTTTTTTTTCATATGCGCAGAACTCTGCTGCTATTTATTTGAATTCCTAATTGGAAAAAAAATGAAAATTAAATAATTACTGTAGATATACTGCAAGAGAGTGTGCTGGCAGCAAAGAGATTAAGAGAGAAGTCATTTGGAATGCAAGCTGTTTTAATATTAATTGTGTTTGCATTACGTCTGAGTGTTGGGGCTTTTGCTGAATAACATTATATGTCCAATAAATATATAATTAAGAACACAGCTTGATTCTGTTTCAAGTTTCTTTTATATTCCTTGAAATAAATCTGAGTGAAATTCTATGACAAGCATCAATCAGATGGATGGTAGCTTTCTCTGAGGAGATGCTTTTCTTTGATGTGGACGTACCTCAATACATCAAATAATATCTGATTCAAGACAGTTTCATTGTACAACAAAGGTAAAAATAAAACCATTGAATTGTTATAATACATTTTGATCTAGATCTAACTCAAATGAGTTAAGAGAGGTCCACAAAAGGGACCCGTGGGGTTTGTCCTTACCTGTAAAATGTGGAGGACACAGACATTTATATGTTCTGTGGTTTGGATCTGCGGATCCATTGCTCAAACAGACTCCTTTGTTTTCACAAGGGTTATCCAAACAGGCATCAAACTTTTCACAGAACCTCCCAGAGTAATGGTGGTGGCATTGACAGTGGTATGCGCCCTCCCAGAGGTCTGTTTGACAAATACCGTTCCCTGAACAAAGTCGAAGCAGAGGAGAACCCTGACAAAGTTGCGTTTTAACAGACACATTCAGCCTTAAGCCAAGCTTGCACAGCTGCGGATCTCCCTCATGCAGAGCGATGAAGTAATGATGACCTGGAATGAGCCACTTGGCCTCCACTTGCGCGCTTTCATTTATATTGTGGGGGAAAAGGAACTGATCTTTTATCTGACCACGTGCAGAGCAGTTCTCAAAGTCGTGTTTGGAAACGTTGAGGAGCCTGATGCCGTACGACTTCAGTGTTTCATCAGCAGACATCAGCAGTTTGTCTCCGTGTTGCAGCTGAAGCGGGCATATCTGCGGGAAGCCGTGAGGGGCCTCGCTTGACTCATCTCCCCCCGGAGAATCCCAGCACTCGGAAACGCCCGTACAGATGTTTCCAACGAGAGTCCAATTCATTTGGACTGTGCGTTGTTTCAGGTGCCATTCAAGTGAAGCCTGTCTATTGCAAACTGTCTGGCAGCGGATCATGCCCACGGCCACAAAGAAAGCAATCAAGTGATACAATGATGCTCCCATGTTTCCTCTCTCGTACTATTTCATCCAAATCAATAAGAGACTTTCAAACCCGACTTGTGTCATCTGGTGAATAGATGAGGGGAACACGTTTCCTTCTTCATTAGATGCACTTCCACATTGTCCACATGAGTAATGACCTTGGGAAAACAAAGATATTTGAAGTTAATGAAAAGAGAGTTGACTTTTACTGTATAAAACCTAGCATGATTTTCCCCCCATGATTATATCTTTAAAGTTTTAAATATGATTAAAAGTAGAACTACAGCTCCAGAGCCTGCAGTGCTATCATGAAGATTTTACTTCATTGTAACACATAGACTTGTGGCTTCAGCGAGTCTAGCAGAGCTGTCATAATCATGTGCAGTGCTGCTGACCACCAAGTGTGTCACAGCAACCTCGGCCTCCCCGAGGTTCCTACAGAGAGTGACAATGTCAGATAAAATATTCTCTCTCCCCTGCCGGTGCCTGATACCTCAGTGTCAGGCAGTGAGATGAGTTAAAGCAGACAGCATTGTCTTTTTCCCTCAGGCCCTTTTTATACGTGTGCACAAGATAAAACAACAAAGTAGAGAAGCCTCCCTGCAAGTGAAAAACTCTGCTCCTTGATCAGCTCACAAGGGCTGATATGAATAACTGCATGGTGATAAGTAATAAAACGCTGAATATGGAACACCAATATCAATAAAAGGGGGAGTGATAAAGTGAATGAGATTGCAAGTATTGTCAGGAGGGCTGTGTGGGCACCTAGAAGACCTCATTTACATACGACAAGGTTCACCATTGTGCTTCACTGAACAAAGTGGAGCGCTGTCACCTGATCTCTAAAGAAAAACTATAATGAAAACTCAAATGTGTACAGTAATTAGTTTGTGTGTGTGTGTGTGTGTTTGTGTGTGCATATAACATTTTATTTCTTTTTTTAAGGATATATAAATACCACTAATCCATTAATACAATTAATTTATCATTTGTACCACTTATATGTTTTTAATTTGACTTATTCGAAGCTGCTCTGATCAAATTAATGTTGAATTTTTAAAAGATCGAACATATACAGAGTACCAACACCTCGGCTCTACAGAGTCTTTTAATGGCTCTCATTTTTACAGCTCAGGATTTTATTATTTTTGTTTACTGCTAGCCTTCTTAATAAGCGTCATGTTCAGCAGGCAGCAGTTTTCACTGACCTTTGTAACATCTGAGAACACCGTGTTTGTTTTGGTCTGAGGAGTGCAACATTGCTGCAGTGATGATCGTTTGCAGAATCTTCCATTTCTATGTCCTGGACTACATAGGCAACAATAACAATACTGGGCAGAACAACATATAACTGCCATGGATACAATATTTCACCACATGCTGACCACAAAAATGTGTTAAATAAAACATGATAAACAAAAAGACCTCCAACCAGGACCAATTTCAAATAACATACGCCAGACTTCAGAAGAAAATAAAATAAAATAAAAATCATAGTAACTAACCTGGATCTGCCCCAAAATGTAATACGTTTCTCTCTGACCCATGCTCCATCAGTCCACTAAGTTCAGGGTAAATTGGTTCAGTACTCTTTGAGTAATCCTGCTGACAAATAAACACAGCGGTGAAAAAATAACTTCCTTGGCGGAGGCAATAAAACTGCCAAGAGTCATATAAAGAATAACATCCCTGAAACAACCCAAAGTGGCACCTAAAAGCCAACCTAAAAGAAGTCCAAATCAATACAGAAATGAATGGAAAAATATAAACTAATAGGACCATCACTAGATTCTAACTTGCCCAAACACATTGTCAGCCAGAGCAGGTTCTGCAGCTATGGATAGTATACACCGCACTGTAGTAGCAGTGCTGTTGACTGACATCCTTTGCCCATAACCAGCAATGCAATTGAGGCAGGAGGTCATGGCTGATACCGCATATAGGAATTGGACTTGGACACTGCATATTATTATTACAGTGTGCTTATTTTCACCTCATATACCAACCATAACAACATTTTGGTCAGCACACAGCCTTCCTGTCTCACAGAGATCTGTAATCCAAAGTTGGAGCAGGGAGACATCTGGGATAAAAAGAGGACCATCTTATATCACCACGCATGTGACAGCAAACTGGCAATGTCAACAAGCAGCATGAGTAATAGATCGATTCTAGAGGAAACAATGCGGCCAGGGGAGAAGAAAAAAGAAATTGCAGGAGGAGGAACTGCCCTGGCAGGGACTTTTTTTTTTTTTTTTTCAATTTCCGGAGAAATTCAGCAATGACGCAGCAAGCGTGCAAAGTTGAGTTTCCTCTAATGCGCTGCTGCTAATTTGTTTACAGTCCAAAGTAAAATATTTAGAGGCTGTTTCGACTACACAGTTTGCATGATGAATGCAATTTAGACCCTAAAGCACAATCATCCTTCTTAATTGTGTGGTGCTTCAAATTCATTTAATCTGAATCACATTCAATACCAATTCATACTATTACAGCGATCTATATACTAGGCTTCCACTCAAACACACAGAGCACAGGGTTCTGTGGGATATTAAGACACCTTAGAAGTATTGATCAGCTGGGATTAAACTGCAGGCCGTACACAGGGGTGGCTCAAGTAATAAGGGCCACGGGGTCAGAAACAAGGTCATGTACGTAGGGGTCAACTATTTGTCTCCCTCGGCCTCCTGCTTTCATTATTGCTCAGTTCAACCCTCGGTTTAGGATGCCAATCACGCAGGTGTGCAGAGGGCAATGGATCAAGGGAACTGTGTAAATCCTTGGTTGACTGATGACTGAGAGACGCAGAGAGGACACAACAAATTATCACATCAAACTGGTGGGGCCCACATGTCCCTCATTGTCCATCATACAACACATAGACCACAATGGCTGACATGCTTGGCTGATTAATCAAATAGGCAATCGAGACACAATTCAACTGGGAAATTACTTTTATCTATATGCTACAAAATAAACTAAATATATTTGGATTTTCAATTGGTATTTGGATTAAAAAAATGCCAAGAGAAGGGAAGACGAGAAGGCAATTTTTAAATTTATACTCAAAACAATTCATCAATTAATCATGAATGAGATAAGTTAATGAATCAATAATAAAGGCTCTGGAGTAATTGACGGACGCAGCCCTATACGCATACATTCATGTACAAATAAGCCTTATAGCTGGGTTATTTCACATGACAGCTGAGTACAGTAGAGAATGTAATCTAGGCCACGTCTGAAAACAGTTGCTAACTCGCCATCTGATGAGAAAGATTACGTTTTTTTTCCTCTCTCTACACAAGTTTGGCTCATTAAGCCGTCAGCACAAAGACAGTGATGAAGATGTTGGTTAGCGAGTGAGACGCAATTTCTAGTTACAGTGTAATGGCACTTGTGTGAGAATGAGGACACGCAGGTGTAATTTTGAGGCAAACATTGTTGGGATAAATAGTGTAAGCCTCCTTGTATATGTTAATTTCTCATTACGATGTCCTTGATTCAGAACTTCTCAGACCCTGACAGCTGCAGTGGCTGAATGCTGTTGAAGTTTGCCGTTGTGATGTACAGTGAGTGTACTGTATTGTTGTTTTCCTGCTCAGGGACCGGGGTATAACTTCTTGGAAATTGAATAGAAAATATAATTTAAAATTGTGAACCTCCTACACCTAGATCAGCTGCTTTTTGGTCAGTGCATACACCCAAGGAACATCAACAAAGTAAGTGTCTTAACCTCAGTGAAGCTGCTGAAATCTATGATTAAATCAGAAGCAAAAAGCTAATCATCACAAGAGGTTGGTGAACTTTATGACTGCCATCAAAGAGTCCTTGGTCTTTTTTCTTTTTTTTTTGTTGAAACTAACAAATAACTCGATAGAGCAGGAACAATATTTGACATAAGCAAAGCAATTCTTTCTGAAAGGCCGGTCCTTTTCTCTGTGAAAAGGAAAACAATCTTTTGGAAAGTTATTTCACTGGAACAAGTCTCACAGCAAGGTAAACACACAGGCTTACAAATCAACTGGCACAGAACTCATTTCTATGTCCACTCACTGTTAAACAGCCTATTTCTGATAACACTGTGTTGCCAGGTTTGGCGAATGACATCCTATTTCAGAGCAGGTTAGAGCAGTAAACAGGTTAACCACCATCATTAAGCCCCCTGGAAGACATTTACAAATTAAAACCACTTCAACTCCAAGATTTGTGATGCTGCACCACAAATATTATCATCATGTGAAAACATAATAACTCACATCCTGCAGCTAAACTTTGAATCTCTAAAAAGCAGTTTATTCTTTTTTTGTTTGTTTTTTTTAATCCCCAGCCGGATGCCACTGAGCCACTGATGTCATTGTGGAGACACTGGAGGACTGATTAGCCAAACACCAGCAGCCTGCTGGCCACAGCCGCTGTTGGACTGATCACTTGTGCTCCCTGGGCAGCTATGTGGATCATCACTAATCAGTTATAACACTGATGAGCATCCGGGCCCCGAAACCCTGAAAACCAACCCCCACATCAATATTCCTACTCTGAATGCAGTAATTAATGCCAATGGCAAAACTAATTTTGACTCACATTTCAGGTTTTTGTTTTTCTGAACCCCTAGCATTAATTTACTGAGCAAAAACCAAAAAAAAAAAAAAAAAAGATCATTCTGGATTAATATTAAAACAGAAACAGGGTGCTGCTGTTAACATGTTTACTCTCACATACAAAAATAAAAATACATATTTTTTGGTTTCTTTCTTTGCTCTCTGTGACCCTAAGGAACATTTCAAAGAGCTGCAACTGCAGGATGTCTGAGAGACCACAATACCTCAAAAGTATAAGCATGGGTTGAATTAGGCCAGATCCAGCAGCGGCGAAGCAGCATGACTTCACCTCTATGAATTGCTCATTTTTGTTTGAGGCAACACCTTCATCAGTCACTAGCCCCCATGTAGTATAGTCTAAAGTGTTTCCTGTTTATTTGGTGCTCTGGAGGAGAACCTCAATAAGGAAAGGTTGTGTGTCTTTGTTTTGTTCAGAACATTGTGCAGTGCTTCAGGGAATTGAGGTACACAGTCTCTCAGCCACACTGAGCCTTTGGAGCCCTGTATAAAGGAAACACAGTGAGTCTGTGAGGCAGCGCGGCCATGTGACCCATGTTTGGGTGGTAGGTTAGAATGTGGTACCTCTGCAGAGCAGAAAATTGCTTTATGATTTCCTGACTGTGTGGGCAGGTCAAAGTATGAGCTAAATATTTTTTCATGCTCACCAACACTGGGCTGGCTACACCTTGGTGTTAACAGATGTGCCAGGGTTGGAAAAAGTTGAGCTCCCTTCAATCAGCAAATTCACCAGATCTCTCACCTCTGTTTCTGGGAATATCTAGTGCACTCATTCATTAAGGAATCACAAAATTAGTCTGAGTTTTTCAAAGCTCCCATATGATCTAATAGTCAGCACAGATGGCTCACAACAAAACAGATCTGTACAGAACATACAGTGTTATAAGGATTAACCTCTTACATACCTTATATCTTATCATGGTTTAGAAACTACTTAAAAGATCTATGTGCTCTTAAAATAAAAAAACACATCAGGGGCGCTGGTACCTCACAGTTTGTTTTTGTCATGGAATAACAAGAAAACAGGTAAAGTACCTGGAAGCTACTGATTACCTCTGCTGAGGAGGTTACATCTTCAGCCCTGCATGTTTGTTTGTTTGTTTGTTTGTTTGTTATTTCAGAGGATGCCTCAAAAACCTGTTATCAGATTTCAATTACATTTGGTGGAACGTTTGGCCAGCAGCCAAGGAGCAAGTGATTAGTTTTTAGTGCCAATCCAGATCCAAATGTGGAAGTGGACCAAAAAAAAAAAAAAACACATCCACATCCACACACACACACACACACACACACACACAGAGAGACAAGGTTTCTCAGGATGGTTTTCATAACTAAAGCACTTATACAAAAAAGAAATCGGCATGAGTACTTCATGACTTTAACCATTTATGAATTGATATACAATAGATCTGTTGACCCAAACTACCTATAGAAATAAAGACTGGAATTTTTCTTTCTGATTTCTCATATTTGTATATGGTGTTAGTTTCTCTCATGAGCCCAATTTACACCACAGATCTTATGAGGCTCTTATATATTACATATTTTCTCTGGTATTACTGTACCCTATCTTCCGTGTGTACAAATAAAAGACTATAGACTGTAACAGGCTGTTTTTTCAGTTTCCAAATGGTCTGAGCAGGTAAGTCTGTGCATCACATTCTAACAGGGTCTCATTTATTCTGAGGGAGTCGTCCTGCCCTGGCCTCTCTGTCTGTTAGAGTGAGGTGAAGCTGACAGAGCCTGGCCACAATACTACTGCTTCTCCTCACACATTCAAAGCTGAATCCAGCCGGCATCCACAGGGTCTGCATTAAACAACGGCTTAGCATTAAGCCCAGCCGACGCGTCTTCCCGCCCCCATTCTGCAAACGCTAGGCCCAGGATTTACTATGGACGGGTAATCTGACTAGTAGGGTGCACACATGTCCCATCTGCTGCAACACACGGAGCGCCACAACCATGTCTCTGCTGCTTGACCATTACACTGTTAATGTTACATGTTTGTTTGTTGTGTGTGTATGTGTATACCAGGTTGGTAGGATGCATGCTCACCATTAAGCTGAAAGGGTGTTCCGCCCTGGGATGGTGACTTGTAGAGTTTCTTATTCAGAGCTGATATGTGTCTGTCTCCCTGGGGAGTGTGACAGCTGAGCCATCTAAGCTCACAGAGGAAGAAACATGTTGCTGTAGAAATGTGATCAGACGCTGAGGGCTGAAGGCGTGCCTGCGTGCATAAGGAGATGGGGCCTCTGGGGCAGGGCAGGGCGGGGATACAGCCTGCCTGATTGATTATTTAATTAGGCTTAACTAAATATTCATTAGCCAAGCCAAGTTATTATCTTCTGTAAATAAGTGAAGCTCTCCCAGTAAATCTAAATGATTTTATGTGGTACCTGTGGGGTGAAAAAAATAAAACATAAAAATAAAAATTGACTGGACTGTCTAATCACTAAAGTCGATCTGGATTTACATTTAATAAAAACCAAGACCCCCGAAAACTACTTTACCCATTTATTTAACAAATTGATAGCTATTTCACGCATTACCTAGCAAATAAATACACATTACTATAACACTTTGGCATGCATGAGCTCTTTCAATTGCTTGGGCTGATAATTAGATGAAGATTACACTCTGATCACTAATGCAGCCATTCAGAGGGTTCAACGCTGTGGGACAGCAGCTTTCAATGAGGCACTGGGTTAAAGGAATAGTTCACTGTTTTAGGGAGATGCATATATATATATATTTTTTGCTTTATTAACCAGTGATAGACGAGAACAGGAGGAGGACAGCATGTAGCTACACATCTGTACGGCACTGCCATGGTCAACAGCTGGTCTGTGTAGTTTAACACAATATTTCTCACTTGTTTTGTCTGTACAAAAACCCAGAGTGTGACAATAAAGTCTACTTTTTTGTGCAAAACTAAATAAACAAGAAACAACATGTTAATTACTGGCAACAAAAGTAATTCACATATTTCCAAAAATTAGGAAATGTTCATTTAAATTTTGCCTTCTGGCCTAAACCACATTAAATTTGGTACCATTACACAGTTAACACAGTGTCTGCCTTCTACACACACACACACACACACACCACACACATGCAGACCACACACAAATGCACAAAACACACAGGCAATTAGACAGTGACTCCATAGTGAGAACTGTATCAGGTCTGTGTCAAATGTAATGTTTATTTTCTTGGGAGATGTGTTGTGTTGTTTTTTTTTTTTTTTTACACTGACCTACATCCCATTCACTACAGCTACATTCACACCAGGGAGCTGCACTGCAATCAGTCTTGTACTGGTGGCTGCTGAGCAGCAGTATAAGCAAGGGGTTAAGTGCCTTGCTCCAGGGCGATTCAGTGCTAGTTGCTGAGGGAGAGGAGAGCGTGTTGGTCATTTACTCTCCCAGCCCAGATTCCTCCGGCCGGCCAGGGAGCCAACCTGGAGGCTGTCCATTTATATGCCTGTTGGTGAAAACTGCCACCTCTGTCAGTCCAGGAAAACTCCCAGTGTCCCTAAAAAAGCCTGTCAGAGGTGCTTCCTCCATCTTAATTTGTAGCTGTACCAAGGTTTCACTGATATCCTCTATGAAGGGGGCAGGTCAACATTTTCATTTTTGTGTCATACAGTATGAAATGGTTGCACAGGATAAGGGAGCTGGATACACAATCAGCCAATTTTCATGGAGAAACTATTAACTAAACCAATAAAAAAGAATATTATTTTCCTTGATAATATAAAGCAATCTAGTTCAGAAAGGCAGAATTTTCTTTTAAATATTTTCTCTCATTTACTACAATACAACTGCAGTGATGGACGTATTGTCATGTCCAAAGCGCTGATGTGATTCTGTGACCCACTTTTAAGCTCCATCAGATGAGAACCACGGAACAAGATGACAGATGTTTTTACAAAGGTCACTGGCTCCTGTTACACCTTACTTTTCTTGATTGTTTGCTCACAGTAGGACTCATAACACATTTCATTTTTTACCAGACTAGTTTGCTCTGAGGTGTATGCTCCACACTGGCTCTGTCCACCATTTGTTCTCCATCTGCTCCGCAGAAACTCTGCAAATAACAGTCTTGCCTTTAGTCAGTTTCAAGTAATTTCAGGATCAATTTTAAGATGGCTGCTGTTATCAAAATACATCAGTATGAAGCACCTGCCTGACCTTAAGATTTGACATATTCTATTTCCTATGCTTTTCCTGGTGAAAGACATTTAAGTTCTTGAATTTGGTTTGCTTCCCCACCGTGACTAGATTAACGAGCTGCCCTTTCGTTTGTAGCGTCGGTCATATTTCCTGCAGCTTTAGGTATCTTCATTAGATATAGAAATATTGACCTTCGCCGCTTTTTATGAGAATGTATAACAGGGAAAAGCAAGCATTTATCTATATAGCTCCGCAAACTATTCTCATCATTCCACATCTTCCTGTACTGGACCGAGTGCACGGCTGGTACAGGCCCCTGAGTTCTTGTAGGAGGAGAATTTGTTTTACCTCTGACCCAACACTTTCTAAATTTGCTCACTTTACAACTACGGTCCCAGAAGGTAAATGGAGCCAATGAAATGTGTAAATTTGGAAGAATAAAGTCACAGTGTGAGGACTACATTAGCCACACTGTACTGTATCACCTCTGCCTTAAGAATCACATTATCAGCTACAGAAATGAAGAGAGCTTTTCAGAAAGTACATGGTATCATTAGACAACTTGAATCAAAGTACATATCCACATGGTCAAATGTTACTCCACTGAAAGACTATTTCAGATTGTTTCATTCAACTCATTGTTGTATTGTTTCACATTTACAAAATTTAATGATTCTGAATCAACCCAATGAAACAAAAAAAACTAGTGATACAAAGACTGTAGACATGGATGTACAAACACAACTGAATCAACAAAAGAACAGCTGTTGCCATTTCCATTGCTTTTTAAGGCTGTGATGAAGCAAACATTTCAAACTTAATGAATCTTTCTTTCTGTCTAAACCTTCAAACATGAACTTCAGAAAACACCATGGTCTCCTGTGAGGAATCTTCTGTCTCATCTTCATCTAACGTAGCATCGTTAGGACACTGACGGAGTCAAACTGAGCTGTTTAAACATGACTGACAGCACGGGAGTTGACTTTGACTGTTGTTTTCTCATATGATGTATGGTCAATAGCATTCTCCAAAATGAACTTTACTTTTTATTTTGGAAAATGTGCTTCAAAAGTAAAATATTTGTCTTTAGGTCTAGTGGAGCAAAAGTTAAAAAAAAATAAAAAAATAAAAAAAGTTCAAATAAAGTGTACATACTGGAAAAATAGTTCAGAATGCTCCTCAGGTGTACATATTCATTACTGTCCATTAAAGTGCAATAATTCAGACTTGTTTGACTGGTAATGTTAGAAGCTGGATTTTCATCCAAACTACAGTATTATTAACAAACTTAAACACACACAGTGATAATAATTTAATAGTGTGTCACATGCTGTACATATAAAGGCAGAAAATGTGTCTTAAATTGTTGTTAAGCAACTTTATCAAACTTTATCTGGCTAAAAGTGTTGCTAACATCAAACATTAAAGGAATTTCATGCATAATCTTAAAAATAAATTGAACTTGAGTCGATAATAATTGATCAGAGGTAGTTTATGGTTCTTCTTATAGGACCTTGCTGTAGGTTACGAAAGTCTGTGGGCTTGAAGCACTTTAGTACAGTATGTGCTGACTCAACGACTTGTTAATCAAGCCCACACTTATGCACACACAGTCAGCTGCACGGAGTCCACAGAGATATACTCGGATCCCTCTTGAATATAGATATAATTAGATTGTTGCACACGATCTTGCTGGCTGAATTATGAACTCACACACTGGCACACTGTGTGTGTTCATTAAAAAAAAGAGTGTAGTGACTGATGCTGCAGTGCACAGTCTAAACAACATCAATGGAGTGCAGCAACCGAGCTTTGACATTCAGTGGTTTGCACATATATTCCTGCGTTGTGGGGTTTGTTAGTAACGTAAAAAGCGGGGGGGGGGGGGATGGAAATGTTTTGCAGTTTATATGTGTCAAACAAGATTCTCTTCTGCAATATTGTCAGCTGTTAAATGTAACAAGCAGTGCAGATGTAAAAATGCACCCAAACAGCCGACATTTTACCAACTTCCCGTCTAGAATGTCAAATCTGAAAAACAGAAAAGTGAAAATAATGAATATTGACTGACATTACTAAAATGTCACAAAAATATCCATAAAATTAATTACAGATGCAGAGGCCAAATGCCATGCTGTAACTGTCAAAAAAAAAAAAAAATTGTTTAAGGTGAAACATTAAAATATTATATTTATAAACTTCCCTGTGAGTGGTGAGAGATTAATCAGCATTTACATGTAGCAGCATTTAGTTTGCCCCTAAGTTACGTGACCTTTCCCACTCTGTTAACTGAGCGCTGCAGAGACCAGGGGTAAACACTGCTGCATTGTGTGTAGCATATACTCATTTAATACAAATGCAATATACAGTATTATCCTGAGGTTTCCCTGAAGCTGACATACAAAGAGCAGAGTCCCATCAGGGCTGGGGGAAGGAAACATGTAGAAAATGAGTCATTGTTGCAAATGGAGGGAAAAGAATCAGTGTTTACATAGTGAAGAATAATTTAACTGGAGCACACTCAACACATATTATCACAGATAGCACAGAGATGGGTAATGTTGCCTTAAGCATTGTAAATAGGACAATATGTGGACAATAACAAAGATAAAAGCAACTGCTAATATATGATATCATTATCTTGGTGATTTTGCATGTCAGCCGCATCAAAATATTGTCTGTGTATCATAATCTTTGCTCGCTTTTGATTTACTTGGTTTCCACTGTGATCAATCATAGCTGCATTGGAAACGCAGATTGTGCTTTGCTGTTTGACTGATTACTAAGTTGATAGAGTAGGGAGGGCGCTGGAAACAAGGACACTGCCATCTTTCTCTCTTTACCTGTGGGATTTAAATATTAAACATAAAGGATGGCAGATTATTATCCCTGTCACCTTGCCTTAAGCAATGATATTCTGTTTCAACAGCGCCATCAAGTACCTGCTGTGTCACATATTAGTGCAACTTCAGATTCTCCGAGGAAGAAAAAAAAAATGTTTATGATGCGAGGGAGTTAAGGGACAAATCATATCTCTATAGAAATTTCATTGGTTACAGCTTGAAAATAGTCACCGTCAAGTATTTTAAATCAATACCATAATCAACAAGAATTCTTGAAGCAACTCTGTTTTCCTGACTTTGAATGTGTTATGCAGATTAAAGGAAGTCTGCAGTGAACATGTCTCAGACAGCAAGGCATTTTAATGGAATGGAAATGACTGTCAGATGTTCTGAGGTAAAAAAAAAAAAAAAAAGAAGAAAAAAGAAAAACTGGAGCTTCGTTCTCCTTTCCTTGTTGTTTCTTTGGTATTGTCCTTATTGTAGTGTTACATTGAGATAATGATCTTTGAGCAACACAAAGCAGCAACAAAAACAGAGTCAGGACTTTGTTCTCACCCACTTTAACATGACTCGCTGCAACAGAAGCTTGATGTCAAGAAACTATTTTAAAGTTCAGAACACAATGTTAAAACATGACAACAAAAGGAGCAAAGCACACACAGAACCTCCCCAGCACTGACGCTAAACCTATTTCTGTCAGACAAAATGCTCATAACTGTAACATGAAAAACATAATTCTGTATTATCTCCCTGTAACTTAAGCCCACTCTTAGTCTGATCAGGCTTTATCAGCCCTTTCGTCCTTCAGTATGTTTATATGGCTGGGATAAAAAAAAAAAGGTTTTCATCTATAAGTCGCCTACATAAGCATATGCAGCATAATCGACTCATTAAGATGAGCGAACGAATGGCATCTTTTGAGAAATGACAATAAAATCAAGGCTCACGGGTCAGGCTATTCAGAGGCAGGGGCCAAGATGTTGCTCGTGAGCTCTGGGAATAGAGAGTCCTAAATACTGTGTTGCACATGGCCCTGGTACAACTGCACTGCACAGCTACAGCTTTTACACAAATATAGATTCTGCACAGTTCATCATGTACCTGTAATTCATACATCTTTAAAAACATCTTTTTTTCCTCCTCTCTCTCTCTCTCTCTTTCCTCCCTCCAGATTTTACATTGTGCATTTTTGGCATAGCACCACATATCCACCAGGAAAAGCTCACAACACCTTCTTTCTTTTCAATAGCCCGTTTCCATGACAACATTATCAAAATTCTGTTGCTGCCATCATTCTGCATTACAACAGAGGCTGACATGACATACCAAGGTTCATTCAATCCACTCAGTGTTTAAACTGACTACAAACAGCTACATACATTATTCTCCGATGCAAAGCCACAGCGTTGAATTATAACACGTTTCTTGTGTTTCGAAACATGTAAGTGTAAAGCAGCTTAAGGGCTATAGCTGTTTGAAAAAGAAGAAAACTGGGTTATCTTAAATTCCACAATAGGATAGGAGGGAGATATAGAGGGAGACTGTGAGTGTGGTGGCCGTAAATAGACTAAGATATGTAATATACTAAAGCACTTCAGCGAAAACTTGTTTTCACAAACTTTATTCAGAAAGCTGGCTGATGGATTTTACGCTAGTTTAAGGAAAGCTTCAGAGTCAGAGGCATCATATTACAAGTATCAAACTTTGTTGTGTCCTAAGAGAGCTATGTGAAATCCTCAAAGCCGGCAAAACATAAATCATCACAGAAGCACTAGACATATCAGTTACTGAGCCCTGCACTCACATGAAAGTTGCAGTCCATGCTTGGAAAATCAGTGAAGTAAAAATGTCACTACCTGTCTATACTGGTGTGCCTTCTTGGCAGGATCCTCAAAGTCTCCCTGTGGCTTCATCTACCCAATCACTTGGATCCAAGCTTCATGACACACACAGAAGCTACTGTACCCTAGTTTCCTTGATAGAGTGTCCTATCTGATAACACTCTCCCAGGGAGAAGAATATAGTGAAGTGAGGGAGGAATAATATATAAATCTTTTTAATCAAAATAAAAATAGCGAGATGAGCAGTGGCAGCGAAGTCATTCGTCATGAATGTGGCATGGAAATAAACCCATTGCCCCACTCCCTGACAATGGGATCTTATCTAGATATACTATTAGCTGCTCATTTTACGACTCTCGGAGATGGTAGTCCTTTGTGGGGGTTTTAATTAGAGGATATAATTAAGAAATTCATTCCATACAGTCGCTTATTAGCAATTTCTTCCTCCAATTCCAAATGAAGGACCTTTGCACTATTTTATTTTTTATTTTTTTCTTGTGGCCTTAGTTTTAGCTTGGCTTTTTTTGTTTTGTTTTGGCATCAGCTTTAGAGTTTAAACAAAGACACTTTCTTTAATAGAATTCAGTGAAACAAAAAGGAGCAAGCCAGCAGTCACCCGTAACCCCAAACCAGCTCTGGGACTGAATTTACATTGATAAAACAGCCCTCACTGCACTGCACTCTAACTCATACAAGTAAGCCTGGAGGTTTTTTTTTTTTTTTTCCTGACTGCCAAAATATTATGAAATATGTAGTCATCCATGACAACCACCACGTTGTTATTGTGGAATGCAATTGTGCCAACATTGTTTATTCATCTTTACTGAGTGGTATTTTGCAGTGAGTGACGCTCTGCGGAGATTATTTATTCAACTGTGAAGTGTTTCAGATCTGCTCATCGCACAACCCACCATTTCACTGTCTTTTGAAGTGAACTTGAATGGGTGGTAGGTGCAAGAGCGCGAGTGCATGCTCGTCGTTTGTTTTGATGGCGGTTAGACACCTTAGCATTACGGCAGAGGTCAGTTATAGGAGCTCACCCGTGGTCAGGAAGAGGGAATGATCGTGAGCCTCCCTCAGCGTGCTGCTGTTGTGAGGATTATTTCAAGGTGACAGTAGAAGATATATTAGCTCCAGATAGTTTTATAGTGCACAATGGTTATTTTAACATTACATAGTAAACTGGGTCAAGTTGGGTGTTTCAAGCTTCAGTCGTAACTGAGGATTTATGCGAGCTATTTTGAAGTGAGTCTGTCACTTTGATAACAGGATATAAGAAGTCAATGGGAAATGGCAGTTAATTCTGACAGTGCGCATAAAGGAAACACCTTGCACAGGGCGTCTTTAGCATTTCACCCCGACATCTTGTCATACTCTACCTGAATACAGAGAATGTACTAACCTACACGACTTAAATAACACTGGATTTCATTTTAGCTTTGTTATCTGCAGCTTAGTCTCAAAGATCTGTGATGAAATCACTCCTGCACATCTGAACTCTTCCATAGTACCTCAGCTCAGATATATTGTGCAGAAATAAAGGAAGTCCACCTTTTAAAGTGTTATATATATTTAATACCATCCATAGGCAATTATCCCTGACACATTTATCCTGACCTGCACATCCAATATACCAATTCAAGTTCTCTCATGAATATTAATTCATGTAACCCATTAGCTGAGAGGTTTCTGATAGCTTTCAGTTGATGAACACCCTTTTTTTTCATCTTTCTGATGAAATAGATTTTTCCAGCCTTTCTATTAAAAGACGAAAAAAAAACAATAATTGAAGCCAAGCTGTAGCCGAAGGATCAGGGGAAAAGGATCAAGAGCTTCCTCCTTTTGACCTAGTTATCAGTCGACCTGGCCTCCCTCCAACTGAATCATTACATCTGTGGTGTGATCTGAACCAAACGGCACTGCTGTCCATTACCCACAGGTGTCTTCAAGTCACTTCTGACTTTGCTCAGTCTTGCTGTAATTCCCTTGATATATTATGGGATGGTAATTGGATGGGGAGTAGCCATGACTCAGAGTGGCCAGAACATGAATCAAGTTGGACAGAGCATATCTTTGTACCCAGTGACACCACGAGGACGTTGCTCTTAGAGTCCATAAGCAAGGTTTTCTTTTTGATAGGTAACCACAGCAGGAAAATTTACTGTGATACCAATATGACGGCTGTTTTGATTTCCTGCTCACATCTCTGTCGGGCAGGAGCAGACAGCATGTTTCAAATTAGACAGAGAGAGATGTTCATGATGTTTATGAACTGAGACTGATTTAAATTTAAAATGGAAATGTGTTTACAAGTGATCTTTAGGGGTGCAGTTAGTAGATTTTATTAAAGTTGGAGAGAGCTAACTCTTTCCTCTTGTGTCCAACTTGCTGTTAGCCGTAGTTATGAAATAACCCTAATGTTTTGTTTGGGTTCCTGGAAAAGCCCAGCCCCTCTATAACTGGTCAAATGACATACTTTACATAGTTTTTTTCTCCTTGGTAATAACTTTTATTTTATTACTTGAATCCTTTATCTTATAAACATGATTTGAAATGATAATTTAATGAAATACAGCACTTCTGTTGTGCAGGGCACATGAAACGGGTTCACTACAATTTATGTATGTTGAGCATGCTTTTACTTTTGTTTTGGTTTGTTGTTATTGTTGTTGCTGTTGTTTTACACAGCACACTCTGAATCTACTTGGATCTCTGCTCTTTAGAACAGTAGCATCACCATATAGGGCAACATACATTCTATGTTAATGTCTAAAGTGATATGTCTTTAATCAGTAATGCTAGGAATGCTTAACATAGAAAACTCCAACGCCATAATATATATTGGGTTTACATGAGGAGAGGAAAAGAAAGTATCTATTATATCATTTTTACACACACAGCAGTGAGGTCTCTGGGACTATAAACAATCAGCGGGGAACTGTAAACAACAATTAACGCACACATTAAGAAATATCTGTTTGTATCCAAGAATGGAAAGCAAAGCAATAATGAACATGATCCTGTTAACAGGAGTGGCTGGTGAGAGAGTGTGCAATCATATGAATCGGAGGCGCGCTGCTTTCCTCCCCATGCATCCAGTTTCCAGCTTTTGGTTATTCAAGCTGGTGCTTGGACTGGATCAATTGTGCCTTTGTGAGGCGCGAGAGCCTGTCCACCTTGGAGGTTCCCCTTAGTCAGCACAGTGGTTCCTCAGATGTAATATCCTGTTTCTATACAGCGTGCTGCAGGTTATTTGTTTTATTTCCCCAGGCACTTTATACAATATGCTCAGATGAAGTTGTGTCTGTGCAGTAAAATAACTGTTCGCTCACTTTGAATATGTGGCGGAATATGATATAAAAGGAGAGGCTAATGATTCAGAGATACTGACATGCGTTTGAATAATGAGTGTGAAGTTTTTCCACCCAATTTCAATTAACCGTCTGCAGCACCAGAGGTGTCATGTGTCTTTTCCACATCGGAGTATATCTTTCTTTCAATTCCCAATGAGCGATTCAAAGTAAGCAAAATAAATAAATAAATGTATACATTTTTCATCCGGGCATGTAATGCATTCTTCTACTACATTGTGCTGTATGTTGCTCTGGGTGTAATTCCCAGAGGGTATGCATCATCAAAGGCATGAGTCAAGCTCACAGCCGAAAAGTTAATCATTTAATGCATGTTGTTATTTCCATATTGCAGCATACTATGTGTAAGGCTATCAATAATAATATCAATAACATGGTTTAACTAGTTTGCATGCCCTCGAGACATAATATGGTTAGTCAAGAGCCATGTATCTCAGTGTCAATATTTTACCCCAGTAATCAGTCCAGTAATCATTTCAGAGCTGTGGGGATAGAAAAAAAAGAGATAATTTTGTAATGTTTTGAAATGCCATCATTTTGACCCATTTACCCATCAGACTTTATTTGCACAGGCAGCAACATTCTCTGCATCTGTGCTCGGAGGAAGAGATTTACCCCGCTCATTGCATAATCGCTTCTTTTTCTTTGCTTGCTATACTTAGCAGGCAACCTGACATGCCTAACCAACAAGGCACACAGACACGCTCCATCCTCATGCACTGTTTTCCAAGGACTTTCTCGCTTTGATGTGTGAAGACCGGGCATTGTTAACATCGAGAAGGTGCACCGAGCTTGCAAATATTGTGGATATTTATTATTTGTATGGGGGGGAGCAGGGTGTTACTCAGGATCCTTTCTCCTTGCTGCCTGCTGTTGAAGGTTAGCCTAGTTTCTGAATCTGGCTGTGCTCTGGATGTGTTTATGTTTTCATTTGCCACAAAAAAAAAAAAAAAAAAAAAAAAAAAAATCATGTTCTGCACAGAATGTGAGCTCCATCCTAAACAGATTTCTTCCCAATATTTAGCATATGTATTTTGCAATACTGCCGTTACTAAGAGGCTGCTCCCTTGGCAAAATATTGTCTGGAGTAATAATGTCAGGGTTTTTATTCAGGAGGTAAATTAAATATTTTGTTTCATATGATGCCAGCTTATCATACCTACCTCTATGTGAGATACACAGGACTTTAAAATTAGTATCCTCTGTCATTTGATATAAATGTATGAGATTAAAGCTCTGAAATCAAGCCAAACATCCTTAATTGGTCGATTTTCATCTTACAAACACTGGAAATGTTTTCTGTTTCAGACTTGCATCACTACATACACATTTTAATCAACAAATATGACACTTCTAATTGCTAATTTACTGTATTCATCACCCATTTTTACTCCCTAGTGAATTGCAGGTTGCAGCTGTAATGATATCAAGTACAGTAACAGTGCACAGGCTGCAGCGACTGGTTTCCACTATCCTCAAAATAACTCAGGGGCTGAATCATAATGCTCTCTCACACCAAAACAAAGTGTCAAAACAAATCATACATGGACAAACTAAGGGATATAAATATTATGCGGCTGCATTATTTATTTCTTTACTTTGTTGGTTTTGCAGGTTAACTTCTGATATATTTTTCAAATACTGACATAACAACTCAGAAAGTTCAAGTTCAAGTTCAATTTGTGAATCCAAGCTAATTAAAGCAAAGCTAAGCTAAGCACAGCAGATCAATAAAAGTTATAGGGCATTTGAATAATCACATTCCACAGCAGTGATCAGAAAAGCTGAATTAAATCAGTGGCAAAGGTTAAATATCATGATTACTCTCAGTGGATGTTCTTTTATTTTCTTGACCCCACTGATTTGAAAAATATTCAGCAAAGCACACACAGCTTCAAATGGCGCTGCAACCCCAGCGAATTCATATTTGCGCCATTAATCCCCCTCACAAGACAAACGCTGTGGGGGGGGGAAAAGCTGCAGATCAATTGTCAATTACTTTATAGTATGTATAAATGGAGCGTGAGCAAGTGGAGGGAGTGCAAGAAATGTGAGGCAGTGTGCTGGCACTGCTCCAACAGAGGACTTCCAAACAGACGGGGAGTTGGCTTTGCCAGGTATGGATGCAGCAACAATGCCAACACCTTGATGTGTATTGGTGACAAAACATTCAGGCTCCTCAGTTTAGAGCTGTGCAATAACTTTAAACGGAAATAGACCATTCTAAGTAATTGATAGAGTGGCCTTGGATTGCGGATAAACCTTAAACACATTTTCCTTGCAAAAATTGCAGCAATTGTAACGGTGTAGAAAAAATAATGGTGCTGTTAAAAACTGACCCTGAATGCTGGCCTCTTTAGTGAGCTAAGTTCAAATGTTATCAGGAAATTGCAGGTTGGGAAAACCGTTCATGGAATTGCATGTTAATATGAGTTTTGATGTTTGCAAAAGCAGATGGGGCATTATAGGGTCCTTCTCAATAGATGCTATAATAGCTTCTGGAATAAAATGCTCCCAGATAATAGCTCACGGAGCTTTGGAGACTGTACCCAGCTCTCAAAGGTTAAGATGCAGGTAGCTTTTCCAACCTATTACCCAACCTCTTCATCCAATCACACCACTGCCTTATGTTTAAGCTTTTAAAGGTCAATCTGGTTGGCACTGAATGGCTGCTGGCTGTAAAATTGGTGCAATGATTAAGGTGATTGATTATGGTGTAAATGTAATTGACGTTACTTTCAATAATGCTACTTATTTGGCTGAGTTCAGTGCACACTGCGCCATATTATTATTATTATTAAAAAAGGAAGATGTGTCTCTGGTGTTGTTGGGCCCAGCTCTAAATGGCTGCTTTGCTGCTCTCAGATCACAGTGATTCAGTTGTAAAGGCTGTGTTTTGAAAGCTTTTTTAACCCTCCACACTAATGACAGAATGAGCACTAAGACGCAGCCACCATCTTATGAAAAACGCAGACAGCATACTCCCACTCTCTCTGCTCCTAGAGTCTGTGTTCTTGCAGAAAATATCCTCATGCCCCCACGCTGCCAGTTTAAACTGCTCCCATTGGGTTGCTGTCTTAGCCGTACTGAGTGGACAACAGATAGACATCGAGCCTTGTTCCCGCCTCAGGCCATCCAGCTACTAAACTAAACAGGACAACAAAAAACCCCATGCATGTAATGTAGAGAGTGGTTTCTCTGCTTCCAAGTCTTAGCAGAAGAAATGCACTTGCTCTTGTGACTGATGTGTTTGTGTGATAGTTCAGCTGATGCAAAGCACTCTGCCCTACCCCGATAAGACGTCAAAATATAACCTGCACTGAATTGATTTAGACAAACGTTAACAGACCTGGATTGAAGTGAACCTGGAATGAACCAAGCACTTTAGTGGCTTCAAATAGGAAGAAACACTATTCCACAAACACCAAATGATGTGTTCACTGACTGGTTTGTCAACAGGAGCAATTAAGACCTTCACCTCTCAGTCCAGATGCTGTACATGCTGAAGAGGAAATACAGTCTGTCTCTAGATTTAGGGTTATTGTTGCAGTAAAAAAAAAAAAACCTGCATCAGAGGAATCTTTGACAGTTTGGTGATGTACTGTGGGTCCTGGCGCAGAGGAACTTGTTTCTGTCCTTGTGGTTGTGTGGCCAAACAAACAAAAATATATTTGTAACACATTTGGTAACAGGTTTAGTCACACTACTGGCATGGGTCTACAGTAGTGGTGAGCCCTTACTTTTCCTCTGGCACCAATATCAGGTTGACATTTTTGTTTTTTAGCAAAATGTCACAACAGATATAGGGTACCAAATCTTTTTTGTACAGATATCCACAGTTCATAGTCCCTAATGCCACCAGCAGGTCAGTGTTTAATCTACTGAACAATCTTTACATCACCTTAATGACCAGTATCTTGAATTTGATTTGGTTTTTATTTATATGTATACTGGATGCATGAAATGTTAAAATGTCAATTTGGTCATACAGTGACTTTATATGGAGCGTCATCACTAGGTCAAAAACTATATTTTAACCAGTACCCTTTTGGGTGTAGTCAGAAAATATGAACCTTCTCAGATTATATTAGACATGTTAACTTGTGGCTGGAAATGAAAATCGAGGTGAAGTCAGAATCCAACCTCGGCTATCTGACATTGTCATGTTTAGCAGACATTGGTCACTTAACAACACAAATTAAAACTGACATATATCACCACTGTCCTGGCACAATCTACATCCAATCAGATATCAGTGTGAAACTATGTTGGTGACCAGCTGCAGGATGAGTTCATGACCAAACACTCCGATCAGCCACAGCTGTTCATCTAATGCTCAACTGTGCTTGCAAATGGCAATTGGTAAAGATTAGCATGCTAATGTACTGAACTAAGACAATGAACATGGTAAACAAACCTGCTTATTGACTGCATGTTAGCGGTTTGAGAATGCTGATGCTGTTAGATTATAGCTCTAGCTGCTAAGTTGCTAAGCTAAAGTGCAGCTTCACTGAGCTGCTAGCATGGCTGCAGGTTCAGTTTTGTGTGTTTACTGGTGTTGGAAATCTGATTTAAAAGGGCAAGCATACACAGCAGCTGTTCAAGGGTCATAGCACACTAGCAAAACTTTCTGATTGCTTGTTTGCTGTTATTTGGCTTTTACTCCCATTGACCTGCTATCTCCCTGGCCTTAAAAAGAAAATCCAAAATAAGGTTGGCTTGTAAAAAAAAAAAACAAAATGCTTAACATTAAATATTAAATAAAATTAGACATTTAACCTCTGTTTCTTTCCAATTCCATGCACAACTCAGTCTGGTGTCACAGCATTAAAATAAAAATCGCTTGGTGTGCAGTACTGCAGGATAAAGGTGTGGTGTGACTGCGGGGAGCAGAGAGAGCAGGGGGCATGGATCAGGCCACTCAGAGGGATTTTATTTGATCACCTCTCTAATAAAGATTTTGAACCATAAACTGATTACAGTAGCTACGCTGGATTGTTGACCTGCTTCTGTGACTAATCACTCTCAACAAACTGGTTTATATCAAGGCCAGTGTGTAGGCTGAGTACGTGTTATAATTCAATTATGATTTATAATGAATTCAATTCTATTATAGAATCTTTACCATAAAATCTAAAGTCTTAAATTAAAGGTGGTTTTAATTCATGATATTAAACTTTATAATGACGCTACCTACATTTTCATTTTAATGGTCAGATATTTAATCCTACATCTGATTGTAAGAGGATCTTCACCCACTGACTAATTATTACAAGGACTATAACTGTGACTGGTTGATAAATATGTGCAAGAATTGGAACAATGTGACCTTTTGCAAATATAAATGTCTCTCACAAGACATTATAATTGGCTGCACTGAATACCACAGGGAGAACAATTAACGATAACAAGCAAGTATCTTTGTCCCTAAACAGCAATGCGATGGAGGGAAAATAAATGATTCAAAGCTGCGTCTTGGCGTGCATGAGATCACAATAACTCTGTGCATGTACAGTGTATGTACACACTTTGCTGATTACAAGTCATTCTCTTGAACTAGATTAGACACACAGTGTGCTGCAGAGGTTAAGCAGAGCGCTACATGTGCAGAACATGACAATGTAATTACTGGGATGACTGCAGGATCCTGGAGACCTGCTTTAGCTCAGTGCGCAACTGATGACAAACAAGCTCAGCCCCTAAATATACAGACTGATCACGATCAATCAGGTGTTGGCACAACATTGTTGAGACGTTATGAGGAACATGATGGCCGATCTTAAATCCACCTCTGCTTGCGCGATCAGTACTACTGAAAGAGGAGGAAGGAAGTTTTGAATGTTGTAGTAGATGCTCTACATTCCCAGCGTGTAACATTCATAAGATAAGAATAAGAACACTACAATGTTAATTTATAAATGAGTTTTGTCTGCTAACTTTTTGCTCCCGAGGAGTTTGTGGAGCCCGTGTAGCACTGCTGCTGCAGCAGCTGCAGTGAAGCTCTGCTTGAGGAGTCTGTTTTTTTGTTGTCAGCAGGATTTTTTTTTCTCCCACTCCTACATAATTCATAACTCTGTCCTTCACTTTCATATAGTTCTACTTGAATGCAAGTCAACCCCCTCCACACAGACACAAAAATAGATTTGAGTTCTGAGCATCCTTTTCCTGCCACGGTAACCCCCTCCCCGCACCAAACACCCGCGCCACCCCCTGTAACTCACATGGTCTCGAAAACTAAAATCTGACTTAGCAAAGTGTAACTCTACAGTATGTGGATTAAAGTGGAAGTTGTATTTGCACAGTTACACAATGAATTAGTGGTGTCACTATGTTGTATAATGTGTAACACTGACACAGTGAAGATTTTGGATATAGATTGTCCACTATATATTTCAGTGTCTGATAATCTTTCATTTTCACCAAACTGTGCTCAGATAGTAGCCCACATCTAATTACTACCACTTCATTCATCCATCTTGTTAGGATGTACTTGGAGTACTTTTTTTTTTTTTTGTTAGGCTTAGTTGCCTTATTGCTGAGAGTCAGATCAGAAGATTGATATCACTCTCATGTCTGTACAGTTGGTTATGTCATTTCTACATCTTGGTTTTCGGTACAGCTTGAACAAATAGGATACATCATGCTAATTAGGGAGCTTCAGAAGCGCTGGTAGGTGGATTCTGTTGCTTTTGACCAGAGTCTGCCGCTGTTCCTCTCTGTTTTCAACCTCTACGCTAAACTAAGCTATCTGGCTGCTGGAGGTGTCCTCATGTTTAATGAACAGACATGAGAGCAGTATCAATCTTCTCATCTAACACCCTGCAAGGAAACTAATTTGCCAGAACTAGTCCTCTACGAAATCTGGAGGAACTACTTAGAGTGTAATGTAGATGCAGGCTGTGCTCATTTGGTGTTGTTTCGGATAAAGTCTGCATACATTTCCCTTCCTTCCATGTTTCAAGTGTTTACTTGTCCTGTAGGCATCATAAAACCAGACCCCTGCAACAGTTGGCTGCCAGTAACCCACGATAAGAGAAATGCTTTCAGCAGCACAAAATTGCTTCACAGTAATAGCAGACGGAGCAAGAAAAAGTGCATAATTCCAAGTTGTGTTGTTTATCTTGTGACATATGGGAGCCACACTAAGGTCAAAGGTCTTGTCTGTCTAAATGTGCTAACTCCATCATTGCATGGGATGAGTTTCCAGAATAGGTCAAATCATGTTGCCATTAATATTTCAAACATGGTAAATGGAAAAGATGTTCATACGGTGTCAGTGTCCAGATAGCTGTCCCTTTTTCTAATAAGACAATATATATGAGAGACAATTTCCTACATCAGATTGAGAACATGGCCCTATCTATTTCTTGTTGAGCCATTTATCTTACCAACATTGATGAATTCATTATGGTGACAATTCCTGTCGCTATAATGAAATGCCACCCAAAGATTGGCCCCTGGTTGAAATGGAAAGCAGAGATATACCCCAATTATTGTAAAATTTCACTCCTTGGGAGATCCATCTTTCTTCTGTAGGCTTATATTACTCGACGCGCTATTGTGTCTGCCATTGCTGAAGGTCCCTTTGACATCCAAATGAGTTTAGAACATCCCCCTCCCGGCAAACCTTTTTCTGTAATTGTACCCTTTACAGGTTTAGACAAGGATGGGCAACTTTGATTAAAAGTCATTACAGACCAAATCTGTATCACAAGTACCTATTATGATTTTTTATTACAGTATATTATCAGGTTAAAACGACTGTTAGTCTTTGATACATGATTTTTAGACCTGGGAATTTATTGGTGACAGACAAGTGCATATTCTAAATACTATAATACAGTATAATCAGATTATTGCTATTCAGTATAATGGAGACTTCTCTTTATCTCAGCAGCCTTGGGAAAACATACAACAGTTAGGAGTGTGATTTACATTCCAATTAATTTACCTAGGATTGGCTATAATAACATGTTGAACACAAGAACTATCAACTCCAAGGCTCTCCTAATGGAGTATGAGTTCATAATGGCTTCCAAGTCGCCAGTGAATAGAAATAAATGCTCAATTACAGTTTCTCCAACAAAGGAAGGACAGACACAGGGCCATTTGGCAAAACACTTGAGTATGCTTCAGTTAAAAGCAGAAGGGGGGTGGATGGGTGGTGGGGTGTAGATGTTCTAAACATACTGTCCCTTACAATCTGGTGTCACTCTCCACTGCCCTGTGCTGTAAAAAGATTTGATAGGATGTGTGTCACTGGATTATCTTGCCTACATTCCCCCCAGGCTTTCACTGTAGGTCTGTGACATGGGCACGGGCATTTAGTGCAACTCCCAAGTGTCACTGGCAGCACAGCAGGACCCCGCAAAGCTCCGGGAAACACCATCTATCATTGTCACAAGACCAATCATCCACATCAGCAGGGCCTTTCTTTCTGCAGGAACCATGACACCCATTAAAGCAGCCCCACTGACCCTGTTTTGGTATATATAATTTCTCTTTTATCTCCTTCTTCTTTATTTTTTGTTTCTGCTCTTAATATCATCTAAAAATCATCACACATAAAGTCAGTCACAAACTTGTTTGGTTTGATGCTGCTTCTGGAAAACACCATAACAATATGCCTTTGATGAAACTGCTCATAACCTCAGGGCAGGGTTTAAGTTAAGTGGTAATTGCCTGAGAGATATTTGGCCACTCTGTGGTGCAGATAAAAGTTGGGGTCATTTTAAATCACAATTGTTTGATCTTCTCCTTTGTTCCTCACCAGATAAGGAACTGTTTGTATGATAAGACTTATTGGATATTGGAAGTTCAATATTTGCCGGCTATTGAGGGCTCTTGTTATAATGAAGCTGATGTAACCAGAATTATGGGAGGAAATTGAACCCCTTGGGATGGTTTAAGAAAAAAAAAAAAAAAAAAAAAAAAGTTCCTTTCTTTATTGAAGCGACACCAGTGTGGTTATGTAGGGGACAAAGAAAAAAATATCTGACATTTAAGAAAAGCTCAGAAAACAGATATGACGCATGTGATTCTGAAAAGTGCGAAGTCCTCAGTGAAGCTAATAAAATCTCAGCTGAATGTGTGTTACCTTTACATGAATATATAAAGTCTGACATCTGTGAAGTGGCTTAATTTTGCTATTATTTAAACAGACACAGTGTATAAAGGTAGAATCTGAAGAAGATTTATCTTTGTGCATCCAATGACAACTGGATGAAAGAAGCTTAAGTTGATCGGCTCACACAGTGCTGCACATCTCCTCTGCACCCATCGTGATATTCTCTAAATAAATAACATTAACTCTGGCAATATGTATTTTTAAGATGGCTGCAGTGCCACATGGTGCCACCGCTTTGGATGCACACAATTCTGGTGAAATATATATTTACAGAGTTCCAGCTTTTTCATGCATATACAGACATGTACAATGAGGCTATAATCCTGCTCATTTTCTTTAATTGCATCTTAACAACAAGCCCATGGCCACTGATGTTGTTTGTGTAAACTTCATATGGTGATTCTGTCACAACCTGCGGGCTCGCAGGCTGCCATGTCCAGTTATTTAAGGTGAAAATACTTGGCAAGCAAAAATTCTGAGTGGTGTTCAAGTTAAAATTCACCAGCTACAGTGCCTAGTGAGCCAGGAAGTTAATTTCAAGCCATGCTGGCAGTACACAGAATGAAATGCAGTTTGTTTTGGTCAGTTAAAGGGTTTTCATGAGCCTATATTCCTTGCATGCTTGTATATCACTTTACGTAGCCTGGAGCTCAACCATGAAATTCAACTACAAAATGTAAAATTACTGGTCAATCAAAACTGCACATCCACAATCTCACTACACCGAGGGTTCTTACAAGACATTCACGAGCCTTACAGTACATGTTGAGCTTTTTTTTGCCCGCACTGCTCCCGTGTTCCCGCAGCTTCTTAATGCAGATTCTAACAAGGAGAACCCTCGGCTTTATTCTCTCGGTGCAGATCATGAAACAGGACATTAGCTCATGCGGTTTGATGGAGCCTGCCCGCTTTGGCTTACCCAGTGTGATAGTGCCTTGGCCAGCATCTGTGCAAAGATGAGCTCAGGCTGTACACATCTGGAGTAATCCACCTGCACCTCTGGAGAGAGGTTCAATTCAGGGCACGCAGCCATCTCTCCCCTGAGCCGTGTTGAAACAGCTTACAAGCAGGATCATGCATCATTTTATTTGGTTGTCCAAGCAGCAAATGGACAACGTCATCATATGTGTCAGTCATTGGAGGAACCTCCTGCACCAGCATTCGAATTTCAGAAACAATGATGGCAATTTTTTTTTTTTTCTTTTATCCCAGGATATGAATGCTTTGTGGCATGCATGTTTTTTTTTCTGGTCTGTCACACATATATTTGCCATCTCATGTTTGTGTTTTTATTCTATGATTATCATTTGGCTAAATATTTAACTTTTATATGCGCAGAGCTACATTAACTTGGATAGATTGCATGTATCAATCATAAATGAGCACATGGCTGCAGAAGACAGCTGTATTGCCCCAAGCGGGAGAACAACTGCTCCATGCACTGTCCTTTTCGAAAAGCATTCGCTGGGAGGGGCCATGTTGAACAGCAGAGCAAGAAAACATCCTCCAGCCTAACAGCCATAAACAGGATTGATGTCTGCGACCAAGATGTTTGACTTTATCCAGTCGAGCTTGTGAGGGATCATTCGGCTTCATTGAGCTGTGCTGAGGTTTTGATGGCATTGTTCTTGCCACAATAATTTCTTTACATGTTGCCAGACATTATCACTGGACGGCGTGCAAATGTAGGATTGGATAAAAGCTAGTGTTATTAGTGCAAAGGCTAAAATATGACATGGCCTCTAGCTGGACGCAGCTGTATCTTTTATTGGAAAAGAGTTTAGGTTACACAGGCTACACATAGGCTCTGCTCTACAAAAGGTGTGATGTAAACCTGTCTCCCCCTGAGGCAAGGTAATAACAGGAACTGCAAGAAGTGGATATTGTGTTAAAACATGGATGTAGAAATAGCACGATCCAGTTATACTCAACTCCAGTATTCATAGTTCTGTATCTAACATGACTTTCTCTCAGTCAGTGTTGAGGAAAATTCAACAGATGAAATGCAAAATAATGGAAAAGCCCAATATGTGAATCTCAAGTATCTAAGAATGACTGTGCCAAAACTTTGCTTTCACTTCAGGTTCAGCTGTAAAACTCTTGCGTCTTGGGATGTTAAACAAACCCTCTGGTCAGAAAGCTTTTTTTCTTTTTTCTTTTTTTTTTTTTTGGGGGGGGGATAAAAAACTAAAACATAAAGCATAAATCTGCTTCACACTCTGCACCCGCATAAAAATTAAATGATGCTTACATTATTTGAGGCCATAAGAGGTAGTTGACTTCATCCCAGTGTTTATGAATCCTCTTTGTATTTGTTTAGCAGTGCAGAGGGAGGTATTAGAATGGTGCAATATTGGATCATAATGAGGGAACACTGTTTGGACCATAGGATGCATCTGGTCCTGTAAATATGGCCTCATATTCCTTGCTAGCTACTCATAATGCATTGCAGCCATGGGACCTATTGTCTCTCATGAGTTGGCTGTCTATACTATTACAGTGCCACCACCATCATGTTAAACAGTCTGCGACAGTCATTGCATTTTGAATGCAGTCTTTTATCTCCCTGGACTGGAGCCCATCTGGAGTTAGAAGATGGCCAAAAGAAAAGTTCAACTTCTTCCTTTCTGTTGCTCAGAGGTGCAGGTTATGTGCCTTTTAGACTAACTTGTGCTGTTGTCACCATTCTGTCATTAATTGTCTCTTTCATGCTTGTTCCTTCATGAACAAATAAAGTTTTTGATGCAATATAGGAACACACTCTGCAAGCACCTAACTGCAAAAGTAAACGCATGTTATTACATCACTGAAGAAAGACATTTTCATTTGTTTATGTTTCAGCAAAATGAGTTCTCCTTGCTCTCTCTGATTATTGTTTGGAGTACCTTGCTTAATGTGTCACTTTAAAGATTTAATGGGTGCCGGTGCACAGAGAGAAATCTACACGGAGACTTGCTATTATCTAATATTCACCTCGCTGCCAGCTGAAATGTGTTTGGTGTGTGAGGGAGAGGCAGGTGCAAAGGTTTGGCCAGAGTCCCAATTGATTTTCATCTTTGTGAGCGACATTTATGCAGCGCGTGTTATAATGTGCAGGCTCAGTCTGGCTCGGTTTCCTCACCGCTGGGCAAACTGTGCTGCTGGAGTGTGCATGGAAACGAGCTTGTGGTATAATCTGTGGCAGTATCGGCACACAACCTGCTCTCAGACATCTCCCAGCCTCTGCATATGTGGAGAAGTTGGTTAAAGCTACCTGCACACACTTATCCAACATCCATTCAGGACACTGAAGAAAAGAAAGAGGGGATTAACTATTTATCCTCAAACTTCCTCTCAAAAAGAATGAATGAATGAATTTTAAATACATAATTAACCTACATTCTGTTATATTTCTTTATCATATTATTTCCAGAAAGTGGATGTAACACAGAGTGAGATTAATAAGAAGTTTTTTCTACTTTCCTTGACTCATTACTGTGCTGCAAGAAAGTGGATTAGTTGAATTGCAAATATACAGTATAAATCTTCTATTCAAATTCAATTCTAGATGCAGCATTGTTGGCAGGTTTTCTATATGAATGAGGGCACAAAAACTACTTAAAAGCAGAAAAGCAGTAAAATAAGAGACAACAATTTAAAATGCTTGGGCCCTGTTTTCCAGAACTCCCACAGTGCTATTTGCATGATGTAAAGTCCGCTCCATAACGCACCTTGAGCATCTGCAATATCTGCAGAACCTTTGCACATCACACAAACACATCCAGTGCTGATTTTGACTCCTGCAGTTTTACCAACTGTCTTTCCCTCCATCTCTCTCCCTCATCACCTCATTTTAACCCCACACAGGCTCTCACAAACAAATGCTAACAAGTTTCTCTGTCGTTTAATTGTCATTAGTGCTCGGGATAAATAGATCCTGGAGGAGCTACTGCATATAATTAAGTAAATGTTATCAACTTCTGTAGTAATTTAACATTGCTGATTCCATGTCCTGAGCGAATACTTGATTGTAATCAAAAGTTCCCTTATCTAATCACTGCCTTACACATTAGACCAAGTTATGCCAAATTAGGTTTCAGGCTGGAAGGGCTGGAGCAGACTGCCCTGTGCCCAGCAGTGACTATCATGTTCAGTGTAACAGAACACAATCAATTTGAGACTATGACAAGCAGATCCGAAAAGATGATCAATGGTAAATCCTCAAAATGTTGGCTTCAGGAATGGCTTTCAGGGAGATTCTTCTAATATCCTGCTGTGATAAACTTTTCACTTGAAGCAATTTATGCTTATAAATAATGAAAGATTAATGTGCTGACTCCTACATAGAGAGGAAATATGCAAATAGACTGTTTTTGTTGTGTGAGCACATGAATCTGTATGTTCAGTGAGTGATGGCAGTGAGTAGATTGTGACGACCGATCATGCAGATGATGCAGACATGTAGAGGCAATCATACTTCTAACTCACAGTGACATGTTTACTCTGAGTCTCTGAGGAATCATGGGTACCAGTGCGCCGGAGCTGTAGCCTCGATCACTAATGCACCATGTGATGACAAGGGAATCCTGTTTGGGAATAATATTAATAAAAAAAAGCTTCACCAGTAAAATTTAGACTAATTTCAAGCGTGTAATTCACCTCTAATTACTGAGCACATTTGTAATTACTTAATACTTAAACGTAATAATGCAAAATAGATAAAGAGAAGAAGAAGAAAAAAACTGAGTCAGCATTTTCCGCTGCATGTCAATTGCTGAAAGGATAATGCATAATTAATAGGAGCTCTATTTAATGCTAGAGGAATGCTGATGAAAATACTCAGCCACATACCTAAAGAAATGTACACCCAGCATTAATATATATTGGGAGTGGAGGAGGACACATTAATATAGATTGGTATTTTCCGTATGGGTCAGTTTAACTGGTCAAGTGTCATTAATGTAACCTGGGTTTATGAACATCGCTGTCTGGTCTCTAGACACGTCCCTGAGTTTTAGTTAGGTCACAGCATATTTACAAGGGAACTATAGACAAAATGATCTGGATATGGAGATGTGATGTGAGAAGTAAAGTGACTTTGTGCGCACAATGAATAACAATCGCAAATGACTCCTTTACAAATGATGAGTCTGATGTCATACTCTACTTACACATGGCATCATCTTAAGAGTGTCACCTCAAGAGTGCATTATTTTTGCTGGGCTCTGTTCAATCTACATAGGTTTGTAATTGACTTCCATATCCTGTGAATGGTTTCTCTTTGTAACTGTCCACTGACACTGTGCTTCAACACTCAAGTATTATTTCATTAATGTCTTTCATTTTTGAAGTCTATGTGCTTGCTTATTTTCCAGTTTGGCAATTAGAGTTTCTTATGAAGAAATTATGAAGAATTATTTTGGGTCCAGTTGCATATCTTATTGTCCAACTCTTTGAAAGAGGCAAATCACTAGTGAGAATGCAACCCTGTAATTACCAGGTATCGTGATCTATCATCCAGTATTCTCCCAAGTCTTGCTAATTTCCTCACAATACCAAAACAATGTGTATGAGGCAGTTTTCCCTCTGTATCTATGAAATCATGATCTTTACTCCACATTACATTTGCTAATATTGTATATACAGCAGATTGCCTCCTCATTCCCACAATGCAACCCCATCTCCAACTTAGAGCACGTCTACTGTCCCAAGTTCATTAATTTGAAGCCTCAATTATATCTGTTCATATGATAGATAATTCTGACTAAGTAATTTGATTGGAAAAGAGACATTACATGAGTGATGAGCACTGGGACTTTAACCAAAACGTACGACTCTGTTTCTCAGCTGTTTTGACTGCTGATTAGTGTTAATGGTTAGGATCTAGCTTAGATTGTAACAGACTTTGCACCACAGATATGAAATTATTTCTAGATGTGTAATAAAGCGAAAGACAGAAATAGGGATACTTTAGCAAACACTTGAGTTATTTAGCAAAAGAACAGTGGCAGTCCAATTGTAGAACCATTGTGCTAGTGGAGACAAATAGAGACAAATAAAGAGACAAATAAAATACTGGAACAACGGAACAAACAAATTACAATCTGTTGTCTCTTATTGCTCTCAACTAATATTACACCTGCTGTGTATATTAAAGCTATGTCACACTCAAAGTCTACAGCTTCGGTACAACACCCCCTCAGATATGGTATTGCTGAAATCATGTTCTCTCTACTTTTTTCATTGCAAGTATAACACATTTGAAATCAGGCTAAAAAGCTGGAATTTCTTTCTTTTTTTTTTTCTTTTTTTAACAGAAAAAATAACATCACTGCTCTAACAAATGATAAATGTGAACGGAAATGCAACCATGCTCAATACAGTATGGTGTATAATCAACATGGTATGAATCTTCACTGCTACAGTCTTATTTGTTTTGTAACAAAAAACAAAATAACAACAATTATCATTTATTCTAATTATGATGGGATCAGACTGGACCAGTAGTTTCTATATAATGTCACCTAAAGTTTCTTCTTCTTCTTAAGAAATCTTACCTGAGCTAGCTGGCTTTTATCTACTGGTGCTGTTATTCTGTACTCCTCCTGTGTTCCAAGAAATGCCATTTCTAAAAGACATGTTCTGACCATTTTCATTTTTACACGTGAAAGGTCGAGTAAAGATAAAACATAAGCATTGTTTCGTTCCTTTATGCCGCGTAAACAAATAAGGTGTGTATCAGAGTCTTCTCTGTGAGATCCTGCTCTCTGATGTGAATGCATCAGGACACAAAGAGAAAGAGAGCAAGCACAGTGGAAATGTGTCTATCACAATTAAGCCACTTCAAAGAGCAGTCTCTGTCACCACTGTGGGCTTTTTGGCTGCTTAAAGAGGAGAAGACAGCTTCCCTTGAAACTCGCATTGTTTTTTTGACAAATCACGGTTGAATGTCATGTGCTTTCAAATTCTGCTTGGCATACAAAAGCAAGAAGCTGTGTGGAGGTACACACGACCCTTGTAATCACCTCAGTGGGAATCCAAAACATTAGTGAGGCAAAAAAAAAAAAGAAAAGAAAAGAAAAAGAAAAAGCTACTTGAAAGCCTTTGCTGTTGCATGGCAGCTTTGAAACAAATGCATGTGGAAAATTCCTGCATTGTGCTTTTACATTGCACGTTTTGGAAAAACAGGCTTCATCACTTATTTACATTTATTTGCTAAGTATTATATTTTTCAAACATGGACTATTGACGACTATTTCCCACCCTGTACAATAAAAAAGGAAGCCAGTGAACCACAGCATTGTCCTCATTCTGACTTTGTGCTTTTTATCCTCCCTCAACAGGTATCGTCTGTTTACAGCTCTCCTCCTGGGACCAGGTAAATACTGTTATTTTAGCACTATGCAGCCTCCAAGCCATTCAACAAGTTTCAACTTTTCATTGGATAAAAGCTAAATGTGTTTGTCTTCTCTCTGCAACTGGAACTCTAGGAATGAATTATATACAAGGAATACCAAACCAGCCAGCTAACAACCGCAACAACCGAGTTTACACAACTGGATGTAGAGTCAAGTACATCACTCATCACCTCCTGCCCACAACTAGAGATAGGTTAGTTTACATTAAAAATTAATGTCCCATTATGCCACTGGGGCCAATGTTGCTAACCTTGGTTCCAGATACAGGCTGCAGTGTCCTCAGGGAAGGACCTGTGCCACCTGGAGTTACTTGGCTGACCTACATCCTGGGGAACAGTGGTGGAGCCTGCTGTGACTCACCTTCTGTCTTTTGGTCTCAGCATATAGCACAGAGACTATCTGCTGTGGTGTATGCTCTTTGAATCCTTTTGTGCAGCCTATTGCTGCTATAGTATGAAAAGTAATGACTTAGATGACTTAGATACATGTTTTACCATCAGAAAAAAAAATTCTTTGGAATGAATAGAAAATACAGCATACAATGAAATCTCTCCACAAATGTGAGATGCTGATGAAAAGCTTTCTGAAGTGACACTTCCTGGCCCTGCAGAAATGCAATATTATGTCCCTCAAGGTAAAAGGAATATATGAAAACCAGACTGTGATAAAGGTCCAATCTTTAATACATAAATATTAATTAAGAATATGCATCTATATGCGGTGTGGAATTTATTTATAATATTTTGTACATGGATCAAATTGTTGATTTAAACACTTCGTCAATGTAGTTAATTTAATGCTTTAAAATCCTTATACTCCAGTGTTGAATAAGGGAATGATGTTGAATGACTGTAAAATTAATGACTGGATGAAACTGATTTTAATTAACAGAGTCAGTACAAATAATAAAATCAAGTGTAAGTGTAGCTGATTTTTAGATATTAAATCAAACTATTCAACCAGTAGCAAAGCTTTGCATATCAAATCATACTGTGCTTGTTGTGTGTATTGTGAGTAAACCTGGAATCTGTTTAGTGAAAACTAAAGGTGTTAAATATGGTGCAGTGCAAGTTATACATTTCTGAAATGAAGTGGTGCTCAACAGAAACGAGCAACTATAGATATGCCACATAAAGGTTGTGCAATAGGTTACAAAACGGTAGATTACAACAACGAAAAACAAGCTCAGCGTCATCTGATTTAAAAAATGCAACGTGAAATACATTAGATCTCCAGAATTATACAGGACCTAGACAGCAACCTTGAGGGTCTACAAACTTACAGTAGGTTGCAGCTATGTATCCACACTGACAGACATCTACTTTGAATTGTTAACATCCTCAAGGCAATGACAGCAATAATCATACTTGCTTTTACATTTGTTTTGATGAGCATAACTACAGACTCTGGTAAATTGTTTCCAAAAAAAATAATTTGACTAACTGATGAATAGAAATCATTTGTAATTTAAGGGGACAGAATCATTTTGCTGGAAAACATTGAGTAGATTAAATAAATCCATAAGGTTCATGAATGCAACGTTTCAAATTTTCTAAATTGGGTGCTCTCAGATGTTTGGACCCAGCTTTCTTGTTATTTGTGACTAGGCCTGTAAGTTGTTTGTAATATGTGTTTAACCAGACATTTTAAAAAGGCCAAGATACAAGGACCAGAGACCTAAAATGAAATTTTGCTGATATCTGTCAGCCTCCTCTCCAGAGCTAAAATGACATCTACCCACAGCATTATCTGTGTTTCAGAGATTTGGATCATGTCATGAACTTTTATTACATAAAGATTAATTAACAATATAAAAAATGATGTATTATGCTGTACAGCCAGCTTATTCATCCTCACAACATCATTCTTTTGATCTCTGTCATTGTGGCCAAACACTGCTGAATGAATGAGCTCTTCTCTACAAACAGTGCCAGCTGTGACTCTGAGGAAACATACAGCATTCCTCCATCTGGCAACTCAACACGCAATGTTCATGATTTATCACAATCAAACAAATCCAGATAGATTTTTTTTTCAGAATCTGAATCAGAATCCAAATCAGAATCAGAAATACCTTCATGATCCCCTCTGGGAAATTGTATATGCTATTTTTTGTAAGTTTTCCTTGGGGCATTTTTTTCTTAGTAATGACAGTGTCAGCAAGAGAGAGACAGAAAAGAGAGACGAGTGATGTTGTGGTTTGGACTGAGCCTACTATGTCCAGGCTGAGCATGTAGCATCAGCCTGGACATAGTTTATCCCTAGTTTATCTGGTATATTAGTGACCAGTACATAATGAAAATGATAAAGAGTGAGAAAAAAACAAACTTTTTTTATGAAGTACTTGTTAAAGATAATGTAAAAGAGTGTCCCATTTCCTGTACTTCTTCATTGAGGTGAGCATCGAAGTGGATAATTAAATGTAAACTGCCCAGTGTAATTTGTCATGTCATGTGTAGGACCCAAGGCATTTTCACAGCAAGCAGATGCTACTCAGCACTTCTCTAGCAAAATCTTTCATATGGGTCACAGTTTCCTTTGCTGTTGTTCATGCCAGATGGCTAAATTAGAGGGTTTTGCCTTTCAAAACCACCTCTGTGTGCATTTTAATAACTTGTAAATAAGTAACTAATGAGAGCCCAGAACATACAGGTGCCTCTAAGTAAAACAGTTGACCCTCAGTTACTTATATGACTTGACACTGAATGGAAAGACACCATATGAATCAAACAGTAAAAAAAAATGACAGCAAAACAAACATCTCTCTTAAAATAACAAGCAATTACATAAGCAGCAGTGGGTGTTTAACTTGTCCATCTAATGTCTGTTTTTCATTATTTCTTCTTTGACACTAATAAGAGAGTGTATGTGCAGATCACTAGTTTTTCCTGCATGAGAAAAGCATATGGCTTGAATTCTTAAAAACAACAGTTTCTGGATGTTGCAGACAAATGGAAGTAATTTCAAGGGAAGAGAAAGATGTGATATTTAGGCCAATTGTACTGTGTACCACAAGTTGGCTGCATCCATCTGGCCACAAACCCCCATCACTGCTAATAAGAAGTATCAAACCATGTCCATATGAAGAGATTCACCAAAACAAACTCATATTTAGTTTGCATTAGAGGACAAACCGGCAGAATTTAGCAATTTTTCTATTTGTAATATACATTATTTTCAGAGAAATTCATTTCTCTAAATTTCATTTTCATGTGAAATTAGTGGAAATTTAAAAAAAAAAAACAAAAAAAAAAAACAGGGGGAACTAGAGAGAATTAGCTCTAATCACTTAAAGGTGATATGCTGTTAACATTTATACCCTATATTACAATAAAACAAGAAATCCTCCAAACAATAAAGACTGTTGGTTGTAGCCCAGCTTGACTGATGCATAGAGGATATTTTTATCATGTTCTTTTGATTTACCTTGAATGACATACTGTGAAACCTGCTGTGAATGTAACCTCTTTGGTTACCCGCTGCAACAATTACAGGAATTCAGCCTACAGTATTATCAAAGTTTTACTCATTTTTATTGCAACACCACAAGGACATGTACAACCTAAAAATAATCTCAGTTCAAACATGGCGAGTCATGTGTAAACACCAACTGTGCTTTTGTTCTTCTACTCAGTCTTCTGCATTCACTCACGTCTCAGTGGCAAAGTACGCATATGTGACTGTAACGATCTCTGTCACTGCAATTCCCAATATACAACACTACAGCAAAACTGAAGATGACATTGAATTTTCATCAGCCAACCAGACAAAAACATACAGGCCCCCCTTCACCCCCTGTTCATCTCTGGGTAATATGGGATATGTTTAGAGTTGGGAACATAGAGAAAAATACATATAGAGCAATCAAATATTCCTACTGGTATTTACTTCCTGCAAGTCAGGTTAGAAAATTTGTAAAAACATTTGCAGATTCAGGATGGACAATATTTATGTGTAACTGTCCGAAGAAACTGGGACACATGCAACAGAGTAAAAAGTGAAAATGTAGTCCATCACTTATGTAAGTGAGAAAAGATGTGTGATGGTTTGTGTGTGTTTGTTTGTTTAGCAATTTAGGTGAACTGATGCTTTGAAGTCAGGATGGTTGAAAATCTTATGATTATGAGAAAAGTGCAGGAAACCATTTTTGTTGAAGTTTGGGTTAAATTTAAAGTATGAATGTAAAGCTGTTTGTAAGCTGATCTATAATGATGACAAATATGTGTTTTTGTGGATTACATTGGTTATATCTTATTACTTATTATAGACTACCAATTAGAGATTACACTCTTTTCGTTCATTTTAGTTGTTTTTTTTTCTGTCTTGATAAGCACCAAGTAAAATGTTACTGCTGTGTATTCCATCTGTAGTTTTCCATTTTCCTACCATCTTCATAGAATTTCATGCTGTCAAGAAAAATTGTCATGGTTATAGATTATAGTGGGTAATCGCACTGTATTTTGTTCTGCTGCCCTCACTATTATCTCTGCCCAGACAATCTTCTGTTTTCATCTGTATGATTGTTGTAAAATGGCCGCTGGAGATGCAGGGCATGAGGAACTGTGGGAGTCTGACATTGATGGCTTTGTGAATTCAAAATAAATTCTAATCATGCTAAATATATCTAGATATAATGTCACATCATCAGCATTTGAGCAGATACGCAGCAGTAAACCATAATTTACTTTTAGCTCTTTTAAATGCTGGCTTTATTTGAGGTTGAGAATTTTACAGTGAATAATAAATGTTCTAACTCTAGATTAAGTAAGCCTTTGGTCATCTTTTATCCTGTTATCTTTTAGTCATTAGGCCCTGCAGACCTAATTTGTCAATCGTGCCAGAGTAAGCCCCCGTCTTAAAGATTGGTGGTTGTGTGCAGCCAGAACATCTGCAGTTATTGATCCACCAGACTCAAATGCCCCTCTGATCCATATCACAGTAAGCGTTATCAGTGACATACAGGGATTTTCTGATGCTTATAGTCTCTACTGAAGTTTAATGCATGAATGCCTGGAAGGCTAGGAGATTAAGCAACTTCTCTTTGGAGTAGGAGTAGCCGGTATTAAAATATGTTAATGATATGTAAAATTGATGTAAACTGAAGTGTTTGATACAACATCACAGAGTCTCCATGCATTTTACTGCCCTCAGTGGACTTCGCCTTGTAGTCCATCTCTTGCAGATTACTATACCTTGCATGTGTGAACTGCAAAAAGAAAGTTTTGAAGATTGGACAGATTCTCAGTTCTCAAAGGTATTAAGATGTGTACTGTAAAGGAGGTGCACAGCATGCCTTATTAAGGTTGATAAAGTGTGCTTGTATGCCTGTCTGTAAGGTATACAGTACATAGTAAGCGTTTACGTGCCCAGAAGCTAAAGCTTGGTAAGGAGAATCAAACATGTTGCAGGTCCCATGTTGAATTATCTTCAGTATAACCAGGGGGAGCAGAAGTATCAGCACTCTGTTCCTCAGTGGCTTCTTCACCTTGTCAAATGTTTTCTTAAAGCTAGAGCCTGTCCACTCAAGAAAGCCTCAAGAGTACCCCACGCTTCAAGGTTGCTGATTCTGACTAATTTAGAGCTAGCATTTCCAGTTAGCTTGCTTAGTGTAGAGCTAATCACCATCTTGAAAGCCTTTCAAATTAACTTTGAATAGCTTTTTTGTCAATCCATACAATTAAAAGTGTCACACATGACCCTCATTCTTGTACTGAACCTCCACACAGAGAACCACCTTTTTCTCAAGCTTGCATTTTAACTTTCACATAAAATACTGTTCTCATTCCCAGCCTTGCTTTGAAGGCCATGCTGGGTCAGGACTTTCATATATTATAATAAAATTTCTGCGGTCAGACGCCATGCTCCTTTCCACAACGACGCACTCATTGGATGCACAAGATGCAGCTGTTTCCACGGCAATGTCACCTCTAATTTTCTCTCTTTATACTCCTGTCTTTAAGGTCCCTGCTTCATTGTCTTTCCATCTCTGCTCTCCTGTCAGTACAGAAATCTCAGACATTGATCATTTTATTATGATGCTGCAGATATTGCAGAAACCTGAAGTCACCTTATAAGATACTGAGATATTACAGAATTACAGAAACCATTAAATATGATGTTTTGAGCAAAACTGTGAATCCTCATTAAATGTAAAACGATATCATTTGTGATGTCTGCTAGATTTATATCTGTATTAATCTTTTACAGTGCAAGTCTGTGAATCCAGTTGGTTTAGTTTTTTTTTTATAACACCTCCCATAATTTTTAATTTATCCGTTGACTTTCATCCTGATTACAGCATTTCCTTTGACCAGGAACATCACATCTATGAGGCAACTTCTCCAGTGTAAATAAAGCTATGGCAGTGAATTTCTCGAGTTACGCTTCCAATCTGACATGGGCATATCAAGGACACTGTCACAGTTATGCAATATTATTTGTGTTGGGACCCCACTGTAAAAATGTCTATGAAAGCTTTGAATGTTGAGCATAGAGAACAGCAGAGAGCCTACCACATGTTTACACAAACCATAAAATACCTGACTAAGGCCATGACATACAGTCTTTGTAGGAGATACAGAGACAGCTGCATTGCTTAAAACATCATAAACTATAATGAAAACACTATAATTATAAATGAATTGTATGATATACAGTGTTCGCATTGTATGTTTCTTATCTTTAGACAAAAAAGGTGTTCACAGTCACATAACAAAGGATCTCACAATGATTTCTGCCACAAATGTGTTAATTGCATTATTTGCTGAATGTTTATTATTCATCATATACAAGAATCCCCCCCCCCCCAAAAAAAAAAAAAAAAAAAACACTGTTGTTTAATGTGTTATTGTGTAAAACACCTGAGAGTATGAAGCTCTGTATTATGCGATCAGAATACAACACCAGTACGGAGAACAGTCATCGGTTTAATATTTTTGATCTGAAATTTCTAAAGATATGAAAAGTTAAGGTTAGGTTGTATTTAAAACAAAAGAAATAAAGGAAGACGGTATGTTAGTCTTACCTTTATGATTAAATTAAATTTATATTGTTTTCCTTAATCACATTAATATCACACAGTGCTTAAATAAATTCAAATTTGGACAAAAAGAAGCAAGTGAAGGTGGGATAAGCAAAATGCCACAAATTCCGAGACATATATTCCCTCTGTATTTTTAGAAAGGGAATTAATTTATAGGAAATTTATATATATATAGATAGATAGCTATTTTGAAGTTACCCAAATCTTCTAATTTCTCATTTTCCTCATACTCCATAATAACATGACCATTACATGTTTTTGTAGTGTTTTTAAAAACCACTTGGTCAAGGTCAACAAACAGACTGTGTAAGGTTCAAGTAAACTGATGGTGGCGAGAGACAAGATGCAAACCAGAGCATTTGGTGTCAAAGAGTCCAACAGTTGGGATGCACAGCCATTTATGCTGGTGATATGCCCAGTCAACAAGAGGCCAGGAGGACTAATGGAGATAATGTTAACCATTAGAATAAATAACTTGAGCTGGTGTTTTTCTGATAAGGATGGCTTCCAGTGGCCACTTGTGGTAACTATTCCTTTAGGCACTTTGGCAATGGCACTAAGTTTTGGCGATGATAGTGGCCACATGGCTTGCTGCCTTCTGTTGGAATCTGGGCTAAACATAACGTATGTCCTCCATCACAATGAGGTGCTTGTCATTGGTTGATCTCTGTTGCTGTAACATTAGCGTTTACTTTGGTCAGACTCAGATGGTTTTGACATTAATTAAAGCTAGCAACAAGAAAAAACAGGGAGTAAAAAATGGAAAACCCCAAAATTAAAAAGTAAGCTGCAGTTGCATAATAAATTCTAATTTACTCTCATAATGCTAATGTTGGTGTTGCTGTTTATTTTTGTCACTAAAGATAAAAGTTCAGCCCTGACACCTGCACTAATGAATCATAAAAACACACTAGATTGAAACTAATGTCCTGCAGTGACAGAAAGACACTGTAGGACTCCATAATCATTGCATATTATAATGTTGCCTTTTTTGTTTTTAAGGCCACTGACTCACTGGCATCATAGTCTGTAGTTTCATATAAAATATTAATGTGCCTCTGCAAGTCTTTTAAGTCTAGCCAAGTTAACACTTGCAGCACACCTAAACCCCATATCAAACGGCAGCAGCTGCAGAGAAGCCCCAAGCCACCTCAGCTTAATCCAATTTGACTGGCCATCACTGTGGGCGATGCTGGATGGAACATTATGTGAGGTGGATAGAGCTTTTTACTCTGCATTAGTGGAAGGGGATTTATCAGTCCACTTTTGACTTTGCTGTGAAAAAATAAATTGGTCAGACACTAAAATGTATGCTGTTGTGCCCCACCACAGGGTCATGTGACTGATTAAATTAATAATCTGTCGTTCACCGATATTAGTGACATATAAGGAAAAGACTGGGTGGAAATGTTAGATCTTTGTTGACAGGTGTTTTTTATATATTCACTATAATACTAATACTACTTTTATAAGCAAGCAGAAGTTGTTTAGCGGACTGTTGCAAATAATTTATATTTTCCATATTTGACCTTGAAAGGTGATTGGCTGACTAATTTTTTTCTTTTTTTTTAAAGGGCAGATGCACAATTTGGACATCCTTCCATTTCTGTTGCCTGGATGCTTCACAGCCTGCACATGATTTGGAAACTGGTGAATTGTCTGAGGAGTCTGAGCCCCAGTGACAGAGAAGGTGCAGAAATAAGCTTTTAGCTAATCCATGCCAAACATATCAGACATCTGTCACTTGCAGTAGCGGCCAGCCTTCTGCTTTGCAAGCTCATTTGGCACTTGAATGTAAAGATTTCGGAATCGGAATCTTCAGATTACGCCGCTGTATATCTCTCTCTTTACTTGTAAGTGTGGTGTACACGTCGCCAACATATTGGTGGTCTCTGTGGTTTTAAGCAAAAGAAAGATGCCCGGTCCAAGCAGCAGAGTAAAAGCTACAGTCAGCCAAAGGATAGGATGCACTACCTAGGAGATAGAGTTATTCACCTGAGCTGCCAGCAGCACTGTGCAAACAAATAAGATGTGAACAGATGCGGAAGCAGTGTCGCATTGTGATGACCTCAAAACAAATAATTGACACCATGGAATTTTTTTGCGAGAAGAAATATGACATCACCTCACTACCTATCTTCCACAACAATAACAACAACAGCATGAGAGAAGAGTACTGTTGATTCATTTCTACACGGACAAAACATATTTTATATACTGTCACGTCTTGCTCTCTCTCTGTTCTCCTCTCTCTCTCATAACAGATGGTGAGAGGGATCCACTCAAGGGTCATCTTACAGAGCACATACACCGCTAACTCATTTCTCTTCTTTTTGTTTATCCATTGATTTATTTATTTATTTTTTTGCAAAAGCTCATTTTGAGGAACGAAAGTTTGCTTAATGGGATGGGCTATAATCTCAACAGCACCTGACATGGTTGTGTTAGCATGGTAACTGTTGTTTCCTAAGTGCGCTCTAATTATCAGGAATAGATGCTGTGTGATAATGGCTGCATTTACAGGTCCCTCTGTGTGTTTGCAGCTTTTGGACTTCCCACATTAGAATTTTACTGCAGAATAAGTTTGAACAGAGAGAAAGAAAAGACAGACAGCGGTGTAAACCCAATTATCTGCATCATGTTTCAATTTAGTCAGTAATATTGGAGATCTCAGTTCCAGAGGAACAAAGTAAAAAATAAAAAAAATACAACAAAGTAGAGAGAAGACTGGTAAGTCGGCCTTAAAAGCACCTGGGAGTGAAACTAGTGTAATATGCTGATAGAGAGAAGCTAACAGGGATTATATAATGTTGTGTAGACGGTTCATTTGACAATGATGTCTTTAAGGAGGCTCCAATAGGTTTTTGCCTTCACATTAAGCCCCTCCCCACCTCCCCCATTAAGTGAGTTCAATTGCTCTGACGGAGCAAATTGTATTCCTTTAAATCGTGAAATAGAAACATAATCTTGTTCCCAAACTGGGAAGGTATTTTTTTTTATTTTTTTTTTTTAAGCAGGGAGATTCAGTGTGCCTGGGCAATGTAAAACTGAAAAGCTTTGGCACCCTCTGCTGTTAAAGTGATTTCCAGATGGCAGCTATTTACACACACAGACCTGCTGTGGTGATGCAGACATGGCAGAGGGCAGGAGGAATGTCGAGCAGCCTGACAGAAAGGAAGATGAAAAAGGAAAGGTCCACTGTGAGATTTCAGACCATTGTTATGCTCTGATTGATTCTACCACTGAAGAGCTTTTGTTATTATTCTTTTATTTTTATGGTGAATGTGTCTCATCTTGTTTAACATTTGACTCATCTGAAGGGTCATCTCTTATTCATCAGAGGAATCTGCAATTCTCATTTGATTTAAAGCCAGTGTTGGAAAAAGAATACAAAATTTCTCTGCAGTTCTGCATTTTCTCCAAACTTCCTGCTCCCAGGTGATGATTCCCGGTGGTAGATCAGACTAATTGTTGCTATTGGTTGCTTCATATTCCTCTAATGCCTTGCAGCTTTTTCCTCCTGCTCCCAGGAGCAGCCTACTGCACATTTGCTGAGCTGTTATTTGTCGGGGGCAGAGCTTTGCCCACATAGTGTGTAGCGTGCTCTGGTTATCCGGGGGTGAACTAAGACAAACATTAATTGGTGGCACTGGATCCTGTGCTCCATACCTGCTGTGAGCCTGCGCCATGCTCCGGTGTGGCAACCCCATCATCCTTCCTATCCGAAATCTCCTCTGACAGGGCCAGCAGCACCGAGCTCCTGGTTATCATTTATCATCCCAGCAGATTGGCTCATGTAACACGCGGCAGACTGATGGGTCATCTTCATGCTGGGGACCTGGCTGGAGTAGAGCTGTGGTAAGTTGTCTGCATGATTGGAGAGCTGAGAAATGGAGAGGAGGGCTTGTCATTAAAGAGAGAGGAGGGAGCCTTCTAATTCATCTCGCTAGTCATCGCTATGCGGTGTAAGTGCTTCAGACAGCTCTGATATCATATTAGCACACCTGCGCAGGCCCCAAGAGGAAAGAATAGGACTTCGTAGTGGTGTTCCTCACCCACTCCCTCGGAGATGTACACGAGAGATTACCCCATTAATATATCCCACTACTCACTGGGGTGGGGGTGGGGGGTAGCTCTCTTCCTATCCACATTTGTAGGATACCACAGGTGGCCTCGCCTCCACACAGGGAGGTACACTGATAGTTTTTTTCAGGCCTCATCAGCTCCATTGAAAATGTCTTGTGGGCTTTGTTGGCTGGGCTGACACCTGCAGTGTTATATATTTTTTACAAGCCATCCAATCACTTTCCCCATTTTGAGCACAATGTTCGCAATGTGTGTGCATATACAGTATATACATACATACATACATACATATATATATATATATATATATATATATATATATATATATTCTTTTGACTTAAAGCAACACTTTTCATCTTCAGCCCAGTTCATTTATTGTGAAAACCAAGACATGATCAAAGCACAGAGGTTGACAGACCATCATTAAGTCATAATCCGCCCAGAAACCCCCTTTGTTATTCTTATGATCTCAGGCAAAGCAATAAATACATACTTATGAGCATGGATCATTGTTTTGAAAAGGTCAAAACCAATACACCAACTAATCAGTGATATCATGGAGAGATGCAAGCTGCTCCATCAACCAGGAGGTGACTTTGCAGACTCATGGGGATATTTCCTGTGGCCGCTACACATTAATGAGCTTAATTTCATAGCAATGCTCAACTAGGGGATATCTCTCTCCCTCGAACGTCACCATGGATACTGACTCTTATTCAGTGTTAATGGGGCAGACATGGACAGTTTTGCTTTGATGACAAATTGAAGTATTGGCTGGCTTTCATCTGTTTTAGAGGAAATATGATCTTAGACACAAGTCTGGATTTCACTGTCCAAGTTTATAGCAGTAATATAAACTATGATTTAAAGTGGATTTTTACTTTAATGGAAATTACTTTTGCATCCCATTTTTTGGCATTCGGCAGCTCAGCTGTCTCACTGCTACTCATCTCCGGGGATGGACACACTCTGACAGGTTCGACTCAATATTGCAAGGTGAGTGAATTGTGGTAGGTATTATTACAGGTTTAATAAAATAAGATAGGGCACAAACAATAATTTGAAGAGGAGTGGACCAGTAAAAATATATTACTGAGGATTCTATTATTGCAATTCATATTAGAAAATATATTTGTGTATATTCTAAATCTAATTATTTCTAAGTCCTAAATATGTCAGAAGTCACTTACCCACTCTGCTACAGCTTCAACTAGTTACAAACAAATTGAAATGCCGGTGTGGGGAATTGTTGGAGAAGTTGTGTGGTGCAATTTAAACGAACTGTCTGGTTTGTGATGACAGAGGCACAGTTTACCATGGCCATTCATGCTGTTGAAAGCAGCTCTCTGTGCAGATGTGATCAGCAGAGGCAGAGTCTCCCTCCAGCTCAGATTGACAAGCCAGACCAGACTCAGGAGATGGATATCACAAGGGACAGCTGAGATGCAGGAAACCAGTGGTGCAGGCAGTTTTCAGCCAGCCTCATTACAGTGGACAGGTTTATCCAGGCAATTGCTCCTCAGACAAGGTTGACTCCAAAGCACTAATTGTGTAATGCAGTATAGGATGACGATTATGATACAGCTCCCTGGTGTAAAAAATGACTGTAAACAGTTGGGATGTTTGTTAATACCAGAGCCAAACAAAGGACTGTGTGAGCTGTACTACCAGTGGCATGTCATGGTTATATTGTTTGATGCACTTGCAAACCAAATTTCTTAATGTGTAATTTCAGACAGGCCACATTAGTCAAAGCAGAACTACAAAACAATAAGTGGACAATTTATTCAAACTGTGTACATGGGTGTTGCAATCACAATTAGTGTAATGAAGGAAACATCTTGTCCGCAATTTGCCCATTCACCTCGTCTTGTAACCGTGCATTGTTTAATGCTTGTCTGCTACTTAACATAAAAGCATCAGATCAATTATGGCTTTACGCATGGTCTGTCTGCATTTCAGAATCCTCTCATGTGTCTCACTCACCATGGCAAGAGTATAATCTCTGAGCATTAATCTTTATTATTCAGCAGAGCCACTGCAGAATCCAAATCGCCAACCATATACTCAAGGTCACGGCTAAAAAAAAGAAGAAAAAAAGACAGAGGTAAGAATGAAAGAAGGAAAGCCACATCTTACACACATTAATAAATCAAAGTGTATGCCCCCAATCAAAATGTAAGCAAAATACTCAGTACTGATTGAAGGGCCCTTATTTTCCTCAGGATAACTCTGAATACAGATGCCATTACCCAAAGAAACTAAAGGAATTCAAATCAAAGATGTTTGCTTTGTATTTTTGCCAGTTTTTAAGAATCAGACCATTGACGCTGAGGCTGCTGTTCTCTGGGAATACAAACTGCCCTAAGACAACAGTTTTGTCTAAACCTGCTGTGAAAGCGGTTAGATCACTGGTCAATTTACTGATTGGACGCTCGTATTATGTGCAGTGAGTAGCAGTCAATACTGACCACAGTCAAAACACACAATGAATTTCTCCAAATAACACAAGGAAAATTGTCAAAAAGATGTGAGATCAAAGGGGCAGCTGTACTATGACTCAAGCTCTTGTTGTACCACACAATAGAACAACATTCATTTTCTAACAGTTCTCCTAATTCTCCCTTTTCTATAGACATTACGTGGAGCTATAATTGACCATTCACTGAACTCCTACTCTGAACAGTGACTGCCAAATCATAGTTTAGAAACCATAGCTAGACACAGCAGGTCTGTGTGGGCAACCAAAGCCATAGTCTGTATTTCAGAGTTTGGAGGTTATGTTTCTTGAGCCTGTGCAAAACAGATGACACACAGTTGTGTGTACATGGACAGACCAAGTTATGTACCCCATAAAAAGTTATGTATATGCTTTCCCAGAATAAGTTAATAGACAAGGCCCCATGATATCTGGGAAAGAGGACAGCAGCAATTGACTCTTGTTGTTCTAGAGAGAAGAGTATATTGCTATGTATTGCTATATTATATATACATATATTGCTATGTATTCCCTATATAAAGAGGTAGTATGGAAGCTTTTCTTTGTTTATTCTACTGCATGCTGGTGATAAACACAAGCTCGTATTAAAGTGCATTTAACTTCAGACTCATGTCTTCATTGAAGAAATTAGTCTGAAGTTAAATGCATCACTTCAGAAAAGCAGTCATTACACCGTCGAAAAAAAAAAAAAAAAACACTGCTTCTTCAGGGCAGATTGGAGGCTGCAGTGAGTCATTCCTGGAAAATGACAAGGCAAACTGAGGCTAGCTGGTCACTGTGCTATCTTAAGTAGGTGAAAAGAAATGATAGAGAAAAGACTTGACATTATTGTTTGTTTCAGCTGAGACAGTTCTTGGTGAGTAAAGGAATGACATTTGATGCTGATGCTCTTTTATGCAACATTTCTTCTATGACTGGTATTAGAACCACTGTTATTGCTAACACTGGCAAGTCGTTGTTGTTAAAACCGTTATCACTGTATAAATAAACAAGAATTTTCCCCAGACAAACACATACATATATTCATACAGAGCATCATAGGGATGAGGGGGGTACAGTGCTGTATGACAGGGTACAGCAGCTGTACTGCCAGGAGATCTGGGCAAATTGAGGCAAGCTTTGGTGATGCGACTATGTCATATGCACACCAATCAGCAACCAATCAGTGTAGGGAGGCGCAGCATACTTAGGTAATGAGGACAGGACGTCAGTATGTCATAATAAGTTCTTTGGCGCACTTGCATTAATGCAGTGTGAAACCCTAACCAACCGGATCAAATGTAGCAAAATGACAAACCTTGGTCCGGACTTTCAGGTGTGAAAACACCCCTAAGCACAGTCTGAGATATTAATTGCATTGGTTGAAGAAGTGGGAGGTGAAGGAGCCTTGGTAAATGGTAAATTGAAATTCAAACTTTTGTTTGGTGCCTGTTGCTCTGGAATTATCTAAAAGAAAACCCTAAGTTTTTCACTGTATGTAACTTATAGCCATTTTTAAGTATTATACCCACTGGCATGTGAGTACTCATCCAGGTAAAAGACATTGTGCAGTTTACAAAAAAAAAACATAGTCGCCAATGCAAATGAGTGAATTTCCTGTTGGCAGCAAATTGCAAGTTGCTTGAGAAGTTTCTTATCAGTTCATTTGAGTGATTACGAAAGAATTTCATTCTCCATTGTCTGCCGGGGAGGCTAATTATTTTATCATAGAAATTTTAATTAGCTGTATCTCTGAGTTGTCTACACAGCTACAAAAGCTACAGTAGATAGAGCAAATAGTGTATGTGAGGCTTTTCATGGGATGAACTATGCTTCACATAGAATAACACAAAGAAAATATGACTGTACAGGATGAATGAGGAAGTGGTGGTTACAATGATGAAAAAAAAAAAACTTTGTGTGACATTCAGCAATGCATTCAATACAGCTTAAAGGAATGTCAGTTTTATTGTGTGAGCCATTCACATAAGGCAGTCAGTGAAGGGCTTGAGCATTTTAATAGTGAAAGACTCACCAGTATGTGAGATCTACTGTGTAACCATAAAAAAATGAATGCGATGAAAGGTTTGCGCAATCAAAGTAATATCATCAGTAAATCCTAAACTACACCTGGTTGAGATCAGTCACATAATGCTGCAGATCTGAAGTTAATAATTTTACAGAAGTGGAGCAGATCAGGGCTTGAACATTGAGGTGACGTAGATTTATTAATGGTTCATGATCGATTGACTATGGAAGAGAATGGAGCATGCCAGCGCCGATGACATAATTATTGGGTTAAGTCATATTCATCTCTGTTATTAATGACCAAGCTGCTCTTTCCCAGGCAACTTCAAGATTGTCAGTTTTTCCTGCCCCCCCCCCCACTTGCTCATCGCAGGGCTAAATAAATTATAGACAGGAAAATGAAAATGTGGCAGGTGATTTGTTGGAGAGATAGTTTGTTATTGTGTGCATTCAGGATTGATAATTGCCAAGGTGACCTATGATCTCCTTGATTAACAAGGACACAGCTCTCTATCCTGACTGCTGCAGGGCTATTTCCAGAGCCCTTTGTCAGCATAATTTTCCTGCCTTTCTGTACTGAATGAATCGCACTGATATGCTATCAGTCATCCATATTTCTTTTTCACTATACTGTAAAGATAAAAAAAAATCTTTCTGATCTTTTCTGACGTTACCTGTTGCAATTTTAACATCTCTGACACGGGAAGTCATGGGTTGATCTGCATTAATTGGTACGTGTCAAAACATTGTTCCAATTTGTAGAATAAAGAACAGGCCCTATGGGTCTAAGTCTGCCATCCAGCCAGCTGTTAAAGACGAACTTTTCAAGTCAGGAACGCTTGTCAATCCGCAGTGTGGGGGCAGCGGCTCATGGAATATTTACATAGTCAGTAGGAAGGGGAGGAGGAGGGGGGGGTTGTGGGAGTCTAAGGCCTGGTGGTTGGAGCCACATTCAAAGGAAATGGATAAAGGCCCTGAGGATTCATGCAGTGCAGCATTGTCCCTGACAAAAACACAAAAAAAGAAGAAAAAAACAGAAACACAGCTGGGGAAAAATACCTTGATTTAAATTCAGTTCTAAACCCAGGAATGGAAAAGGCAAATAGCAGTGTGAGTGGAATGTAAAGCACTGCTGCATACACCAGACTGGCATACTTCGGGTCACACATGCATGACAGACCCAACTGTACTTTTTTTTTTCTCCTGAATGATAAATTCCAGTTGAAGAAATTGCGTCTGTTTAAGCTTAGCAGTGTCTTATCCCAGTAAGGCTGCCCAGCGAGCGTCTTGCTGAGCTCACAAACAGGTTTTCCTGCATTTGATTTCTACTCAATGTGTTCACTCTCTCCAGAATCATCAAAATTATGCTCAGTTTCTTACACATGTATTAAAAAATGAAAGTGAATTTATTAATATGTATACAGAGCCATATGGTAAACAAGTGAGAGCGTGGCTGTGAGATTTGGTCCGGTTTTGGTGGATGTCAGCATCATTTCTCTAAAAGGAGGAATACGAAGCGCAAATTCCTTTGAGCAGACAGGAGACTGGTATATTTAACATCAAAAAGACCGGGGAGGAAAAGTAATGAAAGATGCTGACAGAAAACAGACTTGTCATCATGGGGATTATTTTGTTGTGTTGATGTTTGATTGCCTTGTTTGTGGCTTTTTCAGATAGCAGCGGCTGATACAAGTCCCGGTGAAGAGCTAGAATGGGAATTTGTTGATAATTATGCACATTATGATGTACATTTTTCATCAATAAATGCAGAAATAAAATATGATCAAAACAACCTAAGTCCCATTACTCAACAGTGCCAGAGTGTGTGCATAAAAAATTAAATGACAATGACATCATCACACACTCCTGAGCCCTCCCATTTTCTTCCAGGCCTGTCATCATATAAAACCTGCAAATGGTATTTTGATGAATGGCTTGATCTGTGAATCTTTTTTTTTTTTTTTTTAATTTTTTTCATGATTATGCTCTGGTAGCTGGAGTATTTATTCTTTGAAGAGCCGTCATTTGTGATCTAAACATCCTGCATCTTTCAGAAATAATGTCTACTAAACTACTAAGTTTCCCTGTGATTGTGAGGAACACATCTGAGCTTTAGAGGCTTTACTAATTCAAACACAGAGCACTGTGCGTTCAACTGCCTGCTCAACTGTGTATTTAAAAGTTATTTGATTGATGATTAATTAAAGACAGCATCCACACTGTTGGAGCAACCGGACTCATTTTAAGCCTCATCATCTTTTACTCCATGCTCCACTGTTGGCAGACTGTTATCAATAGACACAATGCCCATGTTGTCAGCTATTAATCAGGCAACACACTGTTATGTCTAGTCCTGAAAAGCGCAGCCATCCAAACACCATGGCCACCCTTGAATGCAACCTTACTCAGATAAGCACTGTGTGTTTGTTTTATCCCTGTAGAGTAGCACCATGTCTTTTCATATCCTAAATAGTCTCCAGTATTTTAGTCAAGTTCAAAGTTCACCAATACTTTTAGCTCCTCCATCTGACAACAAACAGCAGCAACGGGTTAAAAGCAACACAGTGTGCTTCTCTTGGAATATGAGATTGTATCATCTCTATCAAGCATTTTTACACTGGTGACTAACTGACTTTTAGATTTCCTTGATTACTGCGAAGATGCTGCAGGGTCAGAAGAACAGATACAGTACATTTAGACTGGAAACACCACATGACACAGACCTTGGCCCACTGTCTCGGAGCACAGATCTTTCCAGACTGCTCTTACAGAGTAGTATCAGAGAGCACTATGTCAGCACACCACAGATTTGACCTCATTAATCAAGCAAGGTTATTCTAAGTTTAAATTTGAAGTGGGTTTAAAGTTGGAAATGCACGTTCCACCACATATGGCAACACAGAGTCTGTGAAAACATTTAAAATACATTTTCACTTATAAAATAATGAAATGCATTTAATTTTTAATGCTTCATGCCAAATAAATGTTGCATACACATTAAAGTTTGGATGAAAGTGGACCTCTGGAACATTGATTTATTGCCATTTATCAGTAAATAAGTTATCCAGTTGTACATGATTATCTCCTTGAGACAAACTGCAGATGATAAAGAACTTTTCTACGGCACTAGAAGGCCTCAGAGAGGGACTTTCTCACTCAGAGCGCCAATAAATGCAAATATGTGTAGTGTTAACAGTATTCATATCTGTCCTCTACACTGTATTTGAGTGAAAACACTCTCTTCATTATTTTCAAACAGGGTTACTAGCACAACTAAATTTGGTTAATAATGGACTCTTATTGACTGGTGAGGATCATGTGCGCTCAGGGGCCAAAAGACTCATATCCCACCCATGGGAAGTCATCTTGATACATTGATTGCATTAGGAGTATAGCTTCAAAGAGGCTCAACTATGCATCTTTTTGACAGACATTGATTATCTCATACAGTTAACATACATTTCCCTTTGCACTCACTTGAAGTGTTTATGATTGCCATACAAGAAGAAGTGCGAGAACTGCCCTCAGCACTTAACCTCATCTCGACTCCAGCACTCTGCAATTTCGGCAACAGTTTTTAATTAAATATGAAGAAAAATGGGAAAACAGCCCTTGAAGGGATGCAAGGAAAGTGCCCACACTTTAATTTGTTAATAGAGCGGTACATCATTAGTGTAATGATTGCATCGAGCCATAAGACACAAGCCTGTATACACTGATGGTGACATCCAGTAGACATGACACATGAAGAACATTACTGTAAGCATGAATCCATAATGCAAATAGTTTGTGAACATGTTCGATGAGTCAAACTCAACACAAGTGTTTGTAGATATCCCCAGTCTCACAGTGTGTCTAGACATTTTCACAAGTGATTATACACCTCTTCTCATGTCCCACGGTAGGTTACTGCTTCCTTATTTAATCATGTTGCTCTAAATAGTATGAGAACTGGGAGTTCTACCTGGGATTGTTTTTTATATGCATCTGTAAGACAAAGAGCCCCTTTACACAGGTTCACAAGTTATATTTACAAAGAGTAAGCTGTACTTAATCTCAGCAGTACTAAACTTGGCTGTCATGCTGGAAATGGTAAGGCTAACATTCTGTTATTGAGCAAGTGCTGTGCTTATCTGCCTGTTAACATGCTAAAATTTGCTAGTTAATACTAGGAGGTGGGAATTTCAATGGATTTACAGGAATTTGGTCATAAATTGTCTCATTTAAGTACTAAGTTTTTGATTAAATTATGGCATTAGATGAAAAGTCAAGGAAGTGCCACGATAATTCACATTCATCTTAAAGAAAACATAATAGTATATATAACACATCTGACAGATCTTGAAGCATTTCACTTAAATCCACTGTTATAAGCCTCATGGTGGCACTAGAGGAAAAGTCAAGGATTCACCAAAGTCATTATGAGTCATCATTTAGAGAATTTGAATGCCCATCCAAATTTCTGTGCCAAACCATCCTTTGCTTTTGAGCTTTAACTTGATAAGTAGAGACTTTCATCTGCTGGTGGCACTAGATGAAAGTCACTAAAGTAATGAGGATTCATCCCCTGGGGACCATGAATATCTGCTCCAAATTTCACTGCAGTCAGTCAGTCTCATGCCTGTCAAAATATTTCAGCGACAAACCAACCAACTGACAGACACTGCCAACCTTAGAGCTGTGCTGCTAGTGTGGCCGCAAACAGAAGCACGACATATTCCACGACATAAAAATCTACATGCATGAAGTTAGATGCTACAGCACGCACCATGTCTCCACAGCAGCCCGGTTTTATAGAGGCAAGAAAATACTCCCAGATCTGACCATTAAAGAAATACATTACTTTCTGTAATGACAAATGGTGTAGTAACTTATTCCACAGCAGCACAGGAGGACACAAAGAAAGAATCCTGCATTTCAAGAAAAACCTGATTCGCTTGCGCTCATTTGAGGTTTACCAATAAGTCATCCAAGAGAGACTCCTACAGAGAGGAGCCCATTATCACTATGCTCAGACAAACGTAACATATGGACTACCTGGTGGAGACTGAGTTGAGCTGGAAGTGTGCATACATTTCACTAGTGTCTGAAGAATTTATCCTGTGTCTGCAGATGCATGTGTGTGTGCGTGCCTGTACTGTATGCGCTGGTAGGTACAATAAGAACCCATCATGAGTGATAGTTTATATATCCTTAAAGCAGTCACATTATAATGATTCATAATGCTGGTTTACATCAATAAACTGATGTTTATCTCTGATCAATAGACTGATGTTCATCGCGTGAAATTTTATAACGGACAAGCCTGCTGTAAAACAACCATTATATCAAACAGACGAACTAGTCGTGGCTCACTCACACACACACACATACACACACACACTCATGGAAGAATGCAGGCTCAGTCATGCAAACACACATCCAAACAGGAGCAGGTGATAATAGGGCTTTTCTTTATGCTGGGTCATGAATAATTCATAATCCATGTTCTCAAACAGATTCTTGCATTGACAGAATAATATGACAGATTCTGCTTCTGCTATGAGACGAGAAAGATCACAAATGTTTTAAAGATGCTAGCAGGGGCTAAATTGATCTGCTGTGTGTGCTGTTAGTAAGCTCTTAACCAATGCAATATCAAGATATTTGAGAAAACCCACAAGGCTTTATGAGGCAACATGTTATACAGTATGTTATATTTCCCATCCCACCTATTGTACACATTGCTATTTGATATTTCTTTAGCTTGAACATAAGGCAAAATGCAGCTGTCTGTAGAACAGTTCCACACTACAACATAGACCCAAACACAATGTTATTTATATTTATTTATTCATTTTTAACCTCCAAACAATTGCAACAAATTAATATTTAATATAACACTGTCATTGTAATTGTTCAGTGAAACAAACTATGTTTTTCTTCTTAGTTATGTCATCATATCTTGAAGCTTTGACTATATGGAACCACTGATTCCTCATTTATTTCATCTTTTCTCCCGGTTGCAAAACTAACCAAACATGTAAGGCGTCATTTGGACTCTGGAAATGTCCTTGCAGGGGGGGAGTGATGGCAGCATTCCTGATGCTTGGCAATTGGCCTTCCCATGAGTCAGTGGAGAGATACTTATTCAGTTTTCATTGTTCAATAAGGCTTTGCATGAATTTCTTCCACCTCTTAGCGTATTGAGCCAAAAGCTCCCTAAACACCAAAGTCTTCATTATGGCCATGGAAAGTGGGCTGGCTCGAGGTCACCCCTGATGTTCCACTGGCTGCCTGGGGAAGACTGGAATTAGAAAGCGACCGCAGTCACAGGCCACGGCAACCAACCGGGCTGAATGACTCCAATCTCCTTTATAAGTCTGGCAACAGATTAACAATGTTGTAAACACTGCGTGGTACAGGATGTTGGGGGGATATAAACAAGTTCTTTCAGATTCTCGCGCTGCTGTGGCTGCTACTCTGTGTGTAGTTCTGGAGCATTCTTTGGGAAGGCTGCCTTACAAACACTTCACTCTGAAACTTCCTGGAAATAAATAAACAATTCGGCTCTTCATGCAGCATCTGCTCGGATGGAAGACATTCAGTCAGAGACTGAAAGAGATGGCCAGGCTAATGAATGTTAACCGTGCACAGCTAAATGATTAGGGTGGGCTGACCAGACCTAACCCACCCCCCCACCCCCCCAAAAAAAAAAAATGAAAAATATAATTGTCCTAGAGAATGACTGCTTATATCCTCACTACCCAATCTAATATCTCCCCTTTATGAATATGCAAATAATTCTAAATACACAAATTAACTGAGCTCCAACATGCATGAAGGTCATGCACATTCATTTCTCATTCATGAACTTTTTTTGTAATGCATATGGAGATAGAAGGACCATAATTATGAACCTTAGGCTTTGTTTGAAAAGATCCATCTATGAGAACAAAACGCCTTCCTCCATCTTCAGTGGTAGGACAATGTGATGAGCAGATGACTGCACCTCAGCGTCCACGTGTCCACTGTGGTTCCATTATTTCCATGAAATCATTCAATAGACATCGAGTGCTATTAGAGAGCCATTGATGCTGCATTGTGTCCGAGACTGACCGCTGAAGCAAATAGTTATTGGATTTAATAGCTTCTCAAAATCAGGTCTACCTTGAGAAGTGGGAAGAAAACATTAAGGATCAGGGTTCGCTTACGAGTTCCTTTATTTGTTAAGTAGCTCATGAACATCTCACTCTTACCTGGAAAACACTGCACTGTGGGCTATACACACACAAGCATCCCCCTGAGAGCACACATGTCTGAGAAGATGGTAAAGGGGGTTAAAAGAAGAAGAAAAAACAGCAGGTTTGAGTTGCACCTGTACTTGGAGCAACTTTTCCAAAGAGAGCACAAGTTGCCCCCATAGGCATTATCGGTCTTCCAGCAGCATGAGGGGAAGGCGGTCGCCTATCCAACCCATCGAGACAGAAGGAAAGGGGGGAAAAAGGATCAAACACCACCAGCCAGCTTTCAGGTCCTGCTGATAAGAGCGCACAGGTTGCATTTGGAAACCATGCTATTCTCATGCACTCATTAAATAGAAGTGTTTTCCAAAAGAAAGTCCATAAAAATTAGGATTCCTGCTTTTGGATGAAGCTGCTGCAGCGAAGCGCGGCGTTGTCTGAGCACAACTGAGAGAGGGTCCAGTTCAGGGGGGGGAACCCTTTTGACTCGAATTAAGGGGAGGCTGTATAAGAGGAGGGGAAAAAAGAAAGAAAAAAAACAGGGAGGAGGATGGGGAGGAGGAGGAGGAGGAGAGGGGCAGGGAAGAAAGTGATGGTGGTGCCAGACGCAGCGGCAGTAAGAAGCGTACGTACGTGCTTTATCTTAGCGGCAGAGTGTGTGACGTGATATTGCAGCCTTGCTCCCGGAGCTCTGCAAGCACCGAGCAAAGCGCGTCTATTCCTCCTCTCTCTGTTGTAACTCACTGGTCCCCCAACAGCTCACATCCACCCACCACGGATCCCTTCTCTCTTCTTCTTCTTCCTTCTCTTTTTTTCCATCTCCCCCCTTTTTTTGCCAGAGGGGGAGCGGGTGTGTGTGTGTGGTGGTGGCGGTGGGGGGGAGGTTGCGCGCGCGCGACTTGCCGGAGAAAACATATCAGTGGGAAATAGAGACGTGGAGTCTGCCGAATTAATTTATGGTAATACTGTAAGAATCGCTCTCTTCTTTTCATCACTCCAAGAATTTCTTTCTCTCTCTGTCTTTCTCTGTCTCCCTCACTCTTTTCTCCCTCTCTCGCTCTCTCTCTCTCTCTCCCTCTCTCTCCCTCACTCTCTCCCTCTCTCTTTCTTTTCTCGGTGGCTGTCGTGTGTTGTTGCGCTCCGTTTTGATGGGAAAAACCCAGAAGACGAAGAAGACTGGGGGGATATGAGCGGGCAGACCGGAGTGTAACGCATTTTATTTTCCATCCATTGAAGCATCTTGTTGCACCGGACTTCTATTGTCGGGAATGGGGAGTATTGATTCACTGGAGGGCTGCAGAATTTATTTATAAAGGATGTGGTCAAGTATGTTGGAAAAATAGCCATAGCTTCCGCAGTGTAAGGTAAGATCATCATCATTATTGTGATTATTATCAAAACTGATGTTGTGATTGTTGCATGGTAGGCTTGGGGCAACTGAAAGGCTCATTTTCATATGTCGTCTGTCAGTTAAAGTTTAGCCTCCTCCTGTTACATACATGTCCTGTCTATTCAACACGATGGCTCTGGAGCTCTCAGCCGCTCACATTAGTCCCCGAGTGCTTCACAGATGATTTTTAAGAGCTGATCTGTCTCTTAAGAGGCAAAAATCACTTTAAAGTGCCGAGCGTCGAACTGACACCGCATGAGATGTAGCCCGTGTCTCTATATTCAGATTTCCTCTGGAGACGAAATTGCTCTTAGAAGCCGAGGCAATAAAAAATCAGCGTCTCCTGACGAGCGATTTCTCGTCTCCAGAATACTGATCTTTTTTCTTTTTTTCTGTATAGCCTTGGCCGTGAATCTTGCGGAAGGATGTGGAAACATTTATCGCGACTAAAAAGCTGATTTGACTCCACGCCGCTTCCCCAAATCCTTATGTAACGCAAACATTATCCTAATGTGATGTGACGGGCAGGTTTTATCATTCAGAGGCAAGAAGTTGGAGACATAAGTGCAAATTTATCTATTCTCTGGAGTGGACTGGTATCTATAGCCTACTTGGGATTTTAACGCCTACACACACACATACACACACCAAACACGCACATGCACACAAACACACCGGCGCACACAGTTTGAGACACGCACACACGCACACATGCACGTTCTGCTGTGACACTGCTCACAGCTGCATTGCCTGTAGGATTAAAGCAATCAGGACATCGCATTGCATTCTCTCTCTCTTTCTATCTCTCTCTCTCGCGCGCGCGCGCTCTCCCTCTCTCACAGACACACACGCACGCACGCGCGCCATTGCAAGCTCAAACACACGCAGACACACATTCAGACGCACACATGCACAAACAGACACACAAAGGCTCTTTATCAAATTGCATTGTCAAACATGTCAAGCCCTGAATTTCGGAGACACGCAGGTCGTGTATAGTTGGAGCGAGCGCGCGCAGCAGGAGAGAAGCAAATAGTGACCGGGCGGGTGCAGAGGCATTTTTTGTTAATCTTTACCAGTCTGTGAATTTATCCTCCTCATATTTATCTCAGTGTCGTGTGAGGAAACAGAGTGAATCACGAAGAGAGAGCAGCTTCATTTTTTTGGGGGGGGGTGGGGGGGAGGAAAAAAGGGAACCTGGTTACTGCGTAAAATGAGCAGTTGCATCCCACAGCTCGCGCGAGGAACTGCACTGACTTGGATAATACTTTCACTGTTTGTCTTCTGACGCCACATCTTCTAAATGGCTATATTTGAATATCTCCGGGGGGGTGGGGGGGGTCGTGCCTTACCAAATACGACCCAATTAATAATGTCTCAAAATGACTCACATTATTGCACTCACCCCCCCACCAACACCAACACCAACACCACTACCACCCCCCACCCCCACAATAAATAAATAAATAAGTAATGGCCGCAGCGACCACAAGGTGGCAATGTTTGCACAAAGTATAGTAATGAGGGAGGCAGGATTGGGGAGGGGGGGTGCAAAAGACACGTTGCTGAGGTTAAAGTGTCTCTCTTTTTTTTTCATTTTCATAGTGGTACGTGATAAGAAATATGTGAAGCACATCAGTCAGACCTGATAGAGATCATCTGTCATGTTTCCTGTGTCCTCTGCTCGAACATTCCTTTGTGTAATCCTCTCCCATCTCTCCTTGCAGGCCAAATGACATAGGATGAAGGCTGTTCGAAACCTGTTGATTTATATATTTTCCACCTATCTTCTGGTTATGTTTGGATTAACTGGTGCCCAAGATTATTGGTGTTCCACTCTGGTGAAGGGGGTCATTTATGGATCATATTCGGTGACTGAAATGTTTCCTAAGAACTATACAAACTGTACATGGACGCTGGAGAACCCAGACCCAACCAAATACAGCATCTACCTGAAGCTATACAAGCGAGACTTGAGCTGCTCTGAATACTCTTTGCTTGCTTATCAGTTTGACCATTACTCACACGAGAAAATCAATGAGTTGCTGAAAGTCAACGAGTCTATAGTGTACCTGTGCGATTCGAAGAATATTTATGTATTTTTGCTGTATGACAAGAATTTTGTTCAACTCCGGAGAGTTTTCCCTTACGATTACAATGGATTGACGCCACAGAAGCTGGATGAGGAGGAGAAGTCCACCGTGGAGTTTCTGGTGTTGAATAAGGCGAGCCCTAGCCAGTTTGGGTGTCAAGTGCTTTGTACATGGCTGGAAAACTGCCTGAAATTAGAGAAAGGGACAGTGGAGACATGTGGGATCGTGTACACGAAATGCACATGTCCTCAGCATTTAGGCGATGGAGAATCAGAGAGCATGCTCATGCTCAACAACGTGGTTTTACCTTTAAACCCACAAACGGAGGGTTGCTTGTCACCCCAACTACAAGCTGGGCAGGTCTGCAATCTGAGTGCAGAAGTGAAACGGCCTCCTAAAGAAGGTAAGTATCCTGTCACCTTTCTCCTCCATGCTGAAATAGATGTAGATCTAATAGACTACTGTATGTGTAGATAAGATGGTAATCATGCCAGTCAAATGTGCACGTCAATCACTCCCTTCTCTGCCCTTATTGCATGTTTGAAGTGTGATGGCCCATGAAACAAAGAGCACACATAGATATAGACTGCAGTTGGCTCAGAAATGTGTCAACTTCAAGAACAAAGCTGCCAGAGGAGTTGGGTGCAGTAAAGACCACAAACCCAAACCACCTTAAGAAAAAAAAAAGGGGGGGGGGTCTTTCATTTGGTTGGATTGAATTCAAAATGCACCATCATTGCTGTGAATTTAAAATGGCTGTTTTTATTTTTTGTACACATCAGCACAGAGTTAAAATGGCTGCAAATCCAAAGACTATTTTATTGTGTGTCTATACATTTATGTCAGTGTCATCCATACAAAGACCAGCACTGGTCAATATGGACACATCCCCCGGTTGCTATTGGCATCTATGTCACATGGAGTGATTGGGATCATGGATGCAGCAGTGTCAGACTACATCACATTGCTCATGCAATGGATAAGATGGAAGACTTCAATTCCTCATCGAATTCTACACAAACTAACAACTGAAACATGTTACGGTCCAAGATTACTGAATAAAAGAGTATCAGTGTTTTCAAAGCTGTTATGTCCGATAGAGATGCTACCTGTCCAGTGTTGCCATAGAGCAATGCAACGTGTTTTCACTGTATGTTGGAACTGAGCAACAATTATTATATAGTCAAGAGCTGACAGCGAAAAAAAAAAAAAAAGTCATTATCATAAGACCCACTCGCAGTTGTTAGCCACACGTGTGCATGAAAGCAAACATAAAACACTTCATACATCTGCACACACTCACAGGTAGACAGCTAAATGAACATTTAATCGTAAACGGTTATGATAAGGTCATAATGATTCTGTTCATTAGTGTCAGCGGGTGGCAAGGTGAGGGGGTGTGTGGGGGTGGGGGGTGGGGGGTGCGTTTCTGTAGTTAACACATTTGTGTGGCTCTTTGAATTACAAAAAAGGGAGCACTTCTTGACACATAGCTGCTTGCAGTTTAACAGATAGCACAGAAAACCCCTAGAGGAATATGCTACACACTTCAGAGGTGAGGTGCGTTTACCGTGAGACATAAAAGAGGGACATTCATCACAGCACACTGAACCAAAAATAATGAGTCAGCCTTTGGATTTTTTTTTTTTTTTTTTTGGTGGTGGTAGGCGGGGAGGAAGAGAGGGATGGGGATGGAGGTGTGTGAGTGGGTGTGTGGGTGTGTGTGTGTGTGTGTGGGGGGGGGGGGTGCTGGATAATGATAGCTGGAATGCTACGGAGCATCTCCCTTGTGGCACTTACCAAAACAACACTTGCTATAATAGCACCTTGGAGAACAGGTGGCAGTTTTCAAATCACGGCGAACAGGTGAACATCGATTGCAGCAGTTCAGCTGTTTGGTTAACTCCTGCTGAGCGCTGCTACATGCTACACCCCCACCCCCCAAACCTCCCCAAACACACTAATACACACTTTTCTCTTGTAGAAATGTTAGTCGTAGATACTAGACTATGCCTAAGGTCTTAAATGCTTTTCTCAGAGTTACTCATGCTCCAAATTTTCACATGATGATTTAGTTGCGAGCCTCCATCATGTTGGATGACAAACCCATTTGGAGTATCATTCACCTACCCTTTCACCCGAGTCCTTGAGTAATAATGCATACAGTTTCTGATGCAAATTACTATTAAAACTAACCCTGCAGTCAAGTAGCACATGTGGTAACATCAGGAAGTATGACTCACTCATAGATAATTTAATCATTTAGCAAATCTTATGTTAGAATCACAAATATTACTCGGAAGCATTACGCTTATTTTCACAGAGAAAGTCTCTGCTCCGAAACAACATTTGACATTTTTCTATCAGCATGTTAATAACAGCTTAAGAGCACAGCTTATTTTTTTCTACCCCTGCCCCCCTCCCTCTCTCTCTCCCTCCCCACTCTCTCTCTCAGAAGATTTTCCACAAGCTTCTATTTATAGGGTTGGTTGATAGGAGGTTGGAATAAATCCGTTTTCATCTGGATAACGGGGAGATCACCACTGGGTTTAAAAGAGCACTGTGTCTCCTGTGGAATCGTGGTGACAGAGTGGGTGTTCCTGATGAAGAATAAAGCATTACAAACAGTCGACAAGGGCTCCATTTGACAAAATCGCTTGTCTTTGATCTTCTCAGTTCCTGGTAGAGGATGGCTTCAGAGCACATCAAAGAAAAGCAAGGCTGGAGGTTGTGTACTCCAGCCATGCCACTGAAATGCCCCTCTAGTGTCTCTACGCAGACGGAGGGAGGCAACACTGTAAAGGTTAAAGCTCTTAACAATTTAAGGTGATTATGCAGACAATAGACAGACTGCATTCCCTGACACTCTGGCAATTTGAAAGACCACAGTGACAGTGATGAAATCCTAAACAGATATACTCTGTGGATGACTCATTTCTGCAGTTTTATTTTTATCACTTTCTCCCATATCATGAATAAAAGTTGTAAAAGGAGGCAGCACAATGGCAGTCACAGGAAGACAGATTTAATTCTGTCTTTTTTTCTTTTCTTTTTGTTTTATGCATGTGTGTTCTCTATTTGTGTGGTTTTAATCCCACATCCCACACATGCAAAGTCAAAGTAGGCTGTTTTCTCGGAGATGCCCATCAGTGAATGAATAGTGACTGAATAGCTCTGATGTCCTGGTGTCCTTGGAAGTGCAAAATTAAAAAGAAAATCTTTATAGATTCTCTATCGTGGCATTAATTGAAATTTCTCTGGCGCATTTTGTTTTGAAAAGATGAATCAAGATCATCAAATGAATCAAAAGAGGCATTCAGTAGCCAGAGAGCAAGTAGAGACAGACATTTTAGTGCTAAGTAATATTCTCACCCAGCTATCTGCCCTTGCCTTGTCCAGTCCTATGCAGATGCTCGTGTTTACGTGTCTACAGGCTTGAAATCCTCCACAAATTCCACATTGTTCTGTTCAAAACATTCACAAATTGCACTTGGCTGTAGAAAATAAACATGATGAGGCATTGTCTGGTTTTGTGGCTCTCCGCTCTGCCCTTGGCTAACCAACGCCGTCTCATTCTTTATCCCGTTTGGTTGGAATTTTCTGGTGTTCAAGGATCAGGGTCAAGGAGTCTCATTGTTCGAGAGGAATGTGCTTTGCTGTACGGCTTCCAAGGTGTTCACTGTTAGTGCCTCGGACCGCGACGCTCGTGTCAAGATTCCTCACCATCATAAGGAAACTGTCTCATACAAGCCGAGTCTCCTCGTCCAGACATCATTTTGATTCTGTCAGATATCTCGGTTCATATAACCGAGCCCACCTCTGTTCCCTTCCCCTCCTTCTATGTTGCCTTCTGCATTGTCACTGACTTATGGGTAATAGTGGGGGAAAAAAAGATCACAAATGTGGCAGTGGCAGTAAGTTGCCTTCTGGAGATTAGAGTTTATAATTTGTTTCAAAACCGATAATGCCACAAAAACACTGAAGCTCATGAATATGCAAAATATCCAAATAAATACTTTATGAGTCCACAAAGTAGGCCTCCAAATTCATTGTTAGTACAAGAAGTAGGTTAGGCACGACTATGACATCCCAGATTTGAGTCCTGATCCTTTGTTTTTCACTCGAGAGAAAACTGATCACACTTATGAACATTTATTTGACTCTTACACGCACTATGCAATATGTATAAAATACATCAATTCTTCATCGCGATTCTTTAGCTTTGTTTATCACGGCTGATTTAAGTCAATGACCACAAAACTGACATGGAGGGGAGGAATTTTTCACATCTCTCTGCAGGAGCTATTTTCTCATCATCCACGCAACAATTCCACTTTAAGACTAAATACAGATGCTTATTTGTGCAGTTGCAGATGCTTATTTGATGATCACGGCTCCTGACGATGCAGACCTTGTGCCATGTGGAAAATGGCAATAGGATTTTATTGGCAAATGAAATGTGTGTGAAGCGTTCTAATGCACTGTCACCCGCCAAAGTCCTGAGCACTGCAGCAGCTCAGCCTTGCTGCCTCACATAGTGAGGCCTTTTATTCACTTTGGATCTCAGTCAAGTCACTCAGTAGTCACACTGCATTATGCTCACCCCCATTGTTCAGTACACTTGGAGGCCATTTTAGTTCCAATTCAGTGAAGGAGAGAGCTCAGCTCAACAGCACAGAATCTGTTTGTTTTATCTTAGACATGCATTGTTTGTCCTAAGCTATAGCAAATATCTCAAATAATACACCCAATGTCCAACTATGGGCCTAAAATCCAAGGCAAAATTATTCCACCTTTCAAGAATTTTAGCCTGCTGGAGGAAACTCTCCATGTCCAGCTCTTGGATTGTTAGAATCAGTATTTGAGCTATGCCCTCTGTGTTCATTCTTCTGTATTAAACCTCCCGAGGCAGCTGTGGAAATGCTAAAGAAAGTTGTTAGGGAATGACAAGGTCAACACAAAAAGCGTGATAGACTGTAGGACCCTGAAGAATCAGCATGAAAGTGCCAGCCATCTTCTTTGTCCATGAACTGCATATTCAATTTTGCCTATTCTAGAAAAAGGAGAGGAGGGAACGGTGCAGAGGGTGGAACGATTAAGTTTTATGCTGCAATCAATTACACGGCTATGGGTCAGTTTTGGTCATGTTTTGTGAAAAATATACAAAAGAAAAATGCTAAAATGAGGTTAATAGTTTTTACCAGAAAATAGTCCTGGTTAGAAAAAAAGAGGGGTCTGGAGGCAAATGAGCAGCTCTTTTTTACATGTAGCTAAAAGATATACAACAGTATATTCTTCAAATGGTCCAGGTCACTGTTTCTGGACATAAAAATTCATGAGGCTCTGAGGTGACTCTTAAGTCATTTTACACAGTGTTATAAAACCACAAAAACTGTTGCCATGTTTTAAGTTCTGCTTAAAACACTCGCAGTGTCACACGTGGATGCAAATGGGCTCTTTGGAACCACAAAAGTCTCCATTTTCCAAGCACTACAAATTTATGACACAATAAAACACAGGGTCCACCATATGAGACCTGCTGTGGTCTTTATTTTGCACTGCACGTTCAAGAATTATGAAGATGAAACTTGCAAGCACACAATTTGAAATCTCATCAAATTTGTGGTAATTGTTTAATTAAATCCCCTGAAAGACAGTTTGCTCTGTTGGATTCTGTAGGATATATGGTCCAACATGCAAGAGTATGTATTGAGTATTGAGTATGGGAGTCAACTGGAAAATGACAATGTCAGATGTTTCAGATCAAAATGGAAGTCTAATTTTTATAGTATTTGTTCCCATCTCTTGGTTCATTTTTAGGTTACATTTAAGTCATTAGATTTAACCTGTACTTTTTCCACAGTCATAACAATACAGCATGTGTAAGCAGTTGCCTATGGATAGCCTGGTAGAATATCAATATATAAAATGATAAAGTATTGATACAGAATAAATAGTTTATGTGGTTCTGTTCTACAAAAGTGCAGTGCAGTATATTGATGAATAAGTGACTAAGGAGCAGAAGAATTCTGGGTACTTTGTTCAATTTCATTCATCCAGTTTTAGTTTTCCCATTCAGTGTGGGCCGTGATGTGATGCTAACAATGATAACCTGGCAGCGGGGTTGGATGCAGATGAGCTGAGAATACCGATGTTCATTTGACATGGATTTGTGATCTCAGTCTTGAGGCTGTGTTTCAACAGCATGACAATTGGAATTCAGAGTGATAACTCTCCACTACCCAGGCTGTGAATAGTGCAAACCCACCTCCGAGTAAATTAAAGGCTTGTGTTGTCACAGCTGAACTGGAGACAGGATGCAATGAAATGCACTGAGTCTGGATGAAAAACCAGAAATACAATTTAAAAAGTGTAGAGATGATTTATGGGTTTCCGACACCTAGGAAGCAGAACGCAGCATAAGAACCGGTGATTACATTCGAGAAATGACTGCACAAAGTATTGTGTCCCCAAAACGCAAAGGCAGAAATGCTGTTTGTTAAACTACCGCCAAAGTAAAAAAAGAAAGATTTTTGATGGTCATTTAGCTGAAATTTGAAAATTAAAAAGCACCTACATGTTGAATGTTTACATTAATACTTTATTACATTTTATTATTTGTCCATTATACTAATGCATTAGGATATAAATAGCATTTTACTGTTGAGGCTGGTGGAGAACTGGTAGGAAGTTTCATCTATATCTATACAACATATTCTAAAAGCTCATTATGTATTTGTACAAATAGTCATTTGAATAGTAACTTAAGTTGCCAGTTAGAACTTCTTATCATATGTAATGGAGTAAAAAATACAATTTAACTGTGAACTACAGTGAGTATAAAGTAACATGGAATGGAAATACTCATTAAAGTGCAAGTACTTCAAATTTTAACATAAATATGGTTCTTAGTTACAGTTACAGTCTGAAACGCACACTTCTTAAATTAGCACATCCACCCAGGGCCCGGCTCCGTCACTTCTGCAGTGTCATGGACATGACAGGTCCACCTTTTTAACTTTACAGCCTGCAATAACTACAGTTGTAGTAAAATTTGCGAGTAACAGTTGTTGCCAATAATAATGTCAAGAGTACAGCAGGAATGGTAATCAGAGTAATGGGTTACGTAAATGTAGCGTCTAACTCTGTGATGTGAGGCAGCCACACCTCTCCTCCTCAAAACTGCAGCTCTCGCCAGTACAATCCTGCATCAGTAATGAGGAAGACGTGTCTGCGAGCATGTGTCTGAGTATTCCACCTGTGTGCACGTTTCATGTGATGAATTCTAAACTGTGGTAGATCTGTGTGCCTGCGTGCGCATCCACACTGCAACCAACTCCCACAACTGCTCATGAATTCCTCTTGAAATGCCACAGATTCGCCTTCGTTCAATTCCTCTAGCTTTCAGCCCATTAAATGGAAATAACACAAAGCTACAAATCTAAACCACCACTGCGTTGTGAAAATGTTGAACCAGGGTTGGTTTGATATACAGGGTGAAGGGGTGATATTACAAAAGGAAGATATAAAGACGTGAGAAGCAGCACTTCTTTACCTGTCAGTGCTTAATTTATTGTGCTTAGGCTTCTATCAATTTGCATAATTCCTGACTTTTTTTTTTTTTTCCTCCAAATCTAATATTTATACACAACACGTGGTCTATCCTCTGGATGGCTGCACTGCAGGAAACATTTGGGCAGTGAAATGCATTAAAGCTTTTGAATAGTGAGATTATGTCAATGCAAAGGACTGTTTTGTTTAATGAATAATTAACAGGTCTGTAAAGCGCTTCATGTTAAAGATGTTTTTGTTTCTCCACTGCAGAGGCCTTATTTTACATCTCATCATCCAGCACACTCACTGGTGCTGCATCAATTTTTGCCGTAGTGTGTGCACGGCTGAGGCTGATGCTGTTCTTTGTCAAAGGCCCCATACAGCATACTGTTGTGCCGCTTCACCGCCGCAACAGCTATGCATACTTATCATGAAACATTACCATTTGTAATTGCATGTCTTGCTTTGACATCACAGCATCCAGTCTCTATTTTGCAATTTATGAGTTAAAGATAAGTGGACCTTAGGAATCAAAGGAATAGCCACTGCTGTGCTCTTGTTTCCTTTGACTTCAAAAAGGTTTCTATATGAATGCAAACATAACAAGTCTCTGTAGATGAAGAAGACTGTCTCATCTTCTTATTATACAAATTAGATTTGTTTATTGCCCTCATATGCATAATTCAATACAAACAATCATTTTTGATTCCCTGCCATGAAAAAGAAAAATATTCCTGCAGTCTTGTTCAGGGGAAAAGCGGAAACGCTCTGAACTTGTTTCTATTATGCCAAGCTCGGACTGAATGCAAAGTGAAGGTTTGGTTTGGTATCTATTCTTTACACCAGAAAGTAGCAATTCAACTCATTGTAGAAACAACAACTGACAAATTCATTTTGAATGCAAAATCCTTCAGGGTGGGCATCTGTAACTGCGTCATACATCCTTCTGAGAAAACACGAACAGCATTCACGAGTCTGTTGCAGCTTTGCCCTGCAGTTCTGAGGCGAGGGTGAATCTTTGAAGCTCTTACTTTGGATAAACACTGTCAAATGTCTCAAACATGTTTTGTCATCTTTTTTTAAAATGAGACATAAAAAAAAGCATATTCCAACTTGCGTGTGGGATTGCTTAAAGTGGTAAATTTCTATCAAGCCCTTGTTGTGAGGTGCCAGTGATGTTAATGTAGAATATGCACTGCTTTCAGCCTCTCAGTTTCATGTTCCTGCATTTCAACCCAGTTCGTTTTGGCCTGTCACTGGATGGCTATTTCAGCCCACAGAGGAGAAGCATTTGCATAAACATCCACCCACAAAACCTGGCAAATGAGTCTGTCACTCAAAGACACTGTCTGTGTGGTAAAGTGGAGGCAAAATCCAATTCTTTTTTCTCAAGGGGCTTCTGCGGCTGCTCTCGCTGGCACTCCCTCTGCAGGGTACGGCAAGTGTCCTCATGTAGCTGTAATGGATGCTGCGTTAAACTTACATGGCACTCACATAATCAGTGCATAATGTGGCATCATGCAGAGTTTTACATTTTCACTGCAATACAGTAAGAAATCCAAATTGTACTGGTCATTTGAATATTAATAAAGACTGATTACGCATTCATTGTCCAGTTTGGAAAAATAAGCATATTCACATTGATTTCTGGAAAACTTCAGAGCTCACTCATTTTTCTTCCTTCTTGTACCATTCTTCACATGGTTTCTAATGGGTGCCCACTTTTCTATTCTTCCCAAATAACCATAGGCAGGTGGGGGGTTTTCTTCCTTGCTTCTTGCTTGTAGGAAGCTGTAGTGCCTCTCTCAAAAGCAAAGAGACTACATTAGGAGTAATTAGAATAATAAAAGAAATGATATTTGAACTGCCTTAGTAACCAAACCTTTACTTTGATGTGAAAACAATGCGAGTGAGAACAGCTGCTCGAGAACAACTCGAGTCCTGTGGAGAACGAACATGGGTGTAAATAAAACAAAAGGGGATTACATAATGTACTATAGGACACACAAGGACAATTAAGGTTGTTCTAGCCACATCGGTTCAGACAAGGTGTTTGCCTTGAGAAGGGTGCATTATGCTCACTGTCTGCAAAGGCTAAGAGTTTTTAGCCATGTCAAAATGACAAGACTATCACTTCACGTCAGGACATCTCAGCAGGACAGGGAGCTGATAACAAACTATATAGCCGAAAAAAATGACCAAGATTTATAAAGCACATCAAAAAATGTGGTGAAAACTAGATAAAAGAGTCAGTTTATGACAGACAACCACACTGCAGAGACATGTGCAAAGGAGATGAGACACTATTGTAGATTTTTCTAGGAATTTGGCTCCATGCAGGTACACTACTCAAAAATAGGTATGGTCTGTTTAAGGTTTGAATTTAAGATAAATTCAAAGCCAACTCACTAATCAGATATGTCACATACCAGCTGGCAGCAAACAACACAATTATTATTGATAAATTATACTATCTCAGTATAAAAATATATAAGGAACTAAATAATATTCATTATATGAATGTAATGCTTTAACACTATTGTTGTATTTTTACATGAGAAGACACTGCACCTTTATGAAATGTGTAAGACTGCAGTACAGCTATGAGACGTTTACTTCAGAAATACATTCATTGATTTTATCTTTTAAATTGCAGCACTAATGCTTGAAAGATGCATGATGGGATATTGCTCTAATGGCCACTGCGAAACTAAGACAGCTGAGATTTGCTCGCACTGTCTGGGTGTTTCCATGGAGCGTTGTGGAAATGCGACTCCTCTCACTGTAAGGCGAAGTGTTACGTAATGTAGAATGAGATTTAGAAATTATCACTCTGCAACACTCTCGTGGCAGATTGTCAGCTTGTCTACAGTACAGTTAGGCTCTCTATCTGAAAATCAGAATAGTAGTAATAGTAATAAGATCTGAATATAGGTAAACAACAGCTATCAGCCTGTTTGATCACATCCAGACACATGGGAACTTTATTTACATCCGATACAAACCAGATTCACAGCTGTATGATGGATCTAATTTGAGTTGAATTTCTGGATACTGTGTGTGTCAGCCGCTGCCCGTTTCAATCAGATTTCAAACTGTCTTTTTACTCCAAAAGCAGCCACCTCACAACACCCATGTCACATCCACAGCACAAGGGAGAGCCTGCCAACATGGCCAAACATCTTAAACTCATCTGTCACCAATACCGCGTGGCAGCGCAGTGGCAGAGGACGGCAACACAACACAGCCAGATATTGCTATGGCACAATGACAGAGCCGATCTGGTCCGAAGCACACTCATCTGACTCTGGTCCACCGGTTCACATACCTACATACTGCTAAGTCATTACTATAACAACTAGTGCAGATGGGTCAACAATGCCTGGACATATACAACTCATAATTGATCACTTGCAAACAGCAGTGTGCAGAGTTAGTCCTTAAATTGGATTGGAGACACAAATGTGATTTTCTAGCAGTCTGGATATTGTCTTTCTGCAAGATACTTTCTATCTAGTGTCTTTGCTGTTGCTATGCATGCATACCACCCAACCTGTGGAGAGCGTTGTCAGGTGTCAGCAATCCCATGTTTCACATGAGCATGTAATGTCATGTAATCGTGGTTTCTTATAAAAGCTGCCATTGCATTGGTTAATGTTTGGCCACATCTAAGCAGCTGAAAAGTGTTGATTCAGGTCAGTGTTATGTGAGAATCACACCTTGAACATAAACATAGCTCATTTCCACCTGCTTCAACAAATAACCCATGCCGTCATTTCCCCCAAGAGGAGAGTCACTTCGTTTACCATCATTCATTTAGCAGCAACCTACATTGTATTCAAAGGTACAAGCACTAATTCTGTCAGTTTATGTCTAAGAGACTGCAACTGCTCTACTTCAGTTTTTAATATCACAAACATGCTCTTTCCTTAAATAATCCTTAATTGTTCATTTAGTCACAATCTCCTCGAAATCTCAATGGCAGCATCAGAGCTAAATCTCTAAATGAGCAAATCGCACTCCACCAAATTAGTGAAAGTCTGCTGCAGGGAGCCTTGTCCATTTAGCCAATACACATCCTGGACACATCAGACGAGCTAGATGCTCTCTGCAGTATTGTATTGAAGAGAAAGAGCTTCACAGCACAGTGGCTATAATGAAATGTGACAGATAAATCAGAAGCATTTGGGAAATGGCTTTGGATTACTGCATCAGTACTCTACTGACACAGGTAGTCCAGACTTCCCAAACCTGCCCTGTTTTTAGAAGGGCCTCTGGTGAAATCCTCCAGTTGGGGCACTTTGTATCCTCTGACACGGCTGGGTTGTAATTCAAGTTTTTCTACATAGGTCTCAAAACAGAAACAGGCTGCAGTGTATTTGAAAAATGAAAGCACGCAGGCAGATGGAGTCACAGGTTTCGGGCAATTACAATGTGTACATGCGCTGAGCAGTCTCCAGCTTTCAAATATGAATCACAGACTTTTCTTACATTTGAATTCTAAAACTGTAACTTTACACCAGCTGTAAACCTTCTTCTTTTTATCATGGCTGAATTAATTGCCACATAACACTACATTCAAATGCTTGCAAAGCCAAAGGCTGGATTTATAAAACTATATTTCCGGGTATGAATGATGCCAACAAACAAATAAATGACACAGAAAACCTGAACAGATGCCAGACAAGTAGCAACGGTCTTGCCCTGACACACACCGGATTGAAGCTGCAGTGGTTGTCAGAGTTCATCTGTTATTACCGTCCTATACAGTATCAGCCCATGATTGAATTATGCAAGAGGTCAAGTCAAGCAGCGAGTCAGTGTCAGCCTCACTCCCTCTGACGTCTAGTTTAATGTGAGTGTTCATTACCAGAAACTGTACCAATCCTGTGTGTGTGTGTGTGTGTGTGTGTGTTTTGTGTGTGTGTGTGTGTTAGGGTTAGGTTTTTTTTCCTGTTTTCGTCTGCCCCGTTATATTTCATAACATCCATGTTTGCATATACACAAGTGCACATAAGGTAGATGAAGGGATGATGCATTAATGGTACATTAAATGTCAACTCTACAGCATTTGTATTAAATATTAAAAGCATTTATTACACATTATAGACTCATTATTGCATCTCCTCTGGCAAATAATTTATTTTGGCAGTGGCTGGTGCCAACATAAATCATCAGTATGTTTTGTTAACCATTAGCTACAAGTAGTCTAAACTAACCTGCTAGAACAGACCTCCTGAAGTTAGTAATATCAACATGGTAACATCAGGGCTGCTGACAGATATTTGTACGGATCTGACATCTCTTGCTATGATTTTTAATTTGTTGAAGCTTAATTTGGTCTCAGTGTGATCATCTCTTGGCAAAATAAAGCATCATTTTTAGTATCAAAAAGTAAAATTAACTTTTTTTTTCCTCCAGTTTTGTCGTCTTCTGGAGAGTCTGCCTCCCCCAGTATGATGCAAATCAAATATGGCTGGCATGTAAATTCTGTGTTCACTGTAATCTGTTTAGTCTTTGATTTGGTGCATTCAAAGACACCTTTGTTTCCAAAGGAAACATTAATAGACCATTTCTATGTGTGAAGCAGTTTTACAAGCCTTTGATTTTGTCGCTTTGAAACGTACGTATGAAAAGAGGTCACAAGACACACAGCTGGTGTGTCTGTGTGTGTGTGCACGCAAGTGTTGGTGTGCGCGAGTGTATGTGTGTATTATATCACCCTAATGAATATAGAGCAAATGGCACTGAAGTGATAATGTAGAAAATAATCACCCTGTGATTCTTACCCCTCCTTTGAGCTGCGTTCAGTTTCTGTCACTATTAATAAACATTCCTTGCACTTCTCCTTCATGATGACTCAGTGCATTACAAAATTGTCTTTTTTTTCTCCTTCATTCTTCTTGTGCCATGCATTTGTACTCGCTTTAAAAGTTAAATCCGAGCACAGCACATGTAGAATATCAAATAGAACAGGCGGAGGGCCCAACCCCAGTTGTTTAAGAGTTTCACGAGTTTTACCTCATGCAACCACAGCGCGCTTTCAAAGCAGAGTACGGGGCACTGTAAAAGCTGAAAGCGAAACCTTCACCAAGCTTATTTCAAATTCTGAAGGTTTCAACAACATCAGTATTCCTTGGTCAAAAGCTGTCTTGCTGCTTTACTCTGAAGTGTATCAGTGCAGAGATGATGGCTGGAGGCCATTACTCGGTGGTCATCCTTGTGCATCAACTAATCATGTGGCCGCCCACATACACTAACCACCCTACTCCCTTTTTCTTTTTTTCTGTTTGCACTGTGTCATACTAATCTGCCTAAACTGTCTTGAATCAATGCAACAAATGGAGGAAAAAAGTAGCTGAATGAATTACTTTTAGTTTATCAAAAAATATTTTTAATTCATACATTAAGACATGAACTTATTCATTCATCTATATTTGATGCTCTTCCATTGGAGATGTTGGCAAACACCAGATGCCATAGCAGAGGGTTAGTAATAAAGTAAGATCATAATGGTTTATTGATTCCTTTCTTCCGACGCTTGCTTTTGCATTCACAGACAGTTACTGCTGCAACAAAGATTAAAAGGTCTTTCAGTTAATTGAGGCTGATTTGTAGTGAGTTCACCACATACAAAACATTTCATCTCAAAATTACAAGTGTAACTTTGTGTACAAAGTACACAAAGGGACAGGGCTGAACAAGAAGCAGAAGCTCCATCAGTGCAGCACGCGCAAGTGTAAAAATGTCAACCCCACAAATGCATTGCACCCGCACTTGAAATAACAATATTTAAACAAGGCCTCAATGTGTGTGTGTGTGCTAATTTCTCTAAGAACACTGGTATCCATGGAAACCACTGCTGCAAATATGGATCATGCATTCAGAGCCAGTGGTGCCATACTGTACTGCCTCTTTAATCATTGTTCAAACTGAAGGATCCACAGATGTTGTATACAACAGCGGTCACTTAATAAAGCCTCTTCAGTGAAGAGCGAAAAGGAAAAAGGTGCAGCTCTGTCAAAACATGTTGAAGTGACAAATTTGACTTTGCAGACTCAAGAGAGGGAAACGTTTGTGCGACGATAAGAACTCAAACTTTGCCCATGTCAGGCTCCAGAGAAAAAAAAAAAAAAAAAAAACTATATCAACCTGTACTGTGTGTTGTAATTTTGCTTCAGCACATCAAAAACGAGTGGAACACATGACAAAAATTCAATTTTCTTCAAGGCAAAACTCAAAACACCTCAGCTCAAATCTCCCCCTGCCAGATAAGTTCTGTGTCATACTGCTTTCTGTGACATTTCTATATGTCACAGAGAAAATGGAACCGAGGCAAAGATTTAGGTTTAATTTGCACTGGCTGGTGCACGTTAGCTGTGTAAGTGTTAATGGGGGTGAAATAGTGTGGGCCTTTCTCCTTTGACCTGATTAAGATTTACAGTAAAACACCCAACAGTAGGCCAAGTTTGCACGAGCAACCAAACTGATTAGTCCCATGATTCATTTGATGCAGGCTAATTTGGAAACCATTAGCAAAAGCAATTTATTTGCCAAATCTGATTAATGTATGCTGTTAACACAAACCAAGGTAAAAATGTTCTACTTTTAAATTTCTGTATTCTGGATCTGTCACGCTAAAATACTTTCGGCAGGAATTATCACTGTTGCTAGGGGCAGATCATTTATATTAATTTAGCAAATTTTCTCATTGACGTTTCACATCACTGATGCCATATATGTTAATTTAAAAAGAATGAATGTGAGTGTAATTTTACCACAGGGAAACTCGCACAGCAGTGTCTACCCACTTGTGTAAGTGCCCAAAAAAATGCACGTTACTGCAGCTGCAATGCTACTAAACAGTGACAGAGACCATTCAGGTTTTTCCCGGCACCAACACCTGGAAGTGCACTGTGGGTTTATCACTCTATGGGAGCATTTATGTGAAAATGTCTATAGCCTGCTCTCATGCAGTGATCTAAAGCTCTCATTTAGCAGGTGCTTTGGAGCCTTGAGATCCTCCAGTTTAAGAGCTCTGCTCCTCATATCGTCTTCCCTAACCATCAGCTCAGCGGTGTCCAAAGCTCCACTGTTGTGATGTTGTCTCAACAGTTACTGAAGTGCAATAATTGCAGCTTTTGTTTTTTTTTTTTTGTTTTTTTTCCCGCTCTGATGTGAGGTGACAACTAGAGGAAGGGGGCGCAAGAAGAGGATTAGCAGCGAGAGTGAGAGAATGCTTTGCCATTTGGCAGAGTGAAAGTACACATACTGAATTGTGAGAACAATCAAAGGATTATGTAAACATTGTTCTTTGTGGGTGTCAAGAGATGCAGCGTTGACATTTTTTTCCCCTCCAAGTGGCTCTAGATAAGCGATAAGGCCTGAATACATTTTCATACTAACACAGAGGCTTATTTTTTAGCCTCTTGTCTTACACTTTCACTTCAGAAATCACAAAAATTCACCTTAGCTCTGCGGCCATAAAGAGTAATCAACATCTTTAAGGTCAGCGGTGCCTCATATCTCTGACCCAAGTGACAAATGAAAAATAGTGCCCGAAGAAGCTGACTTTGTTATCTGTGTCCTGAGCAGACTGAAGCATTACAATAGGCCTCGGAGGTCAGGGTCAGGGGAGTGGATGCAGAGATTGCTCATCCTAATGCCAGCGCATATAACAGCAGCTTTTCCCAAAGTGTCCATGTCTGTGTGACCCTATTATGCTAAGTCTCCGTTCATGAGGCCTGATACTGTTTAGTCCATGAGGTGAATTTCACCCTCCATTTGCTATTACAGTCTTTCCCCTCCAGACTTATAATTTGCACAGCTTACAGATTGCTGATTGGAAGGGTCTCTCTCAGAGCTATATTAGCTGTGACATATGTTGCTGGCACAGCAGTAAAGAGTGGACAAGAAATGTTAATGAGTTACAGATTATTGGTGGACGCTTCCTCACAGCAGCGCTGTTGGTTAAAGGAAGGAACCGAAACTCAAGACAAAATTGAATCAATAAAATGTTTAAAAGGCCCTGAAACAACAAGTCCCTCATCCTCAACGGCAGAATAGTCTGTGTATGTGTCCCTCTAATGCAGCTCATACATTCTGTGTGTGTGTGTGCTGCTGCATACTATAGGAGCTTCATTACAGGAGAAGCTTTATTATGAATAATCAATCGAAATTATAATAGAAGCTCTTTTGTCTGTAGACAGATGGCTGGACAAACAGGCTAAGTGAAGATGTGGCCTTGTGCCTTAATTTCTTTTTCTTTTTTTTTTTTTGATAATCATTTCAATTATTAAGTCAAAGAAGGGGAGAGAGAGAGGATTACATACAACACAGGATGGATTCAAACCTGTGGCCCATCTCATACAATAATAATAAAAAAAAAAAATCTTATGTTAGATAGACTAAATATGTAATTTAAGAGTCTGAAAGACTAGATATTGTAGATACTTCCCGTACTGTATCAATCATGAAATTAAAGTGTATTATTCTTTGCTAATTCACACAGGTCTATGTATGCCTACCATGGCCACACATACTGTAGAGTATGTGTGAGTAGAAGACTAAATCAGACCAAGACCTGCAAGATCCAACCAACAGATTTGATTTATACAGAAGTATAATGGAAACAAAAGCCTGAGTCACATGTCATATATGTGTAAAGTGTGAATTTAGTCTTTCATTCAGGCTTAATGCACGTGTTGCATTGACTTACATGAAACTTAACCAATCACTGCAACAGAAAGTGGTGATGCAAATATTCACTCACATATTCATTCAAATCAGCTCATGTATTACATGTAAAAAGGGTTTTCACACTGAGTTTAAACAAATACAATGAGGAGAGATCTGGATATCGGCTACTAGGGCCTCAATGGAGGAGCTGGATTTTCCCCACACTGGCTTCTCTATTGCCTGCACTCGCTGAGGTAATACTGTGATTAAATTACATCAGAAATTTTCCTTAGGGTCTCGCCGAACTCAATGAACCATTCTCAAATGTATTTGACAATTCAGATATTGAGCCAGGAGTTATTTTGACAAAGCGTGCGAGCAGAAGTGTGGATGGTACTGGGCAGATCATTATCAGAGTGGTGATACCCTCGAACACACAAACACATGAACCACATGTCAAGAGAGGTGCAGACACTGCAGGCAGCTGCTGCTGTTCCTAGTCTGTTTTGGTTTTGGTATGAAATGTGCTACAACAGAGGATTGAATACAAATATTGCATCATGACTACATTTGCTTGCACAATGAATGGAGGACAGTGTAAAAAAAGTATAGTGCTGAATGAAAGAGAGATATTGGGTTATCTAAATAATAGCTTCGAAAATGATATAATCATTTACACATGATTCACTATTCACACAATAAATGTTACAAGAACATGCATGATTACAGGTTTGTTTCATAACTGGTTTGTACAAGTACAGTGACACTGAGATGTTCCTAAAATATCAAATTCTCCAATGCACCATGTTTTATATTTGTTTTTTAGCATGCTCGCATTATAATCTCACTGTAGTTTGAGTTCTTGGAAATCCCAACTTTCTTTCTTGAGCTGTGACTGACTTTGCTGCCTCACCATCATCGTGTGAAAACACGTTCTTCTCTTTGTTCTTTTTTTGTAAATTTGCAATTTTCTTACCATGCCGCGGCACTGCTAAGAGGACTCTCATGTGGATTACTTTATTCAGGCACAAAACACACTGAACAATCGTCTGTGTATGCTTTCTGCCCCACGGCCACATTTGTTCACAGAAAAAAAAAAAAAAAAAAAATCGCGGAGCACTATTTTTATGTCCTTGAGGGAAGAACACATTTGGATATTTGGCCAGTACTTTATTTGTGCCTGTCCTACAAATGCCCTCCATCAATTTCATCTTGCGTTCATCTAGAAAAAAAAAAAAAAAAGCATTGATTTATTGGCCTCACAGCATTTTTGGACATTAACAGTGAAAAAACAAATTTGATCTCAGAGGGAGTGTTGGTTTGTGTCCATTCTTGCAGCATGTCAGGTGTGTAACTCCAAGCCTGACTGAATTCCCAGATGGACTGAAGCCATCAGCGCTGGCCAGACAGATGAATCTAAAGCAAGCAATGAGATTTCTGCCGGAGTCAGCCTTTCAGGACAGAATGGCATTGGTGAACTTAGTGTGAAAGAGGTATTTGGTCTAGACAGTGTCTCTCTGCTTTTGATGCACAAAGCCATGGCTTTGTTTAGGATGCCCCTCACGTTCCAGGGTAGGGCAAAGCCTGTTCAACAGGGAATGTCCGAACACCTCCCGTCTTTAACAACAACAACAAAAAAAGGGGGGGGGCATGCCGATTGTATTTAATTATTCATGACAGACTGGCAGGAGAAAATAAGCACCACCCATCATATAATACCAGTGCTACTTCACACAAACTCTCTCACAAACACCCACACAAACATGTCACTACTTTTGTATGTTAGTACTCCTGTTCTCAAGAGATTCATCCATTTAAACTGAATGTTTTGGAGAAGTGCTACAAGTAGTTAACCCTTTTTTATCCAAGAGAAAAGTCAATTTGCTCGGAAATACAGATTTGCAATAAACATGGCTCAAGCAGGACAGTAATTAAATCATTTTAACCATTAATATACAGTACAGTATATACAAAAGCAGTAAAAGAGAATGCATCCTGCAACAAAGCATTATCTTGGCTTTACCCAAATTAATACTAACTATATTTTCTTGATTATAGTAAACTACAAAGCCAGTTTGACCAAACTGTCAGGGAGGTTTGATCACAAAGAGATCAAGCAGGGACCAACAGCACCGATTTAGGCTGTAATTTAACCAATTAAATGGCAAAGTGTTTTTGTACAAAATCAATGACGCTAGCACTTGTTGCAAAAGATTTCAAAATGCTCCTCAAATTGAATGCATTTTCAGTTACTATGCATTGGAAATCATTTTCCTTTGGGATTAATGTGTGATTTTGTTTTGTTGTCACTTCAGGTCTCTATAATCACCTGAAGAAACTGTAACAAAAGGTCCCATTCAGCTTGGTCTGAAGTCAGATAATTTTGCCTGTCATACTCATTTTCCGTTTCTTTACTGCAAAGACTTTGAAAAAAAGAAGATTAAAAAAAAAGCAGTATGCCTTGGGACTGTAAGTCAGCTCTCCCTGAAATATTTTTTTACATTTAAAGTTGACAAAAGGCTCCAATGCCAGGTTATCATGAAAGGTTTAAAACAAATAGCTCCTGGGCATTGGTGCAAGTTTAGTGCACTATACCCCCCCCCCAACTGGAACCGGATTCCTGCATCTGTTATGTTATGCCGGCGTTGTGCTAGTTCTGATCATCCTTAGGCTTGTTCTATTGGAAATTGCAAGAATTAGCTGATACACAAGAGTAGAGGAAAGTTTGCCGTTTAAAGTCTGCTTGGCAAGATCAAAGAGCTAAATCATAAAGCCCCATGTTTTAACACCAGCTCCCAAAAGCAGATCAGTGTTGAAAAATCAAGCACCTATCCTCTCGTTAAAAAGGTAGCTCAAAAATCATTACATTTCTCTTCTATATAGATAAAGTGTGCTATTATGTTCCTCAAATGTCCAAAGTGTAAGAATACAACCATTCTACTATAGTGCAGCTGATGCTTCAGATGTAATTTCCTTTTCCATCTATTTCTGATGCTATTCATTGGATTACAGCTTGCTGGCTCGTAATGGCATGGATGTCGTCTGAGTTGTCTAATTGGCCCTGTAATTGTGGGAACAAACACATGTGAGGGCTATGTGCTGCACCAGGTTACACTGTGCCGCTGTGTGCTGATTTAAGAGCTGGATTTCTGGCACCATGGAAACAGGTAATAGTAACATGAATCACCTGATGCCACCTTAGTCCAATACAGGTTTGATAAATCCTGCTAGTATTAGCATCATCATGTATATTACTGCCCAATATGTGGGTTCCGTGTGCAGCTTGTTTGGTTGATGGATAAAAAGAAGTGACAAGAAAAAGGCGAGGAGAGGGTTTAAGATGCAAAAACAAAATTAAAAAAAAAAAGAAAAAAGAAGTTGTTAGCCAGATTGAAAATCACAGTACACTGCATGTCCCCTGCTTTCCGAGCAACCAGGACACCCCATGGCATGTTATATTTTGATATTTTCATAAACATGTCCTATTATTAGCTTGTCCTCCAGCACTTGTGACATCAGTCTGACTGCAGCAGTCTCCCTTCATATCTTGGCTTTGCCTATTACACTTTGTCTGACTCACCAGTGGAAAGTGCCTCCCAGCTGGCCATAGGCTGACACTCTCTTCCACCTCATTACCAGGAAGGCCAGTGAATGAAGTGAATGCCGCCTCCAAGTTTAGTTAGAGGTTGGCACCTGGGGCTGTTCAATACCGTATGCCATTTACCTCAGAAAACAACTAGGAAAACAGATATAATGAACCGGTTAGACAAGTATGATGCAGCTGTGATACCTCTTTTGAAATATCAGAGTTGCTTGCATGAGATGAAAATCCCAACTGCATGCATTTCCATTTTTTCAATATGCCTCTTGCAGAACAGTGATTTTGTCAGATGCTGGCTAGGGAAGGAATATTTATCCCCACAATGCTGGAAGAATTCTCCACTGTCACAGAGAGGCATCACACCCTATTCATATTCTCACATCTTAAATGAACCACAACGTATAGCCAAATTTCCTCTGTGCATTCTGCGAGAAATAAAAAACACATTTACAATGCATTTCAGGCAGATATGATTGTCACTAAATATTCATGCAGCCACTCCAAATGCTGCATTGGATGTAGATCTGTGGCTCCTGCAACATTAAACCAGTAATTTGTTGACAAAGTGATCTAGGCCATGATAATGCGTGCTGCTGTTTGTTTTGGTCTGTGAGCCTGTTCTGCGTACAGTAAGAGTAGTCATAGCTCATTTCATTCTTAATAGAAAACAAAAACATGATACATTATATCTTTTTTAACTCTCATGGATCAGAACATTAATTATGTTTTGATATAATGACAGTGTTAGTCTGTTCTAATGAGCTATGCAGAAACAATTGCTTGTTGCCAAAATAAATCTAAAACCACTGATTCAGATTCAAATTTTGAATGTGGCTCAAATCTAATGTGTAATAGTCAACTGCTGTACTAAATTTCACCTGTCAAGTCTTTTTAAAGGCCAATATCCGTTATCAGTTGCTTATTTAGAGTAAAAGCATAAGGTCACCTTTGTTGCGTTCAGGGGCTACGCCAGCTCTGCAATTTGAAATTTTGCCATTTTGCTAAAGAGACTTAATTATGGATGGGCTGAAGCAAGCATTTATCATATTTCTCACCCAATATTATGACATATTTGTCAGAGCATTAATTTAGATTAATGGCATGGGGAGGGTTTTGGGTGATCTGCAAAGCCCTTGAGAGCTCATCCCTTCAGAGTCAGATGGTTTTAATGAAGGTGGTCTGTACAGTAGGCAGTTGTATTACAAACCAATGGCTAGTCAAATGGATTTTAGGTGCTGGGGAGTATATACATGTGCTCTAAAGGACAGTGGAAACCCAGGCATGAGTGCAAAATTAAGAGGAAGCAGGTGCTCAGAGCAAATGAAACAGTGAGGTGGATGAGAAGAAGGGGAGCGTGGGTGTTCTTTTGATAAGAAAAGATTTATTAAAAAAGAGGTAAAAATAGGTCAGTTAACATGGGAACAGTCACCTCAGACAGCCTCAGTGACCTGTGCAGTTATCCCAATTTTGAATAATCTCACATTTAAAATCAGCACTTTACTCCATTGTTAGAGCAGAGCACGGCCTCCTAAAATGTGATAAAAGTAACTCCCATTAAAACCCCATTTCACTGAGACTCAGCCAGGCAGCTGTTCGAGGACTATACCTTGGACTCCATCCATTCCCAGTGCCTTTTCCACCAGTCACCTTATAGTGTTAGCATTGCAGCACAGCTCGCCCGAGAACGCCTGCATCATTCAAATGCATTTTGTGCCTCAGATATCTGTCACGTAGAGGATTGTCAAGTGCCGTAAGAGGTGGGTGGTGCCATCGTGTGCTTCCCGCCTGCTGCTGAACTGAAATGAAGTTGACACAGAGGCAGGAGCACATAAACACAGGACGGATATTTGTTGTGAGCGTGGATGGCAGAGTAGGGGCGGATGCATTCTGGACAGTTATACAGCTTCTCCTGCCCACTGTCATACACATAACAGCTGTGTGCTTTTACACACTGTGCTCATAATACTGCATGAGTCAGGGTTTTTGGGAGCTGCAGTCCACTATGAGGAGCTATTTGTGTCACGCAAAGTTAATTTTAATTAACCACTGTGGACTTATAAAAATTATGGATGATGGTTTGTGCGGCTATTTTCCTGGTTTTCAAAGGCTTTAGGCAGCTTGTTGTTCACACAGTGAATTGAATTAGCACCTTTTAAAGCAGCTGTATGAGTAAGGTAATATCTGAAATATTTTAGCCAAGGATCTCATCAGCCTCTGTGTTCGCATCGTGATCAATGGCTGCTTTTTTTCAGGTCTGAGTGATTTCTTGATCCATTATTTCAGAAAAGAAGACATAATGAAGTGATGCATCTCAATCCTCTTTGCCATTCCTTCGTCTCATCCCCATATTGTAGCTTTGTCTTTTACAACAGACAAAGGAATACCTAACATCACCCAAATCTCCTCCCTCTCTCCTGCCTCTCACCCCTTTTTACTCTTTTCACTCGTTTTAAAAACCTGCAGGGAATTTATTGCCCTAACCACCACCACCACTGGCCAACTGCTTTGGATTCAAGTCACATCAGCTCGGGAGTCTCAATAATGCCTTTAAAAAGCCAAGTTCTCATTAAAGGAATTTCAAACTCCCCACTTTGACTTGATCTGTTGTCTACATTCCTATTGCTTTGTCCTTTAAGAGAATATATCCAAAAGGAGGGCTTCGAGGCAGGCAGGGAGCCCCAATTCCTCTCCCTTTAATATGGATAGAGTGGAATGCACATTGGTTGACTTGGTTGCTTGGTAACAAGAAGCTATGCATGTGATTCCCATCTCTGCTCTTTTACATTTAATTATGAGGCTCTTTTATAAATGATAGGCGGGTTAGCTCATTTAGGATTTGTACCCATTTAAGACATTTACATCCAACCCGGCTCAGTATCACACAAACAGATCTGAGCTCTGCCTCATTTCTGACCCACACCACTGCATGGAGTGCAGAGTGAAAGTGCAAGAGCACTCACAAAAACTGTCGTTTGGCAGTGGCTTTAATCCATGATGCAGTTTTACTGGTATTTCAACAAGAAGTGAAAGTGGAAACAGTATCGCTGGTTTTCTGACATTAATAAACACGGTCGTTTTCCAGGACAGAAGCTAAATCCAGCAGACATCAGAGCACGGAACCCCAGTGAGTTCACAAACAAGAGTCTTCTTGTTTTAACTCCAGAAGCCACACTTTGTGCCGCTTGTGGCATTGCGGTCTCCCTTGCCCTCCCCTTGCTCACTCAGAGATGCTGCTGAATAGATAGGAGGCGTGACTCCAGCGGAGTTAGAGGCAGGAGGCGATGGATAAAAAAGCATCATGTAAGCACAGACACAGCTGAGAATTCCAGCACACAACCTTCCTATAGCAATATAAGATGGTGAGATAGATGCAGGGTCTTTTATTAGCTGATCGTATCAGCTGAATTCCACTAAAAGAATAACAGTCAAAGACCACGTAAGAGGCTGTGAAGAACTGCACCAAATTTCATGCAGGGGCAGGGGGAAAATCAGAGTTTGCAGTTGTAGGGATTCATAATCTGGGAACGACTGCAGACTAAAGAGATGTTGAGATATTTTTAAGATACCTTATGAATCTGGCTTTGTGTTTCTACTAGAGGACACCTTATCACTCTTCCAAAATTATTTTGTTTAAACCACTTGCAGGATTGAGATCAATGATGATAACAGTGTGACAATTTTTAGATGAGAATCCTAAGTGTGTTGGATGTGTTTGCCTTTCCAAATACATGTATAAATTCATCTAATTATTGTATTATCTTATTCTGATTTCTAACTTAATGATTAAATACTCACATATAATAAACCACTGGAGCACATGATAGCTGTAAATACTGCTGTACCTCCAATATCTATAAACTAGTGTGGTATTTAATGATTTTTTTTTCTTTTTTTAAATATTCCCAAAACAGATTGCATATCGATATCACATTCAGTTTATTCTTTAATTGTCTGTTTATTCTGGTGTGCTGCAGGCCCCACACATTAACCATGCATTCCTCATCATATTGTACATGCAAATTACAATATCAAAGAAAATAATTCTGTGAATCTTGCATGCTGCACAGCCATATCAGAGTAATTAGCTGAAGTGTAGGCTGACCCTAAAGAGATGTGCACTAATGTATTGTTTAATTTTTTTTTTTTTTTTTTTTTTTTTTTAAATGAGCAATGGATTGCATTGAGCTTCAGAGTTTACAGAGGTCTTCCGTTATCCACAATACATTACAATTAAAAGTTCACTGTACTTTTTAAGAGGACGGCGTGGGAGTCATTAATTGTCCGGATTTCCAAGGCAGCGGAAGAGAGAACAGTCAGAGAATGAGTAGAAAGGGATGAAGCTACAGTCGCGAATAACTGAGCAGGCTGCTATTGGGAAGGAAAGATAATGAGAGAAAGTCTCCAACTGATTTGTGCTCTTGTGAGATTCCCCTTGGAAGTCGCTTCCACTGTATGTGTCTCATGCCTGATATGTGAAAGGAAGTAGGTGTCTCTGATGCATGGTAATAATGCTGTTTTCACAAAGCGAGGGGCCCTGGCTAATCATAAGTTAGTAACGGAGGAGGTCACTGGATGAGAGCAGCAGGGCCACGGTTGACCGAGACATTACAACAAGGAGAAACAGGACGAGCTCATTTGTAATGAATTATTGAGAATGTCATATAATGAATCCTGTCTCCTGCCTCTGCAGGGTGCCTAGAGACATCAAAATTGCTGATTGCTCTAACTTCAAATGAACGTATTGCATTTTGCATTAACTTATAAATATAGTCATGGAGGAAGAGTCTAGGCTCATTAGTTTTAGCTATTTACATGTCAGTGTGTATTAGATAAAAAAAGCTACATGTATTCTCCATATTTACAAATGATTATCTTCACTGTACAAAGGGCCTGTGTTAACCACAGGAATGCAATTATTTGCCATATATTATTTGAAATACACTTTAATTCTGTAATTACAACAAAGATTGTTTGCTGTCAGTTCTGGTTCAGTTATACATTATGAGAAAGTAACCTTCACTTAGCACCACTCCTGCTGGGTATCCTGCCAGTTGTAGTAATGTTCATTTTATGCCTGACTGGTGAGGAATATCTAATCAAAAAAAAGGGACTTGTTTTGTTTTATTTTTAAAGACTAATCTCAAAATAATTTATTCTTGTTCCTATTTTAGGACTAGTCGTCTGCCAGCAAATACATTTGTGTGCCTAACTATCACTCTGCTTTGGATACGCCACTAGGAATTAATGACAGGGAATATTTATTGTTGTCATGAAAAATGGCTACTTAGACATTTAGTGCAAATACTTTGCTTTTTAATGGGAGAAACCAAAACAGAACAATCGCAATGTTTCCTTGTGGGACTAGACAAATGGATAAGACATAAGCAGCCCTATTATAAATGATAATTGTTTGTTTATTTGTAATCTACAGTCTGGTGTGAGTGATTTCATTTTTATTACACTTTCAATCTCCAGAAACATTTTGTATTGCAGGCATCCTTGCATTACCGAACCTATAGGTTGAGATATATCAGATACAGATTAAGCCTTACTGTTTTAAGAGGTGTCTGAGAAGGTTAGCCAAGCATCAGAGAAACATTACAATTGTCAGTCATATCAAATGCCCAGTAAAGGGACATCTTGTATGACTGAGCCCATGAGCCTTGTGATGGATAGTTGGCTGGTTGGCTGGTTGGGAGTGGGTCTTATGATTCAGTCTGGAAATAAAGACTGGAGCACAGGAGCTGTGTGGGAGCTGTTGGACTAGTTCCTCCAAGCCATGGGGGAAAAAAGAAAAAGAAAAAGCCAATGACAGACTAGCATAGCATTTGTTTACTTTAGAGTGGATTACAGCCTTCAGTGGCTGGTGTGTGGTTTGTAGATATAAATTTCAATTTACAAATTTATATTTGTATTACAATGAGGTGTTCCTCAGCTTTAAACAGCTACGGCGCCCATGGGTCGTCATGAGCCCATCAGACATAGAGTAAAAACAAAATGATTTGATGTCTTGGTAAAAGTGGGACTCTCCTATCAGTAACACTCACTGATTTAACCTTGAACATAGAAAGAAATTAAAGTTTCAGTTTCACCTTTTCTAAAATCGATGAGAGTAACACTGAGAAAAGACACTGCCTGGCTGAGACAGCGTAAACCGCAGACAGCCTTGATACCGTCAACACTTGCTCGGACCCATGAGTGCTATAGTTATTAAAACATTATTACATGAACAGTGAATACCCGTGGGTTGGACCGCCCCATTCCTCAAACACGGCCTTCATTTTGGTCTCAACTACACACCTGTGAAACTTCATGACTTTATCTAACACGGTTAAGACACTATCATGCTGATAAAGTCTGTCCACAGACAGACATATAAACGCCTGCCAAAGTACTCAAAACTGTCTCTGTGGTAGTTCCCACTACAATAGGTGTCTCCAGGACCACATTTTCTGATAATGACACACACAGTCACACACAGACACACTTACTCATGACATGAAAACAATACTAGCCACACACTGTCACGGTTGGTAAAGAGGTTACTTTAAAAAGACAGCGGGACTCTGGCTCTCTGTTACAGAAGAAAAAGGTGGGACAAGTCAACAACTTTCCCTCCTCTGAAGGTGATTGCCTGCTCTTGAAGCCACCCCATTTTATTCAGATCAGACTCCTGTCAGTCTTGCGTTTTCATTCCTAGAACATCAATACAGCAACTTGACTAGTGCTGTTCTAAGCACAGCAAAGTATTCCGTGTGTTGCCAGAAACTAATAAATGTGAGCTATGAACGCATTGATCAGTCGGACAGTCAGTCAATCAGTCTGTCATTCAGGAGCGTCTGTAATCTGACATTTTGCCCATAACCTCAAATGGCACTGCCTCATGTTATTGAGTGATGCTTGCTTGCTCCATATTGCAGTCTTACTGCTGTGTGAGATGGTTTTCTTTTTCGTATCAATGTGCCTACTGAAAATAACAGGCATTTTACATGGAAGCAAACAGAGGTGGTAGAAGGAAAAAAAAAAAGCAGGTGAGGACTGTGTAGGCACAAAGCAACCAGCTAAAGGGACACCGCATGATGACATTAAAGAATAGAAAAATACCACTACATTGAATAATTGTTTTGTCCAACTGAGAGTCCATATCCACAAGATATTCAGTTTATAGAACAACAACGCAAGGCAAGGTACAAAACTGCAACCAATTTTCTGTCAGTTGACAAATCAGGTGAATATTTTTCACTAAGCATAAAGTAGGTCTATTTGTGTTGGCAAAAGGAGGCTGATGTAATTATTCTAAAAATTCCAGGATGGCAGACCTTCAGGTAAACCAGCACCAGATCCTGTTCATGTTAACTGCACAGTTTAATGTAAATGAAAATCAATCTACTATATATAAAAGTGCATACTGCCTCAAAAGGTGTTGCTGACCTACATGGCAAAGAAAAATACTGCAATATGGTCAGGAACTGGTCCTTTGGAGCACCAAAAAGGGGGGGTGGGGGGTGGGGGGGCAAGGCCATGAATAGCTCCAAGCGTGTATGATTGCATTCTCTAATTGACGTTCTCTACTGTCAAAGTGCAAAAGCTTTTTCTAGAGTTCTCCTGAAGCATATGCTTGGGATTTGGGATCATTAATAATTCAAACAACAATGAAGTTCTCCAGACAAACTGAGGTCATCATCCAAGACTATGAGAGGTTTGGTCATAAAAATAACCCTCAACAACAACAGCAGTGAGGCTTTTCATGTCTTCACTTCAGATTTTGTATCCACATTTCCTAATTTACAGATGTGTTGTCATACTGACGTTTTTGGCTGTTTGTGTCTAGTCATAAAACATAATGCATCGAGTTGTACGGCGCTAAGTGAGGGCAGCAGTGGTGCCAAATCGCGGGTACATTTGCATATCTGTGGTGTTGTAAATTTATAATGTCGACTTCTTCTTTTTTTACAAGCAGCAGCAAGTTCACGACGATTCACAAAACTTGGCATTTTATCCAAATGGCTGCTAATGAACTTTTGGTAGTCCCATCGGAATATTTAAATTAAAACTGCACAGGCAGAAATTACTATTAGAAGAAAAAAAATTATGAGCACTTGCTTCTAAAGTTGATTTTCTCATTTGAAAACGATATACACAGTGTTCTCTGGATATTTCTAATTAATTACAAACTGCAAAATCAATTACCAGAGCTGACACAACAAGTCATATCTTTGTTTACATACAATTCACCTCTCCAATTGTGACTGAGGAGGCATCTATAGTGAGATTTTTCCCCTCACCTGCAGCTAAAGCTTTCTTCCCGTGCATTATTCTCTATATCACAATTAAATTTTTAAGATGCACAGATTTCATTTTCACATCTACACGTAGCATTTTCTTATGTGGACAGCGTTTATGGAGGAAGACTCATTCGTAATCCTGATGTTCTGCTTTTCAGTGTACATAATATTCTGTAAAAACATGAATAGAACATTGTGCCCTCTGATTACCCTCTATTTTTATATCATCTTATGTCCACAGAGATTCAATTACTGGCTGAATATGGTTGATTTATGTGACCATTCAGTGCTGTCTGGTTTAAAATCAGAGGGAATGCAGAAAATGTGCATTCATCAGTGCCTCTAAATGCCATAATGAGGTGAAGGGATAGTCAAGACTGAAATGGTTCCTTTGGCCATTTGCCTCACTATCCTCCTCTACTGTCTAACTAGCCAACACGGTGTGTGGAGGCAAATGTGGCCATTGATGTCCTTGAACTTTTGCCTAGTTTAATAAATTCTAATTAGATTAGAGCAAGAGAGTGCATGAGAAGACAGCTTTTTTTCTTCTTTGCTGATTAGACTAGAAAAAATGTATGCATGGGGCGACTTTTTTTTTTTTTATGCATAGAAAAGCTCATTAAGGCTGCTCTCACAGAAGTGCAAGGATATGGTTTTGCCATTTCGGTTAACAGATCACACTTCTGTGTGTTGTGTGAGAAAACACTGTATGAACAAGTGGCTGTATGTGAAGTGCCAAATAAAAATGTACACATGCATTGATTATTAGGATATTTAATGCCTAATAACGGTAATGCTCAGCCAGATCTTGAGTGGGCCATCTCACAAAATCAGAAGTTATTCCACTTTGATGAATTAAAACAATGCGAGTCATTTTGTCATATTCATCCAAGCAAGAGCCCAATAAACTGAGAGACATTATGTAGAATATTCGCCGTGGCCATGACAGATTATTCTCAGCAAATTAACCGCTTCACCTGGTACCATCAGTGAATTGAAGAAAGGGATATCTTTTAAATTACTCCTTTTTTAAAGGCTTATAGCACTTTTGCTGAGAGGCAGAAGACCCGAGCTTTTTGACTGGATATCAGACAGGTACATCGACAATAACGTGAACTCGCCCATAGAGTCAAAGCTATTCAGCCAAACCCATTGGAGTGGTGGGGGTGGAGGTGGTGGGGAGGACTAAAGTGTCACGGGCCTTTAAAACTCTGCGTTCCTCTGCAGCAAGTGTGTCGCCAGCTCCCTATTTCACTGCTCTGCAGAGCACAGCTGAATGGACAGCAGCCATTGTGTGCCCAGATAATGCACTTCAATCATCCTTAATGTCATCATAGCTAAAAAGGCTCTGAAGCCAGGCTGAAGGGGCTTTATTTCCTCCCATATCCAGACAGTAAAATTGAAGTTTTAATAATAAGATTTAGAATGGTGCTTGTTTTGCACACTAATTATACTGGCCAGCTGTAACTCTGTACAATACGCGTATAGAGCTGGTAATGTGAAATTGCATTGTGCGCTGTTTGTGTTAGGCCCATATGTTGGTGGCCTCTGGGTGGAAAATAATTCAGCATCGGTTTAGGTTAAAACCGATTTAACTCACTTGGTTGAGTTTTTCTTTCTTTTTTGTAACAATTAATATTCTGAGTGTATGGTAGGCTGCAAGGAAAGCTTGTGTGGTGTGGTAATCGATTCCATACATTGGCCAACGGTAAGATGTTGAATGGCTAATTGACCACAGTAATGGTGCATGGCTTTGTGGTGGACGATAGAGACATGCACATTAAAAAACAATTAATTTTCAATACTAATGTCACTCTTGGCTGATTCTGCTGCTGCGTTTAACAAGGAGCTGTCACTGATAAGTCATTTCATACTCCATCTAGGATTTGATCCAGGCTGGTTATGCAAACTTGGACTTGTCAGATTGAGACACACTTTTGAGTCCCTTTTCTTTTAAAGCAACCTGATTAGACTTGAGCCTTTTCCTTTTGACTAATGAGTCCTTCTTTGCAAAAGTCACATGGTCGAGGTTTGGTCATACAATGATCACATTTCCTCTTTCTAGCTACTGAGTTAAATTTCTTCTCTCTTGTTTACAGCATATTTCAATCTGCCTGCAGGCAACTCTGCACTTTGGCAGCTCCACGTGGCCACAAGACATCATTCTGAAAGTTGTAATAGCTTTTTTTTTTTCCAGAATTCATAACCTCACCTCAATAAACTACAAATTTAAGCTCTAATTTTACTGCGCTAGTGGCTGCGCAACACTGGAAATGGTTCTTATAAAGAGCCAGCAGGTTCAGACATCACAGATTAATACTCCTTTCTAGTTGCGGAGTGTTTGCTGGCGGCTATTTAGCAGTTTGTTCTTATTTTTTTTTCATTCAGATTTTGATTTATTACCTTTAGTGCGTGTTTATTTATTCATTTAAATGCACATGGATATTTGATGTCTTTGATATGGTTACAGTAGACTGCAACATAACAATGTAGAAATACCCACACCAAGGCAATAGCTTGACTGAAGAATCACAGTAACCTAATTTTCTTGTGTAATAATCTGTGTGTAAATGGTGTGTTTAATAATCCAGTTAATGTTCAGAAAGATGTCACAGACTACAGGGGACATCTCTGTAGCACCACATTGTCAGATGAGGAAAATGGATCAACTTAACTTGTGTGAGTTTTTTTTTCTTCTTGCTATTAATAACTGAACGCTACTGCTTTAGCCCAACACATTGATGTTTTTGGTTTATCTCCCACCACTGCCAACACAGCTGTTCATACATAACTCACTTTGCATCTGGTTGACACCTTGGCCTTTATAATAGTCAAGGAGAAAGACCCAAAAATGACAAACATGGAAATGAATGGAAATGGTTCTATTATTTGTTTACAGGTCTTTCATCAGCTTTTATAAGCATGATTCCAAAGGCCTCTAGTGGATAATAACCCAAGACCTTTTTCAGGATGCAAATATATAAAAAAAAAAACACATCATGAATTAATTATTCATTTTTTTTAATGCACCCTTCCTTGTCTTATACCACACAATTACTTTGGCCTACTGAAATTACAATTATCCTCCACAAAGACTCAGCATAATTTTAACAGCGCTATTCAGCATAATTTAAAATTAAGATAATGCTTCTTTGCTCTGTTACTCAGTACTTAGCATCTCTTTGATATAGGATTGCAAAAGTTTGAAAAGTAAGACTGTGAATAGATGCATTAAACCTGAAAATCACCAGTCAGTTTGCTCGGCCAGTTGGTACAGCTTAGTTTGATCGTATTTTATAATATGACCTTTCCAGTGTGATAGGCTTTAGTGACTCTGGCAATGTGTCTATTCATTTGTCTTTGCCTCTTTTCCAAAACTATTTTTTGGGGGGGGGGGGGGCAAGAGGAGACATTTCACAGAAGATAAAAGGAGTCTGATAAAACCAAGCACATGGTCACATGATGAGCTGTGTTTGGTTCAGGAATTTACTGGGTTTCCATAGATCGTCAAGTGGTTAAATCCCGTGACTCTCGAACTACATGGCCCCTTGTCCTGGGATTGAGTCCCTGAAGGCTTTTTCAATTCTCTCTCTCCCTCAACACTTTACAACAGTCTAAATAAAGAGGGGGGATACTACAGGTTAGAAGAATGCGGACATCACTGAAAAGAAATAAACTCTCACTGCCCAGAATAATAGAATATATATGATTAATACAGGCATAGTACAATAAATAATCTCTATGTCTTTAAAAATATTAATTCTCTTAAATTAGTGAAACTATATTTGATATATTATTAAAAAAAAATAATAATACAAACAGTAATTATAGTCCTGTGCAGCCATGCATAGCTTTGAAACTTGTAATAACTATGATGGTTCTCATGTTCTCAGCCTTGGCATCAGAATCCATTAAATAAAAATCCCATTGCGCTGCTGTTGTGCTCTTGTCTGAGGACATTTCAGCATTGCCACTGTGTCCTTGTAATTATTTTGGAGAGCGTATTTGCTTTAACATGAGCTTAGCCAATGAGCCAAGACAGGGCATGTTGCAGGCATCTTCCTCATGACTAACTTGCATATGACACAATGTTCCCTGTGCTGATAGATGCAGGGTGGCAGTCTGAAGCAGTGGGTTTTACCACTGCAAAAGGATCAGACATGATTGGTGCTGTGGAAAAGCTGACAGCATGAATTATGAAAGTCTCATTAGGGGCTGTTGGAAATGATTTATCTTGCTACAAAATATGGTCATCCGACCACATTTGCCTCCATGGTTACAGAGTCCATATTGTGTTTTTCTCTTTTAATTTCTTAGGTGTATCATTTTCCGTTTATTAGTGAGGAATTTCCATGGAGGCTAATCCATGACTCTATTAAACCGAAGGTCACTACTTGATATGCCAAGCAAAATGGCTCAGAAAAGGACAAAGTATGCTCTTTGAAAATTGGCTGCAGTCGCAAAGGTGCTAAAAAATGTGTCATGTTTCTCACTTGACAGATGCATTGCTTGGCATGGTGGCGTTGAGCTTGGCAGTGTGCGTGACTGCCAGGTCATCTACTGGGGTTGTGTGTTTGTATACTGATGCCAAGTGCAGTTTCCATAGTTTTCCGCTATCCAGTCACAAAAGCATTGTAGTAAACATAACACAAAAGGGTAATTATGCAAAAAATTACAACCATATATCAGGATCATATCCTGCTTTTCAAACAAATAAATAAATAAATCTTGTTTTGAGGCAAATGGTCAGAACTTACAAGAGAATATTTCATTAAATGCTTTAAGCATGAGACTAGTGTCCTAGATATGAGAGAGCCTCAGTGTGCCACAAAGTGTGCGTGCAGTTTCTATACTATTCATGTAACATAACTTCTCTGTCTAAAATGGTTTCATTAGTAATCCGCTTCCATCCTTGTTTCTGTCAGTGCACAGTGGTCCTTTCAGTTGTGTCCCTGCAGCAGCCCCACTTTTAGTCACGGGTGGTTCAGCAGTGTTGCTTTTTAAAAAGGCGGGTGATTTTGCAAGTTATAAGCTGCGATCTTGGCATTGCTTCCACTTTAAAAATGCTCCATAGGCGGATCCATTTTCTGATAGCATCATGCAGCTGAGCTGAAAGCGCGACACACTGCTCACATTATCATGCAAAGGGTACAACGATGTGAAAACCCAGAATAGATGACAAGGAAATGAGTATCTTCATTTGTTGTTGTTGTTTTAGCCAGCCAATGAAGTCTTCTTTCCCCGAGAGTGATAAACAAGCAATTGTTTACAACCACTGTAATGTGGATGATGCTTTTGTTTCCTTAGCTGGCAGTTTATTATTGCACATATATAACGTTTAGACTGTGAAATATGCATCTAAACTGCGTGGCTTTTGACAGAGCAGATATTCAATTTATAGCTGTTTGGCCGAGTTGAAACGATATGAAAACAGACAGCTGAAGCCTGTTCCCTGAAGTGTATGGAAAAGAGGAGGAATGATCTGCTCACGGCACCCAGCAACAGGGCTTCTTGATCCTGTGCTTTGATAACGTCAGAGCTCCATCTAGGTTGCTTTGTGAGGTACTGCTCAATAACCTTGTGATTTAGCATTGTGCTGGAAACTATCAGTGTGATCTCCGGTAGCCACTCATTTGCCTGCACATCAGTGATACAAACTAATATATGCTCTCTGCTTAGGACAGACCGTATTCTGAAAGCTTGTCTCGCTCCATTTTCAGACAGGTTCACATGACTTTTCAATGAGGTGCAGTGGAAGTTGCACAGAATTCTAATTTGGCTTCAATCTAAGTCATTAGGAGAGTCAACAGGAAGCAAACAGATGGCAGAAGGAATATGATGGATAATTGTATGTCTCAGAGGACAATTCGTAATTTGTATCTGATTCTGTGCAACCCCCTCATTTTCTTAATGAAGGACTAATTGAGTTTTTTAGATTGGCTCAAGCATATGGTCCAACCAATAGTGAAGGATTTGTATAATAGCTGTAAGCAGATACATCGAGGACACTGGAGTGGATTTATAAGATAGTGTCTGAGTCATAGCCGGATTTTAAGGTTGGAGTAATGTTTCTAAGATTCAGTCTGGATGTGGAAGTGTATTTATGAGCTAAAATTAGCATATTCATTACATCATAATCATAATCACTCATCATCATTTTGATTTTGATTTTTTTTTTTAATTGAATAGTAGACTTTCACAGTTCTGTCTTAAACACTTACTCTGAGAAAATCTAATGTACTGTCCTGCCTCTGAAATGTTGGCATAAATAAAACATAGTGGTAGAAACAGTTCTTTACTTATGACTAAATGTATATTTGATGTATTTTATGTGATGTGTTTTTTTATGTTTCTACTGTAACACAGAATGATTGGTTTTCTATTTGCTTTCCCCTGGAATGTGTTTTTGTAACAATAATGTTTCCTTCTCTCTCTATTGTATGATCCTACTATTAATTGTAAGCGTTATGTTTATTTTCTGTAGAGAAAACTCCATGATGAACCAGGACAGGCTTTGATCATTTTTCTGCATTGATGTTCTAATTGTATACCTCAAAAAAAAAGTAAATGAGCAGGTGTTGTTGGTACAAATGAGTTTGTAGAGCTTTAAATTATATTACAACTGTTCCAGCAAGTGCTCAATATTACCTTTTGTAAAGGTTAATGCCTTTTATGTGTAACTATTTCTATTGTAAACAGAAGTCCAAAGTAAGGTTCAATAAATCTACAAATGTAGTTTAAGCACCTTACAGCCCAGAAATAAAAACGACTATATTTGACCGAAATTCGGCAGCCTCAGTAGCTCAGCTGTTGGGGAATGGATGAAAGACAGGCATGGGATAGGGAGGTATCCCTTTTCCTGGTCTGCATGGACTGTGCACTTGTCTCTATTTTGGGAACTTACACTCTTCAAAGTGCAGTAGTAATGAAGTGCCTCTCATTAAGAGCTACATTTGTGACAGGCAGTCAGTCAGGCAGGAATGCATGGAGGGCAGTAAGCGGAGCACCCCTGATAGGAGCTACTCATAAGGGCTTCTGAGTAAAGGCTCATTTCATGCAAGGTTAGACACATCAGTCGTTGGACATGAGGCTGGCTTTTACTGCCTTTCAATAAAATTACACATGGAACGTGTCCACACAGTGAAGATGAACCTGGAAATGAAATGTCTTCCACTGGACTCCACTGTGCGGATGGCGTGATCACTGCTAGTGCTTCGGCTTAAAATTCCCTGCATGCAGTGGATCAAAGCCTCAGTGATGACAAAGGTCATGGACCGAGGGAACTTTCATTCTCTTTGACTGTGTACCGAGTCTTTTTTGTTTGTTAATGTGCACCGTGTGTACTAAGTAGTAGGACATTAATTAAAATCAAGCGTGAATATCTTTGTAAATATGGTCACTAATTAAGCTTGAAAGCATCAGTGAGCTGTGAAGGGTCAGGGACGCTCTGAGCCCACCAAATCAGGCTCTCATAAATAGTTTGGCTAGGGCAAGAAAAGAGTGTCCAGCACTATCCATGTTTGCACACCTCTGACACTGATGAAAGCTTCTACTGCCTCAGCTCATACAGTAACACAGTTGCCTCAAACTCTGAGCCCTGGTAGCCCTCTGTTGTAAGCTTAATTTATTGTCACCTGCTGAGGTCACAGCCCAGCGCTGACTAGGCTGTTGCGCCTGCATAGCCGGTAATTTGAGCAGACATTTTGTTAAAATTTTGGCCAGAGATTTTGGTTGTTTTAGCAGCTCCACAGCTGCCATGTCTGCATGCAGTTCAGGCTTTGCTAACAGATGCACCCCTGGAGATCAGCTTCCAAAGCTGATTGAACCAGAAGAGTACTTTTCCTTTTTAGAGCGGCCAGACATTATCTCACGGTAAGATCAAGTTGCAAAGGAGCCAGACTCACAAGTCTAGCAAGCCAATCATTTCAGCGTCTTTGAGAGGGAGGTTTTCCTGCTCAAAATAGCATAATCTAATTTCCACCTCCTTTATTTCTCACCTGATTTGTTGATAATCCCTGAAAAGCAGGAAAAATGGCTGCCATTATAAACCAATGGCACAGCGTGATGTCAAAAAGCAGACCTTGTGTGTACCTTTTACATGATTCTTTTTTCTTCTTTCTTTTTTTTTTTTGCACTTACTGGAAGTAATTGCAGGTTTGATGTTGCATAGTTTAACTGAATGGAGTGATAATTCTGCCACTTCTTTAGTAAATTAAGGTCTTCTAAAATGGTACATGGATTTAGTCTTCTAAGAGGCTCCTAAGATAAAAAGATAAAAATTTGTCAGTCTAGACTCATAGTTTCAGAGCTGCTAATGTTAACAATTGCACAGAGATATGTTACTGTAGCTGGAATGTCATGCTATAGGCAAGTAGGTATAGTGAGAAGAAATTCACCTGTGAATCTGCTGACATTTAGACTCCTCATTACTTTTTACTGTGTGATGGAGTTTGTTATTTATTCTTAAGGGAAATACACACTGCACCAAGGAAAAAATGCAGACGTTAGTGTGTAAAAATCCATAGCTGGGATAAGAGTCTATGAAAGAGGTAATCCCGTTTCCATTTGAGTATATATAAAAAAGACAACTGCTTCTTTGCAGTATGCTGACAAGTTATGATGTTAATGATGCCCTTTGGCTTCATTTTGTTCGATAACAGCAACACACTGCATTCCCATTACAGTATCTGCACTACCTCATAAAGAAGCTCGCCTATATGACAGCTCTTTGTACATATTTAATTCCAAATGTTCCCCCAGTTATTACTGATCCCTTGCAATCACTATAATTCATGATACAATTGAGGTCTACTTGTAAGAATATACAGTATATGAAACTATTCTTCAGAAGCTACTCCTTTCTGATTTCTTTTTTTTTCTTCCCTTTTTAAACGATTGCTACAAAAAGCCGAATGCCTTTCGCCTAACAGGTTTTTGCCTGTAATAGGAGGAAATGTGGTTATTGCTGATCTGTCTACCAAGGTCATCCAGGCAATTCAGGACCTTATTTTACACAAAATGTATTTAATGCCACACAAATATGTTGGGTATTTCTAAATGAAAGAAAAAAAAAAACATTGCTGCTACTTCTATATTTTGTTAATGGTCACTGTCACTGTTGCAGAGATGTGACATTTAATAATTTGTTCAATTATCAGTGGCACAGGCCGAGGTCATGTGCATGCAAAACAAAGCCAGTGAATCACTCATGACACAAAAGGAAGGAAAGCAGTGATTGAACCAGTGATGGATTTCTCTTAGTGGCATTGTCTCTCTGTTTGTGGTTGGTGCATGATGGTTGATGGATATCAGTAAGTATTCTCTTTAGTCCTGACTGAAGGGCAAGCACCTCATCAATCTGGAATTTAATTTCCTTGAAAACACACACACTGAAAGTTCAAGTCCAAAACTTCAGAATAATGCCGTCTCAAACCAACATAATGCTAAATGTATCATCTGAGCTTGCCTTGTAAAACAATGAAGACAGATTGTTTGAGCTGTTTTGACAAATGACAGCAGCCTGTCCTTCGAGTTATTCAAATTCTGGTTTGTCTCTCATGTTTACCGCTACATCGCCATCAGCTTGAATACAATCCTCACAGTTCAATTAAACTGTTGTGCTTATTCCTCAGTACTTTTCTAGTGTCATGTTTCGACATCCTGCTCCTTTCTATTCTACCTCGGGCTCTCTGAAACACAATGTCAAGATTAACATCTCAGCTTCATGGCATTGAAAGTGACTCCAGTCTCACACACTTAAAACTGAGACTTCTTATGATCTAAACGAACCAGTTCTCAATTATGTACCAACAGGTTGAGCTGTTTTAATAGCTCCCTGTCCTGCCTGATTTAGATATAATTACTCAAACATTCATCATGAAACGATGAATCTTCGATGATGGATAACTTCTATTTAACAGTCTTTGACGTTTGATTCATCCCGCGCGTCTTCCATAATGACTGTTTGTCACCAGAGTAACTCACCGACATCACACTTAATAAAAATTTCATAATCTCTTTCATGTTGCAGTGCTTTTGTTGTGTTCTTCACCATGAGCTGCTCACAGCAAGATTAGATTAGGTGTGACTGACTGTAGGGCTAACATCACTCTTTAATAGGATGAGCTGATCAATGTTTTGCAGAGGCAAGTCATTTTCAAAAAAAGGTATGATGGAGTTATGAGCAATGATTTGTGAAGACAGTCATGATGATTAGTGTTTAGAAGAGGACAACAGAGGATAAAATAGCGTCAAGCACCATATACTTTACAGTATGTCCTCTTTGATACAGGGACTTTTAATAAGAATTACAGAAACTCTAAAAGCTCTGTAGTTAAGGTAGCAGCCCAGTTGCTTTGTTATGAAAACAAACACTCTATATTGATTTGTTCCTATTTTGCAGAAGGAAAAGCATTAAAAAAAGCTATGCAATTTTGTCCATCCAGTTCTAATGACCAGAAGACATGGCATTAAAGTGCTAATGCTATCTTAAAGCTTTTAGCGTTAAGCTTCATTTGTATAAATTCATTAAACAGCAGTGTGCCCTGCTTTTTTATATGATCTGCAAAGTAGCAGACGTTCAGGCTGCCTATGTCTGACTGTGCTTTCCCTCTGCCAGAGAAGGGAATTGGTTCATGATCCAAGACACCACAGGGTAGAACACCAAATGCAGTAAAGAGATAGCACGTTGAACTATCTGCAGCAGTTAGACTTCCACTGTTAGATCAACTGCCCACTGCTTGTCAAGACATCAGTGTACCTACACATTATTTGCCCAGTGCTGGGTTCACACTGTGCTTTCTACTTAATTTGAGCAAAACAGATATGGACGTGATCAAATCCGAGTGAAAGACCTTTGAACATGCTTCTGGAGCTCATTACTTTGTGCAGTCGTGGTCCTGAAGACACAAATCAGCATCAAACGGCTGCAGTGTCTGTTTCTACCTGGTTGCCTTCTTTCCACTCTTAATATAATTTTTTTTTTTTTTTTTTTTGGAATCAAAATAGAAGCCCAGTTTTCCTGATGCTGTCATAACGGGAAGGGATTGTTGGCTGAATGTAGCTGAAAACCGGAGTCACTTTTTTTTGTTGTTGTTTTTTGGTCTTGATTTATTTATTTATTTTTGTTTAATCCAATCATGGGACGTGTTTGTTGATATGATTTGGCTAATGCCAACAGTCTGATGCACAGATCAAACAGCTGTCCTTTTTTTTCCAGTAATCAAGTAATTTTCCATATAATTAGTTATAAAATTTAAGCTTTCAGTGGAACATGCTCAGATGAGATGACAGATTTCCTCCTCTAGGCCTCACTGTGCAGGGAGGTCAGTATTTCTACGCTCACAGAAACACAGGAATCTGAGGCTACAGATGACATTAGAAGTGCGACTTAAACATCCTCCCTATCAATGGCTGATGCATTGTATTGTCTAATGTACTAACATAAGCTATGTGTGAATTTGTTGTTGATGCATCACCTGCATTGCCTCTTTGCAAATGATATAATCACCTCATTATAGGACCACACTGGCAAAAGCAATGCTAGTTCTATTTTTAATTAAACACAGTTCAAAAACAATTTGCATGAGCTATTTAGGAGAGCAAAGTATAACAGTTGTTTTACAGTGTCGCCTTGACTTAAAACAGCTGATGCAAATTATGAACTCCATGCAATATTACTAGCATTACTATTCTCAGTGTGGCATCAGAACTCATTGTCTCTTTGTCCCTTTATGGGAAACAAAGAGGGCATGCCTTGTAATGAATACAGCTCAGAATACATTTGTCTAATTTTACAAAAGGCTCGCAATATGGACTGGGTCAAAAAGAGAAAAAAAAACAAATAATCCTACAAAGATGACAAACTGTTGAGGAAACTGTGGATCAATAGCATGTTATGTCCATGACCCCCTCCTCTGTGGCTTTCTGATGGCTTACACATTTTTACTTTCATTTCCTTTTCTTTTCTTTTCTGGGTGTGCAGGAGGGTGGGGAGGGAGGGCGCTGGTCTGACGAAGTGTTTAGAGTCTTAAAAAAGCAACAACAAAACAATGTGAGTTTATTTGCATGTTTGCTATGTGTCTACGCTGTGCTTTCAAGCTCAATTAATACTTCCAACTCACCCTTATAAATCCGTTGCATTGTTCTATGCCCTAGAGAGACGGACAAATTAAATACAAACTTGTGTGGTCTTTGTTTCTAGCCATGTACTGCAGTTGCTTCGAACATCCTGAAAAACATTATGTAATAAGCTTTTGTTTCTCAGAAGATCATGTTTAAGCCTAGCTTTCATATCAACCTCTATTTTGTCCCATAGAATATGGAATGATCGGAGAGCATACAGTAAAAAGTCAGCGGCCAAGATCAGTTCATGACACAAAGGCCCTGCAGGAGCAAGCTGAATCTGCTAAATTTATGGCACAAACTGGTAATACAATAGTTATGTTTCTTTACTTTATTTTGTCAACTAAACTTAATTTCATCATGCATGCTCTCTCTTGTACTGCACCTTTTAAGTGGAAATGTTTTGCATTATTATTTTTTCCTATACTCATTCTCTATTGCTACATATGAAGTAGGAAGATAAATTTCCCATTTCTCTGAGTATTTACTTTGATTATAGAACATAATTGGGTTTTGTGGGAATGTTTGTTTTTTTGTCACATAGTGAGTTGGCGAGTGGATTACCCATACAGTATGTTCATGGAACATTAATTAAACAGCAGTTTAAAACTAAGGCCCTGATGTAGTTAATCATTTCCTTCAAGGCGTGATAAATTAAATGTCATTCGATGAAAAACCCACCCCTTCAGCCAAATATGAAACACATACTTGGCAAAGGTTGAACTGATAGATGCTGCCCTTAGAGATAAAATGGGAACTATGTGGCTAAATCAAGTTAAAAATAAAAGAAAGTGTGTTAAATTCATAATGACATTTACAACATACCACTTTAGCATTGTTGATAAAAATGACAAATTATTCAAATGTCAAAGCAAATCCTTAAATTTGCTTTCATTATTTAGTTCTTTTTTTTAATTTAATCTGTCTAGAGAACCCTTTTTCTTTCAGTGGGTGGGTTTAGATCTAGCTACTATTAAGATTTTTTTATCCTTTATTTTTATTTTTGGGAAACGTTTTAATTTTTTTCCATGTGTTGTTCCATTTAAATTGCTGTCATTGTTTAAAAAAATCCTTTCATTACCATTTTAATTTGCGACACACCATACATACTGTACATACACACTGTACTAACATATACTCATTAACACCTCTCCATTTTACACACACACTGTGAGGTATGTTGTTTCCCTGTCCAGTCGCATCGCCGTGCTTTTCTGTTTCTCATTCTCACACAATTTACTCTCCCTGTACTGCCTCATTTAACAAATTGATCCACCTTTCAATCTATTTTATGATCTGCAAAATTAAGGGCAGGGTTTTTAGATCCCTATTTGGCTGAAACTATGTGTCCTTGATACTCCAAGCTGAGGAAATATTTTAAAGCATATTGTGCTTGAAATTTCCAACATGATTTGATGACTTCCAATGACATAAATGTATTCAGAGCTGCAATTGAAACTATTTTTCTCTGTATTAAATTAGTCCTCTAATGCAGAAAGCCTCAAAGAGAATGAATACTTCACCTGAAGGTTTAACATAATCAAACATCAATTATTCGGTGACTACTCTGATGTAGGAATTTGATTGTCCATTCCCTCGTCACCAAATACTGTATTCTTTTTTTCATTAAGGCTACCATGGCTTTGGAAATCACCCCACTGCCTCCACATATTATACAACTTTATTTAGCATTTCATGGCTTCTTGATATCTGACCCCAATAGGACCATGAATATTGAAAGGCTCAATGCTGTTTCTTCTTATTAATCTTTTTCAATTTCACTAAAAAGAGATCTCAGAATGAATGTAACAACTAAGGCCATCGTCCTTACTAACTGCTAGGCTATATATGATTATTATTCAATGACAATCTGTCTGCATGCAGAGTTAAACTACTTCAAAGTCTGCTTGCCAAAAATTTCCATATGGGCTCAAAGGCCTGGACCACAGAAACAGAATCCATTTTCCTTCTGTGGCTTAAATACTCCCCATTACGTTTCCTTCTGGGCACTCACCATTGAAATTTGGATATATTGAAAACAGTCTGCTTGGAGCCACTTTCACACACATGAAAATGGCTGTGATCTGCTGAATAAAATCAGCTAACTTTCTCATTTTCCTCCACCTCTGGGAGTTAACAGGTTAAGATGGATTTGAAAATTATTTGAATCCATCGGCTAAAAACACAGAATCTGCTCCACTCGTTGTCAAGGAAACTAGATAGTTTGCTGCAGTGCAAGGGAAGCCACATCTCTGAACTTTTTTCTGAACTAACATCCATTAAAATCCATTTTATTTTCTTAGCTGTTGTCTTTCTTGCATGTCACCATGTCCTTATGAGATTTTCTTTGTTTATGCTGATTTCCTCACTTTGTTTAAGCATATTCTTGGGTTTCATAGAAATGCATGACTTATTTTTCAAAGATGAAGTGAAACAGTTAGATGTAACCCTACTGTCTGCTGTTCATTTATATAAATCATAGCTACGCCTTTTCTGTGATCTTTGCATAAATGCACATTTAAACTTGTTACATAAAGGAGATCTGATGGATTTACACATCTCTCCTACACAAGGACCATTGTTAATGCAAATGCTTTCAGTCATTGCACACACAAAACACTTGTATTGTGCTGCATATAAAAGAAACCACTAGTGAAGAAAATAAAGCTGCCACGTCAGTATTTATCAAAGATCACACTAAGGCAGCACAGACGGTACAACAGTTTTCTTGTAATTCTCAAAAGGCCCCACCTCACCCCGACGTTACTCATGTTGGCCCCTCCCCCATTTTTACACAACCCCACCCACCCTGCCCTGTTAGCCCTGCCCCAGGACCATATTGCTGCATTTAACTAGTGTCACCCTTCTCCCACACAGGTGAATCAGGTGCAGAGGAGTGGTCCCAGTGGAGCTCATGCTCTGTAACATGCGGTCAAGGGTCGCAGGTGCGAACAAGAACATGTGTCTCACCATACGGAACACACTGCAGCGGCCCTTTAAGAGAATCAAGGGTTTGCAATAACACTGCCCCTTGTCCAGGTAGTGTTAGCCGCAGATTCTTGAATATTAATGTTTTGCTCATTTGTTGTTTCTATGGGACTGTGTTTATATGGGACTGTGTTTTAACAAACTTTTCAATGTGTCTCTTTAAGAATGTATTATTATAATCACTGTAGATTTTATTATTCTGATTGACCTGATGCTTTCTTTTTTTGATGTTTTTTTTTGTGAATGGTGTTATTTATTTTCTTTCATAATCACTTTTGTGTTTTCCATTTCATATAACTGTAAGGCAATTCATCAGCATTGAAATGGTTTAATGACATGTGGTTCTGCATGGAGCTTGGGGAGCAGTAGATACTGATAAGTCATCAGCTTCATTTCTCGAAGGTCAGCCGTACATTTTAAAATAGCTTGGCAGCGTTTCTTCAAACCCGCTGTAAGGCATTTCTTCCTCAACCCATGATGGCATGGCAGATGAGTCACTGGTAGTCAGGTATCAGCATCAGATGCTTCTCTGACTGGTGATTGCAGAGCACTAATGTTTGTCTGAATGCATCTGGTAGGACAGCGTGTCGCTCTAAACCAGGCACCCTTATCCATTTCTGGGATTGTTTACACAGACAAATATGCTGATTTCCTAATGAGATTCTGAACTCATGTTTAGGCAAGATATTTGATGGCGCTGTTAAGTGTAGTGCATCTGAGACTGCATTGCAAATTCTTAATTAATTATGCCTGATCAAAAACACTGCGAGCTCCATCTTCTGACAGACTCATCTAGGATGTGCTGCACTTCACTTTTAGATGTGGCGTGTATAAATGGGAAGTTGGCAGTTTTCAAGAGCATCATTCACTTACTTTGCGTGGACACTAAGAGCTAAATAGAGAATGAGTCACCTCAAAAGAACAGTTTCTAAATACCACTCTTGGTGTGTTTCCTCCCTGGCCATTAATATTTAGCTCAGACAGCATTAAACCTCTTATTTCTCAAGACAAAAAAGCTACACAGCCCAATTCCAGGTATATGCATTAATTTCCATGAAGAATTATTATTAATTTAGAACCAGAACTTACAGAACTGCCCATGTGAATTCATTATTGTCCTTGATTTATCTCAAGACCTGCAGACATTAGGCTTTTGCTCATGGCTAATTGTGGATCCAGAACTTTCTTTCACATAATAAAGCAGAAGCACTTATCACCAAATAACTGGGCCATAAAACTCTGGGAAACCTCTAAAGCAATTTTGACTTTTCCTCACAAGAGTTAGTCTGTGTTAGAACTTTTCATTTTAAGAGAAAATAAGATGAGAGTCTTTTTTAATTTCAAAAGTGTCAAAAAAGTTCTTAATTTACTATATTGTTTCATGAGCTGTTCTTTAGACTGTATCAAATGTACTGCAGTGTAGATAAACTATATATTGCCTGATACATAAAAAAAAAAAGATCACGCTTTCTCTTCACTTACTTATATCAAAATCCGAACGCTGAGATTACTGAGCTCCAAATACAAAGAGCTGAGCTGATATAGCATGAAGCTTACTTGGTTACAGTCACAAACTGGCACAAAAAAAAAAATCCCACTTGGTATGGCGTCACATGAAACACAGTTTATACTAATATTCTACAAGGCAGACAGATCGATCCTCCATTCTAAAAAGAGTCTGTAGTTTGCCAAAGTACAAAGATATCTCCAAAATAGAGCATTCCTCAATTAAAGACACATCACTGCGGTCTAAAAGAAAGCTTACCTTATATTCACCATCACTGAAAACACCACCATCATCTGTGAACAATGGTTCAGGCGCTGCAGGCGGCAGATCAAGCACGCTGTTAGAAATTCTGGGCCTTCATACAAGTTGTGATCCTGTTCATCCAACACAATGAATCTGCCAAAATACAGCAACATTTCTGTTTCATAAAATATCCCTTTTGAATGAGTACCCCCCCCCCTCCCCCCAGCTCACCCCTCCTCCCCCACCCCTTTATAGATCAACCAGCAGCACCCACGGCTTTTTCTTCTTTTCCTTCTTAACTCCAGTGCAGTTATGCTGCAGACGGAAAGCAGTCCAGTCAACAGGAATTCTGTTCATGTTTGACATTTCCACAGTACAGGATTTACATCCAGTGCCGATATTCAGAGCCAATACAGAAACAGAATCTCTTATACTGTAGCAGAGAATAAAGTGTTGTGGTCAGCATCAGCTTTCAATATTATTCTGCTGGCAAATGAATAGAATTAATCATTTACACCATCTCAACCTCAGTCCCCTTGGTCATCCAGACTCCTAAAACTTAAATAAACACTTAAGCAAAACCAGGAGCAAAGCATGTTTACGATTTGTATTACATCCTCTTGAGGGTGCTAAACATTCAAAATAGATAACTTGGCTTACTTTCATTTGTGGTAATATTTATTATTCCTCACAACAATCAACATCTGACCGCGTGTGGTCTGCTTGTTTTGAGGGGTTGCTCTACATTTTCAGATTCACTGCATGGCAACAGTCAATTAAATTCTTGTCTCTCTGGCAATAACTGAGAAGCTTGTCTCTGTGTAGCTGCAGACTGAAGTTAACATAGTTCGTGACTTCATGTCGCAGACTTCCACTCGCATCCAAAACAAACAAAACACAACAAGCAGCCATACCTTCAAACGCCGCGCATCCTTCTACTTCATTGCAGGCTGCAAAGTTGTCCACAGGTGAATTACTGTATTAGAGCAGGATCCCACAAGTAAAAATAACGCCACTCCAGTTGTTGTCGCTTTAACTAGTAAAGCAGCGAGCAGAAACAGTCTGTGTATTATAACAACCGGATCGAAAATAGCGCCCATTCAGTTCTACCGGAATTGCTCACCTGACGCAAACGCTTAAAGTAACTACCCCACGAGTCACCTGCCGAAACTCGCGCATGCGCAGGTGTCATTTCCTACTCTAGGATATTAATGTATCCGCGGATTCGTTTCACAATAAGAGCCGCGCTGATAACATTGAGGCTATATGCCAGCCACAGTAAAGGTGCGTGTCTTGTAAACATGTGTAATTGGTGTGGGATGACTATGGACCTCTGTGGCATTAAGGGAGCAGCTCGTTCAGGTTGTGGCTGATTGTTAGGAGGATTAGTGTGCTAGTTTTAGTCTTGTCGTGGGATTTGTTCATAGCAGCTAATACATTATGCTGGAATGATGTCAGCTTTAAAGAGCTCAGACGCATCTAAAAGCTAGAATATGTTACAACATTTATAATTTAAGTCATACTAGCCTATACAAACATTGCAATACCTCTGATTAATGAAAGTTTATATTTTCATTATACTAAACATCTGCTACTCAGTGGGCTGCAGGATGTGAAATGTTTAGCATCAGCAGAAGTCATTTTGCTCCAGAGTAAAAACTGAGTAATTAGTGTGCGGGCAAAGTCTCCATCGGAAACAAAATGTAGGCAAACAAAAGGCAGAGGCTCACAAAATGTTTATTTCTCAGCAGAAAACATTAGATCATTAGAGGATCTTTAATAAAAAGAAAAAAATAAAAGTTGCCTGAGGAAAAAGCATTTTGGCATTTACAAAAACGACAGATATGCAAATATGTCACATGCATTAATCTGTGTAACTTAATAACAAACCAAACATTTAAACTGTACATTGATTATTAACAAAAACAATATATGATGGAACATAATTTAGGAAGCAGGATGGCAGGAGGAGCAGATATTTTCCCCTGACACATGCGGACATTACATTTTCACTTCCAGCTAATCAAACCTATAGATGCAACACAATAACCTCTCAAAATCCAGGTTTTGTTCATGTAATTTCAAAAGCAAAGAAAATCAGTAAGATCATGAGTTCATCTTGTGAAAGCATGGTGGTTTTATTGAACACAACAGCACTTATCTAATAAGTAAGGCCTTTTAGACTTGATTAGGGCCTCTACACTGAGAAGTAACTTTTTATTAGAGAAACTCCATGAACCTGAGGATCTCTGAAAACATTTCTGAGTACTACACACAAGAAGATGAAGATGATGTTCCTTTCATTGCATTGTGCAAATGTAAGAGCCAAGTGCAATACATTGCATACAGCTGCCTTGAACTGCAGCTTTGTGCTAATGAGTGAAAGTGATAGTGTTTGTGGACGCTGCCTCAAACAGGTCTCTGGCAAAGAACGGATGGCACTCCACAATAAATTAAAATACTGTATGTTTTATACTGTTCAGCACAAGACACAGGCTAACAAGTTGAAAAGGTAAAACATTGCTGGAACGATATAAGAAGGCCAATCAAATCCCAGTTTACAGCAAATTAACAAAAACATTATTGGCAAATTTACGTTCTTTGGCCACCATCTTGTGCCGGTCCAGGAATTTCACCTCTAGCAGCACAATGCGATCACTCACGGCTGTCCCTGTAAATCATGGCCACAGTTCAGAGAAAAAAAACATACAAAAAAGCAAAATCCTATTCCATCATTGCTAGCTGTGGTGTCTGCCTGCTTTGAACTCAAATTTTCAAAGTAAATGCTTCAGCCACCACGGGACACTTAGCTAAGAGCATCAAAGCAGCGCCTAGAGGCAGGGGCTGGGACAGACGGTGGCTCCCCTCATGGCGAACCATCGGCTTGATTCCATGATCCAGCTACTCCACAACTGATCCTGAGATCCAACTATCGTACTGCGGCTAACTTTAAGCTTCTGCACATGACAGTGCAGAGAGAGACATGGATTTCCAAGGTCTTAAATCCCATTTGCAATCAGATTATAAAAGGCAGCCACATTTGTTGTGTCTGCCACCAGTTTTCATAATTCTACCCTTTAGTCTGTGCTTCAGTCTTTTAACTGAAAATGTATATACACAGCTGCACCTACATCAGACCTTTATTCCCTTTGCAACTCCCTATGAGTCATTGTAGACAGTTAGAAAACAAGCAATTTGCAGCTATAATGTATTTTATACACAGCGTGTGTCTTTAGCAGATGCATACTTTTAATACTTGCTCCTCTGCTATTTGGGTTTGATGCAGTTTTCATCCCCTTGAAGTTCATTTTGGAGCCTTTAATGCTTTCAGTAAATGCACTTTGTCGCTGGAATCAAGAAGCCAGCAGCTGCTACAGAGACTAATATCAGAGGTTAAACGTTTACATTTTCAACCAAGTGTGTTTCCCTGTCTATTTCATTACAGTTACACTTGTAGGAACACTGCAAATGCAAAGACAGAACAGGAACTCTCTTACTTCTGTCTCCCTCTCAAATTTCCATATTTCCCACTCCAAAGCAAAACTTTGAGCCAATAGCAAACAGTCTCTGCCGTGAAGTCTCACCATCTGTCAAATGGAATCCAGTTAATCTCACACACAAGCTGAGCTGCAAGATGATAAAAAGAGATGGCGCACTATGCAGCTATAGCTTAAGACTATATGTAAAAAAAAAATAGTGATTTAAAAGATGCACATTTGTCAGTGAACGTCACATAATATTTGGAAAACAATACATATTTTCCGAAGCATCAGATAAGGAAGAATGACAACTATAAACACCATTATGTGATTAATGCATTTGAAAATGATCTGAAGTGTAGTTTTATTGACATAGAATGGCAGGAATTCACTTAAATAATCAAAGCACACCAATACTGTCAAAATAGATGTCAATTCAAAGATCAAACCATTTCAATTCTGCTGCCTTTAATGTACCTTTCTTAAATGTAGGTTTTAATATTTTGTTATGACACTATGTCCCCAGTGTCCAAAAACATTACAATAGCCACATGGGATGTAGAACAATTTTTAATTAAGAGAAAATTATCAGCCTGTGAAATATTTTCAGCATTAATTGCACAGACATACATCTGTTTCAGAAATGAAGATCAATCAGTGAGCCTCCTCTGTTATTGAATTTCCTTTTGGATTTGGGCTGTCCAAGCTGATACTTACTTGGAGTGACAAACTATAAAATGTGGCCAGTCATTCAGAGGGCTGGGACCAGGTTATGGGCTGTCTGCCTGCCGTATAACCATGATTAGTCTGTTGGTGTAAGCAACTGGATTGTAAGCTGATATTAACCTGAGGGACCAGTGCTATTAGATTCCCAGTCAACCAAGAAGACAACAAACTGTCGCCTTGGGTTAGGAAGAGGAGATCTTACAGATGTTGTTTTGTATGTTGAAAACTTCTGTATGAAGCACTGTCAGTGGGGATAGTATCTATTATTATTGTGTATACGATAGATTTCCAGAGGTGACTTGAGGCTACTGGCTGAGGCTCGGTGAAGCCACGCACTGTCTGTGTGCTCAGTGTTTCACTTCCAGTTTTGTTGCTAATTATTTTGATTGATTTTATTTCATTCATGGCTCAGTGCAGTCTGTTATGGGTTTGTTCATGCTATAGCGGGGACAGAGACATTGATTAGGCCTGACGCCTCTTCTGTGCCCGCAGTACACGGTGTATGGGAGGAGTGGTCACCGTGGAGCCTGTGCTCATTCACATGTGGCCGTGGGCACCGCACTAGGACTAGGATGTGTGCTCCTCCCCAGCATGGAGGCAGGGCCTGTGACGGACCTGAGACCCAGACTAAGCTTTGCAACATAGCCCTATGCCCAGGTATTATCTATTTGTCTCTAAGTATACATATAAGAATTAACTGATGAACTATTATCCCCAAAGGCATGAAGGTGAGAGTGGTGTAAAGAGGTATGAGAATTGCATCAGTTTACCTGAAACACAGTTATGTAATCATTAATCAATACAAAACTGCAAAGGTGAGTAAGGAAATGAATGAGTGCATTTTGTGGTGCATTGAAAGTAATAGTGCTCACACAATAGTGCGGTTTAGGAAACCCTGTGGAGAGTCAATACTGTGATACTGACGTCAAAATCACTTACCCACATTGCCTGTGAATGGTAAGCAGATTAGTGATGATGAGTTTTTCCACACAGTAAATGTTAGCTTTGCTCTGGTAACAGACTCAGTAAAAAAAAAAAAAACACTCAGTCCTAGAAGCTTTCCCTTTGCTCAGACATGGGGAATAGAAAGCAGCTAACAGTGTGTGCAGTTTGTGCCTTTTGACGTCGCAATAATCTAAATCTAAATTTGGAGATATTCTTCAAAACTCTTTTTTTATCATCTGTTCTCCTTTTTGCCTTTGGCTGGAAGATTTTAACCTGTGAGAAAAAAAAAAAAAAAAAAGCCAGAGCAGAATCTCAGCTACGGTGCAATTTTTCCAAAATCCACAAATAGCAGTGTGACATTTTACTCTTGCTTTCCACTCAATGTCTGTTTTATTGGCTTTCAATCTGAGAGAGAATAGTGATCTGAATATCTCCTCCCATTTCTGTCTGCCCTCTTTTTTTCCCTACACTTGGGATATGCTTGTTGGGTTGTGGTTGGTGCCCCAGTGGACGGACAGTGGCAGGAGTGGAGCTCTTGGAGCGATTGCTCGGTGACCTGTGCCAATGGCACTCAGCAGAGGACCAGGCAGTGCTCAGCGGCCGCCCATGGGGGATCTGAGTGTCGCGGTCACTGGGCAGAAAGCAGAGAGTGCCATAATCCTGACTGCACAGGTAAAATCCTGAGCCTCTTAATTCTATATCCGCTTTGATGTCTAAATTCAAAATCATGATTTGAAACAGGGGAATGACGAAAGCACCCCATCCCCCCCATAATCATAACCATTATTATAGCCCTGAGTACAACAGTCATTTCTCTAAAATTTAGATTGAATTTAAGATTAAATAAAAAGTTGTTCCTCTCTTTTCTGAAGAGCTCTGAAGCAGGAATCAAATCTCCGTTGTAAGAATCAAGAATAATGTTTAAGACCATGTTCTATCAATTGGATTTTTTAAATCCAGTTAGACATACTATATGCCTTTCACGTAATTCAGGGTTAGCTGTCCAAACTGTCTGTCAACATCACAGATGTATTAGAGGCTCAAAGATGTCAGCTTAGTGGTCTCCATCAGGCTTTGAATTGTCTGATCATATGAAGGGCCTGAACACTCTCCTAATCTCCTGATGCAATTTTGAACTGTAGCAGCACATGAAGAGGCAGGGATTTTTTTTTTTTTTTGTTCTGTATTTCACTGGTGTGTGTGTGGCAAAGACACTCCTCTCAAATAGTTAAGAGTCAGTGCAGATGCCATGTAACCAGTCACCTGCTCTTTTGAACCACTAAAACAGCAGTAAATGCTTGTGTACGTGTGTGTTTTTTTTATTTTTTGTGCGTATGATAATGAAGCAGGAGATGCTGTTGTTTGCCTCACAGTAAGAGGCTGCATTATACAATTTATTCTTTTAATGAGGCCTACCTATTTAGCAATTCTTATTTGTCTCCAAGGTGAGAGATCAAACATTAGTGAGACAACACAGTCTAAGCCATCATTTATCAAGTCAGCACCATGTCCATGACTCCTAGAGGCACTGCCTTGGTCTGTGGAACGAAAGAGTGTGAAATAAATTCAATATATATATATATACACAGTCAAACACTGTGTTCGTCTGAGCAATTAAGTGCACTAAAAGGCAGCAGGTATTCCAAAAAATGAATAAAGTGGAAAAATAAGCTGCCTAATAACTACAATAAAGGCCCGCACAGGATTTTGGATCAATGTTATGTGATAGAAATTTGAAAGAGTTTCTCCAACACTGCTGACACATGAGCGTGCATCTGTCCGAGGAATCAGCTGCTCTGATGTGGGGAAGAAGCTTCGCTTTCGGCTGGGATTTGATCAATGTGTTGTGGATAGTTTTAGCCCAAAGATCACAATGGTTTTCTGTCTCCCTCTTTTTTTTTTTTTCATCAGGAAGCATTCCTGACAGAGGTTAGTTGTAGGACACCAAGTTCAAATGGAGATGGAGAGGTTCAAATGAGAGTCGAGTGTGTTTCCTGCTCTCAGGGTGTTGTACCTTTCCCTTCAAACAAGGGCATGTGATTTACTACACTGCTGAAGGGGCACATCTGTTTTTTTCTTTTTTTTATCTAATGCACAATTTAACAGTGTTCATTATATGGGCATAAAACATGCGGGTTGGTTTGGAAACTTCAGCATAAATGTCTCTCATACTGGAAAAGTGAGGCGAATAATCACCTCTCGCAGAGCAGCTTCTTTAGCCATAAAACACACATTCATCCTCCTGATTATTCAAAGTAATCCTGTTCAATTTTGGAAAATTACCAACAAACTGCATCAACAAACTGAATGCATGGATGGCAGAACAAATAAATGTAATCAAAAAATATATTTTAGATGTCACACACTAATTAAAAGCTTGAATGGCATTAGATAATCACTTAATAGCGTTGTATCTTCTTAGTTAATATTCTGTTCATTTACTAGCACATTTTATGCTTCTGAAAGTGTCTGTTTCTAACCGGAGGGGATTTTGTTCCAGCCAACGGCCAGTGGAATCCTTGGGGTCCGTGGAGCGGCTGCTCAAAGTCGTGCGATGGAGGATGGCAGAGGCGAGCCCGGGTGTGTCAGGGGCAGCGGTGACCGGGCAGCAGTGTGATGGCACCGGAGAAGAAGTCCGAAAGTGCAGCGACCAGCGGTGTCCAGGTGAGCCAAAGGATAATAAGACTTAAAACCAAGGGGCCACAAAGAGGCTGCAGAGAAGTAGAGGGAGATAATTATCTCTGCGGAGCCAGTGACACGTCTCGTTACGTAAGATAAGTTAAAGCAGAATGTGAAGAGGAGCTGCAGATAAGTGGGTCCAGGGGGGGGTATGAATACTTATGGATATATTCTAATAAATGAAGAAATGGAGACTTTTGACAGACATACTGACTGATGCAAGACTCATATACAGTAAGCTTAGTGTGTGATTTTCAAAGTAATCTCTTTCTAAAGTAGAGTATTAAACGCAATATTAATATTTCCATTCTCCAAAGTAAAGAAAAAAAACTCAACTTTTTATTATTGCAATTACACAGCGCACACACTCACAAAAGTTGAGATTAAAAGTGAGGGGACATTTTATTATAATCCTTTTAAATGGTGTGCTCACATTCACCAGCACTATAAAGCTTTGATTTCCTATATTTCCATACCTCCCTCTATGTAATATGAGGAAATAGTTGCATCATAGTGGAAATGCTGAAAAGCTCTTCTCACTGACATAACAGCACTTTTCTCTTCAGCTCCGTACGAGATTTGTCCTGAGGACTATGCAGTGTCAATGGTGTGGAGACGGACGCCGTCAGGAGAGCTTGCCTTTAATAGATGCCCACCCAATGCCACAGGTAAGGACATGAACTACATCTTCAACTCATTTGTTGTTAGCACTGCCTGACTCCTAACGGTGCTGTATGCACAGGGAGATTTATGGATGGACTTGTAATGTTATTATTAGCTGTCTTCATTCATTGAAGACCCGTCCCAAGGGATAAGAGGGGACAAAATGGTGGATTACATTTTAATATGTGGATTCAGGCATTTGCTAAATGATAGTGTGATCAATGCGCTTAGATTTCACCTGTGTTCAAGGATTGTCTGTTTGAATTGCTGATTTGCCAACAAGTGCAACCGTCACTTTTTTTTTTACAACAGTACAATTACCCCACAATTATACACTAATGTCATGGTGTCAGTGTTTGAATACATATCACAGTGTTAGTGATTTAATACTCCATCTCTGCCACAACAAAAAGCTTTCCTTTACTGTGGGAGGTGACAGGCTCTTCTGCTTCTTAAGTCGACTGCCTCATCTTTGCATGGCACCAAGACTATGCCTTCACATCTGAGAGGAAAGCGTGCACATGCCTTCATTCCTTTTCCACATGCAGTGATATAACTCATGGCTGCACCCGTCAGCACACAGCTTGTGCACTGGAATGGGGGAAAAAGGAAAAAAAAAAAGAAGTGTAACTGTGATTCTGAGAACATTGTTGAAGGAAAGAACACTGAGGTCTGTTTTCAGACATTAAGCAGAGGCTTTAATATGTGCACAGAGAGGAAAGCATTAGAGCAGAGGATGCGAATTCTCTAACAGAGCGAGACTGACACTCAGCTCTTGAAGAAAAGAGAGGAGAAAGGAAGAGGAAAGAGGTGAAGTGATAAAAAACATACAAAAACAAAACAAAAAAAACAAAAAAACAAAGACTCTGTGATGCAGGTTACTTTTGCTCTTGCTAAAGGTCAGTTCACTAACAAATAAGACACCAGAAGAGTGAGGCGCTGTCAGGCTCTAAAGTTGCATGTTGGTTCCGCACGGTAAGCTGTTGTAAAACTTGAAACAGTCTGGTATTGTGAACTGACATTTCTCCCACAGCCATAAAGTGGCTAACTGGCAAACTAGATGCAGCAGCAGACACACTGCCATTCACAGATGGCTTACCTGCGGCAAAGTTATGGAGAGTAAGATTTACTAGCATGACATTAGCTTTCCAGCTTGACATTAGTTTTATGGCTAATAACTGCTCTGCACTACACAGCTATTTACAGCCCGCTCTGAGGTCTTTCTGTGTTTTTTCTACCCCTCTGTATGATGCTGTTTGAAATTTAACACCTTCGCTGATTAAGAATTTCATTTACACCAAGAGGTGTCTGCAGGTCAGTTAGTCAGAGTGAGACACTTGGCTCCTTTATACAGTCAGACTAATTACTTTGCTTTCCCGAGCTGTGTCACATTAATTAATTGCATTAATTATATTTAAAAAGGAAATTAAATGTATTCTGGTGAACCTTGCACTTAAATGACCAATTTATCCCACATTCCTTTCCCTATCAGCAGCTGAATTTGTTTGTATACGATTAGTTTTTGCAGGTCCCCACATTCTGGCAAATCACTGCTGACCTCTTATGTGTTTGTCAGTGGTGGTGGACTCTGAACATCTGCATGCACAGAATGTACCGCACGCACAGCACTAATAACACGAGGGTGGTATATCTCTTTACAAGAGAACCAGGACCTTTAATGTGTGAGCAGCATCCTGATATGGGGGGTAAAATAACAGATAGGTGCCATATTCCATGTTTGTAACAACTGGGCATTTAGTATTTCCCTGTCAAAGCTCGTCCTGACCACTAAAAAAAAAAAAAAAAAAAAAAGATGGACAATAGTTCAGGGCAGGTCAAGTTTATTTCTAAAGCTATTAATCACAGTTCCAGTGTCAAGAGGTTTCACAAAGCCCACATTATGAGACTGTGAATGAAAACAACACCTCCCAACCTTTGAACTGTGATTAGGTCAAGGTCAAACTGACAAAACCCCACAATGAGCAAAATGAAATGAAAAAAAAAAAGCAAACCCCATCATGGTCAGACCTCCTCCTTCCAGGGCAGTCAGAAATGTAATGGCTGCTGAGAGCGGGTAAACAAAGATGAAATATTGATCAACACAGGCAGCATAACAAAATGTGCGACATGAATGCAGCAAGACTGCTTGGATGGAGCGTCCAAATGTGTTAAGGGTATAAGCGCCTACTCAGCCGTAGTCACTGGCGTCATCAAGGTCATCATAGGAAACGGCACCCAGTGCAGGGGGAGTCAGCGAGGCCTCGGTCATCACGGATGACAACTGCCACCAGAGGCAAAGAGGGGAGGAAAAGTCGAGAGGATACGTACTCACAGCAGATGCGTTTGTTCGCTTTGTATCATTCAAGTTTGTTCGCTGGTAAACACACACGCAATAAAAGTCAGAGCAGCCTCCTGTCCAACTAGTCAGCCTCTCCTGAGGAGACTGGATGACTTTGAAGTGCTGTGAAGGGCTAAAGCACAAAACAAAACATGGCACTTAGAAATTAGTTTCCTGGATTTTCTTTAAATATATAGTCCAATACAGTACTGCACAGAATGTTTCCATGTTTTACAGTGCTGTCTGAATGACCAGTATCTTTTAACCAATCCAAAACTGAAATATCCGTCCAGTCTAATGCTCTCATTTTAAAGTGTTTTATTTTTTAAAATACTTTAATTCATTTTTCATTTTCATTTTTTTACATGCACTTTAAACTCCACTCAGATCTGAAATTACTTATTACTTTGCAGAAGAGGTTTCATGTGTGAAAGCTCCTCTGCTGCTATTTATATGCATGTCTAATGAGAACCCCAAATCTCAATTATCAATTGAAGTTCAAGTCATTCAGCTGAAAGAGGTGGCAATTAAAGCAACACAACCACAAGCTATTAAACAAATGTATCACAGGTTAATGCAGAGGAAAATGATCCTGTACTCCTCTAGCTAATAGATTAGACCCCATCCTGTAGAATGAATGAAGGGTCATTTTATTTGTGACATATGCTAAGAGTGGACCAGGGGTTGTTTCATGCTGTGATGGTATTCAATCCTCTCTCAGGCTGTGTTTTTTGTCCCATAACTCCTCAGGTGCTAAATTTTGTTTTAGCTTTCTCCTCCTGTTTGAATAAAAGTCCTCCCTCTGATCCGAGCTGGGGTTGAGGATGCCGTAAAAACTGGACAGCGACAGGTCAATGCCTCTGTGGTACCGCAGCCTTGATTCTGATCAGGCACATCTCTGCTGTCCTGTATTTCATAGACAACCTACTCTACATACATCACTGGTGACGCAAGGTCAGATGACAGACCCGGGCAAACTCACAGTGAAAAACCTTGTGTTTCCATCCCTGACCCCATTTGATCCAATAGAGCAAAGCCAAGAGGAGTTCAAATCTAAATAACTGAAAAATGCATTTATTCTGAAGAGCTGCACAAGTAAACGGAGGTAAAAGTTCATTTAATGCTTGGGGCCAGGTTTCTTTATATAATGACCAGTGTGGGAATAGGTTTTGTTTTATGCAGTTAAGTAAGTTTAGCATAGTTTTTTTTTTCTTTTTTTTTTTTTGACAATCTTTGATTTCCTTTCTGCAAGACTGTTGTGCAAACAAAAAAACTGAGCACAGGTCCACATTGAAATTATTTTTGGCCTTGGGCAATTTGTATCTTCTAGTGCTGCTGAAGTGACATTAAAATTGCATCATGGAGTACAAAACAAAAATGAGAGCTCAATAAGGGTCGTCAGAAGGTCAAATAATTAATATTGTTTTTGATTCTCCTATTCTTTCTTTGACTGCTGAATGAAACTTGTCTTTCAAGTCGAAGCCCGTCTGTTATTCAGCTGTCACTCTTCGCTGTTAAACAATTCTTGAACACAGCCTTTTCTCAGTGCTTTGTGTCTTTTTGCCACTTCTCAGTTAAAGCACAGTTTCTCTCAGTTTACAGTGACCTTTTAAGCCTCTCGGAGCCAAAACACTGAAGTGAATCCTTCATTCTGAGATATCAAGCCTTCATGAGATACACTTAACCGCCTTTTCTCTGTGTATGAGGGCCTGAAACATGATGAGTGCAAATGTGATTTTTTTTTTTTTTTTTTCTGACGCTCATCGCAGAAGGAAGTAAATAAAACCTCCCGGGTTGGAGGCAGTTTGGAGGGAGACGAATGCTCAGCGCAGTGTAAAGCAATGGGCTGCTCCCGTTGCCCTCTGGGTTGTCTCATTGTGCTGCATGGGCGCTCCCGGCATATAGCGATGTTTTGTGTGCACTCGTGTCTTCGCCAGGTAGTAGCAGTGAAGAAGGTGGGTGTAGGAGGTGTGGTTTTGATCTCTCTCTGTCTGTGTGTGTTAGTGTGTAAAAAGACAGAGAGAGAGAGAGAGACAGAACAAGAGATAGCGATGGGTTTATCTGAAGCACGGATGCCAGGGGAAATGTTTTGTACTGTGGGAGTTTTCCTCAGGATGTCAAGCACCTGTGTTGGAGCGGTGGGGTGATGTGTGAAGTGCACTCCACCAGGTCGACAGCTGGGAAGGTGTGATGTTGGACCCCTATGTAGGATGTGTATGGGGATGTGGGTGGATATTGGGAGGTTCTGCTATTTCGGGATCGCTGTTTAAATGCCTGACAGCTATCACAGCTGAGCTGCTGCACGCCTGAGTAAGCCACTGGAACTCCTATTAATACGCCACACAGTGCATATATTAAAAGCCTCTGTCTGTTGCTTATAATATAAAACCAGTTGTTCAAATAGAGCAGAGCTTTCCTCCACCCCCTCCCCTCTCCCTCTTTCAAAGATGTGCCTCAAATACACTCCAAAATGTAGTGGGTGACATCAGATTTGATGGCGACATATGAGCAACAGAAGCAGAAAAAATAGAAGTCTGTCATGAAAATAATTCTTGTCTCTGTCCTCCTCCTCTTTCCTGTCTTTCCCCGTCTTCCTGTATCCAACTCCCTCCATTCCACCACCTCCATCTGCCTTTCTTTTTGGCTCTCCTTTGGTCTTAATCCCACCGCCCCCCCCCCCCCTCCCCACCGCCCCCAACCCCACCTCTCCACTCTCCATGCCTGCATCCACCCTCATCTCCCCTCTCATCCCTCCCTCCCTCTCCTCTCCAAATCTGTCGCTGTCTCTACCTTCTTCTACAGGCACCACTAGTCGACGCTGCTCTTTGGATCACCGCGGTATGGCCTTCTGGGAGCAGCCCAGCTATGCTCGATGCATAACAAATGAATTCAGATACTTGCAGCAATCAGTAGGTGCAAAGTCAGCTCCCTCTCACAGCCTCTGTTTCCAATGCATCATAAATTACCTCCCCCCCCCCCCCCCCCCCCAAACACACACACACACACACACACACACCTTCCCTATTCTCATCCCAGTGTAGCCAAAGATTAACCACTTTCAATAGGGGAGCAAATTGAAACACTGATTTTGCCATTTTTGTCTTTGTAATGACAAAACAGTTTAAGTAAGTGTTTCTGGCATGTTCTCATCTGTGTTTGTCTTCGTTCATTTACTCGAATCTCACCCAAAAAGAGAAGAAACAAATTACAACTGCTGTTGATACTGTGAGGAACATGTTGTACTTTTGTACTTTTATGAGCTTTGAAATAACTGTCAGTGCTCACTTTGACTTTACTGCCTTTTTGAATTGCATCTGCTAATATAATGAATTACTGCCACCAACTATTGCAATAGAATAAAATACGTGTTTTTAAAATTCTAAACAAGCGCAGCAGCAGAAAGAAACCAGCCGCAAACAACAAAGCAGGGAAACTCAGTGACTGTCAGCAATCTTCTGCTAAATAGAATCAGTTGTCTTCGGTTAAAAGAAAAGGTGTGAACTAATGTGAACTCATCCCGTTTTTTCACTGCACGGCAAGATGAGGCATTTCAATTGTAAAAAAGAAAAAAGTCTTCTTTTATTAAAGTCTGAGTAGTTTTTATTGCAGTATTTTAAATATATTTTTGCTTTACTGTGTATGCATTTAGCCTGGATACACAACAGCGCTTCCACTAGGATAGGTAATTTTGGTAACCCTCTGTCACTGTTAAAAATGAAATAATTCAGAAGAGCTGAGACGGCACATATAGCGCTGCACCTGTGAACGTGTATTTACGGACATAAACCCTGTGCAATGATGTGAGATGTCATTTCACTGTGCAATTTCTGCCTAAATGTGCGTCTTCTGCTCCAGTTAACTCTTTTATTCATATTGGCTCATTTCAAAACATCCGCAAGGCAGAATACATTTCGGCCTGGCTTAGATATAAGCGTCAAAGAAAAGGCCTTAGAGAGCAGACTCTTTCTTCCTGTTCTTTTTCACTCCATTTACTCTCAATGTGTAGCTTAGCGCGTATCATGCAAACTTGTGGACATCGATGCCCCAAGTTCTGTCCTCTCCTGTTTTTGGAGGTTCAGGGGCACCTTGCTAAGGGCCAGAGGATGCTGGCGGGGGATGGGATGTCCCAGGTCACAAAAAACTTGCTGGACCTCACCCAGAGGAGGAACTTCTACGCCGGCGACCTGCTGTCTTCCGTGGAGATCCTTCGCAATGTGACAGAGACCTTCAAGAGGGCCAGCTATGAGCCGTCTTCAGACGATGTCCAAGTAAGAAACAATGGTTTTGTCTGAACATTATATCACAGACATATATTGATATCCTACTGTATCTATTTAGACAAACTAACCAACTGGATAAGGCTAACATTTGATGCATGTTAGAGGAAAAAAAAACTGAAATCTGAAATAACACAAAGGCTGACAAACACATCCCATGGCTCTATTGTGTTAAGATATCTCCTCCACATCCTAAACAGTGTCATCTCATCATGTTGGGGTTGACTGCAGTCTTGATCCTCTTTATGTCAATAGGATGATGGAGATTACAGCTAAAGCTCCGCCTCCATCGCCAATAAGATAATTTGTGTCCTCCGAGCTGTGTCATTTTCAAAGACACTGCCTCTGTACAGTCCTACGTGCCTGTCACAATTTCTGTATGTCGCTGTCTGTGTATGAATGTGTGTTCTTTGGCTCATGCTACATGGAAGTAATTGGTTGCTTGAGTTAATGAAAAACCAAATTCTCTCTCTTATCTTATAGTTTGTGTGTGAGTTTGAGTTTGCTACTATATCACAGTGGTTTTGTTGTTGTTGTTCTGCTGTAGAGATATAAGCAACAGGGCCAGAACGTTACAGAGGTATCAGCCATTTTCTGTGTGAAAGTAGGAATAATCTCCGCTTTTAATAATGTGAAAGTTCACTTGGCTTTAAAGTCCCATAAAAGAGTAGAGTATCTGCTGACTAATAAGCTTTTCAATATATTGAATATGAAATTTTACTCATATCATATTGTTAGGTGTTATACAGATCTCCTGGTCTGAAGGAGAGGAAATGAAAGAAAAAGGCCCATGAAATAAAAATAAAAGCACATAATGAAAGGGGAGAAATAGGCGAACCTAGAGTGAAATCCTATCCAGACATACAACACTATTAGAGCTGTGGTATCATTTGAATATAATTGAATTTAAGTGGCTTTTACTTCAGGTTAGGATGTAGGTAATGAAATCACAGAAATGTTCAACTCACTTAATTATAAACCTCCAAAACGCAGTGGTGTTTGAACAACAAAATGTCAGGGATGTTCTTTTCTGTAGTTTGCTGCTGGTTTTCGTGCACATTTGTCACATTTATCCACCAAACGTCAGGTGCACGGTCTGCTGCTAATATTCTGCAGGAATAAAAACCCAAATGTGGCCGGCCATGGATGGACAACCCAGGTCCCATTCAGCCATTTTCCCCCACAATGGAAAAAAAAAAAATCTAAAGAGATGAGAAAAGCGTCCCGTCTCGGGTTATTATGAGAGCTCTATAGTGTGCGTGTGGGCAGACAGGAGAGCAGTCAGCCAGCCCACCCCCTCCGTGTGTCTCTGCGCTAATGCAGTGTTAAAGTGGGCACATTACCACCAGAGGGAGCATAAGCATTCAAGTAGAAAACAAGATAGCCTGTGTCAAGAGAGAGAGCCACTCCCTCAGGCACATTGTAGACCAGACGAAATAACAAGGCTAAAGATCAGACAGGGGTCCTATTACTACTGCAGGCATGCACCCCAAGCAGCCCCTGCTTTCCGCTGCTGAAGAAGACAATCCACACAGCTGCTCAGCCATTCCCTTTCATCTTTTTTTTTCCTGATTGTAGCTTGTGTTTCACTCCTCTAGCATTAAGTGCTTGCTGCAAGCTGCAGGGGTTCAAGGTATATTTTTGTCAGGGCTGATCCGCATATTGCATCTTTTCCTCTAATCATTCACCATCATGGATTCACTGGTAAATTTCCTGTTGCTACTGAGCCCTGCAGGGAACATCATTATTCCTTTATAGAAGTCCCTGATTTCCCACGATCACAAATGTCAGTATGTTATCCATAAAAGTCATTCCTGAGTGTGTAGTGTTTATCTGTCATGGTTTAAAAAGCATCTTGCTGCAGTGTGCCTGTAATACTTGTGTGTGGGTGTGTTATGTATTTCCCCTTTCATCATCTCCACAGAACTTCTTTCAAATCATCAGCAACCTCTTGGAGGAGGAAAATAAGGAGAAATGGGAAGATGCACAAAAGGTAGGCATATGGCAGTGCACTTAGTAAATAATTCAAGTTTCTGCATGAATGTTTTGTGCCTCAAAAAATCTTCTTCGAGCTCGTCTTGCAGCTGCTCCGTCAGAACAGCAGAGAAAAAGGGAAAAGTCAGCTTGGTGTCGAGATAATGTTTTCCTTACACATATCATTGCAAGGGGTCATTTAGCCAGAGTGACATCTGGCCTCATTTGGAGAGCTAGTTCCTCAGACCTCCACTTGGTGGCAGCAGCACTGCCACAGAGAGTGCCCAAGCATCACCACCACTGCAGGACTCGTTTCCTCCTGCAACACATTGTTTCTCGCGGCTGATACAGATCATGGCAACCGCTGTGATTAGACCATTACTTAAGTTGAACTTTATAGCAGAGACAAACAGTTTAGACATTTTATTGCTTGTAGCACAGCAGCGGAGTCTCTTATTACCTGCCTGTCTCTCGCTGACATTGTAAGGCAGCTCCATCATATGGTGAAGCAGTATTTTGTAGTAAAAACAAAACACACAGTCATATTCCATATAAATGTAGGAGCAACAAGCATCACAGAGCTGCAGTATAATGCACTGTAGATCAAAGTCTTAGAAGGGAACAGTAGATTTTCCCCGAACCTGTGTTTATCCATGGAGATTGGCTTCTGGCTATGTCCTCTGTTGGACATGTCTCTCAGCTTGAGAGGTGGCATCTCCCGTTTTCAAAACTGCCACTGGTGTCTAAGACAACCCCAATCCTGAAGTCGTACACATCCAGACTCTGACAGAGATACCATCTGTGATGACTGCACGTCTGCAGAGGGCATCTGCTCTGCTGTCACCTTCACTGGCAAATTGACTTAAATTAGGTATCACCTGCACTGACACATGACTGAGGTGGATGTCTTAAAATCAGTCAGATCTCTTTTTTGTCACCGTTTCGCCATGCATGACTTCAAGTAAGATGGTAGAGGGAAATGCAGGCAGTTCAAACTCTGCCAGGAGTGCCAGTCCTGGCTGTCTCTGCAGGCAGTAATTAGGTGTTTACTCACTGCAGCTTTAGTTTGGCAGGCCCCAAAGGTAGGTTGTCGGTGAGAGGGGCTCACAAATGAGCTGTTTCGTCAGTAAGAATGCGTCAGAGATGGAGACAGACAGATCAGAGGAAATATGGAAATAGGAGAAGTTGTCTTTGTGATTGAGCACCCAGAAGAGATATGTGACACGCTTAATTATTTCTGTAGTTATTAATGCGCCTGTCCAAGGAGCGCTGCTTCAGTCCTGGCTCACCGCCAAGTGGACACCGGCTAAGCGACGTCTTCTGATTTCAACAGACGACGCTTTGACGACTCAGTTCTCAAATTTTCTCACTTGCTGGCTTTTTCTTGCATTAATGAGTGTTCTGAGCTCATGTTTCCACAGCACCCACACACCACACGCTGTGGACATTCAAAACGCTCAGATGAAACACCTCACTATGAGGTTTTACTGGCTGTGGAATTGGCTCTGTGCAGAGATCACTATATATTCACCTCCTGTCACTGTTACCATGGCAAGGAAAGGAAGAGCTCTGTCTACAGAACCTCCACTGCAGCCATTTCCCTCCGCTGCCTTCACATCTCATGGTTGCCATGGAGACCAGCAGAATGAGCATGACTGCACTGTGCGTCAGATATGCCGGAAGGGGCGATGTGATGTGCTTTTCTCCCCCACTATGGCTTTCACTCTGCTGTGTCAGAGGCTCTCAACTTCAGCATCACTGATTCCCTGGCTTTGTGGCACATGTGGACGCATGTGCGAACACACAGGCCACAATGTGGGAGGTGTGTGTGTCTGTGTGTGTGTGTGTGTGGGGGGGGGGGGGGGGGTCACCTGCCTCAGGTATGAATAGCAAGCCCAAGTGAGGTGTTAATTGCTAAATGCCACTCAAAGCCCTTTGTAATTGCCTGAAATCAACATTGTGCACTCACACATTTGTTAAAGTCCTGCAATAATATTTTGTGTAATATGACACATTTCTCTCACAGACATTTTGAAATGTTGTCACAGCATTGTTCTGTGTAGCTGGTACTTTGTGAAAGTGGCAAATGTGTCGGAGTGTGGCACATGATACAGCCACACACTCCCACAATCAGCTTCTCACAATCTCCAGGCAAAAGACAGAACCGGTTTCCAGCCGACCCCCCAAATCAAAGCTTCTTATTAAATTTGACCCATTGCCACAAGATTGGCAGACAAGACAGTAGTCCAGTCTCTTGGAGCTTCAGTTATTGAATTAGCCAGCCTTTGATTTATCGACGTGGAGGAATACAGCTGAGCAGACCAGCAGGGTCCACTGGTCGAGCCGTGGAGCTGACCGTGGTGCTGAATTCCTGCCTGTGCATGTTTTCACTGAGCTCTGAGGTCCATGAAGCGGCACATGAGCTCAGGCAATCACCCTTGACTTGGCCGAGGCTTTGAGAAGAGAATCCAACCAGCAACGACTGTGTCTGCAGAGCTGCTGGTTCTAGCTCTGATGTTGATGTCACATTGATGGTTCAATTAGGGCCCCAACTACCTGCTCATTATTCTCCTGATGAACTGATTAATCATTTGATCTGCAAAGTATCACAAACTACAATGAACAGTGCCCATCAAATTTTCCCAGAATTCAACGCTGCATGTTCAAATAGCTTTTTGTCCAACCAACAATCTAATCTGTTGGCTGTGTATTGCACTATTGCCCGAGGCAAATTCCCCCTCAGGGACAATAATGTATTTCTAAATCTCTCTTCCTCCACCAGGCTTTCTTTTATTTTTGCTTCAGCTATCATAAATTTTAAGCTTTTTATGTGCCTTTCAAGTTTATACACTTTAGCAGATAAAGAAAGTATATAATGAGAGAATTCAAAACTTTATATCAGTGGTGTTTTTTCTAACATGTATTCATGTATTCATTTTTAGTTTGTGGTGCTTTTGTATCCCCCACACTTGTATCCTCCCAGTAATACCATCCCCTGCTGCTGCATTTGTGAAATCATGTCATGGCAGCAATGTTGAAATTGAAAGTGTCTCTTTTGTGTTTTTCTTTGTTTTTTTTTTGTTTTTTTTCTTATTTTAATCTTGTCCAGATCTATCCGGGAGCAGTGGAGCTCATGCAGGTCATAGAGGAATTCATCCACATCGTTGGACTGGGCATGAAGGATTTTCACAATGCCTATTTGATGACTGGGAACTTGGGTAAGAATCAGCCCACTTTACCTCCCTGACCTTGTTTTGCCATTTATTTCTGCTTGACATCGACACATAATCCCTGTGCTCTGCTGACTCTACGTGTCAATTTCCCCACCATCATTAATTTGGGATAAATGGCGCGTGGTGAGGGTGGGGGAGTAAAATTACTGCAAATCAATAATGTTAATTAAAACTGAGCTTGTGGTCTTAATGTGCTAAATTCCTATGAAAACACTTAACACCCAATCCAATATCAAGGGCGTGTGGTGAAGAAACCCTTATGAGAGGAGAGCTCCTCTTAACAAAAGCTAAGGAAAAATACAAGATATTTTGTATTCTGGTGGTATTTTATATTTTTAAGTCATTAAAGCTCAATCAAATTTAACAGGTGGAATTTAAGGACCAAAAAAAGATTCTTGTTCACTTTATATTCATCAATGGTGTTAAAATTTATGGGACATCTGAAGGTGTTATGTTGCACAGTATTGCAGTCCTTTCAGAAAGACCTGATTAGCGGAGCATCCCCTAAAGCGTGTACAAGTGCAGCAGCACAAAAAAAAAAAAAAAAAAAAAAAATGCTTGTCAGTTTCTTGGGAGATTAGCAGTCATAGAAAAAATATTGTCAGAGTGTCTGATAAAAGGCTATACAATTGGAAGTGAAATTACAAGTTATTCTACGCAGCTGTAATGAGCTTTTTTTCTGCGCCACTGATTGTGGTTCAGATTATAACTCCCCATCTTTGAAAAGAGAAAGTCTCTGGATATGAGCAATATTTCTCTTCCCTAATGTTCTCATGGGTTCTTTTAGCTTCTGTCGCACAGCCTCTTGGATGATCTGAGGTCTCTGTGGCATTTCATTTCTTACTCAGCCATAAATGGTGTCTTACTGGAATGGAATAATAGAACTGCGGTCTTGATTTATTCATGCTAGCGAATGAGAGCGTGTACAGCAGTGCTGGTAGGCAGTTCCTCCAATGGAGGGAAGTATCTTCCTCGTATTCTTTACAATAGCTAACATTTGACCCAGTTCTAGCAAGCAGTCAATTTATGGTATATGATTTCCATAATGATGAATACTGTAGGTAGCCCATGGCATTGCATACCAAACATGGCACAATGAATGCACCCATCAAAATGCCATTATGAAACACCATGAGAAGCAAATTAAGTAATGGACACTTAGAAATAAGACTTGAATGCATTTCATGATTCCAAGCAAGCATTAATGACTTCTTTCACAGATGTTATAATACTTCTGTGCCCTTCCTATTTATATACACCCTCCAATTTGGCCTAATGGTTGTCATCCAATCTTTCCTGGCATTGCCCACTCTTAATGCTTGAAAAGGCCATTAACATATGACCTCTGCTTTACAGACAATATACAGTCTATACTGTGAAACACACTCCTAAGTTGTTTTATTTTATACATCAGCCGTATGACTCTGTGGCCTATGCTCAAATAGTGTGGAGCCATGGATTAAGGCCATCCAATATGACAGAAGTTTTTTCTTTTTCTTTCTTTCTTTTTTTTTTTTTGGTAAACATGGAGCAATGATGCGACATAGCACTATATGAGTCATTGTATGTTTTACCTGTTGGCTATTCTCTTTGCATTACATCATTGTCACATTTCTTTTATTCTCCATCAGTTGCAGTTAATTTTATAAAGTATAAAAATGAACTTGCAGAAATTTGACATGAGCAGTACCCCACAGAGAACACAACTTCATGCTTCTTTTCATCAGAGTAATGACATATTGTTATGCGTGGTGCTGCATTTAATGAGGCATCAATTTGAAAATTGATTTGGCTGAATTGTAAACTCTTTCCTGTCACCGTATGACAACAACTGTGCAATCTTGACACAAATACTAAAAGACTTAATGCTAACTGTGACAGATAACATGCACGTTTGTTTTCCTGTGTGCACTGCAACAATGGAACACACTGGCTGCCTGTAAAATACTGTGATATTATGTATCAGTGATTTTTAATGTGAGCTACAAGACAGAGAATCATGAGGGGTGAACTCTGTTTCACTACCAGATCTTGTCACAAACGGCTCTCATTGGTGTGATGAGGAAACTCATATTTTCAACATATTTTAAGTCTGTTGCAAAACTTTCAGGCACTAGAATATATTATAAACTGACATATTCAATATCGATCCTATAAGATTCACGGTTTCAGGCTCAAATTTGTGTCTGAGCGTTTCAGGTCACTCCTTTAGGTTTGATTAGTCATTCATTAAGAAGTTAAGAAGTTTATTAAGAACAAAAAAAAAAAAAAACAAACACTCCAGTTGTCTTTTTACCTGTTATAGATCTCCAGGCCTGAGTGAAATAACTTCCTGATTGCTCCATGCACCTTGGTAATGAGTGATCTTCGGTATTACTAATAAAACTAATTCACAATTCATAAAATTGGTAAACCTTTAAAGTTTAGAGTTGGAAGTTTTAGTGCCTTCTCATCTGTAACAGTGGTGTGTAGCACCCTGCACATTTTCACCCCATTAACAGGATTAATGTGTATTCAGAGGAACTTTTTATTATTTCCTCTTCTTTAGTAGCTCACAGAAAGAGACTGAGCATGAATCTTCAACATAATTTTAGGCCATCAAAGTACTGCTGTAAGGTTTTTACTTAAAGTAATAAGGGGAAATAGAGTCCACACTATTTTCCATCAAATTCTTTAGCAACTCACATGAACCTCTGAGTAAATAATGCTGTGGAAATGCAGCATCATTATCATTTTGGTGATGCAGAAACAGAAGCAAGCAGATTTCTCAAGCAGTTTTTTCTTTTTTTTTTGGAAAATCTTAGCACGGAGACTGAGGGGCCGTTTGGCTTTTCGAGCGTTTATTAGAAGATGTAGCAGTAATGAGCAGCCTCTGGCTAGAATCAACCAAAAAAAAAAAAAAAAAAAAACTCAGTGGATGCTGGTGGAAAAATATTAAAGGTCTTGTCTGGAGAATTTTCTTTAGTCCTCGAAATAACTACATGCTTTACCTGTATGTTGTAAATGTCAGAGGAAATTGCTGCTGTCCATGTTTCATTCAATTTTGCTGTGAGAAATAGTAAAATGTGGGAAAAAAAACAAGTGAAATGAAGTAAAATGTGACTAAATTTCACACATGTTTTATGCACATCCTGTTTATTTGGAAAATGACTCAATAAACCAGTTTCTGTTTTGATAATACATGACTAACACATCAGATGCAGGGTAATTATTTTACCCCTGGACCGACACGAGCTTTAGCTGCCAGCCACACAGTAATTTCAGCTCACACCACAGAGCCTGCTGCTGTGGCTTTTGATTAAAGGAATGGAAAGTTTTGTGGATCCATCGGTGGAATCCAAGTGGGGAGCATCTGGCTGAGTAAGATATTGCGGCATTATTTCGTCACTAATTTATGGCAGCCTCCTGACACTTAGATAAATACTGGCTGTCACCAGTGCATCGTCCTCTGTCCTCCTACTTTTAGTCAAATAACCTTGATTGCAAAAGGCTCTTCACTCTGGCAACTCACTCTCTCTCCTTGCAGGCAAATACTTGGAGGACAAAGTGAAGCTCGGGACATGTTAGAAATTAAATTAAACACCACTTTGAAGGTGGAATACATCATGCCCTTTTGACACCTTTGTTCTAGCTGTCTGTTGTGAGCCTGCACTTCATGGTCGAGAGAATGTTTTGACTTTAATTGTGATTAATTGCAGTCATGCGCACACACAAAATGGCTGCGAATGCTCAATGATTAATGTTTTGTGCAAAATGTTTATGTTGTCTGACTTCGGCAGTTAAGTTAATGCTGAGCTTCTTATGAACACATTCAGATGTAATCAGGATCGCTATAATTCCCTCCCTATGAAAATGGGCCGTACAGAATTTTCTCAGTGCAGTTAATCGGTGTTCAGAAGCATCACAATGCTAAACGATCGCTTTATTTATTTATTTTTTTGCTGTCTGGCTCCATCAGGCAAGTGCAAAGCCCCATTTACCTGCAGAATTACCCAGAACTCTGAAAGACAGCCTCCCTAGCACCCTGTTGTGTGTCACAGTGTGCCTTGTGACTAAAGCTATCAACACTAACACACACACACACACACACACACACTGCCCACTGCTGCTCCCAGCATCTGGTGCTGTGAACAGGCGTCTTTGCAAATGGCGGGTCTCATGGTGCTCTGTGATTTCAAGCCCACCGCTTGATCACAGAAGACACGCCTTCACCGTCACAGATTTCACTCAAAACATGGAGCCTTTCCAGGATTCAAATTGTATTACTGGCAGAGCACAAGGAACAATGGAGCTTTTGCATCAATGGTAGGATTAGCCTCAGATTCCCCTCACTGAAGCACCACCTGACTGGGACGGGATGTGATACCAGGTAAAGAACAGTACAGCTTTATCCTCCCCTTGTAATGCTGAGGCCTTTTCAGCTGATCCTGGGTGTTTTCCTTGTCATTGCCTTAGTGTATAGACTGGCCTTTTATGGCACCTCAGCAGGGAGGTGAGAAGGCGAAAGAGTGATTAAGGAGATTACTTGTCGAGCAGCTGTCATATGCCAGTGGCAGTGCTGACGGTTACCACAGAGTGGTAAATATGGTTGCTTTAAGGGTCTGATTTCTTCTTTCTTCATATAAATCCTATATATTCACATGTGCAATTTTTTTGGAGAAGTTAAAAGTAGGAGTTTAAAGTAAATGCACTCATACATTGGTAACTAGATGTTGTTTTTAGATGCTCAGTTTGGCAGAGGTGACATGGCAGGCTGCAATCCTGTTTTGAATTTAGGTCACAGGACCACTCCTTTATTATATTTGGATCACAGATTGTGTCTTAAAAGAGTGAAGCAGACCTTACCTCTGTGGAGAATTCACAGTGAGCAAAAAAAAGCTCTGTCAGAAGACTTTTAGAGCGTAAACTGAGTGTAGCTACAGCAGAGTGAAACTTTCCAACTGATACAAGCCTGAAAACTTACTGTGAGTTTGGATTCTGCTAATAAAAGATGGAAAACTCACTTGTTTAGTATCCTTTCAAAACTTGACTCAAATACATCAAATTTGCTATTGCTACATACTGTAGCCCATGTTAGCATTATCAGCTGTTTAGACTAAGTAGGTTCACAAAGTTTCCCTAGAGAAACATTTGTGAGTTAGGAATCAAACTTTCCTTTACTCGCCAACAGCTGTTGAAAGCAACAATCTAGCTGTGGCTAATCTGGTCACTTTCCCCATAGCGGTCCACTGACAATCTTCCACGAAGACACAGCATTGTTGAGAGGGCGTGTTATGACCTCCTGTATTATAAAGATAAGATAAGATAATGATTTAAACTCTTGACAAGTGACAGTCACCAGTGGGTTTTTAAAGTTTTTGCACAGAGGAAACAAATGACACATTGTGTAGCCAGGCTAGCTTCCAGTTTCTACAGTATTTTAAGCCCGTTTCTCAAAATGATGAGCTATTTTTCAAATGGTCGGCAGCTGAAATCAAAGTCGTCTTGTTTGTCTTTTCTATTTAGTAGTATTTCTGCAGTAAACATAAGAACTTGGCGTGGAAAAACAGAGATAATGAGATGCAAAAAAGAAATAAATACATAAACAAGAATACAATTATTATTCTCATGTGACAGATGTTTTCATTACAGGGTGCCCTTTCAAAAATGTGTCTGGGATGATTCCCCATGTGACCATCTGCTGACTTATAAATACTCCCCAGTGTATTGATCATCCGATATATTTCTTCATTGGTCTGTTTGTTTGAATTCCACAGTGGCCAGCATCCAGAGACTTCCTGCAGTGTCTGTGATGACTGACATCAACTTCCCCATGAAGGGTCGTAAAGGCATGGTTGACTGGGCCAGAAACTCTGAAGATAAAGTAGTCATCCCAAAGGGCCTCTTTGTTTCCCAGTCAGCAGGTATGTGACTGAATATATTTCACAGAGCCGTCTACTCAGACACATCTTTCCTCACGGGTCTGAGCCACATAGACAGGCTTCACGCACAAACCTTATTTATTGTAGAATATACGGGTAAAGTTCATTTCTGTTTGAAATCAGCCGAAACATTTCAACATCTGCAGAGGAAGCTGTTGTATTAATGTGAGATAATGCATAGTGAATACATTAGGATGGAGTCAGTGGCCGCAGCTGAGGAATGGAAAATAAATATCTTGACATCTCAGCAAAAGCTGAATGATTTGAGGTGAATTGCTTTGAAAACGTACAATAAGACGTTCACACAGGCACATCAGTCTTGTGCAGTAGGTCTTTTACTTAAATATTTTATGCTGCACCACTTCTCGTTTTTGGAAAAAGTGAGGAAATGCTACAAGCCTTTGAACAAAGCCACTTTGCTTGCCTATGCTTGTTCTGTCACTGAGTTTTCCATCGACTCAGCACACTTTCACACAGCGCCAGTTGCCACTGTATATCCGGAGCCAGACAATTTGGTTAATTGGTGTAATCAGTCTTATCTGGAATATATCAAAGATAACAAAACAAGGGATTGATTTGGAATCTGTGCCATGCCCCTAATCCCAGCCACTCTAATTTGGACAATGTAAGACGCTGATTCTATAGAAGGCTTTAGCACTTCTCCCTCTGGAGTCGACAAAGCCTGTTGCAAAAAGTTGCAGAAAGTACTGTTTGTCAAAAATAAATCTTTATTTGTCAAAGTGTTATTGGCAGATCTATATTGGCACCACTCACTCGCAAGTGTTACTCTCAATTACAACTTCCATGAATTATGAATGCCATGTTATTGGAATACAAAACTGGAAAGTATCAAATATATAAGTAAGAACATTTTGAATATTTACTTTTTAACCTAAAATCTGGTAAGAATATCCAAAAACACTATGAGCAAATGTTTTACAATAGTGTTAATTGATGCTTTATTTTCTCCGTTAGATATGGAAGGATCACCGGTCTTCATTTTAGGAACAGTTCTTTACAAGACTCTTGGACTCATGCTGCCTTCACCAAAGTAAGCACAGCATATTTTCTTGTCTGTATTTTCTGGTCGGCTGGCAAGAAGAAATATGAGACTGATTTAATCCTTTGGAAGCAGCAGAGGTGTCCATTTTTATTCAAAATAGTAGATCAAGTTTTAAAAGCAGACTGTGCCTGACTCCTGTGTCCCTGAAACGCTCCACTGTAAAAGCATGAAATTAAAAGTTTCACACCGGAACAAAGACAAACTCTAATTGTTATGCTGCCATTGTTGTATTTTTATACTCTGAGATAAAGCTGACAATTTTGAGATTTCTTTCAGTTGGTAATTCTTCTTATTTGGTTACTGCTAACGAAGGTCTGCTCTTTTCAATGTATTTGCAATAGCGCTATTTTTAGAAAAAGGAAAAATACTACTGTAGCCTGGAATATATACTTATTTGATGATCACATTAGTGCTTGGAAAAAGCAGTGGGATGTCCCAAACAAACACCTGTCAGACCCCAATCAACAAGTACCTGGCACAAATGTCCAAGGACGGAGCGGTCAGCCCAGGATTGGCCAGGCCAGCTGTCGCAGGTGGAGCAGCCGCTCTCCTGTGTGCACACGGAGCTCTCTCTCTCTCTTGGTGGATAAGCCGAGCATCCATTTGCCAAATTTTAGGCTTGTGAAGCTTCAAATAAGAAAGTAACTTTCATGCCAGTAAATGTCAGGAGTGTCTCGGTGCACTCCGAGTGGGGAATTGAAGAACCTCTCCATTTTCCTTATTGATTTCCAGTTTAGAATAAGTTCAGAAAACTGACTCGTATCACATGAAAAAGTCCGACAAAAAATGTTCTCAGCTCAAGTGGTGCCTCTAGGACAAGGGGGCTGCTGCAGTCTCACCTCCACTCCCTTTGTGAGGTTGACAGTTTTCTTTCTTGTTGGAAGTGCTCATGGATTTCAGCTTCTAATAAGAATATTCTGTCAACCACACAATAGCAGGAGATGGTTTCTGAAGCAGGACTAGACTGCCAGATTTTAAAAAGCGTAGGATACAAAGAAACAGTCGCATTCAGCTGAGGTGAGCCTTTGATTTGCACTCTCTGATTCCAGGTCTGCTTGGATGTTTCCAACAAGTGGCAAACATCCTATACAGCTGCTTTGACGTCTAATGGGCAGCCCCTTTAAGCCTGCCTGTTATTGAGTATGTGATGTTAGGGTTAGCATTCAGCACAAGCAGCACAAGAGAAAACACCTCAGACTAATACTCAGCTAGTTTAAAAATGTATTTGAAGAAGTTGCACCATACATTTTAGATAACTAGATTACCCAAAGGAGGGAAAGTTTAAATTCAAAATATGTGCACAAAATCTTCTCAGAAACCCGAAATCAGGTTTTAATACTAGCGTTCCATATAGATCCCACGTGAGACTCACAGTCTGCATTCAAATCTAATCCATAAGCATTAAGGCATCTTCACACAACATAAAAAGAATCCTCAGGTGTTTCAAGTGAAATCAAGGTCAAGGCTTTTAACGCACAATATTCATCTTTCATATCCATAAATGTGAATGTAACTTTTATAAGAACCCTAACACAGCTAAGATGATGTATGAAAGCCAAACCTCTGCGTTACCACATTGTCTCAGAACAAAATAGGTTGTTCAGTGTTTGACATGTGTGAGCAACATCTAAGATTTTAGATTTGTTTTTCTAACATTTTATTCCGGCACCTCTGTTTGACTCAGGAACCACACAGTTGTGAACTCCAAGGTCATCGCTGTGACTGTGAGACCCGAGCCCAAGGCGACGGAGTCCCACATGGAGATTGAATTGGCTCACCTGGCAAATGTAAGCACCGCAGTCACTCTCGTCCTGTCTGACATCTTCATACTGACAACACCAAATAAAAAATCATGTTTTCACCTTTGAGTGTTGCTTTTCATGTTAGTTTCACCATAAAAGATGAAAGGTTGCCCTCGCGGCACTGCCAAAAAAAAAAAAAAAAGCGTTCTTTATCTGTTGACTGGATGTTCTATGACAATGACCAGTGCACATATTATCTCCCATTAGCCAGCATACAATGGCAGTTAATTGGCTCAATAATTAATTTGCAAGCACCCGGGTATCAGGAGAGTGCACTGCAGTCAGATAATTACAAGGACAAACCCTTTTATGATCCAGGCCTTTCTTTTATTCTTCTTGGATATAAAATGCATGTGAGTCTGAATGGGTCAGTAAACATGTGTATGTGTGTGTGTGTGTGTGTGTGTGTGTGTGTATGCATGATAGGGTAATATACACTTCAAATGATGGTTTCTGTGATCCATGAATTGCATTTCCAAGATCTACATTGCATGACAAATATGCAGTTGGTTTATAATGATGGGGATGATAATGATGTTCAATTGTCATCATAATTTACATAATTTAGTAAACCTCTTTGTGCTTTGTCTGTCCTCCAGGGAACAATGCACCCTTACTGTGCACTGTGGGACAGCACCATAATGTAAGTAGGCATGCACTTTATTTTTGTTACTTAACATAAAGGATATTAATATTGTTTTACCCAAATGTTGTGGTACTTATAGAAGCTGAGCTATATATATATATATATATATATATATATATATATACACATATATATTTTGCATTGGAATAACTGGTAGTTCAGTTTGTCCTCTGTGTCACTGAGTTCACTATATGTTGTCATGGTTTCGTCAAGACCCTCATTTCGATATGAGTCACTCATGAGTCATACGTTCCCTCCTATATCGCAGTTATGGACATTCGTAAGGCTGAGCTCCTCTATATAGAATATTGAGTTAAGGACAAATTAGTAGTATGTGTTGGTTTCAGCAGACCTATTTCTCCTCTGAATGTTGATGAGGAATCTTCCAGAGATACAAACAGGCCAGACAGCCTCCTGCTCGAGGTGCTTAAGCAGTCCAGCAGTCATAAATACTGCAGAATTATATAACATGGCAAAAAAACATGATCAGGGAGATAAATAAAAAACGCCAAAAACAACATTTGAGCATCAAGAAAGTTCATGTATCGTGATGTGATACTGCAGTGTAACGTGTTCTCATTAATCTGTCCACACCCGACGCATTTACACTTCTTATTAATGCTTTTCTTAAACTTGAGTCGGCTGCCTGATGCATAGCCTTTGAAGTTGGGCTTGTTTTTCCAGAGTCTAGAGTTGTGATGCTTGTCACCTTGTTTGCAGTGGAATGATTTTTGTTTTTTGCACAGTTAACATTTGACAGCAATGTTCTTGTTATGGTGTCACTCGTTAAAAACCAAAGTTGTTGGAGCATTTCCTCCCAGAGAAAGTCAGCTTTTGTTGCCGTGTTGGAGTGAAGCCTGTTTGCTGCCTCAGCTTGGAAGCGACTATTTGCTAATTACACTAAAACTATGGGAATAATAGTGAATCACTATCGATTATTTATTAGATATCAGCCTTAAAATATTGATTGTAGTAATATTTGTGTTACTATTTATAGCCAGCAGTTTTAGGGTAGTAGCTATTATGTATTTCCCCTCTGTAATTGTGTCCATATACTGTAGCAGTTTTAATTGTTGGTGGAAGGGTCGCTCTCCCTGTGTGGGATTCAAATGCGTACCCATGCAGAGGACTGACAGTGGATGATGCATGTGTGCACTGGAGCAGCTGCAGGAGACAAACTCGGGTGCTTTGCATGTCACGTGCACTAATGTGCGAGAACACATGTGGTGTCAGACGACAATGTGCTGAAGACCCTCGTGCTTTGTTTGGGTGCGCTGTAAACAGACACAGGGAGTTGCTCTCCTTCTGTTGCATTTCTGACAAAGTACAGTAGCTGCTCAAGGCGTGTTTGCTTCCCCCAGTGGTCGATTTGTATGTGTTTTTTTTTTTTATAACCCAACTCAAGGACCTGTGTTATTAAAAGCTACTCATTGTTGCCACTAGCAACCAGAACTGAAATCTTTATCTTTACAACTTCATATTCTGCTATTTAAATGGATAAATTGTATAACAGCACCTAGACTGATACATCTATTTATCTGTAAAACAAGAATGATAACAACAAAATATTCCTGCATGCCTTCTCATAACACAGTCCTGCCTTTTGAAATAGATTTTAATCAAGGTCTCTTCTGTGTTATGTACTTACTCATGGATTTTCATGTGAAGTTGAATGAGCCGAGGATCCTGGAAATATATATTTGTTTCACATTTTGCTGTATTTATGGGAAACCTACTGTAACAGCGGCTGTGGATGAACCAGCTTTGGCAACAGCTAACTTTGAACTAGCATGTAAATTGTGCATGGTCTGTCCTCTATTGTGGTATTTGAGGGCAACTGGTCTATTTTTGAACAGCAAAGATACAACTGGGACAACTGTGCTCCATTCTCTTTCTCTGACTTTCACATACCAAGTGTTTAATATCAGCATTTTTCCTGCTTTACACTCTGTCATTTTAATCAGAGCACCACTGAATGAGTCCATGGTATGATTATCTTGTTCATTTCAAACAGTTGGCTCGTCCTATTACAGAGTAGCAGCCACTCTCAGGACTCATTGAGGGGGTAATAAACCATCTGTCAGCCATGTTGGCTCAAACCAAATGAGAGTGCTCACTGTAACAATTAGCAGAATGAAAATGTTGTTCACAAGTGGAGAGCTGTGTCCTTTGTGTTTGCCGTCGCATTGACTCGTTGCGGTCCAGACACAGAACATGAGAGAGAGTACTGAGCCGAACGCTGGAGGCAACTCCAGTGAAGCTGCGAGGCAGAGGCAGCTGCCACACCTGAGTCTCTGCTGCTTTATTTTCACCACAGGGCTGGCAAAAATATTCTTATATGATGACACAAGGAAGAGAACATCCATCCATCCATCCATCCATCCATCCATCCATACATACATACATACATATATACATGCATACATACATACATGGTCTAGATACATGCATTGGGAGTGTGCATCTGTGCTTGTCCTGTTTTTTCTGCAGTGCAAAATAAATGGGGGAATTTTGAATAAGATGCTATTAAAACTTATTAACTCATGTTTATTATATTTATTATTTTCTAATAAATTAAGGTTTAGGTTTAATGGGAATTAGATATATTAAAATTAATCTGTTAATCTGAGTGAAAATCAACCTGCAGAACAATTCAGAAAAACAATGACTTTGCATAACACTGGGCAGTAGTTTGTATGAGGAGAAAAAAAAACAATTAATTATGTATTTGTTTTGATTACATGATCCACAATTACATATGCATGTCCAATAATATTATACACTAAACTCTGCAAGGTAACTTTTTGTATAACCGCTCTTGTTTTTCATATTCAAATACATTTTGCCTTTATATTTTGTACTTTTAGAAAAGTGCAATGGTGAATCTAGAACTTTTAAATGATGGCATTAGTAGATATTACATAAGTAAAGGATCTCAGTAAATCATCCACCACTGATAATTTGCAATATTAAAAAAGAAGAAAAAGAACATATTTTTCATTTTAGATATTGGAAGAGAAATCAGTCTTGACAGCATAATTACTTCCCAAGTAATTTTCTTATTCTTTGCAAGTAAAATAAGCAGAATTACTCACCTGTCAGTGCTGCTGCTGTCAGTTTAATGACACGTGTGTCCTGGGATGGTCATGTTTTGACTCACTGTGGACCTCAGAGAACTGCAGAAGAGTCTGCAGTACCTGGCTGGCTCAGTGACCACCTTTTACCTGATGCTTGTTGGTTTTTACACTGCCATGAGCTACGTTTCGAAAAAATTAAAAATTAAAGTCTAAACTAAACTGAAACTTTTTAACGTAGAAAATAAATTAAATGCAGTAAAAAATAAGAGACAAATATAAATAAACATGCTGATATGCAACTCTGTGTTGTGGACCAAAAAAATACCCCACTGGAGCATCCAGAGAGCCAAAATCTTTTTCCATTTACTCTTGTCTGCAGCTCCACAGCACCAAATGTAAACAGGCCAGATGCATACACTTTTATTACTCTTTCAAAATGTCAATATTTTCATCTTTCAAACAAGCCTGAAATTACCAATATCCCACTACTGTGCCAGGGGTAAAAAAAAAAGAAAGAAAGAAAGAAAAAAAAAGAAATGCAACCCAGTGATTTCTAGTTCAGTAATCTGTCCTGTTGTGTTCAGAAATAAAAATCCACTGTCTGTTTGCACCCAGGTGAAAACAGCACTATTCGGTTATTTACACAGGCATGAAGAACCCAATGGCTCCCTGAGCACCTGTTTCTTTACAGGAAATACTGCACAAACTGTTGCAATGTGCTGTTTAATAATGAAGTGCCATACACCTTGGAATGATCTCCTTTGTGACTCATTGACGTTGTCCAGAGGAGCCTAAAACCAACGTGTAAATAGCCACTTCATCCATCAACCCAGTTAATAGCATAACAATAGCAAATAGCATTGTTAGCTATGGACACCTTGCTGCTAGTTTAATCTAAATATTGCATCTAATACCTAAATGTTTTATCAAAATGTCATAAAAATGTTGCATTATTGTGCGTCCAGCATGTGTAGAAATCTGATGAGATTCCAGCCTGCCTGAGCTCAGTACTCGTCGTTCTTTAAATGGCTCCGAAAGATTAATTAATCTCATTTTCGGCGCTATAATCACTTGTATAAATCCCAGCTCTTTGGTTATTCCACACTGCCACTAAACTTGTAGAAGAAGAAAATTACAGGATGACATTACAAGCCAGCTTTTTCTTCTTGGCATTCTCCTACAATTAGATGATTTTTAAATCTTTGTAAAGCGGCGCATGGAGAGCCATATGATCGTCTTTTCTGACTTTAGAATCACAGATGTTTTAGCATTCCCCTGTTGATAATCCAGCAGAGTCTTGTCGAGGCCAGACGTTAAGCTGAAAGGGACAACCTCCACCAGTGAGGACCTGTAGATCCTGAAACGGCTTGCCACATCAGGATTAACGGCATCTGAACCCTTCTTTGAAAACATCTTTCAAACCCAGGATTTTCACCGACTGCCGCATTTACCGCACCTCATTTTCACTTTTCCCAGATTTATTTCCCCTTATTCAATCTCATTGCTTCCCCGCAAAGCAATGTGGAGGTAATAAATTATGTCACATGTATAGTCTCCTTTGCGGTGCAGAGTAACCAAACAAATCCATATCTTTGTGGCCAAACATGTGTAATACATTTGTCATAGCTGCAGTTGTGTGAATTTAATATTTCCTCCTTTTAAAGTTGCAGAGTTTCTAGAATTGAATTAAATAACAATGGATGGCTCAGAGACCATGCAGGGCTAAGTAGTTTACTGGTGTGTTTAATTACTGTTTTAAATAATACAGCTTGTAAATATTATAAAGTCCTCTTAAATGAGTGGGCAATAACAACAAACTATTGAAAGATAATTTCATAATAGTAGAAAACCTGCTGACTAAAAACACCTTTGATTTTCAAACCTTTTGTTTGCCTCATTTTATAGTTGAAAAATGTTGGAATTCTTCTTTTACAAATGAAATACCTAAATGCAGTTGTGGTTTCTCAGATTATCTAGTGCTATACAGTTCATACTGTTAACAGTGGAATCAGAGCCTGCCTGCTAATCATTTACATGCCGAGGAAGGTGAAGCAGCTGTCACACTTTTAGGTTCTGCAAACATCTGGAGATCCTGGATCTAAGCCAAACAGGCCGCGCTAAACACTGCAGACTAAGGCAAAGCCTAACAACCAGGAGAAACCTCTGCTGCGAGCCGTGGCTCTCCACCAGGGTCCTAGTTTAAGCAGAAACAAGAATCCAGTCCGACTCTGAAGTGCAGTCACATATTACATTGGTTAGAAGTCACCACACTTTATGTGGACTCACACAATTGAAACTGAGCAGCCGAGTTCTGCAGCCACCCCTGACCTGGTTTTACAAATAACATGACACCCTGTGACAAGTCGAGGGAATTTCAGTATTAACATTACACACAGTAATGTACAGCGCATTAATGTTAAAGCAGAGACGGAGAGAAGTGTATTTTATTCATGAACATTTATTTGTGAATTATTAATGTCATTTTAATGCCATGCGTGAAAAGCTGGAGTCACATTATAATTAATAACAATTGTCTCCACTTTGATTCTTTTAATCTACGGCTGAAGTTTAAAGCTGCTTAAGGAGTTTGACAAGTTGTGTAAACAGTAGATTCACCTGCAGCTGGTGATGATAACACTGAGAATTTGCATCTCATCAGCTTTATCTCTCACTTGAACTTCCATCTTTGTAATTCTGCTGAGAGAGATCTCTAATGGGTTCCTCCCTTTGACGTCAAGCCTCTTTGACATTTTCATATCTGGGGTTAGCAGTTGTCAAACTTTTTCACATCATAGACGCTCAAACAGAAACGTTGGCTCCACGGATTTAATCAGATTGAGTCCCAGGAACCCTTTTATTGTTTTTTTTTTTTTTTTTTGCTTTTGAATGGAATCTGCCCACGCTGCAGATGAGACGATAACGATGAGAGCCTTGCGTTCTTTGTTTCGGGCAGACTGAGTTTGTTTTCAATCAGGACCTCTGGTTGTCCACTTCACAACGATCTCTGCTTTCGTGAGAAAAGACGTTGCCATGCAGCAGAAGCACAACCCTAATGCAAGGGATGTTTACAATAATTCTAAGCTTTGCCCAGCATGGACTCGTGATAGCCACTAACCATGTATTAGTTGACAGCAGGAGTGTGTTTGTGTGAGGGAGCACTGGGGTAAATCACATGTAAACCTCCCAAGATGGTTCATGAACTGTCACTACTTTGTCACTCCTTTTCAAAGTGATGTCCCACTCAGGATTAATAGGACCTTCCTTGCAACGTAAAAATAAACACTCTCTTTTTTATTCAGTTAACGCACACAGCGTGGCCCACAAGCTAATATAAATTGCCCGTCATCAAGAGATCCAAGATGGATGGAATATTTTCCCAGCATTGCCCCCACCCTCCTCCGCCTGTCATTGTGTGTCAGTCTTTCAAGACTTTATAAAATTGCTTGAAGTGCACACTCTCTAAGCCTCCAGCCCAGTGTCTGGCTAATCTAATGTGGGCATGCCAGGAATTTAAAGAGGTTTTTGAATGGTTATCCCTCATCCCAGGGAAACTGTGGTGAGCAAATCAGTTTCTTTTTTTCTTTTTTTTTGGTGATGACTGATGTGTGAGGACAACACAGGCTGAGAGGTTCGAGCCCAGTCTGGACATTTAGTCTATAAAGCTACGCCATTGTCTTCAGCTGGACAATCATGAGGTTACAGAGCTCCACTGTTTGACTCTAAAGGCCGCTCCTCTGATATTTGGATAAGTTATGAGTTTAGTAATAAGATCTCTATGGCTGGAGGAACTCAATCTGTCAAAGTTAAGTAAGGAGCACAAACCCAATAGTTTTTTAGCGTCTGCCTATCCCTGCTTCAGTTAGATGCATAGCTTTAAATACTGGATGCGCCTCAAGCTTTGTTGAGTTTTTATGCCACTCCGCTGTCACTTATCTTGACATGGAAATATGTTAAAATTGGAGCACGATCAAATTCTGTCAAAATCTCGATCCAGGAAGTTTGAACAAAAACTTGTCAAAAGCATCACAGCGAGGTTGGGAGGTGGTCAACAATCATAACAGTCATGTCATCAGTCTCACAGTGGTTAACATCAACACTGACACTTTCTTCCGGGGATGTTTTATATTCTAGGGCCACCAAGCCCCCCAACCCCCCCACCCCCCGATAAGGTCAGACAACACATCAAACATGGTGTCCATAAATCCCCAGTCTGGGATGTTCTCCTGTCAGCATCTCCCACAGGCACAGGCGAGAGGCAAACATCTAACAAGTCAGAAAAGTTAGAAACAGATCACCATGTTGAGGACAGGTCCCTCACTGGGGGAGCGATGGATTCATTGCAGTGTTATCAGGAAGTACAGGCATCACACATGCTATCAGTCATGTCACAACAAAAAAAAATCTGTATTGCTGAGAGGGTTTGCTCCTGAATGTGACAGTCATGTTTTGAGAGTGCAGCAGCACCATAGTCAAGAGTGATCTCAAGTGGGCAGCTGTGTGAAGGACAGGACTCTTGTTGGTCACCCAGAGACTTCATCATGGCCACTATTAAATGATGTTTTCACTTTTTTTTAAACCTTTTGAAGCCATGGCACAATTAAATGTTGTTTTCTATCATGGCCATCCTCCTGAGTACAGTAGCTGTAGTTTTAAAGAACGTAGCAGCCTGCAGCTTCTCATTTGGCTCAGGCTCAGTGAACAGCAGTTGTTTTTTCTGGCTAAAAACACATTTAATCTACGTTCAGAACTGGAAGCTCACAAGCTAGTCAGACACATCAACTAACGAGAATCTGCATAAAAATAACAGACCAAAGTATTGCTTAAAGTGAAGCTTAATTCTGCACCATTTTCTGCTCCTGCAGGTGTAGCCACTAAATAATAAAACTCCAACAATCATTCAGTGCAGTGCTTTGAGCGACCATCAGTGACATGTTTGTCTGTTTGTTTTTATCAGTGACTGGAGGTCATACGCTCCCATAAAGCTTTATGTTAGCCGTCTTTTCCCAGTTAACCAGGGCTCCTGTTGACCTACTAAACTGGGGTCTTTATTGCACCCACAGGTGCCTCATTGTAGCCACCCTTGTGACTGCCAGCAGTGGTGTTCTCTATCTTGCTTTCATTTGGCTTCTAAGGTAAAGCCAAAGAAATGCAATTACCATCAAACATAAATTGTTACAGAACATTTCTAACATCTATGCCATCTATGATATTAATGGAGGCTCTTGGAGTATCTGTATTCATATTATTCAGTGTAGCTCAATAATGTTACACCTATGAGGACCTGTTTGCTGCCGCAGACTTTACTTTTATTTATTATAGTGAAATGTCAGTGTTTGAACCTTCCCATATGAAACCGCTGGACAAATCCTTGAAATCCTCGGTCAGCAGAACTGCGCATTCATTATATTCTGATGTGATTCAGGAGTCCAGCGGATTCTCATGACTAATATTTCCTCGGCCACCTTCAGAGGTAATGGGCTTTGTAAGGTTACCTCTGTAATGACTGCATATTAAAGGCCACTTTTTACACTGCATTTACTTTTCTTGGTTCATTTTGATACTAATGGCATTTTTCCTAATGAGCTGTTTTTCATTTTTAATTTGCTGAAGCATCAGGAGTGTGGCGCACTGTAAGATATATGCTGCATGCATGCAAAGTAAAAACATGCATCAGTTATACATGCACAAAACAGTCAAAGCTCAAGAAACAGAGGAGATGGGAGTGGGTGGGGGGGTGGGGTGGGGAGGCAAGGAAATATGGTTAGGCTTCTTTTATTGTTTTATGACTGTGCACAGACAGCCCAGACTTGTGGTTGGCCCTGGTTGAAAATTTGCAAACTGGCTCCACAGTTCCCCTTCCAGGAATGATAAATATTGCTGCCATATTGATCAAATGACAAAGCAGGATTGCCTCACACAGCAAGAGGCCACTTGGCCCCACAAATCAACTGCAAGTGAGCTTTATATCGCGCTAAATCAGAGGTATGAATCTTGTTTGTTTTGAAATGAGCAGGGATGAAGACAGTCAGGTGTCTTACATGACAACAGGTGCTTGCTGGAAGCGTTTGTGCCACGAATCTTAACATCACATCAGGTGTTGCGGCAAAAAAAAATGGCTGAGCTCCGATCACGATCCTGATCGATATGTGTTGTCAAAAGTTTCAAGTGAGATATATAATCAATGAGGATGATTCTTGTGCAGATTAAAAAAAAAAGGAGTGGGGGCGAATGACAAATGGAAGAGAGGCGCTCCTTTCATTTCACCTACTAGTGGTGTGAAGTGGGGAACTGGCTGCAACCATTCGCGCTGCTTCCGCGGGGTGGTCTTAGTTCTGCAGTGTGTTTTGTCTTTCTAAAGCGCCTTCCGCGCCGAGGAGCGACAAGTCTTCTGTAAAAAAAAAAATGGTTTTCAGGAATCACCCAAAAGCAACATTTATTCCCGTCATATCGTCAGAGCTGCAGGACAATAAACAGATCCTGCGACAGCGTGCGTTGATTTTTTTTTTCATTGTATCAGCCTCCCCCTCTCACGCCAGCAGAGAGGAACAGAGTATCAGTCTGATGCTGTCCACCGTTTCCAGGGTGAAAATCCCCCTAAGGAAGCATTCAAAAGCTGCTAATTAAAACAGCTGAGGGGCAAAAATCAAGCGCAAAGGAGGAGAGGAAAAAAGGCAGGATAACAGGGGCATTGTGAGGAGAGAAAAAGGAGGAATACAGTCGTTTTTTTTTTTTTAGGGGGGGTAATCTAAAGGAATAGGAAATCACGCAGGAAGACGTGCAGGTAAATATGAACCGCTCTGATCTCTAAGCATTATGTGAAGGGGGTGGGGGGTGGATGAGAGGGGGGATGATGGTGTTTTGATATCAGTCGTTGGTATTTGTGTGCGTATGGCGAATCAATCAGCACTGGTCTGCTTGGACAGCTCCGTGCGTCCCCCCCCCCCCCCCCCCCCCCCCCCTCCCCCTCCTCCGTGTCTCTGCCTCTCCATCTCTGCTCCAGCTGAAATGCTGCGTGGAGCCACACGACAGCCGTGTCGATGTGTCTATTCGCTATTTTTATACCTACATATATATTTTATGTAATAGCCCTTATGGATCTATAGCTGTCGATTGAAACGCATCATGATTTTTTTTTATTTGTTATTTTATTTATTTTTGTAAAGCACGATGCGATGCCGATAAGTCCTGTGTGAAGTCGTGCCACCGCTGGAACTAAAACCTCTAATTGCCTCTGCCTTCTTGCAGGAACGATTCTTGGGGAGCCTGGTCCACAAAAGGATGTAAAACGGTGCTCACAGATGCATCCCATACAAAATGCTTATGTGATCGTGTATCTACCTTCGCCATTTTGGCTCAGCAACCAAGAGAAATAGTAAGTAGGCTATTGATCTGTTATTCAGTGTGGGTTTTATAGGCTAATGTAAAGGAGAAACGCTGCCTGAGTGTGTGTGTGTGTGTGTGTGTGTTTGTGTGTGTGTGTGTTGGTGCGAATGGAAATTGAATCTTTGGTGTGCTAATCCTGTTAAATAGTAATTCAGCGGTAAGGGAGATTGTGGGGGATATTTTCTAGTTTGCACATAGATTTAGATAACTCTGTGTGCGCGCGTGCACGCGTGAGGGTGTGTGCATGCTGATGCTTGTGTCAGTGTCTCTTCTCCTCCATCAAATGCACAATGTAGCTCAGGTTAAAGGGTAAAAAAAAAAAAAAGTTTCATATTTAACATTATGATGCTGTTTTTTCGTTCTTTGTGTATCTGCCATCAGAGGAGATGTGGCAGGCTCTGTACTGTAGCAGTGGGGCTTCTTACACCTTGGTTTTCATTCTCATGTGCTGAAATTAGCCTCCTGTAAGGGAACCAGGAGCCTGTAATTTCATGAGAAGATAAAGTAATTAACAATGAGAACATGGAGTACTTACACCGTGGCCTCTGCATTAGCAGGAATTCAGATATCACAAATACATCTATTTCCTGCTTCTCTCAGGCCCTGAAGCATTCAACAGCAGAATGACACACATTGACTTGGACATGATGGAAGTGCATTTTTTATTGATGATGATTCACTCAGGCCAAGTGTATGTTTTGTCTGAGCTACATTGGTTTGTAAGGAGGTGTCTCCAGATTGCAGGCCTGTGATTGGCCAGATACATAATTTCAAATGTGACTGGAGAAAAACAACAAAAGAAGAAAGAATCAAAAAGAGACATCACTTTGATACAACTGCAGTGTCTTTGCTTCAGTGTCCATTCATCCTTTTGTCATGTAATTTCCAGCACAGAGAGGTGGAAAGTTTTTGGACATGTATCTGTGCTCTCTATAACACCCTTGAAGCCCACACACACACCTCAACACACACACAGTACATTAAAGAAAGCCACCGTGGAGTATTCAGATCGGCAGAGGTTGTTTTGATTGGTTCCCTCACTGGGCAACAATAATGATTAACTGTTCTGCATGAACCACATCCAACCTCCCACTGACTGGTTTGTCTTGCTCTGTCTCCTCCACAGACCATGGACTACTCAGGGGTCCCATCTGTGACATTGATAGTTGGCTGTGGTCTGTCCTGCCTCGCCTTGATCACGTTGGCAGTGATATACGCTGTGCTGTGGAGGTGAGGGCTTCAGCCATATGACGACGTAATGTTGTAGGTCTTTGCAGGTACAAAATGAAGAAATGCACTGATTTGGTTTGTTTTTCTGGTTTTTCTTCAGATATATCCGCTCTGAACGATCCATCATCCTGCTCAACTTCTGCTTGTCTATAATCTGCTCCAACATACTGATCCTGGTTGGACAAACACAGACCCACAATGAGGTAAGTCTCATTTAAGGTTTTATTCAGCACAGTAAATAAGGTGTGAAAGTCTAATGGGTGTTTAATACACCAAAGAGTTCAGCTAGAAGGATTCAAGTGACACTTCACAGTGTGGCCTTGGATAGGGCTCAGTGCACTCCAGGTGTGTATATGCAGTGTGTGAATGTGTTGTGACAGCTGCACACTGCTACAGTGTGCTGTAGAGAATATTAGGAAGTTCTTCATGATTTTTCAAATGCAAGCAGAAGTGGAAAAACTCAAACTCTATTCACCTGCTCCATGTCACTTTTGGAAAACGTTGATCAACTTTTCTCCTGTTTTGAAAAGGCTGAGATTTGAATCAGTTGCGAGTCTCATTCCTGATTTGCCAGATGTTTTATTGACAATATAGTGCCTTTTGTGTGCCAGATGTTAGCACTGCCATTGAGAGCATAAAAACACAAATATAACAGTTAGATCATAGCCTCTTTGAAGCAAATCACTCATTTTCTTTTGGTGCACTTGCACTAAGGAGCCTTTCATTTTTTCATCCAAATGGAAAATAAAGTGTTTCTAATACCTCCGTTAGATGTAGCTCCTCTTTGTGTTGGCTCAGGACCATTGGTCTTTACACAGGTGTTCAATTGTCCTTTGGTAAACTTGAGACAACCTCAATCTGTTGGCACTGAGACAATGATGATCTTATTTGCAATTAAAAATTGTGGAGCTATAAAGAGGAAAAAGAAAAGAAAATGAAATAAATAAATGACAGAAAGGGGACAGTCAGATCACTTTGAGACGAAATACTGGCGCTGGTTTTATTGCTGTGATTCAAATGTGAAGCACTGCAATCATTAACAAGTCAGAAAAGGCATTTGGCAGTTAAGGAGATTCAACGGCGTAGGAGCAGGAAAGCAGACATGATGCACACCAGGAGACATGGCGCACTGGTCAATCAGAGACTAATGAAATTATTGTGATGCCGCCCCAAAAGGATCCTGTAATTGTGACACTAAAGAGCAGCTTCAAAGTCATACTTGGATCTGCTGTGCAGCCTGCATCACCACAGTCACACAAAAACCATCACAGGGCCATAAGAAACATTTCTGTTGTTGTTCAGATGTCAATGAGAACTGAGCTTCTGATCAAGTCAGCAGGATTTTCAAAAGGACGTCTGTCACGGCTAAAGGAGGCCCGCTTCCAATAAATATGTATCACTTCCTCTGTCCGGCTTTGTAACTGGCCAGTAAACAAGTGGCTAATGTAAAAGATTGTTTGACAAACAATGGTTGGGATTTACAAGCTGCCCACACAGATGCACTTCTCAGTCATTTGGCAGCACTACAGAATGACACATTGTCCAATTACACAGGCCTTTATTGTGTAACCCTATTCTCAGTATACCTGTACCTTTTTGTACCGAGCTCATTGTGTCCAATTCCCTGCTGCTGCTACTTACTGATTCATTCTCTGCAGGTTTTAAAGCCAAAAATATTTTAAACCTGCAGATATAAACTGTACCTTTGTGATATTCCATCATTACACATGCATTTGTTGGTGTTATGAAGCATGGCTTATTACACTGTGCTGATAGGTATGACTTATTCTGGGAGCAGATGGGCCCACCAGCAGTTGGGGGCTCGTATTGGACCAGACCCTGGTCAAAATGCCTCCTCCTGCAAAATCTCTCATGTTCAGTGAAAAGGGAAGCAACAGTATTGACTGAATGAACAAAAGTGCGTTTTGTGAAATGTCTGGTTTTGGTTTAAATGTGAACAAAACTGTGAACAGAAGCTGAATAAAGATCATTATAGTCTCATAAGAAAAAAACAAACAGCATCCACACATGATAAGTTCATCTGTTTCCTCGCTGGCCCTTATATATCTGGCACACAGTAGTAAGCACGACTATGAATGCACAAAGCTTCGGGGCATTTTTAAAGCTGAGCTGATTTGAAGCCTTGTCAGATTTAATCAGGGCTCCAGTCATCTCCTGTCTTGATTATGAGGACCACCACTTAACATAGAAATACTCACTTGGCATGCTTCTAATAGGATATCTGTCTGCTAAATCTGCACAGAGATTATGTGGTTTTTAGAAAAATCCACTGACACACTGGAGATGTCATTTCAACGTCTCTCCAAGTAACTCAACAGTCTACCTTGACTGGCTCACCGGGTGCCAAATTAAAGCAGCATTGACTAATTTCATCAAAATGGACCAACATTGTTATTGCTACCGATCATTAAATCTGAACTTATTAGTGTTTTTATATTAACATGGATCAGATGGTCTGTAAAGTAGGATTAAAAACCCTTTAGGAGTTATCACCCACCATTAGCAGTTCCCATCATGCTGAAGGAGCATTTTAGCACCTTTGAGCTCATTGTCTTAGCATTACAGCCAGCAGATTTTCATGTTTTGGTTCACTCTGATGGCCTTGTTGTTGCTGTTTTCAGTGATGGTATATCTGATATTCCTACACCAGACCAAGGCAGCGACCAGCTGGTTAACATGGAAAAACATTTAGCCACTGAAGAAGTGATTATTTCCCTTAGGAATGAGCGGCGACCTTAAACATAACCCCAAATAAATGCTAACATTTTTCTCTTCCATGTCCCTTCATCATCAATAGACAAATATCTTGTTGTGGCTCTAGTCAGGTTTGTAAGCTGCATTTGTCTTGTTGATCTCCGTGGTGCTATATATATACATCTATGTATATAACGAGGACAATGTACGTATTACTATAATTCCTTTGTTCTGTCTCAAATGCGTCTTTCCCATTGTAATAATATTTGAGAACTATTTCATGTGTTTGATCAGACATACTGTAGAACCCAGTGTTTGAGCGGTGGGCCAGCAAGACGAGGAAACATAGCCCCTGTGTGGGTTTAATTGCCATGCTGCCTGACACTGCCTCACTTGTTTTTCCTCCAACTCTTGTAAGAAGTGCATATAATTGGCTCCACTGTTTGTGGATTCAGAATGGCTCATCGTCTAATAGAAATCATCTCTTTGCTGTAGAGGTGTCCTCTGGGAGCAGGAAGTCAGTGAGTCACCTTTGGCTGTCTATGCTTTTTCCTTTGTCCTCTCTCATTGTTCATCTTGGTTTATGGAAAGAGGACAAACAAAGAGGAGCAGGCACTGTTGGTTTTACCAGGGGAAATACAGACGGGTGTCAGATTAATGGAAAAACCAACATTAAGTGTTTTAGTAAGGTGTTTGGCCACATCGTGCTGCCAGAACAGCTTCAGTGCTGAGTGGCGTTGGTGCTACAGGTCTCTGATCCAAGATATGGTGTTTTGATAGTGGTGGTGGTGGAGAGCACTGTCAACACGTTGGTAAAAAATCTCCCATAGGCGATGACTACTTAGAACACCTTGTATTGATTAGTGACATGTGGACCTGAACCATGCCAGCAAAGTTCCCCCCTCCCACACATAACAGAACCACTGGGTCCCTTCACTGTATTGATAAAGCATTCAGGCCTGGACCTTTTTCTTGGTGTACACCACACATTCACTCACCCACTAGTAGAGAAAATGGTGGAGGATGACTCATCTGACCATATCATTTTTTTTCCACATCTCAGTAAACCAGCACTTATGTTTTTTTGCACCACTGAACTCTCAAACCTGTATTCATCTTTGAATGAAGGCTTTATGCTCTGCAGCCCTACTGTAATGTCTCCCTCTATGTATTTGTTGGACTGGTTTTTACATATTCTCATTACATCTTGCATTGACATTATCAGTCTCCTGAGGAAGAGCTGTTCTTCAGTTTTTCCTTGAATATCACATCAATGCACGAGCATCACAGTCATCAAATGTGCACTGTTGACCAGAATTTAGTTCATGTCGTTCCCATAGATCTAAATGCAGATGTCTCTTAATCCACCTTTTCTATTCATATACAAACTAGTTAGTTGATATTCTCTGTGGCTGAAGCTCTTGTATTGAATGTCACTAGCTTATATAGTCCTCCTTAACACAGACACTAGGGGAAAAAAAAAAAAGTACACCACATCTGCTCTTGACTTTTGGACAGTTAAATGCCCTGATACATTTAAGATCCACAAAATGATCTTTAGTTTAAATGCTGCATGTCATATCTCAGCCAAGGTGAGTTAAATATACTTTGAATTATTATTATTATTATTATTATTATTATTATTATTAAGGTTTCTGTTTTAATTAATTCTCTATTTAAACTAAATCTACTCTATGACATTAAATCCAATGTAGGATGTTAGTAAACGTAGCTGCAACAGTAGCCGATAGATGTAGAAATGGCAAATCAACTGCAATGGGAAAAACAAAAACTGGATTGTGTTTTTAAAAAGTTAAGTTTTAAACGTAAAAAGAAAAAAGTCAAAGTTAAATCTAGTGGGTAAATGAACTGTGAGTATAAACAGCTAAAATCAACAGGCAGCTCTTTCTCACACGCTTGTTAACAGCAGGAATCCTCTGGTGAGGTCCAGCAACACAGTGTATGCATTGTTTAAAGCCTTACGAGTGTTACATATTCAGTTTAAGTAGGCAGAGGAAGAAGTTGGTTAAATATACACTATGCACCTCAGGTTGGTGTGAGGTACCTCCACAGAACAGGAAGCAGAAATAGGCATTTTATGACTCTGGTGTGCAAAGTTGGTGCTTTTTGTTGAGTGTTTTCTCTGGAGTTCAACAACACTTTGCCATCATCACTTTCCTATTTGAAGCTTCATTGTCCTCCACCCAAGCACCTGCTGTATAAATCATTGGGGCACTTGTTGCTTGCCGCCCCCTCCCACACTGATTCAGAGCAATTGGGAAGATAAAAGTCAGGTTATAAGGTTTGGTTCAGTTCTTCAAAGAACCTTAGACATGGTGCAATTAATGTGCTTGTCCTGCAGCAAGCAAATTCTGAGATAGGTGGCTATTGTAATAATAGTGACAAATGCATATTAAAAGTTGCACTGGTAACTGACAGGAAAGTTTGCTGCATTCTTAAACAGCCAGTTAATGAATCTGTAAATAATGTAAATAACAAAGTAATGAATAGTGATTGGCAAATAAAAATTCCTCTAAGGAATTTAATTTAATCACCAAGTCAATTTTGGTTTAATCCAAATATGAAGAGGGCGTTCTGAGCAAAACTGAAATCCCATTTTATGTTTCACTTCAACAACACTTTCATTCGAGAGGCCTGTCATTGCATTATGAGACAGAGTGTGCAACAGTTTATGGCAATTAGCCTCCCAGTTCTTAATATCTGAAAAAGCTTTGAGGCTTGTTTCAGACATGCAGTCAGAGTTTAGTCAGTGAGAAATTTTTCAAATATCTCGTCCTGACCTTAAACTGCCATTACTGAACTGGCCCGAAGTACATCCCAGCACTCCCTAATCTTACCTTCATGTCTATCAGCTCTGCAAGGTTTTAATGTGGTCCCTTCCTCGGTTCCTCTGTTTCCATGGATACTGACACAGTGCGCTCAACATCTCCCGGCATTTGCCTTTCTAAAGGGCAGTGTGAACTCTAGGTTTCAACCTCATTTTTGTATAACTGCCTACGTCCATCCATAGCTATCTAATGCACCTTTCTCTCTTTTCAGACAAGGAGTTGTTGTATTTCTTTCATTTTCAAGCACTAATGAGATCAGATGGTATAGGCACCCAAGTGAACCGTGAAACATAACGGCTGCATATGACCTGTTTCCAAGAAACAAGGCAGACTCTATTTTCAGCACCTTGAACAGCACATGAGCAACAGCACCACTAGAATTAGCCATGGATACGTGGCTACATGGGGTATAGCTGCCGAATGTGACAGACTCACATAGTGCTGCCTCCTTTACTGGCAAGTAAACTCATGATAAATATGAAAAATAGCTGTTTTTATAATGATTTGTCATGTTTTCCCAATGATAATTACACACAACATAGCATTCAAATATACAGCTCACTGAGGTCAGTTCAGTTCAATTGGAAAAGAAGAAGATACTTTATGATAGCATAGTACACCATTGCTTAGTCAAAGCTTGTTAGGCAAAGATTTATGGCAAAGAGTATGTTTGTGATATCTGCGAAAAAGCAGCTGCACACACCTGTAATTACCTCATGAGCAGGTGGCAGTGTGTCATGGGAACTTCACGTACTTTGATTTGATGTGTTGCTCTGACACTTTCATCTCTGCAGCATCAGCAGCTCTGAAAGTGTCATAAGTCAAACAAAGTCTATCACTGAAGTTGAATTTCATCACTGAACACAATTCTCATGAGTTTATAATAAAGGTAAACACGTGAAATATGGTTAACCTTTAATTTATGAATCCGTCCTGATGTCTGTATCTCTAAAGCTCAAAATGTCAAAGCAGACTGTTAAAGTGGGACCATAAAAGATTTTGGCAAATACAGGAGTATTTTAAAGGGCCTGAATTTTTTAGCACTGAAGTATCAGAATCTGCCAAAACTGATTGTATTATACTTTGATAACGTAGTCCTCACATTTTATGCCACCATGATGGCATAAAATACTTTCCCAGCAGACACTTGAGATAAAGTATGGGATAATACCATGCACAGTGCACTTGAATGTATCTGGCATGAGTGTCCATACATGTTTTCTACATGAATCCACATTTACAGTACAGTAATTATATCCCCGTGTGGGTGTAGGTAAACAGAATTTGCCCCTTCCTGGGTATGAGGTAAAGATTATTGTTTTGTATGAACCCCGTGAACACCACAGGGGGTGGATGGATTTAGTGTGGTTTTCTCAGTGGGGATGTAAAGTGCACAGGCGATCTCACAGTATGGTGAGGACGCCCTGGGACGAGATGATACACTTCAGTGTTCTCCCTCTTTGTGCAGCCTCTCTCAGATTAGCCCAGCTTCACACTGCAAACAATCTGAAGCAAAGAAAAAACTTAATCTCCTCTCGCTCACAAATGTCGGCACGCAATGACAAAATTCTTAAGGATACTTCTCTGTGTCCTAATCCCTGCTCCCGCAATCCCATTTTGCCGATGCCTCACCGTGGAAAAAAGATGGACAAGCTAATGAAGCTGAAAAGTACTGCTATGTTGTCAAACCTGAATGCAATTGGCCGCCTGCGATGCACGCGTGTGCATTCGGTGTCATTCCAGCGGTGTTGTGGTGCGTCCGCCCTCCTCTCGGTGTAAAACAGTTGACCTTGGCTCACATGCCTCCAGGTGGGATCCTGAGCATACTAATGAGGGTTAGTGCAGAGGAATGCTACACCATGGCTTTTCTGTGTCAGCCAGCCTGGCTCTGATCTTTACTACTGTTGCCACCTCTGCTTGCTGCAGTTCAAACTGATGCTTTTGTTTCATTCAGCGAAACAGGATGGCACTCCAGTGGACAGTCTAGACTGCTGGTGCTGAGAGAATGGTTCAAGGAAATAATGAAATATCAATTATGATCAATGTGTATCTGCAGGGAGACTCCTGCTTTTCTGCAGTGGAAATGTGCCTGTGTCACAGCTGCACCTCCATTTTCATCCGAGCTGTGGTTTACTAGTAAGCTGCATTTCTGGAAATGTAATGAATCTGTCTGTCTCCTGACACTTTCTTTCTGTATTAACAGGGTGTCTGCATCATGACAACAGCCTTTCTGCACTTCTTCTTCTTGGCATCGTTCTGCTGGGTCCTCACAGAAGCTTGGCAGTCGTACATGGCAGTGACGGGAAAGGTTCGGACCAGGCTCATCCGCAAGCGCTTTCTGTGCCTGGGCTGGGGTAAGTAAACAGCATGTTTCCCTAAACCTCTCCATTATCTCCCATTATACCTCGCAGCTGCCATTTTATCTCAAGGTCTCTGGCTTAGGTGTCTTTCCAACTAACTGTCTCCTCGGTCCGCTATTCTCATCCTCTCTGTGGGGCAGCCAGATCTTCATCCTATCAGGCTCTTTGTTGTGATGCTTTTGTGCTCCAGTCAAGCTCTCTGAGGGCTGGGTAAATGAAACCGGCCTTGAGCACTGGGGTGGTAGAGAAAGAGAGACAGACTGATGCAGCTCTAACATAGCAGGTTGTGATGACCTTACGTCTGATAAAGAGGGTGTGAGTGGAGCATTTACACTGCAGCAGAATACATTTTATCTGATCCCCTCAGAAATGGGAGTTCAGGGGGATGAGATGTTTAGAGAGGGGTATTGAATTTCTGCCTTGCATGTTCTCAAACGCTTTGCAGCATCTAATGTTCAGTTACATTTAAATCACAGAGCAAATACAGGTAGCAACGTGCTGTATTTATAATCTGTACTGACAGATTTTTAAGTCTGTGTTCTTTGATAATTAAGCTCCTACTGTTTCCCACACTGAGATCCCTATGCTCCAATATCACACCACAAAAAAAGGTAAAATAACCACAATTACACATCCTTGTGAATTGCAGTGCACATGGATATCTGTCAATTAACACTTGCAGGCAAAGTATCTGTGGGAGAATTTTCCAGATTTGCGATTGTCAGATTTTCTTCTTCATTTGATAAATGTCAGTATGAATCTTCATCCAACGGCGTTTTTCTTACAACTAGAAATCTCTCCTTTAAAAGAAAAAAAAATCAATTTGATTATGAAAGAGCCCACACTCATTCTTCTTGTTACCTAGCAACAAACAAGGCTCTCTTAGTCATTGCAGTGGCACTGCTCGCCGCAAAAAAAAAAAAAAAAAAGAAAAAGAAATGGACAAAGGCTGTTCTACAATCACGTAGATTTCTATTTCTACAAAACATCATCACAGACAATATAATGATAGCATCTCATTGTGTGATAATAAAGATGCACTCGATGGTATGAATGTTATTTTACATGTAATGGAGTTGGAAATGAAGAGGCTCTACAGATTACCACCTGTATTCAAGAAAACAAAGAATGTTTTCCAAGCTGATTTCATAAGCGACATGTGGTGCATGGTACCTGTTGTCTCTTAATTCAGCCTGTTTGAAGTGTGGCATCTCCGCCAGGCTGTTGCCTGCGTGGTGATTTATGACATGCTTGCGTACACTCGGCACTCTTTACCTCTTCAGCACTGCAGAGAGGCACTGGATGGCCACAGGGTCTTCGCCTCGTGCCTCCAGGAAACTGATTACATCAATAGCACCTGCCTGTGCCGCTCTGAGAGAAAAAGCCTTAATATTCTGAGCACACAGTAGTAAGGACCGAATCCATTACACCGATCCATAATGAGGAGTCATACTGCTAAAAAAAAAAAAAAAAACATTCCTTCACATAGAAGGTGTGGAGGGTGCTGAGATTCCTTACAGCACAGTGATGAAATTTCACTACGTGGTTTTCTGGACTCGATGCACTGCTGCCATTTTGTCAAAGCACAGTACAGTCTGTTCTCTCCTGCCACTTAATGGAATACAGTAGTGTGTTGAAAGAATAACTGAAATGCATACTGCTGATGATATCCTCTCAGAAGATTGCATAGTCTCATACGATGGCCTCTGATGGAGTGAATCTCGTTGCACTTTGTTTAATGACCGGGAGGCACAGAGGCCGGCTCGCTCTGAAGTGGCTTTACGCTCCCAGTCCTCACATGCAACTAGAAGCGCTTGAATAACTATTGATTCTTTTTCTCTTTTTAAGGATTACCAGCTTTAGTGGTTGCTGTTTCAATGGGATTCACCAAAACAAAAGGCTACGGGACACCCTTATAGTAAGTTTTTCCCTTTTTTAAAAAAAAAATCCAAACGTATTATTCAGCACACATGCAGTGGCTTCATGGCAATGGTTCAGAGCCATGATTAAGTGTCTGCAGTGGCTTACTTATCCTAAATAGTGCCATAAACAAAGTCCCATGAACCCAGTCAAATTTCAAAATAGCGCAGCAAGACCCCAATTTTGTCTGAGTTGTATCCCTGCTGGATACCGAGCACATAAACACTGCTTAAAATCTCTTTAGCATTTTATTACCCCGTGAAACTTTGGAAATAGAGTTACAGCATATGGCACATCTCCCCTGACAATCAAGGGAAACACAGTCGTATGCTGGTGTGCACCATTAACTTGGATGTTGATGCTTTGGTGGGAGTAAACACTTCTCTTTTTTTTCCCCTGCAGCTGTTGGCTGTCTTTGGAGGGTGGGCTCCTGTATGCCTTTGTTGGACCTGCAGCTGCTGTTGTTCTGGTATGTTTCAGTCCTCAGATGTCTGGCTTTATTTTATTTATTTTTTTGACAGTGTATCGTGAGAAAACAAGAGAAATGTAGATTTCCAGAGAATAAAATCAAGTCATACTCAGAAGAAATCCAACTTAGTTCAGAAAACCTTGCATACATTCTCAATAACAATACTAATAATATAATCATATTTCTGAAACTAAGTTAAGATAATACAAAATATTCTCAAACCACTTTATGGGTCGATATTAACACCATACTCAAATCATGACACAATATCATTGTGATTTTAAACATTTTGCGATTTCCTGAGTATTGTAATAACATATTTTGATATAGTGCAATTTATTACCTTTATCAAGAAAGGAGGAAAACATCTGCTTATTCTAAAAAGATTAAGTCCTCAGTCTGTTCATATCACTGTGACACAGTCATAAAAAGTACTCTAGTATTCCAGTACCAAAAACGGATTGATACAATATTGCCACACGAAATACCACAGTACCATGGTGTACCACTAATTGACTTGACTTGACGACTGTAGTTTTAGTGATGATGTATCAGTATCAGCGTGGTACAGTTCTGTTCGGTGTGGTATGAAACAGGTGGAGCAGACTCTGATGAACATTCCATCGAGCAATTCCCCTTCATTTACCATGATGGTGTTTCATGTAGCTGAGAGCTTATAAAGTATTTATGCATCAGATTTGCACAAAATCTAATACAGTGGGGTAATTGAATCATCTTGTATTTACATGGTTGTGAAGAGAAAATGACACAAGGAATGTGATTCTGCAAATCAAGTCTGTGTCAGAGAGAGAGGGAGGACGTCGAGGACTGACTAATGTTTTCTGCCATCAGTCTTCGGTTCTGTGGTGGGATTTGAACGATCGAATGATTTGAAGCGATTTCAGATGTGTGTGTGTGACAAAACGTCTCAGTTTGAGCATCAGACGCAGACTTCAAGTCTGGCTGTGCCGTGGTTTTCATGTGTGATGAACCTCAGAGGAACACAAGCTAATCTCTGCACCATTCTGCTGTTATCACTGCACAGATACTGTAACATCACAATCAAATGTCTCACAGTAAAAGCGTGTGAATTAAAAACTGGGGGGGGGGGGGCTACCCAAATGTATTTGTATGAATAATTAATGAATCTTTTATCTCAATAGACCGTAGCCTGGTGTTTTTAAAGAATTTTCTTCCCAGCTACTGTAAATCTCCCTCGGCTTTCTCTTAGCGCAAGCACTGCTAATAATAGGAGAAGGTGCCTTTGAGAAGACAAGTGTTTCTTGTCAGGCAGATCTTTTCTTAAGGCTGTTGTGCTGGGCTGAGTGTGTAGGGCATTGCCTCACCCATTGGCTGAAATGTCACAGAGATGAGCAAACAATAGAAGCTGGAGGTCAAAGCTCAACACGGACAGAAAATCAAGAAAGAAAAAAAAAAAGGCCTACAGGATAATGACATCAGTCACTGACTCTATCGATAGAAGAAATATCTCACACTGGTTTTGGCATGATCTTGTTGCAGATAATGTATTGAGAAGTTAACACCCCTCTCCTCTTCTTATCAACAGGTCAACATGGTGATTGGTATCTTGGTGTTTAATAAACTAGTGTCCAGAGATGGCATACTGGACAAGAAGCTGAAGCACCGAGCAGGGTATGACAGCACATCCTTGTTAGTACCTCTGTTTTTCTTCTAAACATTTTTACCCACAACATCATGCAAAAATATACATATGCTTTGATTTTTCTTTTTTATACATATGGAAATTTAGACCTCCTTTTTCTTGCTGTTCAAGATGGAAACTAGAGGCATAAACATAAAGAGGTCAGATCTCTCTCGGGAGCGACATGGCTTCGTATTTCTTTGGCAGAATCAGTCCAAGATGAAAATCATTAAAACGCCCACACATTGGCTGCATCCAATGTTGCTAATATGACGGGGTTGGGCAGGGTGTGTGTGTTTGTGTGTGGTGGTGGGGAATTCAAAGTCGGGGTAGTGGCTGTTAACGTTGTTTGTCATGCTGTTGTCTCTATGTCCCACAGACAGATGAGTGAGCCGCATACAGGATTAACTCTCAAGTGTGCCAAATGTGGTGTTGTATCAACAACTGCTTTATCAGCAACTACAGCTAGCAATGCAATGTAAGTGCCTGTCAGTGTCTCTGAATCAATAAGACGATGCTACAGGGAGCCTCTGTATGTACAGAGTGTCCACCTCGACAATTTAGACCACTGCAGCGTAAACTGATGTTCCACTCACATCCACAGGACATCAGAATCTACGCCATAGGAATATTCGCCATTGTAAACATGCAGTGTTACATGCTGTTGTTGTTTGTTTTTTTTCCTCTACACAATCTTCCTCCTTTCTCACAGGGCGTCCCTGTGGAGTTCCTGTGTCGTCCTACCTCTGCTGGCTTTGACCTGGATGTCTGCCGTGCTCGCCATGACAGACAAGCGCTCCATCCTCTTTCAGATCCTCTTTGCCGTCTTTGACTCGCTGCAGGGTTTTGTCATTGTGATGGTGCACTGTATCCTACGGAGAGAGGTAGAGGATGACTTGAAATCTTTTTTTTTTTTTTTCACCCGCCATCTTTGTTGACTCAAGGACTTTTAGGACTGTTTTATTTTTTTGTTGTTGGTTTTATATCTCTTGACATTATGACATAATGAATTTCCCTTTGGGATCAATGAAGTATTTTCTGTTCTATTCTATTTTATTCTATTAAACTGAGCCTAATAACACAAGCATTAAGGATCTTCAAAACATTGTAGGTATGATGAAAAACTGATTCACCTCCTCTCCTCAGGTCCAAGATGCTTTCAGATGTCGGCTAAGAAACTGCCAGGACCCAATCACTGGTGACGCAACAGGAACCTTCCCTAATGGGCATGCTCAGATAATGGTAGGCATGGTTACCCGCTCTTATCTTTAACCATCAGACCCCCTTTGATTTAAGTGGACCTAATGTTCCCTGGCTATTTATAATACATATGCACATGTCTTTGGCCTTAATTTAACTTTACTCTTTGTGCAGTTTCTTTAAAAAATAAAATAAAATCCCTCATTGTTCTGCTCAAATTGACCTCGAAGATGCGACGGCATTGTTTCCCTCAGGTTTATAATTTTCCACACAACACTTCAGCAAAGCTGCAATTACATGCAGAGTAGATACTTGGCTCTCTGATAAATGGCATCGGTTCCCTTTGGTTTTCATAGGCCCTAAGCCCAATTCTTTATTTCTGTTTGATTGAACTTAGCATCCATGTTTGCTGTACATCCCTCTCATCTCCTCTCACGGGGTAATAGAGGACTGCTCCCTGCCTGACCTTTGAAATGGGATACCAGTCTCTTCATCTAGCACAACGATGCCACTGGCACATCATAGCAATGATCTGCCATTAGTATTCTAATACCCCTCAGAGTGAAATAGTCCTCACGATAGCAGAATGGTGTCGTCCCCCCCCTCCACCCCACCCCCTCGGTTCAATACAGTCATTAGCAATGAGTACAAAACGTTTCCCAGCTGCTGCAGTGGCATTTTTTTTTCCCATGGATGTATTATTGATAAATTGTTAGGATGAAGCAGAAAAAATGACTGCGTAGCATTTTTCTACAGCATTGGGAAACAATAATAAAAAATACTATTGATCCTGGTCTTGCAGCTGGCTTGTACAGAGGGAGAGGCCTCTGGTTCTGTGTATACACGCTGTACATAAAAGGCTTCATTTTCAGCAACACTGACCGTTTGACTACGTTTTCATCCACAGACGGACTTTGAGAAAGATGTGGACATCGCCTGCCGATCAGGTAAACAGATGGTCTACTGTTAACAAGACTCTCTTTGCCTTGCCTGTAGAACAACCCCAAAAGAGGTTAGACAGTAAAAAATAGCACAGTTACATAACAGCCAACAATCCCCACGGGAGTTTTTTCACAGTTACCAAAACACTGACTTTAATCTGAGAACAAAACAGCATAAAGAGAGCTGTTGGATATTCGCTTTATTTGTCAGCTTTGCTGCAATGAATGTGAATAACAGCAGCTTTTTCTCATCTTCCAGCACTCGCACTTTGTAATTATGTTTTTCATTAGCATGTTGATGCCGCCATAGAGTAGGTGCGTAGGTGCTGTGTGTCTGATTCTGGGAGGGATCATCTTCCTCTAATGCACAGCTCCTGCTTGTCAGGAGGTAATATCTCCTCCTGATTTCCTGCACCTAGATGTTCTGTACATTTGAGCCAGAGTAATTGCTGGAAGACGAGCACATGATTCAATGAAAGTATCGTGGATACATGTTCCTAGGAGAGTGTTCGAGTTTTCCCACATGCGGCAGCGACTCATGCAAGCCCTTGTCTTTTCTCCGATCCCGTCCAAACCGATGCAGAACACATCGTAAATGGATCTGTAGGGAATAACCCGAGCCGACCATTATTCAGAGCTCTCAGAGACGCAGCTTGTTAAGTGACGAAGAGGCCTGTTCGGCTCTTCTGAACCACGCCTCTCAGTCTTGCAAAGCTAAAGTGGGATTCCCGATTCCAAAAGGCAGAGCAGACAGGTGTCATTTATAAATCATGGCCAGATTCGGAGCAAAGTAGAGCCGGAGTCGGAGAGAAGTGCACTTTACAGATTACTCTCTGGGGCTAAACAGGGTTTGAGCTGGTTGTTTACAAAAGGGGATTATTGTCAGCAGAAGAGGTAACATTTTGCAGCGTCACCCTGAAGAATAAAAGTGTGAACTTTGATCAGAGGAATTCCTTAGTATGAAAAAAACAGACACAGAGTGTTTTCCCCTTGTCCACAATGGGCAATAAATTAGGCTCAAACAAAAGAGGCGAGCATTACATCTTATTTGTAATCTCCTCGCAGGCCTTTTGTAAGCAGACGACGCAATTCCTGCTGATTCATGAGGCAAAGATTAAAACGCTCAGTGGGGGAGACAGGGTGCTCATATAACCAGAGGGTATTTCTGGATAGATAGCTGCTGTCTCTTTGAATATTTTGGTGCATTACAAGGTTATCACCAATCGCTAAATTAGGATTAGCATGCTACAAAACTGAATGGCAGTGAGAATGAATCAATCCTTCATCCTTATTTATTGTTACAGCCACTAGAGATACCTGCTGCTGAGTCCCTTTGTGTTTAGGTGTAATGTCACACTTTGTGTACATTCACACTATCGTCACCATTTCCCTTCGCAGCACTAAATCCTTTGGGAATTGGTTCATATTAATTTGAATTCTCTTGTTCTTTCGGTCATATGCTGGATAATCTCAGACAAACTGTGACACTACTTTCATTACTGAGAAATTCCAACTAATCCTTGTATGCCTCTGCCTCGCAGCACTCCACAAAGACATGGGCTCTTGTCGTGCCGCAACCATAACAGGCACCCTCTCCCGCATTTCCCTCAATGATGAAGAGGATGAGAAGGCCCCCGAGGGCCTCAACTACTCCACGTTGCCTGGCAACATCATCTCCAAAGTGATTATCCAGCAGCCCTCGGCTCTGCACATGCCGATGGGAGTGAGCGAGCTGAAGGAGCAGTGCATGGCGACAGCAACGCAGACATGCGCCGCACTGTCTACCTGTGCACCGACGACGCCATGCGCCAGAGCGACCAAGACATGGGCGGGCATGACATGGAGGGCCACCCGGTGCAGGGCCAGATGATGGAGACGGACTACATAGTGATGCCTCGCGCCTCTGCAGCGGCAGTGTCGGGGCCGGGTAACGTTCCCACGCTTCTGAAAGATGACACCAAGATGAACATCACTATGGATACGCTGCCGCACGAGAGGCTGATGCATTACAAGATGAGCCCCGACTTCAATATCAGCCCATCAGGCATGGACCATATGAATGTGAACCTGGAGCAGCAGTATCCTAGCGCTCCAGAGCAGATGCAAAACCTGCCCTTTGAACCTCGCACGGCTGTTAAGAACTTCCTCGCTGAGATGGAGGAGTCTGCGGGGCTTTCTAGGAGCGAGACGGGCTCGACAATATCTATGAGCTCCTTAGAGGTACATGCACTCAGGAGGATACAGAGCTGCAATAAACACTTTACCACACAAATTAAATACATGTTTATGAACATACATATCTTCTGAGACTGATTCCTTACTTCTTGTTTGACTCTTACAGAGAAGAAAGTCACGATACTCTGATCTGGACTTTGAGGTATGTATAAAAAGAAAATGTTTTCTGCCATAGTACATGCATCTAGCTTTTTTATTTTGATGCAGAGAAAAGCCATTTTTTGCAGTTGTGTTTGTCATTTGATTTACTAGTACTTGTTGTGCCTCTTAAGCTTATTGGAGTCAAACAGCCTTGACTCAACAAGATTTATTGACATGCTGTGTAGTTAACGTAAAAGCAAGGCTGTCAACTGACAAACAGGGCAACAGTTTTCATCTACATTTTGTCCTCCTCCATCTCCTACATCCATTAGCTATACGTTGATTTTCGAAATGTATGCTTTTAAAGTCATTTGCACATTTCACATCTGATTTTTTTTTACCACTGGTTTCAACAATTACTGTAGTGGCTTGCAAACACATATTCAAACTCCCTTAGGTTTTAGCATTTCCTTTGCATTGTTAAATCAGGCTTTACTGCATATATATTGTACACTTCTTTCAAAGTAAAGGAAACATGAGCTTTTTGGCAGCTCTTGGCGTAGGGTGCTTTTATTTATTTATTTTTTTAGCTTAGATCCACACCAACTCCTAAAATGGAAGATTTGTGCCAAGGTTTGATCGTACGGATTTCCCTTACGCCAACAAAACTCTAAATGAGGCAATTTGTCACTGAAGAGCTATCTTTAATCTGGATACCCCAGCCACTGCAAATTAAAACACTTAAGGCTTTCAGTGTCCTATCACCTGAATTTGCATTATATCAGTGTTTCCTTTATTTTGGCAGTCACTTGTATATATGCAGAGACAAGTAGATTTGTTTCAAACCTGGCCTATAAGTAAACTACTTGACACTAACGAATTGATCAGAGTTGGAGGGGGTGGAGAGGAAGATGCATTTCCATTATTGGCTGTCAATACCAAAGAAAAAACCCTTGCCATTGCAGAAAGTCATGCACACCAGGAAAAGACACATGGAGCTGTTCCAGGAACTGAATCAGAAATTTCAAACCCTGGACCGATTTCGAGACATACCAAATATGGGCAGCATGGTGAGTAACAGGAAACCACGGGGGTGGCTGTCAGCCAATTAAAGAGAGTAACCATCCAAATACCCTATTTTAGATATCCGGTGCAGGACACATAGTGTGTGATTGTGCAAATGAGCATTTATGGAGCTGAGGTATTCATGTGGAAGTGAACCTTCCTATACATAGCGGGCCTGCCAGCAGCTGGCGAGCGAATGGGCTGCGCCCCAAAAGCACTGAAGCATTTTCTCCACAAGGCCAGTTTCAGGGTAGAAAGACCTTTGGTAATCTTGTTGCAATAGAGTGCATCCATTCCAATGCAAGGCCATGAATGCACTTTTATTTACATGCACATTTATCTACTTAGCAACCCCATCATTTTCTTCATTAATGCATGGCAAATTATTTAATCTTATCTACATCTATGCAAATATTACCTTAAGTTCACTGCTCTCATACTGAAAAGCTGTGCAGCGGGGGAAACTTTTTCTTCTTTGTCACAGTGGATCTGGAAGTCAGGCAAATTATGAGAACACTTCCTGACCTTGCCATGAATCAAAATTGTGCCAGCGTCTGTCTCCACACCTGGCTGGAGCTGTAGACAATGAGGATGTGGAGCTTTATCCACCTCTCTCAGACAAGCAGCGGTGTTTTGTGTATTGAAAGCAACAAACAGAAATTGGGCTGGTGACCAAACACAGCCAGACTATTAGACAATGTCAGCCACGCCGCAGCCTTTTTGGCTGCATGTAATCCTTTTTCACTCACATTTCAATCACCCCTACAGCACAATGTAATTTGAGGTCCGTTGCTTAGCTACCAGTGCAAGTTCTATTGTATAGAAAGCGATAACTACAATACACTCTCACTCCCGCTTTTTCTTTTTTTTTCCCCCCAAATGAATCTACTGCAGAGCTGGCTGCAGACATTAGTATCCATTTTGTATTCCCTGACTGGGAGCAGCTCCTCTCCCTTATTTGCAATAGTGTCTTTGGGACTGTCAATAAGAGCACAGTCAGACGAATGGCTCACACATGAAGCCCATATAGCGCACATGTTACTGAGCTCAGGGAAAACACAATTCTGCTCTGACCCCATGATAATAGTGTAAGCATGTTCACATTTAATACACTACCATTATCTTTTGTTATTTGATGCTTTCCACAGCATTAATCCATTATTTTCAATTAGCAATGGGAAGGAATTCATATTATGCCTCTTTGAATGCACTGACTTCACTTTAAAAGACTTTTTTGTTGTTGTTGTTTTATTTAAAAAAAAAAAAAACAGTTTAGCTGCAGAGGATGTCATGCCACTAATATCGCATCCCACTGGCCATGTTCACAGGACAAGGCAATGCCAAACAAGAACCCATGGGAGAGCTACAATCCAGCCTGTGAGTACCAGAATTACGCCACTATGAATGTACTAGAATCTGACACCAAGGACTCACTGGAGATGACACCTGCAGAGTGGGAAAAGTGTGTCAACTTACCCTTAGACGTCCAGGAGGGAGACTTCCAAACGGAGGTCTAAAGGGTGACGAAGGAGAAAATGCAAACTAGGAAAAGGAGGTGGAAGGGATGTATTTTGCACTGAATAAAGCAACAGACTTTTCTAACAGCCTTGGCATACATATCTGGATAATACGAGTGTGGCAGGGACATTATGTGCCAATACAATATAAGGACTGAGGAGAGAGAAAAAAGAAAAAAAGGGAAAAAAACATCAGTGTTACTTTTTGTATTCTCACTAGTGTACTTAGTGTGGGGCAGCCTGGTGTACAATATTTACCATCATGTGTTTCAAATTATCTGTTGAGGAATTGGCTAAAAAAGGTAATCTCTCTAGATGAAACCTCACAAAGCAAATGACATGCCATGTCGTCCCAGCTTCATTGGGTCTAGTTTTGATTTCATAAAACTTGACCCGGGAGCACAATGTATATATTTATGCAGGTTTTTAAAAAGTTTATAACAGTCTGTTTGGCCATTACTACACTTTTTACTTTATAATATAAAACATGGGAGGCAAAGAGGATTTTTTCTGTCATATTAAAATGAATGTTTGTCAAGCTACATTCTTCATTGCTTTAAATGCAATAAAGATAATACTCACTTTTATATAAATAATATATTTCACAACTTTAATACTGCAGAATCTGCTTGAAGGATCCCAGCAAGCTCTCTCATCTGCAGCTCTGTATAAAATATTTAAAAACAAAATGTTGTATGGTGTAAATAAACTTTTGTCTACATATGTTTTACTTGTGCCAATTTATTTTAATGAGAAAAAAATGCCAACCTGATCAAAAGTTATAGCGAAAAATGTTAACATTTGAAAAGGAATGTAAATAAAAGAGGAAATATGTTCGTACTGCTTCAGAGGTTGTGTCAAGTTTATGTGGTTTGTTGGGTTTGTCTAATGTTTTTTGCTCATGTTGCTCAGGGTCAACTAATGGGGATGTGAGTGCATATGAAAGATGAGATTAATGGTGGAAAACTGGACTTGTGTCATGTAACTTTTTGTCACGGTTACTGGTTTATCCAAACAAGCTCTCTCTGACACCTTTTAGCTCAGGTTAGTCGTCTCTGACCTTTACCTGCAGCGGCCCAAGGAGAGCTACTGTCAAGTTTCCTGACCGACCCTGTATCTGATTTGTGAATGTGAATAGGAAACATTCAAACTTCTAATAGGTTTCTATGCCTCCAGAAGGTTCACGTGATAAGATCAGCTCAGATCTTCCCCTGGCAGATGGGGAGGACAGAGAGAGACAGATATGGAGCGCAAATGGGACGAGGGTGTGAGGGCGCAGAGAAAATCTCGTTTGTTCTGTCTGGTGGTCTGCTGCAGCATGGCAGTCACTCTGGCAACGAGAGCATCAGTATGTGCCCCCCCACCCCTGGGGAGCAGTGGTCCACCCAGCAGGAGAGGAGGAAGAGACGGAGGAGGGGGAGGAGGTGTGAGTGGGACCTGCACTATCAGTGAAGAATGACGACAAGGAATAAAAAGGGGGGAGGGGCAGACAGCAAAGACACTCTTTCAGTTGTGCACTGCTCTAATAGAAATGGAATTGATTACATGTACAGCTCAGTCTAGACATTAATGTCTGGATTTACATTTCAATTTAGACTAGTGGGTCTAATTAGGTTAATTATATGCAGTACTTCTGCCTGTTAGAGGCTGTCAGATTTTTTCACATTAATGTGCCATCATCCAATAGTAGAAGTGTCTTTAAAACACACTGTCATCTGATCACTGGTTCTGAAAACTGTCAGTCTCATAAAAAAAGCTTGAGAGATAAGCAAAACCCATTATCTTTATAAAACATGAGAACATTTTAACAGTGGTTATACTATTTTGAAATGATTCAAAGCGTTTGAAGCAGCTATCCTGCTATAAGCCTGTCAGTGGATAGTTCAGGGACCTCAGGAATGTTGACTTTCTCATTTTTGTATTCAAAAGATGCTACAGAGTATGTCACACACTTCTAATATGAAAACTAATCTGTCACATCTGAAATAACCAGTGTCGTCATAATGAAAAGTTACTGAATACATGGCTTTCACTCAGCATTCCTGCAGCTGATGAAGCCTTTGCATAATAAATGTCAGGCTGACAGGTTTGGGTTTTTTTTTTCTCCGTAGTAGGAAAATCATTTGGATGAAGATGGAAACAGACAGACAAGTTTCAGCGCCCCCAGAGATAATATATGTGTTTTTATGAAATAATGGTATTCAAATGAGATGAGCACACAAAACGTGTAGGGGATCAAAGTTGTTCATCAGCTCGACTGGGAGAATTATATCAGCTGTCAGATAACTGTGACTCACCAGTGAGTGAGTGAGGAAAACTTCACCATTTAAATACACAATATGAAAAAAAGGGTTCAAAAGTATTTAGGTGGAGAAAACACTTTATACAGATGGGTCCATGTTTCTCCCATTAACAATGCATTACTTTCCTTGAGCAAAATCGATCACGGTCTTGCCACCTTCATTTCTACAGCCTCTGTGTTAATAATAGGTGCAAATAAGTGTTCAGAGAAAATCATCAGTATCATAGTCTGACTGTCTGTGCCACCACTTACTGTCTTTAAATAGCTTTAAAAGTTAAACCACAAGCGTTGAAAAAAAAATCTAACACCATCACTTGCTATGAAGTGTTGCTTGAACTCAAGATGAGTCTCTCTGTGGCTCAGTTAATGAGAGTAATACAGCTGAGATCATGATGACGACTGTTAATTATTTCATATTTCACACTTGACTGTCATTCAGTTAAAACCCTGCAGAGCACTTTTGATTTTTTGTGCACAAATTACAAATCATATTGCTAAATGTGCCTGTTATGAGCTTGGCAAACTGCCCTTGTGTGACCAAAGCTGGAAAAGCTGTATCAGGAAGTTGTTATTGTTGTTGTTGTTGAACGGGACCCAGGACGTGTTGACAAGCCCGCTGCTGGACCAAGTGTTCATTTGGGTGTTGAGTGGCAGGTCCCACAGGCCTGTAAGGGTGAAGAGGTCATGCTGCTTAGGAGCTGCAAACACTGAATCAACATAGTAACATTGATCCCGCCCTCACTGTTTTCTCCCTGGAGGCACGACTGAAGGGTGAACTGTTGGTGTGTCAGGGGCCTGTCAGAAGAGTTAATGCCCAGAGGAAAGACTGGAGGCCACAGACATATCACAGAGATTATTGTAGAAAACATTCAGGAGTGATAAGAGGAAGAGTGGTTTTCATTTAACGAAATGTTAAATATAAAAGAAATAGATATAGAAATTCACTACCATGAATTAATAACATTAACAATTTCCCAACGTCTCATCATCTGGCTTCAAGCAGGAAAACTGTTTTCATGTCTCCTCATGAATTCTGGAGAATTTATGACAATGCTGTAAATTTCTGGTGGCCTCAAATGCATCAATCTGTACTGTGTGTTTTTCCAGAGGCAATGTGTTTTATTTTATTTAACCAAAGCAGAGAGTAAATGCATTTCTTTATCTTGAGATAACAAAGTTTTAATGTGATCAAGGGTTTATTTATCATGTGTGCCTTGAGCTACTGCTCAGTTATGAATCCTCCATGACAGTCAGTGATCTAAAAGTATGAAATCAGATGTGATCTGACGAACCAGACGACAAAATACACAACAAAAGAAGCTAATTTGTGCCGTTTATGCAGTGTGACTACAAGATATATTACAGAAAACTGCATTTATGATACTTAATCAATTCTGACACATTTCTACACAGAATTATAAAAGTTAATGTTTAATGAAATCAACGTATTTTGATAGACTAGAGAAAAAATATTGTGCAATTTCAGGATGTTTCCTAATTACACTGAATGTGTAAGGAAAACAAAAACAAAAACAATTATTACCTGTGGAACTATAACTGTACTTTTCAGGATAGTTGCAACTGAAATGAAGAAAGAAGTTTTGAAACTCTCAACCAAAATGAAACTCTGGAAGGCTCCACAGCAGGTACTTACCATGTACTATATAATCCATTATGGTCTTTCATCCTGTGGAGCAGGAAGATAGATGATAGGTACAGAGGCCCCTGACAATGGCTGTCCTGTTGGGTAATTTCTCTGGTATCTACACCTCTCCACACAATCACCTCAGCCTTATTTAAAAACAGCAGCCACCTCAGAAAAACAGAACTTTCATCAACTGTCCAACAGGCCCATACAGCGGGCAGTTTCTGTTTTTGTACTCTCTGGAGTTTTGATACTAGATAATCACAAAGTAATGTGACGAGATTGATTTTCAGTGTTTTGTTGGCAATTATTAGGATCAATCATGAGACAATATTGGATATAAAGTCTCAAATTCTACAATTATCTTGCCAACTTTTAGATTTGGTGGCGTCTTCTTGGATTTGAAATTGATTTGGAGATCTCTCACAAACCCTCAAGTCCCAAAACAATTAAGTGTGGAGGTTTAAAATCTCTCCTGGTTACATCATGGTGTGCCCCTGTGAATGTGAAAGATGCAAACAGTTTGGTAACATTGCTCAGATTGCAGCAATAACGTGTGCACACAAAAAACAACAAATACTGGGGCAGATTGAATTTGCATAAAAAGTGGTGTTCTAATGCATGTAGTTTAAGACTTTGTGTTCATGTTTGTGCTCAGCACAATGTCAATTTTGTACAAAATCAAATGCATCTGTTATGTACGGGCCTTGGGCAGATCTTTTCCAATGTTGTAGCTCCCTGCAAGAAGTATATTTCAACTAATTCATTAATTTATTCATTAAAGTGTCTTCATTGTTCCCAGACAAACTTGCAAGAGAAGCCTAAAAAACAAGGGAAAGGATGAGAGGAGAGTGGCTTTTGAATAATGGGGATGACAGGAGAAGTTGCACTGAGAACGGCACAAATCCTCAGATCTGACACGTTGATCGCACAATCCTCTCTGCAACTGTTCTGGGGCCTCATGTTTTTGGCTCAAGGCTTATTTGGTTTATTAGTGGATGTGGGGGTGGCATTTCATATTATGTCTCAGCTCAAAGTAGATGTACACAATAGTTATGACAAGGTATGCACACCACAAACTCTAATTGGACAGACACACAAAATGTCATGGAGAGCCATCCCAAACGAGCACCGAGGAGGTCCAACGCTGACCCAGGTACAGATGTATTTAACTGTCACTTTCATTTGATACACATCCTTATTATTCTGAAACGTGTTTTGAGTCAAAACCTCAGCTCTGAAAAACAGAGCAAGCTCACTCACTCGCACTGTTATTGATGATAGTTGTAAACCTTGCAGCTCTGAAATAGATTTCATAATATCTGACCACACTGCAATCATCAATGTCATAACACTCGTCAGTGGTTAATGAAGGTGAGTACTGTTTAACTAATACAAAAATAATGGCCATTTCAAATTATCTCATCTTCATCCATCAGAAACTTTGCACTGGAGACTAGCACTGCTAGATTTCAGGAGACTCAGTAGATACCAACATGTTTTATAGATGGCAGCTTGAGGAATGATCAGACGTTCCAGGGAGGTGTACAGTATTTAATGGCAGGGGCTGGCAGGTAGTAAGTTAACGGCCATGGACAGTTTTGACTTAAATCCCCTCAGCAGTTGGAAGGATCTACACTGGATTTACTTCAAGTCTCAACATCAGTAAAGAAGTCAGACACAAGGTTTTGTATAGAATAGCAGCTGCTGAACCTGACTCGCTCTGAACAAATGAAACATCTGAGAGTTAGTATGTGGTACACACTAACAATTTAACATGTGGTGCTGAGTGTTAACACCAATGTGTGGCTACTGCTGAAATAATGTGCTCTAACTGCCTGACTGACGCTGAAAACAAATGTGACACAAACACAACTAGATTTGCTCAAATATTAACCATTACAGTCACATTAAAGCCCCTACAAAGAACTTTCATGTTGTGTTGATTTGGTGACCCCTGTGGACAAAAGCAGTAGTGTTTTGCCAGAATGAAGACTGCATTTTCCATGAGCTTTTAGCACGTATTGTCATAAAGACATTTATGCGGCTCGCGCGTGCCATCTCCGGTCTGAGTGCCATAAATCGTTTTGTCTGGTAGACTGACCCGACCACTGCCTCCTGAAGGTGTAGAGTTACATTATTTAGGAATAGCTTCTCTTCCCACAGATGGCCTCATTTGCTGTTGTAGGTCATACAGAGACATCGGCAGAAATAAGAGACTTTTGCATATGCAGTTAGAAGTTCTTTGTAGGGGCTATACTCTCAACATGTAAAATCTGCACCAAGAACCAGACATGAAAGACAAGATTGAAAATGTCTCCAACTGGAAAGAAATATGTCAATACATATGTGTCTTTGGGTGTTTAAAATGGTTTTATTTCTTTAAATACAGGCATCATTCAATATCGTCAGCCAGTCACAGGTGAAAACTGCATGTGATACAGGTTCTGTGACAATCAATCATATTTCCACTGTTGGCCCCAGTGTTTCTCAACAAAGGAAAATCAGACTAATATATAAGCAAAACAAAAACAAAAAACTACACAAAGGAAAAATTAGACTCAGGCTGATTTGGGTGTAGTTAATTCTGGCTGTGATTTACAGCAGTGTGTGTGCCCATCATGGTATAATACATTCATGAGGCACAAATATTTGGTTTCCAATTTTAAAAAAAATGTCAGTCTCATATTCATATTATTTGTGAATTTGTTAATTAATCAACAATGTGTATTCTACTAAATACATTAATATGGCTGAAAAAAGCCATTAACAGTTCTATGCAACAAGCCTGCAGCTGAAAATGAGAAATGTCCTTAATTAAAAGAAAATTACACCCATATCTATGAATAATTCTATATTTTTTCCTCTTACTCATGTTCTTCCAACACGGAGCAAAAGGCTGCTTGACCTATTCAATTAAAACCCAAGAACAACTGAACCCCTGACTACAATACTGCCACGATTGGTCCATTATTATGTCACTCACAGTGCAGGTACAACAACGTGTGCGTAAATAATAGTCTGAAAACTGCAGAAAACTAGATGCAGAGGAAAAAGCAGCACATCCACAAGCAATATATCTAAGCTCAGACATTAACAAGCTAAATAAACTTTGAAAATGTTTCTGCTGTCAACAGTTGTGAATCAGGATTTTCTGTAACAATTTGCTTTTTTGGAAAACAAGCAGGCAGAACAGTTCAAGTCAACTCAAATTGTCAGTATTTTATCTTAAAAGGTACTAAAGCCAACTATACACATTGTCATAAAGTAACCATGTATTGTAAAGCATCTAGAAAGTGCTTAGAGAATGGAAAAAAAGAAATCTCAGTTTATGTTGAAGCTGTGTCCCCAAGTAAAGCTCAGACAAAGTTTTGAAGCAGCGTATGACCCCGTCTCTACTGCTGCAAAAATGTGTTTCCTCCAGTAGAAAAATGACCAATTTGTGTCAGCTTCAAACTGTTGAGCAGTCAATTCTCAAGGTAGGCTGGAGTTGGAGGACACTCCCAGAATCCCAAAGTCATCAATAATATTGACTGAGAAAGACAGTCTGAGCGGTCTCATTAAGAGGAGGGACGCGTCAACGGAAAACCGGGCTGGAATCCACACGACACCACAGCAATAACTCCTTAAGACCAATAAATTAAATAATGACAAATTACTTTGTTTGTTTGCGAAACTGTACGTTCTAGTCCCTTTAACTTAAGGTTGGCATATCTACAAACTTGATTGAGCCAATACTGGTTTTCAGTGCACATATTCATCATCACTCATGTCTGAGTCGTCGGCCTCCACCTCTCCTTCGATCACAGACTTCTTCCCTCGGCAGCAGGACACCACCAGGCCGATGAGGAAGGCCTGAAAAATAATAAGCAAAGCACAAAATGGGAAATATTTCATAAGGACCATTTCGTGTGATAGAATCGGGACCAGGAGCACGCAGGGACAAAAAAAGAGGCTATTAAATATTCCGCAGAGGAGATTAGCTGTGTACACTTCTGGAAAAGCATTTCCCAGTCACCTTTTTCCTGAATTAAATTATGTGCCTCTGCTCTCGCACTCCCTGAAGAAAATACCCAACTAAATTAAATGTTTTATAGATGTTGCTGCTGTAAATGTTGTATTGTTCAAAAGATATAAAATAACTAAATGCACTGTTTTGAATGCCCTCAGCCAAAAAAAAAAAAGAAAATTCAATCAGCTCTTTTCGCCCCAAACAAGTAACACGACCGTGTTCCCCCCTCGTAAAAATCAAGATCATGACTTTTTATTTTCCTCTCTGGACTTACCCCAATAAAGGCCCAGTTCCCGAAGTAGTAGATGGTGCTGAAGAACCAGAACTTGTGGAGGAACAGGTAGGATCTTGTGACCGTGCACTGATCTGAAAGAGACACACACACACACAGAGATGTCTCCATAAATCATGTTGTAATGTTGTTGTGTTTACAAGTTAATTAAAGAAAAAGCATCATTCATCATATTCAGATTTTAATCAATACAGAAAGAAAGAAAAGAAAGAAAGGAGCATACACAGTAAGAAGAAGAATAAAAAAGTGATTTCTTCAGTGACTGATGACTATGGTAGAAGGTAAGATAAGAGTAACCAGGGACAGGTAGAAGAGGAGTGAAGAAAGGAAGGCAGACAGACATATAGCCTGTGGAGAGGGGGTCCCTGTCTTTGGAGAAATATGAGAAGCATCTTCTCTGCAGGGAGGACATTCATCCAGAAAAATTGCATAAATGCAACTAGAATTACCACAGCTCAGTTGTACGCCTCAGCCAACCGGCAAAGTTGGAGGAAATATGGTCAAAACCTCCTCTTGCTGAGTTACAGCACTGAATAATGGACCATGGAGCCATTTGGCTATAAGACCTCATCACCTCACTTTATCCTTTATCGACATTTAGAGTTCAACTGTGTCTCAATGAGTGCATGTATTTGAGGGTTATGGACAATAACAAGGTCACAGTGACCTTGACCTTTGACCTATGACTGTCACTATGTAGTTAGCTAATCCTTGAGTCTAAATGAAGGTTTGTGTCAATTTCAGCTTTAATGTGATATCAAGTTCACAAGAACGAGACAGGAAATGCACAGATGGATGGAACGACAATCTGAAACCATAATGGGTATTGTTACAGTATAAAAGTGCACAAGTGTAGCTCATGTTATACATCTGTGTTTCTTCAAAGGAGAGGGGTGTGTACACGCTTAAGAGCCCAAAACAGGCTATTACTACATGGAGCAGTGCCTCGGGCGATTGTGTCACTGTAACTAAAAAAGACAACCGGTCCTCTGAAAAGAGGAAATACATGTCACTGTCAGTGTGAATATGGTTTGACCAAGGCATAAAACCAGAATGACGTAACGTGCATTTGGAGACATGCATCAAATATATCCGTTATAACACACTGAAAAGAAGAAAGGCTAAAATGTGAAGGCAAGGACACTCGAGGAGACACGGAGAAGTAGTGATGCAAACCTCTGATGAGCTAAAAACAAACAAACATACATTTACTGTTTACAAAATAACTACACTCCTTCAGACCATTCAGTAAGGTCTGGAACAGCATCCTGGCCATATTTGCTGTTTTTATGTGTGTGTGTCTTAGTCATGAATAAACCAGTTAAAATGTATGATGCCCTTGTCCTATGAAAAGCTTCACATGCCTGGAAACCTCATTTACCAAGCGGTGCATCATTCATTCCTCAGTAAGTGACGTTTCCAATTTTTCTTTACCTCTTGTTTTTATTTATGTCTAAAGGGACATGAATGAAAAAGCCTTAAGAAACAAACATGACACAGAAAAAGAAAGCGAAAGGAGTAAAAACCGATATGTTCTACACTATTTTATCCATTTAATGAACCGGCATGAACCTGCCCCTGAACTCAAACGCTGCCATTTTCAGGGAGCACATCTTACAACTCCATTCTGTTGTGCTCCCGAAGTGACATTTTGTTGTTATGACCAAGGACAGCTCAAACAGTATCGACTGGGCCCCGTAAACACATCATAACAAAAAAAAGTTGGGGAAAGGGACTCATTTATTACTTATAAAATCCAATTGCTTTCTTTGTCTGTGGAGCAGCTCTTGGCTTTATGCTGATGACATAACCTTTGAGCCTCAGCTCCCCGGTTTTTGACAGAACTGATACTGCTATTGATCCGAAAGGCAAAGACGGCTGGAGAAATAAAAGAATTCTTAAGCCTGGTCCTTCCCTTTTATGTGCATGAATGGGTATTGGCAGGCACAGGAAATGCTGATGACGTCAAATGTGGAAAGTGCCAATGGTGTGCGTGCAGTGTCTGGGTCTCTCCTCTGTGCTTCGATTCTTTTTATATGAAAACACAGGAAGAAAGAGAGAGAGGAGAAAAAATGCTTCCCTTCTGATCATGTGTATTAATTAACTGAGGCGTGCACGCTAAAGCAATAAAAAAAAAGAAGGCAAATATTTCAATAGCCCTCTAATCAGACTTGTATAATGTCAGTTGAACAAGTCAAGAGAGAAAGTCCACAAAGCTGGAGTGGAAATGAAATGCACTGTCTGGCTATGTTAGAGAGCCATCTGGAGCATTAACGCTAACCCTGCTGAGCTGCTCCTATCACACTGTTTCTTACACAGCTCTTCACACTGACTCGAACCCCATGAACGGTGCAATCAGACTTATACCGAGCTCCATGACATCAAGGTCCAAAGCAATAACTCAGTGCGGTTTAGAATTTATACATTACAGTCAGTCCTTTCAAAGGTTTTCCTGTCAAATGTGTTGACTTTGGGGGAAAAAAAAAGGAAAACCAGATTTGTTTAATCAAGATGAGATATATTCAGAGGACCCCTGGGAGCTCTGAAGGTGGACCAACAATCAGCTTTTGCTTCGACCAGGATCAACACATAATAGAAGAAGCGAGTCTGTCTTCATCCCCATGACCCCGCTCTTTTACTCCTCTACCTCCAGCCATCTGTAGCTCTCCAGCTGCTCACCTGAATTGCGGAGCTCCAAGTGGGACCTACAGATGGTTCACAACAGTGGTCTGCCTAAATATATTATCATGTACGCCACTGACCCCGCTTCACCTTGGAATCATTACTGTTCACTGAGAAGAGCATGGGGCAGTGTGCGGGTGCAGGTAATTTCACCTTGACTCATGATACCCGGGTGAGTGCTGCCCTGTGTAGCATGATGCATTATGTATAACTTTCATCTCGGCATTCAAACACAAATACATGCATAAAAGCCTGCACGTACACACGCGCGCGCACATTGTGTTGTCTGTAAAAGCTTCTCTATCAGCGAGCACTTGTGTAGCCACACTGTATGCTTTTACTTTCTGCTCTGCTCTAAAGAGCAACAGAGCACTTTCTTTCCAGCGTCCTCTGAGGACACTGATGTTCCTTCAACAGAACTATTTTCAAATCTCTGGCTTCTCATATTAGCGTTGTCGATGAAAGTTCACCAAAAGCATCATCTTCGCTGTGCAAAACATTATTTATTTATTTATATTATCCATTTGAGCAGGGCACAAAATCTTCCTGATGCAGACAAAAAAAGCAACACATGAAGAAGTAAACTCACTGGACCTCATCTTTACCACTGATTACACTAACAGGAGGAAAAAAGAAGAGCTGTGGCTATTTACAATCGCGCTCTTGTTTTAATTACAGCTGGTTATGATTGAATTATCATGTCGGAGATGTGCGGATGCAGCAACAGCTCTAAAACTAAGTCCATTACTAGTATTGACAGCCTGTTAACAGCCATACCATTATTTGAAACCTGGTTTCTGATGTCCTGACAGAAGGTTTTGGTCCCAACCGGCTCTTATGTTAAATGCTCCATGATTTCCAACAGCCACTTGTCAGGTGTTGTTAACAGTGAATCTCTTTTGACATTATTCCAAGCTAAGAGATTTTTCAAAGAACAGGTACGGGGATAACAAGACGGACATTTTTCTTTCAGGAGAATAACTTTTGATTGACATATGCAATTGTAATGCAAATTGATGATGATTCCCTTGATGCTAAGAAAATTACTATTAATTTGTGTTGGGGTTGAGGGAGTCTCCTGTTGAAAATTGCTTGGGCACCTGACATCTCACAGGCAACACATAAAATTCGACCATTTTCCCCCCCTGAAGCTCTTTAAAACAATGCTGCGGAAACCGGCAAGTTGCTAGGAAACAGACAGCAGTCCACAGTGTGAAAACGCTCCTCTGTATCAAGAAGTTTCATCACCGGGAATCAAACTAGAAGTGATGTGATATGTCCTCCATGGTAAAAGCTTGACATTTATTCTGAATGGGATGAATTTGTGGGGGCTCACGCCATAAAATTTTATAATTTTATCACTGAAAGTGTCAATGTAACGGGTGAAAGAGAACAAGAAATTCATCACCAGGAAAAGTGGAAAAATGACTCAGAGGATGTTTTGTGGTAAATTGAGCCACTGTGTCAAAAACACAGGACTGAATTTCTCTATACTGAATGTGAAATAAAATTTCTCAGTTGCAACAGAGATGCTTTTATAAGTTTTTGATATTGTTTTTGACATAAACAGGTTTTATAACATGACCTTTCACAAAGCACAAGGGTTATTTTTGGAGACTGAAACAGATTTAACAGCAGACTCATTTTTAGTTTGGGGAATAATCTGACTAAGGAGTGCTCTATAAGCATCACTAAAATCATTAGGTAGATGTCCAGGGAGCTAATGTAACCAAATAATGGATGTTGCAGATTTAGTGATGGAAGCATTAAGATTACAGCAGTAAACAACAGCGGGCATGGATTAGTTGACTTCTTGGGTGAGTGGAAGAACATTAGAGGGACATGAAGGCAGAAAAACATCTTTGATGAGAGCTGTGAAATGCCCAAGGATATGGGACAAAACAGTTTTGTGACAGGTTCTGACATCTAAAGACTTTAAGGGCTACTATACGAGCGCAGACAGGAGTGGCTCTGGTTAGTGAGCTGAGGATTATGTCGAAGGAGACAAAACATTCAAACAACAACAAAAAACACACAAAATATAGATCATCATCAAAGAGGATGGGAAGAACAGCTACGAAAAAAATCTTCTTCTCTTTGCCAACAAAGTCAGATGGTGCATGTGGATGAACTATGATACAAGTTTGTGATCAAAGCAGCGCCCCAATCAGAAGTAACAGCATGAGCATAGTGCTGGTGGTAAGACTGATTTGATCGAGCGGCCTGATCTAATACTGAGGATTCCTTAGGCTTCAGTCGGACGTCATGAAGCTATAAGAAATAAAACTGAATCCATTAATAAGATTATTTGTGGAAAGAAGTTTAAAATAAAGTGATTTCATATATTCAAAAAAACTTGGAGAGATTTCTTGCTGCAAGGGTTCAAGTTTGTGCCAACTGCTTGAGAGAATTTGGACATAGAATTAAATGGACTAAGATTAAACATCTCCCCTATCAGCTGCTCAAGTAAAGAGGAGAGCCACATCACTACAGCACGAAGGAGCAGACTGGAGACCTTTCAATAATGCAGAGAGAGAACTCTGATTCTTCTTTTCCTGAAAACACCTTCATACCCACATTTAATCATACACGGAAAAAGACTTTAGGGTTCAAGTTTTCCGGGGCCATGGCAACTAATTCCTGAAGATTCATTTTCCATTAGGCTCAGTAAATGAGTAATGGCGTGATAATGACTTTGGAGTAGATAATGGAGAGCTTGGCACTGAGCACCTGCTCACCAAGATGTTAGTGTCATTACACCACTGTGACAAACTGGCCAATCAGTCACCAGCTTGACTTCTATCCTCTCTTTCCTCAGCTGCCTTTTGATCCAGTGTCACAGTAAAGGTTATTACAAAGTGATGCCCTCTCGGAGCCTGCTCTAAGCCTGATGACTTTTTTTTTTTTTTTTTTTTTTACATGGCGGAATTTTTGCATTTTACTTTTCACATTCAGGGAGAGAAGCCTGAAGTCTGGTCGCAAATTGAGCATCGATTTATGAGCATGTTTATGAATCTCTTAGTCATGATACAGTAACGTTTTTTGTTTTTTTTTCCCCCAGGAGACATGCCCTGAAGAATACAATTTCTATGTTTCCAAAAAATACTTATACAGCACATTTCATGTGGTTGCCTTGGATTTTATTAAAATGCTGGAGCATATTTGAATGCAACCAGTGTTTTATTAATGCAACATGTCAATGAGGCTAATTCTATGCAACACACGTCTATGAAACTAAAACTAGGGCCAAGGATAAGGCAAAGAGAAGGTGGGTGTGGATATGGTCTGTATTTTCTTTTATGAATGTCCCCATGTCCTGTTGTATTTTATTTACAACTACAAGTGGACAATAGGGACAATCGGATTATTCAAAATGGGAAAGAAAGAGTTGTATTCTTTCACCACATGAATGAAGTGTCACCTGTTACTTTGTACAGTGTATTAGTCAGTAGGCTTCTGATTGTAGTCGCATGTGTTGTCTCTGCTTGACACTTCCTCTCCCTCATGGTAGGTGGTACGGCTGTTCTGAGAGCAGAAGCCACTTCTCAGATGGCCGAAATGGGATCAGTCTCCCTCAGCTGGTCAAAAGGGAGAGGGGATAAATACATCTGGCTATTTTCCTAGTGACTCTGGCACCAAAGCCCCTTCAGTATAACAGGAGCGAGGAGCACCAGAAGTGCCCAATAATTAACACTCCATGAGTAAAAACTGATTTCTTTAACCAGTTGAGGGTCCTGTGGTGAGAGGAACACATTTAACTACGCAAACCAACTCAGCTGCTTTTCATAACTTCCCTCCTGGTCAGATACAGCACACTGACATGCTGCATTAATCAAAATGCAAAAAGTGATGCAGAATCATGGATGAATCTGTGTTGGGTTAATTCTGACAGCAAATAAATATTTGTTTAGGAAAACCAAACAACCAAACAAAGAAAAGCTAATTCATTCCAACAATTCTGTCTGAGCAGTTATGTAAACAAGAGTATTATGAGGGATTGTCAGTTTATGTAATTACTGAATGTTGGGAGTATTGGCATTACTGTCATTATTATCATATGTAAACATAGCTAGACTGATTGAATAGTAACTTATTAATCACTTAGGTAAATGTGACCAACATCAACTGAAATAATACATCATATTCAAAATTTTAGTTGACATTATTGTATCTGTGCAGGTGAGTGGACAATAATGTTCCTAATTGTAGACAGATAACATGATATAAACAAAGGGATCATCAGTCTCTAATGTTATATATTTTTAGAATATTTTTAGAATATATTACATATTTTATAAATCATACATTTTCAAGAAAGCTTGGTTACACATCTCCATTACGATATTATGAATAACCAATACGACTCATTATGTGTGACATTTTAAGTGTCTGATTTGATTGGCCACGGCTGTTAATGTATTGTGCCTAATCATACCAGAGTCTAAATATGCTTCAGCTTAGCAGGGGGGCCTGAAAGGCCTCCACGAAAATAGCAACACTGACCGCAGACTGACTTCTGTGCAAGGTGCCACTGATTCATGAGAGTAGAGCCCAAAGACGTGCACTTCTTTCAGATGTCAAAAGCAGCAGTCCATTAGTACCGTCATGGTGTATAACTGTCATACAGTCATCAATCATGAACCATACCCGATGCAGAAAGCCCAACCAAATATGCTAATCACTCCTGGTTCTTTCTTGATTCAGCATGTAGTTCAGTAAATTACTCTGAAACCAGCGCACAGGTGTCACTTCACTGGAGAGGCTGGCAGCAGTTTCTGCTATGAACTAAGATTCACCTTCCAGTTCAATTCACTTCAGCAGTTTTTTGGTAAATAGACACTGATGAATCGAAAAAACCATGACCCTGTAAGGCCCCTTTCTGCCACAAAGCAAAACATCCCCTACCTCCATTAGAGCAGATTGACACAATGGATGGATGTATGGATGAATGGATGAATGGATGAATGGAGGGAAGGATGGATGGCTTGATGGATTGTTGACTCTGTGCACTCTCTTCCTCCAGATATACTTGTATAAAGAATATATAGAGATGCAGCAATATCTTGGATATATCTACTTGCATCAGTGTGCTGTCTCTCCCTGTAGACTGCAATATCACTAATACAGACACAAGCAGAAGCATCTTTGATTTAGTCTTCAGTGAGTCGACATCAACTTTATAGCTTTTTTAAGACAGCTACAAGCTAATTAATTTCATCAACAGTTTAACCTGGACAAGTAAACACATTTTTTACCCTAAACACCTGCAGTTATGTGCAGCTATAACTTTAATTTCAGAATAATTCAGAAAAAAAAAACACTTCTTAACCCATTAAATAAACAAGAGCTGAAAACCGACCAGATACAGCAAAGGCAAAACTCACTGCAATCAACCAGAAAAAGAAAATAGTCACACAAGACAATACATACAAGCAGACATATATTATTCGTAAATTTTACATACACTAAATTGCCTATAAGTATTCACCACTTCTCCTAAACTGTTTTCACATCAACTTTACTCAATTGTTTTATTAAGTACTTGACTTTTAAACCCGACAATGCTCATTAACTCCTCTAATTGTACTCCAATTCTGCATCTTCTGGGAGACCATGTATGCCCTTGATTCCTTTAAATAAAAAAATTATAATTATTCACTGCAATAACAGACCCCTGCTAACATAATCATACAGACCCAAGAGCCCAAACACTCCAAAAGGTTAAAGATAGACTTGATTTTGATGATTGATTTGCCCAAAAAGTCACAGGTGAAAACTGCTGTCAGTCTTCACTCATGACCGAAGGTCAGTCCTATGGGCAGTATCATGTATATGATACAATATACAATACGTCTATCTAATGGCTGTTTAAACAAAGATAGTAATTGCATCGAATCCCTCCACCGACCAAAACAACAGCCTGACTTGACCATTAGGCAAATGAATAAATTACCATGATAAAGCTCACTTGTATGATGTACGTTCACACATTTGTGTTTTCATGGCTGATTTACTGTAATAAGCGTTGGCATGGAGACAGCAAGAGGCCATGTACTGCATTAGTAAATGTTTGTCCTTGGTATTATTCCCTCTAATGAATAATGAATGGCAATAAAGATTACTGAACAGTGTTCTACATGGAATAGCTGTGGCTGTACGCTGTCCTTCCTCTCTTCTGGTATAGATGCGGCTTGTGTGGAATGAATCTTTGATAATGGGTTGTAAGTTCTTCCAACATGTCACTATTAGACCACTGCTACCTTACTGTGCGAGCAGAGATGACAGACTTACCCTCAGGCGCGTCAGCATCACAGATCCTTGTGGTGCCAAACGTAGCATTCCCAGATGTAGCACCGGCTGAGGGCATCTGACTCTGATCAAAACAAACAAACAAACACAAAAAAGACTAGGTCAAACCAAGTATGTGGCTGAGCTACGTATGGTCAGTGTATGGAACGAAGGACACAGTCAGGACATAGAACAGCCGTAAATAACTGACACCATCACGGTGTATTTACATTGTGCCGGTTTCAGCTCTTTATCTGTTTGCTTCTCTGTGCTCATGTACACAACATTTGAATACGGCTGAATTTCCAGTAAAGCTGTTAATGTTAACATGTTTCTCTGTTTCTGAACAGAACAAGTACAAAATGGTGACTGAAGCGCAGCTTGGACAACATGTTAACCAGCAGTCACTTCCCAGACGTTTTCCAAGCTGCTGCTAAAATCTTGATTTCATAACCATGACACCGTCTGACAAACTTACCAAACACATAAAGACAAAGACTGCGCTGTGATTTCAGCCGTATTTTCTTTAAAAAATTCACTCAGAGAGAAAGTTTAGAGGAAGTTTGTTTCTTTCTTGTCTCTCGTACAGCACACAATCTCCATCTGTGTGACAAACTGCTGCTCTGCCACTCACTGAACGATTTTAAATTACAGAATGACCTTAAAATTTCACAAACCAGCAGAAAAGTCTCAAGGATATTTTCCAGAAGATCCTGCGGGTTTTGCCAAAGATAAAAGGAATAAATTGAATAAATAAACATCATTTTGATGTTAACAGAGAAACACTTGGGATTCTCTGTGCACAGAAAACACAACCACAGGTGGGTATACTGTGATTTACAGTTATTTAAAGATCTGTCTCAACTAAATCAACTTGAAAATGAATAAATGGGCTATGTATTTACTGGCTACGCATCTACTGGCTACACTGTATACGCTTGGCTGGTACTGAACGACAATATATTCAGATACTGTAGGCAAAAGCCAGCAGCTGATAGGAATAAGCCATGTTTGCTCTGAGAGTCATAAAGAGTTGGTTTTAAAAAGTTATTTCCTCTGATTTGAAAAGAGGATGCATCAGTAAAAACAACACCGCAGTTCATTTAATTTTACTGTTTCAGAGACAAAGCATAGACACAAGAGTGCTCGTAAACCATAGGCACACAACCTGCACACATATAGAGGAGGGGTAGACTGTCAGTCTAATACATATAGACAGCATCCAAGAGGAACAAGAGTCTAAAAGCCCCACTACCTGCCCCTGGAGACCACGCTGCTGCTTACACCCACCCGGACCAAAGTGGTTTCAACCCACCAACTGACCCACACTGCCATTGTTAGAGCCCCATTGTCAGAGCTAGCTCTCATCACCAAGACACAAATGCACACTTTTCCTCACCTGAACAAGATATTTCTGGCTGCCATACATGACGTATTGTGGTGCTAGGCTGTAGATCATGTAGCTGGTGTGAAGGACGATCAAGAGTAGAATCATGCAGAGGAAGAGAAGAGCCTGAGGACGGGTTCTCTTCGGTCTTATTTTGTACAGCTGAAAAATAAAAACATAAAAATGTTAATGTTCAATTGATACTGTATTTGCATCACTACGCTAACATGCAATTAGCATATTTATTTACCCTTATCCAGAAGAACCAGATGCCCATGTTGCGAATGCCAGCCATGGATGTCAGTACAAAGTACATGGTGATGACTGTGATCAGGATATAATCCAGAGGGAAAACCTATGATACCAATGACAGAGGTCAGCTACATGACTCACATGTACAAATCACATACAAAGTCATTATAGCTTTCAGAGCCAAACATTCAGGCTGGCTGCCTCTCTTGGATGCTCAAAGCTGTTAATGAGCTACTACCATCAATACTACTTGGTCTAACCCAATTAATCTAGAGCACATCTGAGCTGGTCACTGTGCAGTGCACTCAGATACTGTCAAGACTGTTTAACACCTTCTTCAGGTGAAGGATTAATTACAGATGCTGTCTTTACTTAAAAGCACAGACCATGTAACATATAAATATTTATTGATTGTGCTCTATGAGCTAAAACCTTTTGATTTAACCTCAAACCTGATCTCTACAGCATTCTGTTCGTAGTATGGTGCATTTAATTCCTTAAATACCAAGGTCATACTTCTAAACACCCGTCTTAGACATTTAATCAATGCCACTATCTATGAAGCAATTCTTTAATGGTCTCAGCTGTCAGTCATTTTTTCTCTAAATCTGTTGTTGAATACTAAGTTCAACAGAGGATAGTCTGATCCATGTCCAGACTGCAGCAATGAGCTGGAGGAAAAATGTAATGGTCGTGATTTCATATTCTGTCAATCTTGACATTTCACATTCAAAATAATTTAAGGGAGACTGGTCATTTAACAGCGCACGGACAGTAGAAAAAATACAAGAACCCCTAGGAGTTATTTGCATTTATGTCTTAATTTGTCTTAAAATATGGTGAGATCCTACAATGCTACTAATAATAATAACCCCTCAGTTAATGACATCAAATAAAACCAAACTGAAGATGTGCTATTAAAGTGAAACTGATGATTTATTTCTAAATGAAAGAAGATTGGAGCTTTGGGTTTGAGGTACTTTGTCTTATCAAAAACATTTTAATATTTCGAGTTTACTATTCACAAGGAGAACCTGTTAATGCGAACCACAGCAACAAAAAAAACCCCAAGGATTTGAAATGGAGAAATGTTGATTTGTATAAAGATAAAAGGGATAAAGAGTCATCTCAAAGGGTTTAGGTATTCATCCATCCACAGTCAAACTGTCTATAAATGAGGATGATTTAGTTCTGTGGCTACTCTCCCTTGAAGTGTTTAACCAGCTAGGAAGACTCTAAAAGAACAACACAGTGATCGATACTGTGACACAGCAGCCCAGAGTAAGAGTTGCTGCCTTAAGGGAAAAACACTGCAGCTGGTTACTATCTCTGTTCACGAGTCTATCATACACAAACCATGGTGCATGGCTGCATGGAGGGAGCTGCTGCTATGCAAAAAAGTCATTGCTTTGTCAAAGAGCAGCTTGACACTCCTCTGTGCTTCAGACAAGATTTATCAGTGTCTCTCCTAAAAGACTGGCTGTTCACCTAGTGAAGTTCAGAAGAAGCTGGGCGATGCAGCGGTACAATGACCCTAAACATCAAAGTAAATCTATTACAGAATGACTTTAAACAAAGGAATTCCACCTTTTGAGTGGCTCAGTCAGAACCCAGACCCTAATCCAATAGAGATGTTTTAAAATGACCTGAAGGGCTGCTCATACCAGACATCCCAAGAATATAACTGAGCTGAAGCAACTCTATGAGAAAGAATCGTCCAAATTCCTCCAGTACAATGTGCAGGTCTGATCAGCAGCTACCAAAGGACGTTGTTTGGGGCTATTGGTGCCAAAGGAGGTTCATAAAATACATTTTCACTGTGTGGATTATGTAGATGATGTAGGTTTTCATATCATACAGAATAATTATGGTTGTTTATTTTGCACCTTGTTTATTTTCACCTTTCATATAACGCTGTACAACTTTACACTTTTCTATACTTCCAAATGTGGTTTACAGAAACACGTACATGATGGAAGCAGATCCTGTTTGAATACACAATATGAGCTCCCCCTGAGGAGCACAGTACAGTGGTTTTAATGGTTGGTTTTGTAGTTGGGCCATTCAGATTCATATTTGCCACTTTTACCTCTATTGTGCTCTGACTTACAACTGTACAAAATGTGTTTACCATGTTGCTTTTGCTCCCAGCCCCCTGAAACATTAGATTATCCTGGAGTTACTGAAGTACGCAAAATGCAATTGTGAGATTGGCTATGTTGAGGTATAATTTTCCTTTTTGCACTTCCATATTCTCATGGCAACAGGTTCAAGCGTACTGACGCACAGGCACTATTTTGAATGGTGTTACCAGTGCATTTAAGAACAGGGAAAGAATTAAGCTTTTAAATTACACGTCATTTTAAGGTAATGATGATGGAAACAAGAATATATGGCTTTAAGCATATCTTAATTGAAGATAATCATCTCTTCAACATGAGAGATGAGAGGATACTCACAGGTTGCAAGGCTAATAGTAGTTCATTCAGAGGATTGGTTAGGTTGGTGCCAAAGATTATGAACCCAGAGCTGATGCCAGCAGAGTGGAGAGCTTTATCCAAACTGAAACAAAAAGAAAATCACATGTGTTCATATTTCCAGAATAACAGTATTAACACAGAATTATGTTGTTACTGGATACAGCATGACTTACTTTGAAATTAAGAGGGCAACAGTGAATAGCAGTGCAACCAGAATGAAGAAAATGCCTAATATTATCTGCAAAGAAACAAAATAAATATATTATAATAAGAAACACTGACATGCACCAAATCAGAAAATGTACTCATGCTAAATGAACCTCAATAAAAAAGTATGTTTTCAAAGGCATGGACTGGGTCATCAAATATAACCTTTCTGTCATGTCTTTTGTAAAAAGCGGACCATATGGCTTGGCCAGCCACAGTTTGGCACCTTTGCCTGAGGTGACGGGGGGAAGCAATGGCACAGTCCAGACAGAGCAGGGAGGTTGCAACCAGGGAGGAAGAAGGTGGGTGGGAGCCAAAAAGGCAATAAACCCTATCAACTGGGCCTTGAAAACCGCCTGTACCAACCACAGCCAAGAAAAAAGCAGCTTAATACATAAGGCAAACTTAGTGCAATTATGATATATTATGTTCCAGTGCTCTATAGCACAATATCTTTTCTTTTTTTTTAGAATGCAGCTGACCATCTATTCCAAGTTTGTCACGCAACTGGCCATGGCCAAGTATCAGAAACTGAAAAAAAATGGGCATGGATATAAACTAATATAAAATGTCTCACTTGCATGAAATATCCTTATCAATGCCTAGATATAAAGCATATGAAAAAATAAAGCAATCAAAAAATTATGAAACAATCATTCAGGCAAATAGATTTCTCAAAATGTTTCTTAATGTGATATAATAATTATGGCAAAGCATTGATAATAAAACTGGAAACTGGTAATTAAGTAATTTCTATTTCTATTGGCTCGATATGAAAAACATTTTAAAAGCAAGAATTACAGCTTGCAGTAGTTGTATGGTTCCACCAACCAGTCAAGTTGCAGTTTACATCCATGTCTACACAGACTTATTAGTATACAATATGTAGTGAGGAGATTTAAGGAATTTAGAAGACACTGAAGGGTATATTTTTAGACGAGGTTATCTTTATGCCATGTGTTCTTGAGTCATTGCATTCACATTATAAGGTCACGGTGACACTGACCTTTTACCTTTTACTAACAAAATCTAATCAGCTCATCTATAGTTCAAGTGAACCTTTATGCCAAAATCTGAAGAGTCTCCCTTAAGGCATGGTGTTAACCTTTGACCACCAAAATTGCACGTATGTATATAACAGAATCACAATGCCTCCGGTTATAGCTAGTGTCGGTGCAGAGGCAGGAAGAGGAGATGGTCTTACTTTGTTTCTCTGTTTATGACGTGATCACAAAGGAAGAAACTGCCATTTAGGGGAAAAAAAAGCTTTTCAATTACAAAAGGTGGGATTTAATTTCCATATCTCAAAAGAAAAGGTGGCCTATTGTTTCTACATTACTTATCTTAACCACGTGGCATAACAAACTGCTGTTTTGCCTTTGTTTAATGATCTAATCAAAGCTAGTAACTACTCTGTGGGGTCCAGGCGTTTTTCCGCTGTACATGTTCCACATGTTCACTAAGGTATTTTCACCCATCCCCAGGACTGATGTAAAAAGGACAGCATGTGTTTGAGAGACAGTGGTATAACTGCTCTGGAGAAATCACAATCATTTGGCTTATCACTCTACACCAGAGCCGCAGTGTACAGTAAATAAATCTCCCAACTCATTACTGTTTAAATTTGAGTCTGGGGACTGTCATTAGCAGCAATCCTCATGGTTGAAGACAAACTGTTACAGACACTGGTTTAAAATGTTTGTGCATGCCTGCAGTGCAGTAAAATACTGGAAAATGAATAGCAGTGGGAAAGTTAAATGTGAACTACAAGAGCAATGCTGTAACTGTCCTTAAAACAGAAAATGCGATTACACACAGTGGAACCTAGTTTAATTGAATCGCCATTGGTTTGTTTATGTGGAAGGAGAAAACAGGGACAAATCAGTCACCCTGCTATTATGTTTATAAGCATGATGTACAGCCAATGCACAAGGTATTAGGTCGAGTATAATAAAATAAAATGTGAATATGACTGTGCTCGATTACAGATGTGCCAGCTGTGCTTGTCATGCTGGCCTTGCCCTCGTTCCTGCTACTTTGAAACATAAATATATTTTAAACTTACAGAGGAATGGAAAATGCATGCGAGCATATGATTCATGCAGGTATAGTTTCTCTGTTTGCAAGCTTGTTATCTCATGGGAATGGGTGCTGCCTGTAAGGCTATATTAAATATAACAAACCACTAATTGACATTTAAGGCAATATGACTATGACTATGTATGTACCTGCTTGTGTGGTTGAGTAAACTGAAGCAAATACACTTGAAGTTTTAAATTGTGTTACCTGTGCATTTAATAACAGCAAGAATAAAGCCTTTAAATGACACTTCATTTGGGTTAATGATGATGGAAACAAAAATATGGCTTTAAGCTTATTTTAATTAGTGTAATCATCTCATCAACATGACAGATGAGAGGATACTCATGCATGCTGTTATGGTCACATAAGAGCAATGTCACATTCAATGTACTGAGCGCACCTGGATGTACCTAGATGTGCATGAGGAGTAGGTCAAGGAAAATATGAAAGGGAGGCTGTAGAGATATTATATTTGTAAAAGGGCTAAGACAGGAAATGTTTGAGAGAAATAATATCGCTGATGGTTTGTAAAGTTTTTGGATTGGTTTACGTTAAAATCTGCAGTGATGTTTATGACAAAGATGCTAATGATCACAGCTGTTGTACCCTGGAAACTGAGTGGTTTAGGATAAAGATGCATTAAGCTGGTTAGTGATTGGTGGGAATAGGCAGCCCTTGGGGATTTTGGTTGTGATAATATTTTCTCCATGCATCCTTGTGAAATGTGTGTCAACTGAAATGTGAGTCTCCAGGATTTGCTGTTTCTTGATCAGTCTCGAGCACAAAGTATAGAAGGACACTGCGTGAAAGAACAATTTACAACTGGCTCATGTCATACTGCTGTGTATACTTTGTGAGGTTGTGCTGCTACTGACTGTATAAGAATTAGTTAAGGTACCCACTGTGGTTCAATAATGGATTTTAAAACTGTGCTCTAAAAATCTTTCCTAAATTCTCGGCAGTGCATCTTCTTCAGGTGTCTGTCTGGGCTGGGTCAGTGCAACAGTCTGCACCAGGGTGATGTTATAACTCCCTCCTTCCCCAAACCCCGTGTGTAAATTTGAATATGGGAACAATGATAGTGAAATTGCATATTTGAGGTCCAGGTATTGGCTTCCCAACCTGAAAAAGTAAAATAAAAGAGAAGTTTGTGGTTGTTTTGGTTTATCCCTGGGGAACCATGAGATCCTGACTCAGAATGTGAGACTCCCTCAGAGACTTCAGAGTAAATTAGGTGAGGAGACCACCCAAGGGAATCCCGTAAATATGCGGTTGTGTAAAGTAGAACTACAAGTAAATCTAGAGCAGTCCAGATTAGAACTTATACACACTGTGGGATGGAGATGCTTAAACTGGGTAGAATGAGCAAATGTGTGAAACATGGCCAAATAAAAACATTTAATTACATGACTATTAACAAGAGAAGATACATGAAATTAGGCTTGGTCTTCCTCTGCTCATAAATTCAATCAAAACTCGGCCAGATCATAAAATCCTGAATAAGTCTCCGTGTTTGTAAGATCAAATTCAAAATGCAGACATTGAAAGGATTCGCTTTTGTATGCAATGTAGTCCATATCGAACATATAATTTACTTCTGTGTATGGAAGCCAATTCCATAATGCAGACTCACCTTGAAAGGTCTGAGAGCACTGCCCACTTTAGTGCAGCAGTTCCTCTCTGCAATTTCCAGGTGTCTCCCCCTGCGCCGGAGGACCTGCAGTTTGCCCTCCAGCTCCTGCAGGTTTTGTCTGTCCCTTGAAGAAAGGGGACGTCCATCCTTGCACTAACAAAGAAACCAACAAATAAACCAGATAAATCAGTCAATAGACTTATGGATTTATTTGTGCATAGAAAAATTAGCACTATGAGATGCTATACTTTAAAAGTTGCTATTAGTTTGCATTCATTGCATTCAACTATTAAAGCAAACTTTTTGTGGTTCCTATTCTCAACCTTTTGTTGCCAGTGGCAGCTAATCGCAACTAAGAGATGCCTTTACTTGTTTTTCCTTGTTTGTGCTGCCTGCATCATAGAGGTTAGCTGATAAGGACAAAGCTAACCATTCATAATTGCATGCAAAGACAGAGCAGCTAGGCAGAAAGATCAGCTGGAGGCGATGCACGTGGACCTTTCAGTGAATGCATGATTGTACATTCACTGCAGGTTGCACTAGAGCCTAAAAAGTTTCTTTATTGGTATAACTGTTTTTAATGTAATGATTTATTCCTTTTTTGTCTCATCAAGATATTGAAATGACTTGTAGATCATTTGCAGTGTGTTACTGTCATACCATGACAGCACTTGCTGTGTGGTTTGGTGAGACCAACCTTGGATTTCAGCTTTTCTATCTGATGCTCAACATCATCAATGTCCTCTGTGTTCTCCAGGCGCTCGTACACCACACTCCGAGTCCCTTTTATCAGATTCAGAGGCAGTACAGACATACCGTATGCCTGAAAGACAGAGCAAAACTACCATTATAATCATTGTCAGAGTGGGCTGGTACATATGGCACGTGCATCCACCCACACATATCCATCCCTGTCTGATGACAAGACCATCACAATAGTGAGCATGACAGCAGTCAAAGGCATACATGAAAATAGCAAATCATATACTTCCTGGCTTTTCGGGCTATGTCATATTTGTTAGAGGAAAAAAGATTAAAATGGTGGAATCTATAATTGTGCTGAGGTTTATTGGTGAATTTGCTGCAACCATTTTGTGTAGATATCACTTCCCTATATCACCCTGATGCAATTTGCAGCTTAACAGTGCCCCCATGTGACAGCACTTCCCACTATCCAGGATTTGATGAAATTTTCACAAGCAGAATTTTAGGCAGAAAAATCTGGGTTAGAGGAGGAGGCATCAAGGTGTCATCAATGTTGAATGATGTGAATTTAAATGAATACACATCGACTTCTCTTTTCTGTTTGGAGTGCATACAATATGTAAATAATGAACAATTACGGAGACACATACCGAGAGACACACACAGATACACAGAGTGACATCAAGGAGAGATAAAGGGAATATCTGACAAAAAAAAAAAAAATTTGAAAGGCACTTTCAACTATCAGTGGGCTTCAATTTCCTCAAGGGATGTTTAATTTTTAATTAAAAATGAGAGACGCAGAGACACTAATACCAGGAAACAGACCAATCAATACCAATGAAAATAACAGCAGCAAGCCAATCCTTTCTTGCTCTGTGTCGTCTTGCTTTTACCAGCTTGGAGGAGTGCCATTTTATGGGTTCATAATAAAACAAAGGGCCCCTCTGTGCAAAGATACATTCAACCTAGTCAAAAAATGCTGTCCTCTTTCTTCCATTTTTTCCAGTGGAGAAACGTCAGAACCTATATTTTTCTAAAACAACTTTTACTAGTTTCTGAGTGTTAGGTATCGTCAAGAATGTCGCATGGGATACTAAGTCAGGCTAGACTATTATTAGTCTCTGCTGTGGATCTCTGCTACGGGCGAATGTCGCCTCCTGCAATGAATCATGGAGCTCTTAAGGCCGGAGCATGTCCCGAATATCAAACACACTCATAAAAGGAAAACCTGCCCCAGATCCCAGGAGGAACATTTCCCTTTCCCTCAAATGTGCAACTACATGGGAGAAATATAAAAGAAAAAAAAAACAAAGGTGTCCCTCTGCTGGAGTGTATATTTTTAGTTCACACATAATAATGCAAACTCATTAAAGTTATTTTAAACCCCACTGTGGTCAATAATAACCAGAAATAGCTTGGAGCAGGGTGGGTGGGAGCATGTGTGTGTGTGTGTGTGGAACTCTATGCGTGCATTGGTTGAGGGGGGATTTACTGGTTGAAGTCATTCAGAGAGTCATGTGACTGCTGAGTGGGAAGAGGGAGAACTAGGTGGACACAAGTCTCCTACACAAGCCTCGTCTTTGTTGCTCTTTCTACTTTCGATGGTGGAGCTGAAAGGGAGAGGAGACACCCCCTGCATTCTCAATACATTTTGGTAAAGCCAATCCAGTATGACACCATTAAAACCATTCAGTATACAAGCAGGCTTTGAGATAATTCCACTGATTGAGAATATGAAACTTAGCACATTTCCATTAAGCCTAAAAATTGGTAGTACTGTCACACATGATGGTTTCCCTATTGCTATTTGATTAATAGGACAAATTGAGGAACTGAACAAGTCAAGCTCCACAAACCTGATGCAGAACAATTTTAATAATGTGTCTTTGTCTGTCTGTACTAGAAATGAAAGAGTAATTAGAGGTCATAATGGTCTGCAGATGAAGCTTATATAATTCTGTGTGAAGCTGTACTTTTATATGTTGTGCCATCCATATTTTCCATGAATCCAAATTCATAAGTCTGTAGTATTGTTATGATGGCTGACGTTTATATTGACTACCTGACAGTTGAAAAAGTGATCACCAGTTGTTGTGGAAATACAGTGTTTTAAGTTACTGCTTAAAAACTCTAATCAGTCTGTGAAAGTGTTTAACCACTAATTTCCTATATATGTATTTTACATTCAGAACTAAAATGTAATGGGAAATAGCCTAAGCTCTGCACCCTCAAGCACATTCTCTGTATGTTGGTACAGTACATTTGCACATTTGAGAAAAGGATCCCCAAGCAGTACATGCCACCACTCAGCTCTGTCTGGTCATTTCCTCTTACATGGCCAAGTCATATTTTAAGAAGTGGAAGAATAACTAGGCGGAAAAACATGATGACTGTGATATTAATGAGCCGAGGCCACACTTCCTCTTGATTTTGTTTGGTATATTTAATCAGTGGTGACAAGTGCACTAAGGGATCTCAGCCTTCTCAAAATGGAGATAGCATTGAAAATCAGCCCTCCCTTCCCTCAGTGGTTGATATTATTGAATTTTTTTTCCGAATGAGACAAACTGTTCCTCAATTTTTTGTTAATTTGTTGATTTCCCAGAGATTGAAACTTCCCTCCAACATAACGGAGGCACATTTAAAATGAAGTGTCAGTTCAAACACCAAAAAGGTGCAGGGCCAAAATTTCAGACATTGGGTTGGTAAGAATGTAAAGGGGCGATGTGTGTCCTCCTAATGCTGGACCTAGAACATCGTTCCCGGCGTCCCTAGCTGAAACTAGAGCCCCTTCCAAAGCAGCCAGCCATGATTGTCAACGTCTATCACTTTTACATCAAGCAACACATTCTCTGGGGGGAAAAATCCACAGACCTTCCACAGAGACGTAGAGGAGTTGGCAGATTGGCACTGCACTCATAATGTTTCATCCTCTTTTTGAGGCAAGCTACCACTCACACATCAGGTGTTGAGATGAGTTGCTTTTTATTTTTGCTTGCTGTGTGTCTTTTTTTTAAAGCCTTATTTCATGCCTTGTTTCAAATGAGTATTAATAGGGATATTTCAGCCTGATTTTTGCCACAGACCCTGCTTGACTATGATTGATAATTCAATTTTCTCAAAGAAAACAATAATTGCCTTTTTAACGTGTTTATTTTTCAGTGCCTCGAGACCAATGTTGATCAAATTCATCCACAACCATGATAAACCTATGGTTAATCATTAAGCACTGTCAAAAATGTCCAGATGGCTGACAGTCCCACCTACATGGAAAACATTTAAAATTAAAAACTAACCGGATTAGTCTGGTATTTTATCACCTTTTACATCCAGGAGTAGCAAGGTTGCTTCCTCAATTCTGTCTTATAATCGGGGTCAGGACTGACAAAGTGGTATGATCATGGGGCCATGCTATGGTGACACAATTGTACTGAAATATTCAAGTATTATTTAAATATATTTAAATATTTAGTTTAGGAGAATCGCAGACTGAGGGACAGTGACGCTCACTTGGTGCAGGGATAATTCTCAGCTATATCGAAGCTCCTGCACACACTGGACTCTATAGAAAAAGTGAGTATCCATGAGATATGGTATATTTAAAGTCCACAAATTAGCTTTGAGAATATGAATTGTTTTAAAACTCGACTATGCCCTCCACAGACTTATCTGTTCAATTGTTAACATTATTCTATCTCAGTGGCTCAGGTCAGGTGTATCAAAGATCAGTGTGCACAGTGATGGTTTAAATATCATCTTCACAACCCTGAGTTATTGAATGAACTCTGGATTCTGAAGAAAATTGTACAAATAGTGTGAGAGACACCCAAGATGTTTCTCCAAGTAGTGACAGTCAGACTATGAGGCATGAATTTTCAAAGTAATTTCTAAAATTGTAAAGAGAAGGGCACAACAGCAAAGCCTTGCTGGAGAATCTGTCACCAACACAAAACTCTGACAGTTCAGATTTGTATTTTAAAGACAACTGAGATATATTCTCTTTCTCAAAGATCAAAAGTGGGAATCTATCAATAATCCGAGCAAATATTTGTCTAACTTGGGAAAAGAGCACAATGACAGCCTGTCCCAGTCATTAAAAATGAATCAGGTATTTTAGTACAGACATCCCCATGTCACATATTTTATTAATCTTTGCGCAATTTGACTCTTTAATACAAATATTCTTATAACTTTTTCCCCCTGCAATGCACAAACAAAAAGACAAGTCCAACTAGAAATACTGCCTTGTGGTTGTGTGCCTCCTCGTTTCAAGGTCGTATCCCTGTTTATCTAGAGTCGTATAAAATGTTTAGCATTTGTTGAAATAATTATTAGAAATAACTGCCACATGAAGTCCTGAGTGATGGGAAAACTTGTTTTGCGAGGTCACATTGACGCCGAGCTTTGACCACAAAAGTCTAATCAGTTTTGTCATCTCGACATTTGGGGCAAATTTGAAGAGATTACCTCGAGTTCTGGAGATCTTACATTCGTATAACCACCGCAACCCCCACCTTGGACCTGTGACCCTAAAATCTAATCGGCCTGTCCTTGAGACCTAATGTTTATTCACAAATTTAAAGAAGTTCCATCAAGGCGTTACTGAGATATTATGTTCACAACGTTAGGGCAGGTCCACAGACAGAGGCACAGACAGATGTACAGACATCCCATGAACAATATTCCTCTGGCTCTGGCTGTCAACGGCAGAGGCATAACAAACTTACTGGGCAAGAACACCTCACAGTGGAATCAATGATCTTTTGGAGGTGGAAGACTGGCCACCTCCTAACTTTTCAAAATCTTTTCAAGGTCTCAATCTGACACCTGATTCAGCTGCCTCTTTCAGATGTGGTTTTCTTTTCTAATACTATGATGGTTTTTTAAAATGAGTGGCAGGTGTTTGCATGACATTGACTGAAACCCAACAGCACAGCTTTTGGCTAAACCGATAAAACATATTTCACTAGACGTAATGCCTTAAGAAAAATCGAACTCTTTTCACTGCAGACATTTTGACTTCCGAAGCAACAAAGGCGCAGGTGTAGGTAAAGACCTAAATGATGGCTCTGTACCTTCAAATGTCCCAGTGACACTAAACTCCCACATACTGAATACTTTGAATAGCAGTTAGAGGCTGAACAACAGCCAACATCTCCACCAGGTAAATGGTCTATTGGGCTTTGTCATTCATTCATTGTGTTTGGCACAAATTCTGAACTAAATTTTGCTGCTCACTTCCTGCAGATCAGCTTTTCAATAGTGTTCATCGCTCTAATTTTAACCCGTGGTTTGAGTTTTTTAAATGAGTTTTTGTCATATGCCTCTCTGTGTGACTGCAGACAATATTTGAAGTTTCTTACAGCTGCAGTGGTATCCAATCCTGTCTCACCACAGGTGAGGTGAGGTGCCGATCTTGTTTTTTTTGCAACAAAAGGCTCTTTATGCTGACGACACCATGACTTCTTTGGATTAATGTTTGATATCGGCTGACTGAGTTTTATTAAATCCCTCCAGTTCTCATGTCTCAGCATTAGTATGCAGGTGATTGGTTACTGCCCATTTATTAGTCCTTTAATACATTAAAGAAAATGGAACAGATTTGACGAATAAACTTTTATGAAAGCTCTGTGGTTTTTTTTGTATCACAGCTAGCAATTTGATTTGAGTCTACATTTAAAAAACTTAAACGATACGACTCAGTATCCAATCCAGTCATTCCTTTAAGCACCCTCCCAGCAGCTGATGAACAAAGCTCAGCTTCATCTGTGTTTTAAAGTAACTCAGTAATACAAGCAAGGAATGCTTTTACAAAAAAAAAAAAAAAAAAAGTTAGCTTTTTTATTGCAGTCATCTCGCAGGGTGGATGAAGCAAAATGTGTTCAAATGTTAAATGATTTGACAGCGAACAATGAAAGCACTTTCTACACATTCATGGCCTAGATTAACCCTTTGGCACAAAACTATTACAAATTAGAAAATATGGCTTAATAGCATGGATTTTTGTCTGAGGCTATGTATAAATGAAATGTTTCTATTATAAAGAAAAAATATTCAAGGCCAGTCATGGTTGACTGACAGGCATCTCAGACTGCCTTCAGACTTGTTTTTAGGTTTCCAAAGACCTACCAAGTTTTATTCTTTAACAGCAGTAATTGCAGAAAGACAGCGGTGTAGTTGAGGGCTATGAGGAAGTTGGTCTCTTGTCAGCTCTCAAGTTTACGTTTGATAATAAAAATTAAACACTTTAAAGGATGCATAGGATCCATTCTTTGTACCTTTTTACACCTGTTTCAATGAACTTTACGGAGATGTTACTGAGTTTACTAATAGAAACAGAAGTTGCTGCCCTGATAAAGTCAGTTTTATGGAATTGATTCTTTTTTGTGGCTAGCATTCTGGGTTTTTAAACTTTTGACTTCAGTTAAATAGTATGACAGTGGGGAAAACATATTCATAAAATATACACTGAAAACATCAAATGTTAACACTAAATATGGAAATCAAACAAGCATCAAAGCATTGGAGAAACCTGAAGTAGTGACATCCCTCTGATTCATTAAAAGAGCCCCTCTTCTCAGGACAATCTCAGGGCCTGCCTGAGATTCGATCAACAGACATTAATCTTCTCAACTTTACTTCAACATCAGCATCTTATGGCTGGCAATTTAAGAGCAGGAGAAAGGCAGGTCTGCAGGAGAGTGTGCCATGAGAGTCATAAGTCAATACATGAGCCTTGCTTTTAAATGAAGCCAAAGGAGTTCATATGATGCATGAGATTTGAGATCAGACTGAATGGTCTCATGTCATCACTGCAGGGTACAATCAAACATAGTGGGAGGTAATACAGAGGGAATATGCATGTGCAAACATCCCAGATCATGCAGAGGATACTTAATATAATTATAGATTTGCATTCACATTTTAATATTAAGTAAAATCCTCACCAATAAAAAGTTAATGTAGAATAGTGTCTAATCTTAAAGGAATAGAACAGTTTTTTAGAAGTGGGGTTGTATGAGGTACAAATGGCTCCTAAGCATAATATCTGCAGTAGACAGCTCTCTGCTGTCCCCCATTAGGCGATAAGAGTGCCTAGTGCTGGACAGAGATACAGGCAATAAACGGCTGTGAACAGACCCAAACTAACAGTGTATTTTCACTGCCTACATGCAGATGTTTAAATGTACACTATATACAAAATTTTTAAGATGCATCAACTGGTCAGAAAAAAAGCAGTTTATCTGGAACTAACCAACTCACTCAGTATTCCTCCGCACAGTCAGGCAGCGCGATGTGCTGAATCACTCCTTTGGTTTAGTTTTGTAGAGAGTTGGACAGACCCCCAACGTTGTCACTATTTAGCCTTTAGAGGATGCATGTATTTGATATAAATTATTGTACAATGCAGGAAGTACTTAAACAAAAAGGAAAAAAAAAGCCACAAAAACTAAACCCACTTCACTTTGTACACTTTTGCACTAAGTTGTAGTGGTTACATCAGTTGTTTACATTAAGGGTGGATGGCTAGTTCTGCTCAAAGTGGAGTGATAGATTTGTACAGGAGAATATTTCCACTCCTTATGGAATCTGTCACTTAGATTCCATTAAGTTAATCAGGCTTAATAGTAACAAATAGAAAAGAATGATAAATCACCCAGCTCTTTGCAAACAAGGGTAAGCTGCCACCAAGAACAGTTTTGTCGCTTGCAAATAGAAGAGAGGGGAGAGCAAACAAAGTGAATGAAGGGATAAAAAAAAGTGAGATAAAAAGAGCTTCTGTATTTATGTGTGAGAATAAAAAAAAGGAGGGGCAATTGCTGTTTGTTGCCCAGAGGCCTGATTTCTTTGATTGACTTCATCAAAACAAGACACATCAAAAACAACAACACACTGGGAGTTTTGATTTCCACAGGGCATTCACAGAGTTCATATCAACATGGGGTCAGTGCAAATCTAACACTTCCATCCTCAAAATGCACTAGGTAATTACTCACTCTTTAGAGAACTGTGAGAAGCAAAGTGAGAGAACAGTGGATAAAATCCCATCTGAGATGGATTATATGTCCTAAAGGGAGATTAGTTCTACAACTTACTTGACTGGGTTGTGTATTATTCATTAGAGCTCCACATTCAATTGTTGTGTAATTTGTCAAATAGGACTCTTTGAGCTCAACTGAAACTGGATAGATTGGGGTTGGTTGTCACTTTTACTCTCAGTCGCTGGGTTGACACTCGAGGAGTTTTTGATATTTTTTCCCCCAGTAGGCACAGCTCCCACCCTGACACCAGCACCACCACCAGGGAATATTCACAGTCTAGTTACCAAGATAGCGGCTATGAAAAATGGACAGCATTAACAAGTGTTACAGCACAGTCAATTTTCCTGATCTAGGAAAAAATGAAAAACTGCAGAATGCTGAGGGAATCAAAATATAGGCATATATTAATGGACACTGAGGGAGATCTACATATACACATATATATACATATATATATATATATAAATAGACAGCAGATAAGTGGTTGATAAGCCGGAGAGGGGTGCACATGCATCATGCAAAAGTCTCAGGAGCTCAGGTGAAAGACAGCAGTCTGAGCAATTTGAGCAATTGAATGCCAGAGCTCTAAAATCACAAGGCATTACTAATACTGAGAGGCCACTCCATCACTAGGTACATCTCAACCACAAAGATGGGGAACCATTTGTACTTTAAGAAACTTTAAGAAACTGCACTGCACCTTAAGGAATATTTCAAGGAAATCACACACTATCAACTATGACATATCATACTGATAAATCATGTTAGGTAAATCTGACAAAACCAGAATACTTCTTTCATGAACTGCGTCCTCATACTTCAGAACATGTTCTATGTCAGAGGTTTCAATGACAAGAAGTCACATTAAGCCAAGGGGCTGGAAACATCTCACTGGATTATTTGTCTTAATTAGTGTGCTGAACGCATGAAACAACATCATCCGCTTGTCTCAGCTCCCAACTCACCGTGTAAGTGATGACTGCCAACATGCCAATCAAGGTCAAGGTGCTGATGGAGAAAGACAGAGCAGGTAGACCATCTGCAGACAGAAAGACAGGAGAGCCATTAGAGATTTGATCCTGACCTCTGAAAGAAACATCACTGGTCTTGTTGACTCATGTGAAAACTATCAAGAGCTGACTTTCCTGCGTGAACTTTGACAGTATTTCAGTCATGTGTTTGCTTTTCAAAACTCAACACTGACAAGCGAAACCCCACCGCACTGGCCTTATCAACTGAGTAACACTGCATCTAAATTTCTTTGAATATCCTACAGATGCTTCCAAAACAGCATTACCATATTTCTGAAGACAATCCAAAGGGAGGATTTCATAAAAGCTGTTTGACATAATCTAGTTTTCTGACAAAACCCCCACTGTGCAGAGCAAATATTTCAAAAGCAACAGGAGAGCTGTGTGTCTTGGTGGGATAAAAACTATTTTCATACACTGAGCCAAAACTGCTTTTACCAAACTGAAGCTGGTACACGGGAAGGAACAGGATGCAAAAATACAAATTAGCAAACTAATGCTAGCTACCATTACTCTGCTGAATAACATTGAAGATGGGTGGTATTTGATCTGCACAAACACATTGTCAATTTGTAAGCTAGTAAAAAAAAAAATGATTTACATCTGTCTAAATCTTGCATCCTGCAGGAACTTTGTTTTTGATAAGAGCACTCTACTGTTCCTGCAAGGTCTGTTTACTCCTCATGTGGAGCACAAATCTGTTGTAAAATGTGTTCTGTTGAGTCTTCTATTGATTAGCTTTGTCAGGTCCAAAGAAATAATCATGATCCTTACCAGGGCTATACCAGCTTGGAGTATGCATTTTTAATAGCACCTTCATTATCAACTGGCAATAGATACTGGAAGAATGTGAACTGACCAGATAAGAAAGGTCTGCAGGGATGTTTTTAGAACTATAGAAATAGTAGGACCTGGCTTTGTGGAGCTGGGATCTACCAGATATTCTCAGTGTGTTGGTATCTGCTGTAAGTTGGTTCCCCAACCTTGTTTACTTGCAGTGCTCTCCATCACATTCATCATATTGGAATAACACAATAATCAGAGTACCTGAATAACACAATGATAATAAGTCAAGCTGAAAAAAAATGTTGATATTCAATTTCAGCTAAATATCAAGAACACAGCCCATCTTGAACAGCAAGGTTGCATCTCTGTGCTTATGTTTCTAAAGAAGCAATTCAGGGACTTTATTCCCTTGAAGGGAATTGTGAAAAATGTTGTTCACATGGACAAGGACAATGCACCATGTTGGTATACTGGTACTCTTGAATTTAATATATGCCTTAAATGAATACACAGAAGCAAAGTCTTCCTCTGGAGACGCATCTGGTCACCATTTTATGTATTCACTGTCATTTCATTCACTGATTGCCGACGGTGTTTAAACAGCTGGATCTTTCAATGTATGTAGTTTGAGTTGATGTGTGTCACCTCTGATCGAGGCAGAAAGGGGACCACCCATCAGGCAAGGGCAACAGTAGGTGTCACACCAGCTGTCAGAGCTGGAGTGAGAAGACAGCGATTGATGAAGAGACTGATTGCCTCTCTCCCCTGTCAAGATCCCACCTGTCGTAGGGTTCCATGTAAAAGCTACACAATGGTCCCTCTATAGATATCCAACATCCTCCCAGCAGCAACTTCGTAGCGCCCGGCCCACCTGTCAGCATGGGCAGAGGTGGCTCTCTGCTTGCCTTTCTCCTTGACAGTGGCATTTGATTGGCAAAATTAAGTCAGCATTCAGGGCATGTGTGAATTGCGCTGTTTATCACACTTTTATTTATCACTTTCTTTTACAGGCTTTTCACAAGCAGCAGGACAAAGAGGTGGAAAATTGAGATAAATTATATACCTGCTCCCTATTGTATTGTATGCAAAAAGAAACTTTGAAGTCTGACAGCTGGGCTGAACATTAACATTTGAATACATGTTTCCTATTCCCGAGTGTTTCATTGCGATTTTGCTACCTTTGTTTAGGGGCGAGCATGGTGAAACAGACAATGGCTACATGTTCTGCATGGAGAACATTCTGTTCATGAACGCTACACAAAGCGAAGGATAGATGTTTGCTGCCACTCTCCTTGGTTTCTTGAGCAGATTTTCTGGGGATTAAACAGAGGGAATATTGTCTATTATCAGTGGCGCTTCCACATCTGTACAGCTTTGATTCCTACAGCAATGGAATGAGGTAGCTCTTATCTCATCCTGCATATAGCCCTTTAGGCTTGTGTGCATGCATGAGAACTGTACAGAAAAGGGTCCATTAAGGAGCTTCTTTCACCCTAGCATCCTACTTCTGTGTAATGGCAGGATCATTAAAAGTGAGTTGGAAGCAGCTGTATGTTCAAGGGGTGCAATATAATATAGCATCTAGCATATGGGGACTTATGGCAAAGATGTAAATGTTATCACAGAACATCATGGTTTTTCTTTTTTCCTCTTTGTATGGGTAAAACTGAAAAAGTAACATAATTTGGGAAACAGGGCCAGATAATAGATTGTATTTAAGAGGATATTTTAGGCATGAGGGACACCACACTAATATAGATGAAGCACTATCACAAAGTTGAGGGATGGCAGAAAATGTCAAAAAGATCAATCAAGATGAGATCAGCAGCATCACTCCTGCTCCCTCACCATGAATCTGTCAACTGAGGCCTCAAATAAATTTAAAAAAAATGATAACCTCTATTTTTACCCATGTTACTTTACAGCCCAGTTAGCAAAACACAACACCTTTTACAATGCACTCTGTAAACAGTGGGTTATCCTATGGTAAGGGCTGAACAGGGTCGCTAATCATTGTGTCACTTTCCCAGGCTTCCCAGTGTCATCTGTTTGCTTCTCTCCTGCTCTCTGTTGTTGCATATATAGTTTAATACAGCAAAACTGTCCTCATGCATATGTAAGCCTGTTCTAAGATGGTGGAACAAGTATGAAACAGTTAGTACAACTGTATTGCTGTATATGTGCATGTGTGTGTCAGGGGTCAGGGTCAGTATGTGTAGATTTGTTCATTTCTCACCAATAATAAAGATGGGCAGGAAAAGTCAAATGTTAGAAATCTTGCTCAAGTACTCTTCCTAGTTAATGCTGGACTCCCACCCACTCCATCCCCCCTCGAGGCATCTTCAAAAATACCAGATTTTACTGTATGGTGCTGAATGCCAACATTAACAGCTACTGATGCAGGCATCACTGGAACATTGTAAGAAATGCAATGTTGGAACGCTTAAAGATGTAGTGGACCTAATGAAGAGTTGCTGCAAAACAGTCCACAGGGTTATGTGGCAAAAGTGCCGCTCCTTTACACAATTAACCTCCCATCTGGAGAGAGAAGACATGGGGATTAGAAAAGGGATGATCCTCACATTTCCTCCTTAGCAGCCGAGCAATTTCCTCCTGTGCCAGGGGAGAAAGGCTAGGGGGGAGCGTGTAGGGGTCCACTATTGTGAAGAGAGGCAGATGGTTCAACTTCCGCCATGATTCCCAGATGGCAAAAGGCCAGAGGACTGTTAGGAGTCCATACTTGGCAGTTTCTGCATTAGCATGTGCATAAGCAAGGTCAGTGCTCCATTCAACAAGTGAAGATGTCAAAGAAGGGTATGTTCACTATGCCAGGATCGTGCTGTGAGCAATCGATACTAGATTATTTTAACTGGGAAATTTGACTTCCTGTTGCATGCTACTTTTAAGTTTAAGCTTATTTTATACACACTACTGAGCTGTTTAACAAGGATGTACTCGACCAAACAAACAAAGATGGAGGCTGAAATATATTCCAATCAACATGACTGATTTGGTCAGCTCTAGAGTGAAAGTTAATCAATAAAGGCAGATTGTAATAGGTTTTCTATTATATTACATGCATTTACATACATAGAAAAAATATTCGGCAATCTGCTTTACATTATAGCTGAGTTGGACAGACATTACTAAACAATGTCCATTTTGTACACTTTGACCCAAAGAGGCACTGCATTAATGTCACACATGCCAACAGCCTCCCATTGTTTATTGATGTGTGTCATCAGGCCACAGGTCCTTTTTTTTATGTGTTTTTGCTTGGTTTTGCCTGAAGCTGTGCCACATGTACAAATTCTCACCCACTCTGCTTAAAGAAACCATTACAGTTCATTCTGAAAAATGCCTAATGATAGAAAGAACACAACAGAGAGCAGTAAAGTACAATCTGTGATGAGTGGGTAAGAGCAATGGATAGAGCCACTGATGTGAAATGAGTGTGGTCATGGATCAAGAGAGTCATGAATAATGGAGGAGAATTGTGGTGTGTATTAAGTAAAACTCAAACAAAAAAAACAAAACAAAACAAAAAAACTCTGGCAGGACCCAAGTCGGAAATAACATCAATTTCAAAGAATAAACTTACGGCTGCTCCCGAGCTCCTCAAAAAGGTATTGCACTTTCTCCCATTGAGTGGAATTCTGGCTAGGTTTGGCCTCAAGTGGAACAAAAGCTCTGAAAGCAAGTAAAAGAAAAGTCAGGTAAAATGCATTAGGTTATCTCCAGACTGTCAGTGTGCCTACTGAAAAATAACCTGAAGTCTTTAGTCTTCAGCTTGTTTAGTGTAGTCCTGGTACTGATTGTTTCAGCAACTGTTATACATTTCTACATCCCACACAGAGATTCTGCACAAAATAAAGAAATAAATCGTACTGTTTCATCATTTCACCACACACAAATGTGAAACACTACCAATGTCACTGCTCTAGCTGAGAGATGGCAAGAGAGCCGGAGGAATGTAGACGGAAAGGCATATTTCTGTTGAAAAACAATGACAAAGGAGCTTACTCTAAAGGAAATCTACAATTTTAACAACTGTTGGTCTAACATCTGTACTCCACTGCACTTTCATATCCTCTATTGCTTAATGTCCTGACAGAAATAAGAAAAAGAGCTCTCTGAGTGTGCTCACCATTCTAGCAACAACACTCCAAGGAAAATGTCTGTTTTTCATTCGTCTGCTTGCTATAACGGTTTCCCCTTCTTTAAAGTGTATCATTTTTTTTTCTTTTCATTTCAGAATCATCTTGTTTAATGCTGCTGCTCTGGCCTCTTCTCTAAAACACATACACAACATTTTATACGTGTGGTATTTTTGTCAGTATAAGTTATATTTATGAATATACATTGAAGAGTTTACAAATCACGCAAAAACGAAAACTGCATCCATGAAATCTGGATTAACTGCTATTCTTAACTCCAGAGACCATCTTCAAAACTCTACACATACACTGCATTTGTGCAGCATTTCTACCATAGAATCTTTATGCAAGCAAATGTAGGGAAAGGGTCAAAACTTGGGATGCTCAATTTCAGGAAAAAAAATGTGATTCCACTGATCATGAAATGTTTTTCCATTGATCATTAATCTCTTTTAGCAGATCACAACTCTCCTTCGTACCATCTAAAATCAAATCAAATATGCTTTTTTACACAACTGGGATTGTTTTGGGGAGTTACAGTTTATAGTATAAAAACAAAAAAGAAAAGAAATCACCACCTGGGGGAGGTGAAAGACAGAAAGATCAGCATCCCAGAGACTTCCCTTTGCCTCATATGCAAAAAACAAAACTCAGGCCTCAGTAGGCCACATCTGCCCTGGTATCATGTGGATATCCCCAGGGGTTCACACTTGCACTTAATCTTTTTCATGTGCATGAGCCTTCCCTTTGGTTATGTTATGTGTAATTTTTCATTTTAGGAAAAAGAAAAGCTCCTCATCAAAGTGACCTTAACCCTCACCGAGCTCTGTGCAGCTATGTGTGCAGATTGTGTGCAGTAAGGATGTAACTTTCCCCAACTTAACTCTACAGAGGTATGCTGAAGAAAGAGAAACACAGGAAAAGTTTGAGTTGTTCATGCATTTCCTCTTTCAGTCTATTTTCTGAGGTCTAGCATCACTTGGTGTAGAACACTGTCTGAGCTCTATAAAGGATTTGATCCCTCATTGCGAAGAAAATGGGCACCTTTCACTGACTACTAAATAAAATGTAGAATATTTTTGAAATAGGCACAAGTAGCCACATAAACCCAGTTAATGGCTGAGCAATTTCCTTTGAAGGCAGCAAGACTGCGGGGCTGCCATCCAGACTTTTTAAAAGCATTAATCAAAAATCCTTTGGACTAATACAAAACAATCTTATATGCGACTAAATTACTTGTAAAGACAAGTTATTGACCGTCAAAGTTGGAAAAAAAATCAAACTGATTAGGGGCCATTTAAGAATTTAAACACCTTTACAGGTTGTACAAGACAACAAACAAAAGCCTTTGACATCAAGCACAGACCTACTGAGTGAACAGTCACCCCCCCAAAAAAGCCATTACGTTTCTCAGTATCAGAAAAGCACTCCAGAATAAAAGCCATCTTGTTGTTGAAAATCAAAGCAGCAACTGCCAGGCCAAAGCAGCAATCATCCTGGTTCAGAGGTAACAGAGAGACTAAATTGCTTCTGTATGTAAAAGGGCTTAACTTTCAAACTTTAAGCTACAAGAAAGTTGAGTACTTTATTTTCTCAAACCATGTAAGCCTTCATTTAGTTCACCATTCAATAAAAGAGAGCATGGATTAAAGTGTACTGGTTAAACTGCACATGTTTTTGCTGTCATTAGTGCAAACAAAATTGCATATTATGTTGAACAAGTGCCTGTGGACATGGCTGGGAATGTGCATTGTGTCACAAAAAAAAAGACTCAATATTCCCCCCACATGTGATTTGTACATTGGACAAATGCAAAGAATTTATCCATTTTTAAAACTAATGGAAAAGCCTAATACAAATTCAAATTAGATTCTATAGATCTATACTTAGTAAGGGATATACATTTTTTTCCCCTGAATGGTTTAACATGGGCAGACAAATGGCACTGCAGCTGTTTGAAGGGGCCGTCCTCTTATTAACTACGATGATACATCCACACCCCCTTTATCTATCGTGTAGTGAAGCAGAAGAAGAAGCCATCCATGTCTCCAACTTACCCAATTAATAGGAGAACCACGCAGACAATGGCAAATCCAATTGTGTACTTCAGAGCGTTTTTCACTTGCTGTAATAAAAGAAAAAAAATTAAACTGGCCAATCACAGTCATGAAGTGAAAATTATTATCCATTGTGAGTGAGGGAAAGGGGTCGTAGTCTATTTAGCTAAGGACTATGGTGACTCAGAGCTATAAAAAGTCAGTGTAGATCCAGTTCGACCTGACAAAGATAACATGTCACTCCCACTGCTATTCAAGGTGGTGCTTTTAAAGTAACAATACAAAAGACCTCCCTGTCTGAGAGAGAAAGTGCCTCTGTCAGCTCAAAACTGACACATGGAAGGGAGGAGAAGGCACTGTGCGATAGCTGGTGTTTGGTACATCACTCAATAAGAGCACTTCTAAAGATAGGGAATTCAAATTTTGCCAAATTTCAGGTGAGGATGTGGGACCAATAATTTAAAGTATGAAAGCAGTGGTGCGTCATCAAAATATCATACATATTTACTTATTCTGATCTGATGCACTTCGCCTGTCATTTAAGTTTGTGTACAGTAAATAAAACATTTGCCAATCCTTTTTTTTTTTTTACAAATCCCCCCTTTCTTTATACCAATGTTTCTCATTCCTACAGTACATTATCTTCACAACCTGTCGATAGACATTACTTACTGTCCTCTACAGTCAGCAGAAATGTCACCTCTGTGATGTTGGTAAGCATGTGACCTATAAGTGCATGATGGCTGAATACACCCAACTCAAGAGCACTGCAGGTGGTTGAAAAATTGGCATGATATTTTTTTCAAAACCGATAAAAGGGGTTGGATTTTGAGGACCAGCACTGCAAATTTAGAAGAGCACAGGTAATAATAACACCAAGCAGCAACCGCTGAACCTGAAAAATGACACCAACAATTGCAAACTGCTCTTCTTCAAATTTCCACTTGAGGCTGGCTACAAAAGCAAGCAAATCTCCGTAGGCTTCCATGTTAAAATGACCAATTTAACAGCAGCAAATAACTATGTTCACAGCCTTTTACAAAGAAACTGTTTGGTTTCTCCTCTTTGCCCATTTGTGGATGAGCAGAGTTCAGCAGAGTTGGGTACTGAAAGATGTCCATGGCAGAGCAACCCACTGAACTGAGCTTCAAAGCTGCTCCTCAGATATCTATGGGTGACGCTACATATGCTAAGTCCATCTTTATTTATAGTCTATGAATAAAACAAGTCAACATTCAGGTTTAACAGATCACACAGATGCTATTGTTTAAAAAGTCATTAGCCTACAATATGTAAATCTACAAAATGTTAACAATACATTTATGCATCAAGACATAAGAATGACACATAATTTATCATGGAATATACTGATAAAACCTGAACTGAAATGGTGCACTTTGAAGATTGATGCACTGCACAGAGAAGCTGAGGAAAAAGATTCAGGTGCATTGAAATGAATGGCTGCATATTTGCTTTCATTGTTTGTCATGCTAAATGTTAAAATGTGTGGAAACAAATGGGTTCATGTTGCCTCAAGCTAGCTGCGAAGTTCAACTGAAATGACTTGGGGACATTTTTTGCATTAGCATATCGGTCAGCTGCCCTGAATCACCTGAATAAAATTTGAATTCCTCAGCAGTGCATCTGAGCAGGTACAGTGCTAAGTGTTGGAGAGAGGTGCAGTCTTACCGAGCACTTGTTCCCATTGTCGTCGTCCCTTTCTTCATAGTAGAAATAAACAAACGGGATCCATAGGAAGACACAGAACAGTATGATGGAGTAGAGTGCTATACGGATACAAAAGAAGAAAAGCATTAGTGACACATCTTTGTTATTGTGCCCAATCTTTCCAAACATGAAATACATGTAAAACAAATGTAAAAAAAAATGTTAGTTTATGGTGCAATGCAGTCCATCTTATGAACATCTTGTTTTAAATTCACATTTGCAGTTTAGGTTGCTGTCTGCCACACCACTCATTTCTGACCACAGTAGTGAAAAGATAAATATGCCAGTGAGCTGTTGGCTTTCTAAATGCCATTTCGAGATAACTCTTTGCATCGCCTCAATTGTAATTCATTTAGCAGTGACAGACAGTATGAACCCAAGACACTTCTGAGATGACGTGAACTCATTCCCTTGAAACTCTCCAATGATAAATCTAGGGCATGGATCACTTAGGAAACTATCCAAAAACATCGATACCACAGTGAAACATAAAATAACTCACGTTCATGAATTCATAAATAAAAATTTGTCACAAAACACCAAAAACTGTCATTGTCCCTCCTTCAAACTTAAGTTCATTAAAGTTCTCCTGACAACTGTGTAGCATCTATGGTTGTCTATCCTCACATCAAAGACACTTTTAGGCAGCAATATCCAGCTATTTCAAGCAGGGTGCAAATGAAAAAAAAAAAAAAGCCAATTAACGCCTCAGAAATTTTCTCAAGTCATAATCAAGATATCAAATTCATGAGAATGGGATGGACAGATAGACGACTCGTGACAAAAATGCATCGGCCATTGTAAAATAAGGATTCAACAAAATACATCCACATCTGACATGAAGAATAACTTCTGATGATAAATGAGTTCCCATGATATAGCAGGATATCGTCAGATGTAAAGGCTTTCATCAATGGAATTTATTTTTTTTTGCTTTCTTTTTGGCGCTCATCGTTTTTAATTATATCGAGTTCTGTGCTCACTTTCCCACTGAAATTCTTCTCTACTCCTCTTTCCTCATATGGGGCCTCAGAGTCATGACTTCAAGGAGCAAAGTTTTTCATCATTTTAAACCAATAACTCTTGTTAAAAGTGTGCTCGCGGGTTTGTGCAAGGGTGAAACTTTAGTGCATGATTTAAAGAAATGATTCCTTAGAAAGCTTAGGGGCAGTTTATATCAGAGGCAGGAAAAGTGCAGTAGGCACTTGAGACCAGCACCAGCAGGTACTTATGAATGTCACGTTTTGAACAATGACGTTCATGAGAGGTCCATTAAGCAATCAAGTTTCACTTTGCACAGTTCTATGAATTTACATGTCACTGAATTGGTTTCTTAAGCAAAGTATTGTATTCATCTATATGAAGGTTTGCATGACAGAAGAGAGAAAATTATCCTCCCATTCTATTGAAGTGGTAATGCTTAAGATTTTCATAGTCAAAAACTGTATTCTATAGTTACCCCACACCCTATACTTTTTCATTAATAGCCAGTCAATGTATTTCCAAAGGTAATGATGCATGCACACATTATACTAAGAGCTCACTAATCAATGGTGGTGATTCACAGACTCCCTCGTTCTGTACATGTGTGTGTATATGTGTTATTTTTTCTTATTATCTAACCAGAAACTTCCGATACGTTGGTTGCCTAAAAACAGAAACTGGAAAAAGAAAGCGAAAAAAAAAGCTGTTTAGTAGGTTGTACTCTTCAAACTTGCATATATTTAACAGAAACTTGTTTAATTGCCTATAAGCAATGTTAACCAATGGCTTCAAAATGATGTGTGATCTTGCTTAACAAGGCTTCTGGTTGTTTATAGAATGAACATATTGTACTTGATCTTGGGACTACGAGTGGACCAAAACAATACTATAACAACTGTGAATAGCACCACTGGGTGTGTACTGAGTAAACATAAAACAGTGCTGTGTGTGCTCACATTGTCACTCAGAGCATTGAACAATAGATTCAATTAGAGCTGCATTGTGTATCTGAACACTTGATTCTTCTGCTGTCGGTCTATTCAAGACGGCTTTAGGCAAAACTCACAGTGCAGGTAATGATCAGTTGCACTCTAATGTTGGCCACCACTGCTGTTGTAAAAACAATCTGCATGAGGAAATATTTTCATTCATTAAAGTCAATGACCTTCTGCGTGAAATGGATGCAATACACCTGTCCTTGGTGAAAGAACTTGCTATTCTCTCATCCAAGCCCTTTTTTGTTTGTTTGGTTCTTCCTGTACAAGCAGCTTTTCAGAGAAAAGACCAACACTAAAAGCATTAGGAATTCATAGAATGGAGGTGAGGCAAAAACACTTAAATAGAGAGATGCTATTTCAGGCTATGGGCTTTTCTTTCTGCGGCAAATGGATGTTGGTGGAGAGAGCCAGACAACTCCGAAATAACTCAAAGGAAAGCACGTCATGAAGATGCGATCAGCACAACACAGTTGGCATATCTCAATGCCTCCTTCAGGTGATAATGTGCAATCATTAGCACAAGTCATATTGCGGTGCCAAAAAGAGAGAAATGTGCAAAGAAACAAACAGTTTCCACAACCACACCAATTTCACTTGTCCCCCAAATATTAAATACAACTTTCCAAAAGCAGTGGTGCTTAGCCGTGATTTAAAGTCAGCAAATTCAAAACAATTGAAAAATTTAATGAAACCATTAACAGAAGAAAAAGTTTCAGGCTAACGCATTAAAAAGCAGTGACTACATCCATGCCCTGAGTAGTGCCTTTATGGCCTGATAAACCATACAACTATAGATGTGGCTGTCGAATGGAAAATAATGTGGATAAACACTCACCCCTGATAGTCATTTAATCCATAACATCAGTGCCACACTTCCGCTTCAGTGTACACGTGGAAAACAACTGTTCCATATCAGTAAAGAATGTATGGCCTCGAGTAATTACTAACGTGCCTCCCTGTGAAATGGACTATTTTTCACAAAACGCTCTTTCGGCAGCAGACAAATGAACGTCACTGTTATAGTGGCTTCCTTTTTGCCAGCTGTGATTGTGACAGGGCATTACTTTCAATAAGCACATGCTCATTGCTTCACTAAGGTATCCATTTACACTCATTTACAGCCAGACAAACTAAGTTTAGGATGATGCCAGGAGCCAATAAATGCAAGCCATGCACAGTATGCAGCCTCTGGCATATGCTTGTGGGTTAAAGCAATGGGTAATATTAATCATAACACCATGAATATTAACATAGTGAGAGAATAGGTCATACTGTATTACCATGTATCATCAATTACTCTCTAAGCAGATCTTCTACTGGGAAGAATGCCTGACCAGGAATAAAAGTTTAGCACATTTATCCCCCTGACAGAGAGCAGAGGACTAAATAATTAAATGTCCTTGCTGAACCCTTTACATAGTATATACTCAAATGCACTCATGGGAGAAGCAAAGGAATTAAAATAAAAGAAACGTATTTCAGAGGATTGGCAGAGGTACATGTGGCTATAACTGTCCACAGTCTAGCAATGGCGTGGCAGCTGGTAAACAAAGCGGAGGGCACAATCAATAGCTGTTTATATTTTTGTGTGTTAATAACTACCTGTGGAAATTGACAAGTGTTATCCTTCCTTTATCATTCAGAGCAGTACTAGTTTTTTTTTAATTTCCAGCACCATGTAATGTTTAATGAGGAACATTAGACCTTGTCTTCACCTTACTGTGGCCCTCCACAGGGGCATTAGCACCTTGACTGGTCTCTTGCAGATGGACAAAGTGTATTACATATTATGTGAAAATGAAATGCCAGGGGAGATTTCTCACAGAAACACCGTCGCTGACAAAGGACTCCAGAGGCCGATGAAAATATCTGTCTGTACAAACACTTGCTGAAAGCTATGACACTATGAGTTTGCACTCTCATTTCCTGTAAACATCAAGGGAGGCATCATTTTTCAATGTGGGCGACCCTGGGATAAAACACTGGTGAATGTTTGACTTAGATTTGACAGCATGAAGGACTCTAATTTGTTGCCTGTGTTTCTGTCTCTGCTGAATGTGAGGGTGAAGAAATACTAGCTAACATGTAAGTCAAAACGACTGATGGAATACGAGGCTTACTGCTGACTTTGTTTTGGAGTCATTCTTCGCGTCTCTCCATGTGGCTATAAGTGCAAGGAGAGGTATGATAAGGTGGAAGTATATGGGAACTGCTTATAATGAGCATAAAACCATGCAAGTTCAGGGCTGAGACGTTCACACATTAACTGGAGAGAACCTAGGTATAATCTCCGACGTGGCAAAGACATGTGAAAAAGTAATAACACAAACATTTGGACAGCTCAACACTGTCCAGATGTACCCCATAGTGGGGGAAAGGGGAAGGTGGTTGTACTGCGCAGCTGACTTTGGAAACATAAAATAGCATAACTAGTACTATACCACACTGCCTTCCTTATTGAATACATGGCTGAAGAAGGAATATCCAATAGAAATGTGATATAACAATAATAATATATGTTGTAGATGATAATTCTGGATGTAGATTCTTCTAATTTGTTGCCATTTGCTTGACTGTGGACTGTTACAAAGTGAAACGTTGAATATTTGTTTGGAAAGCACTGTAATTTCCTAAATTGCATATCGTAGGTGTTTTAAATTCGCAAGTTTGGTCGCTGCTGACTAGCCCGCCCTGACCCGTCCCACCTCAGGTCTCTCTACCTGCAGGCAGATGTCCAGTCCCATAGACAGACTGTAACGTCTTTGACTGCAGCTGGTGGCAGTAGTTTTTTTATGCTAAGGTGGAGGACTGGCCACTCACCAAGGCAGCAGAGCAGAAAAAGAACAGCCAGCTGTAGTTAGTGGGCTAGCTGTTCAGCAGCTGGCAATGGGCAGGGTAACAATGACTGAACTTTGAAAACTAAACATCCAATTGCACCTTTTAATGTTGCTTTCCACATGATTCATCCGCCAGAGTAAGGAGGTTAAGGTTACATGATTTAAGCTCATTAGATTGCCCACCCATTACATCGCAATACATCATATCCACCACTGCACAGACCAGAGGAAACAACCCCTTACTCTTAAGGGCCACTATCCAATGGTTGCAACAATGCACAGCTGTGATAACCAGCGTTCTGCCAACACCCCCGATGTGCACAACAATACAAGGGCCCACTCAACAGCACTTGCTGTTTTGATTGCATTTTGTTTCACTTCAAACCTTGATGGAAAGTTTGTCTGGTTGAAAAGAATCCACTGACTAGTTCAAATGAACACCACAGGGCCCCTCGTCCATTGATGCAGGAAGAAGGGGAATCCACTGTGACCTAATGTTGATGCAACCCGATCTCCACCTAGGTGGATTGATGTTTAAGGGTTCCAGTGGATGAACTGGTGATAAGGTTATCTCAATGTTTGTCTGTACAGGACATGCCAGATTTTTTTTTCCAGGTCTGACACTAACAAACTGAGGGCAGTCCTTAAGATTTTGAAGGAAATGTTTAAAACTTGTTTGTTGATTACTCTTTCAATCTGCGCTGCTTTACCAAGTTCTCAGTGTCTCCTGAGTGCCATGGATGTCCACTTCCAAATAGTTATATTTCCCTCTGGCTTCAGAGAGATTGTTTTCCTCATTACTTCTCCTCCAAAATGTCCTGTTCCATCACTGAAGATTAGTTCCCATTCTTTTCAACTTCTTCATAATGGTGGTGTAGGTCACTGTTTACCTCATCCAACATTTTCTTTTGACAACTTTGATCAATGGACTTTGGTTAACCTGCCTAAAACATACAGTATATGTTGGGTACTGTTTTCTATCATTGTAACAGATGCTTATCTCATTGCAAGGTAATTTCAGGCTGTGGAGTGAAATCACTGTTTTGGATATTTTAAGGTAGAAAACGGCAGGAGTGAAGAGCTATGTGCTGTGATTTTTGCATAAAGAGGCAAGAAAAGTGTCTTTTGTTTGTTAGTGTGCCTTACGTCACTATAGCAGGCCCCTCTGCAGTGCACAAAGTAGCCTTCCAAAATAAAACTGCTATATGTCCTTGTTTTCCGAACGCTCTTAAGGAAAGTACTAGGCTTCCACTCTCCGACAAAATTCTGTCAGCTCATGTAGGTGGATAAGAATCACAGACAAAAAGAAAGTACTTCCAGTGTCTTTACAAAGGGGATGCATCCTCTCCAACTTCTACAGATTTTACAAATGGCATTAAAAGAAGGCAGAGAGAAAGCCCATGATTTATTCAAAGGGCCCAGGGGTATTTTGCCCTGTTGCTTAAGGGGCTTATGCACCACTGCTTTGAATTACAGAGCAGTCCAATGAAATGTATAAATGGACAGAGGCTGGAGATTGAAAGGGGAGGCTTTCAAACTTAGGGTGCATCAAAGATCACAAAAATCTATTTGGGATTAAAGGAAGTGGGTGTTTCAGTTAGAGATGTTTATCCCCTTTGTCAAGGTGAGAGGTACATTTTATTTAATATTGGACTGTAGAATTTGTGATGAGCAGGATTTGGCCCCTATCAACGACAAGAAATAGCTCATGATGACAGAATATTTTCACCTTTACACCACATAACTATTATCTTTTTATCAGTGGGTATCAGAGTCAAAGTATGTCCAAAAGCAAAAAAAAAAAAAAAAAAAAGGCAAAAAAGAACTGTTAGTGCATGTCCATACATGTCTGAGATGTAACATAGCTCGAATGCATTTCCTTGACCTACTTATGATGTGGCTATACAGTAGCCATCATATGAAAAAGATCACTAGCAACAGTGGTGTGTGAGACGTCACACCACTGACAGTTCTTTGACATAAAGGCAAGTGCAGTTTAATGAACAAGAGAGTGTATAACATCCCATAAATATCACACTTCATCGTCTCACCGAAACTGTGCAATTGTGTGGCTTCCAAAAAGAAAAAAGAGGAAAATACAATGCTGGTTAAAAAGTAACAACTCCATTAAAATAACAATGGGTGCTACATTATAATTACCCCACCATAATGTCTCCACAATGACAACACTGTGCTTGTAAACCTCCACAGGGTAATTATACAGCCGAGAAATGTGCACAATGTCAACTACAGGTTTGATTAAACATGTGTGTCTGGAGAAAAACGTTCATAACTCTGAACCAGCAACTGACAGTAATTCACCAAATGACAGCTATGTGAGGCCATTAAGTGATTTCAACTAAATAATGCAGTTCTTAAAAATCACTTGACATACACATGCTTATTAACTGTGATCACCACTGAATGCAAATCAATCTACCAAAGAGAAAAACATGTTCCACTTGAGGAAATAGAAAATCTCTCTGTCAACCCTGTAATTATTCCATTTGGAAGAGACAAATGGACAGTGCTGTCAAATATGGCCTTAAAGAAGATTCAACATAAAGGTTAGATTTGTACAGATGCTGTGTATAAAACACACATGGAGCTTGGTCTCCACCTACTGGCAAATAATAAAGTGATGTCCCTTAAAAAAAAGAGAGAGGAAAGGTACTGTCTGATTTTACATAAACAAGAGCACAGTGGTATAATGGACTGCACAGCCAAACTCACACTTATCATCTTTGGATGTTCAGTCAATTAATGAAGCTTTGAACAAAGGATGGCTCGCCCAGCTATGCTCAGCATCAGCACATGGCCCTCTTACACAGGCATCCTCACCAACATATATTCACAGTAGAGACCGTGCATAGACATACATCATGAATCCCATCTGACTTTTAAGAAAAACTATTGCAGAGAACTTCGAATGGCCTGCGACACTTCTCAGAGTCAGAACCAATATGTGGCAAACTGACACTCTCACAAAATATGACTGCGAACACCTATAGTCAGATTAATTTTGGTAGAGCAGGAAACGGCCTCATAACTGATGCAATGAACTAAGGAACATGCCAAAATAACTGATGGATCAATATTTGGCAGCTCTCGGTTTGGAATGCATTTGCAATATCTAAAAGGCAACGTAACTTGATTCCAAAAACATGGTCAGAGGAACAGAGCATAATATCAATCAAAACTGCAAAGCTCTGCTTTTTTTTGTATTTTAGGCAGTTTTACAAGCACTCAGCCTTCCTTATCAACAGCCAAAGGTTAGAAGCACAACAAATTTGCAAGTAAATCATTCTACACCACAGTCCCAGAGCTGTGATCACATGTATGCTTGAGGCAAGTCGCAAACTCTTTCAGGCTTCTCCTTTACTCCTATCCTGGCTACCAGAAGGCATACTCCTCTTCAGTTAAACGGCACAAACAAAATATATTTGGACAATAATGCCTAATCAGCATCCAATATAAAATAAAAGCTTTTTCACGTGAAACACATCTATAAAAAGACACAGGCTCCACAAGTGCAGCATGAAACACAGCAACTTCAAAAGCCACTCAATATTGCCACAGTGTGTGGACATAAAATGTACTTCCCAAGCTTTCTAAGACAGAAATATACTTACTAAACTAATTACTAAACCAACTAGCTTTCCTGCCAACATGTAACAAGTTTCTTGATCTGCACTAAGAACATGGATTCCAAGCAGTCAGGTCATTAAATTGATTAAATTACTGACAGTCTATGGCCCAGGTTTCAAAACTAAGCCTCCTGAATTATTCATTTCTTTTAAGTCTCTATAAAGCAAAGTCTCCATTTAAGGGGATGTCTAATCCAAACATGGAAATCAATTTTGTATGTAAAATCATATTTGTGTGTCCAGGGGACAATATATGCTGGATTCACATTCTTGTGTTCATGTTCTGTGAAAGCCAATTTTCTGATGTCATTATACCAGTGGAAGTGGTTTCTTTGATTGGGCTGTCTGGGCAAAGAGACAGCTTGTCTTCCTTGCATTTGGCATTTCGGAACAGACGGTACGTAACAGTGTTGCTGACAGGCACTTTAAGCCAGCATCTGTTAGACAACGTGTGATCTAGTGTCTTTGGCATGACTGAATTTGCTATCATCAAAGAAAACAAGCGCGTGTTATCCTTTAATATAACAATCATGAAGAAATTTCAGTGGCACTAATAGCTTTGACTTAGGAATTTATCACCCAAATAGCCCAGATACTGTCCACATGAATTACAACTAGGAACAAATACTGGAATTATGAATCGACCCATGGAGACTGGACCCGCCCTCTCTCTTAGAATGAGGTAGAATAAGCCCAAGATGCCTGACTGAATGCTTGATAAACACTGTAGGCTGCAAGACAAAAACTAAACATCACTTCTAGGAAAATACTGTAATTGGATTTAATGCAAGCAAAATGTGACAATTACAACAAGTGAAGGCTTGCTAGCGTTAAGCTTTGGTTTTACAAAGAGCAAAAAATTCAAGAACTAATATGACCATTTCTCTTTTAACACACATTATAACTATTTTTCAATGCCACAAGCTGGACCCTTGGTAAATCCTATTTTTAGCTGTTATATACTTAAATGGGTAAAATCTGCAAAATTTGAATAATTAGATCTCTGCTCAGGTTGATTATTGGAGGTAACCAAACTATGTAAACCAGGCAATGTAAATGTGTAATGCAAAACTATTAGGGATAGTTAGGCAAAGGTCAATCGTACACTGTCTGTGCACAGCCACAAAATCTGCAAATAATATCTTATATCAGTGAAAGTGAGAGTGAAGGTGCATGTGTAGGTGGACTGGGACATATGGAGCTTTTAATGCTACAGGTTAGGTACTTTGAGACAAGAATCTATTCAAAAAGATTTGTCTAAGGCTTGTTTAGTTTTTTTTTATGCAGAACAAACACTTTTCATTTGTTTTATGCCAATTATCACTATGATTATTTTGAATACAAGGTCAGAGGCATTTTAGTTGACTTTACTTGCTTTACCACTTACAAGGTTATTGAAAAAGTAACATGAATACAAACCTGGGGAGTTTCAAGGGGAAACTAACCTAACCTGAAGGCACTGTCAATCATAATTGAATAGTGATAGCTATTTGCTGTATGTGTTCAATCTACTGTAATGGTCACTGTTAGGCATGAAATGAAATGCATTGCACCATACTTTATACGCAACAATAAATCTGATTCTTTATTGACAGCTGTATTTGACTAATGTATGCTGTCTGCTTTTTTGGCAGATTTAATTCATTTTTAGTCATTGTGGGCCTTTTGCCAGGGAGTAATGTGAATGTTGGATATTTCTGTAATACTGCATCATCACGGAAAGCAAACTACTCTATTCATCCATTAACATTGTCCTGCGAAAAGGACTTTTCACTATCATTTATTTCAGTAGTACTGCCCATTTCTAGTTCCTTGTGTAACCTGCTGCCCGCACAATCTAAACCAGCATAAGTGGAAGAAAATAAACTGAATGAGGACACTGATCATAGGAGAATGATGTAGCACACTGACAATCACAAAACAGCTAAATATTCAAATACAATGATTTATCTAGATAGGTATGCTCAATTCTCCAAATGTCATCAGTAAGTGTTTAGTTTAGATTTTCAGTTTTATCACTTTAGTTTTACATGCACATCTAGACTGTACTTACTGTAATATCCATACAGAACAGTGTCTTCAATTTGCCCTCTGGTCTCATTGTTTGCTGCCCATTCCTGGATGTTAACAAGGGAAAAGTCAATGGTTAAATACATTCAACAATTAAGGAAATGATGTAAATATAATAATAAATAAGAAACTTTCTAGAAAGACAATAATGAGTGTAAAGTATATTAAAACCATCATATAGGGAGAAATGGCACCTTGCTTGCCATAACTATTAAAGACAGGGTACAAAAAGCAGCGTACATCGGTTAGAGAATGAGTCTAAGACCCTGGAAAAGGGGTAGGTCATGCCTAACTAGCAGGCATATGGGCTCTGACAGATTTGCTTAGCTAAGATCACAAACTGAATTCAGACATGTAAAATGATGCAAAACCAACAGAGATGGAGGGAATAACCATGAAGCTTTCAGACCCATGCATCAATGTATTTTTATTCATGTATACCAGAGGTGTGGAAATCTGTCTGTCACTGCATGGCTTTAAGCATGTATTCACTAATTTAAAAAAAACTGTGAAAGGCAAAAAGATCAAAAACCCGTAATTTAATAACCAGTTTTTGAAGAGAACCAATATAAAGGAAAATGGTTGTGTCGTTGGTGCCTCTGTAGTGTCAGGATTCTCACTGCACTGAGATGCTCAAATGATCTTCCGCCATTAGAAGTTAACATTCTCGTGGTTCTTTGATTTCTCTGTTTACACTTATTATCGGGAAGCCACAACTTGCTTTCATGCCTCTCTCCCTCTCTTTTTGTTTTTTTATCTTATTATGAAGTGTAATCACCTAGAGATCACTAAGAATCATGTTTGATTAAGCAAGTGAGGGATTATCCTCCTGACAAGTTAATGTGTGCAGCCTATGTCAAGTGGCCATGACTAAATAGTAGAAAAAAAATAAATACCCTTTAGCAATCAAAGCATTTCACAACCTAGAGGCAACAAATTACCTGCTGTTCAAGTGAAGATATCATTACACGCTTTGCTAAAACTTCAAACAGATAGATACAAATGCAATGACTTGGTAAAAAAAAAAAAATGGAGCAAGTAATACATTTGGCTCTTAGTTTGGACAACAATAAAATCCACACCATCTAAGAAAATTACAAAGCATGGTTACAGGCTGCCTTAGGAAAAGCCATTATCATTTCCTCAATTGATTTTTAGCAGAAAAGATACTAACCTTATAAGTCCCATTGGGATACTTCATGAATGAAACAAGGAATATATCCACTGGTAGAAGTGCAGATGTTATTAGGGCAATGGCCAGTGCACATATTGCTGTGATGGTTGAAACAACTTCACTCTCCTGACGACTTTGAAATTTCCGAATGTAGACCCAACAGAAAGCCAGGATAACCTAAACAGAAATGAATGTGATCAAGTAGAATAAATGTAAAATGATATCACACCGAGGAACAAAATACATGTCTGGTAAGTAATGAATCTTGGAAACTATACACAGCATAAGCAATTGAATGTATCTTTAAATGACGTATTGACTGAATATAATGTGGTATAACACTGATCAGTGTTGAAGTGCTTTTTTGATTAAACTTCATTTTGTGCTTAATCAACATTGCTTAGAAACACTAGCTCAAATATGTGTTGCTCATGGCTGAAGAGAAATACTCAAACAGAGTGTTTACATAACAAGCAGGGAATTATATACTGAAAATAGCTTGCAGGTGCTATGGAACAGCTGATCTGATTATATCATACTCCATCGCTTATCCTCTGTGAGTACAGCCTGAGCACAGAGGGGCAATAATGTAGAGATGACTTTTTAGTAGCAAGATTAAGATTTCCATTAGAAGCTCAATTATGTGCCACAAATTTAAGTTTTCTATCTTTGAATTAATTCAAGAATTTGATCCTTTATTCTGCTGCTGTTTAACATGAAAAAGACAAAAAGAGTGATTGCCATAATATGGAGTAGGAAACTCATTAGGCAGAGAAGCAGAAGAGGGCCTCCAAAATGACAAGGTCATATTCCAGGCACACAAGCTGTAAGAAGAGAGGACACTGCTAAAACTAGTCCCCTCAGATCAAGGGCTGCCATTCACAGACAGGATCAATTAAAGGCCCCCGGCCTTAAGCTTCTGGCTGCTTGTTTTGCCAGGTAATGACGCGCCCTTTGCATCCAAATAAGCTCCATTGAAAGGTTTGCTCAAATAAAAGGGCTGCTGGTGGTGAGTAGAAAAGCAGAGCAGTTTACTGGCACCCACATGTTCCTCTGAGAGGTTTCTGATTCAGCTATGTGACTCTAAATGGCAGCTGAGATAATGTGTGCTAATTTGAGCAGCAGATTACCTAGCTGACCAACTTCAAAGCATTAAGTACTGAAGTCACAGTCTTCACATGGGAAATAAACGTACCTCTTACAGTCATGAGGGGTTCATATTTACACCTTCGTTTTCAAATAACTTTGACGAAAAGCGCCCATTCATTTTAGACAACAGCACAAAATTGTTTATTTCTGCAGACAATTATTCTTGACAAGAGCATTTTAAAAGCGTTGACACCTTGCTACGCAACTTAATGGTGAATGGTGTCACCAAAAAATATCAAACCGTGTTGATTTTTATTAAATAATAAGGGGATGCCAGCCCTCTGTTCTGGACCCGCGGTGTTTTACACTAGTTCTAATACTGTATAATATAAAACTACACTTAATACAACATTCGACATTTATACAAAATAACAGCTGGTTAAGTGTGTCAAGGCTAATGTTGGCTAACACCGACCCAAAGTCAATATTGACGTTAATACACCGCAGCCATGTCGCGTCGGATAACTCATGAACGGACAGCTCAAGACATTTCAGAGTAAAAGTCTGACGGTCCGCTGCTTTATGAAGCGACAGTAGTATAAATGGTCGCTTACCAGTAGTATAAATGTGAAAATAGACCACCCGAGTACAGACTCGGAGAGGAACGACTGGGCCGCCATCTTCACTTCCTGCAATAACAAAACCACGTGCTTCTGCTAACGTCAGCACGGTGGAGCGCGAGCAGCAGCGGTGACGTTTCCGCAGAAAGTCCGTATGACTGATCATATGTCCAAATGTGTGCTGACAACTGCAGTGGTTTTTACTGAGTTTAACCGGTTTACGGGACAGCAATGCAACATTATGGCTGTCACGTTTATTAAACCTGTCTCCCACAAGCAACAGATACCATCAGCACAAGAACAAGCTCTAACCGACAGTAGTGGAAAAGGTACTTAGATATCCTACTACTATCTACTGTAAGTGAAGTAGCACTAACCTTCTCATTTAGTAAAAGCAAAAACATCCAAAACCATTTATGGTTGATTATTTTTCTTACTAAGTGAATGCCTTTTGTTACTTATCACAACATAGCTGTTTGTCAGATTGACAGAGACTTGTGGGGAGCCCTGCGCATGCTCACACACACTCAGGGGGGTCCGGGAGCCGCGCATGCTAAAGGTCAGTTTAAAAGACATTTCTGTGTCACTTTTTAGGATTTAGGATTACATTCAAGATAAAGGCTTAAGACACATCAAGTTGAGTACTTTGGCCAACTGAAGGGATACCTGAGACAAAGGGCACTGTATTAGTTTGGACTCTCACTGAACCCAGGAGACCCACCTTATGATCTTTCTGCTTTTTCCTGTTATCCTTTTCAGCTTAGTCTCACCCTTGTTGCACCCCTGTATGCTTCTGCTTCTTAATCCTTTACAGTCACATTTCTGTTAAACATCAGTGTAGTCCACAGTGTACATGATCATAGTGGTGTTGGTATAAAGTAGGTCTATTTTAAATACCATACAAACATTCAGTATATGTCCAATAAGTGGAATGATCTTGTGGTTCATTGAGCATTAAACTGTGAAAAGGTAGAAGTAGGCCATATAAAAATGACAGTGCAGTGCATTTGTAGCTGCATTCCCCTGTGTAGAGCTGATCATTGGGGTAATGCTTGCTATCAATTATACACCACAGAGGCCCACACGAGCCCACAGCTGCTGATTTTAGTGTTGAAGCTGTTTCCTCACTTGATGCAACAGTGGGTTTCTAGTAAAATTCAAATTTTAACCACACTTTTTTTTAAACACACTTCTTTCTATACAACAGAAACACAAATGTATCTTTTCTTGTGATTAATATTGGCAGAGATTGGACTGATAAACTAGTCTGGGTACTGACTCTGTACCATATTACTGTCTGCCATGGGTGCTTAGATTCTCACTGTAGGTCCTCTGGAATATGTCAAAGCAATATTTATTTCTCTAGTGCCTGTTATGCGTCATCTAATTTCTGACACAGCCAGCTTCAATAAGAATTTCACAATGTGGCAAAAATCACTACTGTCAGATATATCTCCTGCTTCTTTAAAAACATGTTAAGCTGTTTCCTTTTTATATTCTTCTACTCTATGACTAGAAGGGCCATCGATCTCTACGACTATATGTATTTGTTTCAAGTATAAAAATGCTTCGGTTGTGATACCACTCAAGTTCTCAGGAAAGTTGATTCTTTAGAGGTGCGGTGGGTATGAGCTTCTGTTTCATTCAGGAGGGGATCCAAACTTATGCAGCAATGGGATTATCTAAACTTTTTCAGACTCTCTGTGAAGTGTAACAGTCAGCATGAGAGTTTCTTTGTGCATGGCGAGCTTCCACCCATACGCCAGGCACACTCACCATTTTCTTCAGTTCTCATGAAATACATTTGCATACAGACTCCATGGTATCTTAACATAAAGAAATCTGCTGCTGTCTTTTCATTCTGCCTTTCCTTTGCACAGCTTCAAGTGCACTGTGACACAGAAGTCTGCTCCATTTGTTCTGTATATTGTCCCTTAAATTACAACAGTCTAAGAGTGTGCAGTCATGCTTAACCATGTCTAGAATTATTGAGACAAAATTAAATTACTACTTGAGTAATTACTTTTGCAAGGCGTGGACTAAAACAGTCGATGGTGACATTGAGACTCTAAAGTTTTCTGAAAGTGAAAATAACAGTTCTGTATAGCATGCTGGAGAAAAAAATTTGTCTACTGCTAATTGGAATAAGGAAAATTCATACCAATTAATTAGTTGGTCACTGTTTAATTGGACACTTTCAAATTCAACTCACTAAAATCAATAACCATATATCTAAGCTTCATTTATGCCCCCCGACTTTAAACATTTTAATTAAACTAATGTCTTCATTCACAACCCATTATTCACGAGAAGGTAGGTCTGCTTAATTCAAGCTACCTTTGAAAACTGCAAATGCCTTTATCATGCAGCTTGGCAATGTGCCCTAATGGAGAGCATGTACCATAGTCTATTAAAAGCTGAGGAAACGGTAGGAAAGTGTCGTGTCTGTCACCCAGTGGAGGACTGGATATCTTACATTTGATTTTATGTTTGTTATTTTTATCCTTCTTTTAATTGTATAATGATACCTCAGGCAGCTGAAGAGGCTGCTCCAGTAATCAAATCACAAACCCATGTCACCTATTCAGTTTTATCTCTAGAGGACGATAGTACTCTCACAGCAAAATTATGCCATCACAACCTCCTCTCATCCACTTTTCTTTTTTTTCTGACATCCAAACTAGCTTTCCCAGCCCGGCTGAAGAGCACAAGAGGTGTTGCAGAAATAGTTCCAGCTACAATGACTGCCGCCCTGAAGCGCTTGCGCCCACTGTCGAATTGTTCCTTTTGATTTTGAAAATGAAAATGCATCATCACCAATGGACGTGACCTCCCACTGACTGCGTGAGAAAATTGGTGGAGCTCATGTGACTAAACCAGACAACGATAAAGAAGGATTTATATTCAGTGGTTTGACTTTAACCTTGGCCATAACATTCACATTGGTTTAAATTTGGCTATGCAGTTGTAGATAAATTTATGTATGTGAATATTACATCAGAGTGCATTGCAGATGAACAGGCAGAATGCAATGTAAAGAAAGGGATGTTTGTTGTACAGACAGGAGATTGAAATGCCCAAATGTATTGCATATGCAAATCCTGATGCAAATATTGTATGATGATAACAGAGAACATCAGTGTCTGACAAGGTCATGTAGTATATTGGTGTAGTATGAAGTTAGATTTAGTTTAGTTTTTAAAGAACATTTCAAGAACCACATAGTCTTTATAAATGACCCCAGAGTGACTTTCAGTCATTTTAATTAAAAATACCCACAACTACCCCCCCTGCAACTGCATGTTCAACATTTGGCCCAAAACAACGAATGTTTGAATCAATATCAAAGAGAAGAGGAGTCATACAGCTACCCCAATGAGGTTACCACCAACTGATTTTCTTTCATTAACCTTGAATGAACCGGTCAATTATATTCTCATATTTCAGGAATAACCCACAGAAGTATAGCTCCAGGCCAAACTGACATGTTATTGTATCTTTTTAATTCTCCTTCTTTTCTCTGTCTCCATACAGAACTGGATGCTTTCATTGCCAGGTGAGCTCTCAAAAATGATGAATGAGACTCCTTAATAGCTTTTGTGATTTTTATGAGGACATGAAAGGTACACATCAGTGGTTATGTCTGCATACAGATTAGTAACACACAGTATGTGGCCTTTGTCTACTGCTTTGCCATATGTCAATTTAGCAAATGATCCTGTAAAAAGGACAGGTGTTTTGCCTCCAAAGCCCTTCAATGATTGTGACTTGATGCGATCAGAACAGAGTGATAAGTATGTTTGCATTCAAAGCAAGACAATAGTGTTTGCTGATGTTGCATATGTGCTTATCCAGTACAAATATTATACTACATATGTGCGAGTACACAGAGGCAGAAAGAGGAGAGGGCTGTATTTGTTGTATGTTTGTTATGTGATTCAGGGCACGTACACTGCATTAGGGGAAGCAGAATAAAGTTGGTCAACAGTAAATTGTTTTGTGTTAAGTGGAAGAACATATTTCACAGGTAATGTGCGCATGTGCTAGAGAGGGAGCACTAACCCTGATCAGCGCTGTTCATCACTGTTTGTCAGCAGCACCACACATTTTATGTCCACCTTTGTGAAAAATGACGAGCCAAAGGTACTGAAATGAATGAGAAAATCATTTCTCTCAGGCCTTTATCTTCAGGGGAGATACTTTATCGTCACAGCAGGGTTTTGCAGCAATTTGACTATCAAATACTAATGTTACGATTATCAGAGATGCTACAGTGAAGGCTGCACAATGTGATGTTGGTAATAGCACACTGAAACCTGATGGGCTGTGTGCAGCTTCTACTCACTGTGTCATCTTGAACACTTACCTGTGATGTGGTTTTGTGAAATGTTGGAATTATATGTATTTTTTATTTTGACTAAAACATGAAATCATTGAATTCGAGGGCATATTCATTCCACATTTTTGTTTAGTTGCTATAGCCAGGTCATGAATATTATCACTGAGAGCAGTTCCGATCAGATCAATACATTATACTGTAATATACTGCATCCCATATATCAAAGAACCATTTTCACAGCATCTGAAAAGCAACAATCATCTATGCCTTTCTCTGCCAGGAGGGGTGACTGTCTTGGAAATTGGAAAGTAGCTGAAGTGTCTAGAAAAGCAAAAGAAAAGCAAAAACAAAACAAAAAAAAACATGGCAAGTAGCCATTGAAAATACAGCTAGAGGATACAGTTAAGATGAGACAGATGGGCAGACGTTAAAGACCACACAGTTTGTAATGGATGGTGGATAGTCTCATCTACATACAGCCTGCTGTATATAATACCCATGGGAATATCTAACAAAATATCTGCACTACAGCATTGACTTTTTTGATGCAAATACCAAGAGTACAGAGGCTCAGAGGCAAATAGAGGAAAACTGAACATTTCACACAAAGGAAGATATCTACTGGTCCAGGTTAAGTCAGAGTTCACAACATTTTGCTATTCGTTTATGCATCCTAACGACCACTTGGGGGGAGATGAGGGAGAACAGATAGAAGATGGTTTTAATACACCATGGCTTTTTAGACCATGGCTTTTAGTGGTTTTCAGTTGGCTGTTCAACACAATAGGTTGACCAGTCATCCAGTCAGCCACTGAGTCATCCTCACATGCTGACTCACTGGCATCGTTTACTATAAACGCACAATAATTGTGTATGTCTTCCAAAAAAACATGACCCACTCAGTTGAACTTTTTTTGTCCCAACTGTTAAGATCAAATAATCAAATGTGCGTACATGAAAATGTTAGCAAAAAAAAAAAGAAGCTCCAGTCGTAGTCTTATTGTGATAGTCTTATAGTGAATTAAGGCCATGTCTCAGAATGTTATAAGTAAGGTTAATGCTGTGTTCAAGACAACTCGGAAGTTACTGAGAAGTCAGGACTCCAACTCAGAAATGTCCAACTCCCGACACTGTAGCATTCAGGCTACAGATTGATTGAACAGATTATTAATTTATTGATTGAACTTATTTTGGAACCAGATGAAGATGCATGAAAACATCAACAAATAACTTTTGTTACAATTTCATGTTTCATGCTGTCACTGACGTCAAGTCGGAAAATTTGATGCCATTCAATTAATTTTCCACAATTCGGAGCTCTCGCTTTTTTTTTTTTTTTTTCAAGTTGTCTTGAACACAGCATTAAACTATACCAACACAGATAAGATAGAAAGCAGGCTAATGGAGATAGGTAATCACTAAGCTGTGACTTTCCTATGAAAAGACAGACTACTCCTGCAGTATTCATTCTGTCACCTGGTAAGCCACAGGTGCATCTAACTGATAACATGGAGAACTGCATTTAACTGAGCCAGCTCCAGAGTTCAGTTACCCCTCATGCTGACTCACTGGCATCACACGTAATGGAAATAAGCCATTGTTAATGAAATTTGTTTCACCTGTGCTTTTCGCCCTTGTTAAAGGGGCTCGTTAGCCAAGCATGTCTTGTCTGACAAATCACCAGAGCACAGGGGACTTGTTACCAGGTAAATGTATCTGTTTGTACGTCATTTCAATGAATTCAATTTTTCTTTTTAAATTGTAATTAATACATTTTGGCTGAGCATTGAGCTACAAGATGGCATTTTTGTTGGTTGTATTGATTTAACACATAGTCGTTGCAACGGTGAAATCTCTGAAATATCTAAAACACTAACACTGGTATTTAAAACTTTTTGTTGTTGTAGTTGTTTTTTGATGTTTAACCAATGGCTGATTTAAATGGTGTCATGAATGCAGACCTCTAAAATGTAAAGCAACATTTAAAGACTCAAACTGGCTCACCAAATGTTCACAGAGCATTTTGCTTGTCTGACTAAAACATATGATGCTTAAATCCACAAAATCTGAAAATCACAGGGTTAAACAAATCTCCGAAAGGGCGATTTCTGGCATTATGTCCTGGAGCATTTTTCTTGTGACATCAGGAGGGCGCCAAACATGTAAATGCAATGTCTTGGGGTCAGAATCAGCATGACCATCTGTTTCCTGCCACATCCCCCCATCCCCCCTTGTTTATCTGACTTTTTACAGTTAAGTATGAACTGACTGCTAAAGCTGCAATACCATAAAAAACAATGAAATATAATAAGATGAGAGAAGGTTTTTGGAAATCTGCTCCAAATCCTTGATCTCCTCACAATGTTTGACAGATGGAGCCCATGCTGTACATATATGAATCTATATGCACATACAGTGAGGTTTCTTTATCCAGAGTTACTCGAGAAATAACCAATAAAAATAAAAATCAAGACTTAAATTTGTGCTTTACAAGTGAAGGAGAGCCTGGAGCGCCTACACATTGACATTACACTGCAATTTAATTTCCCTGTTTGGATAAATGACTTCTTTTATTAATGATGTTCATTCCTGTAAAAGTACATTCACAGTATTAAATACAAGTGAGCAGCTATTTTTCAAACCCCCAAAATCTCATGGCTATTTTAGAGCCTTCTGTCAGTTTTGGGAGTCTTGTGTTCTTGGAACATTTACTTTGACACTGTAATTGGGGGGAAATTGCATTTGACACCTGTTTTATGTCGACACACACTTTATCTTCTAGTGACAGGCAGCAAAGGTGCATAAGTTTAAGTGATGCAATAACTGTAATCTCAGGTGGTTACTGATGTAGTTCACCAATAGCGTTATGAAGCTGTTTGTGAAAGTAGAACATTTTACTTTTAGACTTATAACTTATTGAAAGTGTGCTTTTACCACGACACATTATTTTGTTGAAAATGGCATTTTTCTGTAACAGATTTGACCAGTAAGTGGTGGATATCTTTTAAACCTTGAGTAGGTGTACACTTCTTGGTATCAGCAAGAATTTCATTATCACATTTCAACATGTTGTAGTCTGAATGTCTTGACCTGGACTTCTAGCCAATAATTGGAGCTGTTTGTGAAGCGCACACAATGGATATCAGAAAGAGGGAATCTTGTTGCAGAGACCTCGAATGCCGTAATTTTTATGATTGGAGTTTTTGTGGACATGTGCACTGACATATGTGAAGTTGCTGTTAATTTTGTAGCCTGGTTGGACAACAAGGCGCTGTGCCATTTTCATTATTTCACTTTCTGCCCTAACCTTGGCAGTGGCACTGAACTATTCAAATACTTTTCTTAAAAAAATACATTGGGATGATGTTAACCAATGCAGAGACTTCTGCTTCTGCTTGCTTGTACAATAGAGATGAAGAAAAATGTATTTCACATACAACTGAAATAGTGACTCTTTTAAAGTACTGCAACAATCCATAGGCCTCATGGTGAAAAGTTCTGACCTCAAATATGTTGTATAGAAAAAAGTATTTCCAATTTTATGTTGTTGATTCCACCTTGAAGAAAAGCTAGAATCGCCTCTATTCATGTCAGGATAAAGAATTACTTTCTTTTTTTTAATCTCAAAGGGATGTCAGATGGAAAGGTGATATTTTTGTTGAATGAAGAACTTGAAAACCCAACTGTTTTGTGCACAACCCTGTTACCAGTTCAGCAGTGGTTATATGATGTCCTCCTTAATTGCTGGTAAAAGAAGAATCAATATTGAGGGCATGAATCTGCAGCAAACTCAAGAGATGTCTGCAGCTGATACAGATTCGGCGACCGAGCAGAAATAAATGTATGTACACAGCTGCAGCACTGCAGCTGAAAAGACAGCTTCCAACATATGTGAAAGAGTAACAGAAGCGTCATTTTCCAGGAATCACCTGGAAATGGTTAAAGTAGTTTGGTCTTCACTGAGGAAGAGAACACAAACTTACAAAGTCTTAAAGAATAATGTAACCACTCTGGTGTTTGTACAGTTTTCAACATAGAAATCCAGCCATCTGCTCAATTTGAATCAAGGGTTGCTCTTTTGAACCATTTTTCTCTTTGTTTCTGCCATCACACTTCTGAAAAGGTTTGCCTTTGTGTGTGTCCTGAAGGGGTGGGGTGGGTTGAGGGGGGCATTAAAATCAACTGTCTAAACACTTCTGTGTGTGGAGCCTGAACACCTGTTCCTATGGACCGGGTGTCTTGAACTGTGGGTGTGCTGCTTCAACAGCCAACTCAAGTGGACAAAGTACCTGCGGTTTAACCTTCATTTAGTTTCACAAACACCTTACACAGTAAAAGGAGTGAAACACGGTCAAGGCACATATTCAACATGAGAGACCCTCAGTGGACTAAAGCAGGAACTAACCCCCAGTGGGACAGGACAGTGTTACTGCTGCTCCTGGGCGCCTGACACTCGTACAGAGTACAGTGAATGTTGAAGTTGTTGCTTTCCATACAGCAGTATAGTATTGCCACATGGCATTTGCATGTTCTGACTAAAATAGTATGAGCATGGGTCGTGCTGCTGTACGGCACAGGGCCTGCCTTTACAACTCAAAGCTGTCACCTCATTATGATGGGCCATCTATAGCCTATTCTTCTCTCACCACATGTATCATTTCTTTTTTTATTTGCTCTAGTGTATTATGTGATGAATAGACATCCATCACAAGAATACAGTAAGAACTGTATTGAGGTGAATATGTGGTAAGACTTTAATATTGTTGGGATGATTACTTTTCTGTTTGACCTGACAGTTTCTGCATGTAACGCATGAAACCACCTTAAAGGGGAGCAAAGCAGTGTGCATTAGGCCCTCCATTCACAACAGCTGATGAGATGATAATACATCAAAAACGTGTTTAATTCCCGCACCTGGCTCTGTTAAATAAGAGAGTTTGTTTGAACTCCACTCGGGCATTTATTTCCCCTAATATGAAAGCTTTCAGTGTGTGCTGCTCTTGTTTGCTCAAGTCTCTGACAGAGCATTTCAGTAATAATGACAGAGTGGGAGGGCCACTCTGTGCAACTAATAAGGACCGCGATCTAGCAGGCGATCCCACTGTGACTTTTATTTCCAAGTCCTGGAATCCGGAATCGGACTGATCGTAATCACACATGGATTATGCTTTTCTCGCCGCTTTCTGTTTGTTTTTATCTTAGAGGAAACTTTCCCAGCAACTGTAAGTACTTACACATCAGATTCATTCCACGGTCAATGTGGGGGAAAGAAAGGCTGCTGTATGTCAAATATCAGCGTGTAAAGTAGAAAATGCCAAAGGAAATCCCATTTATAACGCTTATCTTTTTGCACGTTGTGTCGTTTGGCACAACGAAGTGCTGTTTTTGTTTTTACGCACGGCTTGATCTCTGTAACTTGTCGGGACGCACGCGTTATGACAGGTTATTTCTGATTTGTGAACGCTCTGCAGCAGTAAACACGGACCGTATTGCATCACTTGTTAGCAGCAAAGTGCGAAATGTGCGAGACATCGAGAGAATATGAACAGCCTGTAATTATTTGGGGGGAAAAATAAAAAATATAATATCAAAACCATCCAGCCAATCAGCGGTCGCGCAGAGAAAACACGCTTCTTTGAATATTGCAAAGTGTTCAGAGAGAAGTTAAGTGGCTGAATGATTGATGGAGAGTCTGTGTTAACTCCAAGTGTCCGAGGTTTAGCTTGAGTCTGCACCTCTCCTCTGGAAGCGGTCAGATGTGTGTGATACCAGCCTATTGGAAAATAAATACACGAGGGATTGAAATCGATGCAGGTTTACAGCAGCTGGTGCAGCAGCGTTGCTGTCGGCCAAACTAAATGAGTGGAAAATAACATGTGGGTTTAAAGTAACTAACTATCTAACTCCTACTGAATCATCAATGAGCTGCGTGAAGGTGCAGAATAACTGTGACAGCAGGGTTCGGCATTTGAGCTGTATTGCGTGCATGTGCAGAAATGATGGGAATACTGTTACCCCCCCTTCACACAGACAAGGAATGTGATACCTCTGTAGTGCTACTTGTCTACAGCCCATGCATGGTTGTAGCTGTAAGTAGCATGGTCACTTCATCTCCAAGTCATGATACCATAGGCCTGCATGCAAAACTTTATGATCCAGTGGGAGAAGTGTTTCCAAGATGGAAATTAATCCCTGAGATAAACATTGTGTTGGATAAGACAGCAGCCGTTGAAGAAGGGGAGTATCTAAAAATGAAAAATACTATCGGTCACAGATTGTATGATTGTGCATATTCATTAACTTGATGTATTATGGCTGTATTGTTGTCATTGGAGGTCAGGTTTGATGCTTAGTTCTGTTGTTTCTCCCCAGTGGAAATACAGTTGTAGGTGAACACACACAGAGGAGGGAGGATTAGAGAGTCTGTGGACTGGGATTGCAGCTGTGTTGTCACAAAGCTACATTATAGGCTCAAAAAGTAAAGGTTGTTCATGATAGGTTATGATATTTTCCATTGGGGTTAACAAACATGTTAACTTGCTGAATGTGCATCAACACAAATTCATTTATTTATTGCATATATCAAGAGTCACATTTATACATAGGCATAATCTGTGAAGCTGTTCAATGGGTTGGGAGTTTATCCTTCTCCTTTTTTTTTCTTTTATTTTTGAAGTTTTTGAAAGTCCATGGAAAAAAAGGCCACCTGAAGCTGTATTATTTATATTCACCTCAGAGGTAAACAAATTATGCAGGCAGGGTAATCCAAAGGTCACTGAAAGCATTGGATTAAAGTCAGAATAGTTGTACTGTACTTTGTTGACTGTACTTCAGACCAGACCGCCGCAATTCAGGACGAGGCTGCCCTGAAAAAATCCTTGCCTTCTTTGCAATGGCATGAAATTAATGCAGAAGATTTGGTTTTGGCAGCACAGCCGAATGGTTTAGGAGACTCACTTGTAACTAGAGTTTTGCATGAGGCGTCCTTGACGAAGACACTGCTGACAGCTTACACATCAAAACACAACAGTGTGTTAATAGAGTGGACCACTTTGGAAACAAAAGATGGAGACTTTGGCATTGTGACAATCAACAAAGCTAAGCAATACAGGAAGAGCCGAACTTCTCATACAGACACTGTTAACCTCATAGTGACGAATGGAGACTGCTTCAAGTTGCTTATTTGTCATATCATTTCAACAAATTAGCAGAGTGCATTAAGATCGGTGTCAGACATACTGATATTCCACATTGCGTTGCCTTTACCTTGTCAGTATAGACCATACTCCACACAGCCCGAGTGCATTGCTTCAGCTCCACAGCTAATTTGTGGTGATGACGCATAGACTTAATGAATTATAAACCGTCTATGGAGAACAAGAGGCAGCTCGGCTTGCTAGTTAACAACTGAAATCTAAACATAAACAGAGCTTAGAGTATAATGATTTAGCTGCAGTATAGACGGCGCCATTCATCACTGTGTAGCAGGTGTTGGTGGAAGTCATGATTGAAGGACTCAGAGGTGCATTTTCCACATTGAGTGACTTTACATAAATACAAAATGAGGCTGGAGGGGCCTGTGAGTGGGCATGTGAGAGGGGTTGTAAAACATGAAACTCTGATGTGATTTGCAGGTGGAATTCAGAATAATACACGCTGCACATATTATGTATTTCATGTTGCTAAAACTGAGATGTGGTTACAGCCAGATATGAAGGAGCTTTATCTACACCCATGTAAGACACCATGTACTTTGTGAGACTATTTGAATGAATCCAACATAGGCCAAAGTTGGAATTGCTACACCCAGGAGAACAGCATGATTATAATAATAATGATAATAATAATGATAATTTAAAAAAACAACACTTGAATCACATTGTTTACCTCTGTATGTTGTCTGTTGCTTCAGCTGTTGTTGACATTCACATGCAGAAATAACAATTTCATCAAGATCTGTAAGGCATGCGTTTGAATCACTACTGCAGCAAAGATTCAGACTGAACATAACTGAATTGTAAATAAAACAAATGCTCTCCTTGGCCCGCAGGTTTTCAAGTGGACTGGTTTCTGTAGTGTCAGAACCATGACCTGTCTGCTAAGATGGGCTGCTTTCCTGTGGACTGTAAATTCCATTCCTTGCACTCTTGGAATGGCACTGGGTGAACAAACAGGTACGTGAGCTTGCTGTCCTCGGCCTTCGATATATTTTAGCATAAGAAACACCAGTATTGATTTCTTCTTTAACCATCAAGCATTATTTATAAAAATGAAATATGTCTCATTAATGCTGTGTAGACACTCATTTATTACATCTCAGAAGCATCACCTGTCTAACATATCTGTATCCTTATTTAGCATATAGCACTTTAAACAGTTATGTCATAGTATTTCTCATATATCATTGCTAACAATGGGACATTTTTGCTTCACAATATATTTACAATTGTAAAACGCACTTTGTAATGCATTTATTGTGCAATTATTTATCCAATTTATATATCTGAAAAGAGAATATTACAGTTTTAAACCAGAGCTTCAGACTTGTTATAATATCATGGTGCCTTTTTATTTTGGTTGAAACAAATCTTGGCTTGCCTCTAAATAACATCTCACATTTTTTTTTTAAACTAAAGTTTTGAAGATAAAAGGCAAACAAAAGAAGAAAGGTGTGAATTGAGATTCTGTTCTGCTCTGAAGTGAGTTTCTCTCACAGAGGTTTTGTTTTTAAAGTCAAAGAAAATGCACTGTGGAAAGGAATTCACAATCCAATAGATCAGGCATCTCCAAACTGTTCCACAAAGGGCCGAGTGGCTGCAGGTTTTTGTTCCAACCAAGCAGCAGCACACCAGACTTGACTCAGTTAATCAACTCAGTCTCAGTCTTCAGACAGCTGATTGGTCAAACTGTGTGCCCTTGATTGGTTGGAACAAAAACTTGCAGCCACACCAGCCCTTTGTGGAAAAGTTTGAAATTGAATAAATCATCGTCTTATCTATATCACTGGCTTTACTATATCAACTGGTAGAAACTAGAAATGACCATCTGTACCCAGCACTAACAGCCTCTTGATGTCTTTCCCCCTAGATGGCCCATGTCCCTCTCTGAGTGTAGAGGAACGCAGGTTTTCTGACGTTTTAGATCGTCCTCTGGAAATCACAGGTATACAGTTACAGTCGCAGCACACTTGACTTCTTAATACGTTGACGCCACCCTGTGCAAATTTAATGACACATTGTAACCCCTGTTAACAGGATTTGATCTCACTGAGAAGTTTCTCCTGCGAAAGGGAACAATCACAGAAGACCTGCCATCATTTCGTTTAGGAAACAGTCCACTTATTAAGCCGACAAAGTGAGTAGCACGCACTTTTGTTATCAGCACACATTTATTCTGTTTATTACCCGCATCATTTGGGTTCAAATGTTGCTCTCTGGATCTGTATGATGCCTGAGAATGTCTAACTCAGACAGACAGTCTAGATGTGAGCTATGACTCAGTAAATAATCTTCCTGTATGCCACTTCATTTCAGCCCCTCCCTTACTGTTGCTATGAAACTGTTGCACAATATCAACAAGCTTTAAGATGCTGTCACTTCATTAACACCTTGATATTTACTACTTTTCTTGCTAATGCACTGGGCTAAAATATAGTCTCGGTTATTTCTTACACATTAAATAAATATCATCATGTTTCAGGCATGGTTTCCTGGAGATCCAGTTGTATTCAAAGAAAAAAAAAACAGCATGGTGTCAGAGCTGGACTTAAGAAAGGGTTGACTTGAGGTATTCCAGATATACACTGCGCAGAGCAATAGTTCCATTTGCCTCAGCTAATAAGGACAAGTTGTGAGGTGAGCTGGCGAACAGAATTAATATATATTGCATTTATTCTAGAAATCTCCTAAGGGCAAAAAGTGGGACATAGAGGAATGAAAAAAGGAACCTGAGCAGAGGAATATTAAAATTACTACATATAAGACACACTGAGCTCCTATTTACTGATGATCTTTATTCCTCTGGTCAGCTGGAAGGTCTTCTGTGTGACTGCACCCTGATGATGATGAAGTTTGAATTTGAATTTGATGTAATATTCATTGAGGCCTCTTGCACTTTTCCATTTGGTCCCATCAGATGTATTAGCAATGCCCAGCGAAACATATGGTTGCTGCCAAACTTGGCTTTGCCGCCATGATTCGGATTTTAAAAAATGTATTTCGAGACGTTCATTGTTTCGTGTCCTTAGGTTGCAAGTGTGAAAGAGAACACTTTGTCATTCTTCAGGGAGGGGAGGATATTTTTAGTATTTTTATATGACGAGCGACTGTAAACATTTACTGCTGCACTCTTTGGCTAGGTGAAAGAATCTTTGAGCCAGGTGATTTGTGATCTCCTTCCCGGTTCAGTCAGCCGGCCGAAAATACATTTAGTTCAGCCCTTCCCACAGTCTGGGCCCTTAGTGCAAGAAGATGCTGGTTCTCAATGACACTGCTGACAGTGTAATTGGTTATAGTGGCAAGACTGCGATCCCTCTCATATCCAATTATCTAAGTACTTTGACAGGTGATACTGCATGTCAGCTGAGGAGGGAAAGCGAGGGCAATTGCACGAAGCAGGAGGCCCCTCTGCCCCCTGCCACAGCCAGTAAAACATTGCTCACTTTACTCGCAGGATATGCAGCGATAGATGCTCCACTCTCCAGACCTGGCTAATGTTCTGCCAGCTTCCTGGCACAATACACATTATGATACATAGATCAGAGCTGACACACTCATGGAGCATTTGTTTGAGGTGACAAATTGCCCCTATAAAGTGCAACTGTACCTGTGACGTGCTTCCATATGGTGTTACAGCTGACAGGTGCTGGAGTCTGTCATTAGCAACATATATGTTTGGCCTTGTTCTCTTGATATCTTATATTAACTTCAATTTGATTTGCATAATATCTCATAATACACAACTTTCACTAGTCACCTTACACAGCTTCCTTCATGGTTATGATTCAAACCCTCTGATGATTGGTGGGGTTGCTCTTCTCTCTTTGGATGCCGAGCAAAGGAAAGCCATTGTTTTCTTTTTTCCATGCTATTTGCATCAAAGTAACAAGAAGCCACAATGTATACTGTAGTTTTTTGACTGAGGTTACCATTACTTTTTTTTTTTTTTCAGCATAGCACAACATCAAGTAAAAAAGTACAATTCACACACATCTTTGTAGCTCAGTGTTTACTGTCGACTTCAGTGCCTTGAAAATCCTCAGCTCTGTTTGTTCTTTTCCGGCTTCAAAGATTTAGACAATTCAAATTGTGTTGTCAGAGGGAAGCTCAGCACAAAATTACATAACCTATTGTCTGAATAATTTTCTCTTTGGTGTAATAGGCATTGGCTTGTCCTGAAATGGAAATGGGATTAACACTTGCAACAATAATGCTCTCACAATGTGGTTTGTGTGATTTGAATACTCACTCATCAAAGCAACTGGTGACAATTAAAATGTTGAATGGGGTGGTAAATAGACTGTGTTTGGGAGACTAGAAAACACTTATACAGCAGTTTTTTATAGTCTTATCAACCGCTCAAAGCTCTTTATATTACATGTAAATAAGTTTCATACATAGTTGTAGAAGTTTTCCATCACACTAGTGTTACATCAGGGGAAGTTTGAAGGTGCTGTTACTTCAAAGACACTGCAAAATGTGTACTGGAGGAGCCGGGAGTCAAACCACCAACTGTCTGATTAGTGGACACTCAGCTCAGCTGCAGCCATTAAATAGCAATTTAAAGAGGATCTATGCAAGACTTTACTTTTATTAAACAGCTTCGGAGTAGTTGTGATGCGTTAAATGACTTGTTACGGGGAGACTGGAGGATCTCTGCCTTTCACCTAGCGTCTCTTGGCCAAAAATCGACCTTCCAAGATCAGTGCCTCCCCCCCTGTCTCCCAGCTCTCGTCTCAGTGGCACCACAGCACCATAATCCTTGTTTATGACAGATATGACTACACAAACATACACATCGTAACACATTATCCATGGATTGCCTTTTCGTCTGCTTCGTTGAAAACAAATGCACATGGCCATGAAAAAGCGACCAGAACTGCATAGTTCCCTTTTAATATCAAGTTTAGATGTTGAGGATAGAGTACATTGAGTCTCCACAGGAGACACTGAGGCTGAGATCCAGTGTATCAAATCACCAGGGTTTGTGTTTGTTAAGCAATCTGTGGTTTCAGTGGTTTGTGACCGTTGTGTCAGCTAATTAATCATATGGGGTTACTGCGATCAATACTCTGCAGCTGACTTATTCTTTTCTAAGGAACACAGTAAGCAACTAAAGAGTGTCTGGGAAATACAGTGTATAAAAGTTTTCAGATTTCCTGTTTAACCTCGTGTCACAGAGTAAAGTACTTTTGTCATTTTAAAAATATGAACAATTGCACGTTGAACAGAGGTGACAGTTTTTCCAGCATGTGGTCACGGTAGGCTGATCAAACATTTTTGGAAATGTTTCTTACTGGCTGCCTGTTGCTACCGCTGCAGCGTTATCTCCCCATTAGGTGTGTGTGTAGGGATACGCTTATTTACACTGAAATGATGATAACAAAGCAGTCTCACACATCTCAGCTACACACATTCACATTCATTTGCATTAAATCTCTTCACTGGTGAAATACACTTGCGGATGTGTTTGATTTGGCTGGATCAGTGACAGTCTTCTATCATTTTGGCAAGAACGACACCTCTACATTTAAACAGGAAAGAAGACTCACGCTGAGAGGAAGTTATAGTCCCTGCTAGCATGAATGATGCATTTAGCGTAGAAACCGACATGGCTGAGCTCTCTTTGATCTGTTGGAGGATTGAGTGTCGGTGATAGGGATTTGAGCCAACTAGGCTAACGGTCTGATGTTTGATTGTTTCAGCTATGGCAATCTGATTCCCCTGACTCATTTAAAACAACCCCCCTGGATAGGATTTCTTAAGAGCCAGAACACTAAAGCCGCTTCCGAGAGATTCTCTACCAGACCGGTAGTGTTGCTGTGACACTCTTGTCAAACCATTGTCTCTGATTATACAAGGAGGTAGCTTCAGTCAAGCAAATATGCATGGTGAAAGACATGTTCCAAGACTGGTGATAGTTTCCAGACAGCACATTGTCGTTCCCCATAAAAAAAATGGAAGAATTGCTTCTGATGGTAACTGTTCTGGCAGCACCGGTGTTACTCTGTGATCTTTTGTACTTATCCTGATTATTGTTATGGGTGTGCACTATTTTATATTACAAAGAACATATGCGCAGAAACTGCTAAAATGCATTTCAGTCAAGGAGATATTGTTTGGCTCTTGCGTACCGCTCTGGCTGTTTCTGTAATTTCACTCAGAATGACACTCCATTGCTTCACACGCATGTATATGAAAGTGGTATACAAAGGGCACATGGCTTTCACTGGAGCAAAACATGTCACTGATTGTAATCCAGGAGGCAGCTATGTTGTTTCCAGAATGTATTTGCCAGTGTAAATTAGTTGTACATAAATGGAAACTTGGAAGAGGCAGGGTTGGCACAATCACTCACTGTATGTTGTAATATTTTCTTTGGCGTTGGAGCAGAGGAGCAGGGAAAATGAACGCCGACCCTTTCCTTCACTCGTGCCTACTTACTGAGACACGCATAGTGGTGTTTTTGTTGTTGTTGTTTTTCTTTTCCCAAAGGACTCGAAAAACAACTCACATTCGAGCCAACCTACTTGGAGGTCCAAGTTTAGTCATTTAGACACAGATGACAGTCAACACGAGGTCAAGAACTTTAACCCTCCGGGCCCTCACAGATCAAGTGTGCCGACAGACTGTGTTTTGAAATCAGAGCAGACTTAGTTGGGGACTTTGTAAAGAAGCGTGTGAACTTCAGAGCCCTAAGAGAAAACAACCCTGCAGGGCATTCTGCAGATTATATCAGTTATATTACACCTGCTTTAATATATTGTCTTCCATAAGTTGCAGTGTACTGCAGTGTAGGTCTTGGATTTCTTTCTTAGTTTTTTCTCTATGTATTCCCTGTCCCTTATAATAATGTGTAATACATTAGCTACAAGCAGATGTTGTATGCACAGCATAAAAATATCCAGTCTTGAATTTATTTTCTTAGTCCTAATTTTTATAAATTGCCATGCCACTTTTCATATTGAACTGCAGCTGAAATAGTCCTTTAGTCCCTCGGGCAACAAATAACCTTCCCGGTGCCTCTGCCTCTCACAGAAGCATTTGATTTTTGGGGACCTCTAACTTTTTGTATTTATCATTTTAGTCATGTACCGTTTACACCAAAATCTCAAAGAATTCGAGGAACACAACCAAAGAGGCTATGAAGCTCTGAGAGAATAGGAGATGATATATTGGAGTGAAAACTAATTTCCAACCTGTCCAAAGAAACTCTCCCTCCCTCCCTCCCTCCCTCCCTCCCCCATGGCTGTGCTCTGCCTTCTCAATGACCTTATCGTTGCATTATTATTATTTTTGCTGATCTTGATTTATTATGTTTATGCTCTTCCACTTTTGACTGTTAATCTGAGTCTGGGGTAAGGGCCAGGGTGGGAATATATTTGAAGGGTACAGTGTTTTGTTGTTGTTTTTTTTTTTTTAATGCAATGTATAAAATTAGTAAGGGAGAGCAGGTGTGGGCTGAGAGATGAGCTGGTGAATAAGCTGTAATTCATTTGAGTGGGTGTGACTTGAAATATGATGTTGTTTTCCCCCTATGTATTCCCTATTTTCCTCGCATATTTTCCTCCTGCTGAAATACATTTTTAGCCGTGAGCACAGAATTGTTGCTTGACTTTACAGAGCGGCCGAGGTCATACACATAAACCTGCAGCTGCACTGCACTAGGCAGCATCCGTAACCCTTTAACTGTAGCACACGTCTGGCACTTTTGATCAATTTCTATACATTTCCATTATCTGAATGACAGGGAAGCCAGTATAAAATTCATCAAGCTAAATGGAATCAGGTTTGTCAGGTTTATTTATGTGGACGTCTCCGCAGCTGGAGGATATTGAAATGTTTATTGATCATTGAAGTTGATTGGCTGTTTCATTGTTCGGCCACTGAAAGCTTTAAAAAGAGTTTACTTCCAATATTGGGGAATGACAGTTGACACGATCATCTTTCATTTTTTATGATCATTTAATGACGGATGAAATAAATATGTTCTGTGAAAATCTGACTGTGTCACATTGTGTTTGTTTAGATTCATATTTCCAAATGGGCTATCAAGTGAATACTCGCTTGTCACCATCTTCCGGCTAAGAAGAACAACAAAAAAAGACCGCTGGTATCTTTTCCAGATATTCGACCAGTCTGGAACCAGTCAGGTGGGCCTCACTCTATATTTCATGTCATGTATATAAAAATACTCATAGATGTGTCCTTTAAACCTCCCTTTGTTCCTCAGGTATCTGTTGTGGTCGATGGTGGCAAAAGGGTGGTGGAGTTTTCCTCTCAAGGGCTGCTAAAGAACACTCTGAGCTACACATTTAAGAGCCGTGACCTTCACACCCTCTTTGACCGCCAGTGGCACAAGCTGGGCATTTCTGTGCAGAGTAACATAGTCTCCATTTATATGGACTGCAAGCTAATAGAAAGGAGACTGACTGGTGAGAAGGACGCCATTGGCCTCAGCGGGCGCACTCTCATCACTACACGGGTGGAAGATGGACGGCCTGTAGACGTACGTCCCAAAATAACTTTATCCAAACACATTTTGTCTAGAGTTTAAATGTCAGTTGAGGATTTAACAGTTTTTGACCAAGTAGTTCTGTCACTCATCTCCAGCTATGATCAGAATATATTCCCACTGCTTTCAAATGGTATTTAAAATATGATTTAAAGGCATATTTTCTTAATCTGTGTAAATCCCCCATTGTAACATGTGTGTTACGCTCCTCTTCTTAGAGGTGCCTCAAAGTGCTAAAAAAACATGAGGCCAGCTATGCCTCCCGATGCCACAGAGTAGTACTGGGCTTTAGTGGCGTCAACAGCTGATTCCACATGATTTGCAAAGATGTAAATCAGTGCATCAGAAAAAATTACAGGGTTCAAGTTCTAGTCTGAAGTAGCAGTAATTCATGCAGAAATCTGCTTTTGAAACGCTATATATTTTAGATTTCGATGTGATGTGTTTGAATTGCTCTGGAGGCAAAGAGAATGACAGTGTTTGGACAACCTCAAACTAGAAGAGCTGACAATTGAATAAATTGTGCCGTCTCAGCCAGTGAAGAGCAGACCTTTGTCTGCACAAAGAGCAACATGATGTGACGATGGCGCTATTGGATGATGTTGGAGTGGTCCCTTAATGAGCGCTCTTCTCCACAGATCGAGCTGAGACAGATTCTAATCTACTGTGACCCTTATATGGCAGAGATGGAAAATTGCTGTGAGCTACTGGAACCAAAGGTAAAGAGTTGTAATGCCTCAGTGCAGTGTTAGCCTGAGATTCTTTGTCAATAAATTACAAATAATGAGCAGTAAGACATTATATAGAACTAAGAAAACAAATTAGAGGATAGATGCCATGTCTTCCCTCCTGTTATGTAAGAATACAGTAGGTCACCCGTGTTAGTACATTCACCAAATGTCCTGGTGTTCTGGTACAGACTGTATTTAAACCAGTATAGTGCAATCACACAGTGAAACTACAACAAGGTTTTTTGTTTGTCATGCATGCAGAGCATGTGTCCCCAGATAGAAACTTAATAACAGAGATCTTCCATCACTGTATGATCAATAAGGACTAATGGAAAAGAGATTCCAAATGGATGGATGACCTTTGACCCCTTACCCTGACATGTCCTTATATGCATGCTGTCATGTCAGTGTAAAGTTACTCCAAGGGAATTGTCACAACCTTGAGATGGACTTACTACTGTTGTATCACTGAACAATGTGCAGGGTGTTATTTGCAGCATGGCATACTGTAAATATACAGCATCTAAAGTCCTGGTTACCTGAGCTTAAATGTGCTGCATTACAGTATATTTTGGACTTTTTACCCCCCGATGTAGCCAACATGACAAAGGAAGGTGTCTAAATGCGGAAATCTCTGTATTGATCCAGTGTGAAGCCAAGAAGACATTTAATGGGACTTCCCCTCCCCTGGTTACAGAGCAGCTCCCCCAGATGCTGTCTCAGCCGCTCTCACCATCAATTGACAGATGTCACTGTCCAGCTGAAAAGGTACAATCAATTCCACCCAACAACGGCCTCTAATTGACTAAGTGTAATGTCTATTGTAACTGAAACAGGGCTGATTTACACCACATGTACTCTATCCTTTACAGGCACTAAACAGCCAGTTAAGAGAAATTTATACCAAATAGTATTTTCCTTGGAAGCTAACCAATGGTAGCATAGCCATAATCTATTAGAAAACACAAGTATAATTCTCCCAAACAGCTCGAGTGTGTTAAATCTTCACCCTGCTATAAAATGTGTGAAATGAAAAAAAAAAAAAGTTTCTTAAAAATGTTAGATTAAAATGCAAATTGACACCTGCAAGCTTCAAGTTCCTCTTTGAAGGAAGCAGATGGTGCAGCTCCAAGGTGGTGTCCAACTCCACACCCCCGTCCTCTTTTATGATTTTTATATTTTGCATCAACTTTTTAAAATTAAATCAACATACAAATTCAGTTAATTATGGTTTGTAGAAGTAGATTTGTGGTATCAAAACAAGCACAAGTTAGAAAGATTACGAGGTAACAGTTGGCTCTGTAAAAGCCTGATTTCTTGAGTAAATGTACATTTTGCTTTACTGATGACTAACAGTTTTAGACGAGGCACTGTTTCTCATTCTACTTAATTAACTCTAGATTTATGGTGGTGACATAAATGTGTCTGAAATGTTTTCATCCAGCTAATTTATACTGTGCACAGGGAGATGCAGGACTTCCAGGGGTAGTTGGACTGCCAGGACAGAAAGGGGATAAAGGAGACAAGGTAAAGACAACATTTTTATGAAGTTGATATATGCACCTGTTTGTGTGGTAGTTATTGGCAGAGGTAGTCTATTTATGGACAGCATCATGTTGAACATCCACAATTCACAGCATCAGACACAATGCAGAGTATTCATTTAACTATGAGGGGCATTATCACTGGGCCATGTTCTTGTCCCTTCTCATAAATAACTACACTTTTGTTCTGTTTGTTCTCTGTAGCACTACTGGTTTTCAAGGACAGTTTCAAAGTCTAAATGTCAAGAAAGGGCTCAAATCCCTGTAGGACAAATGTACACCTTGTTATAAATTCATCCTGAGAGAAGGAGAATGCATTTCACTCTCAGCAAGCAAATGTCTATGTTTGAGTGTCCAACAAAATTTTGAGCTCTGCAGTCAAGGTCCTTCATAGATGATACCGTACAATTACCCTCACAAGGGGAATTTTCTCCCAACACTCCAGAGGACTGGGAAAGCATACATTTTCCCAATCACTAAAAAAAATAGGTGTACTTTTGAAAAGAGAAGGATCCTTTCTCCATGACAGCTCAATAGACAGATGGAATTGTAAACAGCAAAAGTCTAAGTCAGTGAAATAGAGGGTGTTGTGTTGCTTGAAAGACAACAAAAATATAAAGAAACCATCAAATCCCCCAGCAAAAACATGTTATTCTCCCCTTGACAGATCACTTAGTTTAGAGTACTCAGCCTAGCTTCTCTGTACAAGGTTAAAAACAGAGCCAGCAGAGAATGTGTTCGACTATGAATGGAATTCATCGGGATGAACAGGTGGTGGTACTGTATGCCTGATAAGGCCAGATGGCTTTTGGGGTCAGTGTCCTAATTACCATGGTGTGACTGCAGGATTAAGAGATGCTGGATAATTGTTGAACCTTTGTGTCTGGAAAAACACTAATTCCTGAAAGTCACAAAACAATATTCATTATTATCCCTTTTTTAAACTGTTTGCACTGTTAGTTGTTTTTATCGTTAAAGGTGGCATCATGTTTTATGCTGTTAATCCTATAAAAGGTGCCATACAGGTACCAGTCTTGACATTTTCGGTGGCTGTTCTGAGCATCTTGTCTCATTGTGTTCATAGAGATATATTAGATAATGTAACATTAGGGGCTTTAAAGTTGTAAAGCTTTTACTTTTCTGTTGTTTTATTACTTGGTCAGGTGACAACCATGCAACAGTCTAGTTAGACTGAGTAAATCTATGTATATAACACAACATCATCAGCTTTGTAAATGAGTTATAATTGGCCTGTAATGAGTCTTAATTACGGTGGCCCTTGGAGCTTAACTCATTGCAACTTGAGAAAACACAAGTAAATACATAAATGTGCTGCAAAGTCAGAAAATATCTTCATCCAAGTGACAACACATTTACAGCAAATGCACACAAGGGTCCCCCTAGTGTTTCAAGGGGACAATAAAAATGATTAACTAAATGAGAGCAAGAGCAAGAGAGACGGAGGAAGAAACAGTGCAACGGGTGATCGGTTGGACTCAAACTTGGACTGTTGCAGTCAAAATTATGCATCAGGGCCACCATAGTTAATTGACATAGCAGGGATCCACTCTAAAGCTGTACTGGGTGTATGTGTGTGTGGGCTTTGAATGTGTTGATGGTACTGGTGATTGATTACTTGCTGCTAATTGATATGACTATATTCATTAAGTAAGAATGCATCATCACATTTCATAAAGGGCTACTGTGCACAGCAGACATGTTTTCAGTGTCTTATGCTTTTGCAAGTAGCCATATATCTCCTCAGTAAGTGTTGAATGGAAGCCTGAGAGGACATCCAAAGAGACTCTTATTACACATCTTTTATCTGCAGTGGCCATCTGTGTACAAAAAGAGCATGTTCACAGTGTACTTAGAACTATATTACAGAGCTGTTACAATACTCAGTGCTCAGGAGTGATTTAAACACACTCTTCAGGGGCACAGGCTGTTCCATTTTTCCTATTATTTCTGCAGGCCATGTCTTGTGGCATGAATCAGTGGCTTGTGCTGTTAACACCTGAAATCTAATTTCAGCAAATCAATACTTGGCACCATTTGTTTACTTACTGAACAACAAAATTCATAACAAATCCTATTACAGGCTTGAACACTAAATCAATGGAGTTAAGGAAAAACATGATCAAGGACTACACCTTCAAGACTGAGCCCTCCATGGTGCTAAACTGGCACAAGATGGCACGCATTTAAATTGAGATGTTTCTGTGAAAAGCCAATTTACATTCCATATGTTATACGGTGTGACTCACTTAAACTATACTATACAAACCTATAGTTATTTAAAGGAGGTTGAGACTGTTCTTATAGGTTCTCCTGGTGTTTTCTCCGACATTCTTCACTGTACTATTAACACATTTAATACAATGCGAGCAACTACCGCTGTTCTTGGCATTTATTTTATTGTCTTCCTCACACCTTGTGTCTTTGTCGTCTTCATTTCAGCCTCCATTTCCTGCCAGTCCACCTGCTCATCTCCTTCATCTCCCCTTACATGTATAGCATAATGAACTGCTGTTGAGAATGCAGAGCACAAAAACAATTTGACCTTCCACGCAAGGTTAAGACAGTTTCCATGTGGGAAGGAAAAAAAAACATACTAAGGCTAAGTGTTGACTCAGTGCATCACAGACAGGGAGGCCATTGTTAAAATGATGAGTGAAAACTTTCACAACCACAGCAGCTCAAGTGCCACTTCAGTAATTAGACCCTGGCACTTTAATATAATTAGATTTACTTAATCCACACACGCTGCACTTGCTTTGTTTGATATTTTTGCTCACACGTTATTTTACCAATAAACAAAAAAATCTCGGTTAAACCACGCAAAGGCCTGCAAACCGTGGTAAAAGTGTTTGATTGTGTAATGCAAAGCACAGCTGCAAATGACATGACATCAAGCAAAATGTGCAGTGTGCCAGAGCACACTCATTTCACTTGGGAAGTGAAATGAGGTGAAAAAACTGGAACTAAACTATCATCCTGTGCACGAGCAGCAGATACTTGAAGACGAAAAATGTCACTAATGAGGGGAAATGTATTCATTTAACAATTGTGAGAAGAAAAAAACAACAGGAGAAAAGCAGTTTATTTTGAAACATCTGTGCAGTATATCAGAAAACGTCATGTGTTGACATGATAATGTGTAGTAATTTGTCCTCTCTTATCCACTCTGACCTTATTTCACAGTAATCTGTGTGGTAAATTATGGTGGCAGTGCACTTCTTTTAAAGCATATTTAATTCATATTGATCCCTAAATTTCCAGGGGAGCTCCAGTGACTATTAAATAGTGTTGGACTTATTTAGTTTTACATTAAAATACATGAGAGTGAGGTAACAAAGGCATAGCAAATCCTGTCAATAAGATAAGCTCATGAGACTTTCAGTAACCAACATGAGAATCTCATTTTGTTCTACATTGAAAAAAATAGACAAAGTCTACTTATTAACAATTTAGCTTGACTTTGTAGAGATTAATCAAAGACATCTGGACAATTTAGAGCATTTTAAACGCCCATAATGAGAAGTGCAGGCCAATCATCGTGACCTACACAGTGCACTTCTTGGGAAAGTGTGGGGGGATTACTTTAGCTGTGTTACTCCAACAGAAAGTAATATCCTGCATTGCAGTGAGAGTTTGATGGAGGATTCTAATGTACTGCAAAGGGATTAAACTGCTATGATTAATCCAGAATCCCTCAGGAAATTAAACAGATAAGTAGTGGGTTATAAGAATGCAGCTTACTTGAAAGGATATCCATTTTCTATGGCCTTGCACATAAATCCGGGTATTACTAGATTTACAGCTCCTGCATGTACATGCTAAAGAAAAAAAACACACAGGCATAATGATGAAATTAAAAACTTCTTCCCAATTTACAATACCCGTAATTTATTTTTGGACCATTTACAACTCTCCTGCTCTTATTGTGTTTTCAATTAGGATCCTCTAATTCAATTTATACCTATCACACCTCCAAACTGAATAATGCCAAATTTTATTTAGCACCATTTATTATTGGACTGGCACTGAAATTTGATTGGCTGTTAAAACTTCCATTGTTGCTATTGTATGCATCAGTGTCAAAATGCACCATTTCTATTTCGGAGTTCTGTGCCAGTGGTTGAATCGTCAAGTTAAATGAAAGGTGACTGAACTGTGAAATACATGTGCTTCCCTAGATGCATTTTATGGGAAGTTTATCTGATTATAACGCATGACATCAGCAGCTGTGAATTGCTATTGTCTCATACAACTGCCGAGTCCATGGAAAGTATTACACGATGCCACATGCTTAATATCTAGAGAAGGACTCAATTCACAAAGAACAGTTTTTTCCAACAACCTAAACTACCACATTTTTTTCATTTAATTACATGACCCATATGACAGTCACATGGTTACCATAATAAACATTGTCTGTACCGGCTAAACTATTGTTGCCTTTACTACAATAACAGTCATGGCTTCATTAGATTTAGGCACAAAAACTGCTTGGCAGGGGTGCTGTATAGCTCAGTGGGTTGAGCAGGCACCCCATATGCAGAGGCTACATTCCTCGCTGAAGCCGGCCCTGGTTTGGATCTGGTGGCCCTTTGCTGCATGTCACTCCCCCTCTCTCTACCTCAACATTTCCTGTCTCTCTCAACTGTCCTAAGGCAAAAAGCCCAAAAAATAGACTAAAAAAAAAAATTACTTGGCAACTTGGTAGCCTACCTTGTTAAGGTTAGAAAAAGATTATGATGGATGTCCTGGCCCATCCCCCATCTCCCCAACCTCATCCTAATGTGCAGTTTCGAGCTCTTCATATAACGTCACTGCACTTCTTCATCTGCTGTCATAATTACTGCAGCCACTAGATGTCACCATAAAAAAAACGCAACTATGGGTCAAAATAATGTGCTGGACAAATGACCTATTGGCTCCTGTTTTTTTCCACTGGAGGACAGTCTAGTTTTTTTTTTTTAGAATCAGTCACTAAGTGTTTTTAAAAGGTAGACGAGGCAGATTGTCTAGAATAATGGGTGGAATAATGGGTTGATAATCCACAGTGTAGAGATGGCATCTTGGTTATTAGGTTTGGTCGCATGTGTCTTGTTCTTCCAGCAGGCCTATTGAGTGCTAACAAACAGCGTTTGTAATGAAGATGTGACCATGAATGGGCATCATGTTTAATTAGATTCGTAGCTCGCAGCAAGCTCTGCATTGGCTTAATTTGTTGAATAACTATCTACCTCCATCTTCTCTCTCTCTTAACATTCTGCTGCCTTTCTTTTTCCTTTGCCTGTAAAATTACACAAGACAATCGAGCTTTTATTCCTCTCTTGCCCTCTCCTGTCCTCTTTTCTAAAAGAATACAATCATTAAAATGATACAATGAACCTTAGCAAGGTTCAAATTCGTGCTCTCCAGTTGTTGGGAAACAGTATCCTCTTCTGCAGCTGCTGAGCTACTATGTCAGCAAGAACTCACGGAACAGCTGTTGGAGCACGATCTCTGATGATATGACAAGCCTTCATAAAGCTATTCACTAATGTGTGAACGAGAGACCTTTCACTAACTGTTCTTTGTGTTGTTTCTGCCACAGGGGGACACAGGGGACGCCGGGCCTCAAGGAAATCCAGGACATAAGGTAGGCTGCTCACTAATGAAAAAAGTAAAAAATCTAATATTCCCTTTGTGGTGCTTTACTTTTAAAGCTGCTATTGGCACTGAGTCAGTTGGAAAATCAGTTTTTATGTTTCCTTTAAATTGATTTTATTTTAGCTTCAAACTGATTTTCTTTGACTACATGGTTTTCAGATCAGAGACTCACAGGTGGCTCTTTTTGTTTAGTGATTTATAGAATCTGTCACTGCCCTCAAGTGGATTTTTTTTAACATCATTGGTTTGAATCGCTGGCTCGGCTTTGTGTTGACCCCTTCGAAGCATCACAGACAACAAAATAATCTCAGAATCGCATTAAACCCACAAGCTGGTACCTGGTTTGGGCAGGAGAGGGCTGTACTGTTGGAGAGACCCAATTTTATTCCCAAGCAAAGGTGCTTCTAGCTGACTAGGCCCCTTTGTGGACACAGTTGGCAGTCCTCCTGGGTGGGAAGCCAGAAGGGGATCATGTCTTTGTCACTGCAACAGCAACTTCTGCTGGATAGTCTGGCTGTCGGCGTAGACAAGGATGAGATTCGTGTGTGAACCTAAGTGTCTCGGTTATGCCCTCTTGGTGAGGCTCTTTGCTGTTGGGTGACAAACAAATGACTTGCATAACTTCACGGGTATTTGAGGTAACATGTAACTGTCTACACCCGAGGTCACTGACAGATGGACTGTGGGCCGGGTCCAGAAAGAACAGTGTCAGGATCTGGACTTATGAATTATTGAGGATTCTTAGATTTTGACTAAGTGTTTCTATTTTAATTGCTGCAGTTTTTCTAGCCTTCGTAGCACTGGTCACATGATGCTGCTCATCCAATCAAAGCAACTGAGATTAACACAGCAAGAGAAATGAGTGGGGGAATGTAAATGTGTGGGACATACAGTACGAGAGCAAGAGGGAGAAAAAGAGTGTTAACTTATGGTGAGAGTGTTCAGATGTGAAATGGAGATAACGGGAAAGAGGAAAAAATGAAGCTGCACAAGTTTTTCATAAAATGAATCACCTAATTTTAAGATACACGTATTTCAAAGGCTGCTATGGTGTAGCCTCTTATTTCAGGACTTCCTATTATAACTGATCCATGACCATCATCTTCATTGGTTTTCCTGTCTGTATACAACATCTATTGCACGTCTGCCTATCCTGGGTGAGGGATCCCTCTTCTGTTGCTTGCCCTGAGGTTTGTCTTTTTTTTTTTCCCTGTTAAAGGTTTTCCTCAGTCGATGTTTTAGGGCAGAGGATGTTGTTATGATGCTGTGAAGCCCTTTGAAACAAACCGTTTGTAAAAATGGCCTATACAAATAAACTTGCCTTCCCTTGCCAGTTATAACATGTAATATTCTTTATTTTTTTAACCTGTAACTAATATTATATTGCACCACTTTGGCTTTTCTACTGTATAATCAACATTTTGTGGGCAAAAGCAGTGTGATGCCTACAGCACAACCTGATTGGACATACACAAGCACTATATAAAGCCACTGGCAAAGTTTGAACTTTAAGTTTCAGTGTTGACAAACAAACAAACAAACAAACAAAAACTCAGGGGGCTTCCTTTAACAGTGGTGCATTTACAGAGCTGGAATATTGGGGGAATTAAGTGAGCTTGCATGTGGAGCAAAATCTGACAGTAAAACAGGTATAAATCCCAGCATCTCTACAAAGATGAGCTTTGCTCTGTTTACCATGCTCTGTTTACCATGTATGCAACATGGTAAACAGAGAGAGACGGTGTATTGGTTTGTCCTCACCAGGTGACAGCGCAATCTAGGCTATATATTTGTGTGTAGGCTATAAGGGACAGCGTTCAGACTTCTGCCCGCAGTGAAGGGCGCAGCAGCTGGCTGCCCCAGTTCAATGACTTCATTTACTTACCAATCATATGACTGGGGGAATCGGGAAGCACTGGTTGCCTGGGGCACTGGGACAATGTGACCAACCCCAGCCATTATTTCCAGGTGTCTGGCAGAGACCGGTGACCCACTGGGCTGTAGTGGGTCGACCAGAGCAGGTGCAGCTCTGGCTTTAAGCACTGTTGCTGCTAGCAACGATGGCGTCGTCACCACCGTTAAAGTTAGCGAGATCCGCTTGACTCAGCGCTGATACTTTCTTCTCTAGACCTAGCTACAGGTGTTATTGTTCTAGCAGGTCAGTATATCCATTATTTGAAATATCAAAAAGTCTTCTTGGACTGTGGTGGCAAGCTTAGCAGGCACGTAGCTCCTCCCTCCTTGCCTGTGGGACAGTGACCATACCTGCCGAGACCAGTTTCATGGCTTATGAAAAGAATAATTCACACAATTAGTTTACCCTTAATGTTTATTATTATGATAGAGCAGCGCATTATATTGAATTAGCACTTAAAAAACAACATGAGTTTTTGCCTACGGCCACTGGGGGGGGGGGGGGGTTCTGTGATCCCCAACGCAAACTAAACCTGCAGCACCTGCAGCAACAGGGGTAGAAGCCGGCCGGTACGGTCCGGTGCTGCGTGGCGATACGCAGTACCGGAAGTACAGGAAGCGGGGACGTATGTGTTTACCAGTTAGCTCCGTTTGCACGGCTACAGTCAAACCCTGCAGCCGTCCGTTGCTAACCTAGCAACATAGATGCACTTTCAGGTTAACAAGCGGAACAGTGTGTCAAAGGTAAGACAGCAGACACTGGTGCAGTTGTAATAAACTTCACAATACAACTCTACTCTCTTCTAAACAATTTCCAGTATCAGCATGGCAAGTAAAGTGTTAAAGTCCAAAGTGGGTCAGTTAAATAGTACTCTGTAAATGTGTTGCATTTTATGGGGATAATAATAATATAAGATAAAACTATTGAATTAAAGAGCATCTTTAGGCTGCCAGGTGAATCAGTTCCCAGGTGAAAAATGCACAGAAAACAACCAATTAATTCCAGTCGAGCTCTGTGCAGCTGGTGCATACAACTGGTGACCCCAAATATACATCCAGCTGTCAGCTTGTAAGGAACATTTGGGAAAAAAGAACTTCTACAAAAACCCTCCTTCGTAAAGGTTGTAATGTTCAACTTTTATTTAAAATTGTTTGAGACAGTCGTTACGTTCAACTGGAAGATCATGGTGGGGCATGCAGTGTGTCTAGCTGTGCTAATCAGTGCAGGTGTTCATCGTTATTAATGGTGAGACGAGATGATAGCAACACCTGGACACCACTGCAAGACATCATGTTGCAGTAATGGTGTGTGGGCATATCGGTTCCAAATATCACTCATCAGTCTGTTTATGAATTAACAAAGACATATTGAGAAAAAGAAAGAAGAAGAAAAAACATATTGTTTGATGCTTAATCTAAACCCTGCCCAGGCCGAGGGTGGAGGGACATTGTCATGGAGTTGGTTATTGAGAAAACTGCATTGACCTGAAATGGAAGCTTTCAGAACCGTTACATTCCTGAGAAGCTGCAGATATTTCAGGATTTTGCATACATGTCACTGGATTAACTATTTTGATGCTTTTACATTGCATTCCATGATGTTGTCATGTGTAACATGGTTAATGTGACACCTTGGATTCTGGGGGTCCAGTTTCTTAGTGCCACCTCTTATTGTGCCAGCTTTGTTTGTATGTGGCTGTTAAAATGAGAATATTCTGTTGTGTTATATATCAACTACTGCATACTGCATTCAAGTGATCAATGGCACTATAGTTTACCATGGAATTAGTTTTCATCAGCAGCATATAGGAGCACCCCTGGAAGGCTTAATCCTGAAACCCGTATCCATTGGAGATGTTTAGATCACTGCGGGGTGACATTTTTGCTCATGAACTCCGACACATGGAATATGGAATAACACCTAATGGCACAGCTGTCTCCTGTACTTTCTAAGATGAGGTTCAGGGGGCAGCTTAAGCTCTTTCGTCACACAACAGTGCACAAGAAAAGTCTACATTAAGAGCAGTAGTATTGATATGATGCTAATGCATCGCACAAAGCTATAGCATTTTATACTGTGGCTCAAGTCCTTGTCAATAACCCTTTCTCTGGGATGCACTGATATTTTTTATGTAAACTGATTGATCTGCAAATCATATACATGCTCCATACAATATGGATACATGCTCTACAGAGATGGCTAATGTCTGAAATGGTGCTAGATGACATCCACTTTTTCAGGCTCTTTTGGTGGCCTTATTTATTTAGTGTTACCATGGAGGATGATATGATATGATTGACCTTGGACACTATGCTATGGGAGTTTGCTTGACCTTTACTGACCAGCTGAGGTCATGAAACTGTATAGGTTACACTCTGCTAACCGAGCCAACACGTTCCAAGACCTTTTGCACACTTCTAACAGAGTGTGTGGAAAGTAGGAGCTGTGTAAGTTGAGAAGAATCAGTGATCAGGCAGATATTTGTGGAAATAAGCCCTGAAGATGTTATATTTGTGGAAATAAGCCTCGCAGAGCTTATTCCCTGACGACATATAATCTTAGGCATGCTAGTATAGACTTTGCTGAAGCTGAAATGATGCAGCCAGCTTGCAAAGCAAACACAATTGCTGGGAATTCGGTATCTGATTCCCAAGTGTGTTTTATCACTGTGGTGCCAGTGAGTGAGTGAGTTTGAGAATTTGGGATTTAACAAGACAAATGGGTCCAGATACTCTCACCCCCTTTAGCAGTTTCACTTACAAAGGCAGCTGCATTTAAAATAAACAGCCATCGTGGCTCATGATAATGTATGTGGGACACTATACCAGTTGATCCTGTTGGTATCTTCTGCTTGTATTTGTGTGATTGTTGACAGACTTTTCTAACTATAATAATTCAGTATCAATACATAACAGAAAATATACCAACACCACACATTTTATTATTTTTCTTTTTTTTATTGAAACTACTAAAGCTCATCATTTGTTTAAGTATATTTATACAGGTATAAGAGTTGTGCAGATGTCTGGTTAAAATATTTGGATGAATGTGTTTGTTATCATTTATCTAATCACATCTATGAAGCAGTAAAACAAGCTTTATGGGGCGACCATGTTCCCCCTTAAACTTGCTCTGAATTTTATAGATTGCCTGGGTGATTCTAATAATCCTTAACAGGAAAGTGGAATTAAAGAACCGTGCCAAATTGTTTAGACCTACTGGGTGTAAAAACTTTTCAAGGGTCCTCTCTTTGCCTTTTAACTTTCAATCTTGTCATTGCAGGGAGAAGTTGGATCAGAAGGGCAAAAGGGAATCGATGGGGAGAAGGTAAGTACTACTCTCTTCAGCAGACATATATTCCATACATAGCACATCAGCCAGATCTAGTTTCGTCAGGGAATCAATTCTTATAGGCTTTTCATTTTCTGTGTGATGCCCTGGAGGTTGGAGTGAAGCTGCGTTTTCTGTGTGGCTGTTTTCAGGTGCCTGTCATATCTGAACTAGATCTAAGTGCATTTTAGCCTGCAATGTCCTTCTGCAGTGAAATTAATTGATATGTATGCTACCATAGGCCCGGCATACTAATGCACTAAATTCATTTTTCAATTTACTGTAATCCCCTTCTGTGTCATTTCATGTTAAACTTTATTGCATGCTCTTAAATCTGGCATCAGTGAGGAAACCGGTGTAATGTAATATACAGTAAACCACAACAGGAAGTTCTGGTAAATGATATGTATTTTTTCCTTAACTAAATGCAAATGCATTTGGAATTAATTAAGATTCTTCTGGGGTCCCAATAAAACTCTATAGGGCACAAGCAAATTAGTGCTATTTAGTGTTAGTCATATCAAAGAGTGTCTTATGTTGTGCAACATTTGTTTGCCCACACTGACGTAACCTCGGCCAATGGTAGCTGTGCAGATGGTCAGTTTAAAGCGTCTTAATAAAGGGACTTTTTTTTCATCACCATCCTCCCCCTGAGTAGATAAACAGCTGCCACAGAAATCAGGCTCCCTGCTGGCTGTGGACCTGCACTCTGCCCTAACAGCAACTCAGGGAGAAATCAAGGAGGAAAACCACAGATACACACAAGAATATCAAGCCAAACTGTTTCTGGTCAGTAGAGGTACTCAGTATTATTCAAAATGATCATTTACTGTTAGAAGGTGGCTTATTAAAAAAGTACCAGCAGTGGGGAGTTGTATGAAGCGTTGTTTAAAATATTATTGGGGAAAAAAAGTTGTGGTAAAATAAATAATTCAGTAGAAATACAGTTATTCATTTGACCATTGTGTAATTTATAAAATGGGCTAGAGGCTGAATAACTAAACCTTTAATATGAAAATGCTTTAAGTGAAGTTTTCTGCACAGCTCAAAAAATCACTCGATGCCCTCCAACATTTGCTATTAAAATTCATGTTTTTCATCAGTTTGCTGCAATGCAGTGATGTATGAAAATATATTTTAAAAAAAAGAACGATTGATAGAAAATTCACTCTGCATGAGTAAGATAATAATAAAGCATATTAGAGGGATTAAGAGTAGTACTTCTGTAAGGCACAGGTTCAGATGGTACTAATCACTACTATTACTACTGTGAATCAGTACAGATTCTGTACTTGTACTTACTTTCCCTTCCCTGTCAACCATATAATGGAAATCCCAGATAATTCTGAGTGTCAATAATCCAAGTAGAGTCCAGGCTGAAGGGAGGAAAAAAGCAATAGAATTGGCAGGTTACAAATTCAAGTGTTAGTTTGTCTCCCCACAAGCAGCACGGCTCCCTTTGTTCCACAGTGAGTAGCTATTGGCAACTTGAAAAGCCAGTTGACGTCATGTGCATATTTGCATATGAATGACCTGATCAAGTTTATTTACATAGAAATCTGGAGGAGAGGGAGACCACCTAACTGGAAAATAACTCTGTCCACATCAAAGGCTGACTGATTTGTAGTCATAATGTTACACAGACTATAGTGGGAGAATGTTAAAAAACACAATTCCCAGGATCATGCCTTTATATTTTTATTTTACCGATTGCTGGTAGTTGTAAAGCAATCAGGAGGAAAGAGTGACAGAGCTTGTCCATAGCTCTTCTTTCTTTGCTCGCTGGGCTCCAGTTGAGTGGACCTCAGCAGTACATAAACTGGAAACAGCTGGAAGCTTGCTCAGCATAGACGGAGACTGCGTTGAAAAGCAGCTGCTTCAAAACTTTGCTAGAAGTCACAAGCTGATGTCACTTGGAAATCTGCATGTCAGTGCATCGAGTAAAGGCCTCTGAAGGGAGGCGTCTATTATCTGCATCAGGCCACTGTGCAATTCACAATGAGCCATGAAAAAAATTGTTAGTTAGTTCTTTAAAAGTTGTAGTTCTTTAAGGTTTTTTTTTAAGGTGAATTTGTTATTCGGGGAGTCTTGGTGCTTTTCGATTTTGTGGTAGTAAGAGGTAGTGGCTACGTTGCCTGTATTCGATCCCAAGCTGTGTGCTCAAGGGTAGGAGAGCCGACTGGAAGAAATAACAGTCTGTGTTGATATGCAGGGGTCCATCAGAAAAAAACATGTTTTAGTCACTTTTTTTTAAAAATGGTCTAAATGTTTGCCTCAATGAAAACAGCACTTTATTTTGGCATTAGCTTTTTTCAAACACAGCTACTCCTATGCTCAAGTGCACCTATTGAATGCACTATATTATGCCATAGCTGGAGGTCAGCTTTTTGGTGGTGCACAGCAACACTTGGCTTAAAGTTTGTAGCCTTTGTCTGCAGAAAGGCTGCTTAACTCCCCTCTGTGTGTGTGTGAGTGTGTAGGGGAGGCATCTTCAGAAATGAGATTCTCCTGCATGTGTCTGTGTCCGGTCAATAATTAGAAATAGTAACATTCTTCATGTTCCTCACAGACATTCATTCATCCATTCATCCAATCATCCAGTCACACACACTTCACGCCATCAAACCTGCAGGCAGACAATAAGATCAATATCAATTCCAGCGCTGTGTGACCAGTACACTGATCTGGTCTGAGACGCAAATATCTTTTACTATGAGCGTAGCAGGACAGGAGACTTGTTTATGGTCTTTGTGCTTTCTATATGGTTGACTGTGCTGCCTTACTTGTCTCCACGGGGTTTGTTATACTGTGCCCTACTTCCATGAAACAAAGAAACAAAGTTTAGAAAGCTGGACTACATCTTTGAAGCTTCATTGTCCATCAGTAACCCGCAGTAACCTTTCATATGGATGGATCAGGGACATGCTTAGCTTAGCACAACACACCCTGTAAGATAGCAAACAAGTGCATTTCTCAAAATGTGAAAATGACTCATCTTAAAGAGCAGTATTTTTAGCTGTTGAGAGACCTGCCCTGCAGTGGCTGTGGTTTTAATAATGGCATACTGCAGTACAGTCCCAAAATCATCTTTTGTTTTTCTTTACCTGTTTTAACTGATCTCTGTAGGGACGTGAGGTCAGTGGATACAAGTGTAAACTCAGCTCTTAACACACAGAATTATCACTGTGTCTGCCAAACGTGTCAGTTAACAGTTACCTGCACACACATTCAGCAGTCACACAGAAGCATTAGCATTGATTTCATTCAAGTCTCTGGCTACCTGATGAATTCAAGCCCAAATGAATGTTCACTCACACCTTTATCTCTGCTTTCAGTGTCCAATAAGTTAAGACTGGGCTCCAAAGCAGCTAAATGCCTCAATATGTTAAGTCACCAACTTCAGTCTGTTTTCTGTTTGGTGCTTTGTAAGCACAATAGATTTTCAGTGATTTCTTTTCTCCCACTGACTACCACAGTGTACCTTTAAACGTGTAAAATATACATAAACAACTTCATTTTTGTCAGTTGCTTAAGTTTTGAGAACAAGCTCAGTTCGTTAACTAAACATCACTGTGTCTTTTTACTCCCATATTTGTTAAGTTGTGGTTGTTATCCTCCTCATGTGGGTGAAAACAGACTGAGTGTGGAGTCAGGCCAGCATACAGTAGTAGGAACAGCTGAAAACAAGTGTACAGTGGGTTACTATATTTGATTGTAAACAAATTAAAGACTTGTATAAGGTTCTGCAAATAAACATTAAGTTAACCCATTTACTGCTACCTACCATACTACATTACCTGATCAGTCCCTTGACTGCAATTAGCTCATATTCCTTTTTTAAAGCCAGTGTGTTATTTAAAGCTGGAGTAGACACCTGAGAAGGCAGAATTCTACGAATGAGCATGTGATCTGGTGTCGTTTTGCAGATTTGCGTCCTATGGGACAGAGGGAGTGCACACCGTGTTATCTTGTGGGTAATCCAAGTTACATTTGTGGTTACATGATGGTCAGCTCAAGAGCAAAGTGACATAGAAAAGGAGTCAAGCAACACTGATAGAACACGATATCCTTCCCCACTAGAGGATCTCTGACACTGAACTCTGATATCCACACACAGTGGCTCTTTGTTTATGTTACCCTGGTAAACTTTATTTATTAATAGTGTGTAATAGACATGCTAATAATCTGTCTTTTCCAGCACTCAATGTCAGTGTGATTCATCGTGTACCATACTTTATGTGTTGGTGTATCGCTGAGCAAATGGAAAGTCACAAAAGGCATTTCCTGCTGTAACCTCCCTGGCATTTGTAGGCCGACGCTCAAGATATCTATGTTGCTTAGAGATCCTGTTCCATGGAGCTTTAAAGCCCTGTCATTCAGTATAACAACATTTCCCCACCAGAATGTTCTGCCTGCTTAGTACATCTACAATTTTAATTTAGTATCCCCCCAGTAGGCCCAACCCAGTTATGATTAAATTGTGTACAATAACTAAAACTTGCAGTCATTCCGTCTCCTGTCAGACAAGGACAGTGACCTGCAATTGCTCTGGTTGTTAAAAGGTATAGGCAAACATAATTAGACTGCATTTATACATCCCTGCTTCTCTGGCTCTGTTTATTTGCTTGTTTTAGTTGTCTTGGGCTGGGGAGTTGCCAGATTGTCTTGTGGCCCCACCGCTACAGGAGTGACGAGACACAGTGGTGTGTGTAATTAGCAGGCAAGTGTACACAGCTCCCCACAGTGTTCTGACCTCGTGCTGCAGGAACAACAGCCACACAGCCATCTCCAGCCTATTCCCAGCCTCATCTCCCTCCCTTCACACTCGCCTGTAAATGCAACAAAGCCCACAGCTTGCAACAAAAGCTAACAATATACCCAGCTTCTCCAGTCAACATCTCTCCCTGTGTTGCTGAGAGTTGGGCCTGTGGGGTCATGATGGAGGCCATTAGACAGAAGTATAGCATCTTAACAAGAGCACAGTGTGGAAGGTAGTGTGATTAAAAAAAATGTTTTCCCTTATGGGGTCATTAGATGTTTCCTATTTCTGAGATGGGACCTCATCAATCATCAACATACATTATGATTGAATAATTTAGCGTTGGCCAGTTGAGACTGTTCACCACAAAGTAGTTCGAATCAACATATCATTTACTGCATTGCTGACATACAGCCATCTAGACTTTAAGGAATCCTTTCTTTTTGACCTAAAGAGTATCTGGTATATCTAAGATTAGATGGAGTAAACCTTTTCCCCATACACATTTACTTCTGTTCTTATTTAAGTGATAAGTGTATTTTTCCCTCAAAGACTAAATTTCAAGTCCAGGAGAGTGAATGAGTGCAGCCTGGAGAGGGGAGAGTTCTCGCACAACTTCACACACTGACAAGTGTATAAAGCTGGCAGGTAACACTTGACTGCACAGCTTTGCAGAGCAGTAACAACAAATAGGTTTTGGTCCAGGTCTTTGGGACAAATCTTGTCATGTGTCAGTTTCATTAAATACAGTAGTTGTTTATTTTTGTTGAATTTCGGCTCTCCTAAAAGGAATATGTGAAAGAACTGAGACCTTGCTCTGTTATGTGAGGACACAGACTTGTTTTCCTCCTGCATTAATTCTCCCACGTGAATAATTTCTCAAAGAATATTCCAATGAGCAGAATATATACATCTTTATGTTTGTTGTGCCTTAGTACTAAGTGAACATATAGTGAACATATTCAGAGGATCAGATCTGATGTGTGTAAAGTAATTAGACACCTACAGCAATAACTGGCTAATGGTGTGTTTGCTTTGCATTTCCATCTGACGAAGATATAATGCAAAATTTGCATGTGTGCCAAAAACCCCATCGCAAAAAGCAAGGCTTACTTTAAATTGCATTGTTTTTCTTATGCACATTAGTACACACACATTCAGATGCTGCGCAGCTCCACAGTGCCAGGTTTCTGCACAGGTTTGGAACTAAGAATCCTGAAATCTAGTCCTGAAATTATCTGAATAACCACACAGCTGCCACATAGCCAAGTTATTTATTAAAAAAAAGAAGATCAAAACCACTTTTTTTTCTTAGCCAAAGTTTCTTCGATCAGAATTAACAACCACAAGCTCACAGGAGGAAGTGAGCATGAGCCTGAGGAGGGTGTACCGCTCACACATGGCAAACTTAATAAATTCAGAGTTCTTCATGTAAAACTGCTTTATCGACTGTTGTAATTGAAATTTCTTGGCTGGTGAAAATTTTTTGGTGGCACACAGTTAAACATATCAATTGCAAGGGGTGAGCAGCTGTCATTAAGTTTACATTGAGTATATAGTGAGAGAGCGATTTGAAACTGGCTGAGCTTCCGCCTGACCCGAAGCTGGTTCCTGATAAGGACATGGTGTGTCATGGGAAGAGTAACTGACTGTCTTGGTCTTATGTAAACATATTGTCTTGTGGCAGTCTGCTGGAAAAGATGCTGGGAAGGGGAATCATTCCATAGCACAGCTGATGTAAAACTCTACCTTAAATGCTTATATGACTTGTAGCACAACCAAATAGGGTAAAAGTATTATTTAATAAATCTACCATATATATGAATGTTTTAGTCAGAACATGCTTGGTGATAGATTTAATGACGATGTTGGGCCTCCATGTGCTGCCATACCATCCTCACTGCCTGTTGGCTTTGATGTTATCAGTTTCTGAACTCTACTACGGGGATGAACATCATTCTTCCAAAAGGTATTTCATCATTGAGCGTTTTCATGGTGGCGGTGGAGAGCGCTGTTCGTCTAAATCTTCCATAGATAGCCAATTGAGTTGAGAGCTATTGCCACTGTGAAGGCCATAGCAAGTGATTCACATCATTGTCATCAGTGACCCCTCATGCCCTATGGTCATTGTTGTCCTCGACAAGACCACTCTCATCAAGATAGAAATGCTTTTTGCGAGCCACTTCAGTTCAGTTCATGTATATACATTAAAGTCACAACTGCCTGGACTGAGTCGAACTCCATATGAAGTGAATTTTAGGCAAATGTTACACGATTCATGGAGTCAAAGAGGTCAGACTATGATAAAAACATGGCTCTATACATGTACAGTATATGTTCTGTTTAAATATTAGTATTATTCATTAAGTATGAATATAACTCTAAGAGTGCTGTATATTTTATACAAATCAGAGGGGGTATCTGTACTGCTGGAAAACTGTAGACTAGCATGAGGCAGATTTCATGCTGTTGTGGACAGCTGAAACCTACGTTATCCAGGTCATGGTATTTCTAAAGTGCTTTATGAAAGCAACAGCACTTGCTTGAGGTTCTCGAAGATGCTTCACTTCTTCTTCAGCTCAGTAACTGACTGGTGGGGAGTCTCAGGCGTTTAACCTCTTGTGGGGTCATTCATTTCTGATTCTCTCAGAAACACTTGGCTGTCAGAAACATGGCTTTTCTTTTTATGTTGCAAATGTGTGATCAGACACTGAGGCAAACTATTTTTGACAAGTTGGTAGATGTTCTTTCCATGAATGTGCTGGTATATGAACTTGACATTATTAATTCTTTGTAATTTATTAGGCGATGTTAGAATGTCATTTAATAGGGCTGAAGTTCGTGGAGTAATGCCCCGTTAGAGACGTGTTTAAGTTTGGCCTGAACTCAGACGACCTTGTGATTTGTTTCTGAAAATAACAAGAGAAAAGCACATAATGACTGTGAAGGATCTCAGTAACAAGAAAAGCTGTTTAGATCACAGGGAGTCTCTCACCATAATAATGAGACAAGATCTCCATATTACAAAAGTGGCTAAATTCTTACAAGATTAATCAAATAGACCTCTGTATTTGATAGAACCTGAAGTTGTTTACGTCCGTGTTAGCTGATGAGCATTTTACCGCATCTCCGGTAATAACTCAGAGGGAAAATTTGCCTCTGGATCCCCCCTGTGTCATTTCGCCTCAGTAAAGTGGTTAAGCAGTCGATTTAAATAAAGAACTGGTCTTTTATGTGCAGCGATGAGCCAGCTGCCCTCTTATTGACAGAGTGCGTGGGATGAGTGCCCACATACAGTCTGATAAAATCACGTCAAAATCGTGTCATTTCAAGTGTAAGTTATAGGCCAGCTTTATTATGAGCTTCCATAGGGGCAATGATTTTACACCATTCCCATGGCCTCTGTTTTCTGAATTGGGGTTTAATAGGAGGTTTGCAGGGAAGAGGCAATGGATTTGTCATGTCTGTGGTAGAGCCAGACTTAATGTGATAAGGGTAGGTAATCATCTTCTGCAGATATATAATTCACTATTAATAGCCTTTCTGACTCTAAATTTAACCATGACAAATTATTGTATTTCTGAGTCATTTTACAGACGCTCACACTCCCCATCTTTCCTGCCCCCCCACCCCCCCAAAAGCTATTTCAAAGAGTTGCTGTTACTGGCCCAAATGTGTCACACCTAACAAGGCCTGTTGCAAATTTAGCCTGTCAATATGTGTCAAGGCTCATTCATCAGCTAACGCTCTTTATCTCAGCTGTCCTTCTTCTTTCACATTTCACCACCAAGAGGCTTGACTTTGCCCCAAGCCTGCACCGTTCACCCCCCCCCCCCCCCCGGTCCTCTGCTTCAAGGTGTAAACACAATGACAATCACCGTCCTTGCTAAATCTGAGTGCAACAAGGAAAAAAAAAAAAAAAACAGAGGCTTGCTCTAAACACGGTGGAACCAGCTGATTGTATATCTCTCAGCAGAATTTTGCTGCTACATGTGCCGACTGGTGATTGACATTATCTGCTCTTTTCTCATTGACTGGTTGTGACAGGCATGAGAATCTCACACCTGCATGACATACTTGTCTACTGAGTGTCAACGTACTGACATACAGTAACACTTGTTGGGTTATTTTTAAAACAACTTTTCAAATCAGCCGCTCGCACTGAAAATACATTTATCTCAATGTATTGTATATATTTTTTTTATTCCCAGGGTCTGAAAGGTGACCCAGGGCCAGTTGGTCCAGTTGGTCCCAAGGGAGACAAAGTGAGTGAGTCTGTCATACATATTGGACTGGACTAAATCACACCATAATTGTTGATGATTTTCTTTTCTAATGAAAATAGATACTTCTGGGAATCTGCCTGACTTATATGAGCTGTAATCCCAGTCTCAATAATGTGTTTGGCCATCTGTTTCAAGTGCTGCTATGATTGCTACTCCAAACAAGGCCGTCTAAAGAATATTGTTATTGCTGTCATAACTTAGCAAGGCCTCAGTGATGGTCATACACAGTAGCTTTTCTCCCTGCTGAGAGGAAATGTTCCACTCGCGATATTTGCAGAGAATTTGTATATTCACAGGAGTAGCTGTTTGTAATGGACATACCAACAAAATCCTTTTATCTTGCTCTCTCTAAACAATTTTTTGTGGGACTTAAGTTGACTGCAGCTATGTGGACTGCATACTATTGCCTTCTGTTGTAGGGGACTGCTCAGAGACCGATGATTCATTCATCGGTCTCTGAGCAGTCCCCTACAACATATTTAACTTTTGATCTCAAATATTAGGAATTCAACAGTTAGATGTATGTAAGTATATACAGTAGGTCATGGCTGGTTTCATTGGTGTTATTAATATCAAATCATTTTAAAGAGAATATTGAGATACACGGCTGTGGAGCCTGGACAGATGGGTCAAAATCACCATAAAAACAGAACATGAGATCAAAATGACATGAGTTGACCCGAGATCCAAAACATGCTGGAAGTGCAAGTGACGAGTTTGATGCAAATCCTTGTTCTTATCTGCAGCCCCTTTATAGTCTGTTCACTGACATCATTGACATGAATTAGATTAAATCTTGTTGCAATGCAGAAAATATTGGTCTTTTTAAACTTCTCTTTTCTTTTCATCCCACGGTGGGATTATTTTTCCTTGTATGAGATGAAATGTTTTCCCCTGTAATTAGTTGCCATATCTCCTGCTCTTTTATTTTTCCTCCCTTATTGGGGCCTTTTTTTTCTTTCTTTTTTTTTTGTTGTCTTTTGGTAGAACTCACCGCATAATTGTAGGTGCAATGCTCTGTCTGCCAGCCTTGAAGTTATAATGAGGTCTGTGTGTTTCTGTGAAGACAACAGAGAATCACGGGGTATTTTATCCTATTTTCCGGATGGAGGGGAGATGGGGGGTAGGGGTGGAGGGAGCGTTTGTTTGTATTGAAACTGACAGAAGGAGGCAGATTTGGAAGCACAAAGTAATGAGTCCCCTGAATATCCCATAGCAGGCATATTTTAGCTGTGACATTCATTTAGACAACAAAATGGATATGAACTACAAGCACAATTTTTCTTTCATCCACATCAGATGAAAGGGTATTGCCAGTTGTCCACTGATTCTCAACTCAGTGCTTTATATAGAGGGTTGGCATTGTAGTGGAAAAGAGGGAGAGAACTGCAAAAAATATTGGACTATGATATATGAGCTTTATCTGAAAAGACAAAAAAAACAAGAGGAGGCAGTAAAGAGCGTGTGAGATCATTGCTTACATTGGCGTCAAAAGACATCCACTTCTTTCCTTATATGACTTTTTTTGGCTGCCTGTATGTCACGGTCACCAAACAATGTTATCATACCTGTCCATTGTTAATACTGCAAAGCTTTTACATGATATAGTACGGCTGTGTTTATTTTAGGGCCTGTCACATTTAATAGCACCAGCCCACCTGCCAATTGTCTGATGGTGTGAAAGTCATCAGACGGGCTTCATTCCATGACACACTGTAAATACCAGTAAATGGTCTTGTATGGCACATAGATTAAAATGTTTCTGCTGTGCATAATCAGTCTTATTTTGGCTGACCTTTACATTTGTAGCATAAACACGATGGGCCTTTAGGCAAGATGTTTTAAAAGTCAAAAATATGTTATATAGATTTGGCTGCAGACATCTCCAATGAACACAGTACATTTAAGATGCTTCTGACTGATGTTTCTGGAGGTTCACTAATTATTATTTTCCTTAACAGGGTGATGTGGGTAATCCTGGAGCTCCGGGGCTGCCTGTAAGTTGACACTCTTTCATTTACATCTCATTATGCTGTCTGTATATGTAAGGACATTCAAAAAACAGGAGTAATGTTGACTTGGACTCACACGAGTGTGACCTGAAAAGGCTAGACTGAGCTTTGTAAATATCACAGCCTTTTGGCCGACCAGGTGCTACCCACATCTGGCCCACAGAGATGGAAAGTGAGGCACTCAGGTGAGCACTCTCTGTGTCACATTACTGTCGGCTGGGAATGGGTCAGACAAGGAGCAGATAGAGAGGGCTCAGTGGGCATTCTCACATGGGCCAGAGGGATAGGGATGAGCAGCCAGGCAGAGAAAAATGGATCTCCATGCCTCTGGGCGGAGGTGGAGGTTGACAGGTAGTCGCCAGCCATCTTCATGGGCAAGACATGCACTTACTGGCTTGCTGGCTATCCCTGCAGATTCCCAACATTTTAAGACACCTGTGAAGATCTACACCACACTTGATGTACACATACCAGTGCACACACAAATTAAAGGTACAGTACTCACACATGCATGAATAGCCACCCATCAATACATATATTAAATATGTGTGCACAGATGCAAACAGTCGCACAACACCCATGCATGTAGCCAGGGAGCTGACAGCTAGAAGAGATTAAAGGTATACTGCGGGTGGTGAGGTAATTACGTACGCATCACGCAGGACCAGCCTGACAGTTTTAATCAGCACTGAAGTGATACAAAAAGGCTGTCCCAATGCCCTTTTTATGACACCACAGACATATATTAGCTATTCTCTAATGCTCATTTTACATTTATGAAGACAAGACACTTAATAGTCTTTCCCTGACTAGACACATGGTTTAGTTTAGCAAACTTTTTCACATTACTCCAGTAAATTGGTTGCGGAGCTTAAGCAGAAAATGTCCATAGTGCAGACTTGATGTGGGTGGATGTGCAGTGTATTGCTTGTTACCCAAGGTCGAAACACTACAACAACAACAAAAAAAATGTACCATTGTCCATGAATGTAGCAGGCCTCACTATACCACCGAGTCTCTTTCATCTCTTGTTGCCTGGTCCTTTGGTGCAACAAACTCCCAACCCTCCTCGACAATTTGCGATGGCTCGTCTTTCCCTTTTTTGTGCACGTGGACCCCCTGCGGTCCAGCATGCTGCTGCATTAAAAGGGAAGAGAATCGTTAACAGGCAGCAGCTGATCAATCACATCACCCAGCGCTCTCATCAGCCCTCTCCACACCTCTCTCTCTCCTGCAGCTACAGGCCGAGCGCGCCCGTCCCCACAATGAATAACTGATTTATTAGCGAAAGAACCGCAGGGAGACTGAGAAATGTTTTGTCACAGGTCAGAGCTGTCACTCTTCTTATATATACACCTGCAAATATCTCAGGACAGTCAGTCAGCCTCCTTGTTAAATAGCATTTTCTCTTCATTTCTGACTTTGCATGAGGCCAGTGACTAATGTGAGAGACATTCAGTGTGTTGTGAGCAGCCATTTCTGCAGCTGTTTCCAAGAAAAGTCAACAGCATTTGACTTTTAGATGCCAATTGAAAAAGGACACCAATTATTTGGCTCGTATCTGAAAGCTGAGATCTTCTATGTGGCCTTGTGTCCATTCTGTGGCCTGGTGGATAGACGACTCCGTCTGCCCTTTCCTGACAGTAGCCAGCAGGGTGTCTGGGGAGTATAGTAATAGTCATGTCCTAACTTCTCCTAGGGTCACTGTGGCCAAGGATAATTACTGGAGTTCATGACCAGTAGTGTCACCTGCCTATAACTGAACATGTATTGTATCGTTACACTGTGTATGAACCCTATGTGAGTTGTGTTTTCATACTGACTGACATGTTTTTCAATTGTTTGCGTGATTCTCAGGTTGACAACAAATGTCTCAAGGGAGATCAGGTATGTTAATTATGTACACTGTATATAAACACATTTATATTGGTCATAAAACGTGCAAAAATTCTGTATTTTTGAGTTTATGTTTCTTTATGTTTTCTTTATGTGTCTTTGTCATATTCAGGGGCCTCAGGGTGACAAAGGAGAAAAGGTATCTAATTAATCACCACACTGAAGTAAAGTAGTGTATCTCATCTTTATCTGTATTTTCTTCTTTGACAGTGTGCTCATAACATGTTCTCAGGCAATTGGGCACAACTGGTAGGTTCATCAAGCAATTACCGAGGCACCATAAGCGTGTCCTTGCACAAGAAATTCAAAACAGAATCACGGCTCAGCATATACCTTGATTAACTTGTTAAGAGTTCCTTATCAAGATACACTGTAGAATAATGGAATTGAAGCTCTGATCAACTGAGGCTGCAAATTGCCTATTAAGAGGATGGTGGAGAAGTCACCTAGAAACTGTTCATGAGTAAGAACAGAAACTGCAGCTGAACATACTCCATTCTGTCTATTCGTGTTATTGTAACTAAGCTAATGCTGCATTCTCAATCACCACAGCTAGGCCCGCTAAGTCTTTAATGGTAGGCAGAGAACATTTGGCAGAAACATCTGTCTGCATCAGTTTTTACAGCACACAAGCCATTTGTCTCCCTTTACAGTGTTGACTGTACATGAATGTAGCACCCAATGCGTGATGATACATGTCCTTTCCCTAGGGATTGGCTGGGGTGCCAGGTCAGCCAGGGGAACCAGGCAAAGAGGGCAAAAGGGTGAGTAAACAGAAGCCGTCTGTTAGCTGTGAGGCCTGGCTGGTGGTTGTACTGACTGAGAGGACCCAACCTGGGGAAAGGCCAAACAGCAGCTGAGTGGCTGTTATTGTTGTTGTTGTATTTTTTTTTTACTGGGGGGGTGGACAAGGATGATCTGTGGCAAGGGGATTGCAACAGGCCTGGAAAGAGGGAAGGGGTGGTGGAGGCCTGTTGTATGACAATTAATGAATGGACTTCATGGTCAAGGGGTCACATACACTCACAGTATGACTGGCAGCACACATGGTTGTGTCCCACTGGGCCGTGGTGGACAGCGTTCAGTTTCCTGAAAGGCCAGCTGGTTTGGGAGAGAGACAATGAGTGAATCAACTGAAGCCCGACATCATAGTTATTTATTTCTCACCACTGAATGTAATAACTGTGGTTAGGAGTACAAGTGTCAGGATTTTCAATGCAGTATTCATGCACTGAAAAGTGTGCAATCACTCTAATATTGCCAATTGTTTATGACGCCTTATTTTCAAACTTTTGTAACATAAAAAAAGTCTGCCTTTCACAGAGCACACTGTATGTGAGAATTCCAGCTGGTAACATCTGTATAGTTCACAAGTTAGTGATTAATAATGTGATTGGTAAACACTGTAACATTATGACGAGGTGAAGATGGCCTCACTGGAGGAATGCTGTTGCCCCTTGACATCCCAGCTGACAGGTGGAGAGAGTGTCCTTTTGTGTCCAGCTTAATTGACTCGGTGTGAATACCATTGCCTGTGTCAACATGATCAAAAATAAGCTTCCTGTTTGTCTTACAGATAAAACAACACACACACACATTTGGCTCCACTGCAGCAAAATATAAAATATATAGCAGGTTGAGCTGTAGAGCACCCATAAGTAGGTCAGGCAAATGTTCTTTTCAGATTAAGCAAGAGCCGAGATGATGCACAATACTCGAGACATCTGGATGCAAGTATCTCAAGAATTCCACCCTTCTGTGCATGAATTCATTCAAACTCAAAACTTGTTCCAATAGCATTAACAATTTATGACCTATCATCGGTTGTGTTATTTCTCAATGGATCATTTCCCCCAATGCTTGAAATAACAGAATCTACTGTCATGGAAAGAGCTCACAGTTGAGAAAAGTGAGCTCAGAGGCTGGTGCAGATGTCTTTCTGATGCTTTTGTCTCTCTACCTCATTAGTCGAGTGTTATTTTATACCTAACCTGACTTAAGCAGGGACTGCACGTCAAAAGAACTGAATGTCAGAGGCATCAATTATGGTGCTCAGTTTTCTCGTGGAAAGCAGTCTTATGATGAATCTTTCAATCATAATTGGTTCTGAAGAAGTAGAGAGCTGCTCTTTGTTTGATGTTTTGGTGTGTTATTTTCCTGTATACCCAAATTTTTTTGCTTATTTCATTTAAGAATGTTGTAGGTAAACAAGTCATAGGGGTTTAAATCGGCCATCTCAGACTGTCTCCCGTTGTTGTTGCTGAAGACACCGTCCTGATCTATTAATACTCTGTCTTTGATGAGTGGCTGACTTCATGGTGACTGTTAATGTGCTAAGGTTTCTGCTTATTCTTAGCTCTAGGAGTCACATGTGGCCTCTAAGTTGTTGACCAACCTGTGTTTCTGCAGTTTGACAGCCTATTTTAGGAAGGTGGACATGTATCATTATCAGGGGCTAGCTAGTGGCCAGCTGATACAGCAAGAGACTCTCACCCAATTAGCGACTCTTGTCTATGCTTGCAATTTATTGGTTTTACTAAGAGCCTCAGCTGATGCACAAATGATGCAAAATATCTTGACGGAGACTGACCACTCCGCAAACTTCATAGAATAGCCAGGAGTGGAAAGCTTTCACAAGGCCTTAGATTCAAGCCAGGCCATCTCTCACACTGTCTGCTTCAATTTACTGTTGAGGAAAATACGACCACTCTAAGCCATTTAGATTTACTTCAAGGAGATGTGGAGGACATTGTAGTGAGAAGAGGAATGATGCCATTTGGACTGATCTTGCTCTGAAGCTTAAAGCAACATATGCAAGAGAGGATATCAAGGGCAGTCTCCAAACCCCTTCTATGACCCCTTGTCTAACATTCACAGAATCTTGATTTTATCTTATTACCTTGATGGATGCCTAGTCCAGTTAGTCAGGGCCAGTCCAACCATGTCTAGGAATTTATGGGAATGTATTGCCCCCACATTACACATCGCCATTAATAGTGATGTGAATGTCTTGGTTTTATCCATTATGGATGGCATTGGCACAGAAAGACAGGCAAAGAGTAGGACTTTGGGATTCAGTGGCACATTATAGCAGATCAAAAAAGAAGGTGGGGAGCACGGTAAAGAAGGATATGTCCCCCTCGCCGCCTGTGGTGTGCTAAAATATTCATCATGCGCTGTAACGATGTGCTAAGCTCTGTGTTGTCATTGTAGGTCGGCCCTGTCCTACACAGGCTGAGGAGGTGAAAGACATGCATGCTGAAGGAGATAACCTTGAAATCTTAGTTTTCAGTGGAGTCATTTGTAAGCCAAGTATTAGGTATGCTTATGCAGCATGCAGTGCAGAGACCTGCCTGCTTGATACCCATCAACAAACATGAGGGGCTGTAAGATAAAGAGTTATGTACATAAAAAAGGGATGTGGGATTTGGTGGCAGAAAGGATTGAACAAGTAGCAGATGACATAATTTTGCATGCTCAAAATAGGACTGAAAACCTACGCATGGTCAATGCACTTTGCTTCCTCAAAGCCAAAATACACAGGAGCACCATGGCAAGCTTGGTTTATTCATGTGCTGCCAAGCCTTCCCAGCATACTCTGCTTTGGATTTTGGCACGTGGTGGTGAGTGGGTTCATTGCAGACGAGGGTTCATCCCTGGCCAAGGTAGTAGGTTCCCATGGATTAATAATTAATCACTTTAATAAATCCCCATTACAAGGTGGGTCTTGGAGTTGTAATCCATGCCTAACACCACATTAAGTCTTATTAGCTGTATAAATGCACCTGTATAGAAAAATACGGCCTTGCTAAATATAAGTCACTGACAAATGCCAGGTTGATTTCCCTGGTTTTCCATGGAAGCCATGTGCTGCAGTTGCACATAATGGAGAGACATTTGCTCTAATTAAATGTTTTTGGAACTTTGCATTAACATTTTCTCCATGCATAGACTTCCCCTATTGATAAACAATGCACTCCTTGATGCATTTTGCAGAATGTATGTAAATGATGTGAATGCAAATGATTTGAAATCCTCGTTAATCAGCCGAGGGCCTCTACCATGTCAAGGATTCCTCGTTGCCTGCTTCGGAAAATGCACGTGTCTGACAGATGCGCTGCAAAGTGTTTGTTCTTATTAGACATAGCTATGCTAGGGCAGAGATGATGAAACTGCAGCAAGCCCTAGAGGAAGCAGAACACTACAACTGCTCTGTCTACGGATGTGTTCTCTTCAAATGAATTATGCAGTGTTGATCCTATTACTGGTTTATTCATTTATTCAAATCTGGTTAGTTGGTTATTCTATAGTTATTAGGCTTAGTGAATAAACTGGTTGGCGCAGTTGGTAAATTATAGGGATTGGTAGCTGTTAAGATGCAGCTCTGTAATAAAGATATGAGGAGGTATGTATTTTACTGTGCATGAGCTTAGGGGATTGCTGTAATCTCTGATGCTACGAAGAATTTACCATCAGGCAATAGCTGACATTCTCAATTGACTGCCTTTCTCTCTCCTGTTAAATGGCTCATGTTTCTCATAGAAATATTAATCCACATACCTCAGCTGGGGATGTGAGTGGTTGACAGTGTGCCACATGAGATACCTGTGTCATATGTCAAGGAGGTAAGAGCAAAGAAAACTCAAAATAAAAAGCTGAAAAGGCCCTCAGACCATTGCCAGCCCAGGCAACAGAAGATGACCCAGAAGAGAGGAAAGCCATTAAAAGACAGACTTTTAATCTCAGAGGAATCATTTTCTCATTAAATAATATGATGTGCCACATCAATACTACCAATAAAAGAATCCCGCCAGACTATTGATGGCTATTGCGGAAACATTACAGAGTGGAGTTCTAAGATATGGCAGGACTTTGATTTTGTTAACAGGTTATTCATCCTATGTTGAATCACTTCCTCCTCTCAAGCAGTAGACTCACCATGGTCACTAATTATAGTGTCGGACAGATCATTTATTATTTATTTCTGAGTCATCTACTGTTCACTTTTAACTCACATAAAGATGAGTTAATGTTTTTCACAGAGATATTTTGACAGTATGATATAGTTCTATGTAACAGATGCAGTGAGAGCCAAATGGAGGTCCTGTTACATTTGTTTTAATAGCGTTTGTATCCTGTGACAGTGGACGTGTGGTGGCATGGACCCTTATGTTGCTTTACTCTTTATTTTTCCACAAGCGCATATCAGTGAAGTCATGAGACAAGTTAGACATGTGATCCTTACGGCGGAAGTGCGATGAAACCAGAGAGCAGTTTCGGAGCGAACATGACGTTCACTCGTTAGTCAATGAAAGACAAGTTTCTCAGGAAACAGACTCCTGCTGTTTTACGTGAGAGACGGCTATTTGAAAAATAATACGAATCTGTGTCTCAAAACCTGAACTGCTGTCACATCACACTCGTCAGCTGTCATCACTGCACATCATGCGATAGCTCAGGCTCGGATCAATGCGTGTCAGTAATTGCTGTGCAGACGGCACTTTCAGTTCTTTTCTCATGTCAAACATTTTGAAACAATGAAACTAACATCAACAACAGCTGCCTGGACGTTTTAAAGTGGCATGGAAATAATCTGTCAAAACACTAGAGAAGATCATCTGTCTTGTCTCCAGCTTGGCAAGTGGACAGGTCCACGTATCGTATCCAAAGACGAGGGAGGTGTTTGCTGTCTTCTGGAAATGATAGTGGTGTTTACATTTTCCATTCATGCCCTGTGCTGAATGACTGAGACAGCTGTATATATATGTCCTGACCAAAGACACAGGCATTTTCTTTTTCCATATTTTCCTCTTTCACCCTTGCGTTGACACATGTCTCAAAGGTTGCCTGTCCACTGGGTGCTAAACTACTCGTGAACTGTTTTCTCCCAGACCAGGGAGCAACTATGTAATCTTGCACTTATGTCATTTTCTCTCCCACCCAACTGTTCGCCATTTTCTCCCAGCGCTAGACACATTACATTTGTGTGTGCGTGACTTGACTGTGTTCAAATGTGTACGTGTGTGGTCGTTGTGCCATAAGGGGAAGAATCCGTGTGTCACAACCTGCCATTATAAATGAAGCATTGTGGTGCTACAGAGACGCTCCAGATGTAAGGGGATATGCTGTAGAACCCAGTAAAAATCACATTATCATTACGTTTATTTATTTTTATTTTTTCAGAGAAAATGAAATATGAAATATGAAAATTTCCACTTAAATTGTGAGGCGTATTGCAACAACAATATCCGTCTGTCTCATAGTTCTGCATATCAACCAACCCTACTGAGCACCAGTATCCTACTGGAGTTGGGTCGCATTATGCAGGTGCATTGAGTGTCAGATTAGTTGCAGTACCATTCATCTACTGTAAAACTGAATCTATGTAGCTCCACTGCACATAGCTTTTGTCATCTAATCTAATTTAATTTGAAAAAGTATGCTGTTCTCTGCAAACCAAATGTACGCTGTAAGTGGGATTTAGATGCCTCTCCTCTGCCGTGCCAAGCAAATGTTGTTTTGAGATAAATGAGCCACCACAGTATATATAATATTCATATTATATCTGATGGTCTTGGCTCTGGTTCACTTGGATCGGTCGGCATGTCTGTCGAGACCAGAGCAGGCTGTGACAGTGATAGGGAAGGAGTTATGGTTTTTGGTTTGCGGGGACTGGAACATTTGGCAGCGGTTTTCCTGCTCCATAGGTGGAGGCAGACACGAACAGCGATGCAACTGTAACAGACTATTGACCTCTACCAGAGCACCTGCAGGGCGAGATTATTAAGTAACGAGTCCCTGGTGAGAATAGCAGCCTTCCTGCCAGAAGTTCTCCGTGGGAGGCTGCCACTGATTTGGGTGATACAATAAATGCATGAAATTACAGCAGCTATTTGATTGGAGCCATGCTTTTTGTTGTCCAGCTCGGTACACAGCTATAATGATATGGTACAGTCACTTCTCCCACTGGGCTTCTTTTAACAAGGGTGTGTACGGACTGGATGTTACATCTCTCCAGAGAATTCACATTTGTGACTGGGACAAGCAGAGTTTGTGTGATGTTTTGTGCTTTGAACTACTTTCAGTCAGATTTGATGTCATTGATCTGTTTTTAATATATTCTAATTTCTAAATGCATTATGCTGTATATGTTATATCAAAGATAATAAGTTCTGAGAACTTACTTGATTACATCTTTTTAAGGCCTGTGTCAAAATGGCGTCTTTTATTTTCATATCAGGTTGTGATATATTTTAATAACCTGTTGAAGAACAGTTACAGACAGTGAGTGAAGCACAAAATGTCCTGTATTTGCATTCACATCCATCTCATTCAGTATAAATCAATTTAACATACACAACTACATACACACATCACCTATAAAACCACAGTAATGGTATATTTTACTATTGATACATAGATCTTATTTGTGGTTCACATTATTGAAACAGCACAGTAGCATGATGTGTATGTGTAGTTACTGTTTTCTCTCGACCCGTCGAAGCTCAATGGCAGAGTAACGCAGAGTGAAGAATTTACAGGTCAGCAGAGCTCACAGCTGAGATTTTATGGCAAGATTTACACCCAGTGTGATTTTACAAGTGGGGGGAGGATTTGTTAACCCTTTGTCTCACAAAGTGAGAGAGGTTATTCCTCTGCCCCCCTCTCTCCCCTGCCCAGGTTCATATTGAGAAAAGAGCCACGCTTTTGACACCTGTATTACACCAGGAGGTAACACGTTTGCCCATTGCACAAGGCAATTAATCTTGTCAATGTCAAGTGCATTGGGAAGGAGGATGAAACAAAGATTTGACCTGATTGGCTATGAAAAGGTCTCACATTTGGGCCCAGTTGGGACAGAGGAGAATTACAGGGGGAAGTGGTTGGCACATGCAAGGACAGATGCGCAGCGTTTTGATTTATCTGTCTGACTCTGTCTTTCCCAGGGAGCCCCAGTATGGCGACATCCATGGGTGTCCAGAATAAACACACATTAATTGGCCAATTAATTACAGGGACGAATACAGGGGGCAAGACTTTGAGAAGGGGCCCCTTTGATTGCACATTGTTCACTGGTGATTGCGTGTGCAAGTTCGTGTATGTCCGTAAGCTGATGTGTGTGTTTTCTAAGGCTCATGTTCAACAAGGGGTAATGTAGGCCAACTTATCCTCTGAGCATTGGATAGGCTCACTATAGTTACCAGAGCATGGCCCTCATTCGCACATCTATGACTTTACAACTTCCTCAGGAGGCAGAGTTGTACCACACAGCAGGGGCACTGCAGGCAAAATATGTTTCCCTGCTGCACCAGTGTCCAAATTCATCAGGGCCCAGGCCAGGCCCATCCCTACGGCCTGTGTTTAATACCTCGCCAACATTTGTAAGTGTTGTTTCAACGTCTGCCAGGTCATACCAACACTAATGGAGTGTCGTGTGTCAGATAGAGTCAGCTGAGCTGAATTCACTCGAGTCTTTGAGGTATGTCACTGGACAGGGGGCGACTGGCCCTTGTGACTCTTCTAGGTGTCATAGTCAACACCACAGCTTCAGTCATCCAAACAATGAGATTTCCCTGGCTCCACACAGTCTAGTAATATACAAAGACACTCTCCTTGGCGTATCAGAGCAACTTAAGGAGAAGGCAGAGTCTGAGAAATGCTGAGAATGTAAATAACTTTTAAAAGGGGCGTTTTGGATCAGGGGTGCTTGGATTGAAGCATGCCCCGGGTAAAGCTCCGTCTGTGTCTGCTATTTCTTCAGCCAGAAGGGGGAGGGAGGGGTGGGGGGCGCTGGGAGCTCAAAGTACAGAAGGGAAGAAGGCTGGTCGGGGAAGGACATGTAGCCCTGAACACTGCAGACAACAGAGGCGTGGTAGCAGCAGGCTGCATCACTTCCAACACACTGTTACAGCTCACCATCCATATACTGATTCTCCACACTCTCATCCTGCCCACAACCAATTTAGATACATTCATCTGTGTCCACTTTAATGGCATGCCAGAGAGCAGCGCATTGACAGTGGCCTGATATTATACAGATGGTAGTGTGTGGGACCTTAGTGTAATCTGTTATGCGTGGTGAGTGATATGAAGCATAAGACTCGCCGGGGGCTACAGTGCCCGGAGTGAAGCGCCCCGTGGATCTTTGCACAGTGTATTCTCTCTGACCTCAAATATTTGGTTTGTAAAATGAACCAGGGTTTATTCAAAGTAGATTTTCAGCCTCTCCTATTCACTTGTTGGATAATGCATTAATGAAACACTCACTATCTGTAAACATAGGATAGGAGCAATCTGCTCCGGATGAATAATACAGCCAAAAGTCCAGATGAGACTGTGAAATTTCTAAGAGCCAAGACTAATAACAGCTTCCATTAGGAGATGAGAACATTCAAGAGGCGATGTCGGTCTAGTGAGGAGCCAACCAAGTAGGCACCCAGCTTGCATGGACACACTGCACAGACATTCAGCTGATCGGTGGGAATTGAGCTGATAGTTTAATATAGATTTATCATCTTCAATGCATAAAAATGCAAATTCCAGATAATATTGTCATCCCTCTTTCCTCTCCTTAGGAGTTGTTAAAGTCAATGAGCTCTTAAAACTCATCACTAGCGATGTGGTAGAGACGTGGTTGTTGTAAAGAGATGTTCGGAGGCTCCCTTGGGACCACCTTGGCTTAGTTTCCATAGAAATTATCTGTCTGTATTTCCTGTGTTTGCCTTTGGCTCTAGTGTTTGCATACTGTGTGGTAGTGAGGAGCTGCATGATTGCTGAAGCAGCTCTATAATTATTTATTTACACGATGATATGTTGCGTTCTTTGACTGGGTACCCTCGCAATGCCACGTGTGTCACTTTGTATTGTGTGGCAGTTGAAAAGAGGCATAAAGTGGTATGAAAATTATTGTCACTCTCTCTCACTGCCATGCAGGTTCTTGCTCTCATTTATTTCCTCCTCTCCTCGTCATAAGCACTCTACAGCAAAATTTCCTTTACGGTATTCAGTGCCTAATTGCCAGACTGCCTAATTAGGGATGTTACCCCACACACACATCATACATTCATGCATTGAGGACATCCATCTCCTCTCACAGAAGGCTTAGAGTCTCCTCATTGGCTCTGTCCCCCCACTAAGAACAAAATATGTGATGAAGCTAGTTTGCCATCTAGTGGCACATGTTCAAATGACCATTTAGTCACATGGGGTCTATGATTGAGTCTCTGTGAGGAAAGCCCTCATGGAAAGCTTTCGCCAAGAGACTATAGGTGCAATCTTGGCCAGCTGAGCTGTGTCTTAAGTCGGCTGCAGTGTCAGCCATCTCTTTATACGTCCCTGAATATTTAGATGGCTGGGAGTTAAAGAGAGCATTGTGTGCCAGTCAGAATGGTGAAAAATGCTAAGCTGCATTTGAGCCCCTGCCAGGCAGCTGTCGGCTTTGCCGTTCTCTTCCTGCCCCGGCCGCTCCTCTTAACCCTCAGTAAACAACTGGAACAAATCCTATTTTATTGAGGCTTTCACCAAGTGCAAGGGATCTCTGCAAGCTCCAGTGCCCAGGCATTTTCTGAGCTTGTGCGGTGTCCTAAGATGGCATCCAGCGCGGGCAGTCACAAGTAGGGAATTTGCACTGTCTGTCTCTAATTGGATCCTTAATCAGAAGCAGGTGAGGAGGTGGTCTCCGCAGTGTGTTTTTGTGACATTTCAAGCAAGCAGCGTGATCAATATTTACCCCAGAAGCGTTGATAGCTGTTTTGACACAGTGAAAACAGGTTGGGTGATGACTCTGACAACTGCGGCACATCGAGCCGCGTCGCTAGTGTAAATTCATTCACTGAGTGTTTGTCCCTTTCACCAGTTTGACACTTAAGATTTCCAAGCTCATGCCCAGAAGCAGCGGGGTTGATGCAGTGTACGTAAGGATGTAAGGGTGTAAGGATGTAAGCACTGTCAGTCAAAGTGAAGCTGAATGTGTTAGTTTGTTTCTTATAAAATACAGAAGGAGCACAGTGTAGATTTTACATCAGTTTGTTGCTCTGTTTTTGGATACCATTATATTTAGACACCACCTCCCAATTCAAGAGTAGGTGACATTGGCGCGTTTGTAATGTCATATTTATTTACAAAATATTACTTGATAATTAGACACATTGCTGAGCTAAACATGGTGAAATATGCAAGAGGATGCCGCCAAAATTTTGGTATTTTAGAGATCCTTTGTGCATACTTGATGCTGTTTTTTCCTAGTCCCGCTGATTCTTATGGTTCATGGTGCAAATTTCTAAATGAGAAATGAGAAAATAGTATTTGCAAGGGGAAAGGATGACATTTCAGAATTAATTACAGAATAAATTAGCCCTTTGCTGGCAGTTTGAGTAATTGTCTGCATCTTTTATTGAATATGATTACATTAAGGAAGTGTAGGTTCGACTGAAGGACAGAGGGGGTCAAATGCATGTGTGTCAGTGTGTGTCAGTCTTTCACGAGTCAGGAGCAGACAGACATTTTCACTGGGGAATTAACGCTGTGACAGGCTGTCTTGTGGCAAACTTTCTCTTACAGCACTGTCGGGGTTTTTTTTTTTTTTTTTTTTTTTTGATGTGAATACACACGCCTGGGTGTCTGTGAGCTTTTTGGAGAGTCAGTGTGTTATTATCTTTGTTCTTGTTGATTTCATGCCTATGTTATGCGGATTGGTCATTTGTTTACCAAGCAAGTACAGCTGCTGCTCATGAGCCTAACAGTCAGTTCCAGTTAAACCCAGTTACAGCAGCCAGACAAAAGGCTAAGGTGGCCGGAGTACATGTCCCCGGAGGGAGATGGGGCTCAGCTCAGGCAGAATGAGTGGGAGTGGCATGTGAGTTTTTCAGTCAAGAAAAGGTCATCTCTCCCATGAGCTACATAAGCAGACACAACTTGGCTCGGTAATGTCACATAGTTTACCCTTCAGGATATGAAACTTCTGTGTCACATGTGATGATTTGTCGTCCAAAAGGCAGATACAGTAGGTATCTGGATGTGGCACCAAGCAACATTTGGTAAAGAGTGAAGGTTTAGAGGATGAATAAATGCTTGTGTAAAGTTTGTGAGGTAACCAAAACCAAATTGTCCTATTGTGTCTCCTGCTAATGCACAATTTTGAATCTCACTCACTGTCAAAGTAAACACAGAAAGAATTTAGATTTGACTGAGAATTAATGTAAATAGTAAAAAGGCAAAATCACTAGAGGGAGATCCAGTGGCTTTTATCTTTTTTAACATCGAGAAGCAAATGAAGAGAAATCAAAGATGAGATATTACGTTTGAAATGTGATAAAATGATGTTGAAATGAGCTGAAATTGATTTACCTTCTGAAAAGCTTCCCCTGTGTATAAAAGGGAGAAAAAAATCAGCCTGTCATTTTGTCCTTCTGTTCTACGTCAGATCTGAGTCGTGTTTGTTTCAGAGGGCTCCTCTGGTTTATCTACTGACCCCTATTGACGGGGGCATTTGTCAGGTGGATTACGTGGCTTTCTAATGGTATATATCTGAAAAAATACGACACGTTGTGCCGTCTCCATTTTCTACCGGTTCGGCTAGTCAGACATGGACCGTCTCAAAGAACATGTTGACATTTGGGATAAGGATTATGGAGTCATCATAAACGAGTGCCTCTGCTGTGTGTCACTGTCACTGTTGACTTTGCTCTCAGATTGGGACTTGTGCTGCAGGACTGAGCCAGGCCCCATGTCTGTGCTTTCCTCTTACGCTTTACAAGCCAGAGCAGCGTTGAAACCAGTCGAGTCCAGGATCCATGTGGATTAAGTCAGAAGTTCAAAACACGCTGTCAGTCTACAGAGGCCTCCTCTTTACTTACCTACCTCAAGTGTACTCAGTCTAGTTATACTAGCACCATTACTGAATTTGTAGCTAATGCGGAGTGCTTTTCTCACTCCTGTTATATGGTTTGCAGGTTTTTAGAGTGGAACAGATAAATAGTACATGTGAATATGTGTTAAGTCTTGCCAGCCCATCTTTCATTTACTCAAGAGGCTAGTTCGTCTCTCACTCCTACTCTCCCTCCTTTCCTCTCCTCCACAATCCCTTCATCTTTCCCCACCTCCTTCCCTCCCTCTCATCCCTCATTTCCTTCCCTGCCCTCCCCTATCTCTCCCTCTCTCTAATCTACCGCAATGACCTGAAGGAGGGCTTCACACTGCAGCGCTCAAATAATAATCAAGCACTAGGATGTTGTCAAATTTATAGGACACTGAGCGTTGCATAGCAACAGAGATTGCCAGGGTGATCCAACAAGCGGTAGAAGTTGGGTGAGGGAGAAATGGGGCGAGTGACAGGAGACAGGAGAAGGATGGAGAGATGACAAGAAGAACCAGAGGCAGGAGAGAGGGATGAGATGAAAGTAATGGAAGTATGATCTTATACACAAAGAAGGAGATAAATGAGAGACAGAGGGATAGAAAAGGAAATGAGAAAGTTAAGGTTGGCTTAGCTGAAAGAAAAGCTTCACTGACACTGCTGGCTGGTCTTGTGTGCTTGCCATTCAGTGATTATTCAGGTTATAATTATCGCCATGACGTCATACTTTACTATGGCATCCTGGCATACACAAGTGGTGTGAAATTTCAAAGTGGCTTGACAGTGTCGAAGAGACTAGAACTACAAATGTAGTCTTCTAGTCGGTAGATTCCTTGTACACCAAGAAAAACAATTTATCGTCACATTTCTCATGTTGTACATATTGTCTCAGTTTTTTTTTTTTTTTTTTTGAAATCCCCAGATTCAGTTTGCCATTCATCCTTGTTGCCGGGAGACTGCTTTGGACTGCAGTTCACCTCTGACACGTACCTTTCTTCTGGTGTCGTGTCTGCCTTCTTCACTGTGGAAAAAATAAATAAATAAAAATAGGGCGAAACCAACAATGATGCTACGCATTAAGTTGGAGAACGCCTGGCATGTGCTCTGGGAAAGTGTTGCTCTTTTTATGAACATATTATTAAAGTAGAAAACTATCATCATCGTCATTGAAAGGCTGTCAGTGTTGACAAAAACGTGCTCAGTGTTTTGTGTCTGTTTGTCACTTCTTGACTTTTTGTCAGAAAAGAGGTGGGTTGTATTATTTATTTATTATTTCATATATGGTACTTAAACACTGAATGTAGTGCTACAGATACACATCGACCAGGAGAGGCGGCTGTCGCGTAAACGCAAAGCAAGTGAATATATGATATTATGTTTTTGTCCTGATGGATACAATGAAGGCCAAAAGAACTGATTCTGACACTGGTAGGCATCAAAGTAAGTTTTTAGCTTCAACCCATGAGTTGAAAACCCAAGTTACTGTTTGTGACAATAAACCAATAAACTCTTTGGAGTGAAAAAAAAAAAAAAACAATCTCTAACATGACTGAACATTATAATAAAACGACCTCAATTCAAAATGTCAGAGTGTCCCTTTAGTTACACTTTTATTAAAGTGTAGGAGTCCCAAACATGACATTTAGTGTTGATCAAATCAATGAAATGACATTCATACCCTGAGTTTATACTCTAAAACACAGCATCTGTTGCTATAGTGTTTGGGTGTTCATGGGCGCCACAGCAGTCGTGGCATCTTCATTATCTCAGTATTCCAGAGCCGCCATGTCCCTTCAGAGGCGGTTATCTCACTGTGTCACTGGCAGGTGTTTCAGTTTGGAGAGTCAACTGAGTGCAAACGGTGATGACAGCTGTGCTCCGGAGTAATTATTTCTTGTCACTGTGCACAGATTTGTTGGGGATGGTGTGCTAACCAGAGGTCCTCTGGGCAGAAACGTGTCAGTCTGACCCCAAGGTTACCTGGTGTAGTCTTTTTTAATGAATTACTTTCCTGTGAAAATGAGTGTCTGTCGTGTCATTGTTTGTAAATACTGAGCGTATGTGTTATCATGGGAGAAAAAAGTGGGCTGAACTACACTCAGCTGAACACAGAGCTACAGAGAGGAGTGGCCCAAATATCAGAAACACCCTTAATATAATGCAATACAATACAATACAGCAGCACTACAAGCTACAGCACCCAGATATAAAGTTCAATCAACAAATCTATAAAGGTAGAAATTCAGAGCAGAGCCATTTTATTGCATTAGTTTTAGGTAGCTGTGCCTAATAAACTGGCAAGTGAATATAAATGTGGTGTGACTACTGGAGAAGTAATAAAAGCAGTAATCCTAGATTAGAATATATTAGCATTTCTTTTTGTGAGCAGAATGTATGACAGGATGACATTTTTTTTAAACAGAAGGAAATCTCTCCTTAAGGCTGGTTTCTGGTGTGGAAATGAAGTTCTAAGCAAAATCATATCACTTTAATAAGAACCATTTTTTTCACATGTGGATAACTGTGCTAGTGAGGTACAGGCCTCGAGTTAATGATATGGAGTCCACCTCAGATCATCATTTAGTTGCTCTGACTTCATTTAGTGAGAATTGAGATCTAGAGTTTCACTATTTATCTAGGTGATAATATGCAAATACATGGACATAAAATTAGTATGCACTTTGGAGTTAAAAGAGATTTAAGGGCAAATGTGGAGAAATAATTTTGAAAACTGCATTATTCATAACCTGTTTGGAATAATAGCATATGAAATATTCATTAGCTAAATTACTTATCTGCGTAATCGGCTTTTGTTGTGGAGTTCAGAGGGGAAAGGACAGCAGCAGGGGCCAAGGCTAGAACAAACATCTGATCTCTATGCAACTGTAGCAGTGACTCTCTGTTGGCCGATTCATTATGATAACGCACCATCCACCCTCATGAAACGGCATCTTTGTTTGTGAGAATGAGACCAATTTTACACAAATGTGATGTATTAGGAATCTGCATATAGCAGTCTAACTTTACGAGAGCTTGTTGAACACTTTGGCCGCCTCTTCTGTCTGCTCTTTACGTGCCACAGTGTAATCAACCTAAGTTGCATCTCAAGGAGCTTATTGCAGCATGTTACAATGCCAGTCATTCGAGGTGAGAAATCTGAAGGTTTAATGGCTCCGTTCTCACACAATGGCACGGCCGACATCTTCTCAGCTCTTCTTCTTGACGTGGCCCTTGCTCACACTCACATTAAAGCGCGCACAGCCTCAGAGCTGCATTAACACAGACGATCAAAAGACGCCGGCCAAGGCTGTGTTGGAACATCAAACAGCACGAGCAACAGGAAAGCACACAATTCCCAAGAGTAGACACAAACTGGTTCCATTGTGTCATTATTAAGGTTAATATTTACCGTACTACACCCTGGCTTCTTGTATTTTCATCATGCTGTAATCTGCAAACAGAATCCAAACAGTGAAACACAGCGTAATGGCTTGAACGCACATGCAAACGGATGATTAAAAGCAGGTCTACTCTGTCTTTGTTGCAGGCAAAACGTACATGTCAAATACGACCTACTTAATCACAGTCTGCACACATGGAGTGTCGAGGGCGTTGCTTTGTGATCCTCCATTTCTCTTTTTTTCTTCAGAAATCTACACAACTACTGACTCAGTGAGAAGAAGTGTTTTTGTGTCACCCATAGTGACACATACAGTAGAGGAGAATTACAGTAGAGCAATTGTGTCAGATGATGAAACCTCCATTGGAAAGAGGTAATCATATTTAGTCTTAATGCCATCTACATTGTCTCTTACTGTGCTGTACAGTGAACTGATACCAGCCAAAGTATTACCATCTCTTAATTGAGCTGATTTTACATCTGTCTTTTGTGTGTATGTGTGTGTGTGTGTGTGACTGTGTGTGTGTGTGTGTATGTGTGACTCTGTGTGAAAGCCAGTTAATTCCAGACACTTCTCATAACACAGAGCCAGTGATGCTCTGCCAGTTTATAGGATAGCTGCACGGTTATCCACAGAGCTGGATCCTCTTTTCTCATGAGAGCATAAACCCTCTTGATGTAAATTATACCAACTTTGGTTTGGTTCAGATAGCATTACATCTCATTAAGATGTCAGCTTTTCAAGACTCGCCGACTTTTCAAACACTGAGGCATTTTGTAATTTACAAAAGTTTAAAAAAAAAAAAAAAAAAAAAATCCCAAAGCAAAATACGATTGCTTCGCTCTGACCTCGTTTTTTGTGATGCTGGACAGAGACGGGGCCTGGCTCGGCCTGCGTGCTGCTGTATGTGCTCCTTTTGGTTGATTGATGCACCGAGGGACTCACACAGCTGGGAAGGAGGCAGTAAACCAGAGGAGGGAACAAAGAGTAGTGGGCCACACGGGGTGCAGCAATTAAGCTGTTTTCTTGTTGTTAATTAAAAGCAAATTAGAGACTGCGACAGGAGTTGCTGTCTAGTCTTAATTGCTGGCAGCATGCATGCCCAGCCACACCTGTTGTTGCATCGTCATTCACTCATCTTAATCTTTTCTTCTTTTTTTTTCCTTCCTCAGGGACGGAGAGGAAAGACTGGGGAGCCTGGCCCCAGAGGTCTGCCTGTAAGTGATATGCATCATACAGTCCATACAATCAATATTGTACTTTATTCTGTCAAAGTCTTCAGTACAAAGAAACATCTACTTTTAGTTTTTATGCACCCATCTCCAGCTTAAATGTAACCTGATGGCAGATACTTAAAGTTTAAGTTTGACAATAAAGCAACTCTTTTGACAGGACTCTATTTTCTAGCTCCTCTACCAGTTAAAATCAATTTCAATTTAACCTTTGTTTGACCATGAATTCCCCTGAGATGACCGATGTCATCGTTTTAAAAGCATATTATAGCATACAGTTGATCACCCCAGTAGACACGCGATAAAAAATCCATCTTAAAAAGAGCAATTACGCTCTTCATCGTGAAACATCTGTGTGAAGACTGTGCATTAATTCCATGGTTAGGCCGTATTGATCCGTTCAGAATCTCCGATTCCTCCCATACTGCTGCAAGCAGGCTATATTATTAGCACAAAACCACAAGGGGTATATTAAGGTAGCACTTGAGAATGCTTGTATTGATGAGTAGGACAAGTCTGCCTATAAGGCCCGTTGACTCCTTGAATTATCGTCGTTTCCTCAGGCGTCCAAACCGATCCCAGACACTGTTTGTGTGTTTGTTTAGTGACCCACACACTAAAGGGCACAAACACCACGATACGTTAAAGGAGACAGCTTGTCAGGCTCTTAACTGCTGTGATGTCAGCACAAACACAAGTGTTCAGGCATCATGCAGTCCAGATGCGTAGGCTGCCCAATTATTTTCATGCACTATTGCCCTGATTACATTCTTGATCAGGACATAGGGTTTGTCTTATTTTATTGCATCTAGAAATCCAGAAGGATTCTGTTCTGTCTTTGTCACTCTTACGCAATGGGTCCAATTATCTGGAGGAAAATTGAGCCACTTACTAATACATCTCAACGTATGGCCCTGCCTCCTTAACATCTCATAAAGAAAGACACAAAGTCTTAGGTGAAAAGAAAGACAGGATGCAGAAGGTGTGACATTTCTAAATGGCAATGTCCTGATGAAACCCTTAGCATGTGCCAGCTTTGCCTCCATCCCCTGGTATTGGCATTTATGAGTCACCTGTTTTGCTGAGGTAGATCTCAGGGGCAAAATCGTCTATTCAAAACACACACCAGGGCATCACTCTCTCTTGTCCATTGGCAGCAGGACAGTGCTCACAGTTGAAGGGGCAGCAGTTATTTTTCAAAGTCAAATTAGCATCGCACAACAACAGGGGAGTCTGTGAAAGGGGCGCAACAAAGACACACTCTAAGATAATCTATAGCCTGCTGGGGGCCAGCCATGTCTTTATGGAAGCTAGCATTATTGCAAAGGTTAGAAAATACAATACAACAGGCCTTTGCTGTAAATAGATAAGTGTTTCCAGTAAATTCACAAGTTAAAAAAGTTGGCAGGAAAGGGTTAAAATGGTGAAAGGGTATATAATACAATATATACAGACACACAGAAACTCATATATGAAGTTGTGAAACAGACAGCATAGATATATTGCTTGTGCTACTGTATATACTGCTGTATAGTACTGTACACAGTTGTCTTTGTGGCATGATACCCCCTCTGTTCTTTCTCTGTGTGAAAAGAATGTTACGATTCTTGCAATTTCAGGGTCCCCCAGGAGTCTCTGAAGGAGCAAGTGTCAAGGTATCACTCAAAACATTATTCATCACAAAACAAAGCGCTGACATGTGGCATTTAAGGTAGATTTGAGCTGTCTCCCTCTTTGATAAACCAGCTCTTGCCCGCACTTCCAGGAGGGGTTGTCAAGATGACTGAGCTGTGTTCATTGCAGCAGCCCTCCAAATAGGCAAGGAGTTTAATCATCGAGGGGCATGTTGCAGAAACTTCCTGTCGTGTGGGTCCTGCCTTAACTGTTTGGTGTCCATGGTAGTTAGGGTTAGGATGTGATTTGGGGAAAAAAAAGCCATTACAATAGAACCATTTCTAAGTCTATGTTCTTTTTCTAGTTTTGTAACTTCCTTAAATAAAATCTCCTAATTTCAGGATAACTGTCAAGCTGTTGGTAGATAGAGGCTACCTGGGGCCATGATCATGCACTTAGCATCTACGACCAGCTGTGGAGAGGCTGATTCTGCAACATGAGGCTCTACTGGTCACCTGACAAAGGGCTCTTTGGCTTTTTGCTGAAGGAGATTTTCAGAGTAAAGTGGCCATTTTTGTATGTTTCAACAAGAAATCGTGTCATTTACAAAAACACTTCACCATCGGTTGCTGGGTAACAGACATGAATGTTGATAGGCAGTGCTGGATTGAGTATTTAGGATTTATAGTAAGACTTAAGGGGGAAGTTTCTGTTATACGGCCTTTGCACAGCATCGTCTGAACAAAGATGTGAACAGCCATCCCAAGAAGCCAGCCCAGACAAGTCAGATGGTTTGTGTGACCAGAAGTAGAACCTGTTCTGTCCTTGACATTTTTGTGTTTGTAGTTGAGAGCAGATCTCCCTCGCTGGAAATGGCACCTTTCAGTCAATTGTAGCCTGTCCACTGTGCAAGTTAAATAGCAGCTCCCACCCTGCACCTCCTGCAGCGCAGCACAGCATGACTCAGTGCTCGTACTCCAAACAGACAGATGGCCATTAGGTACAGTGCTTTTGCGAAAAGCGTCTGCAATCATTTTCATGAAACCCAGGGGTGCTGTAGCTCACCGGAGGCACATGAGATATGCAATGTAAAAAAAAAAAAAAAAAAAAATACTCTCAGACACGGACCTCTACCAGGCCTCCTACTGTCTCTGTTGTTACCTGCTCCCTTCACACACACACCACCCCCTCACCACCCACAAAGCCTCCAGTGGCCCACTTGTGATCATGCCGAGAGTGAAAGCTATTGTGTAGTGGACAACCTCTTGACCGCAGCTGTTCATTTGATGTATAGGTGCGTCATTTGCTGGGGTGTCAGCTCAGACTGCAGAATTCCTCCTGCTCTCTGTGCCCAGAGGAAGGAGAAGTGTCAGCTGGCCAACCTTGAAAAAGAAAGTTGTCTGTATGAGGACACACTTATTATACCTCAAAACAAATGGGATTGCAGTAGCTGTAGCACAGGTGGAGGCACAATGGATTATGGTTTTTGTATGGATGAAAAGCAGTCATGTACTTCCATATCTGGTAAGTCAGGTTTGACAATAGACCAGCACATAGAGGTTACCTTGATTAAGTTTTAATGGATTTTCTGTAATTGTCATGTGCTTCAGCTTTAACGTCTCACTTGAGTCAGTCTCATTTTTAAAGCATTTGTTAGAAGACCTTTGACTCATCTTGATGAGTGTTGTCTCACTGCTCTATTACTTACATGAAATATAAAAACCAGCCTTGCCCTTGCCATGAGCAAGTCATGGTACATTATGGATACATCTTTGCCTTACCTTTATAAATTCATGCTTGCTGTGGATGAGAATAAAAGCATTCCTCTCTTGGAGAATTATTTGACTTTTTAATCTGCTATAAAGAATCAAATACAGCAAAAAAAAAAGAGAAAAAATACAGGAATTTACGCAGCCCAACATAAAAAGTGTAAGAAGCTTAACCATCGCGATGCCAAGTCGCATGAAGTTTCCATCAGCAGTAATAATTGAACAGCATCAGGGATTCTCTTCGCTACTCAGTGGCCGTCCTAGTGCATTTTTTAGCTCGGACAAAACAGATGCAAGTTAAACTAAACTGCAGCTTGTGTAACATCTGTGTGAGCTGAGCCCCCTCTCACTCTCTCGGCAGAGTGTGAATGTTTTAAAGTAAGGAGAAAAAAAAAGGCTGTGCAGTGCATGATGTGCAGGGAGACAGCGTTCTCATGAATCACATCTCCATAACTGTATCTCCCACTGACAGCCTCAAACAGGCTCCGACAGAACACTGCAGATGCTGATGGATAGACAGAGAGGGATGCAGACAGGCTTAATTGCAGTTTGATGACCCGGGGTGACTCAAAATCAACATAACACCCACAGACATCTACAGGTGGACCAGCTCCCTATCCTATACACGCTGAGCTTTCTCGTTGTGTAAATACAGTGATAATCTGGATAAATACTGGCCATGGTGCCGTTAATCTTATTTGAAAGGTTTATTAACTTGTTACATACCCCTCTGCCAATAAATTGACTTTGAATGATCTTCCATGGAGATCTAACAAAGATAACCACCGAAATATTTTTCCATCAGCCCATGCCAGAATACAGTGCACAACATTTGTATAAGTGACATCCTGGGCTAATACTAACTTTCCATCAGATGGGATTTAGATTGACTGTCACTCATAACTCTCTGCAAACTGCCTCCGAAATTGCGAACCACTGTCTGTGTACAGTTTGATTTATAGTTTATAGTTGTACTGTATTGTAAGTGGCTTTTTTTTTTTTTTTCTTAGAAAAAAGAGCCTCAAGACTTATAACACAACAGCAACGCAACGTCAACACAATCTGTCTGCATGTTGACATTCCAACCCATGAGTTATTGTTATTTATAAGTTACAGTGTGAACACTCAGAACTCATGGGTTGGCCTTCATTTTGTACGGCGGACCTAAGAGCTCAACGTACCACGGCTAGAGAAAACACATGCGATCACACAAATGCACTGCAAACTCAGAAAACATCTTCATCAATTTGACAACGCATGTGAGGGGGAAAAAAAATCACAACACATGCAAAACAAAAACGCTACATATCCAGTCTTACAGCACATTGGAAGTGTTTTTATGGGTGCTAGATGCTAGAAAGTGAGGGACCTGGCTGGGATTTTGAATAACAAGTGCATCCCCGTAGGATCATCATCTTTTTCTTCTTAAAGAGGAACTATGCAGGATTTTTAGCTTAATTATGCTACATTTTTACCATAATTAAACAGCTTTGGAGTAATTGTGGTGGTTAAATAATCTAACCTGGCATCTCTTGGCCAAAAACCAACCTTGTGAGATCAGTGCCTCAGACTTGACACAAACACGGCCGTTATCCTGAATCTCTTGTTTAGGACAAATAAGACTACACAGACACATCGAAATTTGCACAGACTTGCATAGTTCCCCTTTAAGGTAGGAGAGAGTGCCACAAAGTGCCAGGGGTTGGACTTGAACCCGCACCTCTGAGTTAGAATTACGCCTTCGTGGTAACCCCACACCTCCATCCCCATGCCTGTGACCTCTGCAAAAACTTCCAATATGTTGTCTGGACTGCATTTGTAGCACATTTATTACAATGTGATGTTTCCTGAATTTGCAACACATTAATTGTCTGTGCATACAAAGCTTTGAGCTCTCAGGGCCACCATAATTCACAGTTGTGATGCTATTGCACGTTATTGACCTAAACAGCTGGAAAAATGATCAAATCCACCTCCGCTATATTAGGACCACATCCTGCCATGATGACACACACAACCAGCATCTGTGTTACCACCGATAAGTAGATATAGAGTTGAAATCATGTGGTCCCCATGTGGTTGTGAAAACCTGTACAAAATTCAGTTAGTAGTCAAAGTCAATTTTTCCACTAGTCCCGCCTCCCTGCCTAAAATATTAATAGGACAATCTGCTCATACATAGCAGCAGTCGACTGACTTAATAACAGCTCATAATTTGGACAAGGAAACAGTGACTATATCTCATTAAATGATTGGTATCACAGCGGCTGTCGTTAGCGAGCCGAAGGAATGGAGGAGGGGCTGAAACTGAATGGCAATTATTGTTTGTTAGAGTCCGGGCACCGCTAAGGAGCGTGCAAATACGCTGCAACCTTTCCTGAGATGTCTCTGTCTTCTCAGGCAGATGTTAAACAGATGGCTCATAATGTCTCAACATGAACTATCTGAGGCGTTACCTACAAATCTTCACACTTGCCATACCAAACAATGATTTTTGATGAGCCGCCTTTTCAACCTTATTTGTCTTTTGTCTTTTTTTTATTGTCTGTTATGTGTGACAGACAACAAGTGAGCTTCATTGAATGTGTTGGGGGGTGGGGGGGGTTCTTACTCCCCAGAAGCATTCGGTTGATTATTTTGCCACTCTTCTGCCATGACTGGTAATAACTTATATCTATATCTGTAGACCAGGACCTTTTCTAACAATGAAAATAGGAGCATTAAAGGTCATGAAAAGCTTGGAAATAAGATACTGTATGGTACATCTTCTACTTAGGTGTCCAGAGAGTGAGAAGTTCCCCCAGCATATATGTGTAAAAAAATAACTTATAGTTCCATCACAGATCTTTTTAATTATTCATTCTCTGTTTGTCTTGACCAAGGTGCAAGTACATTTGTTTTACAATTGCGTTGACTTAGAGTATTCTCCACATTACTGACAGGGAGAAATCCTAGTGAAAATAGTCCAAGGGCAGCAAACCAGCAGTCATAAAGTGCCATCTATTGGCAGTCAGAGGAATGATTTTTGACATGGAAGCATGCAAAAGTGCTGCAATGCAACAGGGGCCAGAGTAGTTATATATCATAATCTTACTTGACTTGCACAACTTCATAGTCACACAATCTCATATTGTTTACCTTTTCTACCATAATTACAAATGATTTTGCTTTTGAGATGTTTTGCCCCTCATTACTAATTGCTTAAGTTTCAGCTCTATGTCTGTATGCCCTGTCAGTAACTGTCAGTGATCTGCTCTGCTCAAATACAGGGGGAGAAGGGCGAGTCTGGAGTCCCAGGAGAGAAAGGAGACCCTGTACGTATTTTCCCACAGTGACATTTATAGTGCCATTGTGTTACAAAGTCATTAACTAAGGCCTCCTCCCATAGGGTCAGCCAGGTGCCGAGGGTGCCAGTGGGATGAAAGGACAAAAAGTAAGTCACATCAATGTCAAGTGTCATACATGATGATTCCCACTGTTTCTGCTTCCTCGGACTCGGCCTGTGTGTGTGGCAGTGCTGAGGAGAGCAGAGAAAGAGGAGGTGTAGCCAAAGTACTTCAAGGGATATAATTGGTATGATATACCACATTTCAGAGACTAAACCTTAGAGTTAGTTATCTCCTCTGAGTCTGTTTGTCCTCCAAGGCTCTTTGAAATCATCCAGCAGCAAATAATAAATCTGCAGATTGGTATTTCTTGGTTTTTACAGTTGCTATTTTTTGTATCCTCTGCTGCTGTAAGGATGATCGAAATCAGTGTCTTGCTGGTGACAGTTTGTGTGTGTGTGCTATGTGTGAGAGTGCATCTTTCTGTGGATGTTCATGTTCATAGAATTTTGTTGATGTGTTTTGAATGAAGCTTTTAGGTAGGACTCAGACACAGGTGAGCAGTGTAGAGTGGGGTAACAAAGGCTGTTTATAGAGGAATTTAGGAAGAATAGCTCAGGGCTGAAGCTGAGGTCGCTGGAGAGAGGGATGGGAAGCAGACTAGAAGACTGGGCAGGACTGGACCATCTACACAGAGCAGGCGAGGTACCGGATCTCAGCCTGGGGTTTGTAGACATAAAAAGCTGGGCAAGGCTGGATTCTGGCGAGGAAGCAAAGGCGTATCTGGAGCACAGGCAAGCAATGGAGAGGCTGCAGTCAAAAGAAAAACGAAGAAACGGTGTAAGGCACTGGCGTTTAATACTGCAGGAGCTTGTTGAGAAGATGAGCTGATCTAAAGCAGGTGTGCAGGTGGTTTGGTGGGAGCAGGGGTCCAGAAGGCCACCCCCAGTAAACACACACGAACACACAGACGAAGGGAAACTGGGCGCAAACATGACACATAAGGAAGGTGAAAACAGCAGGAATGTGGGGGAATGAGGCAAAGCTGATACCTAGCATACACTTTGTAGAGGAAACCCCCTGTGGTAGGCAAAGAACAAAGACTAGGGCTTTCAGCTTTACCCTCATGTGTTTTATTTAATTACCTCAGCTTGTATGTTTCTCTTCTATTCCTTGGCAGAATACTGAAAAATGACTTCAGCTAACTCTACGGGGAAGCTGAGCATGTGTCAACATATCATTTACCGCAGGCAGTGCCGCCATGTGGCCATTCATGTATTTCATCAATGCATTTTCTCTTGTATCCATGGTTCCCTGACAATGAAGTATCAGCCTCTGGGAACCATGAATGTCTGCATAAAAAAGGCAAGGATGGACTGACGTCTCTGTGATGTTGTGTGTGTATGATCCTTTCATCAGTATTTAATGACCGATTGATAAGCTATGTAAGGAAACAGAAAAACAACCTAAGGGTTAGGGTTACTCTGATGGTGGTGAAGCAGCCAGTTAGCCAAACAGATAACAGCAGAATAAAGAATGGCAGATTGGAGATGAGTTGTACAACTTTTGTTATCACTTGAAATCTTGTGTTTCGTGGATACATCTCTCGCATCAACTTACCTTTTTCTCTTGTCAAAATTACATGATGGTGTGGGCTCGATAAGGTACAGCATGTATCCTATGAGAACATTTCAGCTGTTTACACCACTGGATATGCACAGTGTTGTGCTGTGTTGTCTTGTTTTAGTGAAAGCACAAAGGTTATAGCTTGTAAATTATGAATGGAAGAATGGAGGCTCCCAAATGCATTGCATCACAATTCAGAAGTGTCTAAGGTTCCCTGGAGCACCCAGTGCAGATAAGGGTTGTACTGCACAAGGTATTTGTCTGAGTATGTATATATATGACACAGAGACTTATATGTAAGTCTATGCGTATACATACACACACACACACACAGGATGTATGCTACATTGTAACACCATTATAGTATGGTTTTCACAAAGAATCATTTGTTTTCTGTTCATGTTATGACTCTTCTCCCAGCACTTGAGTTAGACTGTATTTTCTCTGAAGTCTGGTCATGTTATTGCTTCTTTTATTGTTGATTCAAAACCTGTTGATATAGCTGGTTGAGGTCATTTCTGACGACTAGCTTTCAGAAGTAGTACTTTCTAAAGTGCAGTCTTTTTTGTTCTCTTTTTTGTTTGTCTTTTTTCTATTGTGAGTTTGTCTCTGTGTCTGTCAGGCACTGATATATACATATTTATGTATTTACAGGGGGATGCTGGCCCTCCTGGTCCTCCTGGTCCTGTGAGTACAACATACATGTTCATTATCAATTAGTATGAGAGTAATAGCCTTAAAATGATTAGGTTTGGTCTTTGCCACAAACCAAAGAAAATATCCAGATTCGTGCATCAGTATTTGTACTTTATAATGTTCTCTAAACTCCAAATTATAGAACAAGGATTGTGCAGTGAAGCAGATAAAAACACTGACGTCATGATGGATGTCTGATGTATGCTGAAGGTGACACAGAGTGGGAGGCACTGGGACGATAGAACTCATCGCTTAGACATTTTGAAGTTAAAAACACACTATGACAAATCAGTCCCATATCTGAGAGGGGGCAGTAATGACTCCAAGGACATGCTGCTGTTCCTGTGAGTATCTTTGAAAAAAAAAAGAAGAAGAAGAAGAAGTTGTGTCAAATGAACACATGGGTGTTGAAGCCCTGTGTGTCACAATGTGAAGAATTTGACATTTCGGTGACTTCATCCAAATGGGTTTTGTGTGTGTAGCGATCTGCTGCCTATTGAAGCTCTGAAGGTCTCAGAGGTTGGAAACAAAGTTTGATGGCTTTCACTCTTAGTGGCGCTCATGTTGCTTGTTAGCAGGGGATTCATATGGAGATTAGACAACTTAATTATACAGCAGGCAAATATCACTCACTCTCCACTGGTTTCACTGGTTTTGTTCTAACCACCAGAAACCTACTCACCTAATAAGAATAGATATCACTGTAGGCAGTTTTAGTGAAGGCTCAGCAGTGAGGTCTTGCTTTGCAATTATTTTTGAATTGTTGTCTCTTTTCTGCAGAATTCATTCCAGCTGGGGAAGATAAAGAAATGTTAGTGAAATACTCAGTTGCATTCATTGTTGCGTAGTGAGGTGTGGGCCACCCAGGACATAGGAGATGTATACTATAGCACACAGCGGAGAGGAAAACATTAGTCATTTGATAAATGAGCCTGTTTGAATATTTAGTACCAGCCGCTGTCTGTGCTCTCTGCTTTCCTGTGGCAGATAATTTTGGCAGTTAAGCATTGATTTCCCTTACACAGCAGAAGCAAGGGTTCAGATCATTACCCTCCCTTCATAAACCTTCTTGTGCCTCTGTTTATTAGTAATGGGGAGGAGCGGTGGGCTTACAGGCATGCTCGGCCATCACTTCCCCCCAACACCCTTAAAGTAGCAAAAACAGTCATTTCAGCTCTGAGACTGTCCTGTTTTTATCGCTGCCAGTATTGCTTCACAATGGAGTTTTATTATCTATTAAACTGAATCTGTTATGCCAAGTTATGTGTAGTAAATGGCTCTACACTGTATTTCACTGCTCTTGGGAAAGATTTGAGCACAAAGTTTTGATCTGGTCATGCACTGATGCCACTAAGATATTGTTCAGCATCCAGGGCGAGACAATTGACAGCAGTTTCTTTTGAGAGAGACTGCAGGTCGAAGGCTGAACCTTATGCACATAATCCATTGGGACAATAGGGGATTCAGTGTCTTACTCAAGGTTATTCTTACCATCTCTGCTAAAGGAGGGAGGGTGCTGCATGACAGGTTTCTGTCTGTCGGCCTTAATGATCGTAACGCTCTCAAAGGGCTCACAGGTACACCATAGTCAGGACCAGGAAGTCCTCCAAACTGAACAAACATATAGGTTGTTAGTCCCTACCCTCTGAAACAACCTACAGAAGCATCTCCTTTAGTAGTGCCCTAGTGGTAAACGTACCAGCCCTTTGTTGGTTACAAAATAGTTACAAAAATAAGCACACAGACTGAACAGGCGGAAACACACCGGACCTAAACCTTCATGATAACTCTAATAAACATATTGTTATGGAGCAGTCACAGTTTCCTAAGACTGAGGCACAAAACCTTCTTTAAGGTTTTTCACAGGAGGAGAGTCTCACCAGGAGATGAGTTCAAAGAAAAACTAGAATAACCCCCAAATTGGAAAAACAAGGGAAGAAACCAGTGGCAATGATCTCAATAAAAGGATCATATCCTTCCAAAATGTAAGTGCTGTGAGGGCACCAAGATTTTTCCCCGCTTGGATAAGACTTTCAGTTTCAGGTTGGCTTCTGTTATCTCTTGCTGCTTTTATCATCAAACCACCCAAGGCTGAGCTGGTTAGAAGTGCACACAGAGATGAACCCAACACAAAGCACCCGAGGTCATGTAGATGTAATGAGTTGTGATGATTATAGATGGGAAGTCTTAGATTTGCCCCCTATCTTTGCTCTGTTTTAATCCGTTTGTCCTTAAACACTGGCCCTGCTCTTTAAAGCCTTCGTCCAGTTTGCACCAACATTTTATTGTGCATCTCATGTCTGGATCGTATCTAGTTGTCCCTGTGCCACCTGCTATTAATAAATGCCTGCAGTGTCAGCGCTGAAATGTGATTATGAGCAGTCCAACTGAAATAATCACTGGTATCATCACTGCACTGTCCCACCTCTTCCTGGCTTGAGTGCTTTTGAAGGTAATTGTGGTCATTCTTAAAAATGGATTTCAGGGACAACTTAACAACAACTTAACTCCTTTAAAAGTTCTGTGAAAAGCTATTAGACTGCTGAAACACTGAACACCAGCTCTTTGCAATTAGTAATTTGAAAAAAAAACACCTGGCTTAGTTATATTTACACCTGCATTTATATTTGATCTGAAGCAATCAAGTTTTATTATGATCATCTATGATACAATGTTAATGCCAGGTCTGTTGAGGTCTTTTATTTGACATGTAACGTGTGCAAATAATGATCTGAGGAACAAGTAGCTCTGTGGAAACATTTTGAAATCAAGTAATTTCTTCTTGAATTTGGGATTTAATGTGAACCTCTCTCCTCGTGTGTTGTAGCTCCAGGTATCAGTCCACCTTAGCTGATCTTTCCTCTTTAATTTAATTTAATTTAATTTAATTTTGCTGTGAAGGTTCCGCCGAGCAGCTCATCCATCAGCTCATTTCTCAGCTTTACTTAATCTGTAAAAAAGATATGAAAATATTAAATAAAGATGCTTTATTTTCCACCCGTACATGCAGATTGGTAAGAAGAGTCAAGTTGGACACATGTTTTAAAGTTAATGCTCCTTTAATGCTCATGACGATAATCAACAGCTCAGAAGAGTTTATTTTCTTGCTTTTATTTTCAGTCACAGTAATTGCTAGGAGACTTAAACACTGTCTCTCTTTCATTACTTCTAGGTGATGACAGCTCATGGATTAAGGCAGCTCTCTGGAACTGTAAGCAGCTGTTTATATCTTAACTTTTGAAATGTTAATGTGTTATCTTATTTTCTATGGTTCCTCTTCAAATTGTACACAAGTAAATGGTAAAGTTGACTACAATTAGATATACATAATGCTTTTGTCTTGACACCCAAAGCACTCGATGTGCTTTACACTACTAGTCACATTCAACACTATAAAATACATAAAACACTAGAGGAGTTGGGGATCAAACCACTGACCTTCTGATTAGTGGACTACCCACTCCACCTCCTGAGCTATATAATACAATGTACAATACAGTGGTTTGTTTTTGTCTTGTGTTTGAGGATGAAATGAAGGAAAGGGCCCAGAAAGGAGAAAAGGGAGATCAGGTAAGTAACCCTGTCTTTATAATTTTTGTAAACAGAATTTGACCCTAGGAAATTCAGTATTAGTTTTCAAACACTACACCCAGCATTTGTCGCCACAGCATGAAGAATACTTCCCGTTTTGTGTGTGACATCAACAAAAGCAGCAATGACATTTGATTCCGAAAGAACAATTGAACATCACCTGCAGTTCAGCCATGTCTGTGTGCTCTGCAGAGGTGAATCAGGGAATAAATTGACATACAATTATTGTTTGGACCTCAAAACAACAGATGTATCTACTTGAGGCGAGCAAATTACAAAGGCCACAGATGCAGTTGTTGACCAAACATCAAAAGACTGTCTGCCACATTAATGAAGAAAAATAAGTGACATGTATAATCTGCAAAGGAAAGATTTCACCCAATTAATAAATCAAAGACTTTTTTTTTTTTACTCCAGTCAGCAAGAGGAATGACTTACTTGACTATTTCCCTTATGCACATCCTGTTTGTCTCCTTCACATTTTGCAGGGAGAGAAAGGAGCTCAAGGACCGCAAGGCTTTAAGGTATCTTGTTGAGGATGTAACACTTGCACCTTAAGCGCTGTCATTTTTGAGTACTACTCTACCCCTCCCACACATACACACACACACACAAATACAATAAGGTCTTTAAGCAGAAGGGTTGCCTATGGCGGGATGTGATGACGTAGGTTCTGTTGAAACTTCTTACTGATTACTCCAGGAGAAAGACTAGTTTGCTGTACCCTATGACAGGTTAAAGAACTGGAAATTTGATTTTTCCAGTTTATTCATAGATCTGTTAGCACCATCTATCATTCACCAGCCATCCTCCCTCTCCAGCCAACAACCTTACTCTGCTGTGTATTGATAAAACCATGGCACTGTCCATGGTACTGAAGTTACAGACAGATTTACACAAGCACCTGTCTGTTATTAAATTGTCTCTAAGAGACATATTTTAAGAGACATACTGTAGCAATGTTTAGAGGGACCTTGCTTTCTAAAGTGCTAAGTAGCCATTGTTAGACTTAATGTTGCTCATTATGTTGCTCAACTATAATAATACATTGTATATGGGCATCGCAGCCGTCATTTCAACTGTTGCTTCTTGAAATCCCTAGTGTCAATGAAACTGCAGCCACAATGTTCTAGGGCTTTGTCGTGTATATAGATTTTTAATCAAAGCTGTGAGTATTGTAGAAAAGATTATTTTATTGGCATACAGTAATTCCAGGTGAGACAGTGGCCTCACAACATACCAGATTTCTATTTTGAGGAAGGTATCTGTGAGCTGTTGACAGAAATCTTTGGTTAAAAGTTTGTTTTTCTCTTCTGTTTTTGGTACTGTAACAGGGAAATATTGGGTTGCCAGGGCTAAAGGGAGATCAAGGACCAGAGGTGAGTTTCAGTTTCAGTTTATTTATCTCTTGTCTGCTGTGCCACTTACAGAGCTGAAAACCTGCTGAATACTGTATAAACAACACTGAGCCAATGCCTAATGCCTTAATACACATACAATATATGACAGGAGGGTGAACATCTCATTAAATCTAATACAGCACCATTTCCTCAGCTGATTTTGGTGAAGGGTCTGTTCCAATGGTAATAATTACAATATCACCAACATAACTGGATGTTTGTTAGTGGAATATGGAGATGAATGCATATCCCAAAACAATGGAGCACTGAGTTTACACATGTATTGCAAAAGCAACACTGTAAACACACTGAGTGATTCAGACTCACTCAAGAGTGTTTCTGGAGATAGGTTTTGAACAAATCATACATTGTTGAGAATAATACACATTTTCATCACAATCATGAAAAGGGGTTATATCAAAATAGCAGTGAGGACAGTGATGCGTGTACTCCTTTCATTAGCTGTCATTTGACATAACCTTAGTTTCCATGGTAATAAGAGCATCTTTCAGAGACAGTAATGGCTAGAGAAGGGTAATGCATATGAACACCTTATCTAAAATAACAGCATAGCCAGGAAATAAGCTTGCAAACCTACTGCTGCTCAGTCATGAAGATATCCCCAGCGTACAGTAATTGCCATGAAACTAAGCTTGGTTTATTAAAAAGGCTGCAGGGCAACACTTAAACAATATTGCTATTTGAAATACTGTAGACAGTGTCTACAGTGTAGCCGGCTGGGCTATCACATTCAAAGCCCAGACAGTTCTGTCTCCAAGCACAGAGAGAAAATAGCCCAAAGTATTGGTTTTCCTTTGTGTTTTGCCAGGGGAAACAAGGCCTGCCTGGACCCACTGGACTCCTAGGACTTCCAGGCGAACCAGTAAGTATATTGGCACAAGACACTCGTACCTGATGTCAGGACTTTCTTTCTCTTACTGTCACCTTGCCATATCGTCTCCTCGCTAACCAAGCCTGCCCAAATGAAAGAGAGAGATGAACAGATAAACCTCAACAGGCAGAGACATAGAGAAAGTGAGGAGAAAAGTCCAGAATTTTTACACAGACGATCAGTAATCAAATTTAAGAATTAATTAGTGGAAAGAGGCAAATCTTAGCACTTTATGCCAGGAATGGAGGCAGCGGCCCAATCTGTTCTCCACACCTGCTTCAGTAATGAGCATCTGTCTTTATTCAAAAGCAGGGAGGGAAAAGAGGCATTTCATAAATCCTGTCTAAAGGAAATTATGTTGGAACACGGCAGCCCACTGAAGCAGTGAGGAGGAGGAGATAAATGCGTGTGAAGAGATGAAGGCCCAGTGATAGATGTGTCTCTTCTCACCACTATTTGCAGGGCTCGTCAGGGGAAGCAGGGGTGCCTGGGAGAGATGGCCTGAAAGGAGAAAAGGTAGGTAAACTTCAAATCAAGTTCGCACCTCAAAGAAAAATATGAAGCAATGATGTTTTATCACAGGTTGAACATGCTAGACAACTTGTGGAGACACACTGCAGATTACTCGCCCTGCACGCCATCCTCAATCATGTTGCAACTTTGTGTTTTGCATTTGATGCCACAGACTACTCTGTTATTTATACAGTCTCCTCTCGCAGTCAGACTTGTTCCAAACACTGTGATGAAAGCGGCAAAGTGGAAAAGTGCACAGTTGACATATTTGATGGGGTTTGTCACTTTTGTCAAAATAAACGAAGCTGCACTCAAGTCTCCCCACCCAGTAGAGTCACTCTGCTACACTCCAGGGCAGAGAAATAAACCTAAAGTGCTTAAACCTTCTACATCCAGTCCCATTTATAATCCTCCCTTTGTCTTCTTTGCTATACTGATGTTAGGTCTCATCCAAAATGCAGTGCTAGTTGTGCAGTCACGGCAGTCTATAAATAAATGTAAAATAACAACAACGACAAAAAAGATCCGCACAATGGAAGCAATCAGCCTAGGTCAGCATAATGACTGGAAGTAGGTGAAACGGCTAGCCTAGCACCACTAATACTCACCAACTGATGGATTACATTCTGTTTGTTTAGTACGTACAAAAACTGAGGTATCAAAACATTTCTGGCTGTGATCAGTGGGAGCAGCTGCTAATATTGTTGACAAAACCGTTCCTCAAAGCATTAAGCAAACACGTGAGACAGAGTTTGTAGTCACACTAGCAGCTTTGTGTGGTTGTCCCTGGGCAGTACAGTTCAGCTTAATGCTTGTGTGAACATGCTAATATGTTGAGTTTAGCAGGTAATATTTACCTTCATCGTCTGAGTTTGGCTTATAAATGTGCTTGGAGTTGCTAGAGATTTTCTGTTTAGTCTAACTGGAGAACCAGCAGCAGAACCATCCACTGAGCCATGTCACTAACAGTCAACCACTGAAAGTGTGTAGTGCACATCATATATTTAACAAGATGACAAAACCAGTCGAACATTTTGTCTGTGGGGGATGTTTTATATACTGTCTGTGTTTCTATCTGCAGGGGGACTCTGGTGGAGTGATGGGGCCACCGGGACCTCCCGGACCTAAGGGTGAGCCTGGAGAACCTGGAGGTGGATATGTGGTGGGTACAATAAACTGACAGTGTTGGTTTCATCCCTCAAGTCACAGAAAACAAAAATAGAAACCGTCAGTGGGGATCAGAAAACACAAAGAATAGCAGCACAAGAAAATTCGGCAGAAGTTCAGAAAGTCTAGATTGTCTGCAAACAGCTTTAACGGCAGCAGTGAAGGTAAAGCAAACTAGCCTCCTCTCCTCCAGCTGTGTTGCTGCCATGAGATTATGGAGATGCAATGCCATTAAGTAATCCACTACTGGATAACCCAAGCGTGGGTAATCACCTATCTTCCCATTTTGGAGCTTATAGCTATTGAAGTACTCTCTTTTATGGACATGGCTTTGCATATAGAAATGTTCATTATAGCTTCACCAAAAAGACAGCACACGTGCAGACAGGGCCTTGTATTTGGTTGACACCATTTTCACTCCTCGATCACTGGGAAGCGCTCCGCGGCTTTAAACAATCACGTTTGTTTGTGTGTGGGAACGCTGAACTGAACATTAAGCTCGACAGCAGACCCGCTCATCAAGCAAGAGGGACTACGTTCAGCTGAGCAGAGTAATAAGGGAAAGCTTGTATTCAGCCAGAAGTATTTAAAGCTCTGTAATGTACTCCAGCACTGTAGAAATTGGTGCTGGATTGGAAAAGAGGGCTATATGTGTATATATGTGTATATGTGTGTCAAGGGGACATGTTTACAGCAACCTGATGACCTCGTGTTCTTGCATAGTTAAAAAAAAGCTAAACAAAGAGAGATGTGTATCGTTGAGAGACTGCATAGATCCTGATAGTCTTTTACAGATGTCAGTTCTGTCTGGAGGCACTGGAGGAAAATGGATTCTCCACATATTATGGTTTTTGTTATGTAAGACAAAGAAAGGGAAAAAAGCAATAAACAGAACTCAATACAGATGGTCAGGGCGTCTTTAATGAGTCAACCTGCCCAAGTAGTTAATTTCACTGTATTGATTTTGCTTTTAAATGAATAATGAGCAATTTATTCTTTGTTTCTTTTGACTTTTATTATTTGCAATGCATTGTGTCCCACTCTCAAGTACTGATATAAAGGTTTTGTTTCAGTTGTGCTTGTGCACAGCGTCTAATGGAACTGTTTTTAAAAAGAAAATGGTGTTAGAGGATCATATAATTTTGTTCTGCACTTCCTAAACTTTCCTCTGTTTTATGTTTTTCTGAATTACCACATTTCTCCCTAACACTCTAACTAAAGTGCTGTGTTAGTTCAAATCCAACTTCTGCACATCTAATTTACATTGTGCAAAGTAGGTCTTGTAACACTAATGCATGCTGAAAACAGAAATCAATGTCTCATCTGACTGTATTGTAAATTATGCTTACAGTAAGCCTCGATTTCAATCAAGCTTTTTGTCTGTAGTATGGCATTATCCGTCTGCTTCTGTACAAAGACGCTATTATAAATGTTGTAAACAGTATTGAACATGAGCTCATGATGCAGTGCTGTGCTCAGACAGTTTGCGCTCTGTGGTGGAGCTCGTGCAGATTCAGTATTCCTCTTTAAATTCCAGCACTAGAACAGTTCCTTTAGCTCTGCACCTCAGGCTTCAAAGTGAATTGCTGATGTGTGATGAGTGAATCCCTATTCTGATGTCCTCTTCCTGTTGTTTTCTAGGGTGACGGGTTGTCTCTAACTAGAGGGTCTCGTGGACCCAAGGTAAGAAGCACTGTGGTGGTGAAGAATCACCAACACAACTGTATATAATTCTATATGTGAATTTACATACAGTATATACTCCATATATTTGTTACTGTCTCGAGGTAGATCAGTGAACTGTGTGGTGTAGTTGTGCTTTTACTCAAACATATTTTCATCTATTTCAACCATTTATCACTTCATTAATTGTTGTTTAAACCTGATCATTAGGGCCACGGGGCAACGCACCGAGGCACTGGCCCTACAGCTATAAAATAGTGCTGAAGGGCCAGTGCCTCGGGGCAAAGCCCCGAGGCACTATTGTTATACTGCGTGTCTTCTTCTTATTATTATTTTTCCGTTTCCTCCAAAATTTCGGCACCTAACTCGTCCTACAGCTTGAGGAGTTGTAGGACAAATTATATATCAAAACGTGCGGTTTGATCGGGATCGGTGTGCTATTACTTTTCTCTACGAAATACCAATTTTTCGCGACGTAAGTCGCAAAAAACTGAGAAAAATTCTCCATTGGAATGAATGGAGCGGGCGAAAAAAACGAGCAAAAAGAAAAATCATTGGAGTTTTTCAAACATCTACTGCTCAGGCATACTTTCACCTACAGACTTCATTTACACTTTAAACTGTAGACACAGTCTTGTGTGTTGGTGTATTAATCCACGTTTTGATAGGTCATATAGTTTTTCATCAATCACTGTTCAATGACCATGATCATTTCTGGAGAAATTTTGAGTTTATAATGGGTGTGTATTGCACGGAATGTTCGTGTTAGAGTGGGTGACATCATCAGCTAGAGTGGGAGAAGTTGTCTGAAATTGTCTGAAACTTTTCTCTTTCTCTTGTCCTCCTGGCCACAAATTACACTCTACGCACATGATTTTTTCCACAGTTGTAGACAAACTTGTTCTGTTTCTGACAATGTGCTCATCAAAGCAGAGAGACTTACAGAATTTAAATTCTGAGCCTCTCAGTGCGGTCACGTCTCTCTCTGCTCCTCATTGACTCTAATACAAAGATTTTCTGAGAGAAGCAGAAGGACCTCTGTTTGAAACTCGCCCGTGACCCCAAAATATTTACTGTAGAAACACCAAAAGCATATCAAAGTGTTCAGGAAGTCCTTACGCCGCCCAGGATCTGCTTTTTCTTCTGATAGGAGCTACCATTTTGTCGCTCTAAGCCCAAATGTGAGACCAGCGCAGAGGGAGAAAATCGCCCTTTTTCTCCACGTTTCTGTCTGTCTCTGGCTAGGGTGGCTCTGTCATCATTGGCAACCACCAGTTGGTTACAGGTGGAGCTCGTTAAGATCAGACTGACACATGCAGCTCGTTATAGATCTCTGAGTATGAAGTCAGCCACACACACACACAGACACATACACACACACCTATCTGTCTATGTATCTATGTATCTATCTATCTATCTATCTATCTATCTATTTCTTACAATGTTCTTCTGCTGACAGTTTCCAATGTGTTTGAGTAGACTTAAATTTTTTCCCCAGTGTATTGCAGCAGACTTCAACTCTTCAAATTATTACACTTAAATTTACGATTTTTACTACATGTTATTCTGGCTCTTTAATTAACACACACACACACACACACTAACACACACCCCACAGGTAACTTAATGCCATTACAGTTACAGGTACACACACACACACACACACACATGCGCGCGTATGTGCGCACTCCTCTCTCTCTCTCTCTCTCTCTCTCTCACACACACACCACAGGTAACTTCATGTGATTACAGTTCAGGTGACTTAATGTGATTATGGCTCCTCAATATCAGTGCTCAGTACAAGATGATGATGTGTCTGTCTGATTAGTTTGGTGGTGGGTTTGATTCCCATGTTGACAGAGATGGTACCCCCGGCAGTAGCCCCCGTGGCCCTTTCAAAATTTCCCAGAGGGAATTTTCTAGTTTGTTTTCACGCTGTCCCAATTACAACACAAACCGAATAAGTATTAGTCGGGCTGTAGTGCAGTGTGTCCACACACCCTCCTGTGACAACTGCAGACACACTCCCTGGGGTACAAGCACCCCTGGTTGGTTATCACTGCTGTTGTTGCTATCTATAAATTAGCCATAACAGGCTTAGATACGGGTTGTGTTTCATTTTAAACATTTCAAGGCTTTCTGGTGATATCATGCTGAGTTTGGTTGGAGGTTCAGGAAATAACACTTATAATCCTTGAAATAATAGCAATCATCCAAGGTGTTGTCATAGAAAAAGAGGAAATTACTGTGTTTCATAGCCTTGAAGCTACTAAAGGCAAAGTGTAACGGCAGAGCAAGTGAAGTCTAAATGCTTTAATGCTCCTCAGTGCAGAAGCTCTCTGTGACTTTTGGATCCACTATAACTGACACCCCACTTACTGCTCGCTTGTATTTTTGTCAGGGTGAGAGAGGTGTCCCGGAGTGCCAGGAGACCATGGTGAAAAAGGTGAACCTGGAGAGAGTGTCATGGGCTCACCTGTGAGTATGATGTTGTATTGATCGGTTCTCTATCTCCCACATTTATCATTCAGTTCAAACTATGATACCTCCAGATTCGTGTCTTTAGGCGTCGAGAGTGCGAGATCCTCTTTGAATATCAAGATCAGTTGGTCATTAAATTCAGTCTCAGTTGAAAACGCTGGTCATTACTGTGAGGTACCGGCGTATTGCACTCTGCCTTCATCATATATGCTCTACGCTGCTAGTTTGAACCTCACAGATTTGATTGTGAGTGAGTCTGCTTTCATTTTTGAAATACAGGATTGTTGGAGACAGAGAATCAATAGAGCAAAAGGTGTCTAACACAATTCCTTTATTGGATCCTGGGTGCTAGAGGGCAGATGGTGTTAACAAGATGTGTGATGTGTTCTTAGGGCCCCATGGGACCCCCAGGAAAGCCGGGAATTGAGGTCTGGTTCCACAACACACAAACAACATGATGAAGTTTATTTTCTTTGATTTTTCAGCTTATTGATGCAGTGGCCAGATAGTCCCACAGTTATTTTACAATACAAATAATTCTCTGCAGCATATAAAGCAAAATTGTTAAAATGATCAGTGTCTGGGTATTTTTAAGGGCCCTCGTGGACCTCCAGGATTATCTGGCCCCCCCGGAGTTCCGGGAAGAGAGGTGAGTGAACTCAGTCTACCTCTCCACTCTTACTCAGTCCTCACACATCTACAGCTGAAAGATGGCTGGAAGCATAAAACAATGACAGCAACCCACTGTGAGCATGAACAAGTACGATGTATCACAGCTCCTGGATACAAATCCCCACCAGCTGAGATGGGTGTGAATAGAAAGTTACAGTCTTGCATGTCTGCTTGATATCATTGCCTGGAGGATTGTTAACTCCTTTTTTTTGTCACAATTAAAGGGCTCCCCTGGTAGACCGGGACCCCCAGGCCCTGCTGGACCCCCAGGTGAACGAGTAAGTAAGAGTATCTAATTTATGGTGTCTGCAGTTCAGCATCACTGATCTGCAATGGGAACGTCTGAGCTAACCTTAAAGCCAAAGTCACTATTAAGAGAGCGGCTCCGATTTGGGGATAATTAGCAGCTAGTCCTACTGTTCACCAGCCAGCATCACTTATACAACAACACTGGAATTTACAGCATGCTGGCAGCACCCTGTTGTTACCACATATTGTCACACATTTCTTGTGCTTGAAGTGAGCAGCGTTCACCATGGTACTGATAGCTGTGTGTGAGTGCCATACAAGTGCTGCTGTTGCTGTGTCGCTGTGTCGCAGCCTTGTAAATTTAGTCTTTCAACCTATTCATTTGTATATAGTATTTAGTATATAGTATAGTATTTGTATATATATAGTCCACTTTATGTTTTTGAAAAATACACAGGCTGTAATTCAAAATGTTTTTTTCTCTACTCCAGAGAACAACAGTATTTTGAGGATGTGAGGATACTGTCTTCTAGCAACAAAGTTATTAAACCGTTTCCTCAAGCGTTGCAGATATGAACTGAAAATGAAACACTAACTTCAGACTTTGTTTTAAAATGTTTGGGGTAAAAATCATGTCCCTTTAAGGCACATAAGACGGTCTTATAAATTGATGTTTTGAGCAAATTACAAGATGCAGTTGCCCCAAACAAACAACAGCAGATTATTTCTAAAACATGAAAGATTTGTTTGCTTTGAAATTGAGACTGTGGAGATATTTCATGGATTTTCTTTTGTTTGTTTTCTTCTTTTTTGTGACAGAATGCCCTGCCACTCGTTGGAGACATGGGTGCTTTACTTAAGGTATTTTATCTTCATAGTTAATGATAATTACAGCTGTTCGCAAACAATAACGTGCAAAGGGTTTTCTGGGTTAGTATTTAAAACTGGGCTGTAATTTAGGAAGGATAAAAAATAAAAAATAAAAAAAACACTATATGATGCTATCAGTTTGGAGAGACAGTAAAAGCCCTTGAGTGCCTCCATCAGGATGACTGGGGAAGTATCTGTAGAGACAGACTCAAATAATCTCCAAGAAATCCAGATTTACTCATTCACTGCAGGTGCACAGTGGGGGGTGTACTGTAAAACAACATGTATAATAAATCCTTTTAATACAGATGATGGAGTATAGAAATACACAAGAAGTGCACCAGTACAAACACTATGATTACATCTTCATTCACACAGAACTGCATTCATCCCCAGTGTAAAAAGACTTAAAGGTTTTTTTTTAGATGCAAATTGTGGTCAATAATTTATTTCTTGTCCTTGTAGAAGCTGCATGGTATACAGGAAAACCTATATACATAGTTTAGTGAAGAACTGATTCATACTTAATACTGCATCAATCAGAACTAACCAAACATCAAATTTGGAAAATGCAAATATATCACGATGTTTGTTTATTATGACTTTATGCTGACTTTACAGTGTTTATGCGGTTGAGATATTCAATTTAATTCAAACGTTATTTATAAAACACATTTCATGCACAAGGGAGACTCGGTGCACTTCACAATAGGTATACAGTATGTAGTTAGAATCACAAATCAGTAGTCTATCAGATATGGGTACTGGAGAACATTATCCAATATATATCAAATATAATCCAAAAAAGGTCCAGAAGAAGAAACTCCTTTGAGAGCAGCTCTGCCTCTCTCACTTTCTATCATGGTAAATATGATTTCATCAGGTAGGTTCTCCCTTGTCACTTAAACCTTCACCTCCAAATGTTGAAGCGTCTGCTCTCTCACTGGAGGTTTCACAAGTCTGGTCCCTTAAACCACCAGACTCGCAGCTTGTATCTTTCTTTGCTCACCTTGGAAGTATGTTCCAACATGTTCATTATAAGTAAAGGTGATTTTTTTTCATTGTATAGTAGGAACCGTATTCAGGTGCATAAATTGCACTGGCACTCCAAGGCTGATTTGAGAGCAGAGAGTTGAAAGACAGATCAAGTGCTTCTTTTACGGCAGTTACTTTTATAATTGGTAGATTCTTTCAAAACCTTTGCAAATGACTGATTAGTTCTCTTTTTCTTTGCGTCAAGAAGATTAGTCACCTTACATCATGTTGTTACCTGCAGGACAGCACTTAGCTAAATTAAACTATTTAATTTTTTAATACTTAATGCACTTCAACTCTGACAATAAATAATATGCCCTGATATGACTGCTCAATGACTGATGGGAGCCAGATGTCAGTAGGGTTATAATCCCCTATCGTCCCTGTCTTCCATGTCAACCTAGTAAGTGCTCTGCTACTTTACGCAGCCTTTTCACAGTTGTTTAGTGGCACTATAATTAGTATTCCAACAGCTTGTTGCCACCTACAAAAAAGGCGTTGAACACATTTGGCTCAGCCCATGTTGCTTTTCATTCATTAAGTCAATAATGGCGTGCTGTCTGCAGTTATGTGACAAGTATATGCAGATTTTTCATTTTGTATTACAGCTTCAGTCTGTTGGCCAGTACTACTGTTTTAGCGGTGTAGTATACCTGTGTCTGCTCCCTCCCTCCAGCTTAGAGCTCCCTCCTCTTTCCTTGAAGGTGCAGTGTCGATATCAAGCCAGGGACAATGATATTTAAGATTCTCACCTAAATGTCACAGTCAATGAGTTTGACAAAGTTCACCATTCACCTAGATGAGAGGCACTCATGGTGGGTTCACATTATTTCTGCTATGTAGACATTTAGAGAGCACTTTGTGTCAGTTGGGGTCTTGTCCTCCACCCAGGGGATGTGACATAATAAAGGGCGAGAATGCAGTGCTCCAGCACAACTTGATGAAATCTTATCTGTGCCACCACTTTTGCTTCCTGCCGTCGCTGCACTGGCAGAATGCCTGCAGTGTGTGCCAGACGAGAGTCCCGGGGCTGCCTGGGCAGAAAGGAGAGAAGGGGTCCCCCGGAGCGCAAGGAGTAGAAGGCATGGTGGGAGAAAAGGTACAAGTAACACCATCGACCTGATAGGCAATTTAGAACAGACAGTGTAAACATGTTAACCTGACCTTGATACTTTTCATTACATGACACACGTTACATTTCCTGTTGGCTTTGCTGATTTAATACTTTGAGTGCATGTGTGTCCATAACCATGTTCTTTGTGTATTTCTAAACAGGGAGATCCAGGTGTAAGAGGTCCTACAGGTAACCCAGGAAAAGAAGGCCCAAAGGTAGACAAAGAAATAGCATAGAGATGCTAAATACTGTAATGTGTTTGTTTTTGTATTTCTAAATTAATGATGTATGATGTGTGTTTCTCAGTAGGACCAAAGAGTCTGCTAAACTAATAGCTACATTCTGTGATACTGTTTATTGAAATGTGTGTTCAGCCTAGTATATATAGATTTACATTGACAAACCCTTTTCAGAAATTGCCTTTTAGATTATCTCTGGAAGCCTAACCATCTGTTCTACAACTCATATTATTCTGTACACTCTTATGTGCTCACTGCAGAAGTTGTTGCTATGGATACTGTGTTGTGCCACGGTGAAGCAGGCTAGGCAATTTCAAGTCGTGTGCTGTAAGAGGAGAAGAGACATTTTGAAGTTTACACCCATCAGCCTTTAGTTTTAGGCCTTTTCATGTTTGGAGAAAAACATTCACTTTTCCCTCCCTCACTGATTCTGCCTTTTCCTGCAGGGAGTAAAGGGAGAGAGAGGGTTCCCAGGCCCTGCAGGAGATAAAGGCGATGAGGTGAGTGGAAAAAAGTTTAATCTAAACAAATTAATCCAGCAGTTATCTAACCATCTGGAAGTCACTGTGACATTGAGAGGTAGGTCTTTCAAAAGAATGTAAATATATTGTAATGTCTGCCTCATCTTCAAGCCTGTCGACACCCTGAAAGTCTCTTTTTCAAAAGGCGCTATCAAAAGCTACCCACAGTACTGCATGTGCACTATGCCCTAGCCTTTGCATTTTGAGGAGCTACTTTATAAAGAAGGTAGCGTGCCCTGCATGTGTGTGTGCGCTAATTAAAAAACAAGGCACTCTTTAGAGGAGCTGAGAACCGTTTCATAGGTCAACTTTCAGCTCTGAACTGCAATGACAGGAAACTTTCACTAACAAGCACCTTGTTACTAGATTATTCAGGCTTAATAAACTCATGTTCTATAGCTCAGTTTAAGTTCTTTTTCCATTTAGTGATAGAATAAATCATTGATTGAGAACACATGCAGAGCATTCCTAAAATACAGCAGCACAGAAACATTAAATCTAAATAAATGAGTGTTGTAAAGTATAAACCATTCCAGACAGCTGAATGTTTCACCCCTTCTGCGCGTTCAAAGGTTGCTGTTAAGATAAGAAAATATTAACATATGTATTGCAGCAGTCAGAAAAGTCCTCAGATTCACCCTCCATGGTGTAGTCGTGAGCTCTATGTGGTGTATCATTTTATCTGTGATTGCTGCTGCTAATGGCTTCCTGGAAAAGCCTCTCTGGCAACAAGAACCCAGACAGAACAACACTATACTTTACACCTTAAGTAATGAATGTTCAGTAATCCAGCAAGGTGTGAATGATGTGTGAAGTACTGCAACATCTTGTCCTCTCAACATCCTACTTCTGAGAGGGGCCAAGAGGGTATAGTGGAGGGTACAGTGTTGGTGTGAAACATAAGTGGAAATAATGTAAAGAAACAAAATCCACTTTGTCTCCTCCAGGGGCCTCCAGGAGTGCCAGGACTTCCTGGTGTGATCGGTCGTACCGGGGCCGCGGTAAAAAGCCTGTCCTGATATTCTTCAGAATTTCGTTCATTATTTCTTAACATGCCATATATTTTCATTGTTATGGGGCTGTTTTATCATAACATGTGTCAAGATTTTAGCTGAAGTTTGTGCTCAGATCAGATTTCATGCAACTATGCTGTTTTGTTTGCAGGGGCTTATCGGTAGACCAGGTCCTATGGGCCAACCAGGAGGAAAAGGAGAAAAAGTAAGTATTTTCTATTCCACATATATATAATTATGCTCCTCTAAAATGTGGTTTCTTTGTAAATGTAAAATATGTATAAACACTTCCTATGTTAAAGATATCTTTTGTTCTGTTTTGTTTTAAACACATTAAATATAATTGAACCAATAATTTCTAAATAAAAAATAATTTCAAGATTTTTACTGTTGCTGTATATAGTAAAGTCTAGTTTTATTGATTTTTTTTCTCAGGGATGGCAAATGAAGTGACATGCTGTCAGATTACTTCAGAGACATGTTTAAGAGTTCCTCTGGTTTGTCTTTGGCAGGGAAGTGAAGGCCCCCCAGGCAGACCAGGGCTTCCAGGGCCTCCAGTAAGTTCACTAAGGTTCACCGGGAACCTGCTGGTGATAACAAGTCTCTGCTGGAGTCATAAGTTCTCTGTGGCCCTCAAAGATGCACCAAAATACAATCTGACTCTCCTCATTCTAAGAAAAATATATCAAAGGTTACAGACTCAAAGATATCTATTCAACCCACTTAAGGCACTGACAAACATTTAAACATGACTTTTATCTTGCTTTTATCGGCACCGTTCAAAGATCTTCTTTTCCCATGTTCATGTGAAGGTCAGAACCTTGCCTTGGCACCTCTTCCTACAGAAATCTACCATCAATGCACTCACATTCTGCTCAGTTACACAGTGTTTAGTGTAACAAGAAAAACACAACTGACATACAAGTACAGATGTGATGAAATTGTAGCGACCTACGCGCTGGCACTGAATCATGTTCCCTTTAAAAAGGCCAGTGAGTAAGCACTTCCAAAGGCAAATCTATAATTCATCAGCCGTCCCCTTGAACCTGCCGTGCCCCCCCCCACACACACTACCGCCACCACAACACCCTGGTCTCATAAACTGCAGTCTAGGAGGACAGGGGATGGCTCAGTGGCCTGAAAAGGGCACAGGCATCCACTTGCTTCTAAATGAGAATCTTGACTCCTTCTACATTTTACAATAGCTGCTCTCTCAGTGTATCATGGGAAAAACATTCTTTTAGCATCTAATAGTACCCAAGAAGTCTAGATTACCTCGTTCTCATAGCCAAATCTCTTTTAATCAGTGTGCTCTTTTGTATTTCTGAGATACTCTCAGTTTTTTTTGAATTACCGCTGGCTCAGGGATTATCAAGACAAGCCTAGTGTTCTCGGGGTTTTTTCTCTCTTTTCACTTCTCACTCTCTCGCACTCCCTTCTTTCTCTTTTGTGTAATCACCAAATGAGCTATTGATCTCTCTCATGTAGCTTTTAAGGGCTTAACACTGTATAACTGCTGCAGACCTACTGTACAGTTTTCTTTAAAGACTCTTTGTGCCTAAAACTCACAGAACAGTGAAGAGAGTCTCCTCTCAGAGACGCGTCTCATTTTCTGCTGATTGTGTTTTACACATAGGGCAACGGGATGAGCAGTCTGTACAAGCGGCAGGTAAAGACTTTTCAAATGTCTTCAGAAGTAATAATGCCATTGAATGCAGTGCCTTCAGTCATATGAGAAACTAATCTGTGTTTGTGGTTGAAAGATATTTGACCTATATTGTAAAATATGTAGTCATAACATTAAAAAACTGTCATTTCAGAGTGGTGGAGCTATTTCAGGACCCCCTGGAGCTCCTGGTGCTCCGGTAAGAATAATCACTGCTATGCCTGAAGCAAATCCTTTACGGTATACTGTGGAGAAATACTAGCACATAGACGTGTTGATACTGTATGAACTGCAGAACCTGGGAGAGCTGAATAACAAATAACCTGACCAGCCCTGCAGTGTTGTCTCGGCATCTGAGGCCCCTATATCACAGTCAATCATGTTCGGTGAGAGCCATGGTCGGTGAAGGCCAGAAGGCTTCCTGACTTTCAAACAGGTGTCTCTGCCCTGCCCCGGGACACACAACATCAGTGTTATGCAAAATGGTCTTGGAAGTTCAGCCGCTCTACACAGTGCAAAGCCAGGTCGACTCGATTTGCTTATCAGCTCCCCCTGCTCCTCTTTATCAGACAGTTTGTAATCTTGTCCAGTCCTGGGAGACATTCACTCACAGGCCCTGTAGGGATCCATTCACCTCAACGAACACTTAAGGTGGTGACAATAAATAGACACTCTAATATCCCCAGTGCACAATGCACATGAACCACAGCTAAATCTTTAGGATGCTTCTCCCTGTACTGCATCCATCACAGCCCAACAGCTCCACTGGAGCAATCAATGAAGGAGCATCTTAATCAGGGACGAGGGGCACAATTTTTCAATAATTCCTTTTTTTCAATCTGGGAAAAAACTGAAATAATAAAAAAAAAAGAAAAAAATGCATGAACTGAGATTAAAAGTAAAGACTGTGTGATCACCAGACTAGATTATGTGATCCTGGTCTTTTTTCATTTTGCTCGGGAGAGGCCACAGTTACATATAGCGACTGTAAGATTTACACACAGAGGCTGTGAGAGAAGTGATGCAATGATGCACTATTAATTTTAATGACAATAACTTAGAGTAGCCACATGTCATCTTTGACTGTATTTATGATCTTTATGGGAGCCGTTGTCACATTCATGGGAGTAATCTGTCCTTTTTTCCCCTGTTTTTTAAGGGTCCCAAAGGAGACGAAGGACCTGCAGTGAGTTGAAGCTTTTCATCTTGGAATATATTTTTATGAAATATTTGTCTATTTTTGTGCTGCCAAAAAAATATAGAAGTCAGAGTTGCCAGTTGCTTTCCATCACTGTCTCGGTGGTTCTCTCCAACATAGTCAATACACCCTCAAGCCTGAGCACTTAACCACTCTCAGTAGAACTCCAGCACACAGCAAAAAATGATCACATCTCCAGCAAATATCAAACTGTTGTACCATATTGTCTTGCCAGTGGGAACCTATGAACCCTCCCTGCACTTCAAACACCCCTCCCCCTACCCGCACCAAACTGACACCTGAAAACAATCCACACAGACATGGAAACAATTTGACGCATCGACTCGAATTCTTTATTCTCACAGGGCCAATTGCATTTTTTATTGTTTTGTTGCACAGTGATTTTTCACCAGGATGTTAATTTGACATTTTAATAAATTGTGTGAGTGGCTCCAGTGCTGTGGTGGAATTGCCCCAATCCGTCTCACAGCTGATCCTCTGGCTGGCCCGCTCTCCCCTTAGCCACACTCGCTTATTCATGACAATCTACATGTGTGACAATTACCTGCACAATCTGTCTATGTCAGCACCAGTTGCCCCTCTATTCAGTGTAATGGCATTTCTCCATGGCAGTTTGAGCAAGATGAGGTAGATAGAGGACATCACTTGTTCGAGCACAGGGAATGGCTCTCTATTTTTAGTGCTGAAAGCAAGTCTGATTGTGACTGTCAAATGGAGCTTTTTTTTCTATCCCATCTGTAGCCTACAAGGTGTGACAGCGTGTGTCATAGATCATGTAATATAATACACTCAGGTTGAAGTATTGTCCTCTTAGGATTATCTCATATTGACACATGAAGGGTTGTATTAACACCTGGCCAAGAATATCAAGAGGAGCGAGGACGATGTGTCAAATCTTGGCTCCTGCAGAATTTCATTTACTTCGTGCAGCTTTGATCTTTATTTGCTTCTTTATGCGCAATGTTTACTTGCAGTCTTATAATAATGTCCTATGCCAAGCTCTCTGTCCAGGAATAGCACCATTCTTGGTTGCAGAAACCCCAGTTTTTATCAGTAGTGACGTCTTTCAGCAGGTCTTGTGTGTTTCTCTCACAGGGGGAACCAGGGGCCATGGGTTTACCTGGGCTTGAAGGGCTACCTGGTGCCAAGGTAAGCGACGGTATTGACCCAGAGATGTGTCTCATCTGCAATGACCTACCCCAATTACCAAGTTAGGAAAATTGTTTTCTCTCAATTTCATTTTTCATTACAGAACATATCAGGTGTAATTTTCTGAAATGAGACATCCAGCTGAAAATGACTCTAACTAAATGGCTTGCCAGTGTGAAAGTGAAGCCACGAGTCAACTTAAGGGAAAGCGATAATGTTGAGGAGAATTCAATCACTTGGGGTTTCTCTTTTTTCAAAACCTGACTGAACTAAATTCAGATTGAAATTTTTAAAATGGGATACGCAGTAGTACTCACAGCAGTGTGGAGCTAAAGTGTTTCTGTAACAGATAACCATCCACACATCCAGCCTCTACTACTGGATGCATATTCATTAATGGAACAAAACTAGCCCTGCATGCTTCTCCTAGCTTCATCAAACAGAATCTATATGAAAGAGCTGAGGTGGTTATTTATAGTAAATCTACATTTGTTGACAGTTCATAGCATAGCATTTGTCCAAATAGGAGCTTTCGTTATTTATTTTCTGGTTTAGGCATTTTCTAATATCACTATAAGTGTCTCTGCTTAACATGGCAGTGACTTTGTGTATTCATTATGGAATGTGTGTATCTTCTAAGTGACACATATTGTTGTTTCCTTCAGGGTGATATTGGTTTGCCTGGTCCACCTGGGACATCAGGTCCTCCAGTAAGTGAGTTTTTTTTTTTCCTTCTTCTTCTTCTCAATTAATTTACCTTGACTCATGCTCCTCCTTGATCAATCTGTGTTGTTTAAGTCTGCTGCTGGCAACAAGTCGATGATGTTTCACTGAGAACTCAGAATAGCAGCTATCAAAACAGGAGTCCCATAACGCCACACTGCTTCGATTAAGGGCTCGGATATAGATCTGTGGTCTGTTTGGTGGATTTTCCATGCAGCTATAGTAGCAGCTGGTTGCTATATAATAAATGGGAGGTTGTAGAGGTGCGGCAGATATGACACCATTGAGGACCTGTCAAACACGGCCCGTTCTCTTCCTATGTTTGTGATTGACAGGGGAAGCCCGGCGCTCGTGGAGAGCCAGGGATCCCAGGAGAGCCGGTGAGATGCAGCCTCTAACTCTCTTTGAGCTGTCAATCCACGCGTCATTCCTTTGTCACTGCCGAATGACACATCGGCTGTCTCTGTTCTCTGACAGGGTGAGAGGGGGCCGGTCGGTGAGACAGGATTCCCAGGGCCCGAGGGACCCCAAGGTGTTGCTGTAAGAGTGCCACATGAAATCTGTTGCTTTTATGATCATAACAAGATGTTGCCAAAGAACCTTCCAGTCGTGTCCAACCTGGAAATATGGCTTCAGATAACACACTGTTCCTTCGCTTTATATCAGCAGGTTGTTTTATCATTACATTAGAAGAGGAACATGATTGAAGGACAATATGTATAAAATATGTGGTACATGTTATAGACGATCACATTCCTCTATGTAATTACCATCAGAGATGGTTTCTGTAATTTTCCCTGTAAGCGCACAATGGAACAGTGTTCACACAGCAATCAGGATCATTATCCCTTGGTTGAGATATCTCATTAACTGTGGAGATTACTAGGAGTGCAACAGTGCTGATCCAATCGAAGGTGGGAGCTGATACGAAATGTCTTTGTTTGTGTTGCGCTCTTTGAGCAGGGCAGACCAGGAAAAGATGGAACTCCAGGATACAAGGTGAGTTGTGTGAACATGCTGCAAATCCCCTTATAGAAAGTGCTTTACATCAACCGAGGTACAGAAAGATGGCACAGCAGATTTTTATCCCCCCCCCCTCCCTCTATCCCCCCTCCCCTAAAGCTACAGCATCCTGAGTGCATTAAACCCATTTGCATATTTGAGATTTTAACGATAAAAACTAAATGGAATCCTGCAGATTTAAGGCTTTGTTGACTTTTAGTCTTTTTACCCTAATTATACAGTTAATGCTTTCAGGCAATGATAAAATGTTTGTAATAGAGGGCAGCAGACACTTAGATTAAATGTGCATTTTCCTGCCTGATGAACCTGGCTAAAATTGAAACAAATACTGCAGCAAAGTCTGCTTTTAGGTGACTGATCTGATAGATTACACACTATTTACTACATAATCACACAGAATGGGCTCACAGCATGAAGAATAGATCTATCATGAATAGCCCTTCCCAGCACGTTGTAGAAAATCTCACGCTCCCTCATTTACAAGATGTTTTTTCACCATACACCTTAATGACAGCCCGAACAGTTTATTGTTTTCTCATTATTATCGGTTAATATTCTTCCCTTCACATCTCACCACTGCACAGAGCCTTTTCTACAGTTTCATTCTCATGTCTTTCTGCCATGCTGCTTGACTTTTTGGTGGGACAACAGTGCCATCTAGCAGGTGGCATCGCTCCCGTACCCACACTCCTCGCACACTGCTTTGAGGTTTAATGTAATGCTCAGGGAAGCATATTTCAGTGGGCAAGATGATAGATTTAAGCCTCCCATCAGGCACTGGGGAATACAGAGTACTGCAGATTAAAGCAGGCAGGGGAGAACAGCATCACAAAGAGATGCCCGCTTTAAAACCACATCATGCCAGATTGTCTTTTGCATGGCTCCTGTAATCCAGCAGGAAATTGATACAAAGATGTTCCCAGAGGTATTGCTGTGTGCGCAGTAAAGGGAAGCAATGAGTAGTGACAGGGAGGGATTGGAAGACACAAGATGTTGTGACATGAAGCCAGAGACAGGTATTTTCTCTCCCCCGCGCCTCCGTACAGTCGAGACAGCTGCTGGGGAAAGCAGGCATTTCTAAAACAAAACAGGAGTGATACAGAGGAGCTGTGACATTGCAGAAGGTGAAACCTTATATGGGGGAGATATTATACAAGCAATACACCTGAGCTGAGTAAGAAGCAATCAATGCACAGTCATCTGAAAAAAGAACATCTCTCAAAGTCAGGTAATTCAGGAAAAGCTTGCTCAGTTTTTTTCCCTCAGACAACAAAACAGAAAACTTCTGCAAATGTTGAAGTAAACATGAGCAAGATGCCAATACAGTGGTTTTAAATAATAATAATCTCAGGTTTGCCTCTACAGATTAAAATAATAGAGATTTTTGTGTCTCCCTGCATGTAACTGAGCACCAATTCTCAGTGAGGATGAAAAGCTTCAGGGGAAGCGTACTTTCTTTTTCCAATTATTCACGTTCCAGTTTACGTTTTTGTCTGCTACAAAGCCTTAAAATACATTTTTTTTGCTTTTGCTTCTAAGGGAGCTACAGGTAGAACAGGGGACAGAGGACCCAAAGGAGAACGTGTAAGTAGCATCTCTCCTGTTTTCCTAAAAAGAAGCTGTTTTCATGGCGCACACTATAATGCACAAAAAAGGTTTTGATGAATAGTAATGAAAGTCTTCACTTCAGCACAAATATTACTAATCCCCACAAGCACATAAGCACTGGATAAAGGCATTTAACGCTCAGTGCAGTTTTCTATTGTATTTGCAAAGCAAAATTAAAGAGCTCTGTCACACTTATGCCGTAATCTATTGCAAATGCTCATAATAGAGGATGCAAATTAGGCTTTTAGCTTGATATTTGGCAACAGCACCTAACCACAGGTGACTGACTGGACATAGTAATAGAAATGGGACACTGTTTGTAGCATTTTAAATGATACTGATCATGACTGTGCTTTTGAAAATGCTTTTGTGCTTTTGAAATGTTTTGATCAATATTATGCCAAATGTCTTGTAGCATCCTATCAGTCTCTGATGAATCTGTGCTGCTGTGATCCAGGGTGATGCAGGGATTCCTGGAGAAAGAGGCGTTCAAGGTGAAAGAGGTCGTCCAGGAGATCCAGGCCTCATCGGACCGGTCGGACCACCAGGCCAAAAGGGTGATCCAGGCCCTCCAGGACAGCTGGAGAGTGTAAATCTCCGGGTAAGTTGCAAATTTGCGGATACCTCAGAGCAAACAAAGACTGTCCTCCCAGATGATTAAAATCTTAATCAGCCTACCTCCTTCCTGAGCTTGTGTAACTAGTTCACTTCTCGTTCCCTGTGCGGAAAATGGTGCAGCCACAGATTTCTGCATGAAACATCAAACAAGGCTGTGCAAGGGAGGTTGCTGTTCTCTTTCTGCTCAACACTTCCCACTCCTGATCAGCTAGGCGCAACAGAAGGTCAGAGAGGGAGAGGGATGGAGACAGAGAGAAAGACGGAGATACGTGGGCGTGCCTAGAGATCTGCAGAGCAGTGAAAACACCTCCGTGTGTCACAGACATTTTACACATACAGTACTGTACGCAGTCACAACAGTTATATAACATTCAGCAGAGATGAAAAACAGTTTTAAATGCAAAGATTCAAGGTCCAAGGCTACAGTTGTTTGCCAATGCCACTGATGCAGCTCTGAAAAGAGATGGGTTCACATGACTGACAGAGAGTATCCTTTCTGTGTTAAACTATCTTATTCTGGGTTTCTTAAACCTGTCGAGTGTCAAGGCATGTGATGTTCTATATTCGCTTTGATGTTACATACATGTAGAGGCTTAAATATTTGGCATGACAAGATATACTTTCCCTCTTCCTGGACATAAAGAAACACCAAGAAATCTCTTTGTAGACTCCTAACATCAAACGGAATATTCCATCAATGTTTCCATTTTATTTCCAGCTAGGTTTAAGGTGCAGACTTTACATTATAATTCAAGGTAGGATTTCACGGAGCAGATTTGAAAAGAGCGAAAGAAATCTGAATTTCAGCAGTGATCAGGCTCCATCAGTCTCAGTTGGTTTCCATGATCTGTGAGCAGAGATACAGATGGGCCACAAATTAAAAACCAACATGACACACGGTTTTAATGACACTCATCGTCCCTTTCAGTGCTCCTTGTTCCCTGTGGATGGGAGCACTGTGATCTTATTTGTCTACTCAACTTTTTCTGTAATTTGTGTCAGCCATCCTTTTACTTTTCGTGCCATGATAATTTTCATGTCTGTTGCATCTTCTCTGCTGCCAGTTCTTTACACAAATGTTATTGTTTCTGTGGCCTAAATGCATTTTCTGTCTTTTTATGTAAAAATGCTTGAGTGAATTTTGTGTCTACACACAGGGTGATCCAGGCTTCATGGAGGAACTCAAAGTGTTCATTCGAAATGAAGTATTGAGGGTCATTGAAGGTATTTTCAGCCATCTTTAATCGCCGTTCTCTCTCTTATGTCATCTATCAGTTTTTTACGTGTGACGTTTTTGTGTTCCTTACCTTGCAGAGAGACTGTCTGGTGCCGTATTGCCTCAGAAGACATACGCCAACATGGTAGCTTTGCCGCCCCAAGGGCCTCCAGGACCTCCTGGCAAGGATGGATTGCCAGGCCCGCCAGGAGAGCCTGGACCTCCTGGTCCTCAAGGTAGGAGCTGAAGTTGGAAGGCAAAAGAGCAAAACTGCTGGACCTTGACACAACCACAGAAAAATAACCACCTCTGTTACAATATGAATAAGACACTGAAACTGTTGCTGAAACTTGATTAACAATTTGTTGCCCGTAATTGAATGTTTATGTAGCCAGCAGCGTATGTATACGGCTCGTTGGTGCTTTAAATACACCAATTAATCCAACTGGCATATGCTGTAGCACATGTATCTCCTTTTTTAAGGAGGCAACATTTCCTGTTATAAAACCAGGGCTTCAGGTTGGCATGCACTCAGTTTAAGATGTTTTTCTGCATGTAAAGAGAGTAGAGAGCACATTGGTAGCAGGCTGGGTTGGGGTGAGGGCACCAATGTAGGCTAAAGCTTGCATTTTGAAGGGATTCATGGGTATTTTTCTCTTGCTTACACCCATATATCAATGCAGACTGAGGGGCGGGAAGCAGAGGAAAGGCCAGGAGTGTGGTGCACAGCGGCTCTCTGGGAAATATGAAGACAAACGAAGAATTGGCTGTGAATAAGAGAAAGTATTATCAGTGTGGACAGGAAAGAGCCACAGTATTGATACCTCACTCCATGAAAGAAAGCTCCTAAAATACAAAAGGAGCATAGTCAGGAAAAGAGGCTGAACATTCTTTATCAAACTGATACAACTTTCCTGACTGCTCATGCAGCGTTGATGGTTTGCAGGTCAGGCATTTTACCTCAAACTTGCCTAGATTTGTATTGTGTCCACAGCAGAACTCTGGTATCTTAACTTCTGAAGAGGAGGAGTGTGTTACATGACGGTGTAGGTCAAAAACACCACTGCATCAGCCTTCCTCTATAAGCTTTGTATCTACCTCACATTACTCAAGACCATTTACACGTTAACCCACTGCTTTAATATAAAATGCTGCTTTCATTCATAAATAATATAGTTCAAAGTAGTATTTGTGTTGTGTTGTGTTAATGCCACTAGCATTACACATCTCTTGGATTTTGTTCTGCTTGTTAAATTTTTTTTTATGCTTCGAAACAAGTGTTTTATAGGTGATCCTTAATGCAGCTTTGCAATAAATATTTATTGAAAGTAAAGAGGAAAGTTATTCCCCTTGATAAATCAAAAATTCAACAACTTCTTAATTTTTTTTTCTTTGTTGACTTGTGCCTCCACTCAGCTGGGGAGAGAGTTTGGGGTAATATTTCCTCATTATTTCTCGTCATCCTCCGCTGGAGACTGCGCTCCTCTGGAATATCCAATTTGACTTCTTCTCCAATATGCCAAAATGAATTGTTTATGGAGAAAAATAACCCCTCTGTTGGATTCATAGTCTTTTTTTTTTTCTTTCCTCATGGTTTGATTTCGTAAGGTTGAAAGTCTCAAGCTGTTAGAGAATACCCATAAGGATGCATGCTGAAGAGCATCATTTCTTTTTTGTTATTTCTTCCCTCTTTGTTGTAACTGAGTGCCTATTTGTCATTCTATTCATCTTTGACTTTTGAGATCATGCTGGAAATACTCACTGATGTAAGTCATTGTGTGTTAAGTGCGTATTTCATAAATTCAACTTCTTGTTGTTTTAACATTCATTTTTAATTTTGTATTTCAGTGGTTTGTGTATATTTATTCATGCTGACTTAAAGTGTCTTTTATTATATCAGGATACAAACTCTGCTGCTCTGCTTTGTGCTGTACAATATGGAAATATCAGTAAATATCACACAGTAATTGGTCTTTGATGGAGCAGCTGCTCTAAGAAAGGTGTTTTTTGTGAGGCACAGCATGAATGAATAGATGTTGTTGTCCATACAACAGTGTACAACAGGTGCGAAAATGCAATCCTATCAATCAAGCCTGAAAAACCCACTCTGTGGCTATATAATTTCCTACTAATGTGTTTTGGCCATTAGTGCCCCTCGAAACAATTTGTCTTAAACCATGTACTGACGCTGTGTGCCATTTTCAATATATCATTGTGCATAAGTCCAGCATGCCACCTAAGCTTATTGCCCTGTGTGCTATTCAGTTTTTTTTTTGTTTTTTTTTTTGTTATGCTTAAGGTACAGTACTCTTTTCTCCATGGTACGTCTCCTGCCTGAATGAATGCCCCAGGCTCTGTGAGTGTTGAAAGAAGTCTCGTTATTGCGACAATGTGTGGATAGCCCCTCTCTCTTTGAGACTCGGTTTTGAGGCGTTCATAAGCCTTTTTTCTGAGATTTTCTCTGACATGTAAGCAATGAAGCATTTCCCCTTTGGGACAGGCGGTGCAAAGCCTGATACTCCTTTCAGTGTTTCTGATGCACTCCATGCAACTACTGGTCCTGAGACTCCATTACTTTAAGTGCCTCTTGGGGGAATATTTTCACAGACCCACACGTTCTTACTTTGTATGCTGCTGTTTTTTGAAATGTTAAGATCTACCGGCCTTGCATGGAGTGAGGAAGCTTGCTGGTCTGACTTGAACATTATTGCACTTTTTTTTCCCACCTTTTTTGACAGATTTAGCATGTGCGTGTGTTCGACAGTGCTTGTTTTTTCATCTGAGATGTAATCTAGTTTTCTCTCTGCAGCCAAATAGACAAAGTCTGCGTTTTTCATGCACTAGCTTTTACTTCATTTTACAATCATGTTCTTGCAGAGAATTACATTTCTTTTGAACATTATCATTGTCAGTCTAGTTGCTATGAAGAGATGTGACTGTTTTTCTCTGCATCTGTTGCATCTGTTTGTTTTCTATAGAATGAGTCCACCTTTGATTCCGCCTCTCTTGTCACTTTCTGAATGCCTTTAGTGACCCCACGTGTCTGACCTGTGATTGAAAAAAAAAAACACATTTGCTCTGTTTTGAAATCTTCAAAGACAGAAAGCTGTGCAAGCCCACGACGCCCTCTTATCCTTCTTCGAACACTAATGCACAGATGGCTTGTTTGATGATTTTTATTTTGACAGGATGTCAGTACGTATTTTTTATTATTCAGAGGTTTGAGATTGAAAGTGGAATTCCAGAGTAGCCTGTTTCTACATCCACTACAAAGGCTGCTTCTCTCTACATAACTGCAAACTTGATGCCTCACATTGTTATCATATTGATGATATATCATCAAGAAGCTAATCTGTGATGTCGGACTCACCGCACAGATATAGAGGCTTCAGTAGTGTGTCCCCATCTTGACAGCCCTTTGATTTTAACGTTATGGCATTTCTACTAATCTCACTAACTGTGACACACAGTCCGTAAAACATGACACCGCTCAGATCTGTTCCCTCTTAGCAGCACTAGTATTCAGCCAAAGTGTTGTGTCTGTCCGCAGGGTACCGGGGTCAGAAAGGAGAGCGAGGCCAACTTGGTCTGGGGTTACAAGGAGACCCAGGAGTCATGGGGCCACCAGGTAAGAACACCACACTTGATTTAGATACATCCTGGTTAGAGCACTGAATATCATATAATTTATGTGCTTTGAATGGAGACTTGAGCTACTGGTTGAGGGGAATAAAACAAAGAAGTAATATTGTGCAATAACAGAGGCACCAGTGAAGACTGCTCTGAGAGGAAGTGTATTTTGCCCTTTTCCTTACCATCTCTGGCATTTTCATTAACATTAATTTAATGCTGGTGTAAATCAGACAGAGTTCAAAATTCAGAAAAATAACATTTGTGTAAATATAAACATACTTGACCACACAATATCAACAAAAGCAACAGTAAAACATAGAACTGATCAGGAAGCGCATGGGCGACCCTGCCTCCTCTGCATCAGCTGCTGTTTATCTCGTTTTCCTAACTGTCCACTGAAAGGAGCAGTGTGTAGTGTGTGTGTGTCAATGTGCTATCAGAGAGCTCCGCGTTGTGTCACATCTCAAACCTGAAATTCTATTTCACCCTTCATTTGGTGTTTCAGCATGCTGGAGATTAACGCAATTCCCAGTTTGCAGTATGTTTTCTAAAACTCAGAGGACCCCTCAGTGGGTAAAATGCTGCAGCGATGGAGCACTGACTGTAAAGGAGAAACTCCAGCTCGGTGTTATGTTGGACAAAAAGTTTCACTGAACACAACTCAGGCTGTCAGCTTGTCCCGTGAACTAAATAATCACTTCCTGTTCCCTGATGGGGCGATGAGAAGTGGGGTTAGCTCACTGACTTCCAGCCTTCCAACTATAGGAGTTTATCACTGAACCTAAAGTCATTTAACCTACTGTGTCTATGTGCATAATGGATGTGGAGGGAAGAGGGGACATGGCTGTAGGTCCTCTGGAGAAAACAAATCACGGCTGGTGCAAGTCATGCTCTCTAGGGCTGCACAGGGATAGGAAGCACCTTAAACACAGCAGGTGGGGTAGACTTAAGCTGTAACAGTGAGTTGGAGAGTACCAGCTTCTCCTTTTGCTTTTAGACTCACATGTCTCTGGACAATGGTCATCGTAACAAGGGACAGCCTGTACTCTCTGACATCCACAAAGAGCATGTTCCCCCTGGAGCCCCCCCCCCATGAAGACTGGGATATGAGTCACATACAGAAGACAGTCAGGCAGTAGAAGTCCTCCTGGCAGGACACGACGTCGTCCATTTTCTGTCTTTGCATCATGTATTTGTAACAGACTTTGACGGCAATTACTCCTGATGCTGCTGTTGATGCTGTTGCTAAGTCATGCCCACCTGTGGCGCATTAGCTCTCTGCTCTCCTGTAGCTAATTAGCACGATTAAGCTAGCAGCTGTAAGCAGACGACTAAAAGTTGCCGCCTGAACGCTGATTTAAATAATTGGAGGAAAGAAAAGATTTTTCGGGTTGTTCCGCGCATCTTTTCTACCGATGGAAGCAGCCCAACCCACCGCTGTGCTGTGTGGACAGTTTGTGTGTGTTTGAGCACTTTAGAGGAGATGGATGTGTCATGAGGAAAAGGCCCAGTTGTATTTTCATAGAGAGGGAGAGAGGGCTGTGTTGCTTTTTGTACAAGCTGTAGAGGAGCTCCAGCTCCCTTGAGCTCTGACTGATGTAACAGACACTTTTGTGGCTGGACCTGTTTTTAACAGGCTCACAAAGACATTTTGAAAAGAAAATGACAGTGTAGCTTGTGTTTGTGTTGTATGGACTATATGCTGTACAAAGGTACGGATACAATGTGAGAGGCGACGTCAACTGCTTCTCCACCTCTACAAGCTGTTGCTAAGTAACATCAGACTAATGGCTGCCGTGATGGCCTCCTGATATTAGAGCATTGTTACATGTATTTCCTATGTCTTTACAGTGAAATTAAAGAATACATTAAGTGTAAATGAGATATCCAGCTTTTAAGTGAAAAAAGGAAACATTACAAATGCTTCTTGGCGGTTAAGTGAAAAACATAATGGGATGTTGGTGCTGTATTGAGGGAAAATTATCATGTTAAGGAGAATTTAGCACAAACAAGATGACTGGAACTAATGTCACAGAATTATTAATAAAAATCATTTTCCAATATGAATATGACACCTGCAGGGAAAGTCACGTAGCACTTGTAATTAACTATTGATGTGCACTGTAATTAACTGTTCCAATGTTGCGCTTACAGTGACTTCAATCATATGTTGTAATCACAGTTTGCTTTGAATGATTTATGTGAACAACAACATGGCATTTCTGAACCCCAATTAATTATTGGCTGATGTATATACAGAAATGTATCTGCAATAATAACTGATGAAACATAACCATATCAATATAAAGTATCTTGTAGTTTTCCGGATTTTAACTAGTCTATATACCTGCAGTATGTCAGACGTCTTCAGCCTCTCAGTATGGACAGTGAATGACTGTGTGATGGGACGTCTGCCTGCCTGTCTTATCACTAATGGAAAGCTCTACTGAACGATGATAAAGTGCATTTCAGCTCAGGAATCAATAATGTCTAATTCTCTGTCAAGGCCCTCCTGGGATCACTTCTCCAGGCCCTCCTGGCCCCCCAGGCCCACGTGGACCCCCTGGGACGTGTGACCCCAGTGACTGTCTCCGACGATCCGTATGAGCCCAGTGGAGTGGTTTGGGTTCGTTAAAAGACAGACACCCAGCTCCGAGGCTGAGTGCAGCAGCCATGGAGCAGGAGAAGGACAGCCTCACCATATCTGACAGCTTCCTCCACTCTGGTTTATCAGACAGACTCACAACTGACCTCTTTTATTCACTTTACAGTAACATTTGGATGCAGTCTGGGTTTTTTTTTCTGGGATTGCTGTTGGGTTTGTTTTGAATGAAATGGCAAACCTTTGAGTTTTATCAGTTTTTTCGTTACTTGTGCTTTTAAGTTATTTCTTGTTTTCACCTCCCCTACTGTGATTTAATGCATTCCTTGTCAACTCTAATTATGTCATTTAAGACCATGAAATGACTTTGTTTTGTCAAGTTCAGTCCTGTCTGAAAACATGATCTTAATTATTTGTTTGTCTCTTTAATGGGCTGCTCTTATTCAGATAAGCCAATGTGCTGGCAGAAGGTACATCTCTTGTGTGCATGTGTGTGTGTTAGTGTGTGTGTGTGTGTGAGTACGTGAGCGAGAGAGAGAGAGATTAGCTGAATGAATATCCTCGTTTTATGTGTAGGTGTAAGAGAATTGCAGATTTTTGAAACACCTTATGCAACCAAAGTGCAGCAGATGTGTCTAATGTGGAAATTATTTATTTTAAGAATGTTCTTACAAAGTCAGTAAGTCATCAGAAATATTTTCATAAGGAGGTGGGCTAATACATTTTTGGATTACTTCATTACTGCAGTTTTTTTCTAAAATTGTCTCATGACACATTTGCAGTGTGAATGTTAATCTTTTTTTTTTTTTATAACAACCTGCAGTATAATCATTGATAATGATGTTTTCCCATTTTCCTGTAGCTTTGACATCATCAAATAGAGGTTTGCCATATCTTTGAAGTGAACTGATAATATTTGTCTGCAACTGTAATACGCAGACACCAAGGGCAGATCCTTCCACATGAAAAGAATGTACTTTAAATGTTGCCGTTTGTCGTAACAGTGTAATGTGACCTCACACCCACAGTCACTGTTGGTCTGATATGTAAATAAGTTGAATGAGTGACTGTGTTTTTATTGTTTTTTTTTTTCCTTCTCTTTCTTCCTGTCTAATGGGGTTTATATGATGGGACCTGACAATATAATTACAGTTCATAAGCATAAGCTTAATGCGTCTTAATGATACATTAAGGTTCTCACTTTAATTCTCACTCGTACATCACCGCAGATCTTGATGAGTTTCTGTGTCTGAGATGATTATTAACGTATATTGTTTACATGGTGTCGTTTATGATGATTCCTCTGGTTTATTTGTATATTTTAGATTTGCAGCCACACAAAGGAAATCGGATGACTACACTACGCCTTCAGACTTCTTACTCTGGTGAACCATTATACTCATAAACGTACTTGAACTTTTTGTTGTTTGTTTTAAACAGTATCATGGTGTACATCCTGGTTCTTCACTCACTGACCAGCACTTGTGTGTTACTATGTAATCATTTTTTTGTTGTTGTTGTTTTCGGAGGTGGGGTGTCTTAATACTGGAGTTTTGATTTATTTATTTATTTGCTTTGACAAATTCATTTTTATGTAATTTCATAAAGCTTTGAGTCCTGCTTCACCTTAACAAGGCTTATGATCATTATCATACCCAGGAAGGCTGAAAACCTTACCGAGGACAATCACAGTGAAAATATGCAGAACTCCTTCAAGACAGAAAGACAAAGGCTCTGAGCGTCCACGCTTTTTATTTTAATCCGTGCTCCATTTGAAGATTTTCATGGAAATGCACGATTTGTTCATTTAAAAAAATTATCCCTAACTTTTATCATGCTAAACAACAAAGTTTTATTTAGGAGAAAATATTAATTAGCCTGTCGTCTACATTACTCTGCTCACGCTTTCATTTTGAGCACAAGTTCGACTCAAAGGCTTTAAGTTCTCTTTTAAGTCTCCTGCTGTGATTAATGTTTGAAAAGTTCTGTGGGTGTATCTGAACTTGTGTGACGCTAAGAACTCGGTACTGTCTGAATTTCATCCTCTAAGATCTGTTTGACACTTTTTTTTCTCTCTTCACTTCGTGTCTCACATCATAGAAAGTCATCATGCTTCTCTTACACATGTTAAATTCTAATTCACATCTTATTCTGAAGCTGCAGAGGATTTTTTTCTTGTTTTGTTTTATATTTTCTCAGCATGCCAGCTTGGTTTCCTTTTTTCTTTTTTTTTTTTTATCTCTGTTGAAGTTTATCAGTGTGAGTGGGTCTAATTTTACATGGGTATTGAATCAAATGTGTGCCACTGACTTCATCTGTGAGTTAAAAGAGCCCCCTGCTGGATACATATTTATTTTGTCGTTGCTTGTAATGTGAATGGAAAACAATCTTTCTTTGGGTTATAGGCTTCATAAAATCCTTTCTTTCTCTTGGCCTCTGTCCTTTCATCACCCTAATTTTCATATTCCACTTAATGGGTTCCCCTTGAAGACAATAACGCCGACCTTGACCAAATTCAAATGAGACAGCATCAGCAAACTAATGGGATCTGAACTTTTTTGGCGCACTGATGAGAGACCAGCTCTCTGCATATATTGAATTTAGCCAGAATTGATATTAATGTGCATTAGTTTGTGACTTCAATTTAGCTAAACAGTATGATAACTAGAGAGAACAAAAAGGAAATAATAAAAAAAGGCCCCTGATGTCACAGCCCACTTCACTGGCAATTTGGTGCCAGCCATTTCACAGCTCTCCAAGTTAAAATCCATTTATTCTAAGTGGAGAATGTCAGATGAAAGAAAACTGTAAAGGATTGAGGTGTTGCAGGTTGAAGCATTCTTCAGATGAAATGCTGTTTTACTTGTAAAGATATGCTTGTCAGCTGATGCAAAATTCACTTAAAACAACGACATTAGTTTTATACATCCCCATCTTTCACTTGCGCTTATTGTTTCTGTAGTAATGTAACCTGATCCTGTTGCCACATATAATCTAATCTTGTAAATAAGCTTGTAATGAGGGGGAATATGGATCAGCCTCTCAGCATGGTCCCTTGGATTAAAAAATGTCTGCCTGCTGCTCTCACTCTTAACTCATCTCTGCTCCTCTACAAGCTCATATTGTGCCGAGTGACTTTACTGTGTGTTTTTAAAAGTCTTTGTTTCGTTGAATATCTACCTCAGTCTTGGTTTACCACATGTCTACATCAGTAACTATTTAACACTTTACTGTTGCCTTTCACTGAAAAAGCAATTGAAACCTCATGTGTGCGTATCAAGGGATGCGCCGCAGTCCCTAGGTGTTGAGTATCAGTGGGTTTACTGAGCTGTTGCTGGAGAGCCAAGGGCAGTAATGATCCAGTGTGTATGTGGTTACCAGGTATCAGAGGTTATATTTTACACTTTTCATTGTGACATCTTTTATCTACACTGATTAATGGCACCTGCCTTACACGTGTGCAATAAATGTTATTCAGTGCTTTATTTCTTGTCTTCCTGTGTTTTTTAAGCTCTAACATTGCTAAGATTACATTTATTCCTTTACGTTTAAAAATATATATAGTCTGCATTAACAGTAACACTATGTAACTGTTTTACCTTAAATGATGAATATGTTTCACTCTAACAGGGGAAAATGGCATCCTTTTGGTTGTGACACAATTTTGGTGGCAACATCTCTGCCCAGCTATGAAGCTAGCAAACTAACTGTTCCTAATAAAGTCAGAGGCATAGAAGATACTGTATGTTATCAGAGAAAGAGGGGCTGAGCAAAAGGCCAGACAAAGGTCAATCTTAGACTGGCTTTAACATTGGCAAGAGCTAGTAACTAGCAAGTTATGTCTGCACTGGGTCAGACTGTCAACAAATGCATGTGTGTCTCTTTGTGAGTGGGGCTCATTTCATGCCCTTTGTGACTTGTATTCATGACAGAACTGTTAAGTAGACTTTAAGTAGGCCTTTAAGAGGTGGTGTTACTACTTGAAAAACTCAGTTTCCCCTGGCAGACACTCCCCAACCTTTGAATGGAATAGCCATAAAACAAAAAAACTTTTGTTTCATTCAGAACAGATTTTGTACCCACCTAAGAGACGTGATATCTTAGAGTTTCAAAGCTCATGTTTGACCCTATAAACAGCAGGTGAAACTGTAAACTCCACTATAAAGTCCATTTAGTAGCTGTTCTTGAACATTAACTCACATCACATCATCGATAAGATTATGTAAATAAGAAGTGGTCGAAGAGCTCAGATGCACATTTTCATGACAATTGGCCTCATGTGCTGATGAAGATCATGAGATATGACAGAGAGGTACAGAACACCTACTAAACAGACTCTGAGGTGAGGCTGTTCTTTAGAAACAATTGAGAACACTGATTTGACATAATTTCCTGATTTTACAGTCATCAAAAGACACATCATCACAGACTGATACCGGAGTAGAGAATAAATTAAACACTGCATGTGTTGTTTTCTTTATTTCTTCCATGACTGAGGGTTTCCCTCATTCCTAGAATATATGTCCATGTAAGCACAGCTGCACTCTGTTGTCATTCTGTACAATGAGACAAAAATCTCACATCAGGTTTTTTTTGTAGGAAATATAATTAACCACAATTCAAACATTTTTTTTTTTTTACAGATTTACAACATAAACGGAAGTCAGTGTGACTTGATGACATTTTCATCCTCTCTCCTTTTTATTTTTAACTGCTGGGCTGAGAGGACAGTCGGACATGCAGGCTCTCAGAAGCTGGATCGCTGATACATAAACACATACAGAGCATAATACCTGAAAAAAAGGCCCTTAAACCAAACAAGATCCTGATCCTTATCTGCTCCGGGTGATTGTCTGAAACGCTCTGTGAGAAATTTGGAGGAGTTTTTATGTGAGAAAACAGTGTGAGTGGAGAACAGGAGAAGAAAAAGCAGACAGAGGTACAAGGAGAGTGGGGTAAACAAACATTTATGGTCATTTCATCTCGTCTCAGAAATGTGATCACACTGTCCTCAATATATCAAAACATCTCTTGGGTAGAAAAACACACCAGAAGGAGCTAGATTTTTACAGCACATAAAAAACAATGTTTTGTGTGAGTGTGTGTTTCTGTTTTGTTTTTTTACTGTTGGCTCCCTCTGCTGAAGACGTGGCTGGCACAAGAGATGCACACAAGACTAGAGGTTAATGGATGGAAGGCACCACACCAACCAGGGGAGGAAGGTGTGAAAAATGTTGTGTGCTCAGGGGAGATAATCCACCAGTCTTTCTGTCTCTGCCAGAGTGGCTCTTAGTTCCCTGCGGGTCCCTTCACATCCAGAGACTGCTGGGCGGCCCCTGGCTGGAGGTTGCAGGCTGATGGGTCACAGTAACCATTAGGACCGGCTGCACCGGGGGGCCCAGGCACACCGGGCTGTCCAGGAACACCCGGAGGTCCCCTCTGCCCGTCGCGACCGTCCCGACCGTAGCCAGGTTTGCCTGGCTCACCTGTGATAACAAAATGCATTTTGATGATGCCATTCGCTGGATTATGGCTGGTCTGTCTTAACACAGCAGTCACACGCTCTTTTATGCAGTGAGAGAGGTTGTGGTTGCTGTGATCATTCTTCCTGTTCATACTGGTCTTCAGGAGATTCCCTGCTAACTCAGTGACAGTGTCAAGTTGAAGGAACTGGAGCACGAATTCAACAAACACGAGGGTGTGTGGATTTTCTTCTCTTAAAGCAACAAAAAAGATTTTCATTGTACATACAGGAACATCAGTATTGTTTAGATTTACTCATTTACTCACCGGGAAGTCCAGGAGGTCCTGGCTGACCTTTAGGTCCTCGTAGAGTGGGCCCCCTGGAGCCTCTGTCTCCCATCTCACCTGTAACAGGTATTATGTAACAAAGATGTTAGTGATCAAACATCACACACTGACAATGTGGCATTTTCTCACCAGCCTAAGCAGCTGTATTACCTTTGGGTCCTTTCACTCCTAAAGGTCCTGGTGGCCCTTTGAGTCCTGGAAGTCCTCTTGCTCCAGCCTGGCCAGGGAATCCATTGTCTCCTGGTGGCCCAGGAGGCCCTGGAGGTCCAGGTTTTCCAGGTAAACCAGCCACACCGGACTCTGGCCGCCTTAAACTAGCTGCTAACTGGGCCAGCTGTTCTGTTGGAGCACAGCAGAAGGAAAAAAAAACAAAAAACATGATGAAACACATCAATTGTTTCTTAACAGTTGTAGCAGAGTGTTATAAAGGGATTTTTTTTTTAAATGTAACACTTTGTAATAAATCACGCCATGGTTTATGACAGCTGGAGGAGATGGTCCAGCAGCGTTTGTACATGAGTTCAAGAGTGAAGCAGAGCGAGGTGAAACCGTGGTCACGATATCCCTCGAGCTTCGCCTGTTTTCCAACCTTTTTCCGTAGAACCCCAGTAAATTGAGCAGAAAGAAGATAATACTCTTTATTTCAAGCAATCAGTGACAGAAAATGTATGTTCATGGTGCAAAGGATCTAATATTAATCTCCTGTGGCTCCTTGCTGCATGGTACTTTGCACTTTAGATTCCAGTTTCCTGGCTTGCTGATGAAAATTCATGCCGTGGCTGTTCAACTGCTCTTTTTTTTTCCAAGATTTCCTTTCCAAGCAGACTCTTTGCTTGGAGCAGGGGAGTGCAGGTCTGCTGGAGGTGAAATTAATTTTTTAGCACATGGGGGTATAAAAAAGGCATGAGTGTAGGAGATGAGTTGTGAAGACGTAGGAGCAGAAGAATGAAGAGAACAGAGGTCGTGACTTCAGTGAAACATTTCTACAGCTTGGGGGAAGGGATTTTTTCATCCATCAAATAAACAAAGGCTGAAGCTTATTTCATGTTTTGGTTATGAGACTTTCCCTTTTTGAACTTCAGAGTATTCGGTAACCGGCCAGATCAATGAAACAGCAGAGGGGCGGATCCACGTGTGGTTGTGTAATGAGACATTCTGGGACAGATTAAAGTCAAGAAATGAGGCACAAAGGGACGATAAATGGGGTCAAAGTCCTATATTTCTTACCTTGCATGACTCGCATGCAAACTTGTTTGATGTGCTGATCACTTGGCTCTTTACCCTGGAAAGAAAAAGATGACTTAATAGATTTCATTACAGTGTCTGAAACATTTATGTCAAAGCAGCACTGTTTTCAAGTGGAGGCGGCGCTGAGTGCTTTGACTGCAGGTGGAGGACAACAACTTAAAAAACTACAAACTTCTGCTGCGTTTTGTACATATTACAACGACACAGGTGTTACATCCGAGCCGGGATTTCACAGATCGTCCTTGAGGACCATGTACATTTACTACAGTGATGTCAGGGAGCCTGTGAGGCTGGAGCAAGTGGGAATTCAGTTGCTGCGCTGAAGTCTTTGGTGAGTGTAAAAGTTTTGAATTCCCAACAAGACAACATTTTTAGGGCATCTTGCTCCTGTGTTTTGATTAATTCCCTGCTGCTGAAAGAAAAAAATAGGGGTTTAGAGTTTTGGAGTTTATTTGCATGAGTTAAAAATATAAGAAGGACAAAGATAAAAGTGTGTAGGAAGAAGCGTCCCGCCCAGAGGGACTTCATAATGGCCTCTACCTACGTTTTTTTCAAGTATGTTCTGTAGAGTTTAAGAAGGAAGAACTTCCAAAAATGAGTCCCCCCCCTGTATCCACTTGACCAGAATTTGTTATAAATTTTAGATAAGGAATAAGTATTAGATGGATCTAGTGATGCAGAAACTCATTACATGATGACCTACTGCCTCTACTGACCTCGAAGAGACAATGACACCATATTAGGAGTGATTATGGAAAATCACAACTGCTAAAGTTCAGTTCTCATAAAAATCACCATTTCCATTTAAATCTATGCACTAAATAAAATGTTGAGGCCTGAGAGTTTGTTTAGCAACACTTGTTGTGTGACTTGTCTCCCTCTCACTCTGCACAGAGGGTTTTCTTGACACTCTTTCTTTACACTCTTGACTTGACGTGACCTACCGCAGGTCCCTGGGTACCTCTGACTCCAGGTGGGCCCCTGTTTCCCTGCATGCCCCGGGGTCCAGGTGAGCCAGGTGGCCCCTCGATGCCAGGCTGGCCTCGACTTCCTTCAGGACCTCTTTTGCCGGGTTCGCCAGGGTTACCAACCTTAATAAAAAATAAGACGCCAGGGCAGAGAGAACATTATAATACAATGTTACAAATAAAAACATTAGGGGTGCCATGTTACAGTAATCTGTTTAAACTCACATCTCCTTTAGCTCCAGGTTCTCCTGCTTCACCCTATGACAATCAAACAGACACATTTGTACTGTGGTGAGATGCTGTTGTGAATTGGATTGTTGAGTCATTACAATATGTTAAAAGAACAATGCTGGTCTAACAACTTACAATTTCTCCTTTGTCGCCAGGGTTTCCCTCATCACCTTGTTCTCCCTGTGAAAACACAGTATAAATGATTTACAAAAGCAACATGCCCTTTTATTTCAATGCAGCACAACCATTAAAGCAGAACTACTTCGTATCTGGATTCCATACCTGCTCTCCTTTGGGTCCTGGCTCTCCACGATCTCCCTGTAATAAAGACAAAGGAAAATGTGCTCATTAACTTAACGGTCTGTCCACGCTACAGAGAGATAATCATCTATCTGTTGTTGATGATTAATCTTCTCCTACTGTTCAAGACAACAGCCCTGAACTTTGAAAAAAGAAAAAAGGTGTCTGAGTGTCTGAGTGTCGTGTCTGCGGTTTCTTACCCGCTCTCCTTTCACCCCAGGGAGGCCAGGAGGACCAGGGAGGCCAGGAAGTCCAGGGTCACCTTTGGGTCCCTGTAACAAGGGATTAGTGAGTAGAAACATCCAAGTAGGGTTACATAAAAGATACTGACTGACTGACTAAAAAGACTAAACGATGCACTTCAGCTCAGTTTATATAACACCTGTTGGCAGATATCAACCATTAAAATGAATATCTTCAGACTAAAAGTGAAGATGCATTGTGCAATGGGGTCCATCCACACAGTGTGCTCCTGGAAGCTTAGCATTGCTATGTTTGTGTGTGCCATTCCCCTCTTTGATCACTGGCCGACTGTCTCAGGAATGCCAGGAGAACAGAGGGCTCATTCAGTCTGCTGCTCTCTAGTCTCCCCTTACTGTGAAAATAGACCCCATGTGAGATCCCGGCTCGGTGTATTCTCTGAGACATTCCAGTGAAACAACAGCCAAGACTGCACACACTGAGTCTGCAGCCACTCTCAGCTTCTCCTATTCAAAGTATCACAAATATTGCGTGCCTCTGGATAAAAACAAGCTACATTTGTAGAATAGAAATTAATTACTTAAAATTGAATTGTTTGCATGTGTTTACAACTTACTCTGGCACCTGGCTTGCCAGCTGGACCTGTAGGACCTTGCTCTCCTATACTTCCCTGTAGAGAAGAAGAAATGATTAGAAAGAAGAGGATTTAATTCAATTTTCAAATAAAATGAGCGAGATAAAGACAGTGGAGATTCAGCTGCAACATAATACTTACAGGTTCACCAATGGGTCCGACAGGTCCCACTTCCCCCTGCTCTCCACGCTCACCCTGTCAGTGAAACAACACATAAGCACGGCCATGGTGACAAGGATCAGGGCAGCGTCTCAACAGCCTGTCTGCTGCTTGTACTTACTGTTTTACCCGCAGGTCCCATTGTTCCAGGAAGGCCTGGTTGACCAGAATCGCCCTGCACAGACACAGCCAATATATCAGAGTCTGACAATACAAGAGCAAAAAAAATAACACTGAATTCAAGATACAACATTTAATATTTACTAAATGAACAAACAAACAACCTTAGGGCCACTCTGGCCTTTTTGTCCAGGTGCACCAGGCAAACCCTGAAAAAACAGAACACATCTTGAAAAGATACAACAAGGAGAACAAGTTCACACAACAAGAGGGAGAAATATTTCCACCAGCAACCAAGCAAATGTTATTCTTGTGAGGCAATTCACCTCCCAGTAAGAGGAGGGTCAGCTTAGTGGAAAAATATATATATAACCTTTTAACCTAAATAAGATTAAGCTGGAAAAAAGTGATCTTTGTGTTTAAATCAGGTGATGACTTTAACCCCGACAAAACCTACTGATTAAAACTAACTGCTGCCACCATCAGAGTGTTCATGTTTGCCAATTGATTCTCATTAGTACCTTTCATTAGACTAATCACAGATTAGAGGGCTGGTAAAGCTTTATGCCTGAGGATGGGGTAAACAGTGGCTCACAGCACAGCCTGTTGCATGTGTTCAACATCACAGCAGGGTGGGATTCAAATAGTATTTGTGCAAAAAGCCAGGTTTGCTTTCATATCACTCCTTTGACTGCTGCTATTTGCTGCAGGAGTGCACAATACAGAAGGTATTGTGATGCTGTGGTGCTTTAAATGACTCCTGGGGGGGGGGGGTACTCGGGTGCATCCAATCAGAGTCAGTCTTGACAGTTTGGGTTAAAGGTCATACTCACAGGAAGCCCCTGAAGTCCAACCTCTCCAGGAACACCTGCCTTCCCAATGCTTCCCTGCAGGGAGACAGTGAGAAGCTGAAGCTGAAATTGCTCCTAACAGCAGAATAGCCAAGCCATGTTTTCTTTTCAATAGAAGTAAAACAATTTGTCATAAAAATAAAACATAAAAATAAAATTAAATCTTGGATTAATATGAATAAGTAAAATTAATGCTCTACCTTTGCTCCGGGCATCCCAGGAATACCTTCGTGGCCATCCACACCCGGTAAGCCCTGGTGATCAAAAGTTATTTGCACAAAATCTATCTGGAAAACATTTTCATTCAAGTCAAGTCATTGAGCAGACACTCACAGCTTCCCCCTTGGGACCAGGCAGGCCTGTGATTCCTCTTGCTCCTTGAACACCCTGAGCAACACAGCAACATTACAGTTGGTACAGTTGGTCCATTTATAACAGCTGCAGAAAACACTTAAAATTTTTGACCTTTGAAAATGTTCATGTCCATGATGAGGAGGTGTGTCCACTAACCGTTTCACCTCTAGGCCCTGGCTCGCCCATTACACCTCTCTGGCCTAGATCCCCCTGTAATGATGCAGCGGATCGTACATGACTCATAGAGACCATTATTTTGCTTTAAAAACAAAAGCATTTATATAGTGGCACAAACTTACATTCGCTCCTGCAACACCCTGGGGACCAGGCTCTCCATCAGGACCTCGAGCTCCCTGCCAGAGAATAATGTTAGTACTAGTTTAATGATTTTTTTAAATGATTTTACATACAACAGTAGTTAGTTGTAATTCAGGAAGAATTTTAAGTATAAAAGGGCCACTTAGGGATTAAAAACCATAAACAGCCTTACCATCTCTCCTTTGGAACCCATCATTCCCATGGCTCCACGAAGTCCCTGAGGGCCCTGAAGTAACAACAGAGCCAGCAGGTGCCTCAGTGAGTAGGGAAACAAGACCAAAGAGCGAGACCAAACTGTAACACGAAGGAGTCTAAATGATTAGCTAATAAAAACAGCGTCTGACCGTTGGTCCTTGGGATCCGACCTCTCCTGGACTTCCCTGGTCTCCCTCCTCACCCTGACAGAAGAGAAAACAACAGAGGTCAATGGGATCAAACACTTCACAGCATGTTTGACTACATTATAAAAGTGAAACTAAATCCTCACACATGATTCATCAGTACATCTATTTCTTTCTCTTTCCCAAAGACTAACTGGCAGGCTGCTCCAATCCACTGTGCGTTGAATAGAGAATGAGACAGCCAGTCTGAGATGTGTTTAATACCCACTTCTTAATGGATTGCAGGGAGAAAGGAGAGGGGGGGCAAAAGCAGACAATTTAACTCCAAATTACTGTTCCCCTGCTTTGCAAATTACAAATAATTTATATGCTGACTCTGTGGTAGACCTGAGGAGGCACATCCATTAAGATAAATCACAGTCTGGGTCTGAGGCTGTGCACATTTTCTGTTGTTAAAAAGGCAACTTCTCAGTTTAATTATGTGTATGGGAACTGGCTATTAAGACATGTAAACAATAGATAGCTGTTCATCGAGTGGAAGACAAACACGCAGGTCAAACAGGTCGGCATTTGTTTACATCACACAGCAACAGAGAAATGAGAAAATTAAGAAATGATTTCTTGAATCTGATTATCTGATACTCATAAGATGCACCTTGGTCTAATGGAGGCAGCGTTTTCAGTCTCTCAGAGCAATCCAGACTCTTGAATGATTCAGAGAAATATCCTCAATGTCTGGTGGTTTTATGAAAAAGTAAATAAATAAATAAGAGGTTGTGTTTATTTATTCATTTGGTTGCGGCAATATTGTTTTATGTAATATGTAGTACAGTAATATGAAGTGAGGTACTGCGTGAGCCGCGCAATGTAGACCTACAGCCATGCGCCAGTGAGCAATCATCCGAATACATACTTATGTTATATTTCAATTCTTCTTCTTTTTCAATATGTGAAATAACAGACTCTCATCCCCAGCATAACATCTGGTAGTTTTTTTCCATTGTAAACCGTAAACGTCTTTATGTGTGTGAATTTTGTGAATGGAAAAGAGACAAAAAGAAGCTCAAATGAAACTTTCAGCGAAGGAGAAAATCATTCTCTGGGACGGAGCGCAGACTGACAGTAAATCATATCCTGGCACAGGGGGTGATAAAGGGAGATAGGCCCAGACTCATTTCCATTTATATAGTGCATGGACACATTACGGGGAGAGGGTAGTTGTGCTTGAACATCATTTCAAATAAATCATCCTCCGTGCATTACAAGGAGTCAGAGGCATTACACACAGGCATGTATCACTCCCTCTTGAAATTGAGCAGCACAAATAATACTTGTCTCAAAGGTGCTGGGAATCACTTCTTTACATTTATGTCGGGGATAATTTTTATCTAATGTGGTGCGCTGGCGTGGTGTGTGTGACAGTTGTGGTATTTTTAAGTAACTATTTGTGCAGGTTTGCGTCAGTATAAATTCACTGGGTTGATCTAGAGAACGTAACATTTCATGTCAGACCAGAAGTATTTGACATACTTCGGCCTGGATGGAGCATATTTTACCTTGTGTCCTTGTTTCCCAGGTTCTCCTGCTTCACCTTTCACACCTTTGTGGCCCTGGAAACGTACAGAGAATAAAAGAAGCGGCAGTTAAATATACAGCTTTATGTTTGAAGACACTAACGTGATTTAAGAGCAACACAAAACACCTCAACTGTGTGACTCACCTTCATGCCAGGGAGGCCAGGATGTCCAGAGGTCCCAGGTGGACAAGCATTTGGACACTATACAACAAAAAAAATTGGAACATAAAAATTGGAAAATACACTGACAGATATTTTTTGATAGAAAATATCCTCAAAAAACAAAGTTTTACCAGGTCGGTGCTGCCAAGCATTCCAGCTGCACCCTGAAATTGAGAGGGAAAACAAGTCAGCACGTTTGTATTGTGAGCTATGGACACCATGAAGGCTCCAAGGAACTTGTAAATCACTAGAGGAAGGACGGCAGCGTGCACAAGTGGCATCACCAACAAGGCCAAATTAATTTCATGCTACTATCGTGATCCTCCCCTTGTTAAATGTAACAGTCAAATGGATTCATTGGCTAGTCTTCGGAGATGTCACTTACTCTGGGTCCTGTTGGTCCACGAGGTCCCTGTGGTCCTCTCACACCTATGGCCCCCTGTGGGAAGAGACATAAAATGTGTTTAAAAAAAAAAAAAAGAAAACTCATCTTGCAACAGAATAATACAATAAAGGTTTGCACCAAAGCATTGAACCAAACGTGGAGCCATTCACTTACTAGGAGCCTACAAATGTAAAAGTAGTTTTCTACACCATTACAATTGTAATGTTTAATTTGTAAAAAAAAAAAAAAAAAAAAAAAAAAAAAGGAGAAAAGAAAGACAGAAAAAACTGTTGTAAATGGACAATCTTTACTTTCCAGTTATAGGTGATGATATTTATTTATGACATTTATCTCACATCCATTAGTAGACATGATGAAGTGTGCAGAACACAGAAACTATATTTGTATATTCATAATAACTGGTAGGAAATCCAGTGTCTGGTGGCAGATACAGGCAACTATGGCCAAAGGGCAAAACTATAATGAAAATAAGTCAAATATGAATCTTAACTAGAAAGTAGAGATCAAGTCTGGGAAATGAAATATACCCATAAAAATGACTTTTGAGGCGATACAGTCAGATGAAGTTCTGAATATTTTATATGAGGTGTTGATTTTTTTCACCTTAAATCAAATTTTAAGCTCTCTTAGAGTATGTGAGACGGGCTAAAAATACTGGATCTACGTGTTCAGCCTGTTTCACTGTAAAGTTGGTGAGGTACAGAACTTTACAGACTGGTACCATCATCAGTATATGGTGCATGTGTTGGTTTGATATATATGTTTTATACACATGTGTAGGAATAGATTTGTAAGGGTTCAGGGCCTCACTTTCAGTTCACTGACACAGATACATTGTGTTTACACAAATCAAATGATGTCATCGTAAAGATGGAGGATGCTCTAAGTCATCTGTGGACAGGTTGCAGTGAATGAGGCTGCACCTACATGAAGTCATTTTAACTTCAGCCCTGGACTGACTCTCACTCCTGAAGATAAACACATCTGTTCTCTCACCGGCTGGTGGTATCATACCGCCACCTAAGTGCAAATGAGGACGGTACTTGGTGTGGACATGTATTTTCTAATATGAAATTCGACTTAAAAAAAGGTAACAATCTATTAATTAGCCTCTACTCACAAGTAGTCCGCCTTTCCCCACTTCACCTGGAAGCCCTCCAGGCCCGGGTGGTCCCTGTACAAAGTCACAATTCATGTCTTCAATACTAACACAGCTTTGATAAATATAATATAATGTAAGGTCTGGTATTGATTGTGTGGATGTGAGTATCAACACATGACTTACAGGGGGTCCATCTGGCCCAACACCCTAAAGAAAGACATACACAGTATAATTTAGTATGAAATATATATAAAGATTTTCCATATTAGTGTTTGATGTGCTGACAGGTTTACTAGGATATGCTACTCACAGCTGCCCCACGAGGTCCAGGTTTTCCAGGTTCGCCCTATCGGATGATGAAAATACATAAGATACACAGACAGACTTTGACAGACAAACACTGAAATACTGTGTTCAGGTGAAACTGAGTTGTGTTAGCCTGCAGACGGTCCAAGTTAACATTCCTTCAGCTCATCACATGACTGAGCTGGGCCCATTTGACCCAGCAATGTTTAGCCTAATGAGGACCAATGCTGGGGCTTCATTCCCCACAGAGATTACACAGAAGACTTGCAGGATTAAGTCTCATTTGTCATGAGGAATTGGTTTATGCACTGCGGCTCTCGCGGCCATGCCAAAAGACTGGACAGCAGCTTGGCACCATTTCACTGACAGTCTCTAAAGCAGGAAAGAAAAGGCTCATTAGTCACTCACTTTCTGTCCGGGTGGACCGTCAGGCCCGGGATCTCCAATAGGGCCAGTCAAACCCTGCAGAGAGGAGATATCAGGCTTAACTAAGACATCATAACAAAGCTCACAGCACTTTAATGTCAATATTTTTAACCATATATTTTAAAAAACATGAGAAAGTTAAAAGAACCTAATCCCTGAGCAGCTAACACTTCCCCCCACCTGTCAATAATTCTGAATTCAGCATCACATCTCCATGATATTACATCATAACACAATCATACTCCAGTGGGAGGAGTTCTATGTATCTACACTATAAATGGGATTAACTTTACTATAACCACCCACTCTTGCGGCACGCACTGCACTGCACTGCTGCTTCATGCTTGTCAGTCACATTGAAATTAAAGAGTCCTCAAGAGTGTGTTCAATTTAACAGACATGCAGGAAAAAGTCAGCAGCAGGGCAGAGGGCAGAGCTCCCAGAGTGCAAACCAAGCAGAGAGCAGCATTCCTCTGGCTCATTTCAAACAAGCCCATTGAAAGAAATCATTCCACACTGTTTTGAGGATTCTCAACAGGAGACACCAACAGTGGCTGGCCAACAAAGCTGCTATTGTTTCAGACTCCTGGTAGATGCAGCGAGCCACAACACTCAATCATAATACACTACACAAATATATTTTATAATAGTTCATACAACATGTTCTGAAGGGGTTTTGTAATAAACTGATACATTATCCACCTAAACATTTAAGGTGGACTAAAGTAATTTAAAGCCAGGTTATCATCAGCACCAGTGTTATGTTAGGATGTTTTCCTAACCTTCCTTTAACCCTGAAAGGAGCCAAAGTTAATTACACTCAGCTCCTGGTTTACCCTGTTACAAAGGAAATTTGGATTTGCTCATCCTGTTTAATAAATTCCTTACATTCCCTTCTACATCTGACATTTCATTGGTCACTCGAAAGTAATAAGCATGTATATAACCTATGAGGTGGGAGGATCACACTTTGTAGTTCCACCCCTCAGCTGAGGTGAGGTTTCACTGTGTTCAGAAATGAAGCTCCAGACACTAAATACATAAAATATCTAAAACAGAGGACTCACGTCGTTTCCAGGAATTCCAGGTAATCCTGAAGAGCCAGGTTTGCCTGCATCTCCATCGGGCCCCTACAAACAAAGGGCCCCACATGCACACCACACACACGCATTCAACGGAAATGCAAAGCAATGCCATACATCATTTGAATTTTGTATTAAAAATGTTATAATTACAGGAGGACCATCCTCGCCATCTGCTCCCCTCTCCCCCTGCAACACAAGAGATCAGAGGCTTTCAGGAGAGGAGATAGTGAACCACTGACAAAGCATCTGCCACATTATATAGACCATGTTAGAGAGCTAAGAGCACTTACAGCAACGCCATTAACTCCGGGGACACCTGCAGGTCCAGGAGGGCCAGAAGGTGCATCAGTCCTCTGAGTAAAACAATAATCATACAATAATAAAACAGCGGCTTAAATTTTTGAAGGCTATCCTTCTAGTTTTTGTTATTTCTTATCCAGACATACTGCTCCACAGACAATATGAAAAAAACCACAGCAGGTGCACCACCTTATTCTAAGTTGCCAGAAGACAACCCGTCTCCTGGATACACTGAAATAGTTTACAGCCTGTAGAGATTATTTCTGCTTGCAGAAATAAGTCAGCAATAGATAGTGTTTTGTAAAGGTTTGGCTTTAAAAGGCAAACTCCAGACAAAAAGTGGTGCATCTCACTTTTTCCCCCCAGACAGTCCAATAAATGTACTAAATAAAACAACTCCAACATTTTACCACAGCTATAAATGGATTGTGTTACTCAGGAGATCACTCACCTGCACCTCTGTCACAGCAGTCTATAGAGACAAATAGAGAGAGTACAAACAGAGAGAGTGGGAAACATAAGTCTTACTTGAGCGGAGCAAATAAGGACAAGCTGCAGGAGCAGCAGCAGAAGTGGCCCTCTAACGCTGGGGGCCCGAGCCATGATCTCCCCGTGGGCAGGAAAGGTTAAAAGTTGTAGTCCTTTCTCTGGGAATTGTTGGGCTGAGGGAGCCCCCGACAAAACAACCCAACTGAATCCCCTCCAGCTATCTAGACCGTCCGAGGTCCCATCGCCATCAGGGGCTCATGTTTATTCATACAATGCCCGGTTACAGGAAGCGATTGGAGGGTTTGCAGAGGGGACAGCGCGGGGAGGGGCCACACCTCGGACGCCACCAATGGGCAGGATCAGCGGGTCATTTAACTTATACGACCCCAGTGTTTTTATTAACATGTCTTCTCTGGTGTGACAAATCGAAGTTTGCTCTCTGCTGAGAGGATAACATGGGGAAAGTGGAGCCAAAGACGCAAAGATCAGATTTTTACGCACAGCACGTGGAGCGCTGCGTGATCTTATCTCTCTCTATTGAAAGCACCTTTGGCTCCTCTGAATCTCATTAACTCATGGCCCGATTCCTCCAACTGAACACTCGGGTTATAGTTCATCACAGCTTTCATTCTTACCGATGTCCTGGCCGGGAGGTCATAACAAGCTTCAGTCCTGGCGCGCGTCACGTCGCAGTGAATCAGCATCGACTCCAGTTCAAACTTCATGCATAAACAAAAGGAAAGAAGACTTAAGCGTAATGTCGCTACAGATAACCAAACACAGTGTAGCTCCTCAGTGTTACACCTCAACAGCCATGTACCTGCAGCATTTTTGCAGCATGCGAGAAAAGAACGAAATAAGTTAGAAACAGTGTGGGACTTATTTTGTCATGACTATGGGTATAGGGGTTATCTGTTATCGCGGGATCTGAGTGGTGCACAATACAGGGGCATATGCAGAGTCTTTGGGAACCGTACACCTGAGCTGCATGGCGTGGCAGCCCTCTGCAGGATGCTTTAGCCTGTGCACGGCTCATAGGTTTATTCTTCACCACAGCCTGCAACAAATTCCACATATTTGTCGGCGAAGCACAGAATGGGCTGACAACTGACGTGTACTGTACTAGAAGCAGTGGTGGACATTGTCAGAGACCATTCAAACAGGTTAGTGAGAAAACACTGCAGGGATTCCAGGGATTTTACATGTCTGCAGAGGAGACCGTGGAGTTAAAGCCCAGGAAACTGATGGAAAACTACCATGTAAAGTGGCATATGAGGGAGGTAAGGTTACTTTAATGTAAAAGGATGCAGATACGGCGGTTGGTTTCATCTCAAAATACTAAATGAGGATGTTTACTTTCATGCAAAATAACATAATATGATTTTTAAATGGTAATCTATCATGAACCTGTTATACTGTATGTGGACCAGAAAAACACTAAAACTCAAGCAATTCATTGTTTCAAGAGCTCATTTCATATTTTGCATGCAGCCTGTAGCATCATTTAACTGAATGTACATGCATCATTTAAATTCAGCCTGGATATTTCCACTGGAAATGTAATGAAATAGGCTCTAAAATATGAAGAGGCACAAAATGGAAAAAGTCAAATCATGATACAAGTGTTCCTGCTTTGATGCTTGGGTGAACTTTAGTAATAAGTAGAAACTTTGCAGGTCTTTAAAGCAGCTTTAAAGCACAGGGAGATAACCTACCGGGACTGCCATCACTGGGTTGTCTTTGAGTTTTCCTATCAACGTGAACCCATCCAGACTGACTCTTTGCCGAGGCGGTATGCTCTGAGACCCAACCATGACACAGTCGACCAGAAGGGTGACAGAGTGCCTGCGGACATCCAGCAGGACTTTGTGCCACTGATCATTGAAAAGAGAAGCCTGAGGGCTGAAGACAACAGTCTGCCTCCCACTGCCCAGTGCTGTGAAAGTAAACTCCAGAGACTTCAACTTCCCGTTGAGTCTGACGGCCAGCTGCTCGTTCCCATTCATATCCTGCATTTGCCAGATATTCCAGTTTTTATGGATGGTGCTGCCACTCATGCGCAACACAGCCACATATATGAACTCGTCTGGGAGCCCGAGGGGATAAGCTGATCTGAAACACAGAGGAGGGACTACTGTGAAAACCCCAACATACATTTCCTATTAAGTATCTGTATTCCAATATGGATTGATACTGTGTGCACTGGACACTACTCTTTCATCAGCTTTTGTCAGAGGTAATACATATTCTGTTCTTGCTCCAATCCTGCATGTCCTTATATAACATCTTATATTAATGCAGCCTCATTTTAACCTTCAGTACATAAGGAATGTGGAGTTACATATGACCAATGTTTGATATTCAGGACCATGGACAGGGTAAATGAGGTTATACCAGCTCAACCACTAGGTGTCAGTCTGCACTCACAGAACCCTGCAGCTTACCTTGTGTTGATTCTGAAGTTGAATGCTGGGCCTATTTGATAAGCAACATGCTGAGGAGATGATCCAACAACCCTTTTCACTGTGTCCCTTCTTGCCAGCTCAGCAATGTGGAACTGGGACATAATATAAAATCCTGAGGGCACAGGGACAGAAGAGTGGTTATATATAGAATCATCTCAGAGGTCTGGTAATAGTCCCTCAGGATAGTGAGTTGATCATTTTTCATGGTGAATGACCTCTACTTCATCTTTTAATCTTTATCATTATCTTAAAGCATTCCTAAAACATCTCTATAGAGAGAAAGTGCCCACCCCCCATACACCCATACACTACAGAGTACAGATTCCTTGCGCACATCGTCTTTTTTTTAAATAATTCCACATTCAATAGAGAATGATATTTAATCTGTTACATAACACTAGTATTAAATGTCCAATAAATAAAAATATAAAAAGTAAAAAAGACAAACTATGCTAATTTATTGTGCATCCACCTGGGAAGCGATCCTCCCCAACACTTATCTGAGGGCACATGGACTGCTGCTCCAGATGAATACTAACTTGAGGTGAAAATTGCACAGCTGCAACATGGAAAGAGAGAAAAGCCCAGTTAGGAGTCATATACTGTGTGCATGTGTGTGTGTATGTGTGTGTGTTGTGAGTGAATAAAAGCTCAGTGTTTGGAAAGCTGCACCACTGCCTTGAATAAATATTAGACTGTCTCTCACTGTTTGTGGTTTCCTCTTTAACACTCAAGCTCTAGATTTGCCTGTCTGTGCACATCTGGACAGGAAGTTAAAGGCCTTTATCAAGTTTATATAAGTGGTTCACACATTACGGATGCAGATCAGCACTGCATTAAACATCTAACACTGTTAATGTTAACTGTATTTGTCAAGGCATTATGCTGCAGCATTACCACTGAATGCACATTTCTATACTGCTGCACACCCTAACTTGTAAGTGGCTGTACAAGCCACAGGAAACATGCCATAAAATATAGATAAGGACAGCAGTGTATACAGGCGGAAGATACTGATGTTGAAGTGCTGTGGTCATATGATATACTGATGAATGTCAATTAGCAGATTTTGTCAGCCACAAAAGAGATCTCACTATTAAAGCTCCACTGACTTCGATGTGTATATATAAAGAAAAACTGCACAGTCATTCATTACTGTGTACTAGAAACAGCTTGAACATAGATAAACTGCATGTACAAATGCAAATTAACCACAGTGATGAATATATATATATTATATATAGGCTACAGCTTGTTTAAGGTTGACACTCTCTGCGATTCATCATCCTAGCAGCACTGCTGTTTATGCTTTTGTAATTGTTATCTGTCTGCAGAGGGGTACTTACTCTGAGAATGAATCCCAGTGCAAAGATATTCTGGGATCACATAGCAGCAGCACAATGAGTACAGGAGGATATTCCTGGAATACAATCAGACATCTCGCATCGTAACAAGCACCAATAATTTGCATGATACTGGTAAAATGACAAATGAAATTGCATATGCAGTCAATATTAAGTCAGATATTTACCTTTTGACTCCACCCATTTCATTGCTTGTTCTGGAAATGAAAAGCCACCTGCTGCTGGATGTTTCTCCAGACTGGCTGCCAGGAGAGACCTGTGTATCTGCCCCCTCAGCAGGAATGGAAAATGCCCAGGTCACAGTGAGGGGTCTCTTATAGTCTTCGCTGTTGCTTGACATTTATTTGGGGGAGTGAGTCAACAGCCCCCACAGTGTCAACTCTGCATTCCTCTGAGTTCTCCTGCACCCACCTTAGATTTAATGTTAATCTTTCCTCAAGCATGCAGTCAATGCTGTATGCAATTAGTGAGTCTATTTTCACGATTGTGTAATGTAAGTGATAACAAGTAGGTTATATTAGCTTTGAAAGCATTAATCTTACCCTGTGGTGGCTTTATTTGCCTAGCACTACTGGGCTCTACATTTTCTGTGATCTCTATGGTTGCATGGTATTTGGACAGCATTGTTTCCAGTGCAGTCTGGAAAATCAAGAGACGCTGACTAAGGTGCAATTCAGACTGTTTGCTCGCACAAGCCAAGAAGCAGAAGGCAAATTCATCCTTTTTACATGTATTTTCCATTGTAGTGATAACATCCAGAATCCACAGAAATGCATTGTTGATTACTGGGAAAGCCAGCTTTCATTCTGTCCTCACAGGAAATTTGGTTGCACAGGGATCTGTGTTCAAGAACCAACCACATTTTCTCCTGCTATTTATCACTTGTTTCAAGCAATAAGTTGATTGGTCTCTAGTGGGATCAGTAAGTTGAATTAGACTTATTTCACCCACAACTCACTGCAGAGTTCAGAACTAAAGCATTGTTTACTTTCAAATTGTGCTATTTACAGTAGGTTTGCAAACTCAGGCACAGAGAAGTAGCCTAAATCATGTGTCCACATAGCCTTACCCAGACTATACAAAGAGCCAGCCAAACCTTAGATTGTAGTAATCATATACAATTATAACATGGCATGCATAGTATCACAAGACGTGAATGTATTTTATCAAAACTTAGTGTACAACCATTAAGGATTTTGCATCCTATTCTTTATTGTCCCATTTAGAGGTTGCAACTTTGCATGTGGCGTCAGCTGCGCCTCTGGTATGTGCAGTAACGCGCAGTTAAACGTTCATGAGTGGGCCGCTGGAGCAGCGTCCGTCAGATCCTCAGATTGAGCACAGTTAGCGCGACAGTTAGCAGATACCGCTGCCCGGAGAGATACATGGCCAGTCTCGTTTTTTAGGGCGTCCCACCCGTAACTAGGAAGTGTGGGAGTCAGTGGAATACTGTTTTGTGTCAGCACCACACAGCGAAAAGGACGGGGACTGGAACTGGAGCTAACGTTGGTTAGCTAGCTAATGTTAGCTTACCAGTGCAATGGTGAGTAGCGTAAGCTCGGCTGTGCGGCCAACATTATACCCGGTAACCGAGCAATGGGAGGCTAACGTTACGCTAACTGTTACGATTAGCCAGCTGGCTATCAAGTGAGACATTTTATTTTCGTCGGTCTGTTCAAGTATGCTTCGGTATGTCTTTGGCGGACCGGTTCTCATCTTTATTGGGCCCTTACTGAAATGTTTTGGTAGCTTACCACCTGTAACCCAAAAGGTCTCCTTGCCGAGATTTTGCCCACCAGCTCGGAACCTTTATCACCTCACTCACTGTAATAGAAGCATCCGAACTGTGTCGGTGAGTTGTGACTTAAACAGTGGTGTCTGAACTGTCTCGTTTCACTGTGGGATTTGAACTACTGACCCAAAGGTTCCCTTTTTTTTCTTTAAGAAGAAACAGTGAACCGTAGCCTGCCAAGGCCTTGTCATAATAATTTATAAGACTGTGTGTATTTTACTTTCTCGGAGGTGGGTCATTTGCTCGAAATGTCTTAAGTAGGCTACACTTCCTTAAATTTCCAAGGAAATGTTTCATCTTGCTGTGGCCGTGGCTTGCTGTAAATGATAGGGTTTTTTTTGTATGAACTGTAAGGCTACACACAAACATGTAAGAGAACATCTATCCGGCTGGTTATCCGTTTTATTCACTGTGACATGTCAGCATACCAACCACTTGACGCCGTACTTCACCGTTTATATAAGCCATATCATTAACCTTTATACAAGTACACTGTTAGACCTTCAGAAAAAGCTCTTGGTCAAAGACAGAACCTGATAAACGAGTTTCTCAGACGACCTCTTATCTCAGCATCAGATCTACAGAGACCTGCGATGTTGACCCGGAATGTAAATAGACCATGTTATTTTTGACTACTTCTTCACAGTGTTGTTTCTCTAAACATTTGCATATCTCTACATGAATGGCTATGCACATATCTTCATTTTTTTCTTCCCTCCCCTGATATGGTGTCAGATCTTGCAGCTTAGTTGCAAAGTAAGATCAACAAAGGCAGCTGTCATGGATTTGATATGATAATCTATCTTGGTATAAAATGTAATTGCTCATTTGATTCATATGACTGAACTGTCTGTCAGCTTTGTAATTTGTGTCACTTGTTGGCTATTTCAAAGTCTTTGAAAAGGGAATTAACACCTAAGATAAAGCAGAAATGCTCCAGACATTGCCTAATTCGTTTAGCTTTGTATGTTCCCTGTCTCTGCCTAACTGAAAGCTTACAAAGGTCACTTCTTCTAGGAAGGGAGACATATTTGGATATTAACATAACCTGGTGCTATTTTCTCTGCATCAGGCGTCTGTGTCAGTGAGGTCAAATTCATGGTAGCCTGTTGTGTCTCATATTGGTTTCCACTGACATGAGCACAATGACATGTTGTCTTCCAGTGGATAATTTATTCATTTCATACATGACTAATTTAGGGAGCGTCTGTATGATTGTTTCTGCCAGTTTTATTTGGCCCTTACTACAGCCTAAAACAGCTACAAGACCTTTTATATAATTAAGTCTATATAAATCATGAGCTAAAAATGTACCATGCCAAAGTTGGCTGAGTTTATTTCAAACATTATAAATTGGCAATATTATGTTTCACGCCTATTTATGTGTTGTTATTCATAGTATTTTCCTCTACCCAGTCATAGTAATACTATAATTATCTGAACTGTTCAAATTAGGCCCAAAGGACTGACTGCCTTCTTTACCAAATGTAAGCCTCATACATATGACTCCTGTCGATGTTTTCTTTTTCTGATTATGACTTTACACAGCAAGTAATGTAACAGAGGCTGTCTGGTATTTACCTACATGGCTCTACTCAAAATGCTGTATGAAATACCAAGTGGCTTTCATCCAACTTGTTCTTCAAGAGTTGTGGAGCTTAAAAGACTAATTTGATTACTCTTGGCTACAGGCCTACGGGTGTATCCCAGATGATGTAAGGCACCTCCGCCTGTAGAGACCAAGATGACTGAAGTTCAGGCCACAGTGGAGTTCTCTGTGGAACTCCACAAGTTCTACAATGTGGACCTGTTCCAACGAGGGTGAGTATTATTTCATTGTCTGCACGTACCTAATGTTCTTTTTGGCATGAGTTTCCTGCAGTTGGATGTAAATCATTGCTTAAGCAAAGAACTGAGGTGAAGGAGCTTCTCTTTTCTGAGTCACTTAATATAAATTTTTATCTTGATTACCATAAATCTGCAGGGGCAGAAAATGGTAAACATGACCATGAATACATATAAACAAAACATGAATAAATAATCACCCAGTATATGTTGTTCTTGTGATAATTTTGTAGAAAGACTATACTGTATAGAATAAATGGCTGTAGAAAAACAGTCCTCAGCTGGTTTTGGAACAACTGTAATACGCAATGAGAAACAAATATCTGATCTGGATGGCAGAGGTAATGATTTTGTTAGAGTTGCATGTTTAACTAAACTGTATTGGATGAGGTCTATGAATGATAGTACCCTGTAGACGGAGCTCCAAGTAATCACTTCAGACTGAACAGACAGGCCTTTGTTGTTGGGTGGCAGTGAGCTCACTGTGAGTGTATTTTACACTAAATAAACCATTAGCCACTTAGTAGCTTTTATGCTCTTTAACATTAGGCAAACTTAGGCCTGTATTTCCCCTGTGTTATCAATTCCTTTTCTCTGATGCAGCTCTGGTTGAGGCACTGTGTGGCATGGTGACCTATATTTGGGGTCATACTGCCAAATTTGTAATAGTGCACCCCATCAAATATATATGATTCCCATATTTCCCATTTCTTTTCCTGTAAATGTCTAGCAAGTTGGTCAGCCAATACAGAATTTAACATGTTTCATGGGAAAACATCACAGCCTTAACAACTGTCTTCAACACCTAAAAATCTCTCTCTTTTTTTTTTACAGCAGCAGTTTAATAATACCTCAGTATACTGAAATAAAACTCCTTCACTATTCTCCTGACTCATCAGCGCTTTAAGAGCTCAGGTTTACTACATGAGTGACTGCAAAAGAAAGTGCTCATTATTCATTTATGAAAGGTGTAGTGTCGTTTTTCAAGTAGAGGCACTTGTAGCTAACCTGTGTGTTTTGTTTCCCTTTTGCAGAGCTTTTAATGTGATTTGGACCAAACCAGTTTTTTTTATTCCAGTATTCATTTAAAAACAATATGTCCGTATATTCAGGTTCTACCAGATTCGTGCCAGCCTGAAGGTGCCACCCCGAGTCCCACATAAAGTTGAGACCAGTCTACTTCACCCAGGAGGTAAATTCATTTTTGAACATGTGTACAATGTAGACAGACTTTTTTTCCTGCTACCTCAAGTGTCCCATTTTAACTGCACAGGTGCAACAGCAAGCATAAAGTGGTATGTCTTAAGTGCACAGATTGTGTGGGCATTTCAAGCACACCTGCTATTTTGTCTCATGGAGTTACTTAGTGCAATGTCCAAAGAGGGCTGGCTAAGGTGGAATATAAATTTAAATTTGTAGTGATGAATGAATTCACTCTTAACCACTGATGTCACCAAACTTATGGCTCTGAAACAGCTGTGCTAATTACAGCGATGCACAATGACAACAGCTGAATAAATGGAAAGAAGCTTCTCTGAGAAATCATGATGTTGTCTGGACAGCGGCTTAAGTATATGTATAAATGATTTTGTAAAAGGTTGGCAAAGCCATTCACCAATCCAAAGCTATTACAGTTTGATCTCTATTTTATGTCACGCATGTTCACATTATAACAGCAAACCTGACACTTACGCAATGTTACGCAATGCAACTTGCATTTCAAGAATACCACATGACATGCAGTTTTTTCTAAGGTACAAACTTGGAATGGACGCAATGACACACAGGAGATTGGACATCTGAAAAACAAAGTACTGAGTCACATCGGCCCAGTTTGACAAGTGCAGCATTGTTTAGGACTACTTTCTAGCAGCCTGGTGTAATTTGCATGGGATTTAATAAAAGTAAAACAGTATCAGTGGATAGCCATGCAAGTCAGAGCCTGCAGATTTATCAATTTAAGCGTCTTCAGACGGCTGCAGGAATTGAATGAACTGAAGTATAAAGCAGCTCTGGACAACAGATTCTATTTTATAGGTAAAGACAGAATGATTGTATTGACATCCCTGCATTCAACACAATAAAAGTAAATTGTATACTCCACCTGAAAATGCTTCTCCCGGCAGGGTTTATTGAGTTGGCTGGCTGAGTGATTTAGTCAAAATAGGATATTTACATAACAAACAATATGCCACAATTTGTTTAGTGTATTTTATAGTCTCATATTGATAACCAACAACCAATCAATTTCATTTCAACTGAGGGAAAATAGTTTTGTTGTTGCACTGTTGTTGTTTCACTTACTGTTTTGTTGGCAGGGAGCTGGCAGGGCACTGGCTTATCTCACAGGCCACTCCTTGTTCCCAGTATTTCTCCAAGGCTTTGTGTTTGTGCCACATCCCCTGCATTGCTCTGTTCCCTCAAAGTCCTCAGTTGTTTCTTTCATAAATAAAGAGGATCATTAAAAAAGTACTGTATGTAATTCAGTGCTTAGAAGTTTTTTTGTCCTTTTTTATGACTTTGTGAATCTTGTTCAGTAGAATAAATGGGAAACTGCTATACTTTCATTATTAATCTAGATGCAGGTTGGTGCAGGTTATGAGATGACCATTACTTGTAGGTTGGCTCATTTATCTTAGGGGTCCAGGTAGCAATGCTGTGGGAACCTATAATTGTTGTCATTATAATTATTGTTCAGTTTGTTAAATACTCTCAGTATAAGAGCAATAAATGAGTAATATCTCACTAATGTGTCAGTTTGAATGTGGGAGGTGTGCCTCCCTTGGGAGTTATGATCCCTTAATTTGCAGACACACCTAACCTAATCATGATGATTTTTTGTCTAGGCTCTGACCTGGCGTTTCCTGCTTCAGTCCAAGATGATATTATCAGCAGCAAAACCTTCCAAATCCTGTACAAGAATGAGGAGGTTGTGGTTAATGATGTCCTCCTCTTCAAAGTGATGATGCTGCTTGATGAGAAGAAGGTAAATTCAAGACGTAGTTTGTTTTTGTTTTTTATCCCTTGACCCTAATCTAAAATATTTACTTTTGTTTATTTGCCAATGCAGCACCAAGCTTTTCCATTTTTTCCACTTAATGTCACTGCTCTCTGCGCACTTGGCAAAGATGTACATAAAAAGCCAATCCAATTGAGATGAGTTTGTCTGACAGCAACACTTTGGAGACAAAGTGATTTTTTTCTTAATTAACCCAGAACAGTGTAGCTCTCAGGATGAAGACGTTTGTCAAATTGATTTTACTTGCTTGTTTGTGTTGCTCAGCAGTTTACTTCATTGAGACGCCCTGTTTTAGGAGGATTCACTGCTCTAACAGGCCACACTGGGAGTGATGGTGACCAGTAGGCTTAGGGTCACACCAACCCAAAGTTTCAGAATGAATTAGGCTTATTGCGGCTATGGATATCGTAAAAATGCCTTGATGGTCTATTAGAGATGTCACAGATCAACTTCAACATTGTTTTACGCACAAACTTTATAGCTGACTCTGTCTTCCAATATCCTCAGGTGGAAGAATCCCTCAATGACATGGACTTCCAGCTCTTCTTGGATTTATATTTCACAGATGGCGATTACACGTGGGTGTTGCAACATTTAACTGCATGTACTTGTGGCAGTGATGGTGAATTTGATATGTGCATCTCTTATGCAAATGTGACACTAATAAGGTCTTATGTGTCTTCTTTATTTAATTTTCACAGGCCAGATGATCCAAGCTCTTTACAGAATATCAGTGGCCGCACACTTCGTTTGCACTTTAGCCTTCAGCGAGGCATCCACCAACACATCAATGTCATGTTTGACTACTTCCACCTGTCTGTCATCTCAGTGGCCATCCATGCCTCCCTAGTGGCACTACATCAGCCCCTTATCAGGTCAGATTGCCAACTTACCCAAGAAAAACAGATATGCTCAGTATATTTGTATATTCATGCACAGCTGCTGGAGCACTCACGTAAATCTCCATCCTGTCATTTTTAATCCCTGATGGCAGTAAATTCCAACACTAACCTTTACAGATCCAACATTGCTGTTGAGTGCATAAGTACAGGGTACCTGTCTAGACGTGTCACTTTAGATCCTTGTAGTGATGAGCTGAGTTTGATTTCATTCCATGTGTTTACCTAGTTTTCCACGACCAGTGAAAACCACTTGGCTGAACCGCAACGCTCCAGCACAGAGCAAAGACTCGGTCATCCCACCTCTGGAGAATGTGGTGTTTGGCAGCAGCTATGTCAAGCAAGTGTCACCAGACGTAAGTGAAGGAAAAGATCATATCTGTACCCATCTTTTTTTATTTTTACATGCCACTAAATGTCAAACCTGAAACCTTTATTGCATAATTTTTCAAAAATAAGTATTAAACAAAATAGAAATGACGGTCATAACTAACAATACTAAAAATATGATGTGGGACTCTGGCTGTTTTCCTTTTTGTTATGGAGAAATAAAGATGAAAGGAAGAAAAAAAAAATCTGGTATGCATTCTTTGCGAAAGGGTGCTCACCAATAATAAAAAACTTTGATTACATTGCATGGACATGACTGTGGATTGTGGACTTGACAGCCATACACCCAAGGTAGAAGGCTTTGTTCCATTTATTGCTTATGAATCATGGGGAGAAGTGTCAGACTGCTGACAGATAGGGCAGACGACGTGGAAAGTATCAGACCACTGTCACATTTGGCCAGGAGTAATTGGCCTCTCCTGACAGAGAAAGGTAGCCAGCCAGAGCTGCCCCTGAGATGCAGTGGTGTGAATGTACCAGAGTTATTCAGACGGAACAGAAGCAATGTCCCTCATCTCTCCTTGAAGCATCACTAATGGGCAGCTCAAGTATAACAACCTATCAACCACTTTTCAATTCACTACAGGGATCTGTACAGACGCCGCTATAAAGCATTGCCATGTAGATATTGCGCACAAAATAAATGGCTGGAAATAACTGGCAGTTAATCTGTTGTGATTTATGGGGCTGCAGTGGTTACTGTAATATCAGAGTAATGAGGCTTACAGTGTGCAGTAGCATGCATTTTATAACCAGTTTCTTCTCCGTAGAAAAATTCTAGGCTGCTACAAATATGAACAAATGAAAAATCTTAAATAGTAGTTTGTCAGTTTGATCTCATTACACAACAAAAGTATATTCTCCCTAAATTCAGTTTGTAACCACTAGCTGTAGATGTAATGCATTTAATTAAAAGAAATCTGAACTTGAATTTCGGAAACCACAGAGATCATGTTGCTGAGAGTTTGTCTTTTCTCATGGCAGTGGATAATCCAGTGAAGGGTGTCCTGAACGGCAGTAATATTGTTTACACAATCAAATGATCTGCTCCTCTGTGTGTTCTTTGTGGTCCCTCAGGGCAGGACATTCCTGGTATCTGACCACTGTCTGCAACATGCCTTCAGTCTGCATCAGAACCTCTGCTCCAGTCTCCTACTTGCCTACCAGGGTCTCTTTGGCTACTTCACCTCTATCACCAAGGACCTGCCCTCCTCCCATCGTATGGAACTAGGTATACTGCATCAACTCATGTCAGAGTGTGGGGTTGCCAAGAGTTTTCAGCGATCATCAGTAATCATCAATCCCACTACATATAGCTCTGCAATACTGCCTATACTTGCTTCTTATTTAATCACACACACTGAGAAGAAACAAGCATTTTCAAGGTCATGAACCCCCTGATTCATTTTTGTTTTGCTTCAAATGAATTTTCATTGTTTTGTCTTTTTGATGTTCTCAGATTTTGCAAGTTTGTGTTCTCATGTCATTTCACCTGATCCCTGCACATATATTACCCTATAAACAAACTGCACAACCAGCAATCAATTCAGTTAATTTAAGGATGTATTTGTGGTTAATCGATCCTAATTCATTAAACTTACAAACCATATTTGTGTTCAATAGATGAGTCTGTTAACCAGTAGACTAAAGCCAAATTGTAACAGCTCCCAAACACAACTCATCATTGTTTGGCACACCAAACCAAATCCACTCAGGTGGACAGAAATAACCCATCCAAGAGGACCAAATAATAAAAAGGTTAAATATGCCTATATGTGCAATCTTACTAGCCAAGCCCAGCATGCAAGTCCTATATGAGAGAGTACTCAGAAGACCCTATCCCCGAAGTCAAAGGCACGTCTACATAGGTATGTCCTGACCCTTACAGCACCTCAAATCAACCTGCCTTTCTCTGCTTTTTCCTCTTCACTCCAGTTTCCTTCTTGTAGACCTCACCATGTCCTACTTTCCAGAGACAATATACTCAAAACTGCTGTCATGCCATCTTTTCATTATTATATATACTCTGACTCTGTCTTTCCATCTGTATAACTGGCCTTGGTCAAAGAATCCTTTTCTAACACAGCGGTACTCTAGAATTTGTAGGTTGTCTCTGGTCTTGTCATATAAAAAGTACTTTCTCACACCAATGCTGTCTGACATCACTTCTTCATTCAGTCTGCATTACAGGTTCTTCATAAAATCTTCAGAAAACTTATTCAATAAATTATCAGAGTGAATCTTATTAATATTGTTCCTCTGCCTCTTCAGAGCAACTTGACTTAGAGGCTCGTCTAGCAGATTTATGTGAACAAGTCAAGGTAAGAACTTCCTTGTATTAATTATTGAATAATAGTGTATATAAGGTGCTCCACTAGAGATACTAAAGCTGCCATGTACATTATGATAAATAATAACTGTGCAACATATACAACACTCTCTCTGTGCTTCCCTCTCTATCTCACTGTTGCTTCTGCCCTAGTTTGATCTCCAATAGCAGCGCAGGTTAGGTGAGGAGTGGCTGCACAAATCAATGTATTGCATGCAGCTCTACAATTAAATAATATCATTATAATCATTGATGTTATTAATGACAGCAACAGTTTTCCCTATGCTCACCATTACCAACATAAACAAACTGAGTCTGCCACTGCACATAAGAAGAAAAACACAACTAAGCTGAATCCTGTGATCACAGAGAGGAGTTGCAGTTTGTAAAGTTATACATCAAAGATGAAGGATAGTCTATATTGCAAAGGATGTACTATATGGTGGATACTCCATTGGAAATACTTACAAACAGAGATGAGAAATCGTAACTGCAGTCAGTGATGAAGATTCTTCCTAGTTGTCAAGTGAATCAAAGTGTGCCAACAAATTATGACGAATGGGTGTCACTGAATTTTCTGTGCTGATGTAGAATTTGTGGGCAGACTGGTAAGTGTTCGGATGCTGCTTCACATTTGGTAGAATGGCATTGGTGATAGCTGAGATGAGCAGTGTTCAGTGGTTATTGATAGGTATACCCCCATTACATTAACTGTGTTAGAGTGGAATGAGAGGATTTTCTGTAGATGATAGTGGCACATTTTGCAGGTCAAGTGTCTCTTCTGTGTTAGTGCACTACTCTATATTTCTAAATGTAGTATATACTAGATACCCATGTGCGTTCAGTTTGACAGACGCATACATATTAGTTTGCTTTTATTTTTTGGACTCTGTAGTGCAATACAAGAAGCTTTTGTGTATCACACAGCTTTTGATGATTGAAAATATTTGGGAATTAACAGTACCCTAGAGTCATATTTCTAGCACTGTATCCTGTTGTTACAAATACTTAAATGGATTAAACACATTCCCCAAACTGTCCACAACAGTTGAAGCAGTTGGAAATCATGAAACATGTATTTTATCACATTTTAATTATGGCAAAGCAAAGCACTCTTGTGCTGAGTTTCAGTTTTATTTTCAGGCTGATAGTGTGAAAATGTGCTCACTTGAGCCCTCTGCTGGGTGTTTTTATACTTCTAGCAAAAAGCAGAGTCCCCTGACGAGCTGGCAGAACTGGTAAATATGAACCTGGCTCAGCTCTGCTCTCTGCTTATGGCTCTTTGGGGACAGTTCCTAGAGGTGGTGTCTCTGCAGGAGCATGTTGCCGCCCTACTAGCTATGGAGCACCATACACAGAGGGTGAGTCCCAACATCTTGAATCATCTACAAATTTAAATCTCTGATGATTATTCCTTTTTCATTTGGCACAAAGGTCAAAACAGTACTTGAATTTCTGAGTAATACTACAGGCTGAATCTTAACTGTATTGTCTGTAATGTGGTGCTGTTACAGGTAAGGCGGTTTGCGAGGCTTTCTTTTGTCTCGAACATCCAAGACAATCTGCGCTGGCTTATCAGGAACTACAGTAAGTTGCAGTGGCATGTTTATCGTGATTGGGAAACAGTTTTATTTGTGTCAAGCCTGTACCAGTAGTAACTTGTCTGAAATACTATGATGATAAAGGTTTTTTTCCCTCTTTGTGTGTGATTTTCTTCACCTCCACCTCCAACAGTGCCCACAGTCACCAGCAGATGACTAATGCTATCAAAAGCTCCAGCTACTTCCTGTCATTGCCTCCACTTCCAGTGGAATGTGCCGACCTGGATGGTGATGTTAGCTCTCTGCCAATCATCTTTGAGGATAGATACTTGGATTCTATCACTGAAGGTTAGTACCACACTCTTCTTTACAAGATGTACAGTCATTAAATAGGCTCACTAAAGACTGACATTTTTTCTTGCCTTTTTTTCCCCACACCGTTTATGAAGATCGTGATGGACCCTGGCTGGGCATGCATAATACAAGAACTGGCTCAGCATCCAGTAAAACAGACAAGCCCAACTCCAAGGACTGCAGCACAGCAGCCAGCCCCATCCCTGAGTCGCGCTGTGGCCCTATGGACAACTCCTGGCCAGACAACTATGATCCACCACCTAAGTCTAAAGGCAAGTCTGTCAAGCTAAAGAAAAATTCAAAGACTGAGAACTCCAAGAAGCTGATTAGACAGGGTTCTAAGGACTCTGTGGTTCTGGTGGGCTATAAGAACCTCAAAGCTCCTTATGGTGACCCCAGCGCAAAGTACAAGGAAGGGGAACCTCCCTTAAACCAAGATGAGGAACAAGATACCTTACAGGGGGACTCAAGTAGTTATTTAAGGACTAATGCCAATTCTACTTTTGACTCTGATGCCACAGCAGCACATTCTGGAAACAGTGCTGTTGATTCTGTTGCCAATGACAACACGACTAAAGCTGCTTGTCAGAAGGGTTTCTTCAAAATTCCTGCAAACTTGGACGCACAGAACAATCCTCAGGCAGGTACTGGGGCTGTCACTACATGTAATCAACCACTTCACAGAGATGAGCAAGCAGATCAAGGTGGCCAAAAGCTGCCACAATGGTCTGGGGGACTAAAACAAATTGAGGTGAAACCAAGTAGCAAGGACCCATACCAAGGGGATAAAGTAACGGTTCTTCTACCATGTCGGACTGATGGAAATGTAGGTAATAATATTCCTGGGATAACACAGACAGACCTTTGTGACACAAAACAGTCTGTGGTGGACTCAGTGTTTGAAAGGCCAAGTAAAGAAGCAGCACAGCGTACCCAGTCTGGTCTGGTCTCAGTACAGGTAAAGAGTGATTGTATCAGGCTTCCAGATGGAGGAGTCCCCAGTGCCTCATCTCGCCTCTCAGACTCAGGCATTGAGAGTGAGCCCAGCTCCTTTGCCACCCAGTTTGTTCCAGGATCACAGACTTGTGCAGGACTAAGCGTCACAGAATCAGGTGCTGCTGGCCTACAGCCCGAGAGAACCCTTTTGAGTACTGCGCCACGGCCTGTTCAGCAAAGCACTCTGCAAAAGCCCAGTGGAGAAATTCTTTACCCTGAAAGCACAAGTGCTGTCAGTGGAGTCCAATCCTCTCTCACATCCATCAATTCTTTACCCTCAGATGATGAGGGCGAAGGTTCCTCTAGAGGCTCCAGTGGAGCTGAAGTCCGAGGCAGGAAGTCCAGTGTGTTGGTGCAGGAGCAGAGTGTGGTCTTCACTGGGGATGTGATGAGTAAACCTGCCACCTGCACCCCTGTCATCTGTGTAGATGAGTCTAAATCCTTAAAACCTACTTTTGACTTGGACACAGACTCCAAATTAATAGGTATTACTGAACTCGGACAGGAAGGAGCAACTGGTTCTGGGACGGTGAAAGAGTCCCGTAGTGAGCCCCATACTGCCTGTCCCTCTAGTAACTCTGCCACCAGTAGCACTGACCTGGTAAAACGTGGGATGGTAGAGAACTACTTCGGCTCGTGCTCTAGCACTGATGTGTCTGAGATCAGCCCAGTAGAAACCTCTGCTATCACTCTGGGAATACAGACGGGACCACAAGTTGAGGAAGATGAGGATGAGACCGAGCACGAGATGATTGAGAACGGTTACTATGAGGAAGGTGATGGCTATGCTTTTGTGAATGGCGTTGCCGATGAGGACCGAACAGTGGCTGGGGGTGCCGCCGCAGCTCAAGAGACCAGCCTTCTGTTTGAACAGCTTGGCATTGGCTATGTCCACGAAACCAAGGACTTATCAAAAGCCCCCATCTGCTCCAACCTAGCCTCCAGCAGTGTTGGGTATAGCTTGGGAAGACCACCCTGTCCCTCTGTCTCCCTGTCCTCGAGCCTGCGGTGGTATGAATGTGCACCTACAGCACAGATGAAAGCGTGAGTCATCCTTTAAATTTTCTTCTCAAATCCCACTTAATGTTACACTTGCTGCATATGATTATCTTGTTTCACACATTATAAATTAAAATTCCTCAACCTATTAAATTATGATGGTGCAGGTTCATCAAGGCCAAGGAAGAAATGAAGCAGCTGAGGCTACCTGGTTTCTTATACAGCGAGGTGCCTGAGCTGGCATCCACTGTGCCCTATTTCAGCTTGGAGGAAGATGAAAGCTGTGAAGAAGGCATCCATCTCATTGTCTGTGTCCACGGCCTGGATGGTAGGAAACCTCAAACTGGCTTCTCTCGAGTATTTGGGGGGATTTACACATTCAATTTCTGTCCTTCATGTTTGCTTTATTGCTGCAGGTAACAGTGCAGACCTAAGACTGGTGAAGACCTACCTGGAGCTTGGACTGCCTGGTGCTCGTATAGACTTCCTAATGTCAGAGAGAAACCAGGTGAGAGGATCAAAAGACAGTCAAGCACCTTCTACATTAAAGTGACTGAGTAAAAGGGAATCTTGATTTATTGCAGTTCCTTGAACTTGTTTATGATGAGCCAATACAAGTACACAAGTGAATCAAGCACACAACAAACTTTAATTCTCATTTACAGAATGACACCTTTGCTGATTTTGAGTCAATGACAGACCGACTGCTGGACGAAATTGTGCAGTATATTCAGATCTACAATCTCACTGTGTCAAAGATAAGGTAAGATGTTCTGTTTTACCATTGTATAAAATCAAAATGTGTAATAAAAGAGGAATCAAATTTTACAGAACTCAATGGTAAGTTAGCAATTCATCAGATACCTGCATATGTAAGTCACTGTATTCATGCTGTGGAGATACTGCAGAATTAACAGCTTCCTGTTCAGCATTTGTCTTGTATATAGGTATAGCCATGTATGTTTCAAAGACCATTTCACCACCTAGACTACTGAGGCAAGACATCCTGTTATGTAGAAGTTATGTCACAGGCAGTCAGTGACAGAGTTGCATCCTAATGTGGTTTGGTGCCTTCCACTGTCTCGAAAGCCCATTTCATGGCTCTCAGAAGTAGTTTTCAAGATGTACTGTCCAACAACATACTAAATCAAATGTGGTAATTGCTGCTCACACCCGAGGGTGGAGGGAAAGCCAGCCGTGAGAGATAATGTTGTATATTTCCCCAGTGAGCCATTCATAGTGTCACACACAATTGTTCTCATCAAAGGTGCCACTAATTGTTGTACAACAGATTATAAAGGGATCCTGGGAGAGAGGTAAAATCCTTGGCTGCTCTATCACCTCTGCACAACTGGCCACACAGTCTTATCAGTGTGATGGAGGTTCTGATGTCTGACATGCAGTTTGGCAGAACTGTACGCCCGACTTTACCCTTCTTCCTCTTCATTTGCAGCTTTGTGGGTCACTCTTTGGGAAACCTTATAGTTCGCTCAGTGCTGAGCAGGCCCAGGTTCAAATGTTACCTAAGCAGGCTGCACACCTTCCTGTCTCTCTCTGGGCCTCATCTGGGCACGCTGTACAACAGCTCGGCTCTGGTCAACACAGGTATGTGTGGGAACATTTCATTAATGCTGTGTATGTACTGTGTATACCTTCTCAGAAATTGAATAATGCTGCTTTTATCAGTACATTGACAGTTCCTGTGTGTGTGCAAAATCACGGTGGATCCTGTTTAATAACTGCTACATTTTGTTCTCAGGGCTGTGGTTCATGCAGAAGTGGAAAAAGTCAGGGTCACTCCTGCAGCTGACATGCCGCGATCACTCTGATCCTCGACAAACTTTCCTTTACAAACTCAGCAAGAAATCTGGTTAGCTTTGCACTTCTTGAACATTGTCTTTTGTAAACCAAAGACAGTTTAAACTGTATATGTGGAACATAAGTTTGTCGAGATAACTTTTCACCTGGTCCCTTTTGCAGGTCTGCAGTTTTTCAAGAATGTGGTGCTGGTGGGGTCACTGCAGGATCGCTACGTCCCATATCATTCTGCTCGAATCGAAATGTGCAAAACTGCACTTAAGGACAAACAAACAGGTGAGCTGATGTAACAACTTGTCAAGACAGGATGTGTTTGGTATACACAGGAATCGCTCTGATTCTAAATTCAAGTAAAGCAGGTAAGTAGAACAATGCGGGTCCTAAGTGTGTGACACACCAAGCTATGGCTGGGTGTTAGACAGTATCTCTCCCATTTACTACAGTTCCCCTTTATCATTTTCAATCTTCAGTGTAGTTTGTGTAATTCAACAGTGACATGATTTTGATGCTCCTTGGGTGATATGGGATTTATTACATCAGTCCTGCCCTCTCAAATTTGTTACTTCTTTACACCTCCTTTCCTCAGTTTAAATTTAATGAAGAATTTCAAATGGACCAAACCATGCCCTGCTCAGCCTGTTTCTGTCCTGTTACTCCCAGGCCCTGTGTATGCTGAGATGATCGAGAACCTGCTGCTGCCAGTACTTCAGAGCAAAGACTGTAATCTAGTTCGATACGATGTCATCCATGCCCTGCCCAACACAGCCAACTCCCTTATCGGCCGGGCTGCCCACATCGCCGTCCTTGATTCGGAGATCTTCCTGGAGAAGTTCTTCCTGGTTGCAGGCCTCAAGTTCTTTCAGTAGAGCCACAGCAGAATCAAACACATGGCTGGACGAGAGGAATGTGGAGCTAATACCTCACTGCATCGAAACCTTATTCTGTTTATGGTATTTGGATTATCTCTCGGTTTTTAAAAATTATACTTAATTTTCAAAAATGTATGAGCAGAATCATCATTTCTTTCATTTTATGTTTATATTAGAATTACAGTGGATTTTATTTTTCTACTGCCATTTTTTAAAAACGGTTTTGTTTTTTGTGTTTGGGAAATGATTTCCCTGGTCATATGCTATACTTTCAGTGTTATTTATGTATTATGTTTTTACTTTTAATTATTTTCTCCAAGTTAATCAAGTAATTTTAGATGATGAACTGGAAATGTAGCTGCTACAAAAAAATAAATGGATGTTTTGGTGAGTTGGCCCATGTCAAGTCTTGCACATACTGTCCTCACCATTGCACCATGATTTTTCCACCAGTTTTAAGAGACACTGCATTGATTTGCACCACAACTACATTTTAAAAGCTTTTGTACTGAAAATTGTCATTTGTACAAGTTACTTTTTTATCAACAATTTTCCATCATTTTTAAAGGCAAAGCTTGCATTTGAAATAGGATTGTTGCTCAGAATTTGCAGCCTTGGCTCTGGTCTTAATACTTTATGCTATTCCCTTGCCATTGCAGCATTCTGCACATTTACCCAACCTGGTGTTGGGAGAACAAAGCTTTGCCTACAACATAACATTTTATTACAGGGGTTTTAAGCAATGCTTATGATTCAGCAAAAGCACAGGTTGGTAGTACGAACATGTTTTATTGAAAGTATTTGGTTGGTATCATGGTGATTATTTATGTGTTCAAACTGCAAAGTATTGCTTGGAATTAAAAATGTTTCTTGGACAGTTGTTTATATATCATCATACTCTACCATTAAATATGCATACAATGAAGTTGATTGTATGACCTTTTTTTTTTCATTTCCTGGCTTAGATCAGGATTTACAGTTCTGGTCTCAGTGGCTTTGGTACAATAAACAGAAGAAGAAAGTTCTTAAGTGACAGATGTGATTTGAAATCAGCTTTCTGTATCTGATCATTTTAATGAACTACTTTTAACCACAGTTGACACAGTTCATTTATAGATTTTATTAAGTCTACTTTTCAGTTTGCAGCACTGAGTTTGATAGATTCTTTTAATTGGGTTCATTATGAATGCCACAAGTAGCAGTGATAATAACCATACAGTTTTCTAAAGCACTTTTGGTTTTTAAATTTCTATTACTGATGTGATGTCATTATTTTTCTGGTATTTATTTTAGTTTTATTTGTGCAATGGATCAAATGATCCTCCAGATGGCAGTGCCATTGTAAGATTTAAAAACTTAAAGTAAATGTGTGAATGTGTGAAGTAGTGATGTTTAAAGCCTCTAAGTGTATAAAAGTTCCATTTCCAGTGTAAGTTTCGATAATTGTGAATACTTTGGCATTATTCCAGATCCTGTATTCTTTTGCATAATCTAAGGAATATTTTATGTAGGGTTAACCACTTCAAGTCAAGTCATCTTTATTTCTATAGCACACTTCATCACACATCCTTACACAGAAATATAGCATAGACACACACAATATAAAAAAAACAGTATTAAGCCCAAAGGAAATATTATTCTTTTGTTCTAATATGAAAAAAGACACATACAGTGGAGCCTGATAACTTAATAATAAGTACCAAGCTTATGGATCTAGTGTGGTTTATTTTTTAATATTGGATGATGCAACCAATTGTTTCAGAGCCAGTGAAACTAAAGTATGGCTTGTGTGCAGATGTATAATGAATGTTCTTGAAGAAAGGTTTGCCAAACTTTCTGGGAAATTAATTTGCCCAACTTTCCATTTTAATTTTCCCGATTGAATCCTTGAGCAATCTACAGCTGAGATAACAGTAGTGGCAGTGGGATATGTGGGATATCATACTGCTCACTGACACTGACCCACATTTGGTCTCTTGCAGACATCATCACTCTACATAGGCCCCCAAGGGTCAGCAAAAAAGGCAGAGGAAAAAGGGGCATGTATATATCTCACACTCACTTTACAAAATGTAAAATCTGAATACTCCTTCCACTGCTGCCAATCCCATAGAGAAAGAAATATTCAGCTAATTGGTACCTTCAACTACTCTATAGGTACACAAGCTATAATGCTCTTCTGAGTATTTTCCTGAGACAATATAAACAGCCTTTTCAACTGTCAAATTCCCATGCATAAGTATATATTTCTATGTGATCCTATGTGACATACTTTTAGAGAACCAAACAAGGAACTGGAGTTGATATAATGTCTTTTGGGGATGCAGCCAAAACAGACACCGTGCCAAAAAAATATCCAATGCAGCTGTTTAAATGATGAAACACATTATCTTTCACTGTCAGAGCAAAACTTTCTTCAAGTCTGTTGCCTTTAATCTTTGGTTACCTGAGGCTGTTAACCCTTATAACCTGACCTTGTATGCATAGTCTTAGACTATCACTTTCATTTCACCACAGTTTAGTTAGAATAGAAAATGAGAAAAGGGCATATGGAAACTTGATTTTCATATTACCTACTTTTACTGCCCAAGGCAAAGCCACTCCGTGTTTCATGCCCCCACTCATCCAGAAAATTAAAAAATAAAGAATGAAGGCAGGTGTATAAGTATGATTACATTAACCTGCTATGATGCCCTGGGTGAAAATCAGCCACAGGGCCCCATTAAACCCCATCACCTCACAATGTTTATGCACTGTGCAAAATATTCTCATGCTCATTCTCAAGCACCATATACACAATAATCACCTAACTAAAGGGTCATTGTCCAATTTTAACTCCTGACATCTGAGTTGATATTGTGCTTGAGTAGGGCGTTATTACAAAAACATGGTACAGCTATGACAATAACGGCCACTCAGTGAGGCTGGAGGCTTCTTGTGGGCCTATCTGTAGAGTGTATTAAAGAAAATTTTGACCCCCCCCATTGTCAAGATGCTATGATATTGTTCTTATTGAAGCAATAGATGATGCACGACTCAGTGCGAAATTTCAGGATAATTACATGATAGTTCAAGTGAGGTAAGCGAAGTCATACCACTTTGAAAGATCACTTCAAAAACACAAGCGTCCCAACAACTGGTTTCCACAGTTGCTGCTTGGACCTCTAATTAGGACGAGATGGTTATACCAACGCAAATGATGAGGGGGGGGACGTATGTTAGATATCATATTGAGATATTATGAAGATAATCCCCATATTTATGGTGATAAATATGACGTGTTTTTCACCTACTCGTGATCAAAAATTAAGTGTATTGTTGACATGACATAAAAAAGCACCAAGATTTAAAACAAGTGTTTTTATCAAAGCACCGCACCCCTACGACAATCCGAAATGGTATGGCTCAATCATTCAGGCTTCGATGTGGTGGAAGAAGTTTCAACACGCAATGGAGAGAGGGAGAAACAGTACTCTTCGCTGCTGTCGTGTTTTTATTTGGGTAAAAAAGAAGTTTGTGAGCTTTGAGAAGACCTGCAACTCGAGTCTGAACTACTTCACCTCTTCTAATTTAATATGATGGTGAGTAACGTACTGCCTCGTAGCTAGCGAAAAGAATAGCCGGAGTTAGTGATGCACTTGTTGCATTACGTTACCGTCCCATCCAGTCACATACCGTTTTCCCTTGGGGAAAATACTTCACTTAACCTCGACTGGGTGGTAAAAATAACTTATTCAAAGTTTATTTTGCTTTGTTTGTCTCACGCGCAAATATATGTAATAGAGTTTAATGCAGAAATGGACAGAAGTAGCAATAAATAACTTGATATTTCGCGTCTGATGACGCCGAATTTACAACTGGCCGTTTGATAAAGTCGACATGAAATTGAATACAAGTTCATGAGAAGCTGTGAGTTTAAATGCAGCTGAATGATCAATCACGGGTTGTTATTTTTTCCCTTGGCTGCTCCAGTGCCAAGTTCCCGTGAAGTCTTGTTTCATTCTTACGTTAAATAAATCATTGAACCTTGATTTTGTGTGTGTGCCTATCAGGGCTGTGAGTCAGCTCTGAGAAAAGCACTGCTCCCCCAGGACTGAAAAGATGGCTCACCCTATTGTTTTCAAGTGGGATGAGTGTAAATGGTATTCCCCTGTTTATTCAGAGCACCCTCTCTCCCCCCGTTTTATCTCATTCCTTCATGGTTTTAGCGGGCAGCGAGGATCTCTGGCACTTCAGAGAGCCTGCACAGTGCAGAGAGGGGATGTTGTTTTTCCAAGAGCCAACAGTGTGCTGCTCTGAGGCAGGGATTATAACAGTCTTGGAGGGGAATTATGGCATACAGATGGCTGCTCTCATGTGATGCCAGGTTTCACCCTGGTCAGCAACGAGGGGGATGTCTGTAGACGTTAGCCAGCACTGTTTGTGCTGATAGTAAACAGGTGGGATACAGTTCAGACTAGTGTGTTTATATCACCCACTGTACTCTGGATTTGGGGCTGAATGAGGTTGGTCCTGTTTCACCTGCTGCACACCAGCTGTTTGTCTTTGATATACTATCTGCACTTTGATGATAGATTCCATTTGATGAGGAAGACTTGAGTTTTTGTTTGTTTTTTTCTTTCTTTTTTTACATTTTAGTGGTGTGGTGCATTGAGAAAACTTGTATATGGTATTTTCCAGCTGAGCTCTTAAGCATAAACAAACCAACATCCACAAATGAGAAAGAACTATGGGCAAAAAATGTTTTGCAAGTTCAGATGTACAGTACATAGAGACAGAAAAATTGACAAGATTAAGACAAGCCAAAGTTTTAAAAAGCACTTTTGTTTCATAGAAGTCTGTTTTATAAAGAGTATGATCACATATTCTGTGGTTTTGCTTTAGTGAGTAATAACTGTATTAAAAAAAATTGTTTGCAATAGTCTGTTATATAATACAGCAGTATTGCAATGTCTGCACCATTGTTCACTCTTAGCTGACTAGTAGTTGTGTTACTGGTGGAGTCACAAGTCTCTCATCATAGACAGAAATTTCATTGACGAATGTTCCAAGTTTCAAAAAGTAGGTGGAGATTTTTGTTTCATTTTGCAAAAACCACACAAAAATAAATCACTCTGGTCTGTTTTATATCCTGTGTGCCATTTGCTATAGTGTCAGGGTAAATGTCACAAACAAGTCAGTTGTTTGAGCTACAGGAATTTCAGGTTTTTTTTTTTTTTTTTTTGTCTGCCTGTGCTTACACCTGGATGTGAGTGAGGCTGTGTTTGAACATGTCCATAAATCATATTGGTAAGGCCAATGCTTTGCCCTCTTAGTCATTTGCCTCTCACAGTGTTTCATATGCTTGCAACATGTTTTTAAAGTTTCATTTTCTTGTAGTTTATAGCAGTGAGGCTTTTTTTCACCCGGTGCTTTTACGTTGACATCATTTTCCCAGGTGACAGTCCACATTTCCTCAAGAGTTTGGTGTAAACAGACACAAATATCACACTAAGAAACATATTATTCTTTGTTTCCTAAATTAAAAGATGAAGTCTGCACCAGCACCAATTTTTTTCCTGGTCCTTGTATTGTTTTCTTTTTTTTTTAACTAGTTTTTGTCCAGAGCAGGATTTAAGGGATTTAGAGTCGGCGTGCAGCAGTAATTAACCTGATTAATTGATTCTGAGACGTTAATCAGATGAGCCTCGTACCAGTTAGGGCTTTGGGTCAGCACAGGGGTTAAGTTTCAGGTGAGCCTTGCTCTCAAGTAGACGTCATGGTCATTTGTTATTGTTTGTCAAGCAGAATCTGCAATAATCTAGTTACTTTTATAATTTTGTTTTGTTGTAGATAGTGTTGGAACAGAAGAGATATTCACATGTATTATCTTAATTTGCTCAATTATTCCCCTGTTTCCCATTTATACACTATTTTAGTATCTGCTAATGAGGGGTCCAGATGCTTTTTAGGTAGAATTATGACAGTTGTGATGCAAATTTTTCAACAGTCCATGTTGAATTAGTCTAGGTTGTGTGCTAATGGCAGACATGCATGTGCTTAAGTGCAACAATAGTATTGTTTATGCCTTGAGTAATACAAACTCAGTGCAGAGGGCTTCATGCTACACAGTGAACACTTTGATTGAGAAGTTCTGATTTGTTGAAGTCAGTCACATGTGTGGATGTGTTTTTAAATTCCAATCTGCTGTCTTCATCATTCCCCTGGAAATTATGTTGAATCATGTTTTTTAATTAATTTGCTTATCTCTCTGTGATGTCATCTGTCTTTTTAGATACAACACGAACAAGCTGCCGTGGAACAGATAAAAAGTGAAGGATAGAGAAATCAAGAGAAGACTGAAGCAGTTGAACAGAGAGAGGACTTATCGCACACACACAGAAGACATCATGTCCACCTCGATAAAGCATGAGAGGACCATTTGTGTTCTCCTCCCCAACAAAGACCAGCTGGACATCACTGTCAGCGTGAGTGTTTGCTAAGACTGTAGCTGTCATCTTGACTATCACCTTGTGGTGTTAACAGATGGTTCAGAGTTGTGCTTATCGCTACAATGTTTTGACTGCACCACATAGTTTCTGAACATTGTGAATACATATTGAATGGAGCCTTCTTTATCTTTACACCTGCTCCAGCCAAAGTCCACGGGACAGGATGTTTTCAACCGTGTGACAGAGTTTCTGGGAATCAAAGAGCTGCACTTCTTTGGCCTCACAGTGGTGAAGGGTAAGTTCCCTCCTTGTTGACACTTCAGCCTCTGAACCTGAAAGGACTGTGCCACCAGAGTGCACAGCAATATTGCCAGAAAACTTGTTTCAGCAGTCAGTCAGATTGTAAACAAGAGCATCACGCTTGGATTGTGACAGTGGTTTACAGGAGGGCGCTGCAGTGTCTCTTGTTTGGTGTTGCTTGTTTGTGAAATTGTGGAAAATGCTTTCTCCTGAAAGGCTATTTCACTTAAAAAAAAAAAAACTTCCCCCCAGTCTACATAATTGAATGGTGTAATCCACTTACTTTTTTGTTTCATTGTGTTCCTGATCTCTTTCCCTGTACAAATACGTTGAAATGCCATGATAATCTTGTGTGGCTCACCACTTAAACAAGCAGCCTTTTGTTTTTGTGGTGTTGGTTCAGCGATCACTTAGGCCTGGATTCCTGCAATATTAACTTCATTAAGCCTGGAATGCACCCTTGCATTCCTCCTCTTCACTGAGGGGCGGGATGGATTGATGATGGGAAGAAGAGGGAGGGAAAAGAGATAGAGTGGGCTCGTCATGACACAGGCAGCCTTACTCAACTCTTACTCAAAGGCCATCGGTGAAGGATGAGAGGGTGAAGGAGGTGGAATGAGTCAAGAGCGGGACTGAGACCGGATGAAAGGGGAGATGGATGGTTCAAGGAACGAGTTGTGAAACGGCTCAGTGAACATGCACAAAGTTGAATTAAAAGAGATAAGGTGAATCAAATAGAAAATGCCCATGTCATGACTCATGGCCCCAGGCTGAGAGTGATACGACATCCTCATTCTGAAAACAGGTTGCAAACAACCCATTAGCTCCTGTGCTGGGATATAATTTAAACTATTTCATTAATTAAACGATAAGAGCTGTGCTGGGTAGCATAAACATTAGCATTGTTGTCATTAGCTTCCTAGTAGCCTCATTCACAAACGGCTCTTTTTTTCCCCCCTAATGAATCCCATTGTTGGGCAAATTTCGCGCTTGGTTACATTAGTGTTTTGTTTGCTTGCTAACTGTCTGCTTGTGTCCTGATGGGTTTTTCTCTTTCTCCCAGACAATGAGCATATATTTATAGATATGGAGGAGAAACTGTCTAAGTACTTCCCTAAGGAATGGAAGCAAGAATCAGGAAAGGTAAGACAGCCTGAGGAACAAATTTTGATGAGAGGCACTCTGTTGTGACCCACTCTCCACACACTGTCATATGTGTGGGTTAATTGGGAGGCACAGTGCAGTGGCCTTCATGCCACAACTTTGTGTTTAGCATGACAAAAAGATGCTAACACACCCAGGCCTACTTTGACACATCTCTTTCCACACACAGGCTTTACAGAAGAGAGCTTTGCCTCTAGTGTTCTTCCTCAAAGTGCAGTACTACATAGAGAATGGCAGACTCCTTTGGTAGGTCCTTCTACATATGTTTTTATTGTTTTGAAGATGAACTTCTGTTGGGTTTTTTTTCCCATTTCGTCTTTGTCCTCCTTTCTGACAACATTTTTTTTACCCCCCCACCTTCCTACTCTTGTGTTTTTTTGTGTGTGTGTGTGTTACCAGTGAAAGAAAATCACGACATCTATACTATTCTGACATGCGTGAGCGCGTGCTTCGCTCTGAATGCCGTCAGCAGGAGGAGGTGTACTTCCAGCTGGCAGGTTACGCCTTGCAGGCTGACCTCGGCGACCACCCGCCGCCCAGGAAGTGTACGCACATCACCCCTTACTTTGAACCCAAGGATTACTTTCCCCCATGGGTAGGTGTTTACAATGTGGCAGCAGAATTTAAAAGGACTTTGAATCTAATGAGGACATGTTTGATTTAAAAATGTCAATACATTTGTTTCCAGCAGATTTTAATAGACTGTGTTGTGATTTCTTAGATCATAGCTAAGCGTGGAATGAACTACCTCCTCTGCCATGGGCCAAAAGTGCATCAGGAGCTGTGGGGCTTATCCACCCGTGATGCCATCCTGCTCTTCATCAGGGAGGCGTGTCGACTGGAGGATGTACCTGTCATATTTTACAGGCTACAAAAGGTGATGAGTCAGTTTAGTATTTCAGTGGTGTCAAACACACGCACGGTGAATTTATTTGCATAATTGTTTTGTATAATTAAAACAATTACAAAATAATGATTACTTGGGTTAGTGGGGTTATTTCTCCCCTCAAACTGTTATACTGTCTTTTCTGACACAAATACACTTTGGCTTCATTTGAGCTGTGCTCTATGGGGAAGTTACGTAACTCTCCATCTATGCCAGTTTATTGTCCTCCCTATTTCATTTTCACTCATCTGCTGGATGATATTTTGAAGTTTTGCCCATCCATTGCGTAATGGGTTATCGCTTTAAATTTGTTGTTAGCAGCAGCTCTGTGTGTTTCCCAGTATCTTATCTAAGCCACTCGGATGCCTCACTGACAGCTCATCATTCATTTCTCCAGGACAAAAAGGAGGAGAGAGGGACGGCATTGCTCGGGCTGACCCTGCGAGGAATGCAGGTTTATCAGGTGCGTGCATGTGTGAGTGTGTTATTAATGTAGTCTATAGCAGGCACAGCAAACATTCACAAGAGTGAATCTGCGTTTGCTCAAAGAGTCTGCTTTTGTATCTATAGTCTTATAAAACCTCTGGGTGTGAGAGGAATGTCTGGGATTGCCACCAGCAGCAGTTCATGAGGAGATAGGAGCCGTCTGCCATGCCCGTCAGTTGTTTGATCTGTCCATCAGGGGCCATCTGGGGGGGATTAGGGCTCCAGGCCTGGCTGATTAAAGAGCCAACAGACCGTGAGATACCTTGAAGTCCTTAGCCTCTCCGCCAAGACCAGATGGATCTTGTGAACATAGAGACTGTTGATTATTGATTTCAAATTTAAAATTATACCTAGAAATCAGTTGCGCTTTTTCTAACACAAAAGCTCAGAAGCCTTTGAGCTATTTTTTTTAATCATGTTTGTGTGTTATATTCACAGGAGGTGAACAACATACGGCAGCTGCTCTACGACTTCCCCTGGTCAAATGTGGGACGTCTCACCTTCCTGGTATGCATACTGGTCATCAGCAGTCTGTGTTAAGATTAGGTAGTCTTTGTAATTATTTAATGCACATCAGCCTTGTGCACTATGTATGACATGTTGTCCCATTCAGGGAAAGAAATTCGAGATCCAGCCAGATGGTTTGCCTTCAGCTAGGAAGCTGGTTTACTACACCGGGTCATCGTTCCGCTCTCGACACCTCCTCCTGCACCTGAGCAGCAGTCACCGCCTCTACCTCAGCCTGCAGCCTGCCCTCAAACACCTGCGCCAGCTGGAGGAGAGTGAAGGTAGGTGATGGAGTGAACACAAAGACAATGTTAGCATCAGTTGAAGTCTAGCTGCAGCCCAGTATTTGAAGTCAACAACTTTTTCCTCAATCGAAAGGACTCCTGTGCAGTCATCACATTTGAATTGCAGAAGTTAAAAAATTTGATATTATGTATTTCTGTTAGGGAAAAATACACATTGAGTTCTCCATTCTTTTCTTTTTTAGAGAAAAAGTGTTACAGAGAGTCATACATCAGTGATGACTTGGACCTGGACCCCCCAGGCAGTGAGAGCAGCCCTGGTCTGTCTCGACACTCAACCAGCAGCTCTGGAATCGAAGCGGATGCCCGCCAGCACAGCATCTCCACGGAGATGGCCTCAATGGACGAGGAAGGTCAGCGGCAAGGAGAGAAGTGTTTCAGCTCGGCAGCCAGCCGTGGCAGCTCTGGGACCTCTGGGTTTGACGCAGGCAGCAAGGCTCGAATAGAAGATGAGGGCTGGCAAGGTGAGAGGATTTTTATATAGGAAGATTTATTAATCTCTCCCAATGTTTTTGGGGTGAAGTAACACTTCATTAATTGAATGAAGTAGACATCAAAGTAGCTGTGTGCTGTCCTGATTTGCTGATTTTGAACTAAAGTTTTACCCTTTGATATAGTATGCAAGTAATATTTGTGCATCCCAGGAACATGGGTATGGTCTGTGCAGGTGAATTGAGCAGTTACATCTATTTGGAGAATCTGCCTCTTAAAAAGATCAAAAATCTTTTTTTCGCACAGTGCTTCATCACATGAAACTGGAAAACATATTGCTCAATAAAGATGATATAATGCCATTATAAACATTGATATTCCCCTTTAGATCTTAAGAAAAATGCTGGAAGTCCAAAGGATGTTCTTGTGGATGATCCTGACGAGATGTTCCAGTTGGCTGATCTTCTTGAAGGGGTGTCAGTGGATTGTACAGAACTCTCCATAGACACCCATCCATCAGGTATGAATCATCTTATTTAGAAATTCAGGATATTGTTGTCCACACTATTATTTGTTCTCACCACAAGTGGAGAAAAATGTTTTGCATTCTCAAATTCTGTGTCCTTCTTCTTACTAAAATTGACCCTGTGGACTCCACAGAAAGCAGCTCATCTCCTCCAAACAGTGATGAGTATCTTGTGAATAAAGATCTGTTAAACCAGGTTTGTCATCTCCTTTCTCTTGCCTTCTTTTTCTTAACTTCCTTTGGATTACTCTGTATTTTTCTTACCTTTTATCCTTACTTGCTGTCTCTATTCAAGATGCTGAACTCAAGGGCGCATATGTATGTGAATCGGCACAGCCACAGTCTAGATGATGTCCGTTTCTTCCCGGCTCCAGCACCCCTTGGAAAGACACTACCACCTGATTCCTCCCACAGCTATACCTTTGGACTCCCACATATCTCGACAAACCCAAAGACCCCTGTTGATCACAGTTATTACCCCCTTTTGCATAGTCAAGCCAAACCGTCATTCTATGGCCGTAGGTCTACCAACAGCCTCTCCTTGGACATGTTAGATGATGAGCATTTCCTGGAATTCATATTTTGAATGCATCAAGTGCTAATGTCCACAAACCATTAGCACCTTCATTTATGGAGCAACTTCACTCACAGGTTGCCAACACAGGAACGTCTCTTTTCTATGCGGTGATGACAATGAGGGATGTGTGTGCTTCAAATATTGGAGAGACATTACTAAAATAACAGGACCCTTCATTCCTCTTTGGAAAGCTGTGATTAGATAATCAATCTAATTCAGCAAAATTTCAGTCTTACACAGAGCATATTTATTAATGTTGTATATTGTGTATACACTACTTGCACTATTTTATTTGATTTCTTTGTCTTTGAGTTAACTTCTAATTGATTTTATTATACTTTGAAGCAGATGCTTTTAAAATCTTCTCTGAAAAGTTTGACTTGGTTATTGTTAAGGGCATAAAATTTGACAGTAATGGATGTTTGAAATTTTAAGACAATGCAGTCATGTGCTGTGTTGACATTCATAAAATGGGACTTACTTTCTGTGTCACAAGCCTATTTTTTCAATGTAAACACTTATTTTTCTGTTTTATCTTCAGAAGCCATGGTGCTAATGTTATGCTCTTTTTATCTTATTTTTAAAATCATATTTTATGATGCACTCTATTTTTGTATAGTATGCTCTGTCTTGCATTTCCTATTAGTCTGTAACGTCGTGGAAAATTGAACCTCTTTACAGCTGGTAATGCTTTCATCCAAAGCCTCCCTGTTCTGTACTCTCCTCCTGCTTTTGTAATTACAACATAAAAGTATTATTTGTAAAGCACTATTTCTGTAACCAGTAAGTGTGTAATGAATCTGCAGTATTTTTGTATTACGTAACCCCAGAACAAAGAGCCTTCTCTTTCTGTCTGTTTTTTTCACTCTGGCATTATTTTCACTGTTTTGTAAATGATAATTAGTCTGCAAAAGAACTGATGTCTTTAGCCAATATGAGTCAGTGGAAAAGAATACATGCATACATGAAACGTTTCACTCAATGCAAATAGTGTATAAACAACTCTGTAAAATCACAATGCTGAACGATTTATTTTTCATCTAAAGTGCTATTTTTTTTTTTATCATAGTGAAAATAAATTCTTAATACCACGAAATAAGCCTAGCTGTTTGCTAATAATGTGTTTACGTTTGGTACACAATCTGGATATTCAAGTCCAGTGTGGTAAGTTAACTGTTCCTTTAACAGTCACACCTCTCGCGAGAGTTTGAAATGACATTTGCGGAAGTTTACATTCTGCTTGGGGAAAAACGTGTCGCTCATGGCAGCCGTGGGAGAAGCCGGCTGTGCGGTACTTTTTGGTAGCTTGAGCCTGACCGTGTAGCACCCATTTACAATGTATTCTGTTTTAATGAAGGCGGTGTTAACCAGCTCTCCGGACTATGACGCTTTGTTTGAGTCTCTGTCCTGGCCGAGTGAGTTGTGGCCCGGGCCGGAGCAGGTGGAAGCGCTGACGGCTCTCATTGAAGGGCTCGCACCGCTTTTCGCAGATTCGGACACGACTACGTTTACAGCCGCGAGGAGGCGGCATGTTCAACAGAGGATTGAGTCTGTTATTTGGACGCAGTGTTTACCACTCTTCTCCAGAATAACAGCGGAAGCCGGTGACGACGCCCGGTGCAGGGAGACTACAGCCGCTGCTTGCCGGCTTGTGAGCGTCTGTGTCCCGCTGTGTGATGAGACTGTACCGGGACGACTGGCGCTGTCCATTCTGCCGTCGCTCCAGCTGTCGGAGGAGGTGTCCAGTCCTGGACGCCTTAGTGTGGAGGTTGCAAGTGAGGTCATGGCTGCTCTCATTCCTTCTCTATCAGCGGATGAACAGCTCACCCTTAGCACCCTGTCATCTGCACTGTCCTGCATCAAAACACTGGCTGATGTACTGGTCTCCAAAATCACAGTCAGGCTTCTCTTGACCCTCTTAAACTGCTGCAGTGGTGCCAGGTTGGAAAGTCTTCTCAAGTTGATCCTGGAGGACCTGTGCAGCTGGCACTGCACTGAACCTACACCTGTGGTCACAGAGCGGGTACTTCTGTGTTTGACTCCCATGTCAGACCACCTGCTGAACCCTGCTCACAGCCTCCCCCCCTCCTGTGACCCTCGTCTGTCCTTCCAGTTCTGGAGGATGGTTCAGGATGGACTGATACACCGAGACAGTGTGTCACGTAAGAGGGCATTATACCTGCTCAAAAGGTGTGTGGCCCTGTCAGAGGCACAGCAGGTGGACTGTCCTCTCTGTCCATCAGGAGAAGGTAAAAATCATTAGACATTCTTTCAGCTCATTTCATTTTATGGTTTGTTTTCTTTACTGTTTTTCAAATCCTTGCAGGTGAGACCCTGTTCAAATGGGCCCACAGCAAGAGGAAGGTGCTGCGGGAGTTCTGGGAGGATTACGCACTAGTGATGGAAACGCTGGAGGAAAACCAGGTAGAAGATGGGTGGAATCATCACAACTGACTCAACAGGGGGCATCATGGTGCAGCTTTGTAATGTCGGCTCTGTATTCTTCCTCTGCAGATTCACGTTGTCCGGCCTGTTCTTAACAGAATAGACACGCTGATCCAAACAACAGTGAATGACAGTCAAGGTAGTGTTAATTTAATTTTTCAGTCATTTCATGCTTTGTTTTTGTCTAGTCTTAGCTGTTGTGGTGCAGCTGGTTGCATGATCAGCTGATCCAGTTAGAATCTCAAGCTCTGACATTTGGTCATATTTACTTTTCATGAGCTATTGTCAGCTTTCATCAACAAACTTGCTTTTCTCCACATGTAAGAGGAACTGTCTATTAAATTTAGAATGAGTTTACCAAAGTAAGTAACAAAAAGTAAATGTACACCTTAAATAATCCAGAGCTGTTCTTTTTTTACAACTGCAAACTTTATTCCCTGTTGTTTGTGTTGGAGCTTCAGGCGAAGGCCTCCTCCATCCCTCCTGGCTGCTGTGTGTGTACCAGCGGATGTTCCACAGTGAGAATAAATCCTTAATGAGAGAGGGAGTGTGTCATCTGCTCGAGCTGCAGGTCCTCCAGCAGCCAGCTTTTGCCTTGGCCTTTTCTCAGGTACACACACAGACAGTTCATCCAGACCAGTGGGATATCATTTGAGGTTAACTTTGCATGTTGAAGTTTTGTCTTTAACACTTAACCCTTTGCTTCGCAGTTTATCGTTGGGCCTTTCATGGATGTTATGTCTGAAACTTCACTCTTCTACAGGTGAGACTGAAAATCAGTGCACTGAGGGAATAAATGAAATGCTACAGTGAGGACTGTGTTGTGAGGTGTTTCAAGCACATCCTCATTAATTCACCTTCTGTCCACATGCAGATCGGTTGGACAGAGTGTGGGAGACTGTCCTGAGCTGGGGGCTAAACTTCAAGTCTTCATGGCTGCCTTCTTCAGCAGCCTGCCGTCAGAGCACAGAGGTACAGGAGCACAGAGGCCACAGAGAATAGGTCACAAAGCTCTTAAGTCTGTCTGTCACTCACTGTTGTGTTTACTTTGTAGCCGGGGTGTTGCTGCAGCTGATTCAACAGCTGGCCTCTAAGCACTGGTGTGCGGTTCCCCTTCTCTTCCTGTCTCAGGCTCTGTCCAAACTCCCCCCAGCTCCAGTGCTGGGGACAGACGGGCTCACCGCTCTGAGGTACCTCTTCATGTTTACAGTTAGACAGACAGCGTCAGTTGAGATTATGCTGCATATGGGAGCTCATTTTGTCTGTGGTGTGTTTTTTAGGGAGGTGCTGCGTTGTACCATGATCACACACCAAGTTTTGTTAAGAGGAGCGGCCCAGTGCTTCCTGCTCAATAGTGCCCTCTGTCTCACAGACGTGGTAAGACAGAAATAGTGAATTTGAAGTGAAAACACATCACAATTTAACATCACAAAAATGTTTTAATTGAATTTTGAAAAAATGGTCAGAGTGCACATTTGTAGTGAGCTCATTGGTTGTGTAAGTGAAGCACTAAATTACCAATGATTTTCTCAATATAGTTTACACACAAATTTGTACTGTGTACTACATCAGCACAACAAATATGCCAACTTTACAATACATGTCCATATTAATATTGTTATACATATATCATATGACATATTATTCCCATTGAAAAGATGCTGAAAGATTGGATTTTATTTAAAAATCAAAGAGAGAAGAAAAAGATAAGTAAGAAAAGAGAGGTGGAGAAATAGGTAAACATCCACAGACATAACATGAAGAAAAAAAAAAGAAAGAAATATTTCAGACAAAGCATAATGTCCTCCGGCCTCTGGGTGAGGGTGGACGGAGCAGCATCCCTCCATCTTAGTAACAATGCACACAGCTGGCCTAAAAAGAGGCAAAGGGTAATGTAAAATTATTTGCCTGGAGTCGGTCATTTATCACTCTCACCATAATGTAAAAAAGGACGGCCGTAGGTTGTTCCAAGTTCCAAGTCAAAATGTAGAATTAGGTCAAAGGTTCAGAAAGCCCTTGTGCATTTTCCAAGGCTACAGGCTTTGAGCTGTCCACAACATGTGGCTTAAGGAGGCTTCACCTGTTTTACATTTGTTGCATCAGGGATTCACATCTGGACAGATATTAGATCATTTAGCTTTGGGTGTACAGCGCTGGCCTTGTGCCCAACCTTAAACAGTAACAGGCAGAGACAGATGGTGAATTACCAAGCTTAAAAATCGAATCTCATACATCATCTAACGGTAAAAGGTTTAGATCTACTTTTGATTTTGTGTCTCACATCAGCCAGCCTGGGGTAGATGACAGGTGTAAAAAGATGTGAAGAGTATTTTGTTCAAAGCTCATATTTTCCCTGAGACACAGCGTTTTATTTACTCACTTACACCACAACCACCTGCATAACTATAGAGATGATGAGTGAAATTCATACTTCTGAATGTCTCAACAAAAAACAAATGCTTTTGCAGAGCCGTTTATTATTTTGTCCACCCTCTGTACTTAACTTTTTAATACTGAGTTGTCTTTTTATCAGAGTGCTGTGACCTTAGATGACCTCTTTAGTTTCCTGATGCATTTCCGTGCAGATGAGTCACTGTGTAGAGGGACACAGATCTGGAATCAGGTAAAGTGCATTAGACACATATGAGGAAACACACAACACTAGTGAAGCCCTATGGTTGACTCATTGCCACCCTAAATGCCACCCCATTGCAGTTGTGCACCTGGTTATCAGACAATGAATGCAGTTTCAAGCCCAGGATTAGAGATGGTGATTCAACCGGTGCTGCCCCAAAGAAAGAAACTGTAAGGGGTTATGTTCAAGCTGAGATACACAACTTTCTCCGAGTTCCTGCAAGCACAGGTAGGTCTGAAGTTAGGCCGTCATGGATAAAGTGAATAATTCAATCCGCAGCCATGGTTATTTTTGGATTTTTTACAGTCAGTGCAAGTCAGTTTTTTCGCTCCACAGGTCAGACAGAGAGGTTACCAGACTGTAAAGAGGCCGATAAATTGGCCAGAGCTATTCTGCTGTGTGTGGACATGGAGAAGGATCAACCTGGCACAGAAATCAGTGACACTCTGGAGTCATTATTCGCTCCTCTGCTGGAGACTCTGAGCAGAGTCAACACCAATATTTACCTGCCAGTGCGTAAGAGCGACAAGAGCCTGCAGTTGATGCTCCGACTGTTCCAGCTCGGAGGAACACCAAGTGCTCCGTGTGACGGAGAGGGGAAAGGTTTGTAATGATGATAATATTGATTCATTGTCACAGCTGTCAAGTATAAATATGCACTGGATTAATTGGTGGTGTATTCATGCATCAAACAAATCAGTATTCTGCTCCTCCAAACTATAATTTAGCTTGATGCAAAATTGATAAAAGTATCAGAAAAAAATCATCCTCATATCAGTCCATTTAGTGATTATGCTTCCTCGCAGGGTGGTAAATCACTTTTTCTCTCACTGTTTAATCCCTTCAGTGGATTTCCTGGAGTTTTGTCTTGCAGCTTAGACTAACGCTGCCGTAATTTATATTGCACACAACATTTTCTCTTTTGCTCAGGCCTGCATTTGAAGTCATCTACATTTTTAGTGATTCTCCAAAATCCAACCAAATAATTTGTGTGGTTTTTTTCACACCAGCACCTTAACTGCTGTAAGTGTTTTAAGGTGAAACAGACTGAAATAGACCAGGTTTGCACATAAGATGTCATTTTCTCACCTTCTTGTCCAGCACCTTGTCACCCTCTCTGTGAAAATCACGGTCAGGGGTTTGAAACCTCAGATGACCCAACTTATTTTTGGTAGTTGTTAGCAAAGGTCAGGCACTTATATACTGTCTTTAAAATGGTATTGCAGTTATCAGCACTGTTCATGCACTTCAGACCCACTAAGGAGAGTTTGACATTCAGTCTCTCTTCTCACAGGCGACAGAGTGATGGTTGCCATGGAGAAACTCATTTTTAAAGTCATAGATCCAATCCAGGAGTTTATCTTGAGGCGGCTCTGTGGGGAGCTGCAGGAGGTAAAGTCAAGCAAATCACCATCACTCCAATTAGCATACAGGCCCCTTGTGGCTTGCTTTTCTAAAAATTCTTTCTTTTTTGAACAGCTATTTGATGTGGAGCGAGCTGAGCTGTATCAGGCTGTTCTGAGGCAGATCGTGGTCATGTACAGTTCCACACCACAGCGCCTCGGTCAAATAAAACAGAATGGTTTCCTCAAACTCATCAGGCACAGCGTCAAGGTCCTGCAAGAACCAAGTCAGCAGGTAGAAAGCTGAAACAGTGATCCCCAAGCTGTCATGCAGAAATTTCACACATCCGTTTGGTTGCTTGATTTGGTTTTCCATTTCCAGGCCCCCTCTGTGGCAGACCAAGTGTCAAGAGCGGTTGCCATGGCATCCCTGGCCACGGTTTGTGGTCTGCTCGAGCAGGAAGAGGTTGACATGCAATCAGAGACCCTTCCTTCTCTGAAGGAACTAAATGACTACTTCTACACTTCATTGTCATCTTCCTCACAAAATCCTCTGGGCAACTTCAACAAACGTCTTCTGAAACCACAGACAGGAGACTGTACGAGGTTCGTGGACTGATATGTCCATTTAGGACCTTTGGCTCAGAATAAAGATATATCTATTCTCTCTGGAGGATTCAGTGATAAGTATTTTTCTTCTTTTGGCAGTGATCTAGCAGTGCTGCTGCAGGACTGGGGACGTATCGCTGCCAACTTCATGCGAGACCAATGGATTTGTCTGAGTTTCCTAATTAAAGCTGTTGGGATTCCCGAGAGCTGCTGTGCACCAGACGCTCTGAAGGCTGCTCTGAGCTGCAGTGTGGAGGCCCTGGCCCTGCTGCCCAGTGACCTGGTGCTGCCTTTGCTCACCTTTATGGAGACAGTACTGCCGCAAGTGAGTCTGGGTAAAATTTAAGCAAACTAAAGCAATATCTGAAATCTGGAAAACTGTGATGTCGTGATTGGTGTGTGTGTTTTTTTTTTTATTCCAGGTACTACTCGATGAGGAGGAGCTCTGTGTGGAGGCTGTGACTCTGAGCTGGGAGTTGGTTCAGGGACTGAGCACTAATGCACATGACTTTTGGCCGGCCCTGAAAGGCTTCATCTCCATGGCCTTCCACCACAAACTGCTGGAGCTGACACACTCTCGGGCTCTGACGCTCATGGCCACCTTGAAGCAGGTAATTGAAATCAGGCCAGTTGAGCGAGACCTGGAAAGGAATGAGCGTGGTGATTTACAACATATGTTCTCTGTATTATATATAAACCTGATGTGATGTTGATTTAGACCGCCACCGAGCTGATTGAGCTGTCTCAGTCGAAAAGCGGAGTATTCGGAGTTCTGCTCCAGCACTGCTGTCAGACATGGCTGCCCTCAGGTCGAGGCTGTGGTGACCAGGCTGACACCGTGTTCACCAGTGTTTTCAGCTACATCAACATACTCACTGAGGCCTGTGTCTATGGACCAGTGTTCAGAAGAGACCAGCGGTAACTCAGCATTACAACAGCATCTCCATGATTTGTCTTTCCTAAGGGCTGTTTCATCATTTTTATCTTCCTCTTTCAAAGGCTCACCCAGGATGTTCAGACGTACCTGGAGCAGCTCAGAGAGGATTCTTTTAGCGGTGTCATTGTTACAAGGTGAGCTACATTCTGTCAGAGCTCAAATCTGTAGCTGTCATATAAAAGACGGCCACTAGAGGTCTGTCCTGCTGTGCAGATGTTTTCACAATTGAACAACTGCTTTTATTTCCCAGTGATAACAGAGATGAGCAGTTGCCCCGCACTTGTGTCCTCGGTTTCCTCAGCTGTCTGGATCCCTCCAAGCCACATCATGAAAGACTGATAGAACAACTAGTCCTGGCTTTGTTGAAAAAAGTAAGCTATATATGAGGCTGGGATGGTTTAGTCCATGCCATGATCTTAACAACAATCATTTTCCAATGTTCAAATACAGAATTAATTTGGAAAATGTATAGGGAATCATATGTTTTTTCATGTTTTAATATAGATTTAGCACCCGTTACAGCTAATTGAACAACATTCAAAACCATTTTCCATCCCCCCCAGGATAATGAAATATCAAGGTCAAAAGTGCGTTACTATAGCAACTCCCTGCAACATCGTGTCAAAAACAGAGTATGGCAGACGCTGCTGCTGTTGCTGCCCAAGCTCAGAGAGGTACAGTAAGACAGTTACACTCACACAAGGAATCACACAGGAAACAACCATTCAGAAAAGTAATTCTGTGTGCGTGTGTGTGTGTGTAGGAGTTTGTTGCCACTATACTGACTCGGGTGTTTGAAGCTGGATTCTGCAGTAACCAGGCCTCGGTCAAGTACTTGATCGAATGGATGATGATTCTGATCCTTATTCACCATCCACAACACATGGACAGCTTTTGGAGCTGCTTCAGTATGGTGTGTTCCTGCTATGTGCACAGACTTAGAATACAATGAGCGAAGTAGTTAAATTACTGACCAGTATCTGTTTTTTCTGTACAGGATCACGAAAAGACCAAGACAAGTGTCTGCACCTTCCTGTCAGTCCTGGTGCATTTGAACATCATCGTGCCTAATCTTAAGGACAAGGTAAAGCCGGGGAAGCTCCCACTAAAAGCACCATTATTCTCACATCACCACAACGAAATCACTCACCTTATGTGTTTCAGGCAGCACAGTTGCGTAAAGCGTTGGACATCATCCTGCAGTGGTGTTTCAACCATAACTTTAGCGTGCGCCTGTACGCCTTACTGGCTTTGAAACGGGTGTGGAGCTTGGCAGAAATCCAGGCAGAGGAGGGGGCTGATGGTTTCGGAGGGCTCTCCACTGTGATCGAGGCCTGTTTGAATCAGGCTGAGGCCATGCAGAGCACTGGGTGAGCACATGACACATCCAGTCATTTAATTAAAATGGGTGTTTTAGTATGCTAATGTGTTTATTTCTGTCTCGACCTCTAGAAATGCCAACAAAAACTGGATAAGGATTCAGGAGCACTTCTTCTTTGGCGCCTTTCATCCTATCAGAGATTACAGTGTTGAGGTGTGCTGGTATATTTCTGCTGAACATGAGTAGATTTTATGATTTCTAAGATGTATGTTACAATGTACTGTAACATTTTTTGTTTTCTTTTTTATTTATTTTACTCTCCTAGACCATATTCTATACCTTTCCCAGTCTGTCAGAGTTGGCAGATGATGAGTGGCTGCCACCATGGAAGTTCGAGAAACTGTCTTGCTTTTCTGACAGTCCGTCTTTTCCTTTGAAAAATCCTGCTCCTGACCTGAGCCAGCTGCAGCCCGGAGACTGGATCCAGCAAGACAAAGGTACAGTAGCACCAATCACAAAGAGATGGAACACTTAGTGATCATGGTTGAGTGATCATGGCGTTGTGTCACCCAGGTGAGCAGGATAAGGAGGAGCGCTGGGCCGAGGTGCAGAAGAAGATCACTCCCTGGAAGTTGGGGATCCAGGAGCAGGAGCCCGAACTTCAGCTGGTTCCAGCACAAAGGGCCGCTCGGGTGGGGAAAATGCACGGGGCCCTGCTGGTGGTGGCATCACTCATAGACAAACCCACCAACTTAGGAGGTGAGGAGCAGCAGAACAAATGACCTAACCTAAGGTTTATAATGCTGGTCTGGGCATAAAGGTGCTGCCATTAAAGCCCATCACTTGAGCTCTGTTATCAGGCTTAGACAGATTATGTCCAGCTTTCATCACAGACACTATTTTATGTTCCCTATGAGCGTCCTCCATTGCTGTTGTACGGGATGATAAGGAGCTGAATCGATTCGAATTTGTTTATAGAGGAAAAGATCCATTTTCAAAACCAATATTGATACTGGATGAGGTAAGCAGGAACATTACCTCGGTCACTCTGTCAATATTTTACTTGACTGTGCCCCCTCAGTGATCATTGATGGTGTAGCTTTTTATATCTGTCTGTGCCCATGAGGTCAGACTGGTTGCAATGTCATGCCAAGTCATCTCTGCCACAGACAGTCACCTTAAACCTGCCGTACATCACATTTTAATAGATGGCACTATAGGCTTTCTCCCCATTTGTTTGTTGTTGTAGGTCTGTGCAGGACTTGTGAGATATTTGGCGCCAGCGCTCTGGTCCTGGACAGCCTCCGCCACATCAGCGACAAACACTTCCAGTCCCTGAGCGTCTCGTCTGAGCTGTGGCTCCCTCTGTTAGAGGTAAATCACATAATACGATGTCACACTTCACCCCCTCCCGGTGACCACGATGTCTCCATAACTGTCTCTATAGCAGCTTTTCCCAGTGAGCTGCTGACCTCAGAGATGTGTGATTTGACCTGGTTAAAATCAATCAGTTAGGAGCGACATGAGGAGCAGTAGCGGTCAGGACAGGCAACAGTACACAGTACTGCAGATTTCCTAAAGGGTTTCTGTTCAGCTGTGACCAAAAACAGCCACTAGACAACTGTAAACATCTTCATGCACTTACAAGAAAATTAATTCTCTACATGTGATGGTTTCAATAACTAAACACACTTACTCTCTGGTGAGGCTTAGTGGCAACTGAGACAGTTTCCAGTTCATTTTAAACCTAATTAGACTTAAAGAGGTTCATGTTTGGGAGAGGCCTCCTCAGTCCTCATTCTCATTTAGTAGATCAGTTTGCAAAATACTCGTTGCACTTGAGCTCTTTTGTTTTTTGTCCCCTCAGTTGTGAAATCTCTGGTCCCAGTGCAGTCACTGCTGTGGCTGGAAACCAAAACCTAATTTTCAAAAATAAATCTAAACCTTCAATTTAATTTGGTTGCAGAAACAATAAAAGGTCTGCCTAACCATATTGTGTAGTATCATAGCCTAGTGATTACTGTTTGTTTGTTTGCATCATAACCCATGTGTGTCCATCATCAGGTAAAGCCGGTGGAGCTTGCTGACTTCCTGCAGGTGAAGAAGGGTGAAGGCTACTGTATTGTTGGGGTGGAGCAGACGGCCAACAGTCAGAGCCTCCAGGAGTATCAGTTCCCTGAGAAGACCCTGTTACTTCTTGGGTATGACGGCACTAAACATTACTTCACTGTTGGTGAAAACCACAAAAAAAAGGGCTGCAAGTCCTGTTTGTCCACCAATACAGTCACCTCTACACAACCTGTAAGGCATAATGCAGACAAGCCTGTGGTTTCCCATGCCCTTGTGACTCTCTCATAGATAAAGGCGTGAGCTGACGGGGCCATTTAATGTTATCTCACCGGTTTAGTGTGTTTCCCCTGAGGGAGCTGCACCTCTCCTCTCCGTTGTGTACCTGTCAGGGCATGCTCAGCTGTAATTGGCTCTCCCCGAGGACAAGAGCATGGGAAATAAATTACACAAACCAATACAAGCATTGTGATGACAGCAGCAGAAAACCTCCTCACCTTCATCTCGCTGCCCCGTGGACACACACAAAAACTGTTTCTAGAACACAACTGCAGCTCCAAGTTTGTGCAATTTCCAGCAATGCAGTTTTGAAATGCACGCCGTAGTGTTGCCACAGAGGCAGTGTTATATTCATCACTGTCTGTGTAGGTGTCTGTTTTGTTTCACCCTGCCCGGCTGCAAAGGTGTGAGCAGTGCTGTCACCTCAAACGGCCTCATGTGTGAGCTGAATGTTGAGGCCGTCCACAGCTGTGCTCACGCAGCATGGCCCGGCTCTAATCTCTCATCAGGTGGCTATTATCTCACCCAGTTGCACTCGAGATAAATGTAGCTCATCAAATCAGGCTTTCTTACTGTGTGCCACCCTCTGTGGACTCGCTGAATGCCAAACTCATTACCTCTTTATGTTTGCTTTGCATGGCCTATATTGCTACAGCTCAGTATACACTCAGCTGATTACAGTTTGAATTGGTCTGGGACATGAGCTCATGAAATCAGATATATATATATATATATATATATATATATATATATATATATATATGTATATATATGTATATATATATATATATATATATATATATATATATATATATATATATATATATATATATATATATATATATATATATGTATGTATGTATGTATGTATGTATGTATGTGTGTGTGTATATATCATACAAATTAAAATATAGAGGCTCATTTATCATAATTGACTTACATACATACATATATATATAATGACATACATACATACATATATATATATATATATATGTATGTATGTATGTATGTATGTATGTATGTGTGTGTGTATATATCATACAAATTAAAATATAGAGGCTCATTTATCATAATTGACTTGAGAAAATAAAGGACTAATGTGCCTGCTCATGCTAAGGCCTCTTAAATTAAATCAGCAGTATGGCATCATTAAGCCAAATGAAAACTGAAATTAAAAATGTGTTGTTTGTGCTGTGTCATGCACATCGGAGGTAGCCTGCAGTCTGCTCATGCTTCAATGTCATACCCTGTATGACATATTGGACAGTGCTGATGTGACGCAGTGTAAATCCTCCAGAATTGTTCTTTTTCAATGGCCTTTTCCTGCTGATGCTAAAGGATAAACACTAAATCCTTTCTAGAGAGGCCATTCTGGTTGGATTTAAAGGGATGGTTCTGGAAAATGTCCTATAATATAGACGAAAAGGTTGGTACTTCTCTCATGCCTGTGCTCCAGTGGTGTGCTAATGGTGTATTTTCCCCAAAATATACTAAATATCAGCACTAAATTAGCCATCAAATTATATAAAACCAATCTAAACAGTAAGGCATAGTTGATATGAGACTTTGCTGCTCTTCCTCTTCTTCTAGAAATGAGCGTGAAGGCATTCCTGCCAACTTGCTCCAAATGTTGGATGTCTGCGTGGAGATTCCTCAGCAGGGGGTCATCCGCTCCCTCAACGTTCATGTGAGCGCTGCCCTGCTGATCTGGGAGTATACGCGGCAACATCTCAGCCCTGGTTCAGCCGAAGTCAACTCAAAACACAGCTGAAGAAGAAACCAACAGCACAACCATCTGTCTGCCAGATACTGACTACATTTGATTGCAAATGTGCCAAGTGTCTTAGGGGAGCATTTTAAATTAAAAAGGGCAAATTCAGCTTCTGGACATGAAGAAGCTGCAGTTAGTGTGAAGACCCTAAAGGATTTTCATGGTCTCCCTGGAAGCGGATCTGTCCTTTGAGGTTTAACTGTGGTCAGCAGTTCATCAGTACTGTTCTTGTGCCTTAATGAGAGTCATGAATAGAGATCAGATCTGGCCATTACAGCTAAATACTCCACTGGGCATGCTGTTACACTGATGTAGGGAGTCTCTATGTCTCTGTAACACTTACATGAATGGAAATGTTCTTCTTTTGAGCAGCTTCAGGGCTGATCCATAATATCCACACTCAGCAAACAAACAGTTTTACATAAGATATTAATGCTGCTCTTGTTAAGAGGCATGAACTTTTGTGTTCTCAGTTTTTATTCCAGGTTATGATTTTAATTTGTGACACAGTCGAATAAATGAAACTTTTTTATTATCATCTGTGATGTTTTTTATTCATTATGCTTAGAGATTGCATCAACACAGGAGGCAATGAAAGGGTTAAAACAAGGTGCAGCAGGTGCTCCTGCGTCCTCTCCTCCCTGCTCCTGAAGAGTAAAGGACTCGGTTCACCTGGAGAGCAGGTGTGCAGCCAGTGGAGCAGTTACAGTCGATCACTGTCTCGTTTGTTTTTTCCGTCAAGTCACGGCTGTAGGTGGTTCAACATGACGGGGTAGCCGCTGTGAGAGCGGACATGGAGGACCTGGGCCGCTCCTGGTTGGACCCTGGGTCGCCTCCTCCGGAGCCAGCAGCGGCGGTCAACGCGAGCTGGACGGGCCGAGCAGGGCTGGGGCTGTCCCGGCGGACACAGCTGGTCCTGGAGGGCCTCATGGTGCTGATGTGTCTGGGAGCTGTGGCAGGTATAGGTTTTTTTTTTTCATTTATTTTATTTCTATTTACGTTTATTTTATGGATTATCTGCAAAATATTTCTAAATTCTAACAGCCTACTCTTTTATACCCGACACAATGTCTCCTTTGTTCCTCTCTTTGTCCCTGCACAGTAAATCAGTATAATCCCCTAAAAGAACAATATTTCAAGTTGCCAGGTTGTGAAACTCCTAATGAGGTCATTGTTTCTGGGGGGACAGCTGTTGCAGTTTTAAAATGTGATTTTTCAGTGCTCTGAGCAAAAACCTGTTGTGTTTTGTTGGTGGCGTTTCTACGACTGGATGAATAAATCTGGATTATATTCTGGGTTTACAGGGTCCTTACTCATGACTGCTCAAATCAATGAACAGCCATGGGATCAGGGCTGTGCCAGTGCAGTGCAGAATAATATCAGCATCATATCAGGTTGTTACTTTACTGTTCAGAAAAGTGGAAAATAGGAGATTGACCACAAATTTCTCAGTACTGCTGTGTGAATGTTTGTCTCTGTTACAGATGACAACAGTGGTCTAGAATCCAACCTGTCTGCTCTCTGTGTCATTGTGTGTGTAGGTAACATTCTTGTCATTATCATTGTGGCTGCCACCAAAACTTTCCACTCTGTGACGTCAGTGCTGATCATGAATCTTGCCATCAGCGACCTCCTGGTGGGAGTCGGAGTCATGCCCTTTGTTGCCCTGTCCATCATGAACCGTGGATGGGTGGACTGCACTGTACGTTGCTTCTGTAAAACACCTCACCGTTATGAAACATCCCAGCCTCGGTGTCTGATGTGAACTAAAGCTGACATCTACTTCCCTCTGTCTCACAGGACCTCTGTTTGTATGTGGGCTACACCTCCTCTGTGTATTGCACAGCTTCCGTACTGACACTGGCTGCTATTGCCCTCGACCGCTACCACTCCATCATGGACTGCCTGCGCTACAGCTCCCGCTGCACCCTGTGGAGGACCTGTGCTGTGGTCCTGTGGATCTGGCTGCAGGCTCTGGTCACCAGTTGCCCTCCCCTGCTGGGCTGGAGCTCTGTCAGCTATGTGGTTCCCATGTACAGCTGTGCAGTTAACTGGGCCAGCAGCCCCAGCTACACGGCCTTCATGGCTGCCCTCTGTTACCTGTTTCCTGCAGTGGTCATCCTCTTCTGCTACGTGAATATTGTCAAGGTGGCGCGCAGTCACGCAAGGCGGATTCACACACTGGAGGACTCTGTCCAGAGAAGCAGGAATCCAAGCTCTGCTTCTGCTTCTGGTGACCCACCTCCGAAGCACTGTGCAACACTCCACAGCCCTTCTAGACTCATCTATCATGTAAGTGGACAGTTTGTCCCAGAGGTCAGTGGAGAAGGAGGAAGTGATGTCAGCTCTGCTCCCCCTAATTCTCCTACAGAGCAGAGCAACCCTACATCCAGACGTCTCTTCTCCTTCCTGGCTCAGAGCACCTCACAGCCGACCCTGCAGAACTCCCAGCAGCACCAAAGCCACCATGGAGTGGTGCGGCTCTTCCTGGTCATCTCTGCCTTCTTCCTCTGCTGGACACCTTACATCGGTGTGGCGCTGGTCCAAGCCACAGAAATTGCAATTTCAGGCCAATCCAGCCTGGTCCCACCCTTTGCCGTGACCTTTTCTTACTGGCTGGTGTTGCTGAACTCTGACATCAACCCTCTACTGTACGCTCTGCTCAGCAAGCGCTTCCAGGGTGCTCTTCAGGGATTGAGGCAAAAATAAGAGCACAGCTGGGGAGGGTGGTGGGTGGTGGAAGCGAGGTCAGGGTCGAGGGAGACGAAGGCAAGAACAGTGACCCCTGCACCCTGAACACCGCCCATCCTGGTCCTCCTTCTAGTTCTGAGAGTTCAACCTGTGATGACTCCAAGTATTCCTCCTCCGTTTTTAATATTAGCACTGAAACACTCAAAAATCACCCCGAGGAGCATCTATGCAGTATGTGTCACCCTGAAAATACCTCCTCATCCTCTGTGAGGACAGACGCTGGTGCCGACAGGAGGGTGAACTGCCTGCAGGTTCCCTCTCGGCCACAGGAGGGCAGCAGACTTCCTTTCTCTGCTCTGACCAAGGAGCGTCAGGCCACTTTCTTCTACGGCCAGATAACAGTGCAAGTGGAGCATGATGTTTGTTAACTGTACCTCTGCAGGTGCCTTTTTCTCCTATTATAGATTAACCTGTTCTTTTAATAATTATCATTTTAGTCCATTAAATGTCAGAAGAGAGTCCATTAGAATATCCCAAAGCCCAACCTGGCATATCACTACCACCACGGGAAATCCAAGCTTCTTTATTCAAAACTACTCCTGCCATGCAAGTTATTTTTCCAAATCTATCAATGAATCATATTTTTTTTTTTTATAAAATGTTAGAAAATACTGGAAAATGCTCATGCACCAGAGCTGAACATGACATATCTACATGTCCCATTCAATCTGACTAACACGTAAGACATTAAAAACACTGAGGAGATAATAAAGAGAGACAATGTATTGAAAAGAAATATTTTATATTGTACATGTGATTACACTTGAAGACACCCAACAGTAGATCTAATAAACCCGTCATTTATTCACGCTCTAAATATTTCTTCCTCAAATGTGATAATCATATGTTGCATCTCAGTGTAAAAATCATCATTCCTTACAAAGGTTTACATTTATGTCTAGCAATAATTCCAGAGGAATACGATATTATCATTTATTGTCATAGAGAATGACAATGGGAAACAGTGCTAATGGACTCTATTGCAAAACAAAGAAAAGGCAGTGAAGTGGACTTCGTCGGCTCGTACAGTATGTGCATGCTCGTCCTGTAGGTGTCACTCACTGTTTCTCAAGGTTAGTCAGCAACCAAATGCAAAAATATAAAAAAACAACAACCATAAGTCCAGTGAGATCAAGAGTTTGTTTAGAAAGAAGACAAAAAAGCAACTCGGTCAGATGAGTACAAGAGGGCTTGTAGTAAAGAGTCTCTCTGCAGCAGTCTGTGGTGGCACTGTAGAAAACAGACAGCACGTAGCGAGCGTGTGTGTGTGTGTGTGTGTGTGTGTGTGTGGTCGAGTGATGTTCATACATTCACAACAAGGCAAGAGTTTCCACCAGTTGCTTTTTTTTTGTTTTGTTTTGTTTTTTGTTACTAGGCGTTGTGTGCGCCTCCCTCGCTCCCAGGTTCAACCCACCCGGTTGTCAACTCGCCTCATGAAATGTGATCAAGGTAAAAAAAAAAAAAAAAAACAGATAGAGTGAGACTTGGACGAAGAGCAGAGCTGGACAAATGCGAGCCATTCCTCGTGCGTCGACGCGCCTCTCCTCCTCCAGCCACAGTGAGACAGTGCGACAGCTTTCATCTGCTGTCTGGTTATTCTCTCTGAGAAGTGAACGACTGGACTGAGAGCTGTTGTTAAATCACCCTGTGAGCACATGAGTCTAGAAAGTTAAGTGATGGGGATTCAAAGGGAGGCTCGGTGACAGCTGTGACTGGTGTTCTCAGTTATTAAAGGGGTATTTCTAGGTTTTAATGACTTCTGAGCTGTGGGTGCTTTAAAGTCCATCCAAGGATTGGGATACCTGAAGCATTAATCGTGAGTTTAATATTACTTGTAGGTAAAATACACGTCATCTGTTGCCAGGAGATGGGAGGCAAATGCTTTATGGATGGACTGACAGCACTCTCTCTCTCTCTCTCTTTTCCATAAACAAATCTCAACCATCTCATGCACTGAGAGCTCTCGTGACTAAACCGTGGGCCTGAGCAGTGGGTGTCAGCGTTGACAGAACGGGAGTCGCCCCCCCCCCCCAAAGGAAAAGCACATAACCACAGGCGGCCAATCAATGTGGTCTAAAAGGACCTGAGCGCTTCTCTCAGGACGGAACACGAGTGAGGCGTTGTGAAAGTGTCTTCAGCTCAGATTGATCCTCAGATGTCCAGACAGGTCCCTTTCACACCAGATGAGCCGGGGTGGGGTGGGGTGGGGGTCCAACAGCTCCAGGACATCCATGGTGTGAAATACAGCTATGTACAGTGCACGAAAGGCAGGTATTTGTCATAAGTTTACACCTGAGGGCCGCCGCCTCCCTTTTTGTTTTTCAGGCATTCAGCATTTTTAGGCATTCTTCTTTGGATCTTAAATGTGTGTAAATGTGTAATATGTTTGAGCCAGCGAAGACCACAAGGTGTCAGGCCATCGTCCTCGAAAAAAAAAAGTAGTCTCTGTCTTCTCAGAGCTGCAAAACGTCAGCCAAGGTGCCAAGTCTTCCCGGGCGCAAGGATGGAGTGAACCAGTAGAATGATTAAGAGGTACAGCAAATGAATCAATCAGTTATACCTGATCATTTTTTAGGGGGTAAGAGAGAGTTTACAATTGATACGGGTCCATGCACCAACTCGGATAACCTCTGAGTGGACTGGACGTCAAAAACATGAATGCACATCCTGTATCTCCCATCCTCTTACTGATCTCAGGCCAGTCCAATTTTTTTTTTCCCCCCAGGGAGCTGTGTGCGGGAGAGGGCGGGGCGCCAGGCAGGTCAAATGTCCCGACATTGAGGTGTAAGTATATCTACCTCCCTGTGTGTGTGTGTGTGTGAGCATGTGTGTGTTTGCATTGGTTCTTTTTCATCGAGTCAATGTGCAAATGTTGACATGGAGGTCCTGGCTCTCCCTCTCCAGTTGAGCCCCGTGGTGGCGCCCGCCTCTCCGCTGCCCTCTGCTGGATCGTCGCGTTTGCGCAGCCTGGTGCTGAGCTGGATGATGCACTGGTCCCAGTCCTCAGGTAACAGCAGCATGAGGAAGCCCAGGCAAATGATGAACACAGCGATGAGGCGCACTGTGTTGAAATGGATTTCACATGTGTAGAGGTCCACCACTGTAAAATCATGGGGGTAGATTAATATGAGCATATGACAGATTAATGGTAATAACTGAAATGACAAAGTATTCTTCGAATGCATATTAGATGAAAACCTTTGGAGGGATTTCAGTTACATTAAATGTTAAATGGTGACTGGATTTAAAAAGTTAGATGGGAGAGGAAAGCCAAGAGACTTACTGGCATTTACAGGAACACTTAGGACGATGCCAAGAGAGATTAATGTTGGGTATGTTATTGCGATGCCAAAGTTCACAAGAACATTGAAAGCTGTTAGAAGAAGAAGAGGAAGAAGAAGAGGAATTGAAGCGTACAATGATGGTGTCAAACCACAAAAATGACATCCAGACATTACATATCATTACAGCATCAGATGTATATGCACTGCTTCTCTCCGTACCAAAAAGCAGGCCTGCAACCCCACAGAGGTAGGCCCATGGGATGTCTCCAGGTGAGCCGATGTACTCCACATGCGTAAAATACAGAATGACCGGGACAAAGCTGATGAAAACAAAGTTGGCACTTCCAACGATGCTGAGAAAGAGCGCAGCCTCTCCGAATTTGGCACTGCCCAGGACCATCTTGAAGAGCACCTGAGGATTGAGGAAAAGGAAAACGGGAGCAATGAGGAGCACAGGGCCACTGCAGAGGGTGCACCTGCCAAGTACCTGGCACAGGGCCGCTGCTGCCTGTTTATCACATTAGGCGGCACAGGCAGCAGGGCCAAGGAGACCAGGGCCCCATCAAAATATAGCTATCTGTCCCGTAAGCTCCTTGATCAGCACATCACAGCCAGGAACCAAACACACACATATCACATGCTAAGCTGAGTCTTTCATTTCATAATCTCCTCCTGTCTCCTGCCACCTGGTTACATAAGTCGAAGAGAGCTAGTCCAGGATTTCTTACATAAGATAATTCATACGAATGTTAAGCTATTTTTACATTTTTAAAAAATTCCATTGCAAATGACAGAGTGTGACACAGGCTTGTTTTTCTACAACCGACTGAGGGCGGACAAATACCTTGTAGAGCGCTGACATGGACGCAGAGGCCACGACCAGTGTGATGCCGATGACTGAGTGGCTGTGGAATCCATCAGCGTAAGTCATCATTACAATGCCTGCTATGGCCAAGATAGCAGCGACTATCTGTAGGGAGAAAGAGGGACAGAGAGAGAGAGAGAGGGGGTGGGGGGTGGGAACATCAGCGAAAGACGGATAGACGACATGCTGCTCACAGTGTGGTGATAAAGACGCTGGAGCTGTCACTGCCGTGTAGAAGCACAGCAGGCACACATGGTCTCCACTTTGTTGTTCACTGCAGAAATCACAAGCCTCGCAGGACAAGGTTGTAGGGGCATAATTAATATGAGGTTTATTTTATAGTCTGTGTCCATTCTGCGAGGCCGGTTGTGTTTATACCTTGTAAATCTGTGTGTATGTGTGTGATCATGGTAAAATATGGTTGTGAACTGCTGTAGCAGAAACTACCACAGAGGCAGATTTGAGTAGAGACTGCATTTCAGCCTGACTGTACAGTCCAGGATAAGCCTGTTTAAACACACGCACATGTCCATATGTTTGAGGCCACTCTTAATGGCAGGGGGTGCTTGAAAGTCTCAATATTTCATAAATCGCTCTCCCTGATGACCCTGCGGTCAAGGCCTCAGCTCAGAGGAGCGTCGCTCCGATGTGCACTCACACCTTTAATTAGCTGTCAATTAGTGCATAATGAGTCAAGTCCAGGCAACTCCCACACACGGCCCATTGTGTAAGCAGCATGAGAAAAACACAGTGAGCCAACTGGCTTCAGATAAGTGCAACTTCATCATCGTATTGACACACTGTCTGCAGGGATTTGTGTGTGTGTGTGTCCACAGTGCAAAGTTATTGTCTTAAGATGTTATTTTAGCCATGATTTCAGCCTTTATGTGCAAAACAAGCTCATGCAGGATATTAGTCCACTTCCACACTGTCACAATCCCACAAGCATGTACGTCCACATGCACACAAATACTGCACAACTCACTGTGGCATGAACACTTTGCGTTGATTTAGGTGTTTCTAATATTCCGATCCCTCCCAAATATCTCTTAGTTTTCACATTTGATTCAGATCAGTGGATTTACCACAGAGTAGCTTGTCTTCCATTGGAAGCACTTAAAGTCATCAGGAAAACAAACAGCAGTGGCGACAGGGTGGGTGGTATTGTTTTCACTGTGTGAATCTGAGTGTGTGTGTGTGTGTGTGTGACATCATGGCAAAATGTGTTGCTGGAGACACCTACGGCCACAGGAACTACCACAGGGCTGCTTCTGAGTATTTTGGCAGGTGTTCATGTGTGTGTGGACAGATTTTGTCAGCATGATAGTGTCACAGCTGAGTTTGAAGATGGGTGTCGTCCAACCCCTGCGCACTGAGTGGGAACATCAACATGCTGACAGGCGTCACAGCTGGTGAGGACGCTCTCTAACTTGGTATTTACATAATGTAAAGTATGTGTATGCAGGCAAACAGGAGCATGGTAATGAAGTAAGAGTAAATGTTTCCTGCATTGGACAGGTAGCTTCTACAGTGTGTGATCGTGTGACATTGATTTCCGTTGCACTGCTATCACGTTAACACGACAGCAGTGCAAATACCACCCAGCCACCCCCACTTCTCACACCCACTCCCTGCCACTGCGATTATCGCCGCTTCACACTGGCACCAAATCTTTCTCTTACGTTGTTTTGTGTTTTACAGCATCCAACGCCTCAGCTGCACATGTTTGAGTGCATGTGGTCCTGACTGTGCATGGAGGAGCGAGTGGGGCTGAGGAGAGGCGATAGGGACAGGGTGCAGTCCAGCTGAGTGGATTTGCTCTGCATTAAGGAGGTGTCAGAAAGACAAATGAGCCGTGTGTTTTTGCTTGGCCAAAACCCTCGGGCGCTTTTGGCAAAACGTCTCTTTCTGCACTGCAGGCTGCCCGTCAGTCACAGCTGCACCTTTTCATTTCTAGTGCGGCGCTCTTTGCTTACGGGGTCAGCGACACCCGCGTGAGTTTATGCTTTAGCTTCTTGAGATGTTTCAGCACAATGTGAGGGAGCGGAGGGAGAAAGGATCACAACACCTGCACATTGAGCAGATTGTGTGATTACAGCGTTACTATGGCAGAGTGTACTTATAACTTCTAACGTGCACACTAATTTCTGAGTATGCTGCTGCACATAAGACAGAGACATCTCTGAAACGACCACCATCCTTTTGAATGATTTAGCTTCTCTCTCTCTCTCCCTCTCTCTCTCTCCTCCTACACTTTCATGACAAACTCGTCCAAGATCCCCTGCATTGCTGCAGACATCCAAACACTGCAATCCCCACCAGCAAGCAAGCAAGAGAGAGAGAGAGTGTGTGTGTGTTTGTGTGTGTGTGTCAGAGAGAGAGAGAGAGCAGCACGATTATTATAGTATTTGTCTCTTACTGAGGCCTTTCATTGCAGATAATGGGGGTGGGGAGTAGGAGCATGCGCAAGGGAGAAGTGGGGAGTGGGGTGGAGTGGGGAGTGTGTGGAAGCAGAAACGGGGAAATCCACTCTGCAGAGTGCAGGGTGGCTGCAGATGTGAGAGCATCCGAGGAAGAGAGCAGGAGATACCTCAATACACAAAGCTAAACCCTAAACCCCTGCTCGTTCTCTCTCTCCTCATCCAGAGGAATCAGAGGCAAGCACAAACACACACACAGCAGGAGGCACATTTGAGTGACACAGTGGTAATTGTTGCAATGTCACACACATAACATGCTTTCTACCCAACTGCACTGTGTTTGTGTTAGCTCACACATTCTGCTGCAACATGTTATTGGGATTCCATGAGAACTCAGTGGTACACACAGCCCAGGACGCCAATTTTTGTCTTTGTCTATGCCAGTTCCCATGGGGTCACAAACTAAATCAGATTTAGAAAAGAAACCATACTTCTGCAACAACAACGACCTCTCTACGGTGGCCCTGAGCGCTCAATGCGCTGCAGCTTCAGACAACACATGACATCATCAAGCATGTTTCTGTAATTTGTTGTGCTGTGTGTGTGTTGTGTGCTTTCACCACTTTTGCTGCAAAATTGATATCAATGTTTTTTGGAATTGGCTTGTTTTCCTTGAAGTGCAGTGCACTGAGCCCTCAGGGCCACCGTACATTTCTCTGACTGGCTTGCTACTTTTGCAACTTTCATCAAACTGCATCGATTTGGGAAAGAGAAATCACAGTCTGATGGAATCATTCATAGATCAGAGGGTGCCTCACTGTTTTTAAGATATTGGAATCAAAAGTCCAGTTAACTGCAGTTAGTAATGCAAAAACATTGCGTTCAAGATAACAGGGATAGTCAAACATCCAATTAAAAGATAATATCAAGTAAGAGAAAAGAACAGCAGATGTAATAGCACATGGACACAGGTGTTGTTAAATAGAATTAACAGGAACTTTATGTGTTATTATTTTCCCTTAAACTGTAGCAGTTCGATAATGCAGATTAAAGTTGCAACAGGTTAAAGTTGCAACAGCAGGCTAGAAGCTACAATCTGAAAAATCGTTTTTGTGACCTGTCTTTGACTTGAGTCTCTTATCTACAGATGCAGCAACGAGATTTTCTCTCGAGTGTAAAACTGCAACAAATCAACCAAAACAAAGTCTCCCTCACCCTGACTCCCATGAAGCGGTCTCTGAGTACAATCCAGGAGAGCAGGAAGACGAAGGCCTTGTTACAACAGAAGAGCGCCGACACGTCTGTTGTGTTGATCTTCCTGAGGGCCTGCAGGTACAGGTAGTTGGTGAGGATCCACAGCAGGCCAAAGGGGGCCACCTTGGTGAAGAACACCTTGGGGGTCAGCCCGTCGTCCCCAAAGAACCTACAGCACTCCCTGCACACACACACACACACAAACACATAACACAGGGCAAAGTGTTCACATATTGAAAAATGTCGCACAGCTAATCTCAGAGCTGAAACACATTATTGCAGTGCTGGGACTATAATCAATATTTACAGCTATAAAAAGCCCTGCGTGAATAAATGCTACCACTGAGACTAGACTCTATAATCTGTGATGAGTGTCTAAAGTAATTCCCACTGTAACAGTTACATCTAAATGATCATCACCACAGTGCACGAGGGACCTACTTAGAGAAAATATTTACAAATACAATAAGATCTGCCACCAGGCACTGAAGTTACAGACTTCTGATCTAATATTCAGACGGCTGTGTTTATAACACTAGACATTTTATTGTCCTTCTCAGGTGATTTGTCTTTGCTTTTGTACTTTCATTCAAGCACCCAGGGAGCTACCATGTAAGACAGAGCTATTCATTTACCAGGTCAGTTGGGCCAAGTTTTCAAACCAATTTTCAGCAGCAGCTCAGCAGCAGGTAAGGAAAAATTTTTAAACCACCACAAATAAACATTTCGAAAAAATTTGTAACATTCAATCATTGTATCCCTTTTAAATTAGGTCACATCTGATACAGGCAGGTTAAAAAGTGCATAAACCACAACAGAAGAGCTATAACTGAACATAATCTGAGGTCGCAGTGATACATTTTCCACTTTTGAATTGACTGATATGTTTTTTTCATATGTTTTTGGTACTTATTATTAGTAATCAAGGAAACTGATAACTGATAATTGTCAAAATTTAGAATAACACACCTGGGATTAGACTGAATACAGTATACTGTTTGTTTGTTTTTGTACACTGTGAAAAACTGTGATGAAAAGACTTTAAGTTCTTGTAGAATAACGCAAACTTAATCTGGTGATCAGCGATGAACGCACTGGTGACATTTTGTTATCTTGAAGAAGTGATTTAAACTCGTCTTCAAAGGACTGTGCTCCTGGTAGAGTATGCAGCATCGTCATCATCCACTCATGATTTTCAGCCAAAGTGTTAAATCTGGATTTGACGACACACGAGAGGCTGCAGCTTTTCAAACATTTGAAATGAATGGACAGAACTGCCCTGAAATAAAAGCTGACAGTCTAAAGCTATTGTCCTGACAGTCAATGTGTCACACTGTAGTGACAGCAGGGATCAGTATCAAAATACTTGATAGTGATCCTCTCCACTCAGTTACTATATTCTGAAATGTTCTCCTTGCTGAGCTTTTATGTTACATCCCGCTGCTCTGATGCCAAGAAATATTTATTCTCCTCCTAAACTATACACAACCCCCCCCCGCTGGTCAAAATATAACATTATTGAATTTTCAAGACGCTGGCATTTTGACTGCTGCTGTTTACAGTGCTCTTGAGTTACACAGTTTACCCTGAAAGCATCTGGGGACTGTGAAAGTGATGAAACAGCAACAACTGTGCAGCGGCAGGTAGCTGCAGGTTGGCCCCAGTGTCTTCCTGGATGCTGAGCAGCAGTGTTGTTATCAATCAGCTCCAGAGCACTGAGTCTGCACTGCACTAAAAACAAAACACTTCTCACACTTAATCACATTCAAGTTTTTCACCGTTTCATTACAGACGCTGAATACGTCGTCTTCGCATCCAAACCAGTGACAGTTTTGTGGTTTGTTTTTGGTTTTGCTGCTGCACCTGTGTGACCTTTGATCTGCTGTGATGTTAGGGGAAATATAGCTCCGCAGCTTAGCAGAGGAAGAGTTATGGGAGCAGATTTTAATGCGGATAGAAACTTGTGAAATCATCTTTTAATGATCATTTGTCTTTGCTTTCTGAGCGAATCAAAAGCTTCAATAGAAGTGATGACAGTATTTCTCAACGAAACTATATTTTGATGGCAAGTAATTGAAGATTTGACAGAAAAAGATCATAGATTAATATTTACTTTCCACCTTTTTATAATCTTAAGCTAATAACCTATCATATAGACCTAAGTTAATCAATTGTGCAATATCAGAGCTCGTATGATGTAATCAAAAGCTAAGGAAACAAGCCAGCAGAGCCTGTGCTAGTACTATTATTATCATTCATTTTGACAAACTGCTGTTTCCAATGTCAAAAATGAAATCTAAAACTTAACTCAGGGGGGTATTTTCCAAAACAAATTGCTGCTGTCAAGTGAAAACCCCTCCAAGCTTTCACCCTTACAACAGCATTCATTCAAGGCTTCATAATAAGCTCAGATCTCCAACTCCAAGGCATGGACTCCTCGTTCAGTGTCGGGTGGTTCCCTCTGCTTTGGCTGCTGCTTTATATAAAGAGACAGGATAGAAAAGACAAATGTCGACTCCTGGTCTCTATTTCTTTACACTGTCTTGAGATTCACCACAAAGTGAATAAACACAAGGGAAACAAAGCATCTTGTATTTGAAGCACGTATTTCCCAGCACCGAGCGGTGGGAGCTCCAGATCCTCGTGTAAGCCCTCAAAAAAAGAAGGAGTGGCATCAGAACTATATGGTCGATTCCCCAGCTTCACCCACCTGACCCCCCCGCGACACCTTCCACCCATCTTCCTCCTTTTTCTCTTTGTGCTAAAGTAGCTTAGCAGGGAGCAGAGATAAGACTTTTGTCTAAAGACCATGATTAATGCTGTGTTTCATCTGTGAAAGCAGCTCTAACACACCCAGGAATATTTTGTTTGCTGCAGCAGGATAACGAAAGACAGCATGGGAACCGGATATAGAAAAAAATGAAGAGGTTTTTCTTAAGTTAATAGAGTCATTTGGATTTCAAATATGCTGCTGACTAACTTTTTTTTATTAAGAGCACAGTGGCCCCTCACATAAAAGTTTAGGAGTGCAAGCACAAGATTTTACAGACAGACAGATTCTAGATTCTTTAAGTCACCCTATCTATCTATCTATCTATCTATCTATCTATCTATCTATCTATCTATCTATCTATCTATCTATCTATCTATCTATCTATCTATCTATCTATCTATCTATCTATCTATCTATCTATCTATCTATCTATCTATTCATCCAATAACTGACATGAGAAACTGGTAGTGGCACTCTGCCTTCTGTCCTTGATGACCCTTCAGCTTTGTCTCTCAGCAGATGTAACCACTGTGTTCATGCATCCCCCTCGAGGTTTATCAGCAACGACCACAGAATGAAACTCCTGAGCCTTTCAGCTGTGGGTAATATCTGTGTTGCATACAGGTCGACTTGACTGAGGCTGTTGCCGTCGGGAAAATGACTTTCCTCTTTCATGATGTGAAATTGTACGACAGCTGACGCCACTGATATTGTTCTCTTATTTTGCCTGCACGCCGCGGTGGGTGTGTTTGGCCTGTTAGCCCTGACAATGAGAGGAGGCAATCAGAAAAACAATTTCGCCACGGAAAGAAAGCAAACAACTGGATTGATTATTTCAAGTAAGTGTGAATAGTCTTTTAGGGTGGATGGATGCTGCTGAGACTACTCAAGATGGATTCTTTCCCCTAAAAATGCTACACTAATGCACTGACAGCCATTTCTGCAATACAACAGTGTTCACTGTGTAGAGATTTAGTTGTATTTTATTGCTTATTGCTTTAAAACAGGAACTTTATAAACATCAAGATTTGAAAATGTCAATGCTTTAATCACATCAGGAATCAGCTACAGTAACACCTTCTATAAAAAACCTCCAGCTAGTTTTCTAATGAATATATTAATAATAATAACAACGATAATATAATAACAGATTTATAATACAGCATAGATGGCACATCACTGCAGACTTAGTTTCTCCCTGTGAGTGTAGCAATTTTTAAAGGACTCGTTGTGACCTGTGACCACCAGCTGGAGCCTCTGGCCTTCAGAGTGGGGACGTCTGGCTGTTTCAAGGTCATAGATGGTGCTTGTGCTTTTACTGCTGCTGCTTCTTGACTGTGGAGCAGCCTCCCACAAGGTCTTAGAGGAGCTTAATCGGCTTACTTTGTAGGCTGTTTTATATACTGTTGTCCTCTGTGTTTATTCTATCCACCCCCTTTTTCTTTTCTGTGTCCTGCAAAGAAAGAAGCTGCTGTGTAAATAATCCTGCTTGCTGAGCAGCGACGTCTCCTCACCTGAATCTCTGTCTGGGCGTCTGCCTCTCTGGACTCTTGCACAGGTGGCCGATGTAATACAGGGGAAAGAAGAGGCAGTTCCAGGTGGTGGCGAACCAGGTGAGGGTAAAGGGGGCGTCAAACTGCTTAAAGGTCAGCTTGGCCAGCTGGGTGGAGCCTGCCCAGGAGGAGCACACACACATCACCATAGCGACCCCCCATAGGGCCTTTCGCACCTGTACGGTCGTTACTCTGATGCAGCAGTGGAGCCTCCGTCTGCTGGAGCCGGACTCTGCGCCTGCAGCACCGCCGGCCGACTGTGCATCTGTTGTGCCCACCACATTCTCCCTGGTGCGGTCCTCTCCTGTGGATGGACACACAACAACAACTAAACACACTGATGTGCCTATGACCAGATTTTTAAGGTAAGTTATCACATTAAACATTTCTGAGCACATTTTTTTTAAAGGAGACATATTATGCCCTTCCATATTATACAATGTTATAATGTCATATGTCATGTCAGTTGCACAACCTGAGCTATAGGGGTTATCCTGCCTTAATCCACCAACGAGATTTCACATGGCTTCCAGTCTCTCTGAACGCACTGTAACGAGATCTAAGCAAGATTTGTGCAAAACCTGACGTCAGGTTTACTGTCCAATTAGAACAAAACTCCAAGGGATCTGCCCAAAGCATGCCCACAGTGCCCGCCCCCAGTATGCCTTGTGAACACTCTGTCAGTGTTTTTTCAGTTCCAACGGAAAATTGCCACTGTTTTCCTTCCCCAAAGCCAAAATTGTAGGTCAGACTCAGGGTCCAACACATACAGATGCACCTCGTAGCTGGCCAGTATGTTTTAACAATGCAAGGTAAACAAGAACATGTGGGCCTCCACTGAGCAAGCCAATCAGAGGAAAGCAACACCTTTCAAACCAAGCCTTTGAAAACTGGGATTTCTCTTGACATCTGTATGAGACAGCTAAGGAGTTTTCAGAGGTGAAAATCATGCAGAACTACTCTGTAGGTGTTCAAAACTGACACAATGGTAAGCAAAAGCAGTAAATATGCAAAATATGTCTCCTTTAATTTTATTGATATTGTTCATACTCATTTACAATTCGTACTAGTTCTGTAAGAGTGATTCTCAAAGTGGGATCACTACTACTCATTCCAAAAGAATGTGGCACTCTTTTCTGCAATAAAACATCTAAAAGCATCAATCTTATCAGATGAGGGGTTGGGCTGTTTTAGGGCTTAGAGAACCACTGGTTTAGAAAATATACTGTATACACCTGGAGATCTTTTGCAGTAAATCACAGTCTTTTCCTCTGTATCAGTGACTTTGGGTCACCCGTATCTTGCCTCTCCCTGGCTAAAAATAGCTGCTTTTGCAGTTTAATTGAACTTGAGGGTAATCAATCAGACATCTGAGTTAAAAATATGGTGATCGAGTGTGACAGGCAGCAGCCAAACAGAGGACAAAAGAGGACAGAACTGTTATCCAATCCAAGACCTCCTCTCCACCTCATGAGTTACAAAAACATGTGCGTGTGTGTGTAGGTGTGCTTGGCGAGCCCAAAGGCACGTATTGCGACACTTAGCTTTCTATTGCTTGCATCAAAAACCTGACAGGCTCCATACTTCTCCAATTACGTGTGAACTGAAGTGTTGCTGAGCTGTTTTCTGTCCCACTCACACCCACTCTGTTCTTCAAACCCGATTCGCTCACCAAGGTCACTTTTGGTCCTGAAGTCATTAAACTTACCCATTGTCTCTCTGAAAACTGCTACAGGTACTGCTTTCTAGTCATGTGTGAATTTTAAAGGATTAATAAGCGGAAACACAGCCATCAGGATGACCTTCCTGTAGCGCAGGTCATCTGTGTGGGCATTTTCTCTTCTGAGAACATTTACATTAGTCATACAGTACATATTCATTCATATAGCTTCCTCTATCTCACAATGGCATTGTGCATGAATGATAAAATAGCAAGCCCCAAAGACTTTAGACCATCTTTCAGCCAAATGGACCTTGTAGCTATAATTTCACCACAGGGAAGCAGGCTGCAATGCCACAACTTTACAATCAGGGAAGTGAGAGGACAAAACAAAAAACATCGACCGAGTATCGGCTCTGTATAAAGCACACCGTGCATCTTTATGCATCTTCAGTAGCTTTCTGCCTTCCAACAAGTTAAAAATGTGAGATTTCCCTAATGGTGTTTCCAGAGGTAATGATGTGCTGTGGGGAGCCTTTTGCCGATTCATCGGCACTGTACACTGCTGACTGGAATATGGAGCGCACTTCAAAAGGCCTCAGTGAGACAAGAATAAATCGAAAACTTAGGCAGGAGTTACTCTGTGGAAATTATGATTGTACAGCATCAACAAGACGCTGAAGTCACATTATTTGAGTTGCCCTGTGTCAGTTTATTTCCATATGGCACTGATGATGTTGTCGATCTCTATGTTAATACATCCTGTGCGATCAAAACGACGACACCTATTGTCTAACATACGTTACTTGCTGCATATTTTACAGAAGACCCGTATAAGAGAGAATCCATCAAACCCAATGAGGCGGCTCATTCTTCCTGGAAGAGCTGCCTCTGACCTTGCCAGGTGGTTTCATCATATCACAGATTAACTTCCCTGATGACTATCGCCTCTAATGCTAATGCTCCGGCTTCCCTGGGCTCCCGGCTGAATACACAAGAGATTCTTATTTTGTTTCTCTACAGCAAGCGAAGGTGTGATGCAATTAAAATGTAATTATACTGTATTGAACAATGCTCTCTGCTGCAGAAGCACTCGTCACATCTGACAGCCCCTGGGACACTTTCGGCCGCAATGAAAGATGATTCAAGATCACTGTCTGTTATTGCTTTGAAATGATGAATCAGCAAAGACCAAAAAAAGAGGCAGACACACACACATGGGGGCGTCTATCAAAGTCTTGGGCACAAGGGTGAGAATTAAGTTTCTCTATTCTGAGCTCCAAGCCTCTTTGTCTCGTCCTGAAGGTCATCTCTTATTTACGCTGCCCAGCTTTTGTCCTTCCTGGGCCTCCATCCCACATCCCGTGGCCCTGGCCGCTGCTCCATACTGCAGCACAGTTTAATCTTCCAAATGCAGTGATGGGCCAAGCCAATCAGCCCCCAGAGAGGCACTGGGTGTCCAGCAAAGCACTTCCAGCTCTGGCACATGTGAAGTGTCATGACTACATTAGTGATCTTCCCTGTCACACAGCCGGCACTCGTCAGTGAAGCCGTTAACCGTAACACTCAGCACTAGACAGAACCCAGTCTCTCTTTATTAAACGCAACACACAATGAATTACGAATTAAAGCTGCTGTGAGTAAAATGCTGAGACATCAATGAGGCAACGACTCGATAATTTAAAGACAATGCACTCCTTTCACATTTAGCTTGACGGTGACTAATGATGCCGTATCAACCTTCACTGCCAGTGATGAACAACACGGAGCGCTGCTGGACTCATCAGCGTGAGAGAGCTGGGTCAGTCGAGTGGCTGGGAGAGAGACAGAAAGGATACTCAGATAATGACATTTGAAGCTATTATAACCATGACTGAAACGCCCAGAGAGAGAGAGTCTCCCTCTGTAACTGCTAAATGATTAAGTGAAAGCTCTTAACCTTATCAGTATGTGATCAAATGTCAACCGTCAAGGTCAACCCCTTGGCATCACAGTGACTTCATTACAGTAAATAGTAATAGTATTTTCTCTTTTATTTATATTGTGTTATGTAACATTTCATAAGTAATCTCATCATTTTACACACTAAAACAGATTTGGATTACATTTGGTTGCAGATACGCAAAGATGCTTAATTTAGAATTAAGTACATAGATGAAAACATCTCCTTCTATTCAACCCACTCTGTGTCCAAATGGACTTAAATGAACCTAACAGGCGTCTGTGAAATCAGTGGAGACAGGAGGAGAGCGTGTGGCACCGTCGTAGGCTCGGCTTTGAGTCCACGCTGAGAGCTGAGCGCTGTATGGCTTCTACATGTTGCATCCTCACGTGTATTAATCACAGCCACTCTTGCTGAGTTAACACCACGGGATTTAACATGCACAGGCGCAGGTGATCTCAAGAGGAGAGAAGGTGTTTTTATAGATAAAAGATTATATTTTAGCCACGTGTGGAGCACAGGGCAAAAATCTGTGTACATGTCAGTGACTTTACCACAGAGGAACAGTAAATCAATCTGTATCTTATGTGGTCATTTGTCTGCCTCTAGTGTTTTAGTACACTGAGCACCTCATAGGCTCACTATTGAATATACATCCTGTTGATTCTGATTGGTGCTGAGACTTATCTGGCCATTAGCTAGCCGGTTTTCCAGTTTTTCTTCCATCTCAACACAACGATTCCCCGTTTCCCGACCAGCCCTCGTTCCCTCTCCCGCTCTCCTCCCTCCCCCTGCAGACTCTGCAGTGCAGATCTCTCCTGCTGATAGCTGCAAATCCCAAACGTGCCAGCAGAGGCCTGCCTGACTGCCTGTTCTCACACTTCACAGAACCTGGCCGTGACACGCCGAGAAAGCCCCGCTATGTTCCCCCCTGTAGCTCCCTGAACAGGCCACCGCCCACACCATTCACGCACCCTCTCTATCTCCCTCTCCCTCTTTCTCTTTCTTTCTCTCACTCTCAGGAACAAAGATCCTCTCGGGCAGCAGGGACGATGGCATCAGACGTCGTGTCGCTTTGTCAGGGTGGTCGTGCAACTGTCGGGGAGTGCGTCCCTGGCATCTCAGCCATAAGCGGGGGATGCTGAGGTAAGACATGGTCTGTTCAGTGACACCTCTGTGGGAGTGAAAGTGCACTGCAGCTCTCTGCCTTGGTGATTCAAGAGGTAAACAGATCAATCACTGATACACACTTCAGAGGAACTCTTCTTGTCTCATATTGTCTGCTGGGACAGTGCTTATTGATGAATGTGAATGAACTGGTGCAGCTTACTTATTCTGTCAAGCTCATAATTAAACATTACAGTGCAAAGCCCTCATTTGACTTCACACATAGATTATGCGAAAGACATGAATCAGTATCTTAAAGGGCCAGTTCATCTTCAAGTCAGAAGTTTTCATTTGCATAAATGTCAGCCAAAGAAATAATCCTGATTGATAATGTGTGCTGTGGATTGGAGGGAAAAATATCTACATATGCCTCAAGGCACCAGGCAAGTGGAAATGTATTTACTGTAGTTTGGGTGAAATGACCCTTTAACTTAACCCTTTGGATCTAGATGGAAAAATAAGCCAACAAAGTCTTTGCTCATCTCTAAACTTGTTTTGGCTGTCACACAGCATCAATCACTGAATCAATACCTTAAAAATAGATCCTTCAGGCCCATGTTGGCTTATTTGGTTTGTCATTTCTGACATGTAAGTCAAGGGCTGGCCTCTTTAAAACATGCTAGTCTGTATTTGTTTGTACAATAGGGTCTTGTATTATGAACAATAAACTACAAATGTCACATTACAGAAGGATGGTAGTTGCGTCACTTGCAGATAGACAGGCAGAGAGACAGGTAGCTCACAGACAGTCAGCAGTCACTGTCTTTCTAATCTCTGACAGACAGTGGGAGTCTGTGATACTTGGCTGTGACAGCTTGGTCAAGCCAAGCTGTCAGTCAGAGGCCTTTCAACACACCAGAGCAGGCTCATCTGACAAGCTTGTCCCTCCCAATAACACAGCAGAGAGACAGGTGGAAAACACACCCTCTTGCGTCAACCACCTGATAGGTGGGACCACATGGGCTGAGAGGACAAAGGCCCAGGAGGGCAGCCAAGGGCAGGAGGGCTGTTACTGATCCCGCTCTCCTTAACACCTGACTGGTCTCTCCTTCAACCTCAAAGGACATCGGAGCAACTTCCACACCAGGGTATGAAACTTGTTGTTTGTCACTGGCCTGACCTGCCCAGCTGGTTCAACAGATGCTCGTGATTTGGGTCAGTGCTGCGGGCCCCACCGATGCCTCACTGGTTAGCAACATGACAAAACACAGTGTGCAAGCAAGCAGGGTGTGTTTGTGTGTGTCTGTGTTACAGCTGGGCTACAGCTATTACTCATATTTGGCAGCGAGTACACTGCCCGACAGTATATTCCCCCAGTCTAGAAGCATCTCTTACAGCCACCCCCACCCCACCCCCCACCCCCACCCACCACAACTGTGAATACTTTGTGACTGACCTGCAGTTTAACACCCTGGCAGGAGTCCCAGCACTTTCTGCGTCAAATCAATATTTAAAAGATTGGCTACAGCTTCTCAGCTGAAGTAATGGATAGGCGACCATCACAGGTGGACACTCTGAGCGTCTGCCCAAACAGCGCTTTCCCTCCCTCCCTCCTCAAGGCCACTGATGATGCAGGGAATCTATCACACACACATAAACCTGACTTAAGACCCCAGGATTTTCATCTCGCATCACATCACTGATGATGATCAATTAGTCTTTTAAAGGTGTAAGGAAAAAAAAGTTTATCAAATGAGCTTTAGACTGAGTGAAGTGCCAAGTCAGTCATTTCACAGATGAAATGCAACAGCACACTTTTTTTTTTTTTTTTGCTGACACTACTTCTGAGTGGTGCACAATTACTTACAAGTGTTTGTAGGCTTGTGATTCCAGCTTTGTAATAATTACCCAACCTACAGGTACAACACAGCTGTACCATCTGGTCCACTGGACTGCGCTACACATTTTGAGAAAGACAGTCAGCCGTCCTGTACCCCGAGGGAAGCTTTTGGATCAACTCCTTCAATTTAGGATTAAACCTTAGAGAGACTTCTTTACACTTTCTTGCAGAGGATTTTGCTCAAAGATAAAACAGCACTACACTGTTCCAGACAGTCCTCCTCTGTACGAACCACAAACAAGATACACAGCAGGGAAGTCGAGGCAGCAAACCTCAAATGAACTTGCACGATGAATCATAATAGCACTTCAGCAGCATCCATCCATCTATTTAGCATCTGATCTCGTTCATAAAACTGATAGCTCTTCTCCACACATGCACTCCGCGTTTGATAAACCTGAGTAAAAGCTCGGCCACTGTGTATTCATCATCACACACTGATCAAGTGAGAAAGGTCTGTTTCTGTTTCTCTTGCTTTTAAAATGAATTTAGACAGAAGAAAAAGAAGATCAAGCGTCTGAGTATCTTCAAAGTCAATTCCACTTACATCCAAAGGATGAAAGTAACCTTTTAATAGAGCTCAGGAAGAAACACTCCGACATGTGTGTGATCGCTGCCTCTGCTGATGCAGGTTAAACACACATGTCCTGCATGTCTATGACCTTTATGTTGGCAGATGTTTCCCCATCTCCATATCGAGGTTGTTGATATTCACACACAGCCTGAAAGTGCATTTACATACAGATAAGACACATGCAAATTTGTACAAGATGCAAGGTTGTGTTTGTGAATGTGCTTGAAGCGTAAACATGTTCTGTTTGTGTTCAACATCAACCATTCAGGAGGTTCTTGTGTCCTTTGTCTGAACTTGACGGCATCATGAATGTTTTACAGCTGTAATCTCACTACTTTTTGACTCATCCTCTCAGAGGTAAATGCAGCTGTTCTTTTGCTAAATACACAGGTTTCGTTATGATGACGATGACTCATGCACACTGCAAACCAGCAGGGCAGATAGGCCAAATTAACCATCTGTACAGCCACATATACACAAGGAAGTGAGAACAATACCACTTTTAATACATGAAAACTGAAAAAAAGAAATCATGAAAAGCAAGATTTGTCACCCCACTGGGGAGAAAAGAAGTCAATTCTATGTTAAATGAGTGCCCTAAGTCTCTACTTAAATGGCCAACTGTGCTATTATTCAGTGACCATAATCTGTGGTCAGGTGCGCTGGCGCCTGGGGAAAGGTTTAGTGTGCCCCTGATAGCAGCTGGTGAAATATGACCAGCTTCCTGAGAGACTTGTGTACACTGCATCACTTTAATATATATGAAAAAAGCCCTTTCAGTTTCAAAGCATGTAATGAAATTACAGAGATTAAAGGGACTTCTATGAACTTCTCACCCCAGCCTGCGACGACACAGAAACAACACAGACACTCCCCAAAGACGTTTTCACTAAAAACGCATTTAAAGAGAAATCAATAATTATCATCCATGGGCTGCTGGCTGGGTAAATCTGTCACAAGGACGCATAGAAGAAGAGACTCCAGATGAACACAGTGAATCAAAATTATAGCTGCAGGAGACAGAAGGAGACACCCAGACGACAAAGATCTCAGTTACAAAATAATATCAGGCAACATTAAATGAGCAGGACGACTGGGGATGTGTTGCCTGGTGATGGATCTTTGTGTTGCTGGCTTCCAGATGACAACTTTACCACTAAGTCTGGTGCCAAAATTGATCTGTGGTGGTTCCACCTTTCTCTCAAAGCAAATCAAAGCTGTTAACTTGATAGTCCCTGAAGACGTGTTAATGATCTAGAGACAGTCCTGAAGGGAGGGGAAAAATTAGACTTTGGTTTAAGCAGAGCTGAATATGTCGCTACATCTGTTCGGGTTTGTTCTTGCTGTGACCGCCACTCTAATACTGTGTCGAACTGAGAATGTCAATGGGCACACAAAAAAGAAAAGAAAGACCACAGAGGATCCCGAGCTGAGAAAAAAAACCTCTTTGACAGTCGGTGCAGGTTGTTAGTGAGGAGAACAGAGGTTTTTTGGAGCTGGTGTTACGTAAGCAACACAGTCTCTGAAAAGCTGTGTGTTGATCCTCTGTGGCCCCCTGTGATTCCCTTCCCCTTCAAAGCTCAGAGCTGAACGTTCACATCATAAACTCCACAGCTTTGACTCCCTTAAACAATTTACAATACCCTGTCTCACACACACGCGCACACACACATACACTCTCTCCCTTCTCCATCCACGGTCTTGTGTCACACTGTGGCTTTTGTTAATTCTGCACACAGAAGCTTGTCAAATGAAAGCCCCCTCGCCATCTCAGTTATTCTGAGAATAAAATATTTGGAGCTGACATTCACTCTAATAAGCTTAAAACCTTTGATAATCCAGCAACAGTGATTATTCCGTAGTTACACTGAATGCCTGAAACAGCTACAGCATCTTGTTTATTAGTATGATAGATTTCTGCAGTGTCCATAAGAAACAGCATGAAAATTCCTCATCCATATTCTAGCAGCTGGTCTAGTCATTAATTATGAATAATGAAGTATTTTCAGTTATTTTCAGTTAATAGCCCAGACTGTCGTGCTCTCATGAACACCTGGAGCACAGACACAGCGTCACCAACCAGTCTCAGTCAGCACAGCATGCTCTGCGGCCAAAGATACGACACAAAACTTAAACATAAACAGGTTGCTGTGTTATTACATATGCATTAAACATGATTTAAAAGCAGGCCTTTAGAGGGTGCCCTCACACTTACTTTGGTCTTACAAGTCACCATCAGTGTTTTTTTTTCCAAGGATTATTTTACTGCACCGCACAATATAGGCTGCCTGCAACATTCACCTATAGTATCACCAATGATCTGATCGGTTTTAAGCTTTAAGGACTGTTTCCCTGTGCCATGGGATGAGTGATTAGAGAATGAAAGTTATAGAGATCCGAGAGTTTGAACATCCAAATTATGTATTAATTATAGATTCAAGGCGCTGATGCTGTTCCATTGGAGTGTGTGTGCTGTGAAATCAGCAGCCAATTTAGTGTTCTGTGCTTATACGCCAAAAAATTACAGACACACTGAGACATTCAGCAGTGCTCTGCGCTGTGGGGTAGATTAAAAAATGCATAACATCCCTCCTTATGCACAAGCATGAGGCTGAGAACATCAGCAGAGACACACTGTACAGTCAGGAGGAGAGCCATGACAACACAGGCTACTTGCTGAAGGAGTCACGGGACAGGCAGGAAACACACTCTCAACACAACACAACACACAAAACACACACCACACGTGCAAGGAGACAGAGAGGAGCTGTCCCCTCATGATGTCAGTGGGGGGGGGGGGAACCTAATCATCATGCTCCCCTCAGCAGACAAAGCAGGGAGACCCCTGTGTAATGAAGCCACTGCTGAAGTCACAGTGACCATTAACATGGTTCGCTGCTGGGTTCATGTCCCAGCTGCTCTGGTATTTTAGCTGCCTATGATGGGGTTGGAGGGTGGTGGTGGTGGTGGGTGGTGGGGGGGAATCCCTGCTGCAATAACAACTTAAGACCCTCCCTAAGGAGCAGTAGAATTTAGCACAGGCTTCATCTGACCAGCATGAGTCAAATACCAGTGCGTCAATAACGTGGTAATTTGGACAAAACGTGCAGGTCTATTTCAGGCTGCTCCTTCTTCTTGTTGGGGGGGCTGCTCTGCAAAATAACATCGTGACAGAAAATAAGAAGTACCTAGATAATGCAATTAAATTCCGAGTGTGCCAGATGCAGATAAATGGATCAGAGATATTATGCATTAAACGTTGCATCACTGATTTTGACGGGAAGTTTCGCGCTCGGCTCATTCCCGTGTTTTTTTGGTTGTGTTTTTTCGCAGAAAGTTGACGCCTCGGCTCAAGGAGCGAGCGACATTGAGTGAGACATTAGACACATGTCTGAGGCTGAATCCCCCTACTCTCTCCATGTGAGATCAACAGAGGGATGCTGCTAAATTTAGGGGAGATAAAAAACACAACAGGCAACCCCAACCACCCACAACCCCACCACCACAACCCCCCCCCCCCCCCCCAAAAAAAAAACGCATCAGCTTCCTCCCGGTTTGCGCGGTTGCAGGCGGGCTGTATGGATGGGAACTCTCCCCCCCTACCTTCCACTTTGGTGAGGGTGAGCACCGGGCTGTTGCAGGCGGACAGCGGGGCAACCCTTGCGGAGTGTTTCTTCATGATGATGAGCTCGGATAGGCTGAGCTCTGAACCGCTTCGACTACATCCCTGAAGCTGATTTGGTGCAGACACCAGACCTCTTGATGGGACTCTTGATGTTTCTGGAGCCGGTCTCCTGTTCTCTGTCCCCTTGAATCCATCCAACTCCCTGCTGGTGTCTTTTTCCCCTCTCTCTCTCTCTCTCTCTCTCTCTCTCTCTCTCTCTTCTACCTCTGTCGTATCCCCCCACCCCCTCCCTTCTTCCACTTGCCTTCCCTCCCCAAATCTGCTGTATCCAGTGCGTCCTGGCTGGTCTCTCCTCACGTACACTTTGACAGTTGCTGCAATTCGCCAGCCAGCGTCACGCATCCATCAGTCTCCCACCTACCGCCCCCTGTCCCGAAGCGATCGTGCCTGGCTGTCTTCCCCGACCCCCCGTGGCCGTGCCCCCCCCCCCCCCCCGGGCTTAAGGAAGCTCTGCAGGCTCTGACCTGGCACCGTGCAGGCAAACTCTGGACTATAAATGGTCGCTGTGACAGATATGATGGGACAAATGCAGATGAAATGGGAGGGCGGGGTGTTTAGCCTTTTACACACATGGTGCAGTCTGTTTCTAGTAAATTAAAATGTAATGAGAGCAGTTAATGATTTTACACATCGACCACGTGCAATCTGCACAATTAAGGCTCATGGGAAAAGTCCCCAGACTACAGTCTATTAAATGACTGTTTGCTGTTGTTTTTCATATTTGTGCTCATCAATTTGTGTTCATGAATCTAACAAGAGTTTTATCATCAGTGAACTCCCATTTAGTCAGAAATCAGCCCAGTGACGGTGAAGACTGATGGTTGTGGAAGATGATTATGCAGTGTTAAACAGTTCTTTACATGCATTAACTAACAGAGGAGGCCAAGATATAAAGATTGTTTTAAAAACTCTACTTTATACCAAATGAAGTGTCTGTGGCAGTGCTGTTTGACATCGATTGCAGATAATCCATGTGATTTCATTTCTGGTTCACTTGGTGGTACTATAGCGACTAAAAGCAGGTGCAGTTTATGGACGGGCAGCAAACGCTCCCTGGACAGATAGGCCTACTTTTTTTCTTTTTAGAAGAGCAACTGGTGCATGTGTTGTTACAGAGCAGCCAAAGAAATTCACATTACATTGAGAGTAATGTAAAACAGCTGTGGCGTAGAGTAAAGAGGGTGAATGGTAAACAGTGAGGCTAATATCAATGAGATAAAGTTACAAACAGCAGCTCTGGATTACATGCTGCATTGCATCCTGGTAATTGAATGCAGCCTGAATGATGGATTCTATATTGAGCAATGAAAACAAATTTGTAGAGGTAAATTTATAATGTAATTACATTAAGTGCTTCCCATGAATACAATTAAAAGCTTCGGCAGTAAAGCGTGTAGACCCATACATAGGCCATGTTTGACTTGGTCAGTGTGATCTCAGTTGAGATTGTTCTCGATGCTGTGAGATGGGTAACATTTTCAGGCTCATCGACGAGGTGAATGAGAGGTGTTGAGCACACTGTTGAGTTTCCCATGACTCGTGTCTGTTCGCTCCCTCTCTGCCAGCAACAGCAATTGGTTTTGAAAGCTGAAGTGACATTTCAGAACTTCACATCAAGTTACATACAGCTCTCCTCCACTGAGAGCCGTTCAGCACCCAGCAGGTCATCTGACATTGCGCCCTATCAACCCCCTCTCTCTGTTATCATGTTATCTCTTCAGTCACAGAAACCATTATACACGAACAGACAATACGCCAGAGGTAAACAGATTGCTGTCAGTAGTAGTACAAATTGAACTGCTGGGTATTGATCAGTGAACGCCTCCGCTGTCCCCGTGACCCCACGTTAATATCCTATAAGACATAAAGATGTGTGTCTGCAGTGACCTGCTCTGCATATGTGTGAGTGCTGGGTAAAGGAAGCTGCACTGAATAATTCACTGTACCTCACATTCAGGCAAGAATCCCCTGCCCTGCCAAAGTAGGACAGACAGCACTAAAAACACTCTGCCCAGACCCATCCTGATGTTCCCCCAGCAACAAAATCCACTGGTCCTTTACTATTTTCCACTGCCTTCCCACTCCTCCTGTGTTTGGGTTTGAAAATGGGAGATGTCAGGAGGAGCGGATGGGAGCTAATGGATGAAGTGCGAGGAGTCACAGTGAATGAACTAAAGGGGCAGCACAGGATGTTTGATGGATAAACATTATAAACACGTCACCTATGAATTATATTGTTGTATGAGAGATCCCTTTTTTGTGTGTGTCTGCTTTTTGTGTGTCCCATTTGGGATCTACAGCTGCCAGCTGTGTTTGGGAACTGGCTTAATTCTGCCAGTTTTCAGTTGTATGGTACGCACATGAAGATTCAGTTAGAGAGGCACGCCACTTGCTATTATTGATAGAAAAGACAGGGTGGAAATAGGTGGAGCGGGTGAGATCATTATAAGATCCCAGTCAGTGACTCATAGACTTTTATCTGCAAACACGGGGGAGGATCAAACCAGTCCACGCTCTAAGACACCACATGACAACTCTCTCTCGCTAACACACATTCACATGCAGTAAATGAACAGGGATAAGCATGTATGAGCAATGAAGAAGAGTAAAAAGCTAAATCCTTTGAGGTTCATGCAGCCTTCTGAATCCCTGTTCCTACCCAGAGACTGATGGAAGCAGATCCGGGACAAGAGGCGATTATTCCTGCATGTACACTGTACAGTGCGCTCTAGTGCATGAGGCTTGTACTTTTCCTAAATGTTTGTTCATGCTGAATAATCTGGGAAGCCTCAGCTATTTTCCAGGTCAAAAAAAAAACACTCTCCATCTTTAATGTTATCAACCATGCGCTGCACAATCAATAGATATAACATGCTAAGGTTCTAAGGAAAAGTTGAGGTGGATATGGGACAGACATCTGACAATAAAATTTCATTGAAGCCAGAAGACAACCTATATTGCTGTGAGGGTGACCCCCCAGGGAAAGAGTAAGCTAGTTGCTTCTGTTTCATGGAAAGGCTGACCTGTCTCTTGAGAGTTAATGACCTTGTTAATGTGTATTATTTATGGGATAAAAGACACAAGCAATCATTGTCATGCCTCTGTGTTTCCACCTTAGGACTGACTGACACTCTCATAAAAATGGATTAAAATGGGCTGGGTTTATATGCCATATACCTAAAGGACCAATCCGGTCAATTAGTGGCGGCAAAATAAACCAGAAACTTTAGTAGGCTACAGAGAGGAAGACTTTATATTTGCACAACCACCAACACTGTGTCACCTTCAGTAGTGAGCCAAAAACAACAATAAAAATGTAAATGATGCCAACTATGTTAACTGGTCTAAAAGTGGGTCTGAGGCTCTAATACTAAATCACAACTGTGTCTTTTTTTTTTTTTTTTTTTTTACACATTTCTGAAGAGAAACTGTAAAGGAAATATCATAAACAGATAATATATAGACATGAGAAGCACAATCAACATAACAGTTTTCATATGAAATTTCTTGACATGACAATGTGGATTCAGCATTGAGCTGAGCAGGCAACAACAAACAATGACAATGCTAACATGCATGCTGAGCATTTCATCATGTTACAGTCTCTTACCATGCTAAGACTGACAGGTGAACTGACAAAGTGACAGGCAGAACGTAAAAACTGCTGTTGCATCTGATTTCTTTTATATATAACAACAGACAAAACAACTAGATGTTAATATAGTGGAAGATCCGAGATCATTATTTCAGACAGTCTGCACAGGGTGACATTTCCAAAAATTACAAGACAAAGGTAAAGAAGAAAAAATGTGCTGTAATTGATTCATGAAAAAGTTAAACTAATCGGAGTTAACGCCCACTTCATCTAAATCCAATACAGCTTGCATTCATCAAATTCACAGTTACAAATCTACTGTAATCTGAGCAGGGTGGGAAGACGGGAAAACAAATGAGTCTGAAAATTTGCTGTATTGATTATGCATAAAAGTGCTTCAGCTGCAAACCTGACTTCACATAGCACCTGATAGGGGAAGATGATTGACCTGATCGTACTTAAAACATGTTGTGCAAGAGTCAATGGTTTCTTGCCGTCTGATCTAAAGGAACCGATAGTGCCAGTGTGAGTAAATATGCCCGGCTTAATTAGTGTACAGTGTCTGTTTGGTACTGTCAGAGCTGTTGCAGTTGCCTCTTTGCCAAAGCATTAACGGACTCGTTATTGGCATTTACAATGAATCCAATGACACAGCTAATCCTGATCTAAAGCGAATCAATTCCTTGTCAAACACCAATAACAACCACTTAATGTGAACTTTACTCAGCTGAAATCAAGAGATCCTGGACAGTCGCGCTCCAGGCCAGAGAAGCAAGAGAACTGAATGCATCCGACCAGAAAGCAAGTGGTGTAATCTTTCTTTGACTTCGACACAATAAAGGTCAGATTTATTCACTTACCATTTGACTTCAAAGCCGGCATAAACAAAAATCAATCACAACAGTTAAGATTAGAACTGTCATAAGATGATTCTTCGCAGGAGGGACACATAATCTTTATGTTTGTCTTAGATGAATAACAATGAACTCGGAAACACAACTTTTTCGTTGTTTGATTTCTATTGTCAGTCTCATATCATCTAGTGAATCATAAAATGTTGCTGTGACATTAGCAGTGCTATACTGGTGTGCCTGACAGTAAGGTTGGTCTATGCTACACTAGTTTGGTCCACACTGAAATATGTCAACAGCTGTTTCAACATGCATAGTCCAAGGAGGATGTGGAAGGTGCAGTTAATCTTATGCCACCTTGATGTTTCCACTGAATAGACTGTGTTGCTGTGAAATATCCATGGTCTCCAAATAACGACTTTGGAGATCCTCTCACATTTCCTCCATATAAGTTCCTCATCTGGTCTGATCATACAGTCAGATATTTCAGAAAAGGCAAAAAGCTTTTTAAAGGCCATCCTGTGGTTTCATGGTTCCCAGACAATACATCCTGATTTTGGTCCCCTGCCTTTTTCTTCAAGCAGTAATATAGGGTGGAGTTATGGTCTTGGGAAACATTGTATGCATCATCGAGTTTTTGCAAAATGAGAGAAAACCTACAACAGGTCCATTAATTTTAATAATACTATGAATCTTAATGGCCAAGTGATAAATATTGATGTAAGATATTGGCAGTGATCTCCTTTAGATAAACCAAGGAGAGGATTTCATTGTTTACTTCTCTGAAAGGGGAAAAAAAAAGTAAATGAATTTTTCATCTCTGAACCATCTCTGGCTCCAGGGTTGCAGCCCAGGTCACGTCTGGCACCTGCTTAGCATGGAAAACAGGTAGTGGGGCTGTAAACATTAGAGCTGCCCTCACATTTAATAACAATGCTCAGGCTGAAATAGGGAGAGAGACACAGCGAGAGACGGGGTGGGGGAGTTGTTGTGGCAAGTAGTTTGAAAGAAGAGCTTGTTTCAAGTACTAGAAAGGTCAAGTCAAATTAACTTTCCCTCTTCCAGGGCCCTGATACACCTTCAGAGCAGACACAGCTCATCTGTGGAGGCAAGTGGCTGTCAAGGTACTGCACCCAACAGCAGTTTATTGGATTAATGGCCTCAGTGGGGTCCCCTGGGGAGTGGGAGGGAGAAAATAGTTGCCAAAAACACTTTCTCCATTTTAGTTACATTGCAGAGGTACATGGTGACTCACACTCACCCTGATCTTTCATGCATGCTTGGAAAACCTTATGCTCACAAAACGCTGCCATGCTGGAACTGATGCTACAAGTCCAACACAAGAGAGGGCGCGTGCATGGTTTTCTTTTATAATCAGAGGAGAATTTACACATAACGCATACTCGTCAAAATGATTTTTTAATGAATCTGTCTGCAAATCACTCCCTCGTCTGTAAAAATCAATACCTCTGTGAATGACTGTAATATATCTTCTCCACAGGAAAAGAGCAGCATGAAATTATGGAGTAAACACTGTCAGTCGAAGACCGTCTGATAATTAAGTTCTGATGCTGCTGTGTGCAATGATTTGCAGTTATGCAGACATACAATGTACAGTCCCCTCTTCATGTATTCATTCACAGCTCAAGCAAAGTCTAAGCTTTTATATCTGGAGCAGTAACATCCAGGATGATATAAACTATGTTAGGTAAATCTAAATTCATCTTGATACCACAATAAAATAGACAATGATGTTATTGATTGATGTTATTACAATTACCTTGATTAAAAAAAACATCTTGCTGAGAGGGTTTACAACCTCCTCCCAGTGTCATCAGGAAAAAAAGACCTACTGCCACTTTGAGGCAAGGTGCGACTTCCTCTAAATTAACCAGAGCTAATAAAGTCCAGCACTATCTATTAAGTGCTGTCAAGTTGCAATACCTCCTGATAGCCCTTATAATCGCACTCTATCCCCACGGCCCATGCTTAATCAGGAAGAGTGAGTCTCCATTAAATTTACATCCCCTTAGAGGAATCCACGCCAGACACCATATTTCTCTTTTCCAGTTAAGCTTGTTTCAGAGGTACAACATGTGATATGGAAAAGTTTGATTTGTGGTGCAGACCTGCAGGCAGACCCACAGGTTGTGGCCCAGCAGGGGGACTGAGACTTGTAGAGTCCACACTGCTTTATACATGCACACTATATATGATAAATTCCTTATTGGCATCCCTCATGTTATTACTATTTTTTGAATGCAACATCCTTACAAATACAGCACATACCCTAACCTTGTACTTTTTTATAGTAAGTGTTTTCTAGGAAATGTTGTAGGTTTTGTTTGGGAGTGGGGTCTCATCTGCAGGAAAACCTTCATCACACACACAATTACAAACCTGAAAGGCCTCCACTACAACCACTTAAACTCCTGTGGGTCATGGACTCAAACTGTCAACTACCCTCTCTCACTAATGTCTTTTTTTACTGCTAAAAACTGCTATTAAGCAAGAAGAGCTAGATTGTCTAGTGAGGTTATATCTGTCACATTAACATTAAGGAGGGACGTTAACTCCTGCTCACTCCAGCAGCATAGAAACTGACCCTTGGACCCCAACTGGTGGTAAAAGATAGAAATGTCCCCTAGGAAATAATCTGTGCTGCTGTCTCTAATAAATGGCTCTTGCTCCCTCTGTTGTCAGGTCGGAGTATAGACTGTTCAGTCTACAACATTTCATGGACAACCTGAAGAGTTTCAAGTTCACGTGAGTGGTACCTTTTGTATTGAATGCATTTTAACATACAGATCTATCTGTGGTTGTGAAGCAGGGGGAAAAAGCCTCACAGGTGTTATCTGCTGTGGCAGCTCATCTTTAAACTGCATTTATCTCACTGTGCTTAACATTATTCAAATTGTTCTCGATTGCTGTAATTATGGGGCAGCATTTCCACAAGCTTCTCTCCACCACTTGCATTCATATCAGGCTATTACACGAGTCTGAAAAGTGTGGGCATGAATTTCAAACATACTATGTGATGTAATCTTTTTCATTATACTATAAAGCTATCATTTTATGAAACAGAAGAACAGAGTCTTGGATGGTGAACTTTGCTCTGGTTGTGTACTATAAGTAAGTCATTTATAAATACAGCCATAAAACATGTTACTTCAAATGCTGCAAAGACAATAGTGTATCATCAAAAATAAAATGGTAATGTACCATATGCTGCCTTGACGTGATGCCAATTATTTAAAACCTGTGGGGACAATCTTTTGGCACTGGCAGAGCCCCCATTGTGCCTCTAGGGGCACTGTGACCACATGTACACAAGGATGAAAAATTTACATTAAGACACCTCTGCTCTGAGAGTGCATGGAAAAAATGACCAAGAAATCAAACTGCAGCCCAGCAGTGGAGCAGAAAGTGGGACAGCAGTAATGAAAGGTGATGAAGTGACCCACATACAGAGAAAACAGACAGAGGCCCATGCTGTGCGGTTCACAGACAAACAGATGTAGCTACCACACGTCAAACAGACATACACATTCAGAGGCACACAGCCACACACAAGGATCCCAGATGAACACAGTAAACACACACAGAAACACCACACATACAGATGAAAAGTAGTCACAAACAGCATGGTGGCTCTCTGTGATCACTTTTCGCCTTCTCCTCTCTTTCATGTCCTTTCTGGGGACATTATTAGAGCTCAGTCACATTTGAGGCACTCACTGCCATCCCTGATCTTTTCAAGGTACATCCTTCAATGTGAGAGACAAAGGGCACAGCAAAGTCCAGAGTGACCTGAAACAGCCTCAACAGCTCTTTTAACTAATGGATTTCAATCATTGAAAATACATCATTGAAAATATTTTTTTTGAATCACCCAGCTAATGAACACACTACTGCAACTGTTGGCCACATTAGGGTAAATACAACTGGTGAAGGTTTTTTTTTTTTTTTTTTTTTTAATTATTATCTTGTAATAATCATATTGAAACACAGAGCACCAACGACAAAACAACTGAATCATGTGTAACACTGCAGGTGGAGTGGTAAAAAAAAAAAAAAAAAAAATAAACAAACAAACCAACAAAATCTATTGTGTTAGCAGCTGTGCTCATGCAAACTGTCTCTACCTGTCCAGAAAAGATTTCAGTGGCTAGTGAAAGAGCAGCGTGTATCAGGGTGATTGGAGATTACATACTTGACTTTCTTTACTCATTTGGTTTTGACTGAAAACGTGGATCTTTTTAAAACTAGTCAAATGGACATATTCATTTTAAAGAGAGGCCAAAAAAAAAAAAAGTTAAACAACATTGGTGAACAGCCAGAGAAGAAAAGACCCTTGTTTCTCTGGAGAGCATTACCAGCAGCAGGACAGATACAATGCACTGAATTTTAATGGTTGTTGTGCTTTTGGACAACAACAGGGGCGTGTGGCACAGAGACATCTGCTACATTAGGCTTTTAATGCACTGATAAAATACAGTTTTGTTTGTTGGTTTTGTCCCCAAATACTGTCTGAAAAGTCCTGATATCACAAATCCTGAAAACCCTTTACTGGTTCAAACACTAAGGTTATTTACATGTTCCTGAAAATGATCTAACAGATCACTGTTTGCAGTTGGTGATTTAATTTAGTGTCTTCAAGTCTATGAATATGATTTTGTCAGGCCTCTGTACCATAAATCTGAAGAATACATAAACCCGTGTGTGAATATAGCACAGCATAAGGTGGCTTTCATGTACTGATGAAATGCAGGTTATTCTAATGAAGGCTTATTATTAACATGAAAAGCAATCGGCACCATGAATTTCAACAAGGCTCCAGTGAATTTCTTTTCTTCCCTGAATTTTTGATATTCTTTTATTGATCCCTCAAGCAGCAGATCCTCTTCTTCTCTGCCTCTGTATTTGGGTTGAGGCATTACATAGTCAGCATGTTTCTGCTGGTTAAATGGGTTACAGAATGAGTAAGGAGTTATTTATGTTTCTGCTAAATGCTTCAGTGTGTTTATCCACACAGGGGATCAAACCTCTAACCTCTGTTTGGAGATACCCTCATTAATAGAACCAGTCCAGTCTCATAACTCTTCGACAGGCCAGGAGTCCTGCAGCTGCTGGGGGGCGGGGGGCATGGAGGACCTGTTGCCACCTTCCATTCACACCTCCAGCAGAAACAGACTAACTAGCCCCCTGACAGCGACATGGGGACCTGTAATGAGGGATTGAATTGAACTCCATCTTACATAGAGACTGCTGACAGAACTGTGAACATCCTCCCTCACAATGCGAATAATAGTCAAGTAATACACCTGAGAAAGTGCACCTCAATTATGCAAAGATTTGACAATACGAATCTTAAGTAAAACATAAGTGAGGTTGGCAGACCGACAAAAATTGGGCAAAGGACTCTGTCTTTTGTGGTAAATAATTCAAAGCTGGGGAGTAGGTTCAAACACCAAGAACGAACCTCGTAGTTAAACACAGCTGGCAGCTGGGGCAACAATACAAAAGTCTCTGTCACGAGGGCAGTTCTGACCTGTGTAATCGTGTTGTCATTACACGTCACATGCGTTCGTTTTTTGTCTTTGAAGCGCTCCAGGTCCGTCCAGGTCGCTTTCAACACTAATCAAACTGCTTTCGGATCACTATGGCACCACCTATCTTTCCATCCACTACAGCAGGTGGTTGGAGGCCCTTCAAAAGGCCAGGGGCAGGTGTGTGTGTGTGCATGCTATCAGTAGTGTAAAATTCACACTCGCATGCTCTCTCTCTCCTCCATCTCCACCCAGGCAAATAGTGAGCAGTCAGTGTCGGACGAAAATAGAAATTGATGCCCTTGTGTTCCCAAATGCTGTAAATGCACAGCTTCGTAAACACTTGTTATGGGGTTTACAGAGCCTCTGCTTTCTTTATCATCTGGTGATGGAATGGAATCATCAAAAATGAGGCACTTCATCACTCCAGTGTGTGCAGCTCTCATTATAAGGAAGTCTACCCATTATAAGAGTAGTGTAAGCAACATGGGTGACAAATGTACCCTGAAATGACGCTCCATTCTCCACAGTAATTACCCTGAGTTCACACTGAGGAAGGAGAGAGGTGCTCTACATCTGAGGTTCCTCTTGTCTTTTAGTCTATTTGGTCGAGATATAAAATCCTGTGAAGGCACATAGAAACTTAAAACTCTTATTTAAACTCGACAGTAAAATGAACTCAATAAACCTCCTCTTCCCTGATTCATTTTTATGAACATTTGATGTAACAAAATTCTGCGTGAACGGGCAGTGAAAGCAGTTTCAAAAGTACATATTTTTTTGGGAAGCCACCGGTGATAACGCGCAATAATCAAAGCTTTTAAATTCTCAGAGCAATTTTCAGATATAAACAGATCTGTCAGAGTGCTGTCCTTCAAGCGTGGAGTGATTGTGCATAGTAAGCACTTGGAAGCAAATGGAGGCTTGTGCACTGGCTTGATTTGAATAAGCATTGTGATTAAGTGGTTGTTCTGTACATGTAGTGGGTTGAGGGATGTGGACCAGTCAACTCCCTGAGGGGGGAGACGAGGTTCAAGCCTTCCTGGCTCCTTCTGCACTCCTCCATTGGCTGTCGGCTCTCATCCATATCCAGTGCTCCCTTAATTGCCTGATTTCCTGACCCACGTTGAATACTTTGTACGCTGGGGGCTGGGGGTTATAATAATGACTTATAGTGACATGACTTGCTCCCTTAGCACAGCAACAGACTATAGCCCCATCACAGTCTCTCTTGATTTAATACTTAAATTAAACCCTCATGTTAAGCTGGAGAAGAGTGATTCTCACAAAAAAAATATTCTGGGTTGGGGGTTAGGAAAGCTCCCATAAGACCATGTGACAATAAAACTCTCAGATGAAACAAGTGCAAAATGAAGGGGCCTTTTTTTTATATTATAGTTCAATTATTTTTTATTCTAATGCAGACATTTGAAACCTTTACATCAACCTTAAGTAATAATAACTGACATGTATTGTCAATTAGGTACTTACCAGGCAGAAAATCACTTTCTCTTCACTTTTTATTAAAGGTGAAACAGATACTCAGTTCAGTCAATCAGCAGGCAATTCATCTGCAATAGTTTTCATTATTGAATTCATTCATCAGTTCATCATCAAAGCACAGGCCGTTTCCATGTTCCAACTTCACTAATGTGATAATTTGCCTCTTTTTGTGTGAGTTACGTGATAAGGAACTGAGTCAGCTGCACGGACAAGCTGTCCCTCCAGCTGGACAGTGGGAAAGTTTTTCAAAGATGGGCTTTGGGGAAATGTGAGCAGATTAGCTTTTTGATTTAATGAAACTAAGTCTGGTTACAGACACATTCTGTATATGTACACATCAGTATCAGTATATAGCTTCATGAGTAATGGCAGTTACTCGTTACTTTTCAGTTGCATCAAATCTGGATGTGATTACACTGGAAGATTGTAAAGTATGATCACACATACGGTCCATCTCCAGTCTGTAGTCTTTAAGAGGAACCTATTAACCCATAAAAATCTAAAATGGTTTCTAAAAAAATAGGTGACATCTCAAAAATATATTCCTGACAGTAAGTGAGCTTTGAAAGGGCACATAAAAAAGGCAACATGAAATATCTTTTAAGTCGTGTCCCGCTCAACATCTTGAACAGTTTGTAATCTACACACTTTAAAGCACTTTGGATCTACGGCAGTCAGGGCTTGTGAAAACTATCATCTGGGGAGTTCTCCATGCTTATACGCTGCTACTGTTCTCTGTTTATGAAACTCTCCATGCAGTGAGGAACCGGAGAGAGATGGTCGGATGCACTTGCCCGTGGCTTTTGGATTCCACAGGAAATCAACTGCTTACGCTCTCACAGTCATTAGTGATACTCCTGCGAACACACCAATAATCTATGAGATGGAATGAGAGACTGAGAGGCTTGGCAAGACGACGATGTACTGCTTACGAGGTAAATTTCAATACATCTGCATAACCATGTCTATTTAAATTAACCACTTCCTGCCGTAATTTGAATAATAAGCTCTTAGTAGTCCAAATTAATATCTATGCTAATTAACACAAAACATAACCCCCGCCCCCCCCCCAAAATAATAATGATAATAATAATGATAAAATAAAGTTGGAGCACACACAGTGTTCACTGAGGATTATTCCCCTTTGAACAACATCAGACTCAAGGGATCTGCTGTCAGACATTCACAATGATATGTTTTTCTCATGTAAGGAACACCAATTAACTGGCCAATCACAGCCTGTTACCCACCACACTACAGGGGAAGTGTGGAGGACTCTATCATGTAGACACAGATTCATCCAGTTGGAGTCTGCAGTCTTTGTTGTTCTTTTAAGCCTCGTCTGTTTTTCTTTGACAGATCTGTTCAGACTTTGTGTTGTGTTTGTGCAGCTTCTGTTACTATTCTCTGGAAGCAACTCACTCTCTCACACATTTATAGTGATGTGTATGTGTGTGTGTTTGTGCATCAGCATCAGAAAACACACCCATTACTGGAAGGAGCAATGCAACATTTTGGGAAATATGCTTATTCACTGTCTGGCTGAAAGTAAAATGAGAGCATTGATATCACTTGCGGATCTGAATAACTGATATGAAATGCTGTCAGCAGACAATTAGCTAAAGACTGGAAAAGGGAGAACAGCTACTCCATCCAAAGGTAACCATATCCATGCAGCAGCAGCAGCACCTTTAATGCTGGCACTGTAGATGAACACTGATATTAAAGAAACCAGTCTGTACTTTCAGACACATGAGATCTACAGTGATAATTAAACTACTAGATACTAGAAAGTGGTGTTTGTTCCGAATCTGGCTAATTTGTTAATAGTTTTTATGCTAAGCTAACAGACTGCTAGCTGCAGAGTCAAATTTACAGGCCTGTAGTAGACCTGTTTATCTCCTCATTTATGTCCACTTACATGTTCCTTTAATCTTCAGTTTCATCCATTGATAACAAGAGAAAAAAGATGCTTTTCCGTGAAGAGTTATTCATAATGTCAGCATGGAAACCTGGTTATCTCTGATCCTCCAATGGTGGGACCAAGCACAGCGCCCTGGGAGATTAACTGTACCATTGCCCCCCTGCTGGTTTGCCTCAGGCTGCTGCATCACAACCTCCACCCCTCCTCCCTCACAAACTCCTCTCCATCTCCAAAGATAATAGTTAACAGTTCTTCCTCTACAGTATTTCATTACCAAGACCTCTCGGGAAGACACTTTCTCAAATCCTGATAAGTAAACAAACACTGGAGCAAATGAGAGCAAACTATTCTCTAAACGCTGTGCATGGCTGCTCAGAAACCTTCTCCAAATTAAACTCAAGTGTCACAGGCTGAGCTCGCTTGATTTTCCACTGCAGCGGTGACATAAATGGCCGCACATTTCCCTTATCCACGTCTCTGCCTGCTTTTATCTCCAAGAGGGAAAGTGACTGAGACAAAGACTAGGGGTAAACAAGGACAGAGGAGAAGAGAGTGGTATAGATTTAGGGTTCAGCAGTATGTAGCAGATTGGGTTGAGGGTTGATCGATGGGATTGCAGCTCTCACCCCGTTGCAAAGGCTCAGTCACACGTACAGTGAATAAGACATGTTGTGAAGGTGCAAAATAAAAAGGTGCCATGAGCAGATGTTGCATGACTGTGCAGGGATGAACAGAGGATAATAATAGAGGGCCATCAAAGAGGTCCATCGACAACCAAATTTGCAATTGAAACATCTTTACTTCTGTGAAAAAGATATGTAGTGAGGAAAACCTCCGAAAGTGGCTCTCGATCAAGGACACTTGTTGAAAGGCAAAATAGAATGTGACTGTGGCTTTGTGTATCTTTGCTACAAGCAAACTCTTATATCTGGACCGGATCTAATCACAGTGAGTGATGCCTGCTGGTGTGGCAAAGTGATGCCGAGTGCAGCATTTCAATGTGAGCGGGTCAGTGGCTACAGTGTTTGTATTTCTAAGTTGATGCACTTTCTATTTCACTTTATTTGTGAAACCAACCACTGTGCGAATTCGCACTCTCTATATCCAATATGTTAGGAAGGAAAAAAGTAAGTGCATGAGTAAGTGCATGGATGGGAGGGAAATATTCTTTTTATATTTGTGCAAAGTACTGGTGACCATGAAAGTTACTTAAAGCACGGCTATATGAAAGTGATTTCACAATGAGTAAGTAAACAGATCCTATAATCACAGATAAAGCTGAAATAATCCGATTCAACAAAAATCCTTAGCAGCACAGTTTACTGTCAGTAACTTTCATGCACATAAATTCAAGCATCAAAATAAATTACACATAATGAGCCATAATTAAAATGGATAAATGTCCATATCAGCCCATTAAAAGAGTGTTCTGTCTCTTCATTTATCCTCAGGGACAAAGTATCAGGTTCAAAACAAACAGGAATCAACACTTGATGAATTAGTCATCCTCCCTGTACCCTCGGCCTCTGGACATCGTGAGTCACTAATGCTGATGAGAGAGTAGCCCTGAGGGAGGCAGACTGCACAGTAGGTCTGCTCACATTAAACACACCTTTACTGCTCTGTGTTGTGATTTGTTGGTTGTGAACTGACTCATTTTGGTCATGATTACTTTGACATTTCTGTTTATTGAAACAGAAGGTCTGTATATGGCAGGTAATGTATTTTACAATGTGCTGCTCAAAGCACACAGGGCATGCTAATATGATTTTACTGTTTACTAATGAGAAGCTCCAGCTGGTATCAGACAGATGTGTTTATCGTTTTTGTAATACTGTGTTTCTTTCCTGTGTTTTACGTCAGTGTTTCCAAGTAATTTACCACAGGCCTTCACAAGTGATAAACCCCACAGTGCACTGAAAAATTTAATATTTACAACTTTGTTGTCCAACTCTTATAAACATAAACACAGTATTTATGACTCTCCGTGAATATTTAAGGCATGCAATACATCAGTAACCTGTCACTTAGCCAGGCAAGGTATAAAACATGATCATTTCCATCAAATATTCCATCTACACATCCACTCAGTGGCTGTTCAACCATGAACAAGCTGTTCAGAGCAACACTTAGATATTTTCACCTCATTGTGAACAATAGTATTGGGGTTTTATGTGTTTGTATAAAGTGTTTTTTTTTCAAGTTACATAAGCAGAAGACACACTGGGCATCACCACTGTGTTGCTACTGGTTGTAGTGAATTCAAGTGCTGGGCATACAGGCCAATGTGGATACATATTGTCACAGTAAATGATAACTGGTGTACTCAGCCAAGCCATACTATAAAACCTATGCTATATGGACTTCTGTTTGAATGGACCTGATGCAATAACTAATGTTCATATTGTATAGCCAAGCATTGATAATTCACCATTATTAAAGGCATCAGTATCAATAAATCCTTATCAATTCCTATTTACAGAAATGGTAATGATTCAATCACAGCACTTTCTTTTCCTCTATCTTACATTGAGGCTGTTCTTTGTTTGAATGGTTAACAACACACACTCTAGTGGCTTAATTAGACTAAATGAGAAGCTTAACAGAGGAGATGGTATCAATGCGATCAGAGTAGTAAACCTATAGGATCTTTTTGATAGCATTTGATATTCTTTTGATTAGATATGAGTTAGAAGTGATATTTTAGACAGTAGGTGGCACTCACTTTTTTTTTTTTCTAACGTTTTAAAACTGATAAGAACAGTGACAGTGAACAGTAAAGCTGTGGGCTGAAAGACCAAAAGCCAAATCGGGGGGGGAGCTCAAACACAGTAGCGCACAAAGGAAGATAATCCCCTCCTGGTTCCTCCTGCGACGCCTCTCACATCACACAGTGATTTAATCCAATAATAATGTTGATCAATGCAGCTTCAATACATCACTGTCCCCTAGACTGCAGCCATACTTCTCTAATTGGAGCACTGTCTTAATCGGGTGACATGGAGGAAGTGTGACTCACGCCTGTAGTGTTGGACTCTTGCATCTCAGTGAGAAGGTCAGCTGCCGGTCGCACAGCGGGACTCACACCAACCTTCATATTGCTCGAGGAATACAGAATATGAAAGACAATATTAACACAGCAAGATAATGTGGTGGTCATGGGATATGAAAATCCGATATGAAAAACTGTCAGGAAGCTCAAATTCCTTGCTGAGGGTTTAACGCGATTGGAACTGGAATGGAAAGAGGTAAGATTGCTCTAGGAAAGGAGACACGGGGATGTGACGGCAGTGCCCAACTTCTTCAAACTAGGTCAGTTGATCTAACAGGTTCTCCCAAACCAGTGCTAAATCTCCAGCAGGACATTAATATCTTTTTTTTCTTTTATGGTTATAGTCTTCACACCTGGCACAGATGCATATTCCAAAAATGCAGTATTTTCTCTTCTCTGGACCATTTTCTTCTTAACAGCAGTTGATGAAGGTTAGTGTTTGTACCAGTGTAACAAATTGCCATCAATACTCATCCTCTCTCGTTTAAGATACCCAAATAAGCCTCCTAATTACTTGCACTACCCCATTTACACTCTGCTCTCCCTGTTCCCAAGCAGCGCTCTTCTGTGGCTAACACAGACAATGATGTGCCGTGTATGGCCACAGCAGACCCTGGATTAATTACGCAGAGGTAGGAGTCATCACTTCACAAGTTCTAATTAACAGCAGATAAAAGGAGCGAGGAGTAGAGAGGGATGACAGCAGGACAGGATTTGGCATTAAACTGGCAGGATTTCCATTACAAGGAAGAGTGAGCGCTGCGAACGAAGCACTACAGCTGTTCCTCAGATAGTGCGACTGTCTTCAGGATTAACTCTAAGAAACATACAGATGCTCCTCAAAATTCATTCACGCAGAATATTTCTCACTCTGCACTCCATCACGCAAAGTGCCCCTCTGCCAGAAATACCGAATAGGACCTCTAAGAAATATCCAGCCCTGAACTGAGCCTGAATCATTTTCACAGTACTGTCTCAAGCCCGCTGAATCACTGGCCTCATTTGCTCCTCTGTATCACCTCATCTTCTCCACCTCTTTATATGACACCAGGAGAGAAGATGAGCAGGAGGAGAAACAGGAGGTTTTTGTCTTCAAGCTGGCACAGCTGATTTTGCAGCTTCTCTCTCTCTCTCTCCAATCCACTGGGCACAAGCAGGAACTTGAGGAGCAGGTGTGTAATGATCTATGCATCCTCCTCAATTATAGATGCAATGTTACGCAACAGAAACTGCCTCTACTGTAATGGAGATGGTTTGAAAACATTGCTAGGGTATAACATTCAGCTCTGATGGTGTTTCTGTGGGGAAACGATTTAACGGCTGGTTGAAGTTGGAAATTCTTATGATTGGGGTATCTGGCCAATAAAATCCTAACTGTAATGAGTCTTTAAACATGTTGAATCAAATTAAAATCGTTGGACTCCGGGCCAATGCCAAATCCAGTTTCTTTTAGTTTAAATCACGACAAGCAGAAAAGACACTGTCAAAAATGTCTCTCCCACTGAACTGTGAGCTTGATGCTTTTCTTGCTGATTTTCTAGTCCCTTTGCTCGACTGAGAGCTGAAGCAGGATAACTTGCTGCTCTCTACTTGTACTCCTCCAGAGGCAGTGTGTCAGCTCCTCTGGTGAATGGTGAGACTCCACGGTTATTGATACATAAACACCCACAAATGGATGAGGACTGAATGTCTGAAAAACCTCATAAATATCTGTCCCACTGCCACATAACCCATTTACATAAAATATTAAATATATCATGATGTTCAAGTCCTCTGGGCGTATGATTTTTTTTTATTATGTTATGCATATCACTAAAACATGTAGCAGTGTTTTAAATATGTATGGATATAGAAAGAGGAGTGGTGCAGAGATGAAACTCTGCAGGGAGAACGAATTGTTTACCTAAATGATGTGCAGTCATCTCTGTCTCTTATCTCTCTTTGCTTTGCCTCCTTGTGGATGATGGTGCATGTGAAGATAGAAAAAGGAGAGGGTATGCCCGCACATGAACATGCACAGATGTGAGTGTAACACTGACTCTGTTTACATATATGATCTTGCCCCTTGACTGAGCATCAGCCTACATGACGTTCAAGCCGCTTGGCTTGAATAAAGGCTACAGATGTAGAGGAAGGGGATCAAGGTTGGGGCGGTTTGGAGATGCAATATGATAAAACTTTGTTTTTTTCTACCCACAGGATCAATTAATCCACTTTTGTGTGGATATGAAGACTTAAATGCTGGATCTGTTGTCTCATTGTTCATCATTTACACACCAACAATGGAGGTTGTAGATCACCAGTCAGGGGATTTAATCACAGACACACAACTTCCTTCATTTTGCTTAGTTTCAGCTGTTTCCCCAAGTGCCTTTCCCATGTATCTCTAAGGAGCTGAACAAGTGAGAGTGTGTGTCAACACAACTCCTCAGCTCTAGCTGAGCTGACCGGAGTCATTCTCGTCGGCACTCACAGCGGACCCACACCTTGCCCATCCCCTCCAGCTGCTCTGTTACGGCCAGCAGTGCACACGGCCACACTGGCTCTCCCCAACCTGCCCCACTGTTGCATCTCACCATGCCAAAACCCCGTGCCCGAAATAGAATCCAATCTCATTTCATGCCTCGTGAAGCTCTAAATTTGCACCAGAGGGGATGCTACATTTGTGATAGATAGTACAAGTAAAATTAGGAGAAGAACAAAGTCTGTTTGTCTGACAAATGTTGATCTTCTCAGTGGAATTTGACAAACCTAAAGGGACAATTTCACAAACAAAAGGCAGCCCTTATCTTAGACAACAATATTTCTTTCTATGAGGCAAAGCAAGCTTTTCAGCCTGGTTTTGTCCATGGAATTAACTCATCCCTTAAAAACCTACCTGAGTCAACTTTAGTGCTCATTACATGCATTTTAAAACAATGCCAAAGGCAGCAGTTGGCAACCAGCACTCCTTTTAGTGTACTGTTATCTGCTCTAAGCATGAGTCTTAGTGACTAAAAACATTCAATTCAAGTATTAAGGCATCCTTTAAGCTAAAATGTTTTGTTTTCTTGTGTTGCGTGTCGAGAAGGACTCCTCAGGCAAAAGGAAAAGTGATCACACTCAATTTCATTTTCATTTTCCATTTCGTCCCCCCCACATGTAGGAGCTCCCACATAGGAGTCAACCTGCAGCAGCATCTGACTCAATTCTGCAAAGAGGGCACTCATTAATGTTTTATTAATCATGATGTGGGTATGTTTTTTAAGATAACATTTGGTTTGAACTCAGCAGAAGTAAGCTGCCACAGTGAACAGACGTAATGAGATAGATAATAAGTCTGAGTTTCTGCAGCACTGATGGTACCAGGCAGCTCTGATACATAATGTCACAGCTGACCAGCCATAGTCTATGGATCTCTCTGTGCTCTAATGTGCAGTCAACTATGACCTTTCCCATACAGAAAAAAATCCAATTCTTTTATTATCCACATGTTATCTAAATAACAACTTTAAGCCTGTATTTGCTGTGGGATCCAAAAGTCTTCTTGTCTTAGTCTTAAGTTTGTATGGAAACCCAACGACCCCGCTGACAATGTTCCATGGAGCTTCCTGTGACGTAACGTGCTTTCTCAGTCTTCAAGTGCCCCCATAAATGTTCAATGGGGGTGAGCTAATGCTCAACTCCATGACAGTCAGGACTCTTCAAGCAGTTTAAGCTTTGATGTGTGTTTGGATCATTATCCTGCTGCAGGATGAAAGATGCAGAGGGTTGTAGCATGTCGCTGAAGAATGGAGTGCTACTTCTTCTTGGTCCGGATGTGCTCAGTTCGGTCGGTGTAGGTGTCCAAGACCTAGGCAAACGCCCTCAGCCTCAAAAATCCCACCAGCATTTTTCACTGAGGGTTGGACATGCTGGTATCCTTTTCTCCCCTGTTTGTCTACCACTGGTCGTTACTGCCATAAATCTCAAACTTCATCAGTAAATAAGAGTTTTTTTTCCCTGTCGTCTTGTAAAATGCATGCGTTGGTGTGTGGCCCCGTTTCTGCTTCTGACAAGTGGCTCAGAAACTGCCACCTGTCCTCTGGGACCGCTACAAGACGTCCTTCTTTTGACACTCCTGTTACTGATTTTAGTCTCATGTGCTTTATTTAGAAAATCCCGTGACTGTGATGAAGTTGCTTTTTAATCTCTCAGGGAACTGAGCTTGATGCCTTGATGTATTGATTCTCTGGTGGGTGTGGCCGCTTTTTGGTGTGCCTGATCGTGCTTCGGATACAAATGATCCAGTTTCTGCAAAGTGTTTTAGAGTTCCATGCGCTGGCCCCTTAGACACCCCTTGTCTACCTTTTGATTCATCACTTGGAATAGCAATTTGACTTGTGACTCTTTCACTTTGGTCTGAAGTTAGTTCCACTTGAACAATCCTCTGATGAGTAGATCAAATCCACAAGAGTGTCGTCTGAAAATGTGCTTCAGTAGGCACACAACCAGAGGGAATATGACTCTTTCAACAAATGAGTGGAGTTAGTCAAGGCCCCAGCTTTCAAAATTCTTCCTAGAAAGTGCAAGGTCCTAAATAATTCTCCTTCGTTTTACCTGTTGTAACATAACATCCTCAAACCTTTGGATTATTTCCAGGCTTATGTGAAAAAATTGAAATTTTCAATGTGATCTCAGGCTTTTGGACCTCACTGTAAAATATACAGGAGCGCAACATATTCTCTCCAGTAACCTTTCTCTGGTAACCAGTGACCTTTTCTTTGATATACACATCAATCCCTTCATCTATGGCCATTTTCAAAGTAGAGTCATATCTTTTCCTCTCTCAGGGGGCAGGGTGTCTGCAACAATTTGTTGATCTTCACTGAGAACAGAAATCATTACTGACATTTTGGCTGTATTTATGTGATTATCCATCTATTCCAGTAGACACAGACAGAGATGTCATGTAAGTCAGAGACAGAGGCAAACAAAACACATCACATGAAACGCATCCAGCTGAGTACATACACAGCTGGGCCCAACCTGTACAGTGCAGTTTGAATGCAGTCCTGTATCTACCACAACCCTGTCTTTATTTGGCCTCGAGTTTGCATGTGCACCACCACCGCAAATTGGAAAGTGACTAGTTTGATAAATGACCAAGGTTTTATTGCTGTGTTTAGCCTGGTTATAAATGCAGTTGCACTCAGAGCAATGACAGCTTCCTGTGTGTTTATGTTTCCCGTACCTTCCGTTTTCAGGGTATTAAGATGATCCGTTAAGCCAGACAGAAAAGCTGAGTCTCGCAGCCACCTTTCATCCTCAGCCTCAGCCGTAGCCTACTTCTATCTCCACTTTCCCTCTTACTTTGCTTGCTCATGTACAGGAGAGCACACGTGCCAGTTTGGAAAGGTAGGTGGTAAATGAAACAAACAGCCATCTATTTGCACCCTACTGAGAAGTACTCAGCCTCCCACCTCTATGGAAACTGGCTGCCTTCAGCAACAGTCCTCCCCCTCTTCAGCCAACAGCAGCCATTGCTGTCTGTCTCTGTGTCCTGTGCAGTCAGGGTGTGTGTGTGTGTGTGTGTGTATTGGTGGGGTGCTGTGGGCTAATTGTGTTCAACACATGGCATACAACCGTAAAACACAGCTGCATCTAGGTGGGCCAGGAAGAGCTGAGGGCAGTGCTGATTTTGAACATGACGTATTTTAATATCACTTTAGATTAGATTTGTAAAAAAAAAAAAAAAAAAAAAAAAAAGCCCTGAAACAACCAACTCAACACTTCCTGGAAGGCAAAACATGAAAATGAACCCATACACACAGAAAAATGTCTGATGCAACAGTACAGCTCATCATGAAATGCTTTATTTGCAACATAATTGTCACCCACGAAGTTCCATGTTAGAGGACAGACTCCACTACATAACTGAGCTAGTGGCAGGTGAATACTTCTCTGCTGAACATGAGCGTGGTGCTGCTGAATTAAACCCTTCATTTGTCTTGTATGATGTGAAATGCCTGCGTGCTTTTGGGAGAATAGGCATTTATGTCATAACTCGCCTTCAGAGTAATAAAAGCAGAACCCACAAGCAGTACTTGTTGTTATGTCTGTTACACAACAGCTATTTTAATTAGGCAATTAAATGAAATGCAGCAGTTATATAGAGGATAATGAGTTGGTGGAATTAGTTTTGAGCACATTTCTTAGAGGTAAGAGCACAAACACATAAACTGCACATAAAAAAATGTGATTTCCCATTGAGATTGAAGCAGTCAGACACAGATCAGAGTTAAAAGGTCTATAAAAAGACATAAATGCAATAAAATCTTTGTAGTGTGGTATATCGGAATATAGTTGCTCAGGCAGCCATTTTTCATCACATTAAAATAAACATGCAACATCTTCACGTCACCACAGTCCCTTCCATTTAATAGTGAAATACTCCACCTTACATGGCTGTCTCTACTTCCGCCACAGCACCAGCAGTTACAAAAGCAGTTAAGATGACCTGAGATCTGAACAGCAGTCTGTCCTGTTACGTCTGCAGCGTTCAGATGTTAGGTATAGGCCCATGAATTTTGAAATAGCCCAGCAGCTGTTTAATATTGCAGTCTCTCATATGAAATTTACAAAATTTGCCCATCAGCTAAAGGTCGTCCGCCAGAAAAGGCATCCCACTGAATATAGCTCACATCAGAACAGCGATAACAAAGTTATAAACAACAGACTGACGGATGTTAGGACTCTGACTAATCCTCGCATCATCACACACAAAGTGAGAAATCCCAGATGAAGAGCAAGTGGAGCAAGGCTGTTATCCATAACATCATCCAGGATCTGGAGCAGTTACAGCCCAGACGTTTACTTCTGTGTGCAAAAAAAAAAAAAGAAAAAAAGGTGCAAATCAACTAAAGGGATGCAGAGAGAGAATATGAGAGAGGGAAATAAAAGCTGCGTTGACAACTTGTTTTTTCTTCAAAGAATGAAACGGCTGCAAGCAGCGTTCTCACTGACTCCACAGCTCCAGTGAAGCAAAGAGTGCTGCCTGCGACAACCATAAGCACTGATGCTTTAGCAGCAAACTCTAAGGGTGAGGGACATTTAGATTCAGTGATAATAGCGCTGAAGATGGGCAGCATCATGATGACTGGGAGAATGATGACAGTGTCATTCAGATGAGCTCTGCTTTTTATTCTGTTCAGCACACACACACACACACAAACACACAATGTAGATGAAATGCCAACCCTTGTTCTATGCTTTATTGCCACATTCAGGGTAATGTGACCTAAAGGACGAGGATGAAAATGCTGGGATTTAAAAGAGGACACATCATTCCACCTTAAATCTGGGGATCTAAAATGTGTAATTGAGTCTTAGGTAACAATGTAAAACCTAGAGCTGCTCTCCCATTGGTTAGTATGCATTAATACACCTTATACTCTCCATCCATTCCATCCACCCACTTAAAAGCACTCCATCCAAACTCAACGATACTGAAAAGCACTGTTTTAATAGGATACACCACTTTCACTGTTATGAGTGTGTAGCTACACAGTATGGCCTACCTGACCTCACCACATGTACCACTGCATGTTACAATAGTTCACATCTCTGCATGTGTGTAAACTGACTCACTCTTGTAGCTCGCGCTCCAAGGCTGATATCCATAGTAGCCAGTGATGCGCAGTATCCGCTCCTCTATGGACGCGCTGTTGATGTCCTCAACTGAGCGGGAGGACTTGAGGTCCTCTTTGATGGCCTCGTCCACCACCAGGTACTTGAGTTGTCTGAGCTGAGGGCTGATGTCCGAAAGCCTTCTGGGGCTCACGTCGGGCGACTTGCGCATCCCGCTGGGAAGAAAAGAGCAAGGGGACGGCGGCGTTAGACTACAAGACAAACAGGGACCTCTTGGCAAAGGGGAAGGAAGCCTGGAAACCTTGTGTATGACTTGATAAGATCAGAGTTCTCCTCGGCCAACAGCAGGGGGAAAGCCAGTGCTGTTAGGGGCCCCTGCAGCGCCTCTCTTGTACAGTACAGAAATCATCATCCTTCACTGGACCTGCGTCCGCACAACAACAGTGTGAAAGACACTAAGCGAAAGTGACTGGTCCTGCAACTGTTGTATAGGCTACTATGCACCGTGCAGCTCCTATTATAGGCTTATAGGAATTTGAAACTAATGAATCGATCGAGTGTGATTTGTAGAGATGGAGGAGCAACACTTGTGACAGCTCTGGGCATCATGGAGATGGGCACTGGAGCACAAAACTGCACCCAGCCTACTACTATCTACACAGAGGCATCATCATCATCATCATCATCATCAGCAGCAGCAGCAGCAGCAGCAGCAGCTCTCTCTAATATATCACACAGCTATACCCCACAGAGGTGGTGGATTGTTATTCTGTGTCCACCAGGTGACATAAAGCAAAACAACAAAAAAGATTTAATGTTGCACCAGTGAAGCTCTGTGGTGTGATGAACCACACAAAGTAGCACAGTGATGACCCGAGAGCCTCTCAGCTGTTATGAAACCGTCAATATCTGAAAGCAAAACATTATTTACTGACCCATTCACACTGGATCTGTGTATAATTACCCCTCATACTGCCATAACCCCCCCATCACAGCTCCTGTAAGTGTTTTTTTTTTTTTAAATGGAAATATCATCTGCCTCCAAGCAATTACAGTAAAGCAACATCTCTAACATTCAAAGCATCACTGATGGGATTTACAGAGAATGGTACTTAGAAGGCGTTACTGGTTATTTTTAACACTTAAAAGTCAATTCACTTTATCAATGCATATAGTGCGCAACAGGTGCGTCCTGCCTCCTGTCGTTGGGCTGCAAAGCATTCGTGAAAGTTTAAATGTCTTACATCGGCATCAAAGTAGTAGGAGGTCCAAGGTAGCACATGCAGTCCCGGTGGGGCCGTCCGACCCGGTCCCACACAGTGCCCTCTCCATCGCCGTACATCCTCAAAGGCCACAACGCAGGTGCAGCTACTGTGAATCTAAATCCTCATCAAGTCTGACGGAGACCACAACCATCATCCTGCTCCCTGCTCACCCCCACAGACATATGCCCGCCCGCCCGCCTGCCTGCTTTGCCTGCCTGGCCACTACAGTACAGGCTGTTTCAACATTAAAAGGCTGCGCGCTGCTCCGGATGCTGCTGCGTCCTGGAGGCACTGCAACAGCACCATCTGCTGGATTCACTCACCGCCTCTGAAATACAGAAGCACACACTGTACCAGCTGTAACCCCTTTTAACCTCAACAATCTGAAGTACTTTGACATCCATCAGAAAGTCTCCAACCATTCTCATGCATAGCCATCGAGATCTATTAAAATCCCAATGGTCAGGCTATTCTGGTACATTCTTTGCTGAGATATAAGATATAAGATCAAACTGAAACTGCTGTCCCCTCTCAGGCCCCATAAGGACCCCTAGTGGCCCCCTGAATCTCAGTCATTGCACATCCCCAGCTAAACTGACTCATCTCTCTGTCTATGCAGTGTTTGAGTACTTTTCTCTGTGGCTTTGTGGCTCCAATAGTCCTCATCCTGTCACATTCAGACAGGCACAGCAAGTCTCTCTGGCTCAAGATGACAAAGAAAGAAGAAACAGATAGATTGCATATTGAAGTGTGAAGTAGGTGTAGTGGGTGTTCATAGCTTGTCTTTCTTTTTCTAAGACCAAAGAAACAAAAGAGCGGATAGAAATGTTGTGTGGAGGCGCATTAAATCTCACTGTTATCTTGATGATGTGATTAAGCTCCTTTAGCTTTTGTCTTTGAAAAATAAACATCAACTGCCCCATTAAATTCGACAACACTTCTAGTTCTGCCTAGTTTTGCTGGTTTTCTTTTATGGTTTGTTTGATTTATTGTGTTTTGTGGGTATTTCTACACTTTACTGTGTGGAATAAGCCTGATGACATCGGCTGCAGCTTGTCTGCTGTCACCGGACAAACATTTCCAGTTACTATCCCTATAGATTTCACGGCAATTCACAGGCCACTGGTTCCCCATTTGTCTATTATTCATAGTCTACTTTGCTCCAGGAGCCCACCAGCGTTTCAAGATGATGGCAAAGGCCTGTGTTTCATATGTCTGTGTGAGGTTGCGAACAGCAGAGACGTTGCCTCTGTTCAACTCCACAGAATCCGACAATTACAGGGATGCTGTTGATTACATTCAATCAGAGATGTGCTTCCAGTAACGGGAGTAATTACGTTCACTGGTGGTGATTACGCCTCCTTGGAAATTAAAATCAAGAAGCTTTTTGTCTCTTGTGTTCAGAAGTGTGAACAGTGCCACACAGCGAGTACACAGTGCACTCTGTTGTTAATAAGTGAGCCCGGCAGAAAGGTCTTTAAATGAGTGTGCATTAACTCTACTTGAACTTTCTCACTGATCGGACTAAAGATGATCTACATTTCATGCTCCATCTAGATTTATCTACCAAGTGTGACAAAGTTTAAGTTAGATGCATTATTTTCTATTGCTTTCTACACAAAGCTAAGCAGCACAAGCAGGTTTAATAATCAGGAAGTAGTGGTGCACTACCTTGCACGGATGGAGTAGCGCTGCCCAAGGGTCCCGGTTCTGTGCTCCACTCTCTGCATTGCGTCGGCATCCTGTGGGCTCCTGACTGCGCAGAGCAGCACAGGCACACCGGCTGTGTTTTGAAGACAGGTTTTTTGCATCGATCAATGACAAGCTTCACCTCACATATCCACACAGTGGGGTAGGGTGGGGTGGCGGTGGTGGTGGCAGTGGCGATGCTTGGGGAAGGAAGGGGTGGGGGACCTGTGCTTACTCAAGCAAAAAAGTGGAGTCTAGTCATCAATAAACAGGTCAACACACCCCATCGACAAGTCTTAGGGAGAAGAGGATCAGGTTCATCTTGCACAATGCACCTCTCAACTTCACAGCTCAGCCAACGCCAAATCAATTCTCGCTGTTCGACCTTCTGCTTTGCCAAAACTGAAGAAGAATGCGGACACCCGTCCACACATGTAGTGAACATATAGTGTGTGTGGAAGGGCTGCTGATATTTTCAAGTCATTCACTGCCATCCAGCACACCATCTTCCACATCAGCAGACCTCTAATAGAGATTTAATTGGAGCCCTGATCTACAGGGCACTGCGCTCTTTTCTAAATATGGATCAGAGATAAAGTGAGAGCCAAAGCTCGAGGCCAAGAGACATAAAATGAACGATGAGGGTGATCCATCCTCTTGGTTCACATACAAGATAGATAGATATAGATATAGACACTAGTCACTGAAATAATCGCCTGTTAACCAGGTATGTTTGTTTTCTAATGATCCATATATTTTCATCGAAGCACTTCTAGTATTGGCCCAACTAATGACATTAACAGTGGCTATTTAATAATGGCTAACACCTGTCAAAGTCAAAATATCAGCCATGAAAAGAGGTGTTTAAAGCTTTCTTGCTGCAGAATCGCTGAGTAACCAGTGGTATCTAGAATGACACTGCATTAAATTCTAATGAGCAATCACATGTCAAAATGACTGCCAAGAGGAAGGCCTCGACATGTGAAATGTTGTCATTTTAGTATTTATTCCAACGTGACCTGTGTTTCGACAGGAAGGTTTATTCAGTTTACTGCTAATGTCAAGCTTCATTCCACGATGATGGTGAAATGATGATTCATATATTTCTATGACACATTTTGAAGTGCACACAGTCCATGTTACATGTGGTAATTTGCTCTTCTTCCTCACAACATCCCCAAACTGCATGCAATTCAGTGCTCAGTCAAAAACAAAGAGCCTGCATGTTAGAAACCTTGAGTTCCTCTCTCAGTCGTTTCAATTGTGTCTCTTATCCTCCTGTGTCCAGTTGCATACAATTTAGAAAAAAAAAAAAGTATGATGTAAATTCTCTCTCTTCTCACCATCAATATTTAATATGCAGCTCTCAGCCTGGAAACAGTGGACCAGGCCGCTGCTGATTGGATGACACAGGCAGAGAAGCCAAACTCTGAGCCAGTAAAAGAGGCCACACTCATTACAGTGTGTTTAAATACCTAAGAGGTTTTGTAAACATTCATTCCTCATTATTCAGCAGCTGATCGTTGGCTTTTACATTTCTGTGCATGGCAACATGTGGAACAATTTGCGAAAGACGCAGAGACACATCTGTTCCTTTGTTGCTGGAGAAAAAATGATCTGTTGATATGTTCTTCCAGCCAGAAGGAAACATAACCTTTATGAAATCGGCACCCTGTAGTCCTAAGGGCCTGGGTGATTTCTTTAGGCTGTATTTGTTATGCAGCTGCCATTATTTGTAAGGTTGACACACAGCAGTAACCGGCAGGATCTCGGAGGATGAGAGGAGCTCCTGATGATATTGTGTGGACCGATGTCAGGTAGTGGTTAGCTGCCCAGGCAAACAGCTCCAGTGGGGGCTGGCAATGTCTGTCTTCAGCCTTAACTGCCCTGATTCCCACACATATTCCCTTTTAAGTTTTGTTGACCACCAACAAGAAGACAAAAATGCATGGATGTAACCTCTATTCCTGCTACTATTAATATCAAAAGATGACAGGACTTCAGCAGAGAGTTTCACAATAATTCACAAAGGCAAATGAACTCTGTCTGAACTAGGATCATGTCAGTAAAATGGAACTGGCATACAGCTCTTAATTCTTCTCTTCATATTAAAATGATTTTACTTTATTAGGTTGAAAATCCATCCAGTGCTCTTTTCATGTAAATCCCCACTTCTTCTCCCATCTTAGACAAGACGTACCTCTCCTCAGATAAATGTCTGCTTTACATAACTGTTGCCCAATTTGCCAGATATGATTTGTAGCGATTGGTCATCCCATGTAGCACAGAAAAAAAAAAAAGAAAACACCACTCGGCTCCTCCAAATCCTGAAAATTGTCAAATATTACCCACCTGGAACAAGTCACTGCCTTCTCTGAATATTTATAAGCAATTATTTTCAGTGAGTTTTGGAGTGTGAAGACTTGGCAGGCTCTTCTCAGATTACTGTAAATGCATTCTGATAAGACTGGATAACTGACATGGCAATTAAATCAGCCAGCATTGGTCCTCCATGTGTTTATGATTTAATACAAGCTGCGTTGGTCAAAGAGCCACAGCCCAGTGCCTTTCCTTATCTAATTGGTGGCCTTCAAACTATTTTCCCAGTGTTTTCACCCAGCTGAACATCACACGCAGGTCTGATTTGCCTGGATGTCAGCTTTGGTGGGATGACAAAGTAGAAAAGACAGAAAAACGTGGGCAGTGCAGTTCCGTTCCCAGGAGTTGCTCCATCTGTTTCAGCATGACTGATGACGATGTTTCAACCTGCGATGGTTTTTCGTCAGAAGTCTCAACTCCAGGGAAAACAACTGCAGTTTGCCCCCCCCTCAACCCCCCACCCCCCTTCCTCTCTTTAACATATTCATGGTTTGTTATCCAGCGCCTAATAAATGTGCATAATGTATAAAGTCTTTGTATGGAGCTAAGTGTGAGTCCACACTGCAGAGATGGAGGTTTCACTGCAGAGTGGTTGCAAGAGAGAGAGAGAGAGAGAGAGACAGAGAGACAGAGAGAGAGACAGAGAGAGAGAGAGAGAGTGCCTCTGGCTGCAGCATCCACTTGCCACTTCCGCTCTTCTCTCCTCCTTTCTTCTGGTCCTGTCAGTTTGTCTCACCTCTTATACATTCAAGACACAGTTAACTGGGGCATTGAATATCCTGCTAAGTGTTCGCTCTGTGCATATCTGAACATATATGTGATTCTAAAAAATTACCACAGTCTCAAATGCGCAACCCCATAATTCAGTTAAGTTATCTCGTGGGCAAGTTAATAAAAGTGAATCCTCATTACCATTCAGAAAACATAATCAAGGCTCACTTCACACAGCACCGTCGTGTTTGCTATACCAAATGAAAGTAGTTACAGAGAGGGCAGTGGGAAATGTTTGCGCTTGAGGCCTCCTGCATTCCCATAGTCCCAGTGTGAGTGTCAGGATATAAATAGAGTTGCTCCACCATCAGAAAGCGGTGCTATAGGGTAGATGCCAGTCGTCGCCTCAGTCCAAACCAACCCACCCCCTGTGCCCTGGATGACCCCTGAGTCCTTGGACCAGTGGCGCATGAGGAGCTAAAGTTGCTACAATAGACTTGTAAAAAAAAAAAAAAAAAAGACTGATGAAATGTCAAGAATTACACAACACACTTCTGGACGATTCTCTGGTGTGCGTTACTCTTGGGTTTTGCTAGCGTGAGTATTGTGGATATATGCATCTGCAACTAGCTGTAACACAGCAGTGTTGCATTATTTGTGCATCTTTAAAGAAGAGCACCGCTGCTTCTCTCGGTTCACCAAGATAAAAAATGGTTCTCTTTGCAGGATTTAAACATAAGGCTGAATTCTTTTATCTTCACATGCGGCTCAGGCTCAGGTAGTTCCCAGTGTGGATATGCAAAAAGATCAAATAGCAATATTAATGACAAGAAGCGGCTGGAAAATTTCAGGCTGGTGTGTCGAGCTTGGCCTTCAGGGGATATTGCTGTTCTGCCCTATTGCACCCCTGACTGACAGCCCGGCTGCAGCTACTGACAACTGTACTGCATGTACACGTTTGTGTGGGGGTATGAATTAAAAGCAAACAACGGAGGGGAACAGCGCCGCATTCGAAGATGTCATGTCCTCAAGTGTAGGTGGACTATAACTGGCGTGCGCCAGTGGTATAGAAGGTATTTTGCTGTTGGACTCTCTGGAGTCAGCAAATGCAATCTCATTTTGTGGTACAGGCACCGACCTTGTGCTTGTTCACACAGAACATTCAATTCCCTGCTTTTCATTCAATACTCATTTTCTTTTCTTTTTTTTTATCAACACAAAAAAATGCAAAAACTCATTCATTCTCATTTAGAGGGATCTTGATAACTCTCATGGGGGGCACTGTTTGTCGACCTCTATAATGCCACCCTGCGCCAGTGCCGCCACACAGTTGGAGCAGCAGCAGATCACACAAACCTGGAGGGAAACCCTGTTATTACTGTGTTAAAAAGTTGCACTGCCACCTGCAGACAATGCATGATATAGCTGATGTTCATAATTTCTATTTTAAACCTGCACAGTTTATATTTATATATGCACAAAGGCAGGGAATAAATAAATCATAAGAGTGTGGTTGTGTTAAGTGTGTGTGAGTGTGTGGGCTAACAGTAACACAACAGATGTGATGTGTTTTTGCTGAGTTTTTCCAGACTATAATGTAGGTGGAGATTTATAGTAGTAGCATTATAAAATTACTGCTTATATATACTTCTGTATACTGATTGGCACTGCACAGATTGAATGAGAGCAAGAGGTGAGCTGCATGTAGCTCTGGGTTGCTGTTGTTGTGTTTTGATAGATTTCCTACTTTAAAGCAGGAACTCAAATCTGATTACAGTCGAATTTGTTCCAATCACATTATGCAAATGAACAGACACAGTTGCCATTCTGTGCCGAGTCACAACGAGGCAGATCTGTACTGTACCAAACTGTCTGACAATCCTCAACAGTTATTTCCAATTACTGTGCGCCCACAGGTAATTGTGTTCTCGCAAACGTGCGCCCAATAAATACTCTGGCAGGCGCTACCTTCGCCTCGTCTTCACCCAGGCAGTTAAACTTGAAAACGTGGATGCGGGCTCAGCGGCTCTGCAGTATGAGGTGCCTGCATGTCAGAGGTAATTACACTTGTGCTCAATAAGAAATACAGCTGCACTGCAAAGCATTGCATTTTTTTCCTCTATAAGGCTGGGGAGCCAACACACAATAAACATACAGAACTAAATCTGCTCTCCTTAGACATGTTTCCCAGAGCCACAAAATACAATAAAGTCTACATCCAGATGTTATCCATGAATCCAGATGTTAAAAGGTATAAGATAACTATTACAGATTAAAGTTTTGTGCCATTATTCCTTTGTACTTTATATTGTAGAGTCATAGCAGCTTTGTTCTTTGCATGTTCTCATAATAAATCAGTGTCTTTCAGCAGCTAATGACGTCCTGTCTTTTATGAAGAGCCACATGTGATGAGTCTGATGTGCAAATCATTTCTATTTATGCTCAAATAAGAAAAGCATTTTCTTTTCATCACTGGCTGTGATAACTGTAAGGCTCTTGTTCAACCACCCCTCACCCACCCACCCCCAACTTCAATTACTGCTCCTCTGTGATGGAAACAAAGATGTGCTAAACATCCACCTCCGTTTCATATTCGAGGATTTGATGGAAAACTAAGAGAGTGTATTCAAGAACCAACAATTTTATACTTTCTTTTTTCACTGATAATCACATCCATTACCATTTGTTCTCTTCTTCTTTCCCATTCATCTGAGTGGTTTTGTGTGTGTACAACTGTCCACAGCTCTCGCCGTTAAATTCATTCAATATTCAAGTGTGGTATATTGTCATGGTGAATACACGTTATATAATAACACATGTTGCTGGAGGCAAACAGCTGCGTGGTTTTTTGTCTGTGGCATAAAATAATTAGCGAAGAATTCAAGTGAAGTAATAATAAACCAACACTTTATTGAAGACACTGATATTTTACAGTTCATGGAATCACTTCTTAACGCTGAAATGAAGTTTACAGAAACCCTTGATGTCAATGCAGCATTACAACGTTGGTATTGTAACACTTAAGTACTCCACTGTACCTATCTACAGTATGCGTCACAACCACTGGAGAGATATGTACAGAAACTGCATGGGTCCAAAATATTATGTCAGTATTGTCAGCATAAATACATAATGTCAGTGTGCTTCCATTTGATAATCCTGGACACAATATTTACTCCCTGAACAGAGCTAGAGCTACTTCACCTTCAAGACAAACTGCCAGAAACAGTTCACGCTGAAGGATCAAAGCCGTGACATCAGTCTATTCAATGTATCTACAAAACAGAGGAACGTCGTACAGTAAGAGAGAATCCCCCCCCCCCAACATTACCAAAATTCAAGTTCTCCTTTTTCCTCAGCAGACAATATGAGCAGTATCAATGCTTCACAGTTTACATGAAGGCCAAGACTGGTGAACAAAAACATGAACAATCCACTACTGATCTATAAAGTACAATATCCGTCAGATCAGTGGGGAACTCGGATGCAGACACAATCGAAGCTCGTTTTTCAAGTGGTCACGGCGCCTTGCTGCGGCTAAGCTTCAACGTCACTACTACTAAGCTAAACGGAGCCAGCAAGAGAAAAATGCCACGTGCTGGTCAGGCCTTGAATCTCACTTTAGCAAACAGCATTCATTCAGTACATTCAAGACTTTATAAAAGGCTGCGACTGTGTCATGAATGTAGCACAGAAAGATGAGGTCAGAAAAGTCAGCAACAGAGACTGAAACACTGTTAAAACTCATACAGATGCACGTCAGGTTTGATTAAACGCATTAAAAAGTAGACAAGACAAATATATCTGTATCACAGTAATAAGCTAGACTGCATGTGTGGTAGCCTGCACCAAAGAGATGAACGTTAGAGGACGGATAATGACATGAAATTAGTACTTCGGTCAGGACTTTTCACCTCCTGCTAGAAATGTGGTTTTTAAGACACACAGAGGAGTTCGGTGTCAGTATCATACAAACGTGCCAAGTGCAAATCCACTGGTTTAAATTCAAATGATAAAAAGCCTTCTCCCTTGTTGGGAAGATTAAAAACTGATGTGGTAGATAACCAGAACGTGGATGGTTTAATCCAAGCTGCTTGAATTTAGTTTCAAGTTTCCCTATTGTACCATTTTTAGTACAGAATTCCTTTCATAAATTACTAACAACATTTTGTAAACCTCCCTTGTGTCATATCTAAAAATATATTTTTGACATTCAAAAGGATGAATAATACAGTAAAATAGTTTCTGTTCAATGTCTTGCCTTTACAGATCATCCACAACAGAAGTAACAACATCTTTTTCTTTAAAAATATTTCCTGTTTCACTGATGAAATCTTTGGAACTGTGACGTTTTTCTCTCAAAGAAATCCCAAACTGTTTTTTTTTTTTTCCTGTACTACTGTCTGGTTTCAGTACCTGTGCAAACTGAGCTCTCGTTAATGACAGTAAAATGCAACAGGGCAGCCAGCCCATGTGGGTCCCTTTTTAAACTGGGCTAACCTTGTTTCCCTTTTCACACAGTCTGGCACACATTAAGCAATTCGGACAAATCAATAAATTATAGTGCTTATCACCACATACTGTATGGACAACTCTGAAACAGCACTGCAACATGTTGAAAAATAAACAACAACAACACACAAACCTGCAGACAAACACTTTCCCTCACAATGAAAGGCGGCGACGTGGAGTGCAAACAGAACGGTCAACTCTGTAAAGATGAACCAAAAGTGCTGCAAAACACTGACAGAGTAAATTGGTTTGCTTATTGTTCGTGACATGCATTGTCTGTTTCTGTTCAGATGCTTTTGTTCAGGATCGACTGCAACCTCTCATTCAGTGAACCATGTGAACCGTGTTATGCAATCGAAAAACGGGCCCCTGAAACTTTCAAAAAACTCTTCAAAAAATCGATGGGAGTCGACCAGTGGAAAGGATTTCACAGCTCACTCATCAACACGCTTCAATCTGTCGACAACTAGCACTGTGAAAATAATGTTTAAAAAAAAAAAAAAGAAAGACTTTTAATTACTTGAGCTTTTTGTATGTTTTGGCTTCACTTTGGACTCATCTTTAAGAGTTGTGTCCAGTCTAGATGACACTATACTTTACATCCTTTACCTGATTATATACATTCCACATACCTGTCAGTCATTTCTATTTATAAGATACATACATATTGTTCTACATATGCACTATTTTGTGACAGACTACGCTTAATTGTCTTACACTTCATCTAGATTTAAGAGACCAATTAGTTCCTAAAGTGCCACTAAATATTCAATAAATAATACAGCTCATAAAGGAGCTTAGCTCCTGTGAGTCATAAATACAGCAGAAGGCTTTTCATTTACCATTGATTTTATCTCTAAAGTCACTTTTAAAATATTAATTTTCTCTCTAATTAATGTGCACTAATTGATTTTCTGCTGCATAGCACTGTGATGTCAGTATTGTGTTTGGTAAAGAAGATTGTTTGCTTGATCTCAACAGTCTCAACTGGTTTACTACTAAATTTTTCAGGGCTGAGCTTTGCAGGGTGTCTAGAGCTGAGACTTAGGATCTACTCTTTCTATTAAACTCTTGTGTGCATTGCCCCCGACTTATGTGTTTTCATCCTTCAATAGCTGTTTGCTTCCTCTTTGTTTACTGAATCATGGGGTCATCATTAGGAGAGGCCAGAGTTGGGACACTAACAAATGGCTGGGTCTTGTCTTCATTGTGGACTGTGGCTCTGTTGGACACCGTAGTGAAGGACAGCTGGTCATGCTCCAAAATGGCGAGGCGGTCGTGTGGCTTCTCCTTCTTCAGGTAGAACATCTTCCTCAGCTGCTTCAGCTGCTGCAGTTCGCAGAAGGTCTCCAGCACCACCAGCATGATGATCAGACCCAGGATCAGGTAAACTGAGGAGACAGACACACAGGTAAAGAAAGGGGCTGCATATTAAAAACATGGCTTGTTTCAGGCATCTTCTACAGCCCTGAAAAAAAATGACAAAAAAGTATGTTTGTAGAACTGAATAGTGACTTTTTGAAGGACTTGACACAGTTCATACTTTTCAGTCTTTTATAGTATAACCGTAGAATTTCCTGTAGGTCATGCTGTTATGATGAATTTTTTTCCCTATCATCCCAAAGCCTGTTGTTCCTATGCATTGACACAAGAGGGCAGTGGCTAGGCAGCCATGTTGACAAGAACAGTGTGCTTGGTTGCGGTACAGGTAGATGGGTTAGAAGTAAAATCTTTCACTCCTACCTGAACACACAAAAACTATTATTAGAATTAATGCAGAAAAAACCCAAGAAAGTGGCGAGGTGTGGTTGGACAGGTGTGTGACCTAAAAATGACAGTATGACAGAAGTACATGTGAAAATCCCCTTTTGCTATAAAAATGTACCTTTACATTTCACTGTGGCTTTGCATTTAGAGCAGGGGTGTCAAACTCATTCCACAAAGGGCCGCTGTGGCTGCAGATTTTTGTTCTAACCAATCAAGAGCACACAGTTTGACCAATCAACTGTCTGAAAACTGAGATCAGTTGATTAACTGAGTCAAGTCTGGTGTGCTGCTGCTTGGTTGGAACAAAAACCTGCAGCCACACCGGCCCTTTGCGGAATGAGTTTGACACCCCTGATTTAGAGCATAATGTGACCTATACAGAGAGAATGTGGCTACACCCTGAATACACATCATAAAAGCAATGACTGCTTATCACCAGAGGCAAAATCAGCACTTGAGCAACTGCAGCAGACTGTTCACTATTCGCTCTTCTCCTCCACAGCTCTTATTACAGGCAGTGGTGATGTCACTTCCAAACAGACATGTAGCTTTTCACAGAGGAAGTTGTATAAATGTGTCTAGTGTCCTTTTGTGCAAACAAACACATTCTGCCTCCTCCTACGGGCCGACACATTGTGCCTACTGAATGACGTCTATCTGGCTGGTGCGTACCACACGCCCACACTGCGCATGGCATGTGACAGTTCACTGGAATAGTTTTTCAAGACTTGTTGGGCCAGTCATGTTTTTTTTTTTGTTTGTTTGATTGTTTGTTTTAATTCTCGTGACTATTAGCCCTGAGAGTGCTGCTGGAAGCAAGCTACACAAATGCAATAAATGCCTCTCTGCTCTGCTTTAGGCCATTTGTAGCTTTCCCTGCACAGTCTTGTTTCATCTGAATGGCCTTAAACATGCAGCAAACAGCAGCTTGACAACATTCAACATGGAGAGAAATTTCCCAAACAACAGTATACAGCACACCGAAGGCTGCACTGATGAAATGTATTGAATTTTTTACATTTTGCAATAGCAGCTTACTTTAACCATTAATAGTAATGATTTCTACATCAGGCATCATTTACAACATCATCTATTTTTCTCTCTTTAACCCCAAACTGTTGTGTTGGATTGTAAATTAAAGTGCTACAACTGTTCTCTGATCTGTTAAGTCAAGCTGAGATAAATACAATTTGAATTTACCACACTGAAAATGGAAAATATGTTTTTTGTATTTTTTTATGTAAGCTTTCACTTAACAGGTCAGAAAATAGACCCAGCTGCTTATGTCACAGCCAGGTAGGTGATAGTTCACCGTCATAAAACTTACACTGTGTGTAATATTGCAACATCAGCAAAATATTACAGTGACAGCGCTGTGTGAGAGAGCATTATATAATTATATAGGATTCACAGAGTTTTATTGCTAAGTTAATTTATGAACCAATAAGGAAGAAAGTGCTGCTCTTCCACTACAAACACATGACGCAGGGATATCCTCTTCCCAACAGGATGCATTATAGTTTAGAAGAAGTCTGGCACTGATTTGAAACACATCCATCCTCTGGCCACAGTAATTAGATGGAAATGTTGCATTTTGTTTGACACTGATATATGGAAGCTTCACTTAGCTCCATTAAATGCAACTTGGTAAGTATGAAAATGGATGTAAAAGGGATTGATGTTAGACCTCACTGCTACTAAAACCTCAGGATGGAAGGCAAAGATTGAGCAGCACTCACCAGTGATGCCCACTTTGTAGAGCTCCCTGAATCTCTGGTTAGCAGCTTCTCCAGGTACGTAGTCTCCCAGGCCGATGGTGCTCAGGGAAATGAAGCAGAAGTAGAAGGACTCCAGGAAGTTCCAGTTCTCCTCCAGCGCCGAGAAGATGGCGGCGGGGATGAGGAAGAAGCAAGAGATTGCCACGGTGGCGAGCAGAGTGGCATGAACGATGGCCACCAGTGGCTTGGACAGGCCCCAGCGTGTGTGGACGTACATGATCGGCCTCCGAGTGCTGAATACCATGATCCTCTGCACCACGGCGGTGAGGAAGAGGAGGGTGAAGGGGATGCCAATCACAGAGTAGATAATGCAGAAGGCCTTCCCACCGTCTGACAGAGGTGCTGTGTGACCATAACCTGCGAACAAGACATGAAAGAAATGTTTCAGTTATAAATATAAAAGCAGCTGCTGGAACAAGTTTCCCATTTCCCCATCAACTCTCACATGGTCTTTGTCTTTATTTCCTCATATGGTGCTACAACATCAAGTGTGAAAGTGTTAGGTAAATATTAACCCACAAAGGGGATTTGTGAGCGCACAGAACCACTGCAGCTGTGGGAATTTTATGGAAATGAATCTGCCTTTCACATAATACACTGTACCTTCCGGCAAATATCACATCCTCAAATTCTCTGCCTTTGCTAATCACCAAGCAGCCTTATATCTGACTGTGGTTGGACAACATAAAGCACTGATTATTATTTTGTAAATTCATATGGTGTTCCTGTTTTTAGTATATGTAAGAGCTTGCACGTTGTCTCCTCCACCCCGTTTTGGAATTCAGCCTGTTTCTGCTGCTTATTTGAGCTTTATTTATGTTGTGTTCACTGAAATAGCATACAGGAACTGACACAGTCCTCTATGAAATGTAAATGTCATTAAAATGAATCATGGATAATAAACAGTAGGTATTAGAGCAATTGCAGGCAGGGAAAGGTGGATTACTGAGAACAGTCTTAGTCTCAGAGTTATGTCACATTGATGTGAAGGAGGCATTACTGTAAAAACAAACCCAACATGTTCTCATGAAGTGGACCCCAACAAGAGTGTTAAAAATACCACGGCTCACTAACAATAGTGTGCAAATGAGAGAACAGCAGTGTGTGTTTGCCTGTGCTCTATGTTGCTGAAATCCTAAACCACTCACTTTTGGCTTCTGCTTTAACACAATGCGACTACTTCCATTAAAAATAATGAATATGGCCACAAAAGGAAATGGCCCATCACATCACAGTGTCTGGTAATGTTGTTTCGGATCTACTCTGTCTCTTGTAACTGCTGGATAACAAAGAGATATCCATCCAACAATAATCCTCGGTTGTACTTTCATTTATCAAACAAAATCATTCAGGAAGAGCCCCTGAGATTAGTCAGAGCTAAAAAGAAACAAAACGAAAACCAAAAACTACGAATTGCAAAAGAGGCCCAGCTCAGATTTGATGTCTGGGTGTCTGGGAGTTTCTGTTTAGCCACCAACAGCATTTTGTTGAGACACAAACAAAAAACAAAGAGCTTTAATGCAGCCAGTTAGCTGCTCCTGCTGTTGCTGCACACAGTATCTCCATAATCGCATAGGCCCTATGATAAAACCTCACAGATAACTGCGGCCATGTGGCCAGACTAAAGTTCCTTACGTATACTGAAAGACAGGTATCTGCATGGCATGTCCTTTTGTGCAATAGCAGATAACAGACAATTCTCCAGACTCCATGCACAGTGTTGTGCAAAACTGTCCTAATGCCTACAGACAAAATATACAAAGCAATTTGTTTAAAGGATTTGCCTGAATTAGAATATTCACTTTCCTGCAGGGGAAGAGGAAGGTGGTGTTGACATATGACCTGTCAAGTTTGTTCCCTTCTGGCCCCAAGACTGGATATAGGTCTGCCTCTGTCCTACATACAGTGATACATTGTGGGTAATGCTTCAGGGCTGCTCCTTTACAGCAATATGTTTGGTGAAGGCCGAGCTGAGAGAGGGAAGTAGTGTTCACTATGCCAACATAAATACATCATAGAAAAACACATGGCCTTCCCTTTAGATCCTATAATTAAACAAGTATATAAATAGTAAATGTATTCAAACGCAACATCAGCTAAACTATAGGCTCTTAGGTTAAACCAGGTTTCTTTACAGTTATCTCTCTTTTTTCTTTTCTTTTTTTTTTTTTTTGTATTCTGCAGGAAACACATCTGCGTGGCCTAGATGTGGCAGGGCAAGTCAGACATACTGATGTTTTGATAAAATGAAGACAGGAACAAGGCCATAACAAGAGCCCATTATATTCTATCTTTAGCTGCGCACCTGGTCTGCTGCAGCATCACCTACCTACACCGTCCATCATGAGCCTCTCGGCGGCGACCTGTACTCACCTGTGGTGGACAGCACGGTGCTGGCAAAAAACAGGGCAGAGGTGAAGTCCCAGTTCCAGTTAGCCGAGGCGTTGTTGAGGATGGAAACCCCATAGTTGCTAGCATCCAGTGCTTTCTTTAAAAACCGCTCCAGGCGCTCCTCGGATAGACATTCATTGTCCTGGAGGAACTGTTTTTTGACGGCCCTCAGGTCCTGGCGCAGGGCGTCCTCATACGGCAGCTCCACCGAGGAAAGACAACAGCGCCGAATACCAGATAAAGCAGATACCCCAAGACTAGAGATACGAAATACCACGTCGATTTGTGACTCTGTATCAAACGCACACAAGAATTGCTAGCTAGAGACTGAAGCATTTTTAAGAGGTCTGTCACCTCCGTGTTGCGGCAGGGGTCCCGGGTGATAAAATAAAAAAGTAACGTTATTAATCTAGCCGACTTCACGTGTTAGATTAGCGGAATATCTCCTAGCGACAAAGACAAAGCTCAAATGAAAGATTACTTCCCCCCGAGAAACCTGCTCAAAACCTGCTGTGGCAGTCGAGGCTTTCAGGTGTAATCGGAAAGCTTAGAGTCATGAAACGAGAAGAGCTGGGCTTTGATTGGAGAAGCGGATAACCTCCACCGTTTAAAGTTATGGTCGGCACATAAAGGTCTTAAGAGCTAATCCAACACGACTACAGGATAAGAAAAAAAAAAATCTTTTACACTCAGACGTACGCGCTATTCTGCCTTGTGTACTTTTACTTTTGTTAGAATTATGTCAAAAAATTTAAATTCTGTTTTTTTTTTGTTTTGTTTTTGTTGTTTGTTTGTTTTTTTTGCCTAAAAACGATACAGATTCTGGTAATGAAACATTTAAGTTGTGATTTATTTCCAGAAAATCACAAAAACAAAGACTCGCGAACCGGTAGTTGTCAAAATTCCGAGCTACGACTGAAACGTGAAGGAAACAAGTGATGTGGCGGCGACAAAGACCGTGTGACGTAAGATCTCCTCTCCTCCTAGCTAATGTGTGGAGATGCCTTTCGGTTTCTATTGAAAAGCGTCGAAAGGCGTCAGCAGAGTTATTGTTACTGTCTCTCCGCCTTTCAGGTTGTCACTAAAGAAGGAAAGAAGAGGAACATCACAATAACACAATACGTAAGAGCAAGGCTGTGGCGATGAAAGACACCTATATTTATGGCTTCAGGGAGAACTGGCTCCTCAGGTTATACAGATTAGAGGCGAATTAATATAAACTCAAAAAAATTAATGCATACAGATTTGTCACTACTAAATTGGCAAATTGCATTATTTAGCAACCACTCAGATAATGTCATTATCAACTATATATATATATATATATATATGTGTGTGTGTGTGTGTGTGTGTGTGTGTGTGTGTGTCCAGAAAGTTATTGTACATAGGTCATGCACTTGTTCTGCCCTCATTGTCATTGTACTCCATGACCCCAAAGTAAGAAGATAAAGCACATCTCTGCTCTTCCTGCTTCTACAATTAGATCAGGCCTGACAGATCCTTTTTCCAGTAGTCTGTCACACCCGCACTTCATGCCTTGAATCACACATGTATATAATCTTTAGTTCCTCTTTTGTTTTTTGCCATGTGAAAAATAAACAAACCATTGAATAAATTACATGAATTAGTAGTTGAGGCAGACAGGAAAACACAATTTCCCATCATTACAGGATGTCTGATGATAAATCAAAAAGATGATGTGTAGACACAATGCTTTGGTGCAGGAGTAAGTGGAAAGGGAAAGTGGCAGATGGCCCTGTGTGTATATCATGTTTTAGACTACAACATGATTCAGTGGCTGGGATACATGTAACATCACATGCAGCATCAGAGCTCAGTTCATACTCCACAGATAATCACCTCATTCAAGATTCCTACATTACTCTATAAAATGAATAACTTGAGAAAACATTTGTTCAGTTCATTTGTGTATTATGCTCCCTGTGTGACCTTTCATGATTTAGCTTTATTACATGCAGATTAATTAATATATGTCTATTAATTATCACCCGGACAAAAACAACATAAACATACATATTTATATCATGATGAAAAAAAAAGTAATAACATGATATTAGCAAGGATGCATAACCAAGTGGGCCACTGACCCAGGTCCTAAGACCTCCAGGGCTCCGAGGAGCCCTCCTAACATGAAAGCACAATATCAACATGTCAACAGTCATAAGGTGGTCCTGCCTTAGTCAAAATCAGCTTGACTATCTAATCACTGTGTGTGCATCCCTAAATTGAGTCTATTTAAATTGCTATGTTCCAACCCCGGACTCAAGTAATGTTGAAGTATAGGTTTGATGCATAATTCGGAGTTATAAAATTACATAGGGGCTCATGTTAATCTGGCAATGGGGTACTGGTTGCAAATCCTCATTCAACAACATACCATATAGACAGGGTGCTTCTGAAACTGATAACTGCAGCATGTCCTGGTGTCATACTGGGCAACTGCAACACTTATGGCAAGTGGCCATGAACAACAACCAACAAGTTTCTCAAGAATAATCATTCATTTCAATTACCCCAGGCATTCACTATTATCAGATTATTTTAACACTGAACTGTGAGTGTGATAAATCATGAGGACCGTGTGAAAAACTGATTTACTGTGGCTGCTCTGTGTGGGTAACAACAAGCTGCACAGTAGATGACCGCAAATGACCTATCCGGGTTGCCGTAGTAATGCAAGCCTGTGGCACTCCTCCTCAATGAACGTTGGAAAGATGGCGACGGCATACGCACCAGTGAGAGTCAACTGTGCCGGCGGATAGAAAGTGCTCCAAAGAGACAAAAATCCGCCTCTCTTGCAAATATCTACGGGTGCAAAGTCTGTGTGATATCGCCCAGACATGGTTTAGTCCATGCACGGCTAGAAACAAGAAGCCTCTGCTTTGCTATGGAGCCTCGGGATCGCAACAAGCCCAGCAGGTATGCGAATTTGTTGAACAGACACTACACCATCAGGACCTCGCACTTGCCAAATAGGGAGCTGAACGTGACACTGCAGTCGGCTCTATGGCAGCGCTTGCGCATCCCTCGAAAATCGACTTCCTGTCAAATAGTGGTACGCGTGCAGTTACTGCATTTGCAACACTGGAGTTGCAAACTTTTTTGGGGAGGCGGGGGGGTCAACATTTTCAGACGCACTTTACTGCGGATATTTCCCTCCCGTTTGACTCTCGGTTGCCAGAGAGAGAGACCAAAATGTTCGCCAAATGTTAAGGTAACGCGGTGAACAGTTGTGAGCCGATGTAACAGTGCAGCAACATGTCAGGGAACAAGCTAGCTTAACGTCTGCCGCTAGCTGCCGTTTGTCAGTTTATTGTTCAGGCGCAAGTTCACCAGCACAAACTGACGGTGCCGGGGTGAGTTTAGTGTTGCAATGTGGGCTCGTCAGGACGACTTGGAGGTGTGTTGTTGTTTATTTGAGGTTGCCAGAGCATGCATTTCACCAAAGCACCGAGGCACAAACTTCGCTGGCTCTAGCTAGCATTTCGCTCCACTGTTATTGTTAATCCTCTAGCTAGACTTGGCGCTCCTGTTGTTGTCGTCTCGCACGCCACTGCTGAATCATGATACCAGTTTGTTGGCTATTTACGGTTGATTTAAATACTTTATTGTTTGTACTAAGTGTTTTTTCCTTTCCTGGAGGTGTGAAACTTAGTTGACAATCTGTTGCACTACATGTTTCACCGTGGTATAAGTGCGCAGATGAAAAGGCTGCTGAAGGATATATGCCTGCAATCTCACAGGGGGGGAATGCACACAAAGAGACAACCGTGAGATGTTTTCCTCATATGTGCACATCTCTTAATCGAAATGCCGCAGTGTTTGCCCCTGACCGCCGGCGACAGACCCTCAGGAATCTGCTGTTGTGTCTTCCCCCTCTCCCTCTTCGTTCTCCCCTCGCATGCAGTTGTTTGTCTGCAGAGCAGAGTGACTTTGAGGGGATTTATCACAGTGGATCAGCTCTGTCATCTGCGATAATCCAGCTTTTTGAACTAGTAGCCTGGTTTTTATTTTTATTTTGTTCCCAGTAATGATTGAGCCACCAGCCAGTTGTTATTCACTTGCACCCTTGGGGCCACTTAGGTCCGAGTAGGGGGACGCAAACAGCTCACAGGATTGTGCAATGCTGCCTCTGTTAATGTAATTGCTGTCTCATAAAGATAAATATTGTGCTATTAAACACACTGTTACTGCAATCACAAGTTGACATGAGAATAGTGCTGATGGATGTATGTGCAGAGTTTGGGGTGAAAGGCAAAGTGTACTTCGGAGAGCTGAACTGTGTGCAGTGTGGCTTAGTGTTACTATTTGTTATAGTTTCCTTTTCTCTTGTAATGGGATCTGGAAACATTCAAAACTTGTACACAATAAGTCTTACATGACTGCCGTGGCAGTGTCTGCAGGGATACTAGAGTCATTCAGACAGATATGTAATTAAATTCAAAGGTCAGACTGAAATGAAAGGTCCACGTGCAGAAAGGAGTCATTTTCCTTTTTTTTCTGCAACAAAGGCGTCTTATCGATTAAGCACTAAATGCAAGTTTAGTTCAAACCAACAGCTATTTTGAGAAGGAGTAGTTATGGGCTTGCGTGGCAGTTGAAGGCTATCTCCATCCTTGCAACTAACAGAGGCCCTTTGTCAATAATGTCTCATTTTCAAAGTCTGAAGACATTGTGGCTGACAAGCATTCCTGGGATTTCAGGATGTGGTGTAATGTGCACAGAGGATGGCTGCCTGGAGCCCCGAGAAGACAAGCTCATGGGGGAGAACTCATTAATGCCTGCATTTGCCAGCAGCACAGGCTGTAGAATACAGATGGACCGTCCTCTAGCATTTCCGAGCTGCATCCTGTCTCTGCCCACACCTGCTTTCGAGAAATTAATGCTGCTCTCACATTCTGTCACTCTCCTCTGTTATCTCCGTTTTAACAATGACATCTCTGTAACTACTGAAACTACTGCACTTGATGCGCTGCAGGGGTAAGATTGTATCAGATGATAGTAAATAGAAAGGGAAAGGAAAGATCCTTAAAGGCTGCAACATAAATTGTTCATCGATTAGATTGGCATTTATGACACAGATGACTGCAAGAGAAACTGAGATGTGGGGTGTTGCTTATGAGTGTTGGCAGTTTCAGATTGAATGTGAGGGTGGAGCCGCCTGCTACCTGCAGTGCATTCATGCAACTGGCATAAAAACATACGGCATAGCATCAAGCTGGAGCCTGCTGTCTGCAGTGTCTACATTTAGATACATTCAGGTCATGTGACTTGTTGTGGTTAATGGCATGAGCCTCCACTGGTACAGTACGGTCTGTGTCTTAGACAGAGGATATTCCCTGCTGTTGAATGAGGCCAGATAGTAAGCTTAACAGCAAATGCACTGCATTTCCTGCTTCTTCTGTGCCAAAGGGTCTGTCTGTATGTTGTGCATGCACAGTGTGCTTTGCACAGTTGCATGTAGGAGAGGTCCACTCCTGGCAGTGTCACACTGTTCCAGAAGAGGGTGTGGTCAAGTATGTCATGTTCATTGTTTCTGAATTCTGTCAGTCTATGGCAAAATATGTGATCACTGCCAGTTTATCAGGGTGTTACAACCGGTCAGACGTGCATGATGAAATCTAGGCAGATAGCAAGCAGGTTTTATATTCCTTGGGCCTCCATGCTTCACCTTAGGGTGATATCACTGGGCAGCAGACACATCCGTTTTATGGGAGGTGGGATTCAAAATCTGGATATAGCCTTCCAAGTATCAGCTATGTCAGCATGACCTAATTAATTGGAAAGTGTGCTCTGAGAAACCCCCCAGCCTCCTTCTCCTCCTTTTCCTCTCTCTGAAAAAATCCCCTATAGATTGGACATTGTGAGCAAGTGTGCTCACCAACCAGCTGTGTGCTATTCAGCTGTGGGCCTCACGGGCCACGTGTCACGACTATACAATAGAGCGCCCCTTCCTGGTACAATGGTGTGGATGGTCGGTGTCAAAGGTCAGGCCCCCCTGACTCTGGCAGCCCTTGGTATCACTGCTTCAGTCGCTGTAGAGAAAAGAGTCCTGATTTTGTGCTGTTTATTATGCACTCAGTGTTTCTGCCCAGGGGCTCTAGCATTCCTCAGGCCTTTATTGGAGCCCCAATGAGCCATCAGATGAGCCATTGAGAGCAGCCAGACACCATCTGCAGTGATAATTCACTAGTGGCAGCCAGGCAGGGACAGCTTGAGGACCACAGTGCATCTATGGTTAACTGCAGGGCATGCAGACCACTAACTTTCTCTGGGCGGCATGCGAGTAAGGTTTAGGGAAAAAAGCAAGGAATTCAGATGAGGAATTTGCACAAGCTTTTACTGCAGCGGCACAATCTGTGCTTGAAGTGTCTCATGGCAACCAAACAAATAACTGGTGATGGCGTCACTGGTTCCGCTGTCATTCCTGGGTGATTTAGTCATGCTGTTCTGCGTAAGGAAGTGTCTTTTTAAAACCCGGTGTCACTCCCTCTCACATGCATTTACTATTCCTGTCCTCAGACACCACTCACTCATGCATGCCTTGGTATGTTTACTAATGTGCGCACAATCTGATCATACGTGTTAAGGACGCGGTTGGAGGCCGATGGCATTCATTCCCATCTGCTGTTCCTTAACGCAGTTTCCTGATACCTGTGCCGTGCATTGCATCTGCACTGCACACATTAGACTGTTGCAGTCGAAGCTAAAAGCCTTATTGTGACACACAAGATTGCTTACTGTTCCCTCTTGTGCCTGCATACTGAAAAGATCACTGTGGTGTGCTGCTTCTGCAGAACAAGCCCATTCACAATTTCCAATACAATACACTCATAATGGCACCAGTGTTCTGTCATGCAAGCATTATTCTGTAAAGACTGCTGTGGTTAACACTGGAGTGCTGTCAACATTATCCTAGCACTATGTTACTGTCATGAAGCACTGGTCGCAGCTGGAGTCTTGTTGCATTAAAAGTTGCAGGACTTGCAGCAGGTGTCTTGGTTGCTTTGCATGTAATTCCACTGCTGATCCCTGGGGAGTGTGCAGATGGGCAATAGAAGTCTGGACTCTCACTCTCACTCTATGTGGCTCCTTGAAAAGCTTAAGCAAGTGATTTCCAGATTAACCCCCCCCCCCCCCCACTTGCACAAACTCCCCCAGTGAAAGTGATACAGCCTTGTGCCCCTTTCAACTCCGTCTGCACACTCACTAACAGGCGCGTGTTGGGGAATGCCTTTCAGTCAGATGATCGATGGTGGGACACATGGAGACCAGCATATAGAATGCCCTTTTTCATGCCTCTCCTTTTTTTTCCCCCCTCTTTTTGTTTCTGTTGGCGGGGGTCAGACCTTCCAACCTTTGTCTCTAATCCTATTAAAAAACCCTCAGAAAGGCATTAGAGAACAAAGCTGTGACAATGTAATCTAGAAAAGCGTGCTGCTTGCGCTCTCCATTTTTTTTTCACCTTCTCTTCCTTTTTTTCCCCTGAAGGAAATGATTCAAGTGTCAACTGTGTTTCCTTTGATGCAACGTATTGTGCCGTGAACTCTCTTTATTTGAAATTCTCAGTTAGGATGTGGTTAATCCACCATGATGTCCACATCTTTTTTTGTGGCTCAAGGTTTACTTTAATCACATAAAAGCATTGTGCTGCTTTGCATTAGCCCTGCTGCTGTATTTGCACATGGTGCAATAATTTCTATGTGCACTGGAGGAGTGTGTGTTCAATGAAAACTGGACTTGTGCAGTATGGTTGATGACTTAGCAGACAGAGTTAATGAGGGTTACTATTTCTCCCTCTGGTTGAGCCATTATGTTTACCTAGACCGAGCAAGGGTGCCCACAGCTTATTATCCTGCGTCTGCACGGCTGTGGTCATGCACAGAGCATCGCTGCTGTACATTTGGGAGGCAGCCAGTCAGGCTCCAGAGGACAGACAACTCGTCAGTCTGCTGTATGTAGTAGCAGACATTCAGTCTAGTTGCAGTTTAGCAACCTGTTTGCTGAGGCATTAGAGGAGGGTTTTGCTGCACTCTATGTTTTGGGTACAAACACAAGCACTCTGTGACCTTCTACACACTTTTCTTGCATTTCCTCGTGATATGACTGAAACAGTTTTGTAATGCCAGTGCATCGACCTGTGGTTGCCTTCACTTTCACGTAGCTGTGATTATTCTAAAGATGCAAAGCCCACCTTGCTCATTTGTTCATTCTGTTTTTCTGTAAATGTTGTAAAATGTTTGCAGGCAGGCACGACCAGTGGAAAATGCATCCCAACAGAACTTGGAGGTGGATGAATCCTATGACTCTCCCAGTGAGGAAGAGGAAGCTCTGTATGGCACATCACCTCCTTATACCCCCCGTCAGATGAAACGCATGTCGGGCAAACATCAAAGGAACAGCCAGGCAAAGAGTACTGGTCGTTCCCCCAACAAGGGTAAGTTCAGAAATTGATTAAATTGAAATTTTTAAGATGTTATACACGCAGTTTTACACATTTTGCACTGACTGGGATACATTTTGTGTCTCCACCACAGTCGATCTTAGCCCGTCTGTTCTGAGAGAGAGTCCCAGGCCTGTGGAGCCACCAGAGGAGCACAGCTACAAGCAGGGGAAGAAGCAGAGGGCCACACTGCGCTCCACTGAGAGAGACCACAAGAAGACATTTGAAGGCTCCTTCATGCTAGATCCACTCTCCAAGTCAAGCCCTTTTGGTGCCCTCAACATGGATCCCAGGAAGCCTTACTTGAGCTTGGGCTGCAGCAGTGGTAAACTTCCTGTCTCTATGCCCCATATTGGCCGGACCCACCGCCAGACCTCCAGGACAGACTGTCCTGCCGACCGCCTCAAGTTCTTTGAAACTCTGCGGCTGCTGCTCAAACTCACGTCTATGTCCTCCAAGAGGAAGGAGAAAGAGCAGAGAGGCCTGGAGAACCAGGCCTTCATGGGTCACAACAACGAGGTCATATGGTTGGAGCTGCAGGCTTGGCATGCACGGCGCTCCACCAATGATCAAGACCTTTTTCTTTTCACTGCCCGCCAGGCAATCCCTGACATCATCAACGAGGTGCTGCACTTTAAGGTCAACTATGACAGCCTGAGAGGGGCCCAGTGTTCAGGACTCCAGAACATCCCAGATCTACTCTGTGGCGAGGAGAGGGAACCCACTGTAGCAGAGACCAACCACTGTGGAGTTGATCCCTGGGGCTTTAGTGCCTGCCCCTCTACTGAGATGAATGCAGCGGAGCCTCTGGGCTCCGGTGCTGATTGCAGGGAGCACCTTCAGCGCCAGCGGCTGGCATTTGAGCAGGTCAAGCGGGTTATGGAGTTGCTGGAGTCTGTGGAAGCTTTGTATCCCTCTTTGCAGGCCCTGCAGAAGGACTATGAAAAGTATGCAGCACGAGACTTCCAGGGCAGGGTGCAGGCGCTCTGTCTGTGGCTCAATATCACCCAGGACCTCAACCAGAAGCTGCGCGTCATGGCCACTGTGCTGGGTCTCCATGATCTATCGCGTATCGGGTGGCCCGTCTTTGAGATCCCTTCACCTCGCTGCTCCCGTGGCAATGAAGAGGATGAGACCGAAAAAGATGAGGAGAATGACTCAACAGCCACTTTTACAGCTGAAAGTGAGGGGGAGGAGAGGGATGCTGACGACGAGGAGGAGGAGGAGGAGGAGGAGGGGGGATTAGGACACGTAGCAGATGGAGAGTTGTCTCCGCAACTGACGCCTAAATTTGCCCGATTGTTGTCAGAAGACGAGTTTCTCCCAACTGCTATTGTAGGAAGTGCAGAAGCGACCGCGGGAGGAGGAGTGTTCTGCCCCACAGCCATCTACAGACCATTTGTGGATAAAGCTCTGAAACAGATGGGACTGCGTAAACTGATCCTCAGGCTGCACAAACTGATGGACCGCTCTCTCCAGCGGTCCAGAGCAGCGCTGCTCCGCCACACTCCTGCACTGGAGGTGAGAGAATAACACCTGCAGTCTGCACATCTCACTGATAAGCATTTCATCCTAAACTAAATGATACTGAATTAAACCGATCTTCATAGATATAACAGGTACAGTGTGTCTTTGTAAAGTGTAGTTTCACCCTGAGCCTGACACAGCTTCCTTGAGTTTTAGACAACATGACCATCTGACCACAAACCACTGTCTCACTGATTTTCCTTAAAACATTTAGTGAGACATTCATTACAGTGTTAAGTGCCTGATTCTGAATTGGTATTCTGAGGAAAATATGTATTAGTTGTAGCTGAGTTTCAATCATTCATCATCTATCTGTGTTAGTCAGTGAAACTGAAGATATTTCATATTTATAAGTGTTGGTCAGAGACATGTCTCAACTTGTCAAACATTTTTAATTATAATGTCTTCTAAGCATTTTGAAGCTACAGCTGTCAGCCTCTTTGTGTCCAGCATATTACAACACAACATCACACATTACCATGGTTACAGGTGTCTCACTTAAGGTCACACCCTGCTCTGTAGTAAGACATGCTGTTTGCCCAGAGCAGCTTACTAATAAAATAGTCTAGTACAGTTGTTCCTGAGCGTTATTGCAGCTACCCATGCTGTTACCTGCAGACCAGTGAGCCATTCACAGGCTGGACTCACTCACTCGTTCACCGAAATACTTCTCACAGTCTGGATTCGGTTTGTGAGGAGATATCATGTCGGAAAAGATCAATACTGTGATGTTGTTCAGTGATTTATCCTCAACAGGTGATGGTTGCATTGCCATTGCCATATTTCTTTATGCTGGTACACTGCCTGCACCTTTCTGAGGTTTGTCTCAGCTGTTTTGATGTTGCTGTTTGTCTAAATCTTTTTCAGTGAATTCATCTCATAAATCCGTTTCTTCTAAGAACAGGAAAGGCCAGATAATATTACTGACACACATAAAACTTTGCATTGTGTTTCTTATCAGAAACAGGTTTATTGCCAGTGTGTTTTCACATTCATTGAGTTTCCTGTGGTGTTGTGGTGCAGAGCAAGAAACGTAGTAGGCAGAAAAAAATATTAAGATTGATAAAGCAAGTCAGAGAGTATAAATACAGAACAGAACGATTTACAAAATGTGAAAAAAGAATAACAATACCTCAAAGGGACAAGTGGCTAAATGATCCAATCCAAACAATTGATGCTCGTAGACAGTGAGCAGAGCTTATAAGAAGATATAGTTGCACTCCCTCAGATGGTGGATGCTGTTTATCATAGATCCGTTTTTCAAAGATAACGTTAATTCACGCTGCTGTCTAGTTTTCTGTGCAAATGTTAGTAATTTAACCCGACACTTGAGGAAACAGCAGTCCGAGGTGTTCTCGCAGATAGGCGCTTACAAGAAGTCTGCGCCCAGGCTGTAAACAAGAGAGGATGTGTTGACACAGTGAGCAAGCTGCACGAAGAAATAAAGAAAAAAGGATTGTTTTTTTGCCTTGACTGCAGTGGATAATGAGCTCATCTGAGCGTTGGAGAAAATGAGCTCTGACAATTCAGCACAGCATATTCAGGAAGTTCAGACATTGCTCTCCTCCTCCGTATGTGCAACAAAAATGTGAAAACTTCTTGGATTGTTGATGTGATTATGGAGGAAGGAGGAGGAGACACAACTTGCTGTATCACGTCGTTAGGGGATTGTCTTTGCAAAATTCAGGATCAGGTCGATGTTGCTAATGTGAATGCTATGAAAACAGAGTTTGAATAAGAATGAGTAAAAACAAAAAAACAATGTTGAATTTATTCCAAAGCCAGGTGTTGTTGTCTGCGACTGTAACGTCCCTGGACCTGTCTCCCACCTGCAGTTTGCAGACTTCCAAGACCCCATGCTTTACAGCGATTACCTGCCAGAGCTGTCGCGCCACGTCTCCTGCAGTGGTCCGGCAGACCCAGAGCTCGGAGCCGACCAAGTGTCCTGGGAGGATTTGTTGGACATGGACCTCCCGTCCTTCCGGCCGGCGTTCCTCGTGCTGTGCAGAGTCCTTCTCAATGTCATTCACGAATGCCTTAAACTGCGACTTGAACAGAGGCCTGCTGGAGAGCCCTCTCTGCTCAGCATCAAACAGGCAAGCAGCTGCTGACACTCTCAGCTTCACTGACTCTTCTCCACACACACACAGCCACTCATGCTGAATGACTGAACTCTTTTCACATCTCATTAACATACAGTGTATCTCACTTTGTTTGTGTGCCTATAAAGAGACCGGTTACATGGTATATCCTGTGCATACATCCAACAGGCTATATTATGCATGTGCATTTTTTACATGGACACAGACTGGGCTTGGAGATGTACTCCTTCAGTTTGAATTGATTTTTTGTTGCCACTTTCCCAAGCCTCTTAGAGAGCTGCGTAACTCCTCTGTATTGATTATTGAATAAATGATTAAGTTTAGTTAAAAGTGTCTTAAAGGTCTTAAAGACCATAATAGACAACAGGTTTGTCTTATGTGAAGGCTAATCTGTGTTTTTTCTGTGTGTTCACTGTGCTCTGCAGTTGGTGCGCGAGTGTAAGGAGGTTCTTAAAGGCGGCCTTCTGATGAAGCAGTATTATCAGTTCATGCTGCGCGGCGTGGTGACTGATGCTCAGGGCTTGCAGACAAATGCCAATATTGATGAGTTTGAGGAGGACCTCCACAAGATGCTGGTGGTGAGACTCCTTATCTCCTCCTCTCCTTTACGCTAAGTTAATGTTTAAAGTTTTAAAGTTTGTTTACTCGGAGTGTAGAACCATTGTGGAGAAAGGCCTTGTGGGTTTATGCATTATTGAGATGTGACAAATGTAACATCTGACCCTGTTTTGGTAGGTTTACTTTGACTACATGCACAGTTGGATCCAGATGTTGCAACAGCTGCCTCAGGCCTCTCACAGCTTAAAGAACCTGTTAGAAGAGGAGTGGCACTTCACCAAGGTCATCACTCCTTACATCCGCGGAGGGGAGGCCCAGTCAGGGAAGCTTTTCTGGTGAGTGGCTCTTTGGTTCATCTAATATGTGGCAGTTTAAAAGTAAAGTTTTTAACTCCTGTCACAGTAATGTCAACTACTTGCAACCAAAGTGACATAAAATCTTTTTAGCGTAAGTAAAGAGTTTATTAATCATTTATGAGACTGAGGACTGTTCTGCTCTTGGCAGTGACATCGCTGGGATGTTGCTCAAATCCACTGGAGAGTTCCTTGATGCCGGCTTGCAAAAAAGTGGCAATGAAATCTGGGAAAGTGCGGATGATAGCACAGCCTCGGATGAAATCAGGTAAGTCAGTTTTTTTTTAAAGTCACTCTCCTGGTTTTTTTTAGTCCCAGTGGAGTTGTGTTAAACTTTGAACCCTTTGACCTCCTCCAGGCGGTCGGCCATTGAGACCAGTCGGTCACTTAAAGAGCTGTTCCACGAGGCCAGGGAGCGAGCGTCCAAGGCTCTGGGCTTTGCCAAAATGCTTCGCAAGGTGAGACCAGCAGCAGCAAAGAGTTTTCCCTCCCCAGAAACAGAAAGCCACAACAGCAAGCACAGACTTTGCAGTTTAGCTGTGACCCTGTTTTCTCGGCTCACTGAAGAACTGGGACTGTGTGTTCTGACACAGACTTTGTTTGCTTCCCTCTCTGCAGGACTTGGAAGTCGCTGCAGATTTCAGTATCACTAATGGGGTGACTTGTCTCCTGGAGGCACTTAAAAAGAGAAACTATGTCAAGGTGTGTTTTCTTTTCTTTTAATTTTATACATTTCTGATCTCTCCTTTCCATCCTGAGGTCATTCACGTACCAGTTAACCTACTCCACCTCCTTTTCTATCCAGGTTCAGATTCTCGGCTTGGAAGAGCTGCAGGTTTTTGTGCCCTGTGGTTTGATGGAACAGCGGCCTATCATCCTACAGCTTCTCAATGCAGCTGCAGGAAAAGACTGCTCTAAAGAGCCCGAGGAAATAGCTGATGATGAGGCCTACCTGCTTATGAGTAAACACAGAGCTGGCGACTCGAGTCCTGACTCTGACTGGGCTCAATGGGACGGAAAGCTGCTCAAACTCGTCCCCCAGATGGAAACTGTTGACACTTTAAGGGCCATGAAGGTAGGTGTAGGTGTGCATGAATATATTTATGTGTATGTATGTGTCCATTGTTTACAAGCCTTACGCCAGTCCAATGTGCTCTCAGGTGGAGAACATGCTCTTGATAGTGATGCACTCAGCTCACGTGGTGGCCCAGCGAAAGGCCTTCCAGCAGTCTATGGAGGATGTGCTCACCCTCAGCCGAGAGCAAACATCTAGTCAGCCTCTCATCGCCGGTGCTCTGGAGGAGCTGAAGGTACCCTCATTTGCATAACCACACACTATAATTTTGAACCTGTTTAAACACTGGTTTAGTTTCTGTTGCTGTAAAAACAGGTTCAGATTTGTGCCCTAATTTCAAAGCTGTTTTCCACCACAACTGCAATAATTTAGTCCGAGTGTCTGCCCCATTAACATCACCTGGAAAATTACTTTGTACTAGATTTTTTAAGGTACTTTTTAAAGAGGAAGACACTAAACTTTTAACAGGCCAAGTCCTGTATGGGTCCAGTTTTGCTGGTAACTGTGATTTTAAGCCTATTTTTGAAAATAATGACGTTTTTCTCTCCTCTCCCTATCCTTGTCTCTCCTACCACAGGATGAGGCCCTACAGCTATGCATTATGATCAGCACTGCCATTGACCGAGTGGAGTACATGTTCACCTCAGAGTTTGAGGAAGAGGTGGATGAGTCTGAGTCAGCCACTCTGCATCAGTACTACAGGGAGGCAATGATACAGGGCTACAATTTTGCCTTCGAGGTAAGAGCTTGTAGAGGCGTGAACTGTTACAAAGTATGTTTATAGGGAAGCACATGCTTTCCCTTTGACTCTGATTTTTCCTGGTCAGAGCTTGTGACATAACAAGTCTGTTCCCTCTTCACCAGCATTTAGGTTTATATTTAAGTTATAATATTGGTCTAGTGGCTCCTAAACATACTCTCCTTTGCATTTTTGTTTTCACAGTACCACAAGGAGGTGGTGCGCCTCATGTCAGGAGAGTTCAGGCAGAGGATCGGGGAGCGCTACATTGCGTTTGCCCGCAAATGGATGACCTATGTCCTCACCAAATGTGAGAGCGGCAGGGGCACCAAGCCCAGGTACGGCCAGACCCTTGAGTTGGACATTATCCCGCCAGTGCAATTGGTCTTGGATAAATTAGATAAACAATGTTTCCATCACCTGTAACAAACAATAGATTGATACAAACCTTTTATTCTTAATAGTCAATAGTAGTTAAAGAGGGTTTGTTTTTGTGATTAAAATCTGAATTTGCTCTGCTGTTTTCTATTTTTTAAACTAGTCACAGTCTTAATTGAGTCAAGAGCTCGTGCTACCATGGCAACATTGTTATCTGATAATAGCGTGAAAGCTTTAAGTTATTTGATGGAACACCACTGTAATTGCAGCATGAGCATAATGGAGGAATCTCTTAAAGTGTCAAGAGGAATATGCACAAAAAGTAGCACTGATCATGTTTCTGTCGTTGTACTTGGATCATTTGAAACTGTGCCACTGGAGTACGTCCTGTTCCTACAGCAGAGAACACAGGGTGCATGTCCTCAAGGATAAAGATGCTGAAATCTTCCATTATTAATGACACCTGTTAGGTGTTTGCTCCACACAGCACAATCAGCATCAGCCATTTAACATATTTGTCCGTCAACTGCAAAGTTTAGGTTACTTTGATGACCTTCAGAAAGGTGCTGATTCCCATGTATCTTGGTAAAACACAAATGCAAGCAAAAAAAGGGGGAGTAAAGTAAACATTAGCCAGAGGTTTTGAGAAAATGACTGACTAACTGACATGTTGCACCTGCAGGTGGGCGACTCAGGGTTTTGATTTTCTTCAGGCCATCGAACCTGCCTTCATTTCGGCATTACCTGAGGATGACTTCCTGGTAATGTTGTGTTTTCTCCCCTTTTTATTGTCTTCTGGGAATTTACCCAAGCATACCTGGAATATGGTGTATTTATTACCTGTTGATGTTTCTGCAGAGTTTACAGGGTTTGATGAATGAATGTATCGGACACGTGATTGGAAAACCTCATAGCCCAGTCACCGGCCTGTACATTGGTAAGATGCTCTCCTTTGATACAAAGCGTCAGTGAATTGTGTATCTGGACTTCATGATATGTTTCTGTGTTTACATTTTGTCGCAAGTTTATAACCTGAGTGTCAAGCGGATGGGCTCTTACACAAAGCAGATGCAGCGGCAAAGAAACAGTCCAGTTCCTGCAGAATATCAAAGAATCATTTGTTTGTCTTGAAGTGATGTCAGTTTGACTGACCCCTCTGGTTACGCAGACTCATTTGAGTAACACCATGCTGCTGCTCTGTGGTCGACATTAAGAGAAAAAAAAAAAACAACTGCGGTTGTTCTGGGAAAAAGTGAAAGTGTGAAAGAGTGCTGAGAAAAGAGCACGTTTGCTCTACAAACATTTTCCGATTCAAAAAAAAAAAAAAAAAGAAGAACAAGAACAGCAAATGTCATTCAAACCACACTGACTGCAGACTGTCAAACAGACTTGTGTCTGCCCCTTAATGCAACACAGCAGTCATGTCTATTGAAAAATAATGCCACAAAACTCACCACCGCACCCGGGCAGAATAATTCTTTGAATGTGCAAACGAGGATACAGAGACGACACACTGGCAGCGCCATAGAACAAGATTGTGCAGCTAGTCTGTCTTTGTCTTGGCAGTGGCTATCATGTTATTGCATAATGACCCAACCACTGGATGTATGTGGTTATTAAAATGTGGCCAGTATATACCCACATAGAGGAGCTATTTCAGTGCTGTTAGTTCAATGTGCACTCTGAGACCTGAATATTTAATGTTATACCAACAAATGAAAAAAATAGACTTTTTGTTTTCTTGGATCTTTTCTAGATTTTAGATTGATTTTTTCCTTTGTGTGTTGTACATTTATATTTCCTTTCTCCCTCCCTCCCCCTTCCACTGTCTTATTTATGTGAAGCATTTTGCAATTGAAAATATATATATAGTATGTATGTACGTCACTATAGCAAGCCTAGTCTATAGCTACGAGTGCCACTGCATCATTACCAGTCTGTTAAAGGTTTGCTTTGGTGGGCGACGTGACTAAATTAAGCTCTGAGTGTTTTTCTTTTCAGCTCCCAGGAATAGTCCTCGTCCTGTAAAGTTTCCTCGCTGCCATAGTGACCCACCAAACCCAAATCTGTTCATCCCTAATGCTGAGGGTTTCAGGTATGTGGTGACAGTTGAAGTTTGTTAGTAGTTCTTTCCTGCATGGCTCATCGTGCCTCATTTTCCTTGCTCTTAAGCTCTGTAGTTGTTGAGCTGGTGTGTTGTGTGATGCTTCCCAGTATGTAAAGTGGTCATTTTATCTTTTTTTTTTTGTTTTAATTATCATGTGTGCATGTGTGTGTGCGTGCGTGCCCGTGAACCAGCCTCCCACTCACATGCACAAACATATATGCATACATATCCCATGCCAAGCCACCTCACCTCCCAAGGCGGGGCTCCTCAGTTTGTTTTTTCACCACACAGCTCTCGAAGTCTCCCCTGCGATCTCCGGAATCAGCTGTTCCCCAACGGCCCTCGCCCCGTCCCTCAGGGCCCGGGGGAACACAGCCACACCAAAGCACCAGGCAGCAACCCCAGTGATGTCAGGTAGCCTTGCCCCCAAGTCACCTGGTAGAAACTGTTGTCGAAACACAGCCCCGAAAAAAAGGAACCAAAAACGGTCAATGATTATCATTAGGCTCTCTGGGAGTAGCAGGAGGAAATGGTTCATGTTCAGTGTTTTACCCACTCCTCAAATCTGTGCTGTCATGCGAATGAAAAGCTTCAAAAGTGAATTTCAAACCATGGAAAGAATGAAATCTTTCTGTTTTCACAGCGGTATAATTTAGATTGAACTTGTTTTTGTTCTTCTGTAGTAGATGTTGTAGTTTGACTTAAAAGCTTTACAGCAAATTGCCGATTTCCTGCTTTTAGCCTTCTGATTGTATCTATATAAACAATGAGGTTAAGACAGATATTGGATTAACTTCTGTAATCACAAAATCAGCCTGCCATTTGTTGTTAATTGATCATTTCCAGGCTCCACAGACCACAGTCCTAAAGTTTTAGTTTTGACCTTTGACCAACATGAACCATTTTATCTAGAAGTATAATGATCAGTTTTATTTATCGCTTTAAGAATTTGATTTTTTTTTTGCATTGATTCTGTATTTACAGCAACAATTAACACAAATTGATAATATGCATGGAACTGATGTTGGCTGTAAACACTAAGCATAAATTTCAGCCTTTGAAATGATAGTGGAGTCTTTAAATGCCCCACATATTGTCACCTAATTAGATAAAATGTCCTCACACGTGTCCTGTTCAGGAGGTTGTGAATGGTGTGAAAATGGAGGAAACGAGAAAACACTCTACCTCATTGACAGAGTGGGCTCTGATATTCTGCTTTTTAGTGCTATTAACACCAGTCTTGCTTCGATGCTGGGTATTTACTGTCATGAGATTTCCTTGTGCATCTGTGTGTGCTTTTAAAATCAGAACATGCACTCTAGAGATCTAACCTTGAAGTGTGAATGACTCTGATGCATGCTCAACTGTTAATGGGTGTCAGGAGGCTTCTTTGTTTCACTGGAAAAGGTCAGATCATTGTGGGACTTTGTTATATCTTTTCTTAAAAACCTAATCTTGGCATTTCAGGTGGTGATGGTAAAAAAAAATTCTAACCCTCTACAAACATAAAGATGTTTTAAGGAAACAGTGACCTCCACTGTTTTTGTACAGCTTTAACAGGAAGGAACCTCTCAGTGTATGAAACTGTATGAAGAACATGCTCAGTCTTTTGGGAGCAGAGAAACAAATTGCGGTCTTGGCAGATGAGACTTTCCTCTGTGCTGATTCTTAATTTGGCCATGGACAGAAAAAAAAAAAAAAAACTCCACACTGCATTATACTAGTCTGACGTTCTTGTCTGGACCTCCGTGTGCATCATCCTCTTCCACGTCCTTGCAGGGGATCCAGTTACCATGAGAATGACCGTCTGTCGTCAGTCGCTGCAGAGCATTTCAAATCCCTGAGCCGTCACTCCAGCCCCACAGAGGACAGAGAAGGTGGGTGCACTGTGTTCATCAGGTTTGGTTTAATCCATATAGTGGATATTAATCTGCCTGATGAGGTGAAAAACTCCTGTGATTCCTCTCCCTACAGAACCCTCCTATCCTAAGGGAGATCCCAACAGCACTGCACGACGAAGCTGGGAGCTCCGCACCCTCATCAGCCAGTCCAAGGGTGAGACTACGGACTGAGGCTTGGTGGACGCTCTGCCACATACAGTTCAATTATGACTAATAAACCCCCCCTCTCTCTCTTAGACACAGCGGCACGACAAAGCCCCATGGAGGCCATCCGTCGCTCCATTCGCAAGTTCGAAGATAAACGCTATGCCATGATGAAGCAGCGCAACATCATCGGACAAGTGTGTCACACACCCAAGTCCTACGACAACGTCATGCAAGTTGGACTCAGAAAAGTGACCTTCAAGTGGCAGAGGGGCAACAAGATAGGTGCGGCTACCTTCCTAATGCATTTATTTTATTTTTATTTATTTAGCGCACAAACAGCCAGTGATGTTGTGTTTGTGCATGTTGAAACAGGCGAGGGCCAGTATGGGAAGGTGTACACCTGCATCAATGTTGACACTGGAGAACTAATGGCCATGAAAGAGGTATGTACTCCAGCAAGATTTATCCAGTAGTTTTTAAAAATAATAAGAAATGAACACAATTTAAATGATAATGTATGATAATAATGAATTTGTCCGATAGATCCGATTCCAGCCGAATGATCACAAAACAATCAAGGAGACTGCAGATGAACTGAAAATATTTGAAGGCATTAAACATCCAAACCTGGTGCGATACTTTGGAGTCGAGCTCCATCGGGTAAGAGGCGTTCGTTCATGTCGGCTCAGGCATCACTTGGTGCTCGCTGAAGCAGTTCCCCGTAAACTTTTATGTGCTCACTCACAGGAGGAGATGTACATCTTCATGGAGTACTGTGACGAGGGCACCCTGGAGGAGGTGTCCAGACTGGGGCTGCAGGAGCACGTCATCAGGCTCTACAGTAAACAGATCACCACAGCCATCAATGTCCTCCACGAACACGGCATTGTCCACCGCGATATCAAGGGTCAGTTTCATTTGCTCTTTCTTTTATTTTCATGTTTTGTTTGTTTTCCTCTCATGAAGCACAGGATATTTTTGAATACACTCCCATTCTCCCCATTGTTGACTCTGTCTGTATCAGGAGCCAACATCTTCCTGACGTCGTCTGGTCTCATTAAACTGGGAGACTTTGGGTGCTCGGTCAAGCTGAGGAACAATACTCACACCATGCCCGGGGAGGTGAACAGCACTCTGGGAACAGCAGGTAGAAGCTTCTGTGTTGTGTTGCAAGCTGCCAGCAGGGGGGGCTTTTTACCCTTTTTTTCCAATGGATATCTGCTGTTTATAATAGGAATATAAATATATACTATAATGTACTCTTCAAATCTTTGTTTATTATGTATGTTTGTACTGCTTATGATGAAAATACTGCAAATTTCTCATTAGTTTCCAATGCAGCATTATGTAATATCAACAATAAATTACTGCTTAGTTACTGCTAGTTTTTAAACTGTTGTATTGTCATATCTTTTCCCCCACTTCCATCAGCATACATGGCTCCTGAAGTCATCACCAGAGCAAAGGGTGAAGGTCATGGTCGCGCAGCGGACATCTGGAGTTTGGGTTGCGTCCTCATTGAGATGGTGACAGGAAAGGTGAGCTCTTTCTGTTCTTTTCACACACACTTTCAGGCTTAATGTCATTCAGTGTTGTTTTTCTTTGTGCTGTTACAGAGGAAAAGAAAGACACAAATACTTGTAGCTTTCTTGTTATTATTGTAAACAAGGGACCCACTGTCGAGCAGCTGCAGCTCCAGCATGCATATTTTATGTTTCAGTTCAGTTAAAATATTGATGTGACACGTTTACACATTTATGCTCCGGTTCTCTGTGTGAGATGCTGATTCATTTGTGTTATAGATTTAATATATGTGACAACAAACTGTTGTGTCACACTGATAAGAGGCTGTGGAGTCAGAGTTGCTACAGCAGATCTGCTATTCTTAAGTTATTTAAAAGATCTAAATCTAAAGCTGATTTAGCTCATCAAGTGAAATTTGTCTTGTCAATGCAAACAAGATCTTACCGCTTCAAGCAACAGGAAAAGTCAAAACACAAGCAGGAAATGACTCATGTTCTGACTTTGATCTAAACCTGCAGAGACCCTGGCATGAATACGAACACAACTTCCAGATCATGTACAAAGTGGGCATGGGCCATAAACCCCCCATCCCAGAGAAGCTGAGCACAGAGGGGAAGGACTTCCTGGGTCACTGTCTCGAGAGTGAACCCAAACGCCGCTGGACCGCTAGCATGCTGCTGGACCACCCGTTTGTCAAGGTGAGATCTCATCTTCACGACTGAACTGTCAGGACTCAACTGAATGCTATGTTACTTGACAGCTGCCAATTCTTGTCTATTTCAGGTCTGTACAGATGAAGAGTGAAAGGAAACCTCCTCTGTGGCTTTCAAGTTTACAAATTAAAGCACTACTGTACATGCTGTTGGCAAAAAGAAAAAGGAACTGTGGACGTGGAGAAGTGGAAGTTATGGCTGAAGGCACATGGAGTTAAACTGAGGAACTAATACAGTATCATTTCAGAGGACAACTGGACCTATGGAGTATAGGGTTGTTGTGTCTTTATGTACCCATGAAATGGGGGGAGGAGTGGGAGGGGTGGGGTTGGGACTGTACATACTGTAAGAATAGGATTGGCTTTAATTCTTGTATAAACAATATTGTAAAGTTAAAGTTAACTATTGCCACATTTGTTCTTCTCACTGGTGAAGAGACCTCTGAAAAGGCATTGAGGAATACGTTTTGTTTTTGTTTATTTCTTTTAAACAAATGGGTGGGGTGGGGTGGGACAAAAATCTTTGGCACTTTGAAACTGTTTACCCATGGGGGCAGTTGAGTAGAGGAGGGAGAGATCTCATTTCAGTTGCCGTTTGAGGCAGAAAAAGATGCGGTAAACCTCACATAATGGAAGGAGAAGTTATGAAAGGAGCACCATCCAAATAGTCAGGTTAATTTATCACTTGTCGTTTGGCAAGCGCAGGCACTAGGAAGGATTTTTTTTTTTTTTTTATGTATTTTTCTTTGCCTTTTTGCTGAGGAGTAAATGTCAAGTTGGAGCAATGTTCAAGTCTACTGGTCGCCAGTGAAGAGCTGTTCATGTGACTGGAGCGTAGCCAACAAAGAGGAGAAACGGGGCCTGCTCTCCCTCCCTGCTGCTGAACACACAACATCCACACAACCAAACACAAACACTGACACACACACACACACACCACAACTTCTGGTCCTCTGCTGCTCTTATAGTGTTTGCTATGTACAAACAATATTAATAAACCAATTGTTTTTTTAAAAAAAGTGAATAGTGTATTTTCTTAAGCCACTCATCATTAGTATCACAGAAGTAGTTCATTTAATTTAGGCTGACAGGAGTAACTTAAATATTTGCAGTGCTATTTGAGTTGTTGTATTAACTTGTCTCAAACGTTCAACTGTAACATCAGTAAAAGCTGCCAGATGCTTTAGCAGTAAGACAAAATACACAGATGTTTAGACTGGTAATTGCTGCTCAGCAGCTGCTCTCAGATCAGTTCAAGCCAGGATAATTCAATGTTTGTTTACGGGTACCTCCTTATTCCCATAGTTTGAGTTTCTGTCAATCTCAGTCTGGCCAATCATCCAGCGAACTCCCAGTGAGGCTGTAGAGCAAAGATTCAGAAAGAGCACATTATCATTAGAGCGAGTCACAAAGAAGTGGAGACAGGTTTTATCAGACACTGTTTCCATAATGAATGTCCTAGTCAAGGTTTTCAGGATCACAGCCTAGATTTTCTTAGGCTTCTCAGCTAAATTTTGTGCCATAATCTGTTCATTAACATCTCAAACATAGCTGCAGATTTATGCAGAAATACTTACTAAATAATTAGAAAGAAAAAAATATAACTTGAGTCAAAGGCTTTCTGATGCTAATTCATATGACAGATGTCAGAGTTGCCTTCACTGTCTAATGCTCTTATTTCCCCACACTGTGCATATTATAGTAGGGGACACCCCACAATACATGAACACTGGCCTAATATTGAACTTTCCTTTCCACAGGTGCAGTGTGAATTGAGGCATGACATATATTTCCTGATCTATCATTAACACAAAAAAACACTGGCTGCATCAGTAATTAAGCCTAACATGAAACTAACCTGCTGAGCAGAGAGCCACAGAGGCTAAGATGGTGAGCATTGATCCAGAACAGATGAGTTGAACCAGCAGCAGGCCCAGAGGGTAGAGGAGCAAGCAGCACCAGAACAACCAGTTGATCAAGGCCCAGGGTCGTCGTGGGGGGCTCATTATGGGACCAGGGAAGCGCCCAGTCTGTGTGTAGTGCTCCTGAAAGCTGTCCTGCAGGTACATCAGTGCGAGTGTGAGCCCAGGTTTGTTCCTTGAAAGCCATGCTAACCTTGTCATTACATAGTGAAAAGCTCAAAACGGTCAACGTTACCCAATTTAGGTTAATAACTGGAGACAAGAGGCAGGTTTCAAAGTCATTACAGCCTAAACTTCCACCTACAGCATCCCTCTTACCTTTTCCTGGTAGAGTTTGTGGAGCCAAGCAGCGCACTCTGCTTCATCCTCTGGGATCGTCTCCAGAGGGATTCTCCTGTGAGTAAAAGAGGGAGGTTAGGTCTCTGTGATAAAAATGTATTACATCAGTAAACGGGAAAATCTTCACTACAAAACATTTCTTCGTACCTCACGTATAAATCTGCATGATATTTCTTCCCATTAAGAATTCCAAGCAAAGTCGGAGACTCGTTGTTTCTGAAGTTCAGCGTTGAATCATAAACAGCCGCAACTACAAAAGAACCAGCAGATAATTGTACATTTATTTGATTTGTAAATCTCACAGTATGTTTACTGGCAGCCATATTTAAAATAGATACTCACCAGTTCCTCTGAGGTTTTGGACAGTTACCCAGAATCCTTTGGTCCTGGGCAGAAGGTGATACTTGAGTTTGGGCAGACCTTTGCTCTCAGCCACCTGCATGCTGACCTGGTGCTTCTTTGGTGTGAGGCGTGTTCCTTCACAGTAAAGCAAGAACTAGCTCCAAGAAAACACAGGGTTCATTCATAAATATCTCTGTAACACTGCTCTAACTCTAAAGAGGCATCGCTATTTCCACAGGGTTAAATTTACCCAGTAGTTCTCTGGATAATCCCGCAGGTTCTGAAGACTCTGTGCCACCGTCCTTCGGTCCTCTTCCCACTTCCTCTTGCAGAAAACTATCTCCAGGAAATACCACATCCAACCAATGATTGGCACACAGGCCAGCTCTTTCTTGGCTAATGCTTTTGAGCTCTGCAAGAGTAAAAAAAATATTGAAATTAAAAATTTCAAATGTTAAGGAACTGAACGTAAATCCAATACAGAGCAAGCTGAGCACTTGGTTTCTCTGGGAGACTTTCTCTTACCCCAAGGAGTCCGAATCTGTCACAGAAGGTCCAGCCACACAGGAAGTCTATCTCAAAACTGTGGTTGAGAACTACTATTGCGTTCTCATTTCCATACAGTTGATAACTTTTTGGGTCCGTGTAGAGCGTACATTCTGTCCCAGACCACCACTCCAGCACAGCTACCATCTCTGTGGGTCATGAAGACACCATCATGAAGACACCTCTATGTTTTGTGAGGAGAGAAACCTTTAAACCTTTGACCTTGCTCATTACAGTAAAGTTATAACTGAAGTGATAGATTGCTTCCTTCCAGCAGCAAACCAGACTTTACACTCATCTCTCTGACAGAGAATAAGGACAATACTCACGGCTAGTGATGCAGTAGCCCAGTCTGGCATTGACCCTGCGGGCCAGCTGTTTGCTGACCAGCCACAGAGGTAGAGTGCAGAGCTGCAGCAGGTTGATGATGAGGCCGCTGACCAGGAACACATAGCAGATGATCAGATGGCACAAGAACTGTGACTTCAGCAGCTGCAGGAGGCCCATTGCTGTGTTAGAGCTGTGCAGCTTAAAGCATTACAGCAGAACTGCCTCCTACTGTCACACATCTGACTTTCGGGTACAAGATACTGTATCACTCGGCTCTGTCAAATGCACCAATCGGCTACAAGTTGAGTGTTGACCTAAGGTGTGACAGTAACTGCCCAGTAAGTGACTCACTATCTCACCTGGGGTCAAAACTCCAGCAGCATAAAGAGCAAGAGCTTGATAGTTCTTACGGACCAAACTCTTTCTGTTGGACATGTTTGTTTGTGCTTTAAAATTCAATATGAACTTAAGGGAAACTCTTTTTTCCACATTAATTTGGATTTTACACACATAGTATATGATTATTAACTGAGTATAACTGTCACTTACAGTTCTAGGTGTTTTTTTTTCAATTAAGTTTTAAGCGTGGGTTGACATTGGGACAATTGTTTTGAAAAAAAAAAAAAGTCATTGGTGACTGTACTGTTCCTACTGCTGTCACAGTCCAGTGATCCCTTCCGACCTGGATCTTTTGCATTTCTGAGGACAGCTGCAGCTCATGTGAGACCAAAGCAGCCTGAGATAAACAAATCAAGTGTGTAAAATGTGAAGTTACCAATAAAAGAACCGACTCCTACAAACACCAAACCTTTACACCTTCTTTTAGCTAAGATGATGCATGCTCTACTACAGACTGTGATGTGGTGGATTAATGATGTCAAATTCAAGACAAAAGAGCAAATAATGAGGGAAATGAAATAGACATAATATTTATTTCTTTTTAATTCGAGCATGTATTGTGACATAATTATTTAAGACACATATGGTTTAAGGACAGTTGTTTAGCTTATTGCATTGTCTTTAGTAACTTCATGATTTATTCTTCAGCACTGATCCAGGATCATCACTCAGTGCTCGGGCACAGCAGTGACTTAGTGGCTTATAAAATCTGTTATGCGAGGAAAGCTGAAATCATTTTTTTAAAGGTCATTTTCATTATGAAATGTGCAGGATCTCCAGTGGGTATGATGATAACAGACAAATGAACCAAAATAACTGGGGCTGCAAACATGACATCAGCGTTGAATAAAACACTTTTCTCATCAAGAAGTAAAGGATCAGTATCACCATCTTCCTCAAAACTTTGTGGTTTTCTCATTTTTCTACATGAGTAGCTGCCGACACTGTGAGAGAGATCATACTTCATACTGAGGAGAAATGCACACTGGGTACAACAGGTAAGAAATTATGTCTCATCCTTTTTCTGCATGCCACCACCAGGTGTCAGTAATACATGTGTTTTTTTTCCCCACTCAATTTTTAAAAGTATGGCCTTGTGAAATCCTGATGATGAGCATGTGATGCAACTGTTTCATGTATGTGTGTAGCACAACAGAGTGAGGTCATGGACGAGCAGCAGATATCTGGAGAACAGTCTGTCTCCTCACTGAGACAACAGGAAGGGAGTGATAGTGACTGAGGGAGGAGACTGGCTCACGCAGAATGTGCTCTTCCTCTGTTTTTACTATCAATAAGGTATGCACTGCAGATTAGCTGAAGCTTCTGTGGGTTGTAACAGTGCATATCCATTTGTTCTTTCACAAAACCACATGGAGGCGATTATGAACTCAGATGGTGATTTTCTTCTTGTTTTATCTGAGGTTGCACAGACATAAATATAACAACTTCTACACTGTGCATTCCTGACTTACACTCATAGGCACAGGCAATGACTTTGTTTAGCTGAGTAGTTGAGTGTAAAGTTGAGGCCTTCAGAAGATTTCAAGTTCTACTTGCCAGTAAAGAGTGTTTTTTCTAGTGTTTCCAACTAAGATGAGAAACAGACCCTGTTCTCCCTCCCTGTGGTTGAAAACTAAACATCCAAATACAATGACACACAGCACAACTTCTGATCCCATGCTGCTGTCATAATCTTTTCTCTGTACAAATAATATTAATAAACCAATTTCTATAGCTGAAATATATATTTTTTATTCCCCTATGAAATGACATTCTACATTAAAATCACAGAGGTAGTCCATTTTGCACTTGGTTGAAGATAAAATTTCGGCCCAGTGAGAATATTTGTCTTGACCGTATTCAAATATTTACTCTGCTATGAGGAGAATGCAGTGAAGCCAAACTTCGTCTCGCCTCATTTTCTTAGTATAACTTTCACAAAGGAAGTTGCTCTCCTCAGTCCAATCAGTCTTGAGCTCCTGCAGCAGAGCAATAAGACAAAACTATCCTGCCCACAATGTGCTTGGAAAGCAGGTTTGCACTTGCTGGACCAACAGTAACCTGTCAGACTGGTGTTTATAAATTCTGCAGCTAGCAGCTGGCAAATTAGGGGCTGTGCAAAGAAGAGGCTCAGAGAAGGGGCGGGATTTCTTAGTTTCTCTTTACAGGAGTCTCCTTATTCCCATAGCTTGAGCCTCTGTCAATCTCAGTCTGGCCAATCATCCAGCGAACTCCCAGTGATGCTGTGAAAGAAAGATTCAGAGAGGGTGGACTCAGAATATTATGTGAGTGAGTCACAAAGAACCACTTCTTTGGTTTGGAGATCCTGCATGAGACACTGTGATTTCAACAGGAAATTCCCTCATTCATTCTGTACATTTACCCTCAAAGTTTCAAGAGTTTTCAGGATCAAAATCAGAGATGTTCCAATACACTGAGTACCAATCAGATATCAGTGAATTAAAAAAAAAAAACTACAACTAGTAAATAATATTATTGGCCTATTATATGGCCTAGTTCAAGTTAAAGCCTTTGGAAAACAAATGCAAAGACTGAATGTCATGAGGCTTCTTTATTTTCTACTTTGACAGTCTGCATAAATGAAAAATAACATGAATAAATCTAGGAAGCAACAGTCACCCAGGGGTGCAACCTCTGAAGGCAGGTAGGAGAAATACAATTGGAGGCTTTTCCAGTGCTGGTATTGGTACTGGAACATCTCTAATCAGAGTGAAGTTACATGGCTAAATTTGTTACTTTGAGACTGAAAGCTAAAGTTTGAGCACGTCAACAATCGATGTTTGGAGAAAATCCAAAGTTTATTTCCAATCTAAGTGACGTTAGTAAATGCTTAAGTTGCAGATGTCTCCTCCAAGAAAGCTCATGTTGTCTTTTACCTCAACCACAACATGCTCCTCCTGATCCCATGCTATTAGATCAAAATTCTCCATTTTAACATGTCTGTGAAACTATTTAGATAGATCAGTGTGTAGCTGCTTTGTTGAATAAGCTCATGCCTGAATGCTGTTGGGGACATGCTCCCAAAAACTGCTTAATCATATTTTTCAAAAAAGGGAACTTACATTTGACTCGCCAGATCTGCTGCTTTGTGAAACATTTGAACAAAAAGTAGCTGTTAAACTGAGGGAGGGACTATTACACTCAGTTCAGAGTGACTTCACCATGAGCTCGACTGTACTGAAACTAACCTGCTGAGCAGAGAGCCACAGAGGCTAAGATGGTGAGCATTGATCCAGAACTGATGAGTTGAACCAGCAGCAGGCCCAGAGGGTAGAGGAGCAAGCTGCACCAGAACAACCAGTTGATCAAGGCCCAGGGTCGTCGTGGGGGGCTCATTATGGGACCAGGGAAGCGCCCAGTCTGTGTGTAGTGCTCCTGAAAGCTGTCCTGCAGGTACATCAATGCAGACATGAGGAAGCAGAAGAGCATGGATTAGGTTGTTCTTTGAAAAAGTGGGATAAGCTTCAGTATAACAACTTTGTGCCTCTGCCTACAACACCCTCTTACCTTTTCCTGGTAGAGTTTGTGGAGCCAAGCAGCGCACTCTGCTTCATCCTCTGGGATCGTCTCCAGAGGGATTCTCCTGTGAGTAAAAAAGGGAAGTCAGATCGCTGAGATAAAACTATATTACACCAGAAAACGGGAAATGAAGGGTGCAGTCTTTACTACAAAACATTTCTTCGTACCTCACGTATAAATCTGCATGATATTTCTTCCCATTAAGAATTCCAAGCAAAGTCGGAGACTCGTTGTTTCTGAAGTTCAGCGTTGAATCGTAAACAGCCGCAACTACAAAAGAACCAGACACATGCAGCCGGTAACCGTAAACACATTTGATTTGCAAATCTCTCTCTCCAGCTCACAGTGTCTAGTGTTTACTTGCAGACATTTTTAAAATAGATACTCACCAGTTCCTCTGAGGTTTTGGACAGTTACCCAGAATCCTTTGGTCCTGGGCAGAAGGTGATACTTGAGTTTGGGCAGACCTTTGCTCTCAGCCACCTGCATGCTGACCTGGTGCTTCTTTGGTGTGAGGCGTGTTCCTTCACAGTAAAGCAAGAACTAGCTCCAAGAAAACACAGGGTTCATTCATAAATATCTCTGTAACACTGCTCTAACTCTAAAGAGGCATCGCTATTTCCACAGGGTTAAATTTACCCAGTAGTTCTCTGGATAATCCCGCAGGTTCTGAAGACTCTGTGCCACCGTCCTTCGGTCCTCTTCCCACTTCCTCTTGCAGAAAACTATCTCCAGGAAATACCACATCCAACCAATGATTGGCACATAGGCCAACTCTTTCTTGGCTAAAACTTTCGAACTCTGGAAAAGTTGAAATGAAAATATATTGAGGAACTGGAGGGCAGACTAGGCACATTTTTTATACAGCAAGGTGATAATAGGCCAATTTTGTATGAGACTTGATGTATTTATGACTTGGTTGTGAGACTTGAAGTAAAGGGAGTTGAGATGTGCAGATTTGGGTGAAACACAGACAAAGAAAGTCAGTAGGAGCATCATAGTTTGCTGATGCAACTGTGCATATTTGAGTGTTGACCAGTAAAGTGAAATGATATTGTTCTTATGCGTTACGCAGCCTAGCGGGAGAATATGGAGGTTAATGAACCTTGAGGTGCTCCATGTGTAATGTTAGCTCCCTTGTAGTTGCCAATGGAAATGCCAGATGCTATCTTGGAGAGCACCACCTCACCTCACATCACCTACCTGCCAAACCAGTACTTGGGTGCACTTCTATATCTGATCTTTATGCACTCTGTAAATCGCTTTAGATGAAAGCCTCTACCAAATATAAATTAATGTAATGTAAAGCATGTACTTTTCTCTTACCCCAAGAACTCCAAATCTTTCACAGAAGGTCCAGCCACACAGGAAGTCTATCTCAAAAGTGTGATTGAGAACTACTATTGCGTTCTCATTTCCATACAGTGGGTAACTCTTGGGGTCTGTGTAGAGTGTGCATTCTGTCCCAGACCACCACTCCAGAGCAGCTACCATCTCTGTGGATCATGAAAACACAGTCATGAAGACATGACTGTGAAAAAGGGTAGTTCTTTCCAGCAGCAAAACAAACACAGACAAACAATACTCACGGCTACTGATGCAGTAGCCCAGTCTGACATTGACCCTGCGGGCCAGCTGTTTGCTGACCAGCCACAGAGGTAGAGTGCAGAGTTGCAGCAGGTTGATGATGAGGCCGCTGACCAGGAACACGTAGCAGATGATCAGGTGACACAAGAACTGTGACTTTAGCAGCTGCAGGAGGCCCATTGCTCTGTAAAGTTTGCACAGTTTAAAGCAATACGACTCAACAACTTCCTCATACCACAAACACCTCTCCTCATCAGTCAGCTCTGTCAAACCAACAGGATTCGCCCTGGGCTGTGACAGCGACTGTTCCCCCAGCACTGATCCCACTCTGACATAAAGGTTTTCTTTGACTGGATGTCATCTGCTGAATGGAGCCTCTGTGCTGGGCTCTGTACAAACTGGTCTGTGCATAAAATGGCATTTGACAGGGTAAATGTTTGCTCCTAGTAGTAACCTACTTGTTTTGGGGTATAGGAGCCCTGGATCATCATGAAGCTCATAAAAATGTTGTAGTTTTGGCAGAATATTTCCTTAAAAGTCCAGGTGATATAATTTTACATGAATCAGATGTGTCATTGAATCAGTGTGCTCTGAAAGGTCATACCTATCCTGCCAGAGTTTTGCAGCTTAAGGTCACATTTATGGCTGTTCCACAGCAGGGAGACACTGACCTTGTTATTTAATATCAAAGTAGTTGTAATGGTACAACACAGACATGCATATCTGCAAAATCAGTGGCAACAGCAGCTACACAATAAGAATGACATAAAATACCGCTTAAAATACTGACACAACATCAACATCTCAACATCAGAAACACAACTATACAAATATATCATCAAGATAAACACAGAGGCAAAGCTTACTTCAAATGTTAAGTTAATACTGTTCTCAAAGGAACAGGAAAAACACACCATCCTTAATCTGAGACATGTGACATTTACCTTGATCAGTCTGTGCTGAGCTGTCCTGCCACAGAGACCTTCAGTCTGTCAAAAGTTGTCAGATGAGGAGAAAAAAAAAACACATCAGTCTTCACCATGTGTCCATATCTGTTGGAGCTCGTGCTCCCCTTCAGATTACAATGATACTCACATTCATTCTCTATTTGACTCACCGCTGGAGAAAACTTCCCCCAAACAAGGAGCCACACCCATCTGTAAGCCACGCCTGGACCCGAGGATGGAGACATGTGTGTGCAGGCTCCTCTTCCTTCTAGAAGCTCTGCAGCCAGGTCTGCTGCAAAGATGGGAGACGTCGTAGCGGTGCTCAGGGCTGATACAACGAGCGGAGCTCTTCTGTTACCATGGTGACTGATGTAGCAAATAAAGCGCCTATAAATTATGGTTCAATATTATTCCTCTCAGCTCAGAATAGTTATAATACATTTATTCTGTGTGTGATTATCGAGTCAAACTGTAAAACGCTGAAACAGCACGTGCAGATAGTGCCACAACCACACGCCATTTCTCGACGCCACTAACAGTGAGCGAGTGAGACCTCTTTCTGTCTTTCCCCTCCTCTTTGCCCTGCCCTTATTTGGTCATAGGAAAGGCGGAGTGGAGGAGGGAGGGGGCTCATGCGCAGAGCTCTTTGGCGATAAACGAAACCAAATATCACCAAGACGATGGCAGGAACAGCAGGTAAACACTGCCGCCTCTTGGTGGACAGCACCCCCACCTGGCAACATGTCGCAAGTGTATAAGAGAAACTCTCTCTCTCTCTCTCCTGTCAACATGTAGTCAGCATCACTGGAGTAGGGCCTCAGCAGCAGTAAGGAAGGGGGGGGGGGGGGGGGTGAAAAGAAACACTGCACTAAAACATTTAATTTGAGGCAGGAGCCATCTTCTACTTCAAAATATATAGCACAGTTTTCCTCCACTCATTAAACCGTTACAATGCTGGTTGCCCCTTTAACCTGCCCTTCGAGCAAGGTTGAATATTTATTTTTGTACAATTGACATTGTTCACAATGAGCAACTCAAAATGCCATGTTTTAAGACTGAATCAAATGGACATTACACATTGCCGTAAAAATGTTTGCCGGTAACTGCTTTGGGTTTTATAGCTCAGCCAGAAAAGCTTTCCCCCCTTGTTAAATTTGTTTATTATATAAAACTCATTTTCTGGACACAAAGTCAGGTTTTATAAAAGTAAGATTCCTCCACTGATTTTGCAACACAAATAACTTTTAACAGGCTAAATAATCCACTTCCCAAAATTAAAAGGTCACAGGAAAGGCGGAGTGTGGTCTGCGTGAGCTGGCTCATGGAAACACTGAGTTTAATAGACTCTCTCTTAAAAAATAAAGTAAAATAATGCCATTCCTCGGCTGAAAGTAAAACAGAGTAGAAGTGGAAACAGATATACTGACTAACAAAAGGCATCCACTTCAAATGCTCTCTTCAGCTTGACCAGATATAACAGCTCAGACAATTTCCTCTTGCCAGCACTAGAGGGAAACAGAGAAGCACCGAACACAGCTCCTGTATTTTGAAGAGACACACTGACTACATACATTTCCTTGTTGCCTGCACAGTAGATTACTCATATTCTCTCTTTTCTCTGCATCAGAAAATGTTGTGATATGTTACCTATATGACCCCCCCTCCCCATGCCAAGCTAAACACTATCTGATTATTTTTTCTATGTGACCCAGAGACCCCTAACAGGAGCTTAATGGGGTCCCACTTTGGGTTTGCTGAGAAGTGTTTCCAAGCTCTCTTTTTTACAGGTCTCATAATGCTTGAGCTCTCATGTCCTTTACGACCAAATAACCTTGAAGAGAGGATGTGCCTGTCTGAAGAGCTCCAACCATACGGTAAAGTAGCTCAGGAAGCGCTTTATGTTCAAATACCAACAGCAAAGAGCGTGAGGGGACTCAAGGGAATAATGTTTAGTAAGTATAGTATGTGCAGAGTCACTTTGTGGCCACAGATGATGGAGTGAAGCACATTTTACACTGTCAGCTGAAAATTGTGAATGAACATTTCAGTAATTTTAAATCTTATAGCACCTTCACAAAATGGCACGGATGCATATCCACTCTGAAGCAAAATACCTGCATTTGGTTGGTTTAGCTGAATCATCATTTTGTTCACTAAAGTTCAGTGCTCATTGCACATGTAGCATTTACAGGATTGTTTTTCTTCTTTGTTTTCTCTGATTTACTAGAAGGTCGAGGCAAGAAAAGGAAATGACACAAAACCATCTCCTTAGTGACGGAAACCATTTCCATTTAGTTTATTTGGGTTTGGCTCCAGTCTCCTTTTAAATGGGAATTAAATGCCATCACATGCTGGAAGGTGAGAGGAACCCACTGCCTTATGTGCAGACCTTTAATGCTCTTACTGCCTTTACAGACAGAATATGTAGCAGCACTATAGTACCAGTGTGATTATCATAAAAGCACAATATTGAAATATTCCCTTGAGACATTTTGCGACACATACTGTACAAACATAATCTGTTTTGAATCAACACAAAAGTCAAAGCTACTATTTATTATTGATTGAAAACAAATCCACTCATTTTTCCTTCATTAGAAACCCAAATCTATGAAGAGGCAAATAAACATTAGTTTGAGAAGCTGGTTTGCTGGATGCAAGATGTTTTCCTCTTCATTAAACTGCTCAGCTCTCACCATAAGTGTGCTGGAGGCTTGGAGTTTCCACACCGCACTTGTGCATGTTGCATATTGGACCACGGTCGGTTTCCGAGCTATTTGTTATGCCTCAAAGCCACGCTTGTGCTGTACATGCATACGTTCAACCCAGATTCAAGAGAAAAGAGAGAGAAACCTGATGGTGAAAAGAACAAAAGTGTCAAACTCTGCAAAAACACCATTGTGCACAGCTCAAAGATACATGAAACCAAACTTAAATGAAATAATCATTATCTGTCAACCTTATAGCTGTAGGTACTTTCAGAGTTGCCCTGGCTGAAACACTCCAGGACATAGTGAAAAGCCCAGCCAGCCAAGAGGCAAGTACATGAGAACAACTGTTCAATGGAAAATATAAAAAAACGTTGTGAAAACATACATGTTGAAATTGGTTGTTAAACTGAAAAGACAAACCATCTGGGTGCCTCCAAATAAAAGTAGCCAGGAAGGAGTGTGTCTCACTCACATTTCACTGACTCTTTGGTGGAAAAGTGCAGTCGATACGAGGTTGCTGGACTCAAAAATGTGTTGCACGGACACCTCACCGCAAGAAGTTACCCTTTTCCAACAAATGTCAGCTTTCATTAAATGAGTAATGCGTTACTCTTAAAGCTGCCCTTCTCGGGCCCTTGCTTGGTACAGCAGGCAACTGGATACCATATAAGAGCAGTGTCGTGCATTTGAGTGCAGCTCTTGACATTTGTTGCATGACATTCCCCTGCTCTTATTTATTGTCCACTGTTAAATCAAGCAGGGAGGCTATAAAAATAATTTAAAAAAGCTTCCTTGCCAGATCAAACTAAAGACCAGATGTAATGAAGCTGGACTACATGCTTTTTTGACATGTGGGAGAATTGGCCAGCACAAAAACATCCGCTTCAATCTCAAAAACCCTCCTCTGTTATCACACTGTTAGGAATGCAGAACAAATTTTTAATAGCTGATGCATATTGCTTTACTTTCTTAGTATAATTAATTAGTTACTGTCTTGTAAAAACCAGTGGCTACAGCTGACCTTTTTCAGTCAAGGCTGAATCAGCTGGCCAAATCCAACAGTGGTGAGCCAGGAGGAACTATACTTTTGGCTTCGCAACACAGGGGTGATTTGGACGAACATGCCGTCTCAAGTATGCACTGAGGATTAAGTGAAATCACCGAATGCATGTGATTTATGAGCCATTCTGTGTCCATAGATTGTGACCGGCTCTAACTGCTCGAAACAAATTTACACTCATTTAACCCCAATGTGTAACTCTGTAGAAAACATGTATCAGCTGACGATGCTCATCTTTACCTCCAGCCTTCAAATTCCTCACAGTGCAGTGAATTTATTTATTATAACACACTGTGTGGCTCAGTAACACATATGCTGGTGAGAATAAAAACCTCTCAGAGATGGTGAGGAGAACATGTTTGAAACACAAAATGCAGCTGCAAGACAAGCCTGATGCAAATGGTTTGACCAGGCAGCATAGTCATTGCTTGGTATCGTTACTGGAAAGTGCGACTGACTATATTTGTGCAAATGGTCTGAATCAGAAAGAACTCGGACTTGGAAAAGGCTGCATTCATTCAGGTTTTGTGCAAGCTTCAGTAAATAAGGCGATAAATCTGATTAAGTAATTCTGAATGACTGCATGCTGGACTGTCATGAAAGGAGATAACGTGCTCAGAGTTTCTGTGTGCATGCATTAGGCTTGTGGACATATAGGAAAAAAGTACAAATCAGAAAAAGTGACAACATAGCCTGGAGCCTAAACTTTATTTGACACAGTGTATATGTGCAGTAAGCCAGTAATGAGATCCTGATGTATGCAGCCTGTTTCTCCCAGGATTCGGCTCTGCAGTGTCGTCCATCAGGTGGAGTAACCCTGACGACACATCCGACTGTCAGCGATACACATGGGAGGTTTTCTGGAGACACCTGTGCTGCTGCTCTTTCGGGGCTGAAACACGAAGCCTGGACCCAGTGCCAGAAAGCTCCAGGCCTGAGTGAAATTATTTGATGTAATGCCACCACCAAGGTGAAAAAGATTGAAATACTGCATGGTTACGCAATTTCATGTCCTCTTTTTCAACTTCTACTCCTGCCTCCTCTGACAGATGTCAGAGTTGGGATTTGAATGGGACAATGATTCAACCTGAGGTCACATATGTGAAACTCTGGAGTTTGGCCTCAGCACATGTGAGGGAATGTTTGGAGTGGAGTTAGTGAAATGTGGGTCTCAGTGCACAGTGTGATACTTTTAGTGGCACAAAAAGCAACGAAGAAGAGGGAGGGGTTTCTTTCAGTCGGTATTTTCTCAAAGTGTGGAAAGGGAATTCAGTGTTAACTTTTGATATGTGAATTCTGAATGGTTTAATGGATGTGTCTGTGTTGTCCAGTCTGAGAAATCACATACATTTATTGATCCAGTTTCATCCAGTTACACTCAGTAGCCAGACATTTTGTCTTTAGAGTACAATTCTGCTGTTTATTTATAACCAGTGATGGATCATAACGTAACACACACGCTGTATATTAGTACAGGAGGTTCTGACTGTAGGTGTTACTCTGATTAGATCATCACATTAAAGTACTTTGTACTTTTAAAGCACCAAGCTGTTTGGAAGTGTTGCTGTTGCTATATATAGCCAACATACCAGGAACAGCATTTTACTTGCCAATCCTGCCAGAAGTTTCAGCCATTGTTGTGTTAACGGTACAAGAGTCAAGTCAAGTCAAGTCAGCCCGAACAGTTTCAAAGGGCTTTACACAGCATTATGACAACACTTAGACCCTCACATCGACTGAGGAAAAACTCCCAGGCTTTAACAGAAAAGGGTGAGCAACAAAGGAGGGATTCAGACGTGCAATAGATGTTGTATACAGACAAAGTGAAATACGGAAATCAATCGGATACAAGAGGTTATAATATGTCCTCTGAGCAGCTCTCAGAGTGGAGGCTGCAGTGACCTGGTACTGGAAAGTGACGAGATGGGCCGACACGGTCCAGCTAACTCGTTGCTTGCATGTTAACTTAAGAAGAAGAAAAGAAGGGAAAGAAAAAGTAGAAAGCCAGAGTTAATATTTCCACTAATGGAGACAGTTCCTGGTGAGTCAAGAGTAAAATTTGATTTTATCCAGACTGGTGAGCAGGCCTAAATGGCTGCTAATTTAAATCAAGTATAATCAACGGACAAAATGCGTATAATGTGAAAGGAGTCCTGTCATAATGTCAAACAAACTGTGTAGTTCTCTTCAGCCCCACAGCCCGCGTTTCAACTCATAGTTTTGGTTTTACAGTCAACGACTTTACTGTTTTGGTTTTCATGCTCACTGCTGTCACCAGCATTGTTTCCAGATGTTGGGGCAGCTGTTTGGGTTAGATATTTCCCTAAAGACTTGGTAGAGACCAAAACAAAGCTAAAAGGGCAGTAAATGTTGGGCTTAAATTTTCCAGGTGGCGATAAACACAACTTCAAAAACACATCAAGAAAAAAATTCCAATTAAGCGGAGCTGGAAAACCTGCATTAAAAGCTAACAGAGGAAAAGTGAAACACCAAGTGGCATTTAAATCTAATTAATAGTAAAGTACTTTACTCAGCTTTTGTGTTGTGTGTCATGTGATGATTAGTTTATTAGATGAAGGTTCACCTCAAAATAAAATTCAGTAATTACCTCACAAGCGCCATTAAAATCTGCAGGACCATCAGACTTCAGCCCCCATACAGTATCTCTGTGTCAGCATTCTTACAGATGACTGAAGTTATCGCAGCCATTTTTACTGCAAGTATAAAAAAAGGCCACATCACATTTTTTCCAAATAGCTTGTGAGGATATTCCAACTGTTTGGTAGCAAAAGGATTGCCTAGAAAGATTTCTCTCTCTCTCTCTCTCTCTCTCTCTCTCTCTCTGTCTCTCACACACACATGCACACACACACACACACACAAACACATACACACACATGTTCTGACATTGCTTTGTTTCAGACAGTGCCAACAGCTGTGCTTCTGGACATGTGTGAAGCCAACAACCCCCTCGCAGAAGTCGGAAGACTGTTAACATGTAAAAAAGCTTGACTTGATTTTACAACCATCTCGGCTATATATATATATATATCTACATATATCCAGCTATATCATCATCTTAGGAGGTGGTGCATGCTGGCACAGTGGGAAGTGTGGTCAAAGACTTCACCACGTTTTCTTTAAGATGAATTATTTAGGTTGAAAGCTTAAACCCAACCCTGCAATTTCTGTTTTTCTCCATTTTGGTGATAAGTCACCCTCAATCAATCACAGCACAGTAAGTTGAAGTGTTGGCACTGAAGTGTGCAGTCTGCTGAGGACACATGGAAAATGTTAACGTCAGTTTAACTGCTGTCTGTGCTCTTATCACTTAAAGGCTTGATGAAGTTTCCAGATGATTTTGTGCATTTCTATTGAGAAATAAGCTTAAAATCCCTTACAATGAAATAACAAATGTCAATGTCAAATGTCCTACTACATATATACATAATAAAACTGCATTTGTTTTTCTTTTCCTATTTTGTAAGTTGAAATTAAAGTAAAGCAGCATGTTTCTTAATACACTTGTTTAAGCTTTCATTCATTAAGCGAAGACATTTTGGAAATATTAAATAAACAAGTTTTCATTGTCACACCTTCAAATATTATCAAAAATAAACTGCTTTGGCGCAAAGAATGGAAAACTGGCAGATTTCCCAGCAGGTCTGTAATGGGGAAATGATAAAAGAGAGAGACAGGAGAGGGGAGAATGGCTGATATCTTCAAACAGCTTGCCATGTGTATTTTCACGAGTGGATGTTCCATTACAGCAGAGTGCAACATGGCTGAAAAACCCATCAGAGATGTAAAAGGATATGGTATGATCACTTGTTTCCACTGGTGAAAAAGGGAGGGGAGTTTGTAGCATTGTAGTCCCGCTCATAAAGAGCAGACGCTGCGCTGCAGCCTCCTAAGCCTCCTGTCATGTTGATCCACTGGCCTGGCCCACAGTGCCTTTTCTGCTTTTACACTAACATGATGTACAAAGGCCTCTGTACATTTACAGAACTCTGTTTTAGAGTTTATAGAGTTTTCTTAGCAAAACCATTAAAAATGCTTGAAAGCAAAAATACCCACATTTTGTTTTACTACCACCCTATTTAGCTTTAATGAGTTGTAAATAAAAATAAAATAAAAGATAAGACACTGTAATGTAGTTGTAAACAGATCCACACAGTCTATATCATACTTTTTACATTTATTTTAATATATAAGTCCTCACCTCTATAAGGAGGACCAGTGATGTCCCAGGAAAAGTAATACATTATTTCCTCTAGTCCATATTTGAGTTGGCATTTTGGTAGTTTGATAACAAGTATGTTATTCTGCCCGAATGAACATTCATTAACGGTTCATCAACACCTGTACTTTATTTAGTGTTGATATATTAATATAAAATGTTACTGCTTAATTTTACTGATCACTGAACACTCAACTGTTTTTTCCCCCATTTGTGTTAGTTTACAGCTTCACGTAGCAAACAGACATGGCCTTGTCACAATACGGTGACATGCCTGTTTGGCCTCAGTGGTATTGCAGGTGCAGGTTTAGTGTAGCATGATGTCTGGATTGTGTTAAAGTGTTTATGTGTCAAAGGCTTTGACACTCCTCCACATGCCTCTAGTGGACAACACACACTACAACACCCATCATGGCAAAGAGTACATGTCTGACCTCCAGCTGGCAGTTATCTGTCTGTCACAAAATCTTGTACGTGCATCAGATCCAGTGTGTAGCTGCACATCTAGAAAAGTGTGTGAGCTTTGTTTTTTTTCAGTATGTGAGCAATTTGAACTTATTTCTCATTTTAGACTGGTTCAGTTTAATTCTGACCTTTATGTGACCTGCACTGTTGACTCCCTTCAGCAGGTGGAGGCTGTGTCTCGCCCAAGGACATTTCACTGGCAAAGTATCAGAGTGCCTCGCCATTCAGATTTTGTCAAGCAAACTGTGGATTTCATCAACTCTTATCAAGTTATTTTAAAAAGTTAATACAATAGTTGAAAGTCATCCAACTGAAGATTAAAGCTTCTTTGGTGACACAGGATTTGTGCTCTGTTGATGTGGATCAAGTGTCTCAATGCCCAGCCAGCACGGCTCTCCAAATATTAAACAGCTTCATGGACATTTTCATTCCTGGATAATACCATTAAAAACAAATGAAATGTGATTCATCTCAAAGCAAAAGGAGGCGAGCAGTGTCTTGTCTCCTCTCTGTAGAAGATATTGTTCTGAGTTTATTGTTTTAAGTCAGATAAAGCCGCCTTTAAAGGGGCCAGCAGCTTTCTGCACTGTCTGGCTTTGTTTTGTGTAAGGTTACTGCCAGGCCAAGACTTCACAACCTGATTTAATGAGACCCAATGCATCTGTTCTCGGTTTCACACCGATGCCATCAAGACCTAAGTGGAAACAAGCCTGACTCTGACACCCTGGATGTTTTAAGGGACAGTCCCATTTGGTTTTCTTACAGTATACACGACTAAAGATGAGTACCTCTCCCAGCCTGGATTTGAGCAAATGTCCAAACATATAATTACTGCCGCATGGGAAAACTCCTTTCTCTTTTTTTTCTCTCTCTTTCCACTTGAAAATTTCCTCTACTTCTTTTTAAGTTCTTGCCTCTTGACTGTTGCACCAGTCTCTGATGTCAGACATTTAAAACATGTCTCTCAAAAACCCATGAGTAATATCAAAGAGCTGGCTTCTTGTAGACAGCTTGGAGCCCCCTGTGCCTGCAGGACCTCAAGCCTGCAGCAACAGAGCTTCTGGCACCTCTGTTTTCTGGGTGCAATGAGTGTGCGCCCATGGTTGGCAGACAGAAGGACCATGGATATTTTCCCAATGACTAAAGAAGCTCATGCCCTAAAATAAATGGCTTACTTTATTTCAAATGACAGACCCACTTCTTTCCTTGCACACTTGCCCTTGGCAGCCGCTCAGTCATTTTGTTCAGCAACAACATAGGTTGACTCATTAAAGAGCAAGTGGGAGCACTAAATGTTGATTTCTCTTGGATTCCGGGAAAAAAGGAAAAAAAAAAAAAAAAAGTTTCCCAGGAGTCAAAGCTACAACTGCTCTTTGATCAAAAGATATATATCCATTGATGCACTGGACTGGGTGGCAGGAGTTTAAGCAGAGGTTGAGGTTTTATTGAGGTCTGATATGAAAGGTGGATGTTGATACCTTTGGACAGAGAGCAGCTAGCTGCTTCCATGTTTCCAGCTGTTTCCAGTCTCTGTGCTAAGTAAAGCTAACCGGCTGCTGGCTGCAGCTTCACACCAGAACAGATGAAGAAGTGTATTTCCCAGAATGTTGAACTACCTTTCTTCAACAGGCAATATATTTGTAGCAAAGGAAATAAACATCTTTTTTTCTACATAAAGAGATGGACGATTAACCCAACAAATGTTTTTTAAGAGGGAGATGATTTGCAGTGGAAACAGATGAAAGTGTCTGAGTTGATGGTATATTTTTTTTTTTATCTCCAAGTTCTGAGAAAAATAAGATTTTATTTTCTACCAGATGAATCTTTTGGCTGTTTTTCACCCGAGGACTTTGTCAATAAGTTCCCATCTTTCTCCAAAAGCTGTCAATGCGATTCAGACGTGATTGTGTGCAGATCTCCCTCCCTCCACTTTCAGAGTGTGTCTCTCTAGAAAACTGCATTTTCATTCAGTTACTTGAGCAGACGAGCACGGGGAGAGGAGAGGGGCGGAAGTCGAGGTGACGTGGAGAAAGTCAGCGGGTGAGATGTTGTCTGTTCCTGTCGACCAGTGTTGGACAGCGCTGGTATTTCTCACCCGCGTGGCTGAAGGGGAACATCACCCACAGAGCAGGTCTCCTTTGAAACTGCTATTTGAATAAGAGGCTTCCCTCTCCAGCCTCAGCTCTGTGTGTGTCTCTCTGTGCTGCTAAAACTGACAATCTGGTGCCAAAGTCCACAGTTGTACCTCCAAATAAATACACGCCAACACCAAACTGTCTGATCTGTAACTCATCCAGTGAAGATGTTCTCATCCTTGGGGTCAATCCAAAACCGCTCACCTTGTGACACCTCTCCTTAAAATCCTCTGGTGAAAGTGAACTCGCCTTGATGTTCTTTCAGTTAATTGCAGCCAGTTTACTTGAGGTTATTCATCCTTTTAAAATGCTTGCTGGTTGCTAAATACTCGCCTCAGCAGAAAATGCCGGTTTACTGTGTCACACATTGACATCCTCTGGCAGAACTGTATGAACCACCATGGAACGTGCTCTGGGCTCGAAACCAGCCACGGGTGCCAGACCCATATAGCCGATCTTTGGTGTGTGCCACGTGGACTATTCCAAGAGCCTCAGCCCAAATATCTCTGCCACAGAGCTACGAGAGCAAGGTTTTGACTTCCCTATTTTCCCTAATAGCGCATTTTTTTCCTGGCCTCACCATCATTTTCTTAACCCGTTCCCTCCTGGGTTTCTGCACTGTGAGACACACGGTCTGGTGCAAAACCACGGACAAAAACTTTTCGTCTCAAGAAGCCATAGGATTCTGCAGACTCAGTTGTGCATTATCACAAAGACCTCTTTTCTAATTTTATTTGCCAATGAGGGGTGTTTTTAGGATTCGGGAGGGAGGATTTTACAGGAAAAGGATGTTTGCGGGTGTATGTCCCAGAGGCCATCTCAAACATCAGGCTAACATGGTGGCCTTTGTTAGACAAGCCTTTAAATGACAGGAAGTGGCAAATTTGCAAAATAATACATTTTGAACACACCCTGAACAAGCATTTCTGATGCGTATTAATCCACCATTGAAAATAGTCCCTAACAGTTGTACAATTTATTTGTGTTTGAGTAACATTTGCTAAAGATTACAGTACCCAGTTGATTATAAGGATTAATAAGCCTTTATGTGGCAGGTACACAAAGTACTAAGAGGCTGTGTAAGGCAAATCTTGGATTTTGTCTATACATGACATTTGTGGACTATAATAATAATAATAACAATGAACACCAGCCATATGCTTTTATACTGTATGAGTAATGTAGGTTAAAATGCATTATATGACAGTAATTACATTGAGATACCTGTCAGTCCTCAGGTACATAATCAACAGAATGGTGTACAAGTGATTTATTTAGGAAACAGAACAATCTTACACTAATGCTTGTAGAAAATGTATATCTAACAACACAAGTATACAAAAAAACAAAACAAAATCAAAAAACAAACAAACAAAAAAACCATTTACATTTTGTGCATCGCAAACTCTCAACAAAATGAACAAGATGGAAACCAAACACAGAAGAACAGGAATGCTATACACACTAACGACAGCAACGTTGTACACGAACACGTCCTCGGCCCACATCACACAGTCACACAGTCACACATGGTTTCTAGAGACCTTCATCTGGATTCCTTTGTAGCCAACACTGGACAGTTTCACAACATCCATAAATTATACATATGACTAGCGTATGGATGAATTAAAATTAATTTGTATAAATTGTTTTCACTGCATTTGATCTTCTTGATTCCATCACACATGATAAAACAAACTGCTGACCCAGACTCTCAGCTGTTGATGTGATATATCGTTTGGTGATTGGTGCATAACTGGGAATTAGGCACTTTAACTGTAAAATCTTTCAGACTGATGTTAATAACTTGATCTGCTATTTTTTTATGGATATTAAAACAGATTTTAATGTCATAGGAGTGAGACAAAGTTGCTCGCCAATTTCAGTGATGGACCATTTATAAGACACAGAGTACGAAAACTGAAAAATATTCCACGTGTGCCAAAGTGATACATCACTTTGAAGACAATGAGGCCCTGTCTGGACAGCTGTGGAAAAAACACAGTGGCTTTTTTTTTTTTTTTTAAATACACATGCCACCAGAATTAATGTTCTCTGGCAGTTACTATCACATACGTAAACACATGCTGTGTTTACACATGTGATTACTGAAAAAGGAGCTTATGTTTATCTCCTCCCAGAGTCTTACACTAGAGTTTGTCCAAAAGATCTGAAAAACTAACAAGTTAAGATGCACGACAGCAAAGAGAAAAGTGTGTTATCTTGATGCTTGTGATGGTCAATTACGTGTTTTGTCAGTGTAAACAAATAAATAATTATTTACAAGAATAAAATGCAAACAAACAAAACAAGCAGGGCATAAATAATTTACAAAAGGAATTATTATACAGACTTAGTATAAACATCTTTGGCACTTACTAAAATGGCTTAATTAAATCGCTCACTCATGTTCTCAATTAAAACGAAAAATCAAAACACACCTTCAGGATGAAAAGAATGAAGAGAAATAGTAATGTACTTGAGAGACAGCTAAATGATTATACTTTGGTTACAGTTTATGTTTGTCAGTTGTTCTGCAGGACAGAAGCCATGAGTGAACCTCATCAAAATAGAAGAACTGAGTGACTTACACGTTGTAAGAACTAAGACACTGTTGGAAAGCACGTATACAGCGGTTGTTGTACAATGAATCCTTTAAAAATGTAGACATAGGTAAACAAGTTATAACTGGATATTCTGCAGAGGCTTTTCTTTTCAAAACTCGTCCACTCCCATCAGTTTCTCTTTCCCAGCTTGAGGGGGGGGGGTATATAAGTCACCAGGAAAACTGAAATCGGCCATGGTTTCCTCTCCAGTGGATGGATCAAGGCAAAACATGGAAGAGTACGGAAAGTCTCATTTACGTCAAAATGGATTTAGCGGCGACGTAATGTTTACTTTGAGAGATTCTTGTCTTTCGCCGTCTGATGTTTTTCTATCCGACTTGATTCAGTTATCTGCGGAAAGATGGAGAAAATAACTTCCATTACTGCCACATTTTAGAATCAAAGCTGGGACACTCAAAGAGATTCACGCAGTTAAAAAAAAAAAAAAAAGTGGCAGAGTGCAACAATGTGTGCGTCAGAAAGCGTGAGGGCGGCAACGCGGCTGTGATGGTGAAAGAAGAGCTGCAGGCCTATTTCCACTGTTTAGCACTGGCCAGAAGATGTGAAGTCCTTGGACCAACACACAAGGCCTTTCACAACACATCTGTGGCAGTGTAACGTGGGCAAGCTGACAGGCACAAACAAACAACACAGACACAACAAGCGTGACTCTTTCTCTTGCTTCAGCCAACACACAGCACATAACCCCGCTCATCATCATCATCATCATCATCATCATCATCATTATTACCTCGTGAACACTGTTGGCAACTCCGGTTTATCTGAGGTTTGAAAAAGATTATGAAGGTTTGAAGACTTTACTCACATTATCCAAACATGGAGAAGGTTTATTTCTCCAATTACTGATCTTATACAAAATGCGGACCCATATGTATACGCCCACATCATATTCACATACACAAACACACACCAATGCTTTCTGCAGCAATTACCATGATATGTAGAAATATAAGGCATCAGAGACAAAATGATTAAACCCCATTCTCTCAAACCCCATAAAAGTTCTCAATGTCTCAGTTCATAATTTAACATAATTCATTAATCAGATCAAATTATGATGAATTAATTGAGCCGAGAGCAGCTCCACCACATGGTCAATACTAAACTGCTGTTGTTAATTACAAATACTTTCTTTGACATCTGACAGCTGTAACAAAAACTTCCTTTCCTTCCTTTCAGTCTATTGAATAATTAAATCTGAAGTGAATCAAGGAAGTAAAAAATAATCACACACTGATTTTGACATACTTGAAACATACTTGGTGATACTGTTATTGCCTGCTTAGTTTGCTATCAGAAAGGGAAAAAAATAATCCCATCTATTATGTGTACATGACACTTTTCCTTGCAAGCTATCCTGTAATGATGGCTAACATACACACACATCAGAGGCACTAGTGCTTCTTACTTTAAAGTAAGGGAAGTGTTTGTACTAACCTCTGCACTCATACTTGAGATCGGAGAAGAACACGAGCTCTTGCGAGAAGACAAACAAACCTAACCTTCCTCCAGCAAAGGTCTTGTCATAAACTGGTCCTGAGTCAGCCATGATCTGTTTACCCTCATAGACCACAACCCTGAAAAACACAGGACAAACATGTGGTCAGATGTGATCAGTGTTCACAAACACAGCATAAAGCATTCACAGAGATGTGTGTCTATGGCGAAACCAACAATTCACCAGTTCTGACAAAAATGTTCTTGCTATATCACATGTTTCTGGTCCTAAAGGCCACATGACAGGAAAACTGCAGTAGATTACTAAAATATGTACTGTAGCCCTTTGCAGTCGTACAATCAGAGTTGTCTCTAGTGAACATGTCCTGTTGTGCTGAACTTCACTTCTTACCTTATAAAACCAGTCTTTGGTCTGTGGATGAGATGCCACCTGTAGGCTGTGTAATCCTTCCAGCCCATGTTTTTGGGGTCATGCCACAGAGTACGCACCTACATAGAAAAGTTAATACCACTTAATATTATAGCTGCTACAGACTTTAAAACAGACCACTGGTATCCAGATTGTAGCCCACCTGTCCAGGAGTGTTGCCCGTATGCCACAAAGCATTCCTGAGGTTTTCTCCTGTGCCGGTGGTCGAGTTGACGACTTTGAGTGAAACACCAGAGATGCCAAAGGCCTTGGAGGGTTTGTCCTCCCAGTAAGTCTGTGTGATCTGCTTCCACATCACTACATAAAAGCGCCCACTCGACTGGTAGCCGAACACAAAGCCTGCGTAGTCGTCGTCTCTGTCGGTGTTCACATACATCGTTCCACTGAAGTCCACGGCATTGAACTCATCAAAACCTGTGATGGTGTCAGAGAAGCTGTTATATGAGGCTCTTTAGATCTTTTAAATAGCAGCAAATTAACACAAGGAAAAAAAAAGTTGCTGGAGAGGAAGCATGTGTTCGCTGCTCACCTACGGCTATGCCTGGATCAGAGTTGGCAGTCTGGACCAGCTCTTTGCCCTGGTGCCTGACCACCCAGTTGGGATCAATTTGAGTGGTTCCCTTGGGATCCAAGTGGACCATCTGGAACTTCCTGAAGTCTGTGGCACTGATGGCGTTGTTCTCCGGACACACGTCAAGAATATCTGGGATGCTGTCATTGTCAAAGTCATCTTTGCAGGCATCTCCTCTTCCATCGCCTGTTGAAAAAACACACACACACACACACACACACACACACACAAATAAATCAAATAAGTAGGCCTGACCTGATTTAAATTAGACATGCATGATATAAAGTACATTTTTCCACAGGTTGGAAAAATCTCTATGGCAGCTAATGTGAGTGTCATAATACTCCCACTGCAGCAAGTGTGGAGGAGCTCGTCCAAGTTAATATTGAAAATGAATGGAAAAAATAGCAGTTCCTCCCAGGAAACTGGCTTTAATACTTTTGCCAAGTCTACTAAGGCAAATCAACCATCTTTTCATGCTGTGACAACTTCCACTGATACTTGTAACTATCTGAGGCCTGAAGTCTATTAGAGGCCGACTGCAGGCCAGGAGCTCACAGTGAAAAGGATGCCAGTGGCTAATGAAGGCCACTGTGCGGAGGTAGCTCGCTGCTTTCTGTCATCATCTTTGTTATTTTGCATGAGGGGCCAAAACGATTCTATCAAATAAACGCTATCTGACGAGCTGTGAAGAGCGCGAGAGCGTCGGTGTCCAAGGCCTTTCTCCTTCGTGGTCTGTTTCCAGTTACGGACAGCTGTACAAACTTAAGGTAAATTTGGCACTGTGGATTCGTCACGAGCAAAAGCATAAAGGAAAGAAAAACTTGGCTTGTGCCTTCCTGGGCGGCTCGCTGAAGTCATGCAGAATGACATCACCCATGCCAATCCAGTCGCTGACCCTTTCCACAGCAACTGTATTTCACACCTGCTGCCGTGAAGCTGGTTGCTAACAAAATGTGACAAAATCACTGATTGCAAAGTGATGATAGACAGAAAATACTGGGCTCTTACACCATATACATGTCTTTCAATGGATTATCAATTCTTAGTCTGACAAATGCAGATACTCAGTCTCTCCCATCAGGATAAATTACATTTAACTTAATGTGAGTAAGATTATGTCATGAACCAGTAATGTGAAATGAATGCTTATCATTAACTGGTGGCAATCAAATGGTAATTCATTAGTTAATGATGAGATTTATGAACTCACAATCTCAAATTTTAAGCCAACACAAACAAAGAGTATTTTAAATGCTCAGAAAATAGGGAAATAGGGAAATGTGATACATTGGAAAACACCAGTACAAAGAACAAATGCTGTTGGTCTGAAGTAAGCTACCCATGGCTCCTTTTACATTTCTGCATCACTCACATCAACAGCTGGATTCACACATAGTTAAAAAACCGCCACAAGCTTCAAAGCCTCGAAATGTTCCATGCTCACCATCAGAGTCCAGTTGGTCTGCGTTGGGTGTCAGTCTGCAGTTGTCCTTGTCGTCAGGTATACCATCATTATCATCGTCGTAGTCGCATGCGTCTCCTTTTCCGTCCTTGTCGTGGTCAGCCTGGTTGGCGTTGGCCACATAGGGACAGTTGTCCAGGTTGTTCTGGTGTCCATCTTCATCGATGTCCTGGTTGTTGTCACACTGGTCTCCAACCAGGTCATTGTCTACATCGGTCTGTTGGATATATACAAACGTTTAGGGTGTCAACACTTCCGGTGCCCACTCTTTTACTGCAGTGTGTCATTATGTGTGTGTGGTACCTGGTCAGGATTGTGCAGCAATGGACAGTTGTCACACTGGTCACCAATCCCATCCATGTCAGTGTCCTTCTGGTCAGTGTTGTACACATAGGGGCAGTTGTCATTCTCATTCAAAATATCTAAAGGGAAAAAAACACATTATTGATTTATAATAATCAGCTTCAATAGATGAGCTGATATCTCATTTGTTTAGATTTGATTATTTTACCATCTCCATCAATGTCCACTGCGCAAGCATCTCCTTCTCCATTGTTGTCGGTGTCTATTTGGGCTGGATTGTGTTCATAGGGACAGTTGTCACATCTGTCACCAACTTCATCCTTGTCGAAGTCAAACTGGCGAGGATTGTAAAGGAGCGGGCAGTTGTCCTGTGGTGGAAAGCGAACAATTGTTAGGGAATTCTTTGATTGAAATGAATCTGATAAGAGAAAAATATATCCAATCAATCTGATAAAGACTCTTGTACCCTCTCATCTAGGATTCCATCGTTGTCATCGTCTTTGTCACAAGCATCCCCTTGACCGTCTTTGTCAAAGTCTTCTTGTCCAGAGTTGGGCAGGCTGGGGCAGTTGTCCTGAGAGGTGTTCAGATACAGTTATTTAGATTCACCGCAGGGTTCAAATACATTAAATAAGATGATGAAGTTGAGTCATGTACCCTCTTGCAGTGATAAGTGGCGTTAGCACCACACACAAGGTTCTGATTGGGCCAGCCGTCCAAGTCTGAGTCCTCTCCACATATGAAGCCATCTCCAGCGTAACCCGTCCTACATTCACACTTGTACATCGGGTCACTGAAGTGGCTGATGTAGATACACTCGGCATACTTGTGACAGTTGTGGGTCTTGTCCTTGCACGGGTTCTCTGGCTCACACACCTAAAGAAAAAAAGGGGCAAGTAGAACTGGGTTATGAGATTCGACCAACATCAGCAACATTAAGGACACTTAGATACAACCCGTCTGAAAAATAAAAAGAAAGATGAATGTCTATGTCCATGCTGTCATCAAGATTGCTGGTTTTAACTCTATTTCCTGTAGCCTCCTTTTTGAAGAGTCACTCCATACTGACTCCATACTAAGTGTTAAGGGAGAGAACCAAAACCAACCAAAATGTGGGGTTCTTCTGGGTACACAGATCCCACCATGACCCACTATTATCCCTCTATTGCAGCACATGGTACTCACAGCTGCCACTCATTACCAGTAGATGAAGAACGACTCCAGTTCGGATGCCACTCCATGAGCTCATAGCAGAGAAAGTGACAGCGAAAACAGGCCTTTGATCAAAACGAAATGAAATGGAGCTCTTTAATGCCAGCGATGAGACAATTCCCCTTTTCCCAAATCAATTAGCGAAATTGGGGCATCGAATCAAAGAAAAGCAGCTGGAGAGGCCGAAGAGCGACAAAACACTTGACGAGGGATGTTATGCAAGTGGCATGGCAAGTTTTTTGGTTTTCCAGGAACTATGCGAATTGATTGACCACAAGGGAGCAGAAAACAGAGTCTCCCACTTAAGCAGTTAATGTAACATATATGACGTGTCAGATTACTTGTGATAGGGTGATAAAATTTAGGAAAGGAGTGGAAAGTTTAAGTACAAAGTTGTTTTAAAGGTCTAGTGGGTAGAGGCATAATTGAGAAAAAAAAAGTTTCAGCATCATTTTACTTGAGTAAAATCACTGGTCCATTTAGAATTAGCTGTAAAAAAACAGCCTAAAGAACTGTTTGACTCCACCTCTGATTTTACAGTGAAAGTAACAGAGATGCGCAGCATATGTTTGTTGTTAAGGTTGCCTAATCGTCCATCATCTCCTTCTGCTTGTTGATATTAGGTCACGGTGAGCAGAATGCAGGTGGCCCAGGGCACTCCCTGCAGCTCAGTGTACTCTCACTTACAAGAATGAGGCGTATAAATCACCAGAGCTGCTGCTTCCATCATTCATAAATTTGGATCTGACATAGAAAAATCCCCACAACAGCTTCAGAAAAATCTGCCTGGAGCTTAAGGCCCATGTTGTATCTTTCACTTTACCACGTCTGATTCTCGCTTCTTCAAAAGTTATTCGTGTTTAAGTGGCATCAAATCAATAGCCTGTCACTGAGTGAGAGGGAGCTCAGACTCTCACCTGTTTGTTCTTCTTGGCGGCCTCCACACCCATACCGAAGGGCTGGGTGCCCTTGTAGCGCTTGGGACAGGGCAGACAGTGGAAACCTGGATCGGTGTTGACGCAGCGCTGCGTTCCACTCACTTTGTAGCAAACGTCAGACACCATATCACACTGAGGGAGGGAAAGAAAAGCCTCAGTACAATGCAAACAAGTAGTTACACGAGTGAACTCTCAAATAAAAGTATTGCTTATGCACATGAGAAAAACAGGAACCTTTACCTCATTAATGTCTTCACAGTGGGTACCATTTCCACGGAAACCAGCAGGGCATGGGCCGCACTCCCAGGATCCATCTGGAGCGCTGTTACAGTCCACTCCCCCAAAGCATGGGTTGGACAGACAGCCATCTGCAAGAGATTTAGACGAGATGGATACAAACAAAAGAAATCGTAAACATTATTTGACAAATCTGTATTGTGTACCTCCAAATGATTCAACTTGAATTTGCAGTGGTTTTTATCTCAAGTTGATGCTTCAAGATTAAGCCCTGACAGCTTGAACATACACAACAGCTACAGTATGACATAAAAAATCCAGACTTTTTTAAAGGCTTGGTTCACCAGTGGAACCGGACAGGGCTGGGCTGGGTGTGGGGCAGATGATCAGGCCCATTAAACCCAATTTGAGTCGCACTGGTTAGGGCCAGGTTCACTCGAACCTCCCCCATGATACTGAGCAGAACCAGTGATTATCAATGCTTTGAATTGTGTGCCAAAAATGTAGTAATGTTTGTAAGCCCCACTGCTGCGTGCATGTGTGTGTTGTAAAGTGACGTAATGTCAAGTGAACCCAAACCGGCACGCCTGGTCAAGTCATTGTTTAAAAAAAAAAAAAAAAAAATCGTTGTCACAGTAACAGGCTCTTCTGGACCCTGGGCTGGGGGAGTACCACCCTCCCAGTCACCCTTGAAGCCCTGGCTGGCTTGGTTCACCCGCATGCCCACACCAGTCAGCAGGATGCATTCTCTTAGGACCGTGAATATGATACATAACTTCACAACAATCCACCATGTGTTGAGATATTTCAGTCTGCACTAAAGTGACAGGCTGACCCACTAGGTTGTCTCCGGAGCTGTACCTCTATTGGGGCTAAAACTACAACATATAAGTGACTGGTACTCACCAATAGGACATTCGTCTTTGTTACAGCTGTCACTGTCGTTGGCCTCTCCCATACACTTCTTGCCACTGTACTGAGGTTGAGGGCTGTTGCACTCACGAGCTCGACTTTTGACCCCCCCTCCGCATGTTGCTGAACAGGTTGCCCATGGAGACCAAGGACCCCAACCGCCATCAACTGAACAACAACAACAAAAAAATAAAGAGGCAGATATTCAATAGTCAATTGATGACATCAAGCCTTTCATTCCGCAGATGTTTCGACCTCCGTGCCAACAAGTAAAAGTGTGTCAACACTCAAAAGTGACCAGAGTCAGAAGCCTGGAACTTAATACTACAAGAGAAACATGCTGAGTTGATTTGGGTCAACATTTCCTGAAAGACAGACAGGAGGCCAAAACACATGGGGAGAGTTGCCTCGAGGGAGCCGTGAGGCACGAGGAAGTCTGGTTGTTTGACACGGACGCTTTTTACTGCTGTAATGGAGATGCTGCTGTTGAATGTTCCCTTCACAGGCTGAAATACTCACTGGGACATGGCTTGGCAGTGCAGCGCTGAGTCTCTCTCCCACTCCCTTCGCAGTCTTTGCCCCCCAGCTGGGGCACGGGAGCATTGCAGTGTCGTATCCTGGTGATCTGTCCCTCCCCACAGGTTACAGAGCAGGATGACCACGGCGACCACAAACTCCACCCTCCGTCCTGGCGCACTGGGTATCAAACGTCATAACATATCAGGGAGAGATCTCCAAAACACATGTCATGTATTATCCTCAACAATAGCTGCAAGACCACCAGATTTTTAACAAATAAACATCGTGTGATGATGGTGATGATGGTAGTGATGGCTCACTTTCAAAGATTCTCTGAGATGCTTGCGCCAGTATTTATGTCACTGAGGGTAAACTTTCCTATGGTGGTTAAATTGATGCAGTCACCCGGACAGATACAGTTTGATGTTAGCTACAAACAATAACAAATACTAATCCCACAATTTATCAAACATTTCTGCATCCAGAACAAATCTTGTGAAATCTCCTGACCCCCTATTCTCATATTTGGTAAATGTAAAGATCAAAATCATTAGTGTTATATATTTTTGCAGAGCAGGACCTCGGTGAGTCATTGCACTGTGAAAACCCCTCTTAGACAGTGATGTATTTGGAATTAACTTTGACTGGGCACACCCTGAAACCTTAGCATGCGATCCAGCTCTTCACTCAGTTTCACTCAGTCTGCTGCATTTTCAACAGATTTATGGAGGCGTGAACTCGTTCTTTTGCACTTCGGAGAATCTCATCTTTTACTTAACTCACTTTTTCCACAGTTCCATCATGCACCTGTCTCCAGTACGTCATATATGTTTTGAATTAGTGTGCGATTGTGGCAGTGAAAGATATACACTAAGATCAAGATAATATCACTTAAATAAAAAAATGAGAGACAGAATAAAAAGTATCCTCACCACGGCTGTCGCATTTGCCCAGACTGCACTTGCGAGTCTGGATAGAAGGTCCAGTGCAGGGGTTGCTGGTTGCATCACATGACCGACCCCTCTGTTGAGTTCCTGTCCCACAGGTGACTGTGCACTCTGTCCACTCTGACCAGGGGGACCAGCCATCCTCACTCTCTATAGCTGAGATTTAAAAGGAGAGAATCTACAGTTAGTTTTTTTTTGCATCAGAAAGTCTCCCATATCTACAGTACACATTGTAAAAACTGAATAATAAAAACTCTGGAAAAAATCATCATGTCTACACTATTTTTATTCTTCATGTCAGTCTGTTTATCACATGACCTCATCTGTAAAACCCGCAGTAGCCACTCTGACTGTCTTATATTTTGACCAGTAAATATGTGGTTCACTCACAAAGACAAACTGGCTGCAACAATCCCACAGTATTAAAGTTTAATATGCGTGGAATATTGTTTTTATGGCATATTGCACCATTAATTTAAAATAGCATGTGTGCATAAAACTACATGTGTGTTTATAATTGTATTTATATGCTAGGTGCATTGGTTAATGGTGTGTGTGTGTGAGTGTGGGGGTCAGACTACTCACGTATACACACAGGGCAGCACTCGCCATCCACAAATGAGGGGCTGGCACAGGCCACTGGGGGACAGGTGATTTGGTGACACACAATCTTGGACTCCTGCCATCAATGAATATTACAAATACTTTAGGATCTTTGCTGTCCACATTGAATCTGTATATATATTGTTATGACTTGGTACTACCTGGCAAGTACATTTGGTGCAGCTGTCTACCACCCAGTCTTCATTATCCTCAAACAGGCGGCCATCCTGCCAGCACATGTTTTTCTCTTTAGAGTTCATCTTGCCGATGACCTCTTTCATGATGGTGTTCTCCTCCGTCTGAACATACAACAACAGACAGTGAGAAAAGAGCTCAGTCTAAAATGATTAGGGCACACTCGTCACACATGTACACTGCACTCCATTAAACAAGTGAAGGTGTACACCTGCTGACACGCTGATTTTTTCAGGAGAGCATAGAGAGGTTACAAGGAAGAGTATATCCTGCTCCTGCTTCAAATATTAGCCATATATTAGTAAAATCACTTCTGTTCAGTCACCTTACAGACAAGTTAAACATTAAAACATTGTATTAAACAAGCATAACTGAGACTTAACTGCTCCTGTACATACCACAGTGATTAAGGTTTAACAGTAACATCCTATTACCCTTTTAATGAACCTATCCTATCATCATAGATCCACCCATAAAGGAAATCATGAAGGAAAAGAGCCTCAGAGCAAAACTGAAATGAACTCAGTGACGTTCACTTACACTAAAAAAAAGTTTCTCTATTGTATTGACAAGCACACTTGTAAAATGTTATTTTTAAAACCAGGCTCTCAGCACTAAAGTTTTCTAATCTGTCTAGGAAAACAGCCCATTTAAAAGTGTCGCAGACATTATAACCTCCAACCCAATTGGAGATCAGGGGATTTCTGGCTGGATTCCTCGACACTTGGGAACTGTCAGTCGATAAACTTCTGCCAAAGGTTTGCGCGTGTGTGTGTGCACGTTCGTCCTCCTTTTGGAAAAGGGAGGCAGCAGTGTGCAGCACTAGAATCTAAGACACCACTCGGTCTGGAAGAGCCTCAGGGACCCTTCTCATCCCAGCCGTGTTTTTTTTTTCCCAAGGTTCATGCCCAGTCTCTCTTATTGCTGGGAGGCTCCCAGAGGAAACACATGGGCTGTTTAAACACAACCAGACATTAGACTGGACCCTATCGCTGCCAGGGGAACACTTCCTATATCCACATGTAACATGTCATAAAATCGGTCTGACTCATGCTGCCACAGATAGCAGGAGTCAAGCGGGTTCAGCCATCACAGGCGACTCTATAAACAGTCCTGCGGCTACTTAATGTTTGCTTTCAGACCAATGTAGGTTACCTAGTAACCTAATTCAAACCTCTTACCCCCGACTGCCACACAGTTGTTTTTCTAAAATGTCAATTTTCTCTAAAATGTTCATTTTCTTCCCTCGCACAAAGACAGATTGTGGTGATTTGACATCCATCACCCTAACTGGCCTGTAAAGTACGGTGGAGCCGGCAGTAGCTTGTGTAAAATAAACACAAGTCAGGATTATGTTGATTTACACTATGTAAGCGAGCATCAGTATGGTTACCTCATATGTCATGTCTACTACTTACCACTTTTTGCAAGCCGTCAATAAGGTTGCTGACGACGACACGGAGGCCCTTGAGCTCTTGGAACATGGTGCTAAGTTCTTCGCATGAGCGTTCACACATCTCTGCACCCATGTCATCTGTCTTCTGACCGATGATGTTTGTAGTGATGGACGGACTCACGTCCACAATTTCTGTGCTCTCACTCACAATATTAGCATCATCTGGGAGGGAGGAAGGGGGGCAAGAAAAACGAGACATTACGGTGAATGAGCAAACAAATGAGCATCACAGACTGGAGATGGAAAACATATTTGAGAGATATGATGACTGAAACTCAAGGACTCTGAAGGAACAAATCAATTTCCTGTTTTTCTCTAGTCAGCCAAGAGATCACAACAATGCTGTGATTACAATGTTTATTGTGTTCTCTAGAAACAGATGTTCGCTCAGTGGTGCATGAGTTTGAAAAATGGATCTGTTTGAATGGGTGACGGTAAAAACTTTCCACCAAAGGCGACGGCAGGGTCGACGGCAGGAGGACGGACGTGAAGGGATGGCAGTGCAAAGAGATCTGGGTGTTCCTCGTGTGATGAGAAAACCACACCGTTGTCATAAATCCCCGTGACCTTTCAGGTAAGTGGACACTTTCAATTGAACTCAACAGAGTGGACTGACCACACAGGGGGATTTACAAGGAGCCCGTGCTCTTTCCCTCACAGCTGACCAGTAGCACAAGCACCAGAGATGACCTTGTCTGGTCAACACAGTGGAATCATTAATCACACAAAAAGTGGGTGAAAGTCCCTCGAGTCACAGAATTTATCAATCATCGCTACCACTAAGGAAACTCATCCATCAGTGCACAATGTGAAGGGGGATGTCATCCGCTTGAAGGCTGTAATGAGGCTAAATGTTGAGTCTTCTTTGCTCAGTCTGCAAAGTTAAAGCAACAGGACTAGCCCAGAGTAATGTGTCTGCCAGTTGTGATCTTTGCACAACACAGACAGGCAAAAACATAAAGTCAAGTGGAGTTTGCATTAATCCATATGAAATTATGAGCATCTCTTTACATTGCCCCGCAAACGACTCCCTCAGGTGGTGTCTCGAACAACTTGAACCTAAGTATTGTTGCCAACTTTATGAACGCGTGATATTGAAAACAAACACGAGACACATATCACAGCTCCGTGGAATGCCTGTCATTCGGCCAAATCACACAACATATCTGCAACTGCTTTGGATCTCACTTTGTAAATTGGTTAAGATTAATAGCAGAGGAGGGACTCTAAATCAAGAAGTCATCCAAATTGCCCAGTGATGTCCCACCATAGCCAGTGCTATGTTTTCTTTACTTTTTAGTCTGCTGGACTCATTCAAATCTCAGGAGGGCGCCACGCTGTGTGTGCGTGTGAACGCGTGCTAGCTCGTCTGTGAAAGCATTTACACATTCTTTTCTCTCTGATGGACGCTCTCTTTTTTTTTCTCATAAGAGATAGAGGAAAAAAAAGAGAGAGAAAAAAGCCTGGGTAGGTTTGATTCTGCTCATTAATGTCCAACATGACAGCTTTTATAAGTGTGTGGGTTGTGTGGCTTTATGAGTGACTCTTGGCATTAAAACTGCAACCAGTGCAGAACCTTGACTGGTACCAGCCAGCGTGCAGGAAACTTCCAGGTCCTGGTGACATTTGTTAAAAAAATAAACTCGTTCAGCTGGAATTCAACACGACTTGTGGCAGCGGCAGAAATGCAACAACTGTGCTGTCAAGCACAAACCCACGCACTGCATATGGATTTGCTTTGTCACAGCGATCCAAAAAGGGCCGTTTCCAGATCTGGTGACCTTATAGCTTGGATGATTACATACATACTTACTCAGATATCAGTATTTTTTTTTTCTCTACTTGCAGCCACTTTGCGTGAGCACCACTTCAGATCACGAGGTAGTATACCTCAAGGGATCAAAGATTCAGCTGAGAAAAGCAACCCAATCAGCCAATTCATGACTTCACTGTGTGTGTGTGTGTGTGTGTGTGTGTGTGTGTCTGTGTGTGTGTGTGCAGCTGGAAGTGGAAGCTCCCTGCTCTGCAGCACAGCATTCACTTTCTCTTTTCTATTTTCTTTCCCAGGGCATTATCCTGAGCCCACTGCCAAAGGAAATAAATGTAAGCATCTGTATCTCCTTTTGTTCACCACGCACACAGCTCGACTTCAAGCCACTGCATCCATACTGCTGTTTCTGTAAATATGAAGTAATGGTGGGGGATCTTGCCACATATCAAAATCTGCTTGCTTTCCTGACCCACTTAAAAGCTGAGTTCATACAAAGGGAAGTCAACTGAGAATGCTAAACTGTTTGGTCTGGAATGCTGCTGTGGGTTGGCACTTAACAAAACAGATACCATGCTTTGGAGGATTGCATGTGAATGAGTTTCCCAATCACATCTGCAAGGTATTGGGCTTGAAATGCTTTGCAAATATAATTATTTTGACTCAGCTTTTGGATTATGAAAATTACACAAATGAAAAAAAAGATGGTTCCCACTGCTCCTGCAGAGCAGGGACTTTAAAGGCAAATGCTGCTTTAGACACCTCTTACCTGGCTTAGTGACCTCGCAGTCTCTGCTCAGGAGGACGTCTTCCACTGGAGTGTCAAAGATGAAACGCACATTCTGCAGGAGGCCCTGTGTGGTAAGAAGAGACACGTCTGCAGTTCCAGCCTCTGTTATGTATTTTGGCATATTTCAGAAGTGACATACAATATGTCTATTTTCAACAGCCACTTACTCCTACTCAAGGATGCAAAGGGACTCAGGCTTGGAAACACATTTACACTTGTGCATAGCAGTCCACTCCTGAACTTGTCACATATACATTCACACTCATGTTTACACACAAGGGGCAATTTAAAGTCTAAATTTGGAGTCCTTTCCACGCAGCAGGACCAGGGCAACATCAAGCCACTCTTTGAAGAGGGAGTATGTTAAGTCTCTGCTTCTGGAAACTGTTGTTTGAAATGAGCTTCTGTTATAAGCTTAGAGTGGACCACAGTTTTATGTCTTGCAATTTCTGAGAGGTGAGAAAATATTGTAAAAGCTGGCAAGGAGAGGCGTTTAAAGCTCTTGGATCCTGGGAAATCCTTAGTCTAGGTACCAAAAAAAGCTGTAGTGCTGGCCTTACCCTGAAGTGGTTCTCCCGGATGGATCCCTTCGCCACATACATGCGGTTTCCCTCAGCCTGCAAGTGCTCGTAGAAAGGCTCGTCCAGGATGAAGCTGTCTATCAGGTTGCAGCCCACGAAAAGGTTTGCATTTTCCCCGTGAACATGAAGAGTGATATTCTTCCACTGTGAGTCAGACAGGTCCACATCCTCGAACGAAACCACGTTCTGCGAGCCGTCCACTGAGTAGAAAATGTCTAGAGTGTTGGCCCGGCCGTTGGACACAATCTCAAACTGCCGCCGGCCATCAGGGCCCTCCAAACCAATCAGGGTCCCCCGAGAGGCGCGGTCCTGGCGTATGCTGGCCACAAACACAAAGCCCTCATTGTTTTGGATCTGTCGTAGGATTTGTTTCAGGATGGGGGGGCTCACTGGGGGAAGGTGGTCGAAGCGAATGAAGCGGTAAGCAGGGAGGTCTGAGTTTTGGCCCCGGAACTGTTTGGCCCCCAGAGTTTTGCGTGTGATGTGGCTGATTTCAAACAAGTCGAATGATGTCTCGTCCTCTTGCTCACCATCTATAAATTAGACAAGAGAAAATGCAAAAGGACATATATATCAGAGACATTTCAGGGGGAAAGAGCTCAGAAACTTTTTTGAATCATGCTTGTAAGACAAAGACACTGATCAAATCTGGCATCACATAGAAAAATGTGTGGGTTTTCATCTTGCAACTCAAGTTAGTAGTAAATTTCTGCATTAAAAATAACTAGGAATAACTATCAATACAGTCAGTTGATTATCATCATGACTCTGCATTACATGCACTTTCACATTGACAAGTTTCCCACTTACCTTGAGGTAACGCGTGGAGGAAATTAACAGATAAGAGCAGCAAGAAGAGACTTCTCCTGAGTATCATATCTCCTTCAAAACACAACACAGACACAGCTCACTCTCTTTTTACCCGACACAGTTGAGTTTGCACTTGAGCTTCTTCGAAAGGAAAAAATCCAGATAATGACAGAGTATGAGATGAGGTTACCGTCTACACCACAGCATCACACACACACACTCACTCACACATACACACACAGTTTTTTCTATAGTCTCAGTTTACTGATGTCAGATTAGAAGTTGTTGCATTGTGGATAAATAAACGACTGTCGTGCTCTCCCATGCAACTTACCTGTCGAATGCACTTTTTTACTAAGTCAGTCAAGTATCCGGCAAGAAGGGATTAAAAAAAAAAAAAAAAAAGTTTAAATCGGGGGGGGATCGCGGAGTTTGATGATCTGAGCCGGTGATTAAATGGGTGAGAAGTGGTATCTCCTATAAACCTGGTGCGTAAAAAGCGTAAAGTCCACTCCGGTTCACTACATCCACCGTCTGGAGGAGTTGAGGCACAACAGTGACTGAGGCACCCACCTCCCTCCTCTTATATAGAGCTTCGCACAGAGCCTGTCAATCAACGTCGTTTGGGTATGAACCGTCTGTGATCGGTTGTTAAGACACAGAGTTACATAATTATCTTCCGATGGCGTAATTTTCTTATCCGCGCGCGCGCGCGCACACACACACACATACACACACACACAGAGGCGGGTGGTAGGGGTAGGTGGGTGGGTGGTTGGATGGAGGTGGTGTGGGGGGGGGGGGGGGGGGGGGGGGGTTCCTGACCCCTCCTCCCCTGCTGTCTGTCTCTCTCTCTCTCACCATGGTGCCCACCATCCCCTCCCCATCAAACCCACCTTCCTACTGTGTCTGGAGCCTATTCACTTTCACTGGGGGAGAGAGAGTGTTTTCCTCTGGGAGGGCTAAATTAATGCTGATAAATAAACCAAAAGCAGGAGCAGCAGTGGGGGCACGTCATACATGTGTTTGCTATGCAATTAATAACAGCAGAATTGTCATTAGTTATGAAAGCTGTGGGCCTTTAAACAGATTTTCCCTCCCTTCTGGCAAAGTAACTGTGCATTTTCAGTAATTGTCTTAATCTTTCTTTTTAAGGAAAGAAAAACTGTCAAGTAAAGATCCTGAAGGTGTGAGCAACAGCATTTTATAAGCAAAAACATATATTAAAAAAAGTCTGTATATTTCAGTGAGAATTCCAGCAATGTCTGCAATGTGAGCCTAAAACAAAGCACATGAAAATGACCCCTAATACAATAGATACTTTGGATGCTTCCCCTTTGTTGGCAAGCAGTGTCTTGTGTCTGGAGATCGTCAGGTGTTTGCCAAGGCTTCCCTGCCGCTTGGTGTCGGGTAGAGAGAAGCCGATAGGCTACAACATTTGATTCTTGGAGCCCTGTAGAGGGTTCATAGAGCTGGATGTGGGTAGGCCGTTGTGTACCAATAGGATACGTCTCAGGGATGGTTTGCGTCAATTGGAAATGTGCATTCCATTCGGAGGAAAAGACGAGGGCGCAGAACAGACAGTTTCATACCAAATGAGGCAATTTCCTTTCAACAACACAGATTTACTAACCTGACAGAAATTAGAAACAGTAGTAGGCAGTTGCTCAGACACAGGGGAGGATAATGATGCTTGCTGATGATAAAAAGCATTCTGCAGTGACCACAGAGCAACAGATTAAAACTGTCATGGGGGGGGGGGGGGGGGGGGGGGGGGTGAAACTGCCCACAGACTTGTTCTCAAGAAATGTGGTGGTGAAACCGTCACTTGTAATTTCTCAGGAAGGCTTACGTTCAGTTTGAATACGCTCTCCTTTTTTCTTTTTCTTTTACATCATCAATCATCAAAGTCACACTGTCAGCTATGGAAGAAAAAGGTTTACAGTAGCTGTTCGTGATGCAGCTAGACCCAAAGGTCTCCTTTAGTTGGATATATACAAAGATCCTAAATAAGATTTCTAATATAGACTTTTTTTCTAAAACCATAACCACAGCTGTAAGAATGCAGATATAGTCACCATGCAAGTGTCTTCTAATGCCTGCATTTACCCACTTTGGATAATGACAAACAATAGCCTACTACTGAGTCATGCTTCAGCACAGGGTTGGAAAATAACTCATAAATCCTCTGAGGAGAGGAAGTGACAGTGTTATTGGGTTTTATCCATGCAAAGTCATGTAAAATTTAGTAAGTGAGATGAGAAGAATAAAAGACGCTAACAAATTCATGTCAGACTTGTTTACACCAAGCTCAGCCACAAAGAAGTCAAGAACACTGTGCTCTGGTATGTTGCTCTGAACACACAATTTGCACCGTTCAGGCTCCTGTCCTTTTTTTTTTTTTTTTAAATGTAGTTAAAAACTTTCTGGGTCACTTGGACCTCACCACGATCCTGCTTTGTACCCAGTATGCAGCAGAGATCCACACGTAAACGTGCGCTCCTCTGTTACGGCTACAAACACCAGAGATGTGGAGGAGTCATGAAGAGAAGGTGATGGATGTCAGTTAGGTTGATAAACAATTATAGTTTCCAGCTCTCTTCTCCAAGCCGTGACTTCACTGTGGAAGTTTATATGTTTTTAACAAAAAATTGGTTCAGTGTGACTCAGGAGCACACATCCAAAAAGGAAATCTGGCACCTGAAATGTTTAAAGAACTGAGAAGTGGAGAGAGTGACACATATCATGCAAATCTCATATCCTTTAAAATACAATAGTTTTGGGAATGATGAAAGTAAATATGTTAGGTAGAAATGGTCTGTTTAGTTAAGATTTACTTCAAATAGTCCCTTTAAGTCCATCATGCCAACAGCTGAGTAATTCCAATGAAACAAATTTGGCCAGAATGGCTGGCATTGTAAAATATCCTTGTATAATCTCCCAGATGGAGTGACGGCTGCGTTTGCATGACAATTGCTCTATAATGTAGAGAATGTATGTAAACAATGACATCAGGACAACAGTCCTCACCAAATTAATATTGGCTGTGCTGAAAACAATGCTGCAGCCACTCCTTTTCCATTAGCTACATGACTGCACCATCATTGGCAATCACTTCTAAATGTCCAGTAATTTACAGTTTGTGAGTATAGTCATACATCCCTTTGTACTTTGGAAATCAGGAAATACACATTCAAATCTGTCAAAAAAGGCTAACGTTGTACTGTATGGGCTGTATCCTAACATTTAACCAGATGCTTCTCCTCCTGTGGTATCTTCTTTAAGGTTACTGTATGTATTGATTTTTATCCTTTGCATAATTTCACACTCAAATCTAACTATATCACACTTTGACAAATGGTTGAAACATGGCTAAAAGTAAAGCCAGGTAGCATTTAGCTATGTAAAGCTAGACTTTAGCCCAGAGACAGTGACAGTTTTGAAGGTGACAGACTCTACCTCTAGCGCCCCCACGAATTTAGCAATTTTGGTTGCTTATAAAATGTCTCCAGAACTACTGGATGTTAGCATTTAGCTACAGGCACTGAGCACAGAGCTGCCTTGGAACGAGAGATTGGAGGTGCAGACATCTCATCATAGTAATTTTCACTGTCAAAATAGTTTAATGTTTTCTTTGCCAGACACAGGTCAGCGAAGTCTCACTGTCACTGACTTCATTTGTTTTTGTCTGTCCCTCAGTTTAAACACTTCTGTTCACCGCAAACTTATTTTCTCTCTGCAAACTGTCGACAAAACGTATCTTCCTCCCGCGCTCATCCATGCGACCCAATGAGACAGTTTGTAGTTGCATAGCTGATGTATGGAGCCACATCACAGCACCCACCAACTAAAACCCACTGGGCCGCAGAAAGCTGCAGAAAACTCAGACTGTCATTGAATGCTTTGCTTTTTGTGCATGAGTCTTTGACATTTTCACACATTTCGTTACAAACACCCCACATGTGGTGCATTTCCTATCTCATTACTGAGCACTACAGTCTCTGATGTTCTTGTGCACTTTTCTTTTTCTTGTGGATAAACTGACATGATGATAATATTCATACTTTCTGAAGTTCTGCCTAACGATCCTCTAACAAGACATACAGTGTTTCCTCTCACACTGAGATGGATTGTTACAGGTAGTAATTTACAACAACATCTGAGTCACTCAACAGGGCTCTTTTTACGGAAAAGTAGCTCAATGGATTGTTCTCATAGGTTTTGTGAGGCAATTGAGAAGTCAACAGGGGACCACGAAAACTGTGGAAAACATTCAAGCTGATCTGTACACACCATTTATCACTGAATCGCAACACGGCAGGACTTCCAGTTTGACTCTCTGGATTTTGGAGGAAATGCAAACTGTGTGTGTGTGCTGACACACTGATGCTGCCCATTAGTCATCCTACACTTTCAACAAACTCATGTTACCAGAAGGTGAATTTTAACGTCATTGAGAACTTTTCAGTGATCTGAACACCAGCAACAGCACAGTACGCACAAGAACTATGTCCAAGGTATCATGTTTGACACATATCGTCCAGAGCCTCTTATGTTACCACCACAAAGAACGAGCATGAAAATGTGCTTGTTTCCATGATACTATGTTTGCTTTCAAAGCATCTAATTCCAGTTTTCATATTAAAATGGCTCGCATACTTTGGCTTAGGCCAGGCATTACATCAAAATGAGATAACCAATGTTTGACTTGTTCTCCTCTCAAAGGTTTATATGTGACCTGCGTGAGTGGGATTTGTTGATACATGATTTGTAAATTCAACACAACCAAATATTTCCTGGGTGATATTATTCTTAGGATTATAAAAGGATGGGGGCAAGCGTTTCTATTTTATTATGACAAAAGGCACAAAATCAGACAACGTGGCTCAAAAGACCGACCTGCCAGATCTTTGTTTGTGCGTAGCCAATATTCTGAGCGGAAGGATGAACAGGGGGAATCTTGTTTACTTCCTTTGTTGCCCGCAGGACTGTTGAGGGATGGCAGGCTGTGTGAAAACCCCATTAATTGCCTCCTGGTTGCTCAAGTTTAGCGAGGGTCAAACACTGCCAGCTTTATGCAACATTGCTTGTCAAAGTGACGTAATCAGGCTTTGGTCAATTCACTGGGCCGGGACTTATTGCCAGATGTGTATTTGAACAGAAGCAAAATGTGGCTAAGCTGCAGGTCTGAGATAGAAAGTCGGGGCTAAGCTCTGAACTACAAATTAGTGTGTGAGTTACTGTATAAAATGAAAGAAATAATAGCAGTGTTTCCCTGCATTTACTTTGACTCATACTTACCTACATTTATGTTAATGGGTGGGGGATTACACAAGAACAATTTTGCTTCCACTCGCTTTTCTCACAATTCCGTTTTCATTTCTGAGATGCAATCATTTGGTAATGACTTCCAGATTCCCATTTTCCTCTTTGTGCTGATGATATGAGCAGAGTCATGGCTGGTGAGATATACTGTGAAAATGTATGAGTGCTGAAGAACTGGGAGAATTCTGGGCTCATCATACAGACAAGTGGTTGTATGATGAAGAGATCAAGTGTGACTATCAACACACCACCTAAAAGGACTGATGTGTTTAGACAGTTAAGGCGAGCACCATGAACTGTGTTGTCTGAGAAAGAGAACAAGTGAGAGTGAGATCTCCTCAGTGTAACCAAGAGGAGGAGGAGAAGGAGGAGGAGGAGGAGGAGGAGCTCTGGCCTTGGGTCCCTGGGCACAGAAGGTGCTGCAGCATAGCTGAAGCTCCACTGACTGCACAAACTCATCCTGCATTATTGGAGGTGAACTAAACAAGCTTTATGTTCACGCAAATAATTATGTTTATCACAACATCTATTCAACACCAAAGCTCCCTGCACCGGAGGTGGAAAGACTGCTTCACTGCTTCACATTTTGTCATATCAGAACAAAAACAAGATTTTTTTGTTAAATTTTAAAATCATCAAGAAGAAACAAAAACTTAAATAAAACATTGACATAAGAGTCACTGAAGTGAAGTGAAATGAACTTTTTCTTTTCTCGATGGTCTTTGAGATATTGCTGCACCTCTATCGGAGTCCATCTGTGGTCAGTTCAACTAACTGGACAGGATTTGGAAAGACACATCTGTGTCTATATAAGCTCTCACTATGTAAGACATGATATCAGGGGAGAAAGGCCCTGGTAAGAGAAGAAACCAAGAGCCTTGGAGCTCCAGAGATCCTGTGTGGAGATGGAGGAAACTTTTAGTCCCATTGATCGTCTGTTTTTGGGAGGCATCTGAGCTAAAATTCAAATGTCATAGCAAAAGGTCTGATATTTCAGTTTTTTTGCTATATTAAGTGTAGATCGATGGAAGAATGAATAATTTAAATGATATTAGTATGAGGTGGCTACATAAAATGTGAGTCTGAACACTCTCTGAATGCACTGGTGATTCAGTCAAGGACTTTCAAGGACTTTGCCTCACAATAACATTTTAATTTTTGGCACTTTGGTATAACTATGAAAAAATGTTTAAAAGACAATTTTATATAGAAAATTGTACCCAAGTACCAATGGGATGTATACAACTGCTTTAAAACACTTCACTTTGATCAGCTACACCTTTAAAATGATGCTTACACAGCGTGCATCACCACAATCGAATAATATATTCCAGTACATGAAAGTGATAGTGTTTGCTCCGAGGTCCTCTATGATAAATGCTTCTGCTTTTAAGAACATTTTGCTTTTTGTTTTACTAAACATGACACTAACTGATGTTTATGTTAAGAATGGATCAAATCACTTAGTGTTATGTAAAAGGGAACCACATGATGAAACCACAGAGAATTATCACCTCGGCCTCACAGAACATATTTTCAGTATATATGGCCTACGACCTTACTGCTAAGTTTCACTCTCACCTTTCTTATCTACCCTGTTTCTAGCAGCTATTTTCAGAGGCACCAGTGCTACCTGACCAGCACCAAGAACAGAAAGATGAAGTTAGTGCCCAGATGATGAACACAGTGGAGCACAGTGCCATCAAAGAGCCAGACATTCCCCCTGAAGCCAGTGGAGACCAAACAAATCTAAGAGCAGAGTGAGCATTGGACTAACATCCATCATAGATAGATACACAAGGTGACGCCAAGTAGTTTGCCTTAGTTTTGTCAAGTTAAGAAGAGAATGTGCTGCATGTCAGACTTTGATACAAGAGTACAACCTTTGAAAACACATTGAAGATAGGTGCAGTCAGCAGGAATAATATGTTGAAGAATACCAAATGTTCCAGAGGAGAATTTCCTGCTCATTATTGAGTCCAGGTTTTTATAGCTGGCATCCTGCATGTGCCTGTACACCGAAAGGTTTTTAGGCAATCAGCGTAAATTAGCGTGCCGCAGCCGTGGTGAAGGAATAACATTTTACGTCCCTGTGATAGCCCGTGCGCTCAGTGCTGAAGAAAATTAGATTGGGAGACATTTTCCTTGCTGCTGAGTTGGAGTTCATTCGAGGGTACGAAAAGCTGGCACAACGTGAAACCGAGCAATACCAGGACATTAAGTTCTTCTTCAAATTTAAGTTGGTCAGGCAGGTGATGGCCATGGTTAGTTGGCCACCACACAACCTGAAAACTTACTTCAAGTACAGAATAACAGATGACATATTTGAGCCTGTTCTTCTTCTTGATTTTCATTAGGTGCCAGTTTGATCACATCGTTCTCTTGAAAGCTTGTATTGTTTTGTTGCTTCATTTTATGGAAAAAGTGCCAGATGAACATTAGCTAAGTTTTACGCAACAACAGTATATCACAAATCGATAGCAGAAATATTAGCAGGCAGCACACATGGACATGTGTACCAATCACATCTGAGCACCCAAGTGAAGCTTAACATGTGCTGTTAATTCTCCAGCTTGTTTAAAGACGATTAGGGAGAAAAAACATTGAACTTTGAGGAAATAAACTCAGTCATAAAAACAAAGGAATTTGCTAATAGTGGAGGTTGATGTCGAAATGCTATCTTTGTGTAAGTGAGAGGTTGGAGTTGAGGTCGGTGGGGGTGAGTTAATCACCCTGAGAAATGTGGAGAGACTTGATGGTTTATACTCAGATGCCAAAATATCATCTCATCTCACCACTGCACCTTCGCTTAATGGAGCGCACCAAGTGTCGTAACTTTACGAGGACACTGCATGTGGAAAGACTGCGGCTCCTCTTTTCTTTTTAAGGTGCAAATGAACACTTGGAAGAATTTTCTCTGCGGCAAAAACCAAGGAGTCAGAAATGAATGCAGCAGGCTGATGACGGTGAAGGTCGAGATGGTTATTCAAAGGGTTACTATCTGAAGTGACTTCAAATCTCATTCAGCGATCTGGCACCTTGCATTACGCACTCCTGTTTTCCCCATTTGTTCCGCTGACTCCACAAGGGTCTTGTGTTGATTTATCGGAGTGTTAAGCACTCGAATGTTTATGCCTTGCACCCTGGATGACACCATCTGCTACTAATCTGTATTTCCGTCGTTGTCTGCACACAGCAGCCCAGAACAGCTCGGGACAGAGTCAAGTACAAAGACACAGATTTCCCTGTCTGTCTCTTCCTGTGCGGCTCCATCTGGATATTTCACCAGTGTTTACTAGTCCCTTCTACAGTTTACCATTCATCTTCAGCCTTTGCACTTAACTTGTATATTGCGGTCTAAGAGGGTTACGGTTAACAGTGACTGAACACTGGGACGTGTGCTGATTAATTCCAGCCACTCTGTGTAACCCACTGTGTGTTAAAAAAGCTTATGAAACATATTCACATAGAAACATATGTGGAGAGTAGCATGAACCTGTTTCTAAGATGAAAGTGTGATGCCAAATTATTCTTTCATCTCTCCATTCCTAATGTTGATTAATGTAAAGTGATACACTAAACTATGTGCAGCTATTTTCAGACTAATTTAGGTGATTGGAGCTACATACAGTAATGCTCAATGCTGCAGGTAATGTCAATTATTTCTTCAGTGTGCTTAAATTTCTATTGATAAAGTCTCACCTCATCCAGGTGGAATAGTTTTCTTTGTTTAGCTATATAATATATAATAATATATGGTATATATATGGAACTATAATATAGAGCAGTGGTGAAAAATGTACTTCAGTAAAAGTACATACAGTATTTTACCAATAAAATACACATATCAAAAATAAAAATACCATTTATGGTGAATGCTTCCATTAATTAAGCAGAATTCAATGTTGAATTTGCTAAAGTGAGCTAATTCTATGTAAAAAGAATAATATTACCCTGTGAGAAAGAAATCTGATATACTGTAAGTACATGTATCTAAAAAACTGTGCAGTATCCCAAGTGTTGTAAAGTACTTGGAAATTGGAAACTTGGTTACATTCAACCACATAAAATGCAGGGAAGCAAGTAAGTCCAAGACACGAGAACTTCAAGAAGCATCATGGCAGAGTCAGTGATCAATCATACACAGTTGCCATCACATGGGAAATAGACAATGAAGTTAAAGTTGCCAAACTTGGCAGATGATAGTAGGAGACAGTCCCACGCCCATCTTTAGGACTGCTGATGTTGGACTGGGACATTGTAAAGAGTGTTGCCATATGATATATTACAATGGGACAGAATGATGTTTGTCCCCGATGTCCAATATGTTTTGTGAAAGGCCATTATCAGGCTGATACCATATAGTCTAATCCTACCATTAGTTCACAGCAGGTTTTTAAGGCAGCATTTAAAGCTCTCGCGCGTATGAGCTAAACCACTGTTATATCCTAGCACTGTAGCAATTACTAGCATTACCCATGTCAAAGATGATCACTTTAATATCCATCAGCCTGGCTACTTATTTCTTGTAAATAATTCATAGAACACTATAAAACCAGAAACGCATAAGACCTGCATGACTCACAGCTCTACGACAGCAGTTTTTGACATGTGCACAAATATTCCCCTCCCTTGACTTTGAGCTGTGCTGAGTTTACGAAAACAAAAGAGCAGAGATCCTCAGAGCTCTCTGAGGCATCATTAAACTGCACGTGTCTCGTGATGTATATCTTGGTTTTCTTTATATAAAGTACTCATGAGGGAAACTGAGGGCCTGCATTCAGAACTCAGGCCGGGCCAGAGACCAGAGAGGAAGTCAACCGACAAAACACTTCACAGGCAATGTTGCAGACATCTACGGACCATATTTGGAGTTGGAGATGATACTTAAATACAAAATGAACGTCTAGATTTTGAGCTCTGCACTTTATCTTCTACCAAAGTGACAAGACAGTCCGTTCCGTTCTGTCATAATGCAGGGTCCAAACCTCTATGGAAAGTTCAGACAGACTATGTTCATCTCTCTGTCAAATTGAATGATAACGCATTGTGAGAGACCAAGCTCTGGATCAGCCGGCATTACGATGTACGGGTGTGGCTATTCATGAAATCCTTCTATTTGCAAGTATAAACACGTCATTCTTTTCTGGTGAGATCAATGCAGGGAGTGCTCCCACAACGACCTCACACAGACAAGGAATGTGCGCGTACGACAATATATCACTTTGGTTTGTGAACGTAAGCTCACCGAATCCTAAGAGTAGCAAGTTAATTCATTCAAGAGAAGATAGTGATTCCTGAACTCACACACACACACACACACACACACACACACACACACACACACATTCCAGCACATGGAGAAAGAACATGGCTTCATAAATTTGCTCCAAAGACAATTTATTGAATTTATTGTGTTTTGTTCCAGCCGAAAATCTCACTAAAGGAACACTAAAGCTCATCATGACAGGGCCGACTCAACCTAGAAAGCACGCACACACACGCACACACACACTATAAGATAAATGACAAAAGAATAGGTACTGTACCACTCAGCCCTGGTTTCTTTAATGTATAAATACAGCTTTTGTGATAGGAAACGTGGCTGCTGATTGTGTATCTTAAAACCTATCATTCAACTGACCTTGCTGATGCTCATGCTGAACACACAACAATCTTGACAAGCAGTCTGTCTTGGTATCAATTAAAGCACACGGTCCAAAAAAGAGTGAGTAAATCAACGGCAGAGCATTGGACAGAGGACAAAGCAGAAATGAGCAGTTGCCTGAAAATTCACGTGCGACTTGAGGGAGTTATGAAGAGACAGACTATCAGGATAAATCACTCTATCGTCAACGCCAGCGTCAGATAATGCGTCAAGTACAATATCTTTTCCTAATGCGGGGAGTGAGCGACGCTTGAAATTTCATTCCATTCCAGATAGGCAGAGTTTTCCTTCATCCTCTCTAAAGACTTAATGTGCAGCTTCAACATGTCGGCAGTGCAGAGGCAGCATAGGAGAAGATAATAAGAGGTTTTCTGCTCAAAAAAACATAAAAAGAGAATTATGATCCAATTAAATGGTTGTGAAAACTCCCCAGGAACATTGACTTTGGCATTAGACTTGTGAAACTGGGACAATAAGATGGATACTCCATGTCTCCATTAGTTCTTTTGGTAACAAACCTTTTGATTGTCGAGAAGTGATCCCAAAAAAAACACAAGCAGTTACTGTGAATTTATTGTAGACTACTATAACTTTCAAATCTCTCATATCAGGATAAACCCACTTAGATGCATCATCTCATGTGAGCATTACTGAAAACAGTGGAACAGGCCGTATTTAAATGTGATGGATGAAGACACAAGAGGAGGAGGATGTGCAGGTAAATTATCTCACATAGCCCTTTGTGAGTAATATGAAGTGTAACGGCTCAAGTGTCAGTTCAAACAATATGGAGAATTAAAGAGAATGCTTTTGAAAATAGGATGATACATTACAGTGGATAAAGAAAACAACAATCAAACAGAGGAAGAATAGTTCATCCTAAGTCAAATCTTTAGAAACTATTATATCATTACTACATAAAAGAATAATTAATGTCAGCCTCACAAATGTTAGTTGTGTAGTGGGTCTGTTTGAAACAATGTCTGGACCAACAACACAACTATCACAATTAACTGTCTTTATTATATGATCAGTGTGAGGTATCCAGGGTTGATCCATAAATCCACAGCTTTAATTTTGTCAATTCGTGGCAGAGATTGACTGTTCTTACAAACTAAAACCAGAGAGCTGGATTTGGATTTGTGGTTCTGACTCTGACTCAACAAAGACCATTGTGTAAGACTTTATTATACTGAGTTTGTTATTTGACAACCCAGTTTGTGGAATGTTAACGTCAGGCTGCAAAGGCTGTTGATTTTCTGATGAGTTAAGTTTTCAACATGCATAAATAATGTGATTAATGGCCTACATTTGAACACAACTGTCAGAAAGAATCAATGAGAGCTCGGTGAAAAATAATAAAGAGGTTTATACAGTGAAGTCCTTTTACATTTAATCTTTCATTTTCAGTCCTATATTTTTATTCTCCTCTATTATAGTTTAGTGTAACAACCATTTTATTGTGACTGGGGCAGGGAAGAGTAACTGTAGAGCACAAACAATGTGGATGGGTGTGTCAGTAATATGAACAGTAGTGGCATCTGTGTCTCTGGCAGCCGAAGTGGTTACACCCAGTTGATTTCATCGCTCTGTGTGCCTGATCTGCTAAGTGGTGGTCAAAGCCAGTAATATAGAAGTCTACATCTGTTCCATGTACAGTACAAACAAAATCTGATCCCTGATCGTGTTGCACGTGCATGACCAGATGGGAGTAACTGCTAATAAAACTCTTTTCCACAAATTTAGCTGTGATTATTTGTTATTTAGTAAATGTTGCATCAGGGCACTGTGGTTAAATGAACCTGGTGAAAGATATTCAATCAAACTGCTGAAAACCCTTTGGATTCCAGTCAAAAGAAAAGTGGTCTAATGATGCACATCCTGGAGGATGAGTGAGTTCACATGGGTGGCTCCTTTTGACAGCTGGAAGCACTGAAGTAGAAGTACATGCAACTTTTCAGCTTGTACCTATTTTTGATCTTCATTAGACAGCAAAAAAAGAAAAAAAAAACCCTTGTGTTCCTCTCAGTGAAATCCTACCCGTGGGGTTGGAACTGCTTTAACGAAACCTGCATGGTCTTCGCAGCAGCCTGCTGTAATTACCCAGTTGTGCTGAGGACGCTATGCACAGCAGCACTGGTGTCGTGAGACAGACAGGCCCCACTGCTAGACTGAAACAGTCTCAGCTTCCCATCCAGAGTCCCAGTCAGCAGCTAGAAAAGACAGAGAAACAAACATGACATCACGTTCAGCTTTTACTCTTGCGGATGATATTTCCAAGGAATTGTGTCACACATCACTCTCCTTTTTCCGACTCTCCGTTTAAAGGACCGAGTTGCATAACAGCACACCTGCTTCCTCCACCACGGTCAAGATCCACGCTGTGTTTCCCATTCAAATTCTTGATTTTCCATACCTGCCATTTATCACTAAAACATGAAACCGCCTGACCAGTGCTCTGTTATATAACTTTGTTTAATCAAAAATGTGGCTTGGGGTTCCTGCCAGTGCTAGTCATGGTGAGGCAACTGTTTACAGATTAATAAGGGACCCACACGTCAATAAACTAACATAAACCCACACCCTGCACGACCATTTAAGCAGCCACATCTGCAAACACGCACACACACAAACAAAGCACACTCAAACTAACATGTGGACGCAGATGAAGACAAGCAGACATCTGCACAAGCACATCGTTGCTATATTTCTTCTTAAGCAGTGGGGATTAAGTCATCTTTTTATCAGCCGGTCAAGCAGATGAGAGTGAGGGAGACTTATCTTGACAATCAATCAGCAGAGGTTCAGAATGAGGCTTATGACATCGATTCATACCTGCAGCTGTGCAAAAATGGAGTATATAATATGAAGCAATGACCATGATTGAAGACAGTTGTTCACAAACGGCTCTATTTTCTCTTTATTTTAAACATGAGAAATGTGTAAGACCAGGGTGTGTAACAAACCACTTCAAGTCAGGATTATTTGTACAACACTTAATCCCATTTAAAGTCCTGAAGGACTGCACAAATCATACATGATGAAAAAGATAAAAACAATCCAACAAATTGCAAACTTAACAGGAATGTATGGGTGTACGTCCAGATCTGCTGTGAGGTATCAGTGTCATTTATGGTGATTTCAGAGAGTTTAGGTCGTTGTAAAGACAGAGTATCTTTTTAGAGTCCACTAACAGTGGGAATCTTGGAAAAGCATTTGCCAGGCAGTGATAAAAAACACATTTGGTACAACAATAGTCCAACATTTTTTCCCATGTACTAAAGCTGTTTTATGCAGCAGAAATCATCTTTTACCAGCACACAGATGCCTGTGCTGGGAAAGGGAGTCAAAATAGCTGAGGTCTGAGGATGACTCAAACATACAATGACTAAACTGGGGTGGATTTAATCTCCCTTTGATTGGCGATCCTTGCAGCCTTTCTCTTATAGACACACAGAGGATTCCCAGGTGTGTGTGTGTGTGTGGAGCCAAAGACAAGTAAGCACAAATACATTACTCCCACATTGGCATTTGTTGTGCTTGTGTTTTTTTAGTGTATAACACTCCCACGAAACAAACAGTGTGACAGCTCATTTCACTAGCTCCTCTCTATCTTCAAGAAGTCTTCTTTCACCATGACCTCCTACTCAATGACCTCAACGAACAATAGCCATGCTGTCTGGGTCCTGCCCCCAGGCTGCGAACATAGCTATTTAAAACTTAAAGGGGGTCAGAGAGCAGTTCCATTAGCAACCACAGCTCTCTTTATCAACTGCTTTCTAAAACCATTACAAGACATTACTCTCCTCCATGCAAACACGGAGACCAAAGCTGAGCTGAGTTGAGATGTCTAGAAAGGTGATAATAACATTCAGAGTTTTGAAGTCATTCACTTGCAACAAACATCTGTTTCAAACACATTCCATTTCTCTAACCATCCACCTCTGCTCACTGAGGCTGAAGCGAGCCAAGCCAGCGATGAGTGAAGGTCTCGGGTGACCTTCAGGGTCAGCGCTAATTCATAGTAGAAATATAGCAGGGGTCGTGCTGGGCTATCACGAGTGAGTTATTGGGTTTTCCTCAACATCACACTTCTAAGAAACAGTTTGCATAGATTTTCAAGATTTATTAGCAGATGACTTTATGCAATCCTGTAACCACTGACATAAAGTACCCGTCAAAGGTTTTGGGACCCCAATTTTTCTTTTTTCTTTACTTAAATTTAAGAAGTTCATGTCTAGTGGCTGGTTGAGGTTCTTTCTAAAGTAAGATAAGGAGCCAAAACATTTGGGTAAAAAAAAAGAACCCAACAGTGGCTTCAGATCATGGATGAGCAGCAGCCTCCAGACTTACACCCCACTGGGATGGACTAGACAGAGCGTGAAGGGAAAGCAAACTACAAGGTCAACACAGTGGTGGAATTCCACAATAATGTTGAGAAGAACTTTCTGAACAACATTCAATGAAAGAGCCTCGATTGTGTTCAGCTGAAGTGTGATCTTTTACAAGACGGTTCCAGGATTGCTTGTCTGTTTGCTTTTTTGTTTCTTTTAAATCTACAGTTTTTTATTTGTTCTATTAGATCATAGGACATTGATTTATGTCCATTTAAACAACACCTGGAAAAACTGGCGTATTCTAAACTTCTGACCTGTAGTATAAAGGTTTTCAAAGCTGACATCATCACAGACATACATTTTTTAGTTTTGCTAGGATTTGTTTTATGTGTGATCTTTCATAATGTCAACACACAGATCGTGCACACAAATATGGGCTGCATCTTATTTCATCTGCTTGTTTATTTGTTTTTCCGCTTAGCATATTAAAGTCTCATTCAAAACTTTTTAGGAATTCTGGTATCGTAAATCAGTTTGAGTATGTGCCTGGTGTCTCACGCATATTACATAATCTAACTTATTGTCTGGCATGTTGGCTGACTACCACGGAAAAATCACACACACACCACAAATCAATGGTTCAAAGGAGAAATAAAAATGATGATTCAGAATGCAATGTGGGTTAGATTTTCCAGTGGCGAACACTTGTGTCAAATATTGGCATTTTGGTTGATGTGTCCGAACATCCATCTGTAGAAACTGATATGAACACAAGGTTCACAAATGCCAACATGCAGGATGTTCCTTGCTGTACATGTTGAGGGGAAATCAGTATGAAAGATGGAAAAGAGCAGAGCAGACAGTCAAGATGTTTCTGTATCTACTACCAGTAAAGGAAATGTATAGCCTCTCGCCAGTGGTGTACACTCCTGGTTTAACTGCCTATTAAACTTCATGCATTAAATTAGTTATTTGTCTTTTGTCATTGCTACATAGCTGTCATTAACATTAACAACTGTTTCCTCACCAGTCTCCCCAAGAGCTTCAGCTATTGTTGCATTTACATGACAATAGGGGTTGTAATATAACTCAGTCTCTGCAGGTCATATTGTGGAAAGTGCTTTCACAAAGTAACAAGACAGTCTGGACAGCAGCTAGCTGGTAACTTCAGCAGAAGTTGCTTCCCACCACTGGACACAGCTCTTGGTGAGTAAAGGAATGAAGATTGAAGCTGAACTCACAAACATTTATTTGAAACGGGTAAATACACAGCTGCTATGCTAACATTGGTGATGTGGTTACACCAAAACTTACAAAGAAGCCCTTTCATTAAAAACTTAGTATCACAAATAATGTTGAAAACATACTGTGTAAGAGAGGTTCCAACTGAATAGTATTATGCTGCATTCATGTGGAATCGGGCAGACGGACAACAGCCGCTGCATGGAATGGGATAAACAAACTAGTCATCCGTCGGAACGGCACCCGGGAAATGATACACATTTGACAACATGTTGCTACGGCGATGTTGTATTGTTTACCTTAACCACGCTTTATCGGCCTTCTCTTGTCTATTAAGGTGACATCCTTTCTCACACTACGCTGTGGTGATGGCTTTCAAACAGATGCTACCTCGGCCGTTACTGTGCCTCTCTCTGTGAGTCAGTGTTTCTGTGGTTACCTTGCTGAACGCAAAAATGGTGGCACAACATGGCAGCCTGCATTGAGCTTGCCAGCTCTATGCATATATGTATGAAAAATTCAAAGCTCACCAGAACACTTCAGTTTGTTGATGGGGATCATTACTAATTAATAAAACACATACTTTTGACTGAAATAATCGATTTTTGTGAATAGATCACATGAATAGTTACACAGTGGGGCTTTAAATTAATGAACAATATTTGTAAGTTGTTACTTTCTAGAAGAATAAAAGACATCTGTTTTATTTTTTGGAATTGATATCTATAAAAGCTATGACAATTAAAAGATCACATTGGAGACGATGTCTCTTAAGTGATATGCATATTTTACCAAATATCACTTAAGTTAGCATTAATCTAATGACAGTTATTATCATACTTATTATCATTAAATTAATGACTACAACCAAACATTGAAAGTATCTGTGAGAGTAAATATATGTCTGTTTCTGCCTCATCCATCTGCCCTCCAGTCAGTGTCTATGTAGGTAGAAGTCATTTCTAAGGTCTGAGTGGACGTAATGCAGAGAAACACAGATACCATCAGACTCACAGCATTCCATGTGTTCCATGCATCAGAGGGCCAGTCCCGTGAATAACTCAACCTTTTTAAAGGCAAATTTAATGCCGTCACCAATAATCTCTCATATGTTCTTATTTGGTAACTTTAAAATGATGATGATGTTTATTTGTGAAGAATAGTATGTTTCTCCTCAAGAGAAAGGAGGATTACAGTGCGCTTGTTTGTTGATTTAGACAGAGTCAGGACAGATCAGTTTGATATATCTGCATTCAAAATATTGAGGTGATCTTGTCTTTACTGTAAATGTGAAAACAGAGCTGCCTAAATGCATTGAAACAAATGTTGTGTGCCATTCAGCTTTACAGTGTCCTTCAGGCAAAGAGGTCTATCTGCTATGGCCAAGTGAAAAAACGCTGTCCTCCACATGTGAACGGGTTTGATACTCCTTGTAACTTTGCAACTAGATCCAAACTTTTTATTTCCTCACTTCCTGTTCATTGCAGTTCCAGCTGTGCTGAATACAGGCCAGTTCAGAAAGGCTGTCTCAGCTCAGTCTGTGTCTCACTCTAATGTGACATTCTGGACCAGACAGCAGAGTCCACCTCTCTATTTGCTGTCTGGCCACTACAGTTAGAAGGGAGAGTTTTGCTCTCTAGGGTCAGGCAGAGAGGAAACGGAGAGATAGAATATGAGAAAAAAAAAAAGACTAAACAGTGTCAACAGCTTTTCAAATGACAAATGGTCACAAATGATATGATACAGTGAAAAGGTCTAGTGGGACACCAGCTGCATTTCTGACTGCCTGCAAAGAACAAAGATAATACATGCTGACATGGAGACAAGAGTAGGACTGAGCTTAAAAGCCAATGAGATGATTCACTCATTGTTCATCTTCCTAGTTGGGACAATAGAACATGCTAACTTTCAGAGACAGCTGCCTGTGTCAGTAAGCGGTCAGAGTCCTGCACTAACTCCAACACATGAAGTGCAAATGAGGTCTAAAGTACTTGAGGGAAAGAGTTCAGAACCTTCTCACTTAATCAAAACGCTGACATTGAAAACTGTATTTCCCTTTTAAAAAGAGCTCTAATTTGGATTTAGTTTTTTTTTCTCATCTCCTTCCAACAAAAGCAAAAATTGACAGATATGTGAGTAACTGAGTGCAGTCGTGTCTCTGGAACAGATAAGCGTTTAGTATCTTACTCAGGGGTATTTTCATAGACACAGACACATTTATTAAAAGGCAGAAAACCTTGATGACTAGCTCGTTTTTGTCTCTGGTTTTTAATGCACCACATCTAATATATACACTTCAGCTAACCTTGAAGCTTCATGCCACTAAGTGTAAAAAACTGCCCGAAACAAGCACACCTGGTTTACAGTTACTCAAAGCAAAATCACTGTTTTTTTATTTGATGGCCATGGCTAGTAAATGTCTTCCACTGCATCATCCTGTCCATGTCCAGAAAGTCTCCCACAGGTAAGTTACAACTTTTACAAATGTTCCAATTCATATGAGTCACATTTAATGAGGGCTAACATAACATATGGAGACTTTTACACAAAAGTAAAGATATTTTTTTCTCTTTTCTTGAATCAGTTTTAACTTTTCCATAGAAATATGGATTTTCTTCATGTCTACCTTTGTGAACTGATATTCATCTGTTTTAATGTTCAGATTGTAAAGAACAATTTATTAGAGTTGTAGAGTCTCCAACTCAAATTATACTTGAAACCTTTTTGTTTAAGATTTGACTACCTAGGGATAGGTCAGTGACCTCTGAAAAACAGAGTGAAGAATGTTTATATACAGAGACCAACAGGGGTTTTGGCATTTGCAACCAACACCGGTGATGAGATTCGATATCCAAAGCAAAAAGGCACACAGACCGTTTTAATCAAGAAGAAAATGTTTCTAAGACAAACATCAAATTTCAGCTTTTCGCAAGCACTTCACTGTAAAAGTAAAAAGGCCACCCATTAAAACTCCAAGGTATCTGAATGAAAGGCCAATTGCTTAGAAATGGATCTAACAGTAGACAGGAGGTTCGTCACATCATCATTGAAAACAGACCACTGAAATTAAAATCAAGGAGGAAACGCTGTCCTCCACTGTCCTTCGAACAGCACATCTTCACTTCACAAGAGGCTGACCTTGGCTCGTACTACAGAGAGGTTTCCACTGCTGATGTGGAACAATGTAATTGGAGCCATCGACAGCTCAGGATGAGATGGTAGAAATCTGAGTAACCCAAATACAGCGCAAGCCCATATGGTCTATTTCTATTGTGTGACCCAGTAACCTGTTTCTGTGAAGTCACTGTTGTTCCGCCTCTGGCTAAAACATTTTTTCTTTACCTTCACATAGGATACATCTCTTCAAATCATTGGAGGGTAACTCTAGGTACATTATCAACACTGTCTTGTTTTCAGTCACTTCTCAGATTGGACAAAGTTTTGCTTGCTTTCAGAGTGAGAAAATACCTCTTCTATAATTAGCTGGTCAACTTTTAAAGTAGCACATTTAGGTCCAACACAGGGGAGCTTATCAAACTTTACACAATGCAATATGAAATCCCAACAACATTTTACAACACAACAAAGTGAAGTGACGGTTAAAGATGGGATCTCTCATTACTGACTAAAGTACTGAAGTCAACCTGAGGGAATTAACCCCGGAGCTAGTTCTGCCTGCTTGATGGTCTTTTAAGTATTAGGATGGAAAACATGAGTGAAAAATGAGTGGAAAATACGCATTACATTATCTGTCTGTTCCTTGCATCGGAAGGTTCTCACAGCAGTAAATATGGAGAGCATCTGGCACTCAAATGTGGACAAAAAGCAAGGTGAGCACAGGTTGGGAACACCTTTTGCCAGTGTTTTTTATGTCTTGGTAAGGAAAAAGCACATGCTCAGGAAATACATCAGTGTTATTATTATGATATCAGGAGACCGTGGTCTCAGTTAACCGTTTAAACTGACTGGCTGTTTCCCAGGATTTGTTCTACTTAGACTCATTTTTCATTAACACGTCTCTCCTTTGGCCACAAACAAAAGAAAATTTTAGTTAAATATTCATGCATCCATTCCAGTGAGACATTAGATCAACCAACTCAAAGTTAACTAGAAACAGGCTCTCAGAGCAGAGAGCCAGACACTTAATATATCAGTAGTAGATCAAATGTCTGAGGAGTAGGAAAGAAACACTTTTTAGTTGATGTGAAGAGGAATTTGTTGAGCGGTAACTCTCCTATCTATCGAACTCTCTTAGAAATAGATAGGACAATGCTCATGACAAGTGCATTACTGTGAGAGTATGGGTGTAACTTTCTGGATTCTATACAAGCATCTTGAAATAATTTTAAGTCCTCACGTTTTCCCATATACCGTGTGAATATTTTCTCACACACAGACTGATATGTTGTCTCCCATGCTCACCACTTTATCAGCATTATCAATCTTCAGTAGCGTAAAATGCATTAGCAATATTTAACTACTTTTTCTAAATTGTATCATCCCCATCTAACTCCAACCTGGTGGCAAATTTTAAAGGGGAACTATGCAAGTCTGGTCGCTTTTCTGCTGTTTAGCTAACCTTCTTCCCAGGCCACGTGCATTTGTTTTCAACAAAGCCAGTGAGAAAGCGATAAATGGAGTGGTGGGTAACGTTATTTATCATATACGTGTTACAACGTGTATAATTGTGTAGTCTATCTGTCATTAACAAGAGATTACAGGTTATGCGGTGCGTCTGTGTCACAGTGCCACCAAGACAAGAGCTGGGACACCGTGTCGGAGGCGCTGATCTTTCAAGGCTGGTTTTCGGCCAAAAGATGCTAGGTGGAAGGCAGAGAGCCTCCATTCTCCCTGTAACAGATTACATACATCAAAAATACGCCGGAGCTGTTTGTTAAGGTAAAAATGTAGCATAGTAGATAAAAATCCATAGTTCCTCTTTAACCTATATTTTAAGATTTACAAACCAAAACATATCAAATTTATCTTGCCCTGTGGTGTGGAACTCAAACATGTGAAGGAAGCTCGGACAGGCTGCTCCTCCGTGTCAAAAGGAACCAGTTGAGGTGGGCATCTGATTAGCCTGCCCCCTGGGTGCCTCTGTATTCCAACAGAGAAAAGGCCATGGGGTAGACCCAGAGCTCGCTGGAGGATTACATGCCCCATCTGGCCAAGGAATGCATTGGGATCCCTCAAGAAGAACCTGAAAATGTTGCTGTGGAGAGAGACTTGTGGAATATCCTGTTTAGCCTGCTGTGACCACAACCCCATCCCAGTCAAGCTGAAGAAAATGAATGGATGAACTGAGGAATGAAGAATTACCTTCCATTTTTTTTTTTTTTTTTTTTTTACTTTTAACAATAACGGACAAATGCTTTGGCCTGAACCACAATATCTTCTGAGCTCACATGTTAACTGATCCGTTTCCACGAAAACTGAGTGTAACTCTTTCTAGTACTGAAGACTGTGACAGAGCTGAAAGGTAGGACCTCTTATTATGATAGTTTTGTCAAACCACAAATGAATTTTAAGAAATTAAGGTGCACATGATATGAATCTTTCATTTTCAAAAAATGTGGATGTCTGTTTTCTTCAAAGAGAGACACACAGACATAAAAGAGGCCACAGTGAAAGAGCAGCTCTGTCCCTTTGGGTTCGCAAAGAAAAAGATAACTGTGTGATTATTGCATTTAGGAAACTTGCAAAAAGCTTGTCAACAGAATTGCTTGTGCAATAAGAAGCTAATAAACCACAGGATTATTGGTCATTGGTTATCATACCAAAGCACCACCGCAAAATCCAACAAAACAGTCACGAAATCCCACTCACACAAGACCCAGGCACTGCCCCTAAATCCAGTAAATACCACAGTTCCCTCTCGTGCTGTTCACTTTGAATCATTGTGTTCCCACGTGGATATCCTGATTTCCAACGTGGGAAGACTTGTCATGGCTCTTTATTTAGCTGCAGACCCACTGGAGCCCTCCAGGTTTTTCACACATTTGTGAATTTTATTACTTCAATCTGGTCAAATTTTGCAGGTACCTGTAGTATGAGATGGGCGATGACATAAATCTGAGAAAAGAAATCAATCAGAAATGACCTCATGAAAAATTATACATTGATATATCTGAAAAATTAACTACACATATCTGAACATATGTAAAGAAATAGGTAGATTTCCATATGGAAGTTGTTTGTTGAGGTATTCCTGCTATATCACTATGGTAATTAGATTTATGTGATAATGTATTTTAATTATACACTACATATTTATTTAAAAATTAGAGTTTTACAGCATCAAAGCAATATTTTAATTCATCCATGTGACACTGATTGTGAAGTAGAGTACAGTTCAGTCTACTGTGCCAACATTTCAGGATTTCTGGGGGTTTCTGCTTTCTGTTTCTGCATGTCCTATCAAACAAAACAGAATGTACAGAGATACTGATGAGGAGCGAGCATGTTCTGACTGATGAAGTGTGTCTTCAAATTCTGCAGATCACTGTAATTCAGCCAGTAAATAGCCACAGATCAAAATTTCCACTTTCAAACTTGGAAATCTGAACATATCACTGTGCCGCTGAGTTCAATTGAATGGAGTTCCGCAGATGGACGAGCAGGTTTAAAACATGTGCTTCGAGTCTAAAGACAGTCAACAAGAAGTCTCATGAGACCTCAGCAGAGGTTGTGATGTTATATCTTAAAAACTGTCTTTGAACTTGCTTTGACAGTTGCAAAATGAAATCATTAACCAAACAATGAAACACCCCGGGAATTATTACCCTGGAGATTTTGATGAAGGCACTGAAAGGATGCTGGCATAAAGTAGCACTGTGATCTTTGAATTCTTGTTTCCTAGTTATGGCAATTCAAGTTCAGCAACTTCCCTTGTCCTATGGTATGCTTTTTCTAGAAAACAGGAAACATATAGAAATCAACTTCTATTCATTTTGGTGACAAACTGAAAAATGATGATAGTGGCAAACTTAAGAATTTTTGACATTTGAAGCTTACTCAGTCCTATCAATAGTGAATTTTGTCTCTGTTGGAGGCAAAAAATTGCATAATACTAAGCTATGATTCAGGAAACCTGAGCAACAGTCAACAAACAAAGTGAAAAACAGTATCAGAGGTCAACAAGCACATCCCTGTACTGATTGTGCCGCCAGTGACATGCTGGAACAGCCCTGCAGGCAGGCAGTCAGCCATTCAAGTGGATCAGCAAAGGGCACAAAGAGAGTCACTAGATCCCACAGAATTATGGTGTGGAAGAGCAGTGATCATTATCTGATCGGACTATAAACTAGCTACCACTGCTTAAACCCACAGAGTGATTTTTGGGATATTTGATTTTAAATTAAATGGTACTGGTTGGAGAGGCGAACATTGTTGTCTCTGTAGTGTATATAGGGTGTACATATTTGTGAATTCTTGGTAAGAAGCAATTTGTTTTGTCAGCTATTTCAGTGTAATGTGCACTACATATACAGAAACAGGAAAGGAATATGCACCCACTCACACACACACACACACACACACACAAGCACACAGAACTACAGTTATACACCCATCCCACACACATGCAATGATACAAAGAGCTTGTTATTATTTCTAGCTGAGTCCTTATATTGAATTCCTTCATGGCTACTTGTAGAGATTCTGTGAAGTCACTGACATAAATTCCACCCACCCTGAACTGTGGGATGGTCTCAATAAGCCCTGCTATGTGACCTCAGCCTGAGGATATCATTCCTCCTTTACAAACACTCAGAGTCTGCAGCAAGTGGAGATGATGCAGGCCTGTGCAACCACCTGACTCACAATATTTCTGTGTGGTGTATTATGTAGAGTATAACTTCCAGACCATGCAATGTCAGAGGTGAGGCAGTTTCTGTGGACTGAGGATGACATGACCTCTGACTGACACTACTTATCACTGTGACCTATTCTAAACATTTTTCCTTCATACCTAAGAAGAACGATTGCCATTAAAACAAAATGTTCTCGTAGTCATAGTCATAGTGCTTTAGCTTGGATGTGCTTGGGAGATTATCCCCCCTCCCTTTTTATCTTCTATTGAGGTCAGCTTGTTGTTTGGGATGCAGAAAACAATATTCACCTTGCCAAATGAAAACAAGGATAAACAATGCCTTGTATAACTGCAGTATTGATGAGCTTGCATAATGACGGGATAGAGTTGAGAGCAAAAGACACATTAACACTGTTGCCTGTATGCGTGTCCCCTGGGGTGTTTATGCAGAGTTAACATAAGCCAACATCTGGAGAGTAAGAACAATCTCTGGTTTTACTTTGGCTGTCTGATGTCAGCAAGGGAAAGTCAAAGCAAGACATTCACTATATCTGAGCAAAAATATTTACCCTGATAAGAAACTTACAGGGATGTGGACACTGATGTGTTATTCAAGATGATGAGAGATGGACCTTTGGAAGCATGGTAGACAGAGAGGAGAAAAGAGAGCCCTGAAGACAAAAGATAGAGAAATGTTCCTACCTCTGGTTTGGCAGGGTTGAACGCCACACTGAGCACTGTGTCTGACTGTTTCTGAAGTTTGTGAAGGTAGCTGCTGCTTCGGATGTCATACACATAGGCCTGAAATGAATGAGATGGACTGCATGAACAAAAGCAGGAGTGAACTGTACTACACAGTGATGTGCAGATGTGGGACATGATGACCCTGTATAATGAGTTAAATTGACCCACTTAGTGAGCTCATTATAGGTGTATATTACATACTCATACAAGAATACATACCCTGCAAAATGCAAAAACACAAACACATTCAGAGAAATGTTGCTTTAGGGATCGTTTCAACTTTGATGGAAACCCTTGGCTCATCCTGTTTAAGTTTTGCAATCATTCTGAGTTTGAGCTCCAGCACAGATGTAAAAGCCAAGCTCCATGCACGTGCAGTCAATTGCGTTTACAGCTATGCCATGTCTATTAGATTCTTTTTGGGGTCAATAATAGAGTATCGAGTCTGGACACGATAATAGCTTACTGTAAATATTCTCACACTGATTACAATTTTCTTGATGATCACCAGACTATGCCTATGTTCAGAGATTGGCTAGACAGTGAGACTTGGCATGTGATGATATCAGTAATCAGACACATAAAATCATGCAACATCTGTGCCAGAATCAGTTATCCCTACTGCTGAACTAAACCCAAATGAGTCTGGAGTTCAGGAACTAAGTCTGGATATCGAAACAATACCCAACATTTTCCCACTGATAAACAAACTCTGTCTGCATTAGAGGCTGACATCGAATGCTTAAGCTGATTCTTAGTTTCCTTGCTAACAACAAATGCTCTAAAGTTAGTAACATTTCCTGATTTCCCTGCTTGTAAAACTGCTTGTTACGGTAACATTAAACCCTGATTCCAAAAACCAGTGTTTCACTGCACATCTGGCTGAAAGCTTCAAATGTGATGTATCCAGCACCCAGCATCAGTGATGGCTGTAGGTTCAGAAATGTCCTCTGTTGCACCTGTAATTTTGCCCAAAAAGTGATGTGCGATGTGATTGTACATCAAGTTAAACACTTGGAGGGTGAAAACAAGATTTCCATGAAGTTTTCCTTTAAATGCGAAAATTTCTTTTTAAGCAGAATCCGCAAGTGTAAAAGCATCATCACATGGCGTAACACTTCCTGTATGCAGTAAATCCAGAAGGCATTGCAATAAAAAGTCTTGGGTATTGAAGCTCTTCACAAACTAATAGCACCATTGAGACTAATTGAAAGTCCACACGAACCCTTTCACATAGTTTACTGTTATTTTCTGATTTGAGGCAGTAAAAGCCTTAACTCTTAAAAACTCTCAGCACTGATTGCATAAAAAAGCAAAAGACCATTTGCATACTTAAATCAACACTGAAATCTGTAATAATAGAAAATGTAAACGTGTCATCAGCTTGTTAGCACAGTTTTTTTTTTTTTTAATTTAGATAAAATCTGTGAGTTTTAAGTCTCATTTGTTTGCCTCACTGCCATGATCACAGATAAAAATAGCTGTGGGGATGTTTGTTACCAGACGGCAACACGTCAGATTCCTGCAGCTGTTTTATATTATGTTTCTCTGAAAAACGCTTTGTCAAAAAGTCCATGGGTAGAGTGTCTCCTGTCTGAGGCATATGACGTGTCTAGTGCCTAGCAGGGCATTAGATACTTGGAAGGAAAAGTTTCTGGTATGTAAAAATATAACAGAGATGCCCAGATCTATCAGTTCACAGTATATCAACAGTAACTGAAGCAGAGAGCCTGAGGTATGAAAAGTGAGACAGCAGGCATACATCCTGACACTGCCATCCTGATGATGAGAGGGAAGGTGAGATGATAAGTGGGAAGGTCAAAGCAAAGGAAAACAACACATATCTCAACTAAACATACAACAGGTTAAAAACTGACCACAAAGGAAGCACACATTCAGTTTGGACTGTTTTTGGCCTTATGTTTTTTTGGAAAATGTGTAACATGATCTAGGGAGTCTTTTTCGAGTATCCATGTTTTTTTTTTTTTCTCCATGATTGCTTTTTGATATATTAAGACAAGTACAAATGTGTCTGGCTCATAGAAGTCTCTGGGCAGCTACAAATAAATACGGGGTAGCTCACTACACTACACTCTCCCGATTTCTGCGAAACGTTGGAAATGTCCGATGTCGACAGAGATGCTCTCAAATGTCCACGATGTGCAGTCCCCATAATTAATAACAAGCACATACGGCAGAAGAGAAGAGAGATGGTTAAGGAAAAGGGAGGCAGTCCTCTGAAAATGTCTTGAAACGAGTAAAAGGCACTGTCTGGAAAAGCAATTAAACAGTTCTGCTTCAACATGAATGCTGAATTTGACCTCTATGGAAAAAGGCTCAACTCCAAATAAAAATCTCTGAGTCAAGCACAAACAAGCCTCACCTAAAATGGAGATGAAACTGATAAAGATATGTTGCTGTCTTTACCATTTACAAGATCAAATATGATCTAAAGGTTATCAAACAAAAATAAGGTAACTTATTGTCGTCAGTCATTCGTCAGAATACTTTACTGCTTCTGTGAATTTCTGCTCCAATTTAACACACATGGCAGCAGATAGACTCATCTGCCCCTTCATCTTATGGTATCGTAGACATCATTTCACCGTGATACTTTTGTGAAAACATCTCCATTCCCTGATATTGTGTGGCTGTATTAATGGCAGATTTATCAAAGACTTGACAAGAACTTGCCTCTAATATAGAGTGACACATAGTCATGATCATATTCATTTGTTACAGATTTTAAAATGGCATCCCCATCTTTGTGAATAATACACACTGTTTGTGCTGTGGGTGGATTTGATGGACAGACTCTTAAACTGCTTTGCCATCCTATTCAGTTGTATATAAATAACAATGTATTATCATAATAATCTATCATATGGTGCTTACACAAAACCTGACCACCTGAGATAGTATGGCTAGAAAGGCAGAATGAAAGGGAGAATGAACATAAACTCTATAAAGATAAACATATCACAACTTACACAGTTATCCTCAGAGCCTGAGGCAATGAACTGGCCGCACGGCGAGATGGCAGAGGAGCATGGATGGCAGCGATTTAGATGGTTCTCATAACGTCGCACACACCTGAGGAAGTGACACACACAGGTTAATAAACTCACACCGACCTGGTGTTGAACTGGTTCCACAATCTGGTGAAACCAAATTTTGGTTTATTTTAGTAATTTATTTCAGTATTGTGTTCTTTTTTGTTTTTTTTATAACTTAAATTTCACTCAGAGCTCTGACTGTGAAATAGAGAGGGTCAAGTGAAATGAGAAGTCAGATATTCTACCCAGACTTTGCACTGTACGAAGATCTGAACCAGCTGAAGACAAGGAGTTGAGCATGACTCAAGTAAAACACAGGAAAAGAGAAGGTAGTGGATGACGAATGGCCCCCACGTGCAACTTCTGCGCTGTTTCATTTGGTTTGCAACAGCATGTAATGTCTTTACAATGCCACTAACAGCTAGTTGAGCTAGGGTTTCTATATGGGCTGGCACATTGGCTCTGGTGAGAGCTTGTCATTCACATTCACATGCTAATGTCATTAAGCCGAGGCAAAAGTAGGTCATTTTCACTGGTGAATGTGAAGAAATTTGATACACCCAGCCTGAGTGAGTTCTTTAAATATACACAGGGTGGACACATGGGAACACATTCATTTAATTGCTAAGCAATAAACACAATCTTACAATGTTGAACTGTTATTAAGACTGAGTCAACATTTTTTGTGGTGCAGTATTCAGTGGGACTTTGCTGTACTGTATCTACCCATGCAGCCCTCAAAGTAAATTTGGGCATGACCGGCAGCTAATGTGGCCACTAAAATGGTAAAACAAGATTTGGTCAATACCTAGCATGAGAAATACTTCATTAGTACAAATTCAATGCTTCGAGTAATCATTTCAAATTAAAACCCTTCTGGTGTTTTAGTGGAAAAAAAACATTTATTTCTTAGCAGGGCTTTTCTAACTGCACTGATGTGCTGCTTAAGTGGATTGTCTCATCACCAGCTGCTGGTGTTATTCAGATCTGCCAGTAAAATTAACTTTGCAGTTACCAATTGTTTCTCTCCTTTTCCTCCCTCTTTTCTTCTCTCCCTGCTTGGTGTGTTTCACATTTAGCTGTTCTTCTCCCTCCTTTAAGAATAATGGTCCATGTAATGTAAGCAGTTTATTTGCTGTAATAGAGGCAAGGCCCTGTGAATTGGGTGAACTACTCACTTTGCTTGCAGTTCAGTCCAGCCACATACCATGTTTACACCTGGTCATGTTTAAAACGTAACGACAAATGTACTAACTTGGAAACACTGCAGGCTTACCCCTTGATGTAAACAGCTGGCCTTAAATCATTTTGGATGCTACTTGGTGACCGGTAGTAGAAATGTGTTCATTCTGTCAGTCACTCATAGACATTTGTGACTACAAGACACATAAGACTGTGGAGCAGATGGATTTGCGCTAAGCCATATTGTATATTTGTATATATATATGTAAATATTTCATTGTGTAAATGCTTCTAAATATGTGTCAGTTAGATTGAATTATAAGTATAACAAATAGTATTATATTATCTCCAGTGTGAGCTACTACGACAGAAATAGAAACAAATCTGACCTCTGATCACTTGGATGCATAACAAGATGGATGAGACATATCTGTTTCTAAATCCCAATCAGTAAATCCAGAGGGTCTGCAGCAGAGCTGACACAACCTGTCACTACCACACTGACAAGAAGCAGTTTAAAAAGTTTGAGTAAACACTCATCTGGTTTTCTAGGTCAGAAAGTGGATCTAATGTTTTGACTGAAGGAGCGGAGATGCTGGGCTGAATCCCACACACATTCTTCGCTTTTTGTGAGTGATGACTATTCGGCATTTGCTTGATGACTAACACAGGCTGTAACAGAGGGTCTGATCCTCTTGAGTGGGATCCTATGTGGTTCCTGAATGCACCTGGGTATTCACTATCAGTCATCAAGGAAATCAGCAGGCTAATCATGGGTCATTATTTGCAGCCAATATATTTCACCAAATTTACCTGTGTCAGTGCAAATCAGGTATGAGCTTGCTTTTTTATTGTATTCTTTGATATTATTTAATATAAATACATTTAGTCACAGAATGCATTGCTCAGCATGAAATTATCACATGATGGAAATTCCAAGAGATTTAAGGGGGATACATCAACAGGCTAAAGAGAAACAGATCACCATCTGTTCTCTCTAGCTTTACAGTCCGTATCTGAGTGGATCTGATTTTTAACCATGCAAAGGGCTGGTGTATAGATCTCTATACTGCAAACTTTTCTACAATTGCACTTTGGCACCTGGAATTGTAAAGGGTAAGTGAAGTGTGGGGGGGTTGAAAAATAAACTGTAACCAATCCAGTGGTTTACATAGTGAATGAAAGTTTCTTTAAGTGTGGAAAACTTTCAAAAACCATTACCATCATTCAATCTTTGATGGATTCACATGGGTATCATGCATGTTTATGCTTCTGTCTGAAGAGGAAAGAGCAAAAGTGCTGAGGATTCTCTGGTGACAAAGCAAAATAAAATTAAGATTGAGTTTCAGAAGTTTCCACTCAGTGAAATGTACATTTCCCATTGTGGTTTTTCTGGAAGCTCTCTAGTTTGATCAGAGGCAAAATACAGTATTAACCCCAATTTAGTCTGAACTTAGGCAAGTTTTAGTTGTGTACAAAGAATTTCATCTGGTCATAAAGTCAATGAGAATATCAAATGAATATTACTGCCTGTTTAATCGGTCAGGTTTTAACCATCTGACCATCCTGAGGGATTTACTGACAATGATCATTTGCTTTTGCCATTCAAAAAGCTTTGTTTTTACATTCACAGAGATTTTTTTTTCTGTAACCTCTGCCATCAGTCCGACAAAATGAGTCAAAGAAATATCAGCATATCAAAAGATATGTGATGGAAACATATGTTTCCAGGGTCATGCTCCAGTCACTCCTGCATATTCAGATATTGCTGTAGATGCGTAGATTAAAAAAAAAAAATCCATTCAATGCCACGAATGAATTTGTTTTTCGCCACTGATGAAACTTTCTTCACGCTCTTGTTGCCAAGTTCTGAGCAATGAATATATGAAAATGTTCCACCTCGAGGAAATAGCTTCACGGACTGAAATAATTTCATTATGATGAGGAACACTTTATGTAAGTTTTACCAATAACACACATTGTTCCAAGAATTTTTATATTGCCTCTATCATCATGAAGAGAAAACTGGGAACTGTATTAATTGCCTCCATTAGCTTCAGGCCTCGTATTAAAAGAATAATAAGTTTTGGTACTAAGACACACAAGGTTTATCAAAGAGGCAAGTAAAATCAAAAAGGCTGAGAAAATGAAAAATATCCTCCAATGTAATATTTTCATACATCCATATGTTTCACCTCAGAGGAACAGCATCTGCTGAGGAAGCTTGATGAAGGCTCTCAGAAACAGAAGTTGACCTGGAAACCAGGCACAAATATTTATCAGATAGCAATAAGGTTTTGATGGAGTCTTGGATGAGGAGTTAAACATGGAAGCAATCACAGACATGAAAGAATGAAATACTCAATAAAGCCTTCTACCAGGCCAAAAAGAACATTCTGAAATCCAGGAGAGCCTCCTCGAATTATCCGCCTTATAAGGATATCTGCAGCTGAGGGCCAATGCAAAATATCCTCAGCTACGCACTTTGGAAATTGAACAACTGCTGATTTACTCATCAACTTAGGAATGTTTTTCTGAGAAAAAAGTGTTAGTAATTAAAGGGTAATTTCTGAATTCCCTGGCATAGTGGAGGAATAGAAAATAATAATGTGTTTTTCCTAAATGTGCTTGAACATATATTGTTGCTGGATAATTCGATTTGATATAGTAACCCTTCAGCCAGACCAAGGACTGAGTAGAGTTTTTTTAGTGATGTGATGGCACAAAATTAATATGGAATTATTAGTTATTATTATTGGCAGTTAACAGAACCATGGGCGTTACTCATCATATTTAACATAATAGGTTTGTCTTTATGTCAGGAACATAAAGTACACACATATTACAGAAAAACAACAATCTGTCAATCTGTTATAGAGGTTGCATTCAGGCGTTACCATACCTGACTCTGAGTTTCAAGCAGAATACTCTTATGTAATAATGAGGAAATAGTTCCACAATTGTGTGTCAGTCATTTCAAATGAATGTCCGTAATGTCATAATCAAGATAAATGTATTAGGTAGCAATGCTTTTTTGCTATGGTTAACCGCCCTTACAGTACTGTAATGCCAGAAAGGAGTTTTTAGTCAGATTTTCCTTTAGTAAACAGGAAATTTCAGACACTGCTGACCCAGCACACCTTTCTTGCCTTCATATTTCACAAATGCACACTAATGACAACTGCAGCAGAATAGACAAAATCAACACCAACCTAAGTGTACGGAGATCCCATATCTTCACACCATCTGTGACTGCACTGGTGAGGAAGAGGTTGTATGACTCTGGTGCCTGAGTGCTGAACATGGAGCCCTGTGAAGTATACAGAGGAAAACATAAATGCCTAGTCAGCAGATTCTTTGCTGAAATGGGTTGTAAATCAGCTTGTCTTATCGTCCAGTGCTGGACTATTCTGTTGCTGTGTATCTTGCATTGACAAATAGTGTTCATATTATTTATCTGTTAAAGACAAAGCAAACACATCGGACAGGAAATAAAACTGGGCTCGTTAATTTGCTTTCACATGTCATCTCTACATCTTTTATCATTTATGAACCACACTAAGATTGACACTAGCTGTAAATATATAAAGTTCACACTACACATTGCACCAGGTTACCAAAAGATACAAATCAAGAGTGTGTGTGTGAGAGTGAGAGAGTGAGAGAGCAGCGGTGGGGGTGTTTTTTGTTTAGATTTCCATTAAGAGTGTGAGAATGGGAGTCTGAGAGGGCATTTCCAGTTCCATTTTCCATGAAGTCCTCTGCTCTGATGAGTTCCAGGTGAATTTTGCAGAAGGGGTGATGGAAATTTAAAGTGGGAAAAGCTGCTTCACATGCTGAAGTTCCTGATGTTTGCTACACCTCGGGACAAGAAAGCAAGAGTGGAGAGAAGAGTGATGTTATGTGTGCAGCCTCCAAGCAGGGGCAATCCCTTTGATCCGGAGGTATTAACCCTACAGAACCCAAGAGCCCTCAGGCACCCAGGCGAAGGACCGCACATTGACGCAACAGCCAGTCTGTAACAACACTCCGAGGCTTTCCACTATGTATGGAACACAATAGCTGGCGTGACAAAGAACAGGCACTTCTGGGCAGAAGGAGTGTTGTCAGCTGTGTGCCAGAGTGCATCGCAGTTGAATGAGTTAATGCATTTAATCCATGCTACTAGCTGCAGTGTGTCCAGATAATCCAGACTGTCCTGAGTGTCAACTATGCACAGGTCAATAAGGAGAAGTGACTGAAGTTAAAACCTCAAGGTCACCAGGTACAAGCCCGTGTCTCGCATAAATACACCGTTCCAATAGGTTATATAAGCATCTTCATTTTAATGATCAAAATGAATGGTTTTGTTGTGATAAATTCATGTGACTATATATGGAGAGAACCCCAGACCTTCAATTCAGTGTAACGTGATAGCTATAAAGAAAAGTAAATAATATGCAGAACCCCAGACTTGAATGCATGGATTTATTACTGATATTATAGTTTCATTTTGAGTGATGCAGTATTACATTCCTCATAACACTATAATGGACGTGGATACAGGCCCAAGCTGTCTACTTGTTAGACACCAGCAAATTGGGCCCATATTGGTCCAAGACAGTGATGTGGGAGTAAGGCCACATAAACCCTAACTGCATCATGGAACAGTTTTCATCCAGCATTGAATCTCCTCCTGCCATCTCCTATGGCAGTCTTAATCCTGATGCACCGGGGATTTACATTCAAACACTCAGTAAGATGAATGATACCGATGATGGCATGTCCTGTCTGTCTGTCATGGAAACATTTGGGTAACCAAGACATTTTTTTTAACCATGACCTTTTAAATTCACACTGCAAACTAACACTTTATTCCCTCAAAGAGGATCTGTGCCTTATGTAACTTGCACAACATAGATGTCTTATGTAACTCTGCAACATCTGCCAAATACTAGACCCTCCTAGAGTAAGATGGAAGATGGGGCTCACACTACCAACTGATGCCAAGTCAAGCAAATTCTTCTCTGTGTGGGTTAAGACTATACGTCACACAGTCTATGGAGAGATAAGAGGTCTTCGCCTTGATCCTTCCAAAAGGTCAGAAGTTATCGCAAGTTTTCATCCAAACTGCAGCAGTCTGAAACTTATTTGACAAATACTCAAGAGCGTAAGAAAGTTGTATTCGTGACTTTTTAATGACAATAAATGTTTGTTGTTCCATAATTGGAATGAAGTGCTATTTTCAGGATGTTAGCACTGCTTACATGTACCAGTCAGAGTCACATAAGAAGTAAAAATCAAGTTTTCCTGTTTTTCTAATTTGTTGACAATTTCTTATCTCTAAAGAATCTGTGCATGGAGACCAAATACAGAATGCATTTGTTATCATCTTATAAAGATATTAAATCTTAATAGAATGAATATGGTAAAGAGAATGTAGTGATGATTGATAACATAATTCTACGACCTACAGTCATAGGAACATTTAATGGCCTCACCTTGTTCTGTGTAATGCAGTGGATGGCTCTGCTCTGGGCATCAGGCAGCTTTGAGGCAACTACACTCCTGTTCATGTCAAATACTTGAATGGATCGATCTGAACCACACAGCAAAACAATGTCTGACACGGCTGTCAAGAAAAGTAACGGCAACTATTATTTCGAAACAACAGGCCTGCTGTTAATGAGTTGCAATGGATGTTCAAGCGTTCAAAATGACTCTCCTGAGATAGCTGACACTGGGGGCCAGCACTGCAAAGTAAGATACAACATATTTGATCAATAACTAATGTAGGCTTTCCCTTCATCAGGGGCCAACAATAGAAGCTGGTGCTGAGCTGGTTGCATGGCCGAATAAATTATTTTAATTTTATTGTGTCATTAGAAAACGTACACATAACTCGCAGACAGCTTCAATCATTCCATGCTGTGATGCAATACTGTGTCGTTTTTAAATGTCAGTAGTTGTCAGCGAGTTTTACAGCTTATGCAGAGTTTTTTTTTCTTCTAGTCAGTTTTTTAAACTCTACTCTACAACAGACAGTCAGTTAACACACAACAATGAAATATTATATATGTATAATTAGAAGGAGTAGAGTAATTTATATTTATTCATAAATGCATGTGTATGTGTTTGTCTTTGTGAACTTAGAAAAGAAATAATTTCTTTTGTGTGTCATAGAGTTCTCAGTTAGATTTTTAACGATGGACAATTTGGCCCAGTTCTTTTCATTGTAATCACTGTGTAGCTATTTTCTATTTGGCCTGCGCATAGAGGTGCAAAATAATTTCCGACAGGATCTAACTCATCCAAATGCAGCTCAGTTCAGTGGATTTATTGGAAAGTAAATATGCTGTAAACCTTAACAAGGGGTTAGAATGCAGACATTCCTGAAAAATTAAAGACACCTAAATGAGTTACAGGTAAAATCAGGAGCCCTGTGGCGAAAGCCGAAGACTTTATGAAGCACAGACTGATTGCTGTGGTTGACATGGAACTGGTCCAACCAGATGCTCCAAGTAAATCCAGTGAAGGCATGGGCTTACTTTGCCCTCCTCAGCATCGGTGCAGTCTAGACAATAACACTTCCTGTTTCATGAACAATAACAACAAGCAAAAAGGATACAGGAGAAGAAGTCGTTGACTGCAGACAAGGCTGTGATGTCGGTCGCTGATGATGTCGTAAGGCCACTTGCCAATTTGATGAAACTCCGCTGCTGATACCTAAGATGTAAAAGAAATTGCATTGTGTTTTAAACCAGTGAAGGTAACTTCATGATTTAATCCCTCCAACACATCATTGTTGCTCTCTGTCTGAACTATACAGCTGAGAGAAATAATTCAGTAAGAGGAAATACCCTTTACAATGGATTTATGATTTTGTTTTTACTGACTGGTGACAGTTGAAGTAATTCCCATCCAAGAGATGCATCACATGAATTACTACTGAAGGAGAAAAACATGAACAAGCAACATGCACTGCTAAAAAAAGGTACAGGGGCCATTTATTGTCATTGTTCTGGCCTCAGTTATAAACTGTGACAGTTTACAGTACGCAGTACGCAGTTGAGGTGGTAATGAGTGTCAGCAGTGACTGTGGTAGCAGCTAAATAAAGCCAGAACCCCATCACCATTAAATCGTCATTAAAGCCAGCTTCCTTAATAGATTACATAAAACAGACTAATCCTTTGATCCTTCTATAATTCCCTTTTTACCTGCATTGTAGTTTTCCCACTGGATGGTTTAAAGACTTGAAAGTATACACTTTAAACATCTATCCTGCGACCTCTATGCAAGAAAAGCTAAGAAATATTAGAATACAACAATGCAGTACCTTGAATAGTACACTGATATCCTTTACTTCTTTTGCTCAGTATTTCTACAGCCAAGGAGCTCATTTGAGATCATAAAGTATAATGGGGCTAGTAATATGTTAATACCATAATGTATAATTCAGGGCCTTGCTAGAAAAGGACCATCTTAAACTCTCCAAAACCATGGCATTTTTACTATTACTGTGTTAGACCCACAGCTGAGGTCTAATCTAATATAACAAAAACAATTACTTTCTGCTTTACAGTATGTGTTAAAAGTGTTCAGGATACATAGTCAATCACTTTATACCTCTTGATGCTGTCACGTGTGGTGTCCACATTAAACAGGTACAAGTACAGCGAGGGCCCAGATGCAAAAAGCAGAAATTTGTCAAGGTAGTAAAACTGAGCACCTCTTATGGGTTTGGAGAACAAACTGTCATCCTGCAAGAGAAAAGAAGACAAACAATAATAAAACTCTCTTTGATTATTACTGCTATTATTATTATTTAGAGATACATGATGTAGGAAAATATACTATTGAAGTTAATTAGTTATTTCAATGCAGCCAACCAATAATAACTGAGATTTATTGTAATAACTGAGATTATAATTAATGCAAGCCCAAACCCTAACAAAGAAAACAACTTCAAAAAAGTATGATCCTGTATAGTTTTGTTTACAATGAACTCCATGTTGCAGAAAATGATAAAAAGTAAAGTCACAGCTGCATTCCAAAAGTATCAAAAAGCTGTAAAAATAAAAAATGTCAATCTGCACTCAAATGCAGAGCAATAAATTTGTGGGTAAAAATGGCAGACCATTAAATCATGAATGTTTGTTCAAGTCAGATATTACTGACCCAATTTCGCAACCAACAACTCCTCATTTTTGTCTACCCACAGTTGATAGAGGAGTTTTTCATACCATGTGGAAAATGGAAAAGAAAATCTGTTACAAAAAAGGAGGGAGTTAACTCAGGAAGAGCTATCCTCATAAGAAACACAGTATGTGGCTTTCCTTAACCCAAAAGGGGCATAGTTAGAGTCTGTCAAGGTAGAAGAAGCAAACAGATGGGCTGTTCTGTCAGATGTTTTACTCTGACCTGGTTTAGAGTTGTGGCACAACTACCTCATACCTAAAAACTTCCAGTGCCGAGAAATCGCGAGGAGAACTATATACTCATGTTATTTCTTGATTATTTCATGTAGACAGTAACTGTGTAAAGCTACTTGTAAATCTGGCACACCCCGGCAGAGCTCTTGTCCCCGAGAAGACCTGCACTTGTTGCCAGATTGTTTCACAAGAACACCAAGCAGTCAAAGGCTACAGGCCCAGCCAAGTTCAAATCGATCTCAATGAGTGGAGCAGAGCTGGGATGGTTAGCATCAACAGAGGGGACACCCAAGATTTTGATGACTGACCTTTGTTTTATCTTGGAATGGGAAAGCAGTCACACTTCTGACTGTCCTGTTAGATATGATGCCTAGTGAAGTAAGGAAGGCCTGTGTGTGATCAGAGTTTTGGATGCTCTGAGTCCAGCAGATGCTTTGAATGACAACGGTGCTGTCTCTGAGCCATGAAATACACCATTCATCAACTCAATTAATTTGGCTTTCTCTTTTTAATTCCATGTGGCTATTCCATTAGAAAAGGAAAAAATGAATTTAACAAGCTTTATATCAAAATGTCAAAGACGCATGCAGACAAAAATAAAGATACATCAATAATAAAAGATTATCATGACTGAGTCTCTAATGTGTTACAGACAAAGCAAATTGGACCATATCTATCATAGCATCTCTTACCTGCATTGTACCACTACTCTTTACATCACAACTGATACACAACAGCGTGCAACTTTATTACAGAATGCAAAGGACATTATACTTTGAATACATCTTACTAAGACAACAAATGGGAACATGAAGGAAAACATTGTGGATACAGTAGCAACCACTGTTTTACTGTCATTCAAGTGTGGTATCATAGCCTCATTTGCAACGCTGCAATTACAGACATAATTCTTCAAGTAATCACAGCCGTCCTAAGACAGAAGTGAGAGTGAAAAATGTGTACAGCATGTGTCTGTAGTTGTTTGGTTTTACTTGTGAACCAATTTCAGTTTTTAGACCTTCAGAGGGAGGACATTTTTGCAATATGAGGTCACTCTGGCTGGTCCTCATTTGGCTGTTTTTTTATGGTTAGGGCTTGGGCTTAGAATAATGACTGAATGAAGGTTTGATTAAGGCTTAAGGTAGGGCATGTAGTGGTGATGGTTAACATGAGGGTGACAGAGACTAAACGTAACTTGTAAAAAAGAACACGCAAGTACAAGGGTGAGTCAGTGAATGCATGGCACATTTACCATGATAATGGCAGGCTCTGTGCTGTCATGGGTCCACACTCGTAGTGTCTGGTCTTCTGAGGCACTCAACCACCACTGTCTGTTAAGGTTCCAGCTAACACTCCTCACTGGCTTGTTGTGCCCTGTGTGCAGAGGACAGATAAAGTGTGTGACTGCAACATTTACTTTTATGGCAAATAGAAGAGAAGAGGCTCACAGTGACCCACTGGTCACCTCAACATCTGTCCTCTTATCTTTGCTGCCCCCTTGTGGAGTCTGTGTCTCCACTGTACTTGATGCCTCAAGTGGCAAACAGATGCTTGATGTGGTGGTGAAAGAGAGACCATTCAAACGCATGGCTGACAAAAACACTGTGGGTACTCAGTGCATATACTGTCTAACCAGATATATTTAAAGGTATGGATACTCATATTCGCCCCATGCACCTGTGTACACAGCTGGATTGCCAGTAAGGGAGGACTTGTACAATAGCACTGAGCTGTCGCCAAGACCACACAGGATTTGTTTTCCGTCACCTGGGAGAGACAAGGACACAGACTTGATTTATAAGGACATTCTGGTCAACAGTTGATTCTTTTTTTCTTTTGTTAACCAAAAAATAGAAAAGCATGTCTTAAACAATACAGGAAGAGAAGCAATTTGTGTTGAACCAAACAATTAATCCTTATGTATATAAAAAATGTATATGATCATATATAATTCATTGACAATTATTTGGTCAGTGTGGAGCAGCAATATTGTCTCACCTGAATACTGAAGGCAGTTAACTGGTTTGTTAGCAATGCTGAGGTTAACATGTGGAACAGTAGGTGCTGCACCGTCTGCTGGATAATCTCTGATCAGCAAACCTCTAAATGATAAAAAAAAAAAAACTTCAGTACTTGTATACAAAAATAACACATTAAATTTTAAATTTTAAATGATGGGACAGCTTACTTAGTTTTGTTAGCCTTGTTAGAGGAGGGATTCTTCTGAATATTTGTTTTAGGTGAAAACATCATCATTCTGAAAGGCAAAACAAAAATCTTCCTGTGATGGCTCATGTATCAGATCATTGTATTCATAAAGCCTATTTTCATACTGGAGAGTGATATGTTGTTTGCCAGGTAAGCCTGGAGACTGCCAGAGGATAAGTCCTGTTGCTGCCATAGCTGTAAGTTGGTGACTGGTGAAAGCAGTAAAGTAGCGGATTTTTGTCATGTTGAAAACTTGAACATTTCCGTGTGCAAACTGGCAGCGAGGGAGATGCCCAATCAGATCCATTGATGAGAAACTCTCTGATGTTGAAATCTAAATTCTAAGGACTCTTCTTGGACTGTCAGAACATCCCCACCTGGGTAAAGATCACCTGCTCTGATTGTCCTGCAGCCTGCACTGATGTCACCTGGATGAGTATAAAAATAACTAAAACAGGACATGATCTATGGTGAAGATCAATTTGTGTGTATGATCTATCCTGAGTGTTTTACAGCACAATGTAATATGGGCTCTGAGTGCAAAGTTTGCACCATTCAAGTAGTCACTTTAAGAAAATAAAGAACTACAAGGAAAAGGAAAAACAGAGATCAATTCCTCCACTCACTTGGATTTACTTTACTGTTGCTCTTGACCCACACCCAATTTTGGACAATTCAATAAAGTCTAATTTGATTTTCTATTAGGGAAAACAAGTTACTCCATTAACCTACCGTGGGGCACTGGTGTATCCAGATGATTTTACTTTTGAGTGGAAAACCAGAGGCTGCTCCTTTGTTCCTCCTTTGTGACAATTTAGACAAAGACAAACGAACACAAATTGCACAAGTATAAATGACATGCATGGAAACACAGATATACGATACTTAAAAGAAAGAGAGTCCCATTTACAAATCGACAGTCATAAGAAAGTAGTTTTACAATATGGGTCAAATATGAAAGTAAAGGTTTGTGCTTTTTTTCCCCACTAGGATAGAACTACTCATTATACTGTAGTGAACCTTCATGAATTATACTATGAAAGGAAGATACAATATTATTGGGTGACCACAGTGCTGTGAGGATTTCATGCATCAGCCACAAACTGTAGGATGGTTCATTCTGCTCGCTGTCAGTGCCTTTACTATATTACAATGAGCTCAGTTTTTCCACAATCATTAAAATGTGTGAGGCTTTCCAAAAGCCCCCTCTGTCAAATACAAGCGGCAATTTAGGACTTAAGTTGCATCAGGAAAAATATATTGATTTGGCTTACAGCTCATATATTAACACTAGTTTATTACATGTAAGCTGTAAAAATGTAATGAATAACATTACACTAATTTGTCGATGGACAGACTAACAAAACTACAAGTAAACCTGGACAATTTAACTGTGAGAATGTCAGAGTGGCTGATGACATTTGAACTTCAGCACATGCCTGGCTCCAACCCTCCCAACACAATAATGTGTGAATGTCTCATCTAGGAACACTTTTCATCTTTGAGGAGTAGTGCAGTGATGTTAATTGGCCTTCAATGATATGTTGCCTTTAATGATGGTTTATATAATTAGGGATATTTTCCTGTAAAATACACTTGAAATCCATGACTCTGTTCACTTTTCTTATAGGTAAATGTTATTAATGTAATTCAATTATTTGCTTCCTTATTTCAATGTTTTTTCCATGAAGACACTTGAACTGCACCAGGTGTGTACAAATCTACAAGGTGTTACAAAACTGGCATTTAACTTGGGTCAAACTAGTAGTATATGGTACCGATCAGCAAAGACAGTACCACAGGACATGACAAAATGTGGCACTGATTTTTAAACTTGAGATCAAAAGGTTTTGTGCCACTTAGGTTTTCTCAGGGGTTTGTATCAAACAAGTATGTTCCCTTATGTTTGCAAAATGTGAAATAAAAATGAAATTTCAATAATATTTTAATTAGCTGTTCATCGCCTGTGCCACTGGTCACTCCCATGTGGCACCTTCTTTCGCTCCTTCATTGGTTGGAGCAATGAAAGCCAGAACAGATTATATGCAATACACTGAGCATCTCAGGCCAGAAATCTAATTACCTGGCAACACAATCACTTGGCATTCCTCAACAGCCCTATTGACCCCCTGCTGACATATAATGGTCATTTACTTTAATGGGGCTGTTAAAATCTCATAATTTACGCTGACTTTACACTAGACGCTTTTTGAAGCAAAGTGAGAGTTTTAGACAAATTTCCAAGTCAAGCCATATCTGCGTAAAATCGTTTGCTGAGTGCTCCATTTACAGCTCTCATTATGTAAAACTGTCTTAGCCATTTTCCACGGCAAATAAAGTTTCATAATACTGAAATTCTTCAAACTAGCTCACTACATTAGGATGTGAAAGGGGTACAAATGGTGTTGTTGACAGTAAGGACATATGTCCTGCTGTGTTGGGGACAAAAAAAAAAAAGAGGTTATTTGGCTGTCTGGGACCACGGCCGTTGGAGGATGTTCATGACAATGTTATAGAACAGTATGTGATTTTAAGAGGTGAAAATTATTGTATTAGAAGGGATGAGGCTCACAGGTTAATGCCACAACAAACTACTAACTCTGTCAGAAAATGGGAGATGGCAAAAGTCAGACCTCCCTCTGAGCTGATGGAATGTGGCCTAAGAAAAAGACTAAATAATTCAAGCTTCTAAAAATACAGGGGTATAAACCATAGCAGGTACAGCACATGACTCTATGGTATTATTTTGACTGCAACCAGAGTCTGTGGTATGAGCTACTGCCTTACTGAGCTGTGAAAAGTGGGGCACACAGGAGTAAAAAGGAGCAAGAGTAGAAGTAAAAGGACATGGCACCTGAAGACTGACAACAATTACAAACCTGAAACCAAACTAGAAGTACTATACAATAAAATACTCTGTACTATAGTTGCTATAAAACAATGGAACAATAGCAGGAAACTTTTTTCTTTTTCATTCCAACTGGACTGATCAAACTTGACCCAAAGTGAGCCCTGAACATGCAGTCAGGGCCATTCAGAGCTGATTGCTCCTTTAGTAGTCTATGATGCCAAAAGAACATAATCCAGGCAACAGGACTTGAGCATTACACTTGAGACAGGTGACATCATACAAAAAGTAGTAGCACCTCATTATCACCAAATTGAAAAGCCAACAGTCCTGTTTCACTTTATGATCATGTTACATGGGACATGACAAAAGCTATCTGATCTGCACTCACAGTTCATTAAAAGACAACAACAAAAAAAACACTTTCAGACTTATGAAAGACTTGTAACGGAAGAAATGTTTCCTTCCAGGAGTCTCAAAGGTTTATGGTGTAATTTGTATACAACTCTGCATATACCCGTTCAATGCAGAGGTGCATGACCGCAGCATGGTGGGTAACACTGTGAATGTTTGTGGTTTTTTGGTCGACATTGTAGCCACGCAGCATCTAGACTGCTGTGAATATCTCCTACATAGTCAGACACTGGCAGCTCTCTTCACTCCAGCTGTGGGGGAGTTGGCTAATACTGGCTTTGTCAGCACTAAGAGTAACACGTAAACCTCAGTATACTGTAGATTTCCAGTGAAAGTGTTGTAAGCAGGCAGATCCTAATGCCTCACTAAAGGCCCACAAATGGGCTCATTTTACCTTGGAATCTGCTCCCACAAGAATCATCCATGCAGCAAACTGGGCTAATTATTAAGTATTTATCACTCTAAATGTTTTGTACTCTGACTTCTGCAGAATTTCAGGTTTCTGCCTATGTGGCAAATCAAAACGGAGGGGAATCTAATTATGAAAGCCACATCAACAACCCCTATGCGAAAGGATGGAATGTTTTCCATCCACTATATTTACAGATAATGAGGAGGTTCTCAGCAGCTCGTGTGATACCCAAAGAGGCTTTATATAAACCTACAATGAATACAATTTAAAAGAATTGTCTGAGGCCAAACAAAACAGACAGTGAGCCAGTCCTGGAGTGAACTATAAAATCGGTCATACTTTTAAAACCCAGAGCCATCAAACAGCAGTAGCTCCCTTTTTATTTTATGTGCATGAGCACAAGTGAGAGGTGAGTGAGTGCTGAGACGACAATTGGGATTCTGACCTTTCTTTTTGGGATGACTGGGTTCCTTCTTCTTCTTCTTCAACTCGGCATTCAGAGGAGATTCGTGCAGCAGAGGAGAGCTGCAAACAAGGGAGGGGTGAAGTGGGGGGAAAGTTACTGGAAATGAAGGAGCTTCGCATTTTCCACCGTTATGGATTTTTAGTCCCTCTTCTTCTCAGTACCATGATATTGTTGACTCATGAAAAACCAGATGGCAAGAGTGGCTATAATAGGCCAAGTTAATATGGAAATGTCAGAGTCAGGACTCATCGGCAGGAGGCCAACTGGAAAACAGGCCACACTCATGTGTCTTATTGCTGGCGAGGTCAGGTGACCACTGTATGAGGGAAGGTAACAAAAGTCTATAAATGCATTGTTTCTGAAAAATTTAACAGGCTGACATGATTATGCTTTGGCTCATAAATTACACATCTGTTAAATCACACATAATGTTGATGAAATTATTACTATTTATTGCTGTGGTTGGATTTTTGCTAAATAATCACTTACGAAGGTACAGCTAATACCTGAATGAATGTCATTCCTTCCCTGAGGGACAGTTTCAATTTTCTGGCATTAATATAGTGTTCTTATTGTGAGAGAAATGTGAGCGGTTTTCTGGATAAAGGAGCACATGCAGTAAGGGCAATTTTATTTAAACTAATGCAGATTTATAGTTTAGATATATTAAAAAAATATTCAGAGTTTAGTCCTCCACTGAGCAGAGCAGCTCCTGGCTGGAAACAAATGATTACATGAGCCACAGAGAAGCAGTTGTTTTCCTGTTATTGGCAGCTATTTCATTACATTGACTGCACAACTCCCACCAGATATGACTGAAGGACAGAACATTAATTACAAAGCAGCATTACATAACACTGTATTTAGCAAGTAGTCTTACAAAAGACAACCCAGTTTCCAGCACCTGGGTACAGAAGGTGAAGCCGAAGGATTCTTGAACAAGGTAATGACTTATTATTAATAGATTTTATTTGTTACTTCGATCTCTATTTTGAAGGGAAGAGAAAAAATGACTATTTTTCCAAGCGGCCACCACACTGTAACATCCCAAAATGTTTGCCATCACCCCAAGGTTTACCTTGGGAACACTGAGATGCCTTCACCACGAGCCCAGAGCCTTCCTAGTTCATGAAGATGTAGCTCCAACAGCACCACGTGTGGAGTAAACAAAGAACTCACCAAAAACACCATCTGTGTGACAAGGAGTTAAGGAATTAAATCAATAAAATCAATTGTATTTGTCCATAATTGTTAAAAAAAAAGAGAGAGAAAAATGTATTTATGAATAATGTCAAGGAAATTACACAAAACAGTAGGTCAGGGTGTTGTATTTTTACACTGCATTATAACATGTACTTACTTCTCTGTAGGAACAGAAAAACATCAACTTCCTTCAGGAAGCAAATCACAGTGAAATCTTGTAAAAATGTCAGTAAGTGGGTTGTGAAAACATAAAAAGCTGTGTTATAAAAATATCAACCTTCAAGCACAGGAGCGCCTTAAGACAGTCAAAGTTAATACAGGAAACAAAAGGAACATAGATTCAGTTACTTTATAGGGATTGATTTCAGTGGTTGAGTCTGTGCTGAAAGCGAGACTTTTATAAATTCTGTTAAACTTGTCAGACCTTTATCATCATAAACTGACAAGATTCAGGAATGACCGGAGACCCCAAGCATGCATAATGCTCGACAAGTGGTGGTCAAGGGATCACTTGCAACCCAAAAGACATGGGCCGAGGGGAACGACAGAGGGGAATCTGGTTATTACGACATTACTGGAATTACTCACTGAGTTGTCTTGCCCTGGAGAGATTGACCACGACCCTGCCATTGCGATGCTGAGGTTGGGGTAATCTAGAGGAAGACATTTGAGATGCTGCACATTATGCTAGAAAATCAACTCAAAAACATGTCATTATAAAAAACATTGCAAATAATGAATGGATGAATTCATTCACCTTGTGCTGTATGTTAATTCTGGTAAATGATAATACTGTGGCTATTATTTTGCAAGCTAACCACTTTTTTTTTAATGTCTCAGCACGAGGAAAATAATAACCTTATCGAAGATGCTTTACCATACCTCACTGAAAGACAATGAGAATAGAGCTACCTGAAAATAGCCCTGACAACCTTGAGATATTTCCAAGTGCCAAAAGGGGAATGCATTTTGTGTTGTTTTTTTTTTTTTAATGGTGTGAAATGATGATTTCTGGTACACATAGTGATGGTGGACTAAGTGCGCAAAAATGTTCAAACATTTATCAGCAGTATAGTAGTAATCGGAGAAGTCAGACCACAAGCGGCCTACCTTTAAAATACAGAGCTGTTAGGAGCTCTGAGGTAGCCAGTTCCACCACATACAGGCCATCTGAGCTTCCAATACATATCCAGCTGTTGTCCCTGCAGGGGCCCACACAGAAACATATGGAAAAATAGTGTTACAGGACTTCCCCCTAAAAAGCCTCTTTTTTTTTTCAGATCATGTGGGGAAAGACAACGTAACCACATACTAAAGAAAAACATACTGATGTGATGGAGTGGCAAGACTTGCACACCATAGGACTATAGGTTTCCTTTGACTTCATGCAGTCTAAACTATGCACACCCAGTAAGATGGAAACTACTGCTACACAGTGTAGGAAGGAGAGGAAGTTGAATGTGATGGATGATTTTTATCCTCTTCCTCTGCACTGAACGACAAGCTGAGGTTATGAGGTTGAGGAGAATGTATTTGTTAGACAAGTTATGCTGATTCCTCTGTATCTTGGAGCACAAGACCTGTTGGTATTTTAGATACGGGTGTGATAAATATTTGGATGACAAACATGCAATGTTAGTCTGTGAAAGTACAAACAGGCAACTCTTGTGGTACAGGAAGTCAATAAGTTTCTAGCTGCAAATAAAAATTGTTTTATATATTAAAGCCTTTCAAATGAAAGCCATTTCATCAGTGGTTGCACCACAGTTGATGAACTAGATTCTTATATTAAAGCGTCTTTTGCAGTCAAGAGTAAAATGAGATACCACTCTGAGATCATATGCTTTGCTAAGAGCAATAAGGAATCAATGTCCATTTCATTCCAGTGGTCCACAAAATACACACAGGGTTATGCCTCCGCCTTTTAAGTGCCTGCTTCCTGTCATAACCTAGTCCAGTGTTTTAACAGCCTGAAACAGTTCATGCTTTGAGCCTGCAAAGTTTCCTGTAATGTGTGACGTTTCCTTTGATGTTTTCTGTGACTGTGTGGACACGTGCAGCAATTAGCCCAGAAAGATGTTGATTTCAAGTTTTGTTTTCCAGGATTTTGTGACAGGATGGTATCTATAGAATATTAGTGGCAGAAAAGTGCAGCTATTTTTTTTCATGACAACCATGCTAGTTGTATTTTCCTGAATCACATTCATCATTTTTACTGCGTGGAAATTAAAAACAAATCGAGCCAGCGCTATTAGTCCTGGTACTGTCCTGCTTTAACATTACAATTCCTTTGTACAAATGAGTTCTTCACCATGGTTCATTAAAACAATAACATCTATTTATCCATAAGAAAATCAAGCACCCACAACAAGCAAGTTGAGCAAATGTTGTAAATCATTTTAACATCTAACATTTTAAACTGTTTATTAATAATACAAATGTGTTGATTATGGACTTGTGGTTTTATTTTGAAAGACTGTTGCCGGAGTTCCTTTTCCTGTTTGTGCTGTGTGTGTGTGGCTGCTTACCTTTCCCCAGAGGCTGCTCCCCTCCCCCGCCCATGGCGCTGAGGCTGATTGCACTCACCTGTTGCCAATCAACATCTCCAGGCCTATAAGACAGCTGCAGACTTCAGCCTCAGTGCCAGAGTATTATCGCCTAAATGCAGTGGTACACGGCTCGACCTCCAGTTGAATAAGTATTTTGGAAAGAAAGATTCTTTGTATACCTAGCTTGGCTCTAATCCTCCTGTTTGTCTGTTTCTTCCAGTGTCTCCCTCCATGCCTCACACCAGCCCACAGATCAGCACTCTCTCGCACCTTTTAGTTTTCACTCTGGACTCCGGACTACCTTCGTTCCTGCCCTTTGTTTTATAATAAACCTGTTCAACCGTTTCCCTGTCTGGCTGCTTTTGGGTTCAGTTCCTCCACCCTGTCACAACAAAGGCATATACAATGTTAACTTACTTTATCTGCTCATTAGTTGTATCAGTAAATGAGCAACAGAAGAACATTTTGAGAACAGGTTTTGCAGACTCCACGCTGTCCACAGCTGATTGTTCTGCACTCCCTAGAAGAAAACATCCAAAAAGTTGTATAAATAACTCAAGGCTGTAAAGAGGTAACAGATTATCTGTACTACAAACTCTGTTATTGTTAGTTTGTAACATCACCTGCTGGATGCTTCAAAGTCTCTTGGAGCATTTGGTATCTTTTTTCCATCTTCTGAAGGTCCATTTTGGTCACCAAGTGACATTTGTGGTCATCATTGAGAGAAAAGCACCACACCTGAATCCAATAGATACAAAGGTGTCATTTAGCTCACTGTGTTTCAGTCTCTGGTCAAACTGCTAAAGGATGTGTGTTGCTTACCTGTCCATCAGTTGAGCCAGTGACGAGGTTCTTAGTGTCCTCCAAGAAGATAGCACTGAGCAATGGAGAGGCTAAAGAGTGGCCGGATTTGTTTTAGTTGAGGTGAGGAGGAAAGCTTTGCAAAGCTCTGAACCCTCTACAGGAGTCACTATTTGAAGTTTTACTTTGTTGCTTATACTTTATACAATTGTCCATAAAATTTATTTGAATAATTTTATTTTCAAACACATTAATCTTTTTATTCCTATTATATAGGTTTATTGTGGTTTAATTTTTACAGTGATATGTTTGGAAGAGATTGATCAGTAGAGTTTTGAGATAGATAACCACTTTATGTATCAAGATTAATCACCAATAATCATTTCACGAGAAGAGGTATATATATATATATATATATATATATGTATATATATATATTCCAACATTATGGGCAACTGTGTAATATAAATAATACTTGTATTTAAATCTTAAGCCAGTATAAGTGTTTTTATTTATTTCAGCCTTGAGACCTATATTTGGAACCTCAAATTTAATTTATACAGTATAAAAGACTGATCCCACTAATACTTGTAATTCTCCCACCCACACTGTACAAACGTAATGAGAGGATTAAGGCCTATATTGTGCAATACTCACATGAGAAATAAAAAAATAAAGAATAACATCATACCTGAAAGCACAAAGGAATGGTAGCATGCAGCTCCAGTTTTTAAATCCCAAACCTGAGAAGAGACAAAGTACTTCATGGTTATAACTCAGTTTCAGAAAGTGGAGCCCTTGATATTTGCTGTATGCATATACATCACTGTCACTACACACTACAAAAAGTGTGGTCTGTGGGTACCTTAAATGTGCGGTCTTCTGATGTGGTGATGAGAATGTCTTCATTCCAGGGACAAAACTCTGCTGATGTCAAAGGTCCCAGGTGGCCGGTCAAAGAACAAATAACTTCTTTTCTCTAATGTAAAAAAGGACAATCTTTGATAAGATAAAACAATGACTTTGATGACTATAACATGCATCACAAACAAACTATATTATCTTGTTATACAGATGCGTTTTGATGTACATCAAATAATTCAAAGTTAGGTACAATAAAGTTTTTTTTTTTTAATTTAAGAATAGTATTTTTAATCATTATGAGCAACAAAAAACACAAAGTAATGACCCCTAATTAGTCAAAAGCATCCAAAAGAAATAAACTATTTATGTCATCTTGTACCTTTGAGCTGAGAATATGTACTGTAGCTCCTGAGCATGCAGCCACTCGTTCATCAGAGAAACAGAATGAAAGATGGATCACTTCCCCCAGTAATGTCCCAATAACTATTCCAGCTGCTACTTTACCTGCAAACAAGTCCATTTTACTTAGAGTTTACATCCAGAGCAACGAGGGTCATAAACACAGAAGACATGAGTGACCTATATGGATATATTTCACTAGATGGCAGGCTTGTTAAGATTTTCGCTCAGGAAAATGCTCATGCTCACAGCTCCATAACTGAAAAGTGCATTAAATTGGTAGGGCATTGTAATTATTATGAGGCTTATGAGGCATTAAATGAACAGCTATTTACTGTGCACACTTACTTACCCTCCTTCGCTCTCTTCTGGCACAGTTCAATATCCCAAATAATGATATAATCAGCAGAGGCAGAGCAGAGGAGAACAGGTCTGCTTTCTTTTCCAAAAGTCATGGCGGTGATCTCACCATGGTGGCCAGTAAGCAGAAGAGGCTATGGACAAACATTTGGACTCCACTAAATTCACAGTAGGTTTTGGCAGAGTGACAGTGGCTCCTATAGTATCAACAATTGTCAACAAACAAATGAATCAAGTCTCATATAACCCATTTCTTTTTCTCCACCTTCCCCTATATTGCGAGATATTTTTTTTTCCTTCAAGATTGTGGCCAATTTTATCAAATCTATAACATTTTTCATTCATCTGTAACATACTTTTTTGAATGAATACTTTCACTTATAGTGACCCTACACGTGACCCTACTTAAATGGCTATTTATAAATAGCAAGTTCACCTCTTTTAAATTCAAAGTACATATGGGTCAAACAAATTCTTCATAACAATTGCTCACTGTGGTTGGCATCTTGCTAAAATGTTTAGACCTAGCGGAACTTCCTAAGGTTACCAGAGGCCCAGTCAAAGCAACACACAGTAAACAAAACTTTTTTGACAAACCTGCTGCTCGATATCCTTGTTACTGTGAATCAATATGTCTTTTCCATGTTGTGGTATACCGCAATAGGAGTGACAACATGCGAGTTGCCGGTGTGGCCGGAGTCTATCACAAGCTAAACTGAGCTTTTCAAGCATCTCCTTAGCTCCTCCACACCACTCTTTCTGGTTCTTGCTGCCGCCGGCTAATTGTTTCCCCTTACAACTTAATCATGTATCTCATTTACTTTTCTTTCAAAATTTGTTAAGTTTCAGATATAATATCTGTGGCTAGCCAACATTAGGAGGGGAATGTCTCCCCTCGATGCTAAAGTTTCAGGTGAACAAATGCTACAGGTTGCTAGGACACCAGGTCAATTTCCGCTAAGTTAGATTGTCTATACTAGAATGAGATTTCACACTCCATTGGGAAAAAAACTAGCCTTAGTCTCGTTAATACGCGTTTCTTCTCAATATATAAACACGAGACACGATAACCACTGCTTTCTTTTCAAAGTCTCTAAACACTGTTTTTTTTTTTTTTGTTTGTTTTTTATGTAAGAAGTGCATTTGCCCATTTTTGGTAGTCAACGATATTCGTGACCGCAAATAGTACTTCAAAAGACATTCAGAGTGGGACTTCTTTCTGTTTGATACATCGTTTCTTGCTTCTTGTACCCTACCTATTGTAACCGCAAGATGGCGGTCATTGTTTAGTATTGCCCATTATGTGTAGAACTGGGGAAGTCCCCATCCATTATTACCATATATGACCAGACTACAATAACCATATACTGTATTTCATAGGGTTAATCAAATCTCTCACTCCAATATTACCAGCATATATCTGTATATCATTATATATATATGGATAATGAAGGGGGAGAGGGTAGATAGTTGAACAAAATAACCTCAGGTGTAACTATTTTTGGCCACATGGAAGGGCAAAATACAGGAGTAGAAAAGACACCTGAGGACGCGACGCTTGTCCTAAGTGGATTTCAAGTCATCCTGTGAGAGTGGCCAAAGGATAAGCATTTATAAAAAGCATGAATGGGGGAGGCGGTGTTGGGAAATGTAGTGTTCGCATAAGCCACCGGACATGACGTCTGTGTTGTGTAGCTGGGTGTCGTCGTCTACGGTCTGCTGTGCCGTACTAGTTGGATGAGCCAGTCGACGTTGATACTTCATGGGATGTGACCGTGATTTCGTAGTAGAGGGCTAACTTTAGCTAGACCGTTAGCGGATTGCCTGGTCCGTAGGATAACGTTAGCCGAACGAGGGGAATACGAGTGCCAACGCGTTCTCTGGACAAACCCGTGTCTCTCGGTATCCTGTACTTGATATGAAACTGATAATGTCGTTGTTTTCCGGCAAATGGAGCTAACTTAACTTAATCTAGGCGACTAGCTAGCGTGTTATCAACTTGAGAATTTCATAACTTAGTCAGTGTGCGGGCCATAACAACCTTAGAATTCAGAGGGTAGCTAGCTGGGAAGTCGCTAGCTCTCATATTAGCCGGGTAGCATAACAACGTGCACCGGGGAACCGTACGAAGTTGAACAGTGAATATCTTTTTGCTAGCACATTGAGGCTAGCCGGTTGGATTTGGTAATATGAAAAAGGCTCAGTCTGACACATTGGGTTTTGTTCCTCAAAAAGACATCGTATACAACAAACTTCTGCCGTACGCGGACAGACTCGACGAAGAATCCAATGAAATTTTGAGTAAAATAAAAGCAAATTTGGCCCGAGCTGTTCAGCTTAGAGAGATATGGCCCGGGGTGCTGTTCTGGACGAGGAAACTTTCCACGTAAGTAACACTAATCTCTGGCATCCTAATGTAACATTAACAGTTGTTGATCGCTGGCTAATGTTTTCAACCTTGAGCCCTTTGAAAGGACGTAAACAAACTTCTGCCTAATGTCATAATGTCGAGTGCACATAGTCATTTGCCTGTGTACTTTTTTTTATGTTGGTTGTTGGGCAACACTGAAGACTGTCTGTTAGGGTAATACAGTAGTTTGTTCAGTTTGTACCTGTCCACACCGGTCAGTGCCTCGCCATTATCTGTGATAATGAAGGCTTTGAAAGCCTTTGAAACCCATTACTGTTTGGGATGTTTTCATGGTTTACTAAGGATTAGCTAATTATTTATGACCACAAACTACAAACCACCCTGTGTGTCTGATTATTGACGGTATAGGTTTAATAACTGGGGTAAGTGTCAAATACACAACGTGACCCTGGCAGTGCAGCACATTAGAAAGTCAGTGTCATTATTTTTCCCACGTGTGTTCTGGCTTTGACATTTCCTGGGAAGGAAAGGAGGTAACTCATGAGATCCCTCATAACCAGTTTTAATCTTTTAGGAAAATATGAGTACCAATATTTAAGCCCAGTTTTGTATACACAGTGTTTCATACAGCTTAAGTGTTTGTTATCAGGTAATATTTAACTCCCAGCAAAAGAAAACAAGTTACACTCATTCATTTGAAATAATAATGACAATCAATAGTAGCACTGTATGCGCCCCCGTTAACATTAGTTTTTCAGGTATTTATTAATGAGGCTGATTGCTCCAGCGAATATGACAGTGGATTACTTAGATTGCTGTTTCATTTTGTTGCACTTGGTTGCTGGGCAGTCTTTAATCCGTTTCAGTCCCCACTGCTGGCGCATTGGCCTGTCCAAGAGTGAGTCATTGCCGCTCAGAGAGATGGAAAGTTTACTGAGGGGTTGACCCAGATTCTGTTCACTGGTATTTTGGCATTTTACTGGTAATACAGGCATTTTATAATGATTAATTTCAAATAATTAAGCGTTACAGCTTGGGCTGTGCTATTTCCAAAATGAGCCTGTGCTCCCACTCTCAAGTTTTGTCTGAGTCTGTCATGAAATTAATTATTGTATCCATGGGAGAACATAAGCACCAAAAGTTATGTTGTTCACACTTCCCCTAGTGACTTTGATCACTTATTATGCATGTTGAGAACCAAATAATTAGCCCTAATGTGTTTCTTATTTAGGTACATGAGACTGTACGGGCGGAAGTTCAGCAAAGAGGACCATGTGCTGTTCATCAAGTTGCTCTATGAGCTAGTAACAATCCCCAGACTGGAGATCAGCATGATGCAGGGCCTTGCACGGCTTCTTATCAACCTCCTCAAGTAAGAATGGGCCTCATCTTTCACTCTACTGTTTGTACACAATGGTAAACATGCAAGTCAGAGATAATTTTGAGTGGTTACTTCCCCAAGATTTAAACTGGATACGAATACGAATTACTTTATTATGGTTTAAAAACATACTGTAAATCAACCACTGATAATATACTGTGTGAGATTATGGATTTTTCATAGTGTAAAGCAATATGAGCTAAGATCTCTGTGTTTATTCTCATCTATCTCTACGTCTGATTCATCAAACAGGAAAAGGGAACTGCTGTCAAGGGACGACCTTGAGTTGCCGTGGAGACCACTGTATGAGCTGCATGACAGGATTCTGTTTTCCAAGACAGAGCATCTGGGCCTCAACTGGTTTCCCAAGTATGCCGCTGTTCTTCATTGCTACTGTTAATATTGTCAGTTTTTTAAATATGCTTAATCATAGAAATTAGGATACGTTTTTGACATATCCAGTGAGGAAGGCCTTCTTGGTACATTGAAATTGTATATATTTGGAAGTATGGCCATAGATCAGACAAGCAACCAAACATTTTTCAATATCTGTACTTTCCCAAAGTAAAAACAGAACATATCAAACGATAGAATTCCCATTCTAGGAAAAGCTAAAGCTGATACATGTAAGGGTAGAATCACTGAAAATAGGGTATCATAGTGTATTCATGGAATTGAGTATAACCAAGGATTCCCACCTTGTTGTGCTTACACTATTGACCAAAATGTTGCTGATAATTCCCTAACTGTCCAGATGGTTTATGGTGTAATACATAAAGGCCCAATCACATTAACTCTGGAGAGCTACCTTTTAATTTAAAACAAAAAATCAACTATACTATACTTCATTTTACTCCGATTAACTTTTAACAGAACATTTTAGCTACTATAGATCAATATATTTAATTATCAAGGTAAATAATTAACAGGCAAGTTCTTTTCTTTTTTGCTTTCAGCTGCTCTTGGGTTATGGGTTTCGGGTCTCTTGCATTAATGGAAAAGTTGTTGGAGAACAAGTGGGACATGTTTGATGACACATACCTTTCATAACTGCACTTTTTGAAAGGAGCAGTGTCAGCTATGACCTTTATGCTTGGGAGCGAGTTGGATGTTGGTTTACCTGATGCAACACTCTTTGAAAATTTCTTTGAGGGTCTTAGCAAGCAGTGCGAGGTGCTCTTTTATGGTGCCATGGGAACATTGTATGTTAATCACACAAATGCCTTGCTAGCACATCACTTTCATGTTACAGCTGATGACAGCAAGCTGCTTTGGCTGATTGCCAGCTCACCTCTGTCAAAACTATACTAATACTCAAAACATGATACTCTGATTACAGAAAAGGACTGTATAAGTTGATGCAAAGTATGTTCATTTTTTTGAATGATTGGCACTTTGTCACGTGCTGAATGTGTTCTTTTATGCCTTTGTCTCCTTTCACATTCAGTTCTCCACGGCCTCGTTCATCCACTAAACTCATAATGCTAAAATTGGTTCAGAGGTGGTAAGGACAATACTTCTCTTTGTGTTTTACTTTGAATTCATCGTTTGAGGCACTTGTTTTTTTTTGTTTTTACATTGCATGTCAAAACAAAAACTGGACACCCCATATACAGCTTATGACGGAAGAAAAATTAAGACTTATTCAATGTTAACATTTCACTCATATTGGAGACTGTCGCACTGCAGCTAACAGATTTATTTTTACCCTTTTTCTATCCACCAGAGAGTGATAATAGGCAATGTTTATTTTTTCTAGGGTTCCTTCTAATCATAATGGCTGTATTAGCAAATGATACAGTTTAGGATATTTAGGATACATTATGTAACATTTATTGCTCCATGAGCTTAGTAGTGGCAGTGGTATGTGCATAAATGATCTCTCAACAATTGTCTAAGGAAGTTGCTTTTATATATCCACCCTCTTAGCTTGCTTTGAAGTTAGACATCCCTGCATTATTATACAGCATTTTCAGGAGTCATTGAGGAGTGCAATCTCTTGTCACGTTTTCTCCCCTCCTGGTATGTGTCGAGGTCAACGTGAGGGTTCACTTCAACTCAGATACAAAGGTCATACAGTGTAGTCTGGGGTTTCTTCTCGCTGAGTGTCTGAGCACTTTGTAACGGGACACTTGGTTTCACTAGTTCCGTTGTTGCTAGACCTGCAGTGCATGAGTTTGACCCTGGTCTGTGGCCTGTGTGTTGTGGGCTTACAGTGTTATAAACATAGGGCTGAAACCATACATTTGAGATATTTTCAGTTTGAACTGCAGAGTGTATCACCCATAATTCAACTATTGTCACAGTCATCAACGTGGAGAATGTGAGCTACAAAATGACTTGAATGATATGGACATAAATAACCAGTTGGTGAGTGGGATTGGCAGGGCTTTCACAACAAGGCATGGCTTGAGTTTGCATGTGAGCAGGATAGGTGGGATTGTGGGCGGGGAAGCGCAAAAGCTGTGGTTATATCGGTCCTGAGCTTTCAACACTGTTATGTGACCAGAGTCCTGTGTTTGCAGTCTATAAATGAATATAATCATGTCAGAAGATTCTGAGGTGTTAAGACATTTTATTTCAAGAAGTAAATCTAGCCTGTTATAAAGTATCATAGAAGGGATTTTAAGGTTACAGTTAGTTTGACTGTAAACATTTTAAATCTGTGTGTTAACTTGAGGCTAGCCAGGAAGATCACCCACTATTGACAGCAATCACTTTGTTTATTTTCAGTGAACTGATTATAGTCTGTCAATGAAATTCTATTACAATTTCCTCACTTCACACCAACCTTTCAGTTTTCCTCTGTCACTGTACACCAGTCAGGTGTCTGATAAAGGCCTTTCTGTCTGCATGCAATCCAAGTCAAGTTGCATTGGCGTGAAGATTGTTTAACTGTCACTCTAACATCAGTATTTCAGCGTTTGGACATGTTAATGACATTTTCTTTTCTTGTATTTTATTCCAGCTCTGTGGAAAGTGTGTTGAAAACACTTGTGAAAAGCTGCAGACCGTAAGTACACCTTGATTATACTGTGTGCGAATACACCATGTTGTCTAAACTTTAAATTCCTAGAAGGTGTCAATCAGTTCAGTTTAGTTTATGCATTTCCAGGTAGAGTTGTATTAGTCTGACAGTTCATTTATTTGTATAAATATTGCCCATACCAACTTGACAGGATATTCAAATGTGCATATATGGAAAATTACAGTTATGCAAAGCTGAACTGGTAGGAAAGAAAACGCTCTGTGTAAATGCTGGATGCAGCGGTTGATAAAGAAGCATATTGTGTTAGGCGCCACTAGTGTGCCTTTTCACTCCATAGCTTTGTTGTCACCCGCAGGTGCCCGGTTGTGTTCACTCTAGTGGTTCGCTAGCAGATATCTTATGCGAGCAGTAGGACTCTTCCCTCACTTTGCACTTAGGCAGATAATCCTATTACCTCATCTAATTCTGTCTTGTGTGAGAGTTTCCTGTTATGGTGAGCAGGGAGTGTGATTTGTGGTCAGGTGCGGAGACACCGTGGATCAGCAGTGAAGCAGAGGGAAGTAGCCTTGGATGGAAGTAACAGTTTTTTTAATGCTCCTAGTAGATAGGGAATTGCTGAGGTGGCTAGGTGACCTGAAATAACCTGCAGGGTTTACACAAGCGCATAATGAACCGTGAAAATCCCCCTGTGGGACAATGAGCCCAGTGGAACCACAGGATTTACCCTAACAGCTAAAAATGTGCCAGGTGTATGACTTGTAATCTCCCGTTTTTGGAACATTGCGCTCTTGGCATCGAAATTTCATTAGATGCTTGTTTGTGTGTATTTCCGTCTTCTGTTTGTAATGTGAATATAACACAAACATGCGGATGGTCATGATGAATGGAAACTAAAAACACACACTAGATGATTCACGGTTGCCTGCTGTTGCTTTAAGTATATTACAGAAGGTATTAATGTAAATGTAAAGGTTTTTCCTGCAGTCTCACAGTACTGTCAGGTCATGAGTCTCCAGCACCTGATCAGGCTGTTCAGGTGTGTGTGTGTGGATCTGATTTGTAAAGGACCTAAGAGGCTTGTCCATCTTTGCAGCGCTCTCTAAGCTGCTCTGCAGTTTGAAATGCTTCTAGTGTCAATACATATCCATTCATAAGCTGGTGAATGATATAAATAGCATTCTTCTCATAACCTCTCATTAGCTTCATTTTACACACAACATTAATAGTGATTCTCTGTTCATACAGATACTTTTCAGAGTCTGCCACTCAGGAGATGCTGGATGAGTGGAGACCACTCCTCTGTCCCTTTGATGTCACCATGCAAAGGGCAATCAGCTACTTTGAACTCTTCCTCCCACTACTCTGCCTCCGGAGCTTCATCACAAGGGGTTCAAGTAAGACACTTTTCATGTCTGGGTGCCATCCAAGCTATCTTTCCAGTCTGGAGATAGTTCAGCAGGTTAGCCTTAAGATCCAAAGCTCAGGGTCCTGGAGGTCATGGCCACCTTGTTTGCTATAATGGAATCAGTGCCAGCAGTGTCAATATGCAGTGGCGTGCATACCACAGTGAGACATTAAAATGAGTGCTATGAAAAAGAACCAAGGCCCATTTTACTATGTTTTCCATACCAGTTAGATTAAAAACACGCTGTTAGTGATTTCAGTATTTTTTTCCTGCTTGTAAAATAATAATGAAACCACTTTTATTCATTTTTATATTGTCTGGCATTCCCTTCCTCCCACACTATTAAATAGTTGTGTAGAGATGGGATGAGTTATGTCTCTTCATACTGGCAAAGCATCCTCTAAATGTCACCGCCTACCTAATGCCTTAGCAATGATGCAGACTGTTGACCAGATGGATACCTTCACAGCCACTGTCTACTTTTAAAGCATACACTCTCATCAGGGAAACAAAGCAAGTGATTACTCTTAAGATTTTTCCCTGACAGAGCCCCTTTGGGATGAGAGTCAGTTGTCTGCAGGAGTGCTGGGTCCACACTGCACAACACTTAGACTCATACTTGATTGATATATTGATGATTAATATTTTTTTACTGTTCCCCTAACTCTAAACTTTCTCAAGTAATTAACTAATTGCAACATTTTCCTTTAGTTGTCACTAATTTACATAATTATTTGACGCTATTAGGAAATTATTCTGAATTATGGGCACGTAAGGTAGAGTGTTGCTCTAACTTGTTAAACACAGACACCTATTCAAAACACGTATTAAAGTAGTCAGTCACGTTTGCACTCCCTGTGCACTGTGTAACAAAATTTCACTCACTCATCTGTGGAATGTTGCATGTATGTACTACGTGTGCTTTGTTGGGTTGTCTTCTGCCCTTCTAACCATCCGTTGTGTTGACAGGTTGTGGTTTGAAGAAATGATCAGCTTGTGGGTGTCTGTGCAAAATCTTCCTAGCTGGGAGGTGGTGAGTAGATTCAATCATTAAGAAAACACTGGAATATACAGTAAAATGTTTTTGTTTTTTTTTTTCCTGTGTAACATGTTGTCCTCCATCCTTGCAGCATTTGGTCAGTCTCTTTGCTCGCTTGGCTAATGACAGCATTGGCTACATTGATTGGGACCCCTATATCCCTAAGGTTTGTTGCCCTCTTTTTCTGGAAATCCCATTCCCAGTGCCTGCTACACAGTTAAGTACATGTACTTGTTTTGAGGTTTGTGGCACATGGCCTCATGTGTTGCCTAACCTTTGTGATTTTGGCTGGCGGTGTTTATTTCATGGACATGGCTGCTTGTCAGAGAAACAAACTATCAGATTTCCTTGTTGATCTTGCAGTCACAGTCACAAATAGGGAAGTGGCTTGCATCATGTTTGTGCTTGAACCCACTGTTTATGCCTTTTTACAACACCAGATATAGGTTACTAACCTGTTAACACCCACATGCTATAATTTTTTATGCCTCAATGACTCCACATCAAAATAATTAAGTTTTAACACATGGTATATAACTATTTGATTTGATTTTTCAGATCTTCACAAGGATTCTGAGGAGTTTGAATCTCCCTGTGGGGACCAGTCAGATGATAGTACCAAGATATGTCACCAATGCCTATGACATCAGCCATGTGGTTCTTTGGGTCTCATCCCTCCTGGTCAGTTCTTTTTTTCCTACAGTTTTGGAAACAATTGCAGTTACAGCAGATGATGAAAAACTTTTCTTCTGGTGTGTTATTTTCAGGGAGGACCCAGCAAGCAAACTCAAGCACAACTCGGTGGCCTTTTCAACAGCATCACATCCTTCTTCCATCCATCAAACCACGGTCGCTGGTTGGTGAGTCACTTTTTACTTAAGGTGGATGACGAGTCAAATGCAGACTGCCTCACATGGAATTCACTGCTCTGGAGTACAAGTTTGATTTGATACAAAGTCAACAACATGGAAGAATCTTTGCGTTTGAGAATAATCATAACTATAATCTAAAGGAAACATGAGTCATGATAGCTTTCCAGTGAGTTTAAGTACATCACTCATCCAGAATGTTCTATGTATAATTCCACCACCATGTTAACATGGCTTAACGGGCACATGGCAGCAGCACTCACAGTGACAGAGGTCAGAGTCCCTCGTCATCAATTTTCTAGGAAGCTTCCTGAATCTCGGGGGCTGTCGGGCTTGACGTTGCTATCTAGTTCAGATATAATGGGAAGCCATGTGAGTTAAGCGGCTGTAATGCTATTAAATGTCACTGGGAGCAGAGCCACATGCCTTTCTGTTTTGAGGAACCCCCTGTACTAGATTTGAAGAACCACAGGCGGCAAACTGTTCTCATACACAAACTTTTATTTTTGGCACGGGGATGAGTTTGTGTGTATTCTAAGCTGTTGCTTGGAAACACGTGAGATGTTCATCCCTCATGGTGTAGTTTTATGACATGTAAACAGTGTTTGGCAATCCACTATGGGTAAAATATACTCCTCGCAGTCAGGTTATAATATATTGTGAGTAACCAAGAAAAAAAAACAATCAAAGTGAACAAGCAAGTGTTCACAGTAAATTGGTTTGTCTTTGTACGTCCGTTATGTCATTTGTGTCTCCATATGGTCTGTGTGACACCCTCTGCTTCTCCAGAGGCGCACTGTCCACCTGTGTGTCATCCCTTTGTCATGTATCTGTCTTTCTGTCCCCCTGTCCTCATGTGCAGATGAAGCTCATGAAGCTGCTCCAGCGTCTCCCAGCCAGCGTGGTGCGGCGGCTGCACAGAGAGCGCTACAGAAAGCCCACGTGGTTGACACCAATACCAGAAAGTCACAAGCTCACAGAGGAGGATATCACAGAATTTGTCCAGAGTATGATGCAGCCTGTTCTACTGGCCATGTTCAGCAAGACAGGCAGTCTTGATGCAGCCCAGGCCCTGCAGAACCTGGCTCTGATGAGGCCTGAGTTGGTCATTCCCCCTGTGCTGGAGAAGTAAGTTTGCACTGAACCAGAGAATCTTGAGGAAAAAAAAATATCCTTGATAAAAGTTCTGCTTCTTAAGAATTTGGAGCACTGTTGCTAGTTTTCCGCTTTAGATGAGAGACAAGGACACATTTTGAATTGAACACAAAGGTCTGATTGTTCTTTTCCTCTACCATAGAACATACCCTGCTCTGGAGACTCTGACTGAGCCCCACCAGCTGACGGCCACTCTGAGCTGCATGATTGGTGTGGCACGGAGCTTAGTGTCAGGTGGGCAGCGCTTTCCTGAGGGGCCTACTCACATGCTGCCCCTGCTTATGAGGGCCCTGCCCGGTGTTGACCCAAATGACTTCAGCAAATGCATGGTGCGCTCCACTGTTACCTTTGTACTGTATTTTTGTTGGCCCTACCATAGTTAAATAATCTGAATTGGACATAAACTTTATTCCACTTCCTACAGATCACATTCCAATTCATTGCTACATTTGTGACTCTCGTGCCTTTGGTGGACTGTTCATCCGCCCTACATGAAAGAACTGACTTGACAGAGGTGAACTGCTGTTATTTTTGTCTCTCCTCTTCACAGTTGTATGCAGTGTGATCCTTAATGATCTATGCATATGGAGCTTTCATTTTTTTTTGTTACAACTTTCAGGTGGAAAGAGAGATGTGCTCTGCCTCAGCTGAGTTTGAAGACTTTGTGCTTCAGTTCATGGACAGGTGCGTGGTGTGCTTTTTTCCTGGTCAACTAATTAACACAGAAATATACTGGCTAAAACAAAATTTATTTTATGTTGCATTAATATGAAGATCTGTGCTCACATCCTGTGGCAGAGGAAGCTGATAGTAGTGTGATAGGAAACAACAAACTGGAAGAAAACTCAGTCAAACATCATCTGCGAAGGCTCTCAGTTATCCAGATCATCATTTTTCAATGAAGGTTGAATCAAGGGAAAGCAGACTTAAGTTCTGACCTGATGAACCTGTATGAGTAGGATGAGAAAAGTCATCGAGTATCTACAACCAATTCCAGCACATACATGGATATGACTTGGATATGACATGAAAATCAAAACAAATTGTCACTTCAGTTTAGTTTTCATATGTTTAAGTAAACCATTAGAACATTGATTGACATGGAAACACGTTAATAGCGCTGTTTAGAGATGCATAGATTATGAAGTATGAGTATTTTCTCTATTCATTATTTGACTAGTGCAGTGGTGAAATCTGAACATTTTAACTGATGTGTTTAACTTCTTTAATCTACACAGATGCTTTGCCCTGATAGACAGCAGCACTCTGGAGCAAACTCGAGAAGAAACAGAAACAGAGAAGATGACTCACTTGGAGAGTCTGGTTGAGCTCGGCCTTTCCTCCACCTTCAGCACCATCCTTACACAGTGTTCACTGGACATCTTCAAGGTTAAGCCCAGCACTTGTCTCAGAATGCAATATTTTCATATTCTCTCACTTGTAAATATCTCTATACTTAGGAGAGTATTTGACATGTTTTTTCAACAGGTGGCTCTAGTAAAGGTGTTCAACTTTGCGACCACCAATATCTTTGAGACACGTGTTGCTGGGAGAATGGTGGCTGACATGTGTAGAGCTGCATCAAAGGTCAGTTCTGTCCAACCTGACTCTTAATCTATGCTCAAAGAGTTAACGTCTTGGAGCTTATTAGTTTACTATCTTCATCTCTGCTGTGCTTCTCATTTCAGTGTCACCCCGCAGAGTCACTCAAGATGTTTGTGCCACACTGCTGCAATGCCATAAACCATATAGCTGTCAGTAAGTGCTCACCACGAAGGAATAAGCATCTCTAAATAAGGAGATGACTGAATGCCTGACTTGTCTTTTCTTCCGTGGGTCTTTGTCATTTGCCTGACAGACATTTTTTTTCCTTAATAGATGAGGAAGTGTTGAATGAGGAAGAACTTGACAAGGAGTTGTTGTGGAATCTCCAGCTGCTCTCGGAGGTGATTTAGATCACACATGGTTACCTAACCCTAACCTGCAGTTTCCTGTTTACCATCACAGCTGATCTGTAACTCTGTACCTCTGTCCATTTGCCATATGCTCTACAGGTGAGTCGAGTGGACGGTGACAAGATCCTGCCCTATCGTTCTGATCTGGTCCAGATCTTGCAGTTGACACTCCACCTCAAGTGTAAGCAGGGCTACATGCTAGCTTGCAACCTGCTCCACCACATCCTTCGTTCTACTGCCCTCATCTACCCCACAGAATACTGTAGTGTGCCAGGAGGCTTCCACCAGCCAGTCAGTGACTACCTGCCTATCAAGGTACTACTAATACATCATGTATATTTCACTCACCTTTAAATCAAATTACGACTTTTTTCCTTATGAGAGACTGTCCCACATGGCTGTTCAGGTGCATTTATGCTCATGCACTTTGTGACCAAAAGTCTAATCCTCAAGAGATAGTTTCGAAACAAAGAGGCACTTACAGTCCTAGCAATAGCAAACATTTGCCACAGACAGTCAGATGACTGACTGTGTCAGATGAATTACTGTGGCATTCACTGTGACCTGGTTTGATTAATTGTCGGCCTCTCTTTAGACAGTTAGTCATTGAAGACAGTCTGTACTTTGATCCCATTGTCTCCTTGGTTGAGGCATGTGGGTAGTAGATCACTTGGCAGGATCGCTGTCTGCCACACCATGAGATGAGACTTTAATTTGTGGCTGCCAGCAGAATTGCCAGCAGTATTGTGGTTGCCAGCACTGTACTATGGATTGCGTCAGTGAAATGATCTGTAATTGGTGTCATATGCATATTGATACCTTGTAAATGCAGTGATATCAAGAACTCAGATCTTTTTCTTTAGCCTCTAAACACTCAAATAGTCACCAGAGAGAGACACAGCTTTGTAAAACATAATGTACTCAAGTAACTAATATCTATTATTACAATGAATAATATATAATATTGATTTCTCTTTGCTAAGGGCAGGGGATGATTTCTTTGCTTGGTTTTACCAGCCAGAGTGAAAGTGCTGACTTTAAGTCTGTTTGTTGAGGTTGAAGTTGCAGTGGCAGATTAAGTTCCTCTTGAGTGCACTTCCACATACACATGTTCCCAAACCAGATCAAATTAGTCAATGAGATTGTTTTACCGATTACAGTTAGATATCTGAGGTGTGCCTCATAAACGAATTGGTTATTTTTTTCAGGTCAGTATAACCTGATGTCTATGCTAATTAAGTAATATAGAAGTAGTACAAGTATTACTCATTGTTTTTAACTCATACAGGATTGGGGTCGACCTGGGGACCTGTGGAATTTGGACATTCGGTGGCATGTGCCCAGTGTTGAGGAGACGTCCTTTGCTTTTTATTTACTCGATCTGATCCTCCAGCCAGAACTTCAGCGCCTTCAGAGATTTGCACAGGGAGAACAGGACATGACCAGGTAAGGAGCAATGACTCTGAGAGCCTGTCCATTGTTTGGGTCTGTGTATGTCATGGGGTTGTTGGTTCTGTGTTTTCCAGAGATGATGTCCTACAAAGCTTAAGCATCGTTCAGCACTGCCTCCTTGGTGCTGGGAGTCTGATGCCTCCACTGAAAGGACAGCCCATCCCTGAACTGTGAGCAGCTGCATTCACTTGACTAACCTCTGTCCTGACCAGGTTAATCAAGGAGTCACCTTGGATTAACAAAAACCAGTTAGAGTTCTTCTTTGATAACAAAGTAGCTTCCGCTGAATCAACATGAAACAAAGGCCTTCTGGATTTGCACACTTCACTTTTCTTAGCTTTCTTTCATTTCATCTTTTGGTCTGAGAAATGTCTACTGAATATTTAAGTAACATTTTAAATGCTGCAATCGTGCTATCATGGCTAACAACTGCAAAGCTGTATTAGGCACTTAATATAGAACAGGAGTACTTCCAAAATGTTTGTTTTCAAATATTCAGTCATTAAGTTGCCTTTAAACCTACCTCCCCCAGGGTCCATAGTATGGTGAATCTAGACGAGACCACCCTCTACACAGGAATGGAGTACGGTACGTTGCCTTTTCAAAGCTGTTGGGTAATAACAATTTGGTTCATGATAGATGTAACCGTAGGGTTTGTTGGAGTATAATCTCCCACTGTTATATTATTTCCAACTGCAGATCGGACCAGAGAAAACTACAGAGATGCTATCTGTAGTGTAATGAGACAGCTGCTGCGTAAGTGTTCACTCAGTTACACACCGTTTTAAGCTTGTGATCTCCCTTTAATCCACCGCCACATCCCCCAAAGCAAGCTCTAGTCACATACAGCTTAACAGTCAAGCTCACAATATATTGAATGTTTCTGACCTGCCATCTGAGTTCCCTTTCCTCTTGTTTCAGATTACATCCTGGAGCACTCCGAGGATGACACCAAGTCTCTCTTCTCCATCATCAAGGTGGGCAGGCTATAATATAATAGCCAGTATAAAATGTGGTTTTAACACAGCTTTTTTTATGTTGAAAACGCTTTGCTGCCCATGTAACTGGTGTAAAAATCCTGCATGCCAACACATTACACTTGCTGTAAACAAAACATACACTTAAGGTGTATCTTTTGGAAAACCACTGTGGATATTCAGCGTGTACATGCTGTATACACTTGCCCAAAGTGTCAAACACAGCCTATTGCCAATACATGATAGACTGATCCTATCCCCCAGCACTGATCAATATTTTTGTCTGTGATAACCTTTCAGGTCATCAGCGACCTGTTGCACTTCAAAGGGTCTCACAAACACGAGTTTGACTCCCGCTGGAAAAGCTTCAACCTTGTGAAGAAATCAATGGAAAACAGAGTGAGAACTCTTTCGATTCGATTCGATTTTACTTTCTTTACATTTATCCTGTGGTCGTTCTGTGAATCATTCAGAAAACATTTGCTTTATGCCCAAAGCTTGGGCTATACAGTGATATTCCCTCTTATGTTTGAAGTGACTGGCAACTAAAAGTATAAATTGCCTTGTCATTGTTTTTACAGCTTCACGGCAGAAAGCAACACATCAGAGCTCTGCTAATAGACAGAGTCATGCTTCAGCATGAGGTAAGCCATGATCAGAGAAAAGATGTTTTTTGCGTGCCATTTTATTGCATGTACTGTTGTTTAACTGTGGATCATTTTTGTTATCAGCTGCGAAAGCTGACAGTGGAAGGATGTCAGTACAGGAGCATTCACCAGGAGTTGATGAAGGATCTGTTGAGGCTTTCCACAAGCACCTACAGTCAGGTGAGTTCTACAGAACATCCTACATTGATGCATTGTCCACCTGTTATCAGTTAGTGGTTAATCTCTCCCATTTATTAGTCTCCTCTGTTCTTTTTTTTTTGTTTTTTGTTTTTTTACCCTGTCACAGATTAGTTGTTACACACCATTAATCAAAAAGAGTAATCCAAACATTTTTCTCCAGGTACGCAGCAGAGCTCAAAATGTGTTGTTCACTGCGCTGGGAACCTACAACTTCTGCTGCAGAGATCTGATCCCCCATGTGCTGGAGTTTCTCAACCCAAACAACAGCAGTGTCACGCAGCAGCAGTTCAAAGTAAGACAGTATCCCATTTCCCCATTATAACAACTCTCCAGAAATATTTACCTTTACATATTCAGGAGTTTATACGTGCAGTTTTCTCACATCCCATCTCTGTATGTCTTCAGGGTGCCTTGTACTGTCTTCTGGGGAATCACAGTGGGGTGTGCCTGGCCAATCTGCATGACTGGGAGTGCATCGCTCTGACATGGCCTGCCATTGTACGCTCTGGCCTCAGCTCAGCCATGTCTCTGGAGAAGCCCTCCATCGTGCGGCTGTTTGATGACCTTGCAGACAAAATACATCGCCAGTATGAGACCATTGGCATGGACTTCTCGGTAGGAGAAACACCAAGAACACCTACACATTGTCTTTCTCTCTTTGAAAAAGTAGAAGTCAAACAACAGTGCCCTGAAATTATTTTTGTGTAAGGTTTCAGTGACTATAATCTATACCAAAGATTACTTTATGATTTCCACTTTTTTGTGTTCTACTTTGTATTGATTCTGCATCAAACCAACACAAAATTTTATTCATATTATCATGCACCATGTGCTGTAGATTTAATACTAGCACTCAGTTTCTTTGCTGTTTTTCCACTTGAATTCACTCACCAAAAGCTGATTGTTGCTATCAGAATTTTCCGTTTGTTAACAGTGTTATAGCAAAAGGTATTCTTGAAAATGATCACACAAACCTCATTCTCTATTGCTATTGGTCCTTAAATCTAGTGGAAAACCAGTCACAAAACAGTTAAGACGAATGCTTTTCCCCCATCCTCTGGGCTCTCGGCCTGGGGCTTCACTCCAACATAACCATGCAAGGAAAAGCAAATATTTGTTCAGTCCCCTTCTCTCTTATACCCTGTCAGCTCTCAGGTCTTTTTCATACCTGGCATTGACGTGGTTCTCAGGTGGCGCAATCCTATACAGGAGTCAATAAACCCCTGCCCCTCTCTCAAATACACATACACACAAACACATTGACAGTAGTCCTGCCTGTCAGTCATATGTGATAAAGTCAACAACACATTCAGACTTTGCAAACAGAAAGGATGTGTGTGTTAATTTACATACACTGTGGGAAAATGAGAGCTCATCACCAGCAGTCACTTGAGACATATGTGGAGATGCACTTTTAATGCCTGGTGTAAACCAACACCTGTGACTACTGTACACTTGTGATTGGACACTTTTCAATGCCTGGAATCAATCAGGGCCTCAGACTGAATTTACCAAAACACAATGTAATACCACACCTAGGTGAACTTAGCACTTCCAACCTGGGGGTAAGATGTGACACATCTGTTGTACCAGTTTGCACAGTGGTTAGCAGCTCACTACACTTTTTCTGTAAGCGTATGCTCTGAGTGCACTTGATGGCATCACTTCTTGCAGTTGTGACCTCCTCAGTCTGAACAAAAAAGGCAAACTTGAGTTGTAGTGGAGCAGGAATTCTTTGGCTGCTGTTAGAGAATTTATCCACATTTTAGAACGCTGCTTACACTGCTCATTTTGGTGAAATAGGGTTTATGTTTTATCTTGTACATCATTTAGATTCCTGCTGCGTGCTGTGCTGTAGCCAAACAACTGATGATTACTGGAAATCCCTTTCCTGTGGACCCAGTCCCTTCAGAGGAAGAAGTAGCAGAGGGTGTAAAGAGGCAGGAGCTCAAGAATTCAGAGTCTGTCGAGTAAGTTCACACCAGCAACAAGAGGAAGTCTCATCACCATACCAAAGACCATGCAGATAACTTGAATATTGCTTCTTCCTCTTTGCACAACCACTATGACGATTTAAGTTGCAACGAATTAACATGGAATATTCATTACCTTCATAGTCTTTTGCCCTCATAGAATAAAACAACTTATAAACATCAAAATATTGACTCATAGCCCATCTGTAGATGTTATGTTTACTCTGCATACAACCTGGTTTGGTTGCATAACAGACAACAAGACGTGCAAGTGCTAATAATGCACATTTTTGTAGGAAATACAAACACCTCATTGGTGATCTGCTGGACTGCCTCAGCAACAGGAACATGTAAGTTCATGTAATATTCACACCTACAAAATATAATTGATGTGATGTGTGTGTATATATATATATATATATATATATATAATTTTTTTTTTTTACATTTTGTACATCTCCTAAGCACCTCCTTTGTTTAACATTCCAGGCCTTGGAAGTTTGAACACATTGCCATTGGTTTCCTGTCACTGCTGCTGAGAGATGACCACCAACTCCCACCACCTGCTGTTATGTTCTTTGTCAAAAGCCTCAACCATGACTCTCTCTATGTTCGCAAGGTGTGCAATACACTTAATTTTACATGTAGCAGTAATGCTGTGTTTCTTACAGACTGCCTTCCAATGATTCCTGCCTGAAATGTCTTATATTCTCCATTAGGTGGCAATATCAGCCGTAGCAGGAATCATGAAACAAATAAAGAGGCCACATAAGAAAGTCCCTGTCAGCCCCACTGAGCTTTGTAAGTATCACAATGATTTGTGTGTGTAGTGTTTTTGCATTTAATTTTATTCAAAGTATAGTTTCTTAAAGTCATCTGAAAAAATTTTCACATGTTTGCTAGGTGGAATGAAGGAGCTGAGCAATGTTGTAGCAGGGGACCGTCCAGACAACCTCTGGCTCCAGTACAACAGTAGCAGCCTGCCACGCACACAGCAGGACTGGGACCAGTGTGTGTTTGTGGAAAAGACTCACTGGGGATACTACAGCTGGCCAAAGTTAGCATTTTATTGTTTCCGTATTTCTCAGCTTTGTCTTGTTCTGTCTTCTTGATTGTCTTAATTCATCAGTTTCTCATGATAACAGCATCTTTCACTTTGTTTTTCTTCACCATTAACTCATTTTTTGTTGATTAGGAAACTGTTGATGTATGCGCCACTGGAGGAGCAACCCAAGCAGGACTTGGCCAGAGATGACATGACAGAGGTTTGTCCCTTACAAATCATACACACATGCTCCAGAAAGTAACAATAGCTGTATCCAGTTGAATTAATTCTCATGCTTGTCCTAACAGCGGGAGCAGATCATCTTTGACCATTTCTCAGACCCAGTATTCATCAACCAGTTCATTGAGTTTCTCTCCCTCGAGGACCGCAAAGGCAAAGACAAGTTTAGCCCTCGCAGGTTCTGTTTGTTCAAGGTGAGATATTTTTGGGAATACAATCAAATTATGGAAAAAAATAAAGCCAGTTCAAAAAAATTGACTCTTTCTCTTTTTCTACTCCTTCAGGGATTGTTCCGCAATTTCAGCGATGCCTTTCTCCCGGTGCTGCAACCACACATGGAGCGCCTAGTGGCAGACTCCCACGAGAGCAAGCAGCGTTGTGTTGCGGAGATCATCTCTGGCCTGATCAGAGGCTGCAAGCATTGGAACTACTCAAAGGTATGGGTTTGAAACTCTGTAAAGTAGCAACTACCACTACTCCTTTCATAGTGTCCTGATTTCTGAAGGTGTTTTTTCAACATTTGTGACACCACATATACTCTTCTTCTTTACAGGTTGAAAGACTTTGGCAGCTGCTGTGTCCACTACTCCGCACTGCCCTGTCAAACATCACAATAGAAACCTACGCTGACTGGGGCACCTGCATTGCCACAGCCTGTGTAAGCCTTTTGTTCTATTATACTCATTGTGTCTTTATCTCTCCATTCCCTAAATATATATTAATCTTGTCCTATCTTCAATCTGACTCTGTTGCTGCTGAATTTCACAGGAGAGCAGAGACCCACGCAAGCTTTACTGGCTGTTTGAGCTGCTAATGGAGTCCCCGGTCAATGGGGAAGGAGGCTCCTTTGTTGATGCCTGGTGAGTAGAAATGTTGCTGCCTAAAGCAGATGTTGAGGTGGCCGACCAACTCTGATTTCACTCCCTTTTTTTCCTTTTCAGTCGTCTGTATGTGCTGCAGGGAGGCCTTGCTCAGCAGGAGTGGCGTGTTCCAGAGCTCCTCCACAGGTTGCTCCAGTACCTGGAGCCCAAACTCACACAGGTCTACAAGAACGTACGGGAAAGAATTGGCAGGTGAGCTCCTTTTTATTTTATTTTATTTTTTTTAAGAAGCCAAGTAAATGTGATCGCATCATTTGTCATTATTGAGTATTAACACTCAGTTTTTTTGTATCTCATCCTATCTTTTCTAATCTCCTTCCAGTGTGCTCACTTATATCTTCATGATTGATGTCAACTTGCCATACACCCAGCCAACCACCTCCCCGCGCATCTCGGACTTCACAGAGCGGATTCTGTTGCAGTTGAAACCTCTAATGGAGGGCGATGAGGAGATCCAGAACCACGTAATTGAGGAGAATGAGGTGGGGGAGCAGGATGAGAGGACGCAAGCCATCAAGCTATTCAAAACAGGTAGGTGGCGATATCACTGTTAACTCTGAACTCAGCTGTCCCACTGAATACTGGTCATTACAGGAATGATTGTAAGAGGCAATGTTTGCAGAAAATAAATTTATTTTTGTTTATCACATATTTTCATACATCTACAGTGCTAAAGTGGCTGATTGCAAGTGCTGGTCGCTCCTTCTCCACTGCTGTATCCGAACAGCTACGACTGCTTCCTCTACTATTCAAGGTGAAACCTTCAGCTTTGCCAGTTACCAACTTTCATTTTCTCTCTTAATGTATACACAGTTTAAATTGATGCCAGCGTACCCATTAACCTATCTCTGTCTGGCTGCTAACCAATCGCAGATTGCTCCAGTTGAAAATGACGACAGTTACGATGAACTGAAGAGGGATGCAAAAACCTGCCTGTCACTGATGTCTCAGGGACTCCTCTATACAGAACAAATCCCCATGGTCCTCAGTGCCCTGCAGGAGGTGAGTCATTGGCAACTGCGGCTGTTATTCAACGTCTCACCTGCATCACCCAAGACTGGGCTTTTTATGGACTCTCACATTTATGACTAATATAATTAAAAAGACCAACAGTTCAAAGGAATCAACAGCTGAATCAATTCTGCCTTGCTGACTATTGCTTCGTAAATTATTATGACACAGTACATTGTGTCATTATATGTATCCTGTTTCCCACATTGAGCATCTCCATGTGAAACATATGAACATATGGAACAATATTCTGGAGGATTCCCTAGACATTAGGGTACATCTTGTGGTGCACAACTGGTAGCAATATGATAGCAAATTACATTTTATATGAAGATGAAAAGAAATGAAATGATTGAACAAATGAATGATTTACAAAGTTGATTAACTAATGATTAGAAAGATCCAAGCAGTGGATTGATGTGACACACATACTAAGAATGAGTGCTTGGCCTTTGTACTCCTGTTTAATAGGGTATAAATGTTCAAAATGAGTTGGAGTCCCCAAAACGGAGCTCCATTACAACAAACCTAACTGATGTACTCATGGGCATGGTCTGTTCCTCTTGTGAAACAAATGCTCAGAGTCTGTTATTGATGTGGGATGGGTCTGTTATTGTGTGCTGCAGATTGCTGGTAGCAGTTCGTGGCATGCACGCTACACAGTGCTCACATACCTCCAGATCATGGTTTTTTACAACCTGTTCACCTTCATGAGTGACCAGAAGGCAGTGAACGACGTGCGGGCACTAGTGATACGACTGCTGGAGGACGAGCAGCTGGAGGTAAAAGCAAACAAACATTCACAGCAGTTTTACTTGAAGAGCATTAAAAATGCAGCGCCAATGGCTGAAACATGTAATCAGCAAGTGGAACATTGTTAGAAGATGAACAAACATATGGCAGTCTGATTATATAATCATCGCCAAGCTACTGGCCAATACGTGCTTGTTTATGCTAGCAGGCACTCTCACTGTCTTTCAGCTTCACTGTAGTGATTCAGCACTCTCCTCCTGGCTCTCCACTGCCCCCCCCTCCAGTCCTCTAGTTGTTGCCATGGAAACCACAGGCTGCAGTAATCTGTTGCTATGGAGATTATGTTCAGATTGAAAGAGGATGAGGGAGAGGGATAGAGTAGAGACAAAGGAGAAGTGGGGGATGGATGAAAATAGCCATTTTTGTTTGGCGTCTTGAATTAACCTAAACCTGAATTGTAAGTCTTGGCTATATGACACTTGCATTTGTCTTTTGTCAGAATCATATTCATCAACAAAACGCATTTTATGCATGTAATAGCTACTTTCTATTATTACATAACTAAGTAACATGGTGCACAAAACACCAACCTTAAGTCATGGGAAATGTGCCTTTCTTTTTAAAAACAAATAAGCATGATCTCGAAGTGATTTTCCCTAATAGTCATTTAATCTAAGATGATTTCCCTCTAGAAAATGCTACTCAAAGATCTGTATGATTCTGTTTAAAAGTTTACATTTTGCTGAAGATTAGTTGACAATAGAGCCATTACGTATGCAAGAGATCATTTTAGATTACATTAAAGAAAAGCTTTTCCACAAACATGTCCACCCCCAGTCCCCAGCTGGTTGCTATTTTCATCCAGCTAGCCAGTGTACACACTAGATGAACACCCGACATAATGACATTGTTGCTATGGTATGTTGTATGTATGTCTTACAGTGCAGCTAGAGGTTGTCAGGAATGTGCTGGGGCTTGTTAGTTTCAATAGGTAATAGAAAAAAGACTGGGTGAACTGTTAAAACAAATGTGTTTGAGGAAAAAATAACTTTTTCAAGATAAGCTGATCGACTGGAGTTTTTTTCCCCACATAAACAGAAATACAGAACAGAAATAACAACAATAACCAAAATCAATCAAAAATAATAAAGCAAAGTAAAATACACACATTTCCTGAATCTTTATTAAGACTGAATGTTGTTATTAGAGAAATACGAGGTTTGTCTCCTACAAAATATACTTTGATGGAAGGGTGCCATTATATGTGGATCCATGTATTCCACTTACTTGCAGATAGTTATGAAATATTAAACTTTTTAATCTGTTGGATTTAGATGTTTGTAATTGGTTTTGCAAAATCATGACACAGCACTTTAACTCCACATCTCCACCTGCTGCCTTTACTTTCTAGGTAAGAGAAATGGCCGCCACAACACTCAGCGGCTTCCTTCAATGCAATTTCCTGTCCATGGACGCCCCCATGCAGGCACATTTCGAGGCGCTCTGCAAGACATCCTTGCCTAAGAAGAGAAAGCGGGAGCTCGGCTCTGTAGTGGACACTATACCCTCTGCTGGTAAGGAACCACTCTAGAATATGTGACAATACATCCAGCATACTGTTCTCTCTCATTTTAATGAAATCCCTCCTGTTGTGCTTTTGTAGACCTGGTGCGGCGCCACGCTGGTGTTCTCGGGTTGAGTGCTTGTATTCTCTCCAGCCCTTATGATGTGCCCACCTGGATGCCCCAGCTCTTGATGGATCTGAGTGCTCACCTCAATGACACACAACCCATTGAAGTATGTGTAATCACCCACTAATCACCTTATATTGGTGCAGAGAGATGGTCTTTGAGCCTTTTTTCTGTTGGCTAGTTTTACTTTTCTTTCACTGAGTAAGAAATGAAAAAATAGCCTGTTATAACTTGTGTTTGTGGTCTCCTAGATGACTGTGAAGAAAACTCTGTCAAACTTCAGACGGACTCACCATGACAACTGGCAGCAACATAAGCAGCAGTTTACAGATGACCAGCTGCTCGTCCTGACTGACTTGCTGGTCTCCCCTTGTTACTATGCCTAAAACCTGGTAAAGCATATTAATCTCACAGACATTACTGAATGTCTTCACAAGCACATCTGAAAGACATTCAACATGAATTTCATTCATCACTGAAGCTGGTGAAGGAATCATTTTAGAGGGATAAGATTATATTTGTTTGTGTTTCACTTGTATCAGTTTGGGGTGACCCCAGACTGTACAGATACCAGCCTGCATTGAGAAGAAGGCTCCAGTTCTTGACTGACAAACAGTATCACCCTGGGGATGAGTGCAACACAAAGCAACTAAGATGTGGCACACAGGATTTAAAAGTTGTGTATTTATGTCTTTAGCTCATTTACATTTCTACTATACTTAATATTTAAGGATCAATCATAGCAGGGATGAATGACCTGCAGTTTGTAACATTACTGTACAGTTTTTTTCTTCTTTTCCTTTTTTTGGGGGTTTGTTTGTGTGCATGTACACGGGATGTATGTGTGTGTGCGCGTTTATGGGATGCTTGAAGACATCTACTGGTGTCCCACACATTTCTCAGGATTATATCCCAAGAATCAACTCTGAGCCAACACGATGTCCAGCGTAGGACATAGTCTTTACCATCTTCCAGTAGTGAAGTGAAAGCCACAGAGAAATGACTATTGAAGAATGGTCTCTTTAGATTAGACCTAAACCTGCAACACACAATGTTTGTGTGGCTGTTTGATCTATATATGAATATATGCATCATGCATGTATATATCATGATATAGCAAATATGCACAAACATATTTATTTATTTATTTGACTTTTTTTGAAGTGCTAACCTTTTTTTCAGAAGTATTTCTGAGATAAAGTAGATGACTGAATTTTTAGCAATGAAGCATATTGTATTGCAAAGAAAGGGAGAGGGCAAGCTCCCCGCTGCTGTTCTGTGTGATGCGTTTGCTGTGAGGACCTGAGCACAGTTTGTTCACCATTTCACGTATCTGGGTGCAAGAAAAATAACCAAACTGCCTGTCCATAACGTTGACCTCCCTCCACACTATCACTATCACAATCATTTACCTTTTTTTTCTAAAACCCAGTGAGATGAATCATTGACCTTTGTTTTCTTATGTTTTCCCCTGATGACTTGAAATTGGTCAAAGCATTGAAGCATTTAGTACCTCACTTATGTATAGTGTAGTGCCAAAACTGCAGTGATTTTTTTCTTCTTCTTTTTTTAGATGTACTGTTTGCTTATTGACTGATGACAATAAATTGTTTCTAACAAAATAAATACAGTCTATGTCTTGTTTTCCCTTAATGATAATAATGCCATGCAGTAGACTAGCACAGCAATTCAAAGTTCATAGATTTGTTTTTTCTTTCCAGGGCATTTAAAAAGTGGTTATCATAAAACATTGAATGATGATATACTGTTTGATGATGTACTGTTTCGTCCTAAAATTGTCCTTTTAAAAAATGCATTATTATTACAACTGTTATAAATAAATTTTGCATGTTTTCAGTTTGTTTTGTAAGTTTATTATGCTTAACAGTGGCTTTCAGCTGCTAAAGACCCCATTCAACATTGATGACTAACGACCTTTTTTTATTTGCTATTACAAAATTTAAAACACCTGTCGACCAATTTAAACATCATATTAACACATGAACAGTAAACTATGCTCTCAAGCTAAAATGCTCTGAGGCTAACACTTGTCATAAAATCTGAAGTATGTTGCCATGGTGAAAAAATCGTTTGCTGCGGTAAAATAACTGACGTCACAGAGTATGGTGTAACGGTCTCTTTCAAATCTTGCAACCAAGAAGTAAAAACTGGGAAAATGGCCGTTCATACTCTCTTTAAAAATTATAAATGGGGAAGAGGTGACCCTAGTTTTTACATATGGACTACTTTAATGCAGTGGTTATGTTCATGCCCACATACGTAGGCAGTGACTTCATACTCATTTTTCAGTGCAAGTCCAGTGGCCGTCGCTCCTGTGTAAGAATGGATCCATATCGCCAAGAAAACGAATATACTCTCATCTCTGCGCTGTATCGGCTTTAAAAACACAGAGCTGTAAGCAAGCGTTTTGTTTTATGTCGAGGTTTGTTAATGGACTACGCTGTTTTGCATTAGCTGCCGTTGAAATACGTATTTTTGCTCCCAAAGCCGCTGTGCGTTCATACTGCTAACATACTGATTTAAAATGAAGACTGGCTGTATCAGATGATGAAGATGATGGTGAAGATGGACGCACGGTCGATTACAGCGGGTAGGTTACATTTTGTTTTAGTCAGTATACGAAATGAAAGCAATTTAACAGCTTGGTGTATATGTATACAAACATATATTTCCTCTGGATTTCAGCAGACGGTGTGTGTGTGTTGGGGGAGAGGGGGGCGGGGGGTAAGGTATAATTGGCCAAATGCAGTGGTGCATAGCTATAGCCTACTGTAGCTTGTGTCTTATAAGAGAGATACCCGTTTACACTCAATTAAGTTAACTATTGCTCCCTATTATCAGCTGTGATCTTTTCAAAGTGATCCAGTGCTCAACATAATAGCTAATAAATGACTTTGTATTCTCTCTAGCACCCTACCAAGGTGGCAGCAATGGCGGAGGCATCAGATACTGTAATCATCATGTACTCCTTCCATACAGAGGAATAATGTTGAAATTGATGACTCTGGGATCCTCATAAGTTGTTAGTAATACAATGAACACCACTGCCACGCCATCGGACCTGGTGGATGTGCCAAGACATCAGACCTTCAATGGCACCCTGGGCACACAGACCTCGTCAGGCTGGGCTGTGATTCACACTGCTACCTTGACCTTCTGCTCTTTGCTCCTCATCCTCATCTTCTGCCTGGGCTCTTACGGCAACCTTGTGGTGTTCCTGTCCTTTTTCGACCCAGCGTTTCGCAAGTTCCGCACCAACTTTGACTTCATGATCCTCAACCTGTCCTTCTGTGACCTGTTCATTTGCTGTGTGACTGCTCCCATGTTTGCACTGGTGCTCTTCCTGGATGCAGGCGGAGGGGATGGCGTGTCCAAGAGTTTCTGCTTCGCCTTCCACTTGACCAGCTCAGGCTTCATCATCATGTCCCTGGAGACGGTAGCTGTCATTGCTTTGCACAGACTGCGCATGGTTTTGGGGCAGCAGCCCAACCGCACTGCCTCCTTCCCCCGCACGCTAGCCCTCACTGCCCTGCTGTGGACGTCCAGCTTCACCATGGCTGCCCTCCTTACCGTGCGAGCGTACCCACATGGAGGAGGACCCTGCTTGCCCCATTTTGGCCTAGGAGGAGGACAAGCCAGGGTTGTGTTGTATGTCTACCTGGCAGACTTTGCCTTTTGTGTAGCTGTGGTGTCTGTATCCTATCTGATGATTGCTCAGACATTAAGGAAGAATGCACAAGTGAGAAAATGTCCCATCATGACAGTAGATGCCACATGCCCTCCACCCCCACCACCTCTCATTGCAGCAGGCTTTGAAAGCATGCAGTGTGCTGTTCAAGGTCCCTCTCTGTACCGTAACCAGACTTACAACAAACTGCAGAACGTTCAGACTCACTCCTATGCCAACAGGACCAGCCAGCCCCTGGTCCCTGGTGCTGCACAGGGAGCCACCTGCTGTCAGCTGGTGTCTACAGTCAACTTGGCCACAGCCAAAGACTCAAAGGCAGTTGTCACCTGTGTTGTGATAGTGTTCTCTGTCTTGCTTTGCTGCTTGCCAATGGGAGTTTCACTGGCACAGGATGTATTGACACCAGAAAGTAGCTTTGCACATTACCAGTTTGAACTGTGTGGCTTTGTGCTCATTTTCCTCAAGTCAGGCATCAATCCTTTTGTGTACTCACGCAACAGTGCTGGCCTGCGCCGCCGTGTGCTGTGCTGTATTCAGTGGGCAGCGCTGGGCTTTTTATGTTGTAAGCAAAAGACCCGTCTGCATGCGATGGGGAAAGGCAGCCTGGAAGTCAATCGCAATAAATCCTCCCATCATGAGACAAACTCAGCCTATGTGCTGTCGCCCAAGCCACAGAGGAGGCTGGTGGACCAGGCTTGTGGGCCCAGTCACTCCAGGGATTGTGCTGGGAGTCCAAGGGCCACAGGTGTGCGTAAACCTCGGCCACCGAGCACCTCGACACCTATCAACACCCGCATTGAACCCTACTACAGTATATACAACAGCAGTCCCTCTGCAGGGCCCAGCTCCCCCACTAGCCTGCAGCCTGTCAGCTCCCAGACATTTGCCTTTGCCAAGTCATATGTAGCCATGCACTACCACACTCACCAAGACGCTCTTCAAGACTTTGAAAGCACATCAGTGCACCAGATTCCCATTCCCTCAGTTTAGTCCAAGCTGCCAAACAGGAAGGTCTGGACAATCTCACCATGGCTTTAAATCAAATGTGAATCAAAAGAGAAACATGAACACAGTCCATTTTATGTATTTGGAATCAGTATTAAGCTTGTTCTCTTTTACAGTGGAAGTACATGTTACATTTTTTTTGGAGTGGTAAAACTAAAGAACCAGTCATAAGCTTTTCCATGGACACTAAAAATTAGCAAGACATTTGTAATGGAGGTTTCTGTTCCAAAAAGGTATTTACTGTCATTGAACTGAATGAACTTTTTTTTTTTCTTTCTAAAGATTCAGAGCATTTTCAGAGCATAAATTTACCCCAGTGTTGTGCACAGATGTGCCATTATAACCCAAGACTGTAGTTTTTCACTGCAGCCAAGGACTGCATTTACTGGTTTCACTGCTGCCTCCTGTCTGGTTGACGTTGCTGAGCACTGATATCAGCTGCTGTGAAACCCTGCACAGGCCCACACGTGGCTGTCCATGGCATGTGGTTGCACTTTGATGGACTTCTGCTTCTTACAAAAAATGTATTTGTGAAACTCATACACTTTTTAAAACAATAAATGTTTGGCAAGTGTAGTGGATCTTTCACTATTTATGTTTTTTAACCACAGCTTTGATGATTGATCAGGAAACCCACTGACAGGAGAAAATGAATTGGTAACTATTTTTTTTTAATATTTGATTTAACCTTTTTCGTTTTTATAAATTTCACGTTTATCAAACGTACACCAGCTCCAGCTTTCAAATGTGGATATTTCATGCTTAACTCTGTCATACGATTGTTAACTTAGCACATTTTGGTTTTAATGTTGATCACACAATCATCTTTGGCTATCACACCTTAAAAAGGGCATCTTTCACTTCTTATGATCAGATTTTTTGAGGCGAAAGAGTGAGTTGATAAATCGTGAAACTTTTTTATATTACACGTTTGTATATTTAATATTTTGACTCTAAACTTTCATGTAAAGGCCTCTGAATTGAACATCATATCTGCAGTGGCTACCGTTTACACTTGAGTGTAAATATGACAAAACAACACATATGGCATGAGCGCCCTCTGGTGGCCTTTATTTTTACCATGGCAACTTACTGTAGCAGATGTCCTTCAGTGAGATGCCATATTTTTAAAACATGTTACTTGAGAAGAAAAACACAAAAAAACTAATAAATTTAAATTCTAGTATTAATCACTCATCTTGGTCAAGTCCAATATATATATTTTGTCATAATCCAACACTGTTATTGAGGTTTCATGTTTTAGTTTTATTCTCTCCTGCAAAGGCATTGGATTTTTATCCCTGTGATACAGCAGTGATCAGGATCCCAGTGCACATAATCATGTAACCACAGAATACCTCTTTTTTAGGAACCCACAGACATTCTGTACATCCTACCACGTCACTCACTGTTGAAGCTACTCCACGGCTCCTTCTAATGCATAAGTTAACTCACCCATCCTGTAAATTAACCCAGTACACTCTCACTTTTGAAAAAAAAACAAAAAAAAAAAAAAACAGGCCTGCCTCTTCTCATATCTACATATACAAAGTGCCACAATCAAACAACTAATCATTTCATACCTCTCTCACACACATACACACACACACACACATATATCCTCACAAACTCTCTCACAATTACCAACCTTAAAGACAATAAAACCGCCATGAATATTGTTGATTCCCCTGATAATTATGAATCCCCTGATATGTCTCTCATTTACTTGCAATTAATCAACACAAAGTGAAGCACAGATATTAAGTACAGGCAACAAATCCACTGCTTTGTGGAGTGTGGCGTCAGCCCTGTGTCACTGTGTTATAGGTCTGAGCTGGCCTGCTGGATTAGGCTGTGATGTAGCATTGTCCTGTTGCACAGATCAGGGCTTCGGGCTGAGGCAGTGCTTCTGAGCTACATGAAGTCCAGCCTCAGGGTCAAGTTTAACCTTGATTTTGGCTCCTAGCGCAGTGTCACAGGCATCTCTCTTCCTCTGACAAACAGGCTTCTGTTTTACCACAAGTGTCCTCTCCTGTCTTGAAGTTCACATCTCTCTCTCTCTGTGTCCTCTCCTTGTCCTTCATGCGCCGTTGCTGTCACTCGATACTCACTTACAGTTTAGCTGGAGAGTGACAGAAGTCCGTGTTCATCTGCAGTGTCGAGAATCCTGCATATGACTGGAGACTCAACCTAGAGGGGGGGGGGGGATGTCAGCCAGCTTTAACAGTGTCAGTTTAACCAGTAGTACTAGAACTACTCTCCCTCCCTTTCATTCATGTTCAAGACATTTCTCGCCATTCATTGTTCAGTTGCATGGTTCCCACGCTTTCTGGTGGGCAAGTAAAAATAGAAATTACCATTGCATCCAAATATTTAGATGATCTGACTGTTACACTCAAAATCTTTTCATCCCTGTGGAAATGTCTGACCATGCTGTATTGCAGATGTAATTTTCCTGACTATATCCTGATAAATAGCATTTAAGTGCTTACTACTGGACACAGGTGGAACTAAAACTGAATAACAATGGCTTGATTCCAGCAATTAGAGAAAAACAAATAACTGCACCAGTGTTTGACATATTAAAATGTCCAGTGTGAAAAAGGCCTATTACATATTTTTCATATGCTCACCAATGATACACATTCCTTTTTCCCCCCAGTGTCTGTGTATAGTGAGCTTACTTACCCCTAGGATGTACTGACAAGTCTGAGGCTCCAGCATATAGACAGTGACAGCATGGGGAGACTCAGACTCCTTACATCTGACAGAGACAGGAGAGATGAGCCGAGTGAATCAACAGTGAAACATTTGGGCATTTTCTGACTCACACACTGACTCAGTGCAGGAGCTGGTGCTGCAATGGCTGTTCACTCACTTCAGCTTGACAATGACCTGTCTGGGCTTCCCTGTCAGATCGCAAACGTCCCCGTGGCCATAAAAGTGGGAAACCAGCCTGTCGTGGATCAGAGAAACAGATCAACAATAAATCAACAATAATGTCAAATGACACCCGTGTTAGGGTACAGAAGGAGAAATGACATACTTGACTTTCTGCACTCCATCATCTTTGAGCTGGTAAGATCTGGCGACATTCTTTTTGGCCCATTCGACATGCTCCTCGGCGTTCCAGCTGCCCACCACCACGATGTTCTTTCCTTGCTCTTTATCCTGGAGGGATGGGCAACGTTTACATTACTGTGCCAAAACAACCTAATGCACCTAACAATCTTCCATTCCCATCAAAGTCACCACTTTATGAAATTACAAAGCCGTTGTCAACTGACTTTTCCACATTTGACAGCCAAGTGGAGCTGGAACAATTACACACAGTATTTCAATTAGTGGAAAATTCATTAGCAACTTCTTAGTGACTTCAGACACAAAGAAATGTCTAACATTTTATGGGGGAATTATTTAACAGAAGCAATAATCTGCAGATTAATTCACCGTGAAAATAATTATTTGCATCGCTACACCTTATCCGCATAACCACATGACACAGTTTTTACACAAATGCACTCACACTAATAGACTCTTACCTCATGGTATTGATGGACATGTTTTCCGTAACAGAATTCATATTTCCACCAGCCCACTCCCTGAAGGACACATTAAGATGATTATAAGTCACTGAATATTTAAGCAAACTACTAAGGTGCTGTAGATGAACATGCCTCACCCCGTGCAGACAGTACGAGCCGCTGAGGAATTCTTTGATTAGCTGGTCATCTGTCAAACGAGAGATGTGAGTGGTGCCGACCGTGACCTGAGACTGCCCTCCTACAGTGATGGGTTTGTGAGTGGAGGTGAAGGCCTCCTCTCTCACTGGCGACGCCTCATCCTGAAACGTGTCAAAGATCCATCTGAGCCAAGTGTCGTCGGTAACATGTACCAATTTTCCCCTTGTCACCTTTCTGCCCGTGTCTCACCTCTCTGGTCTCAGAGGTGGAGCTGAAAGGTGGTTTGAGCTGCTCCTCTTGCTCCTTGTCCAGCTGGGTGAGCCGCTGAGGCCGCAGAGGCGAGCCTGCCAGAGCCTGGCAGAAGATGGCGTTCACCGGGGATGACTTAAACCTGGCAGGAATACGTGTCAGGGAACAGTAAGATGTAAGTTGGAAACTCACCAGCTGGAAAATACATTTCAGTAGAATCGCAATCCACAGGGACGACTAATCTTAAAACAGCATTTCTATATTTCCAAAACAGAAACGCCAAATGTATGTCTACTGCTGAGGTGTATTCCTTTGAGCACAAAACTCAAATGTAGTCATTCTGACAGCTCTACCTGTATTTCGGGTGAGCACAAAGCAGCGGTGTCAACACCACCACCTCATATTCACAGGTTGTGACTTCGGCGACAGACAAGATCTCATGCTTGGCCTCTGGGTGACAGACGTATAGCACCGACGTGGAGCGGGGCTGATTCTGTTTCAGTACACAGGGAGTCCCATTTCCCATTTCCAGCGAGTAGTAGGGAGTGAGCTGACCCTCTATGTTCTTAGTGGGCACCTGAACATTAGTAGAAAGACAGAAGGAAACACAAAAGGGGCGACATCTGTGAAAACTGAAAGTGTGGCAAATTTGCCTGGTGTCATATAGTTATACTCACTTCTGTGTCAGCTGTTGATTTGACTGGCTCTTCAACTTTATCTGAAAAACATACATTTCTATCTTCAGTGAAACAAGTAAAAGACATTCATTTATTTATTTTTTTTTAAATCATATAAACATAATATACCAGAAAACTGCTTTCACAAAGAAACTGACCTGTCTCTGTCGACTGGCTCTTTTCTGCCAAATTCCCCAGGAAGTACTCCTGAACGCTGATCTTCTAATGGAAATACATTTGGTCACTTTCTGAACAAACTGCAGGATTCTCATTCCTAATATCTTAAGGCTAATTTACACAGTCAAAGCACTGACCTGTCCAGTCTCCTTCTCTTCATGATACTGTCTTATATGCTTTCCATGGCATACTTCATATGTCCAGTATGACTCAATCTGCAACGTTGGCAAGTCAACAGCAAGTTTGTCTGAGTTAGTCTTTAATTCACCAAAACCCAAGGCAGGCAAACAGGTTTTCAGTTACACTACATAGCATGAACTCCAGCTGCACACGGTTTCAGTCTCTCCACTGAGAGAAGTAGGGAAATGAAATGAAAGCAGAGAGGAAGCGTGGCGGCTCTCACCCTGTAAGAACAGCTGCTTCGTTTGAACAGCGGCTCCAGCAGTTCACCCGGACCTGGCCCGCTGTACTCCTTATCATTATCCTGAGACAACAAAAGTATTAGTTTTTCAATCAGTACTTTGTTTCCACTCAAAAATGAAATGTGTCAGGGAATATAATCAAACTGGAGACCTGTTTAAAACCTAGCTGAGTATTAATGATACTTGCAATGTTTATTTTAACAATTCCACCATCCAGCTCTAGGTAGCAATGTTGTTGCATCTCCATATATCAGTCAAGAAGTTGTGCAGGAGTACAATCTCACTGTGACTGATGTGACTAACTGCAAAAATATGGCACAGACTGAAGCTAAATCACAGTACTGTTACATAGGTGTGGACACTATACAGACTGTAGAACCTGTATAATTATCAAAGAGATGTGTCCTTAGTAACATAACAAAGCACTTATATATTATCTACACTATTATCTTTATAGTCTTTGCCTGCAACAGAAATATATGAAGTTCACACTATGAAGGGACATTTTCCTTGCCAACTTACAGTCCTGATGAGACCATGCTCTGATATGAAGTTGACAGACCAGATTGATAAACATGATAATCTCTCCTACCTCCTCTCCGGCGGTCAGGGAGGGCAGCAGACATTTGTACTTCTCCTTTTCCGTTGTTGTCATAATGACAAAATCATCCTCGCTGTAAAGTGCTCCTGAAGTTGGCTGCAAACCACAGACAAATGTTTGTTATTCAAACAAAAACGACCAGGAATCTAACTCTGAGAGCAGTGCAGCTACACAGGGACAGCAACACCTCCTACAGCGTGCAGTTAGTTAACTTGCCCATTGACAAAACCATGATACTACAGGAGGATACCTACCAGCGTGAACTCTGCGTCAGGCCAGGTGATTTTGAAGGGGATTTCGTCTGTGAAGGAGGGGTACCCCCCTCTGTTTGCCGAGACGCCGCTGCAGACCTCCAGCAGCCCCCCGACAAACACTACCAGAAGCCCGGCTGTCATCTCTCCTGTCCGGCTGCGGAGCTCCTCGGCTCAGGCCTCTCCTCTTGTAAGACGACAGCCCCCCTCTCCTCACACCGACACCGGCCTGAGCGGTGGACTAAAGCTGCAACAGAGTCCGAGGAAGTCCGGTTTGACAGGCGTTAATACTGAGAGAGACGGATGTCAATACCGCACAAAACACAGGAAGTGGACCGTTCGCTTGCCACGTCGTGTTCCGCCTCTGTGCGAGGCTGAAATAACAACACCGCCCCCTGGTGGCGACACGAGGCATGGAAATATAGGTTTACAGCCACACAGGTAAAGAAACTATAACTTTTGAAGCACTTGTATTTTACACAGCAGCTCCTTTTATACAATGCTTTACAATATAGTTATCATTTTATTTACTAATTACTTTTCAGATCAACGTCTGAGATGTATCTGCAGAGATCAATAATCACATCTCTTGTATTAAATATAGGCCTTCAATAGGTACAGTCAATACTGTTAAGATGAAACCAGTGATTTCCAACCATTTCGACATGACATAGTTACAGAAAATGGCATGTGTTGGCAGTTTCTCTGAACAGTGCAGAGGTTTCCCTCTCTACATTTGGATCCATTTTAATTATTTATTTTTTTTTTTCATCTGGTTCCATGTCCCTGTTCCTGGAGATTTTCTCCAGGGACAGGCATTTTCTTTTCATACTTTAGATATATTTTGTATATTTTGCTGATAATACCCCTTCTCTGGTCCTTTTACTTACTCATATAGGCTAAGTATTTCTTCCCCCCTGACCTCGAGCCATGAACATAATACCAGCTTTTCATTTCCTGAATTTACACTGTCACTGGTTTGTTAGGCTGTTCATTTAACCTGATATATTTGGGATGTTTGTGAACATGCATAAAATAAAATGTTTCTCACTCATGAGGCTAAATGGTAGAAAAACTATTGGAAATACAGCACAATGTCAAAAATATGACAAACCAGTCCAAATATATAAATTAAGTTTGAGCAGCAAGTTATGACACATTTTATAAGAGTAGGCTACTAAATTCTTATTTATCCCTTTAATTGTTTGGTGGTTTGATGTGCATCTGCTGAAAGTGAACAGATCTTACCGTAATGGGCTCTCCTATATCCGAAATCTCTTTAGAAGCAAATTTTCTCCTGTTGTGTACTGTTTTCATGGATGAAGCACTTCGTCCCCTCTGTCACTTTAAACTTAAGTACACTCTTGCATGCTGAGAACAGTACTCAAAAAGCTGACACTGAATGCAGACCAGAGCTTGCCTGAGGCAGCTGACTCCTGTTGAGTTTAAATGCTTGAGAAAGGTTTCCAGATGATGTGGGCACAAGACAAAGTCAGATAGATCTCCTCATCTCTGCCTCCCAGTGGACAGATGTGGAAATCTTAGTTGTGTTGTATGCCTGCTTAAATGCACAGAACTGATGTTTCTAGGTGTCTCACAATTACCTTTTACACAGACTCCGTCAGAACTGCAGATGAGAAGCAGAAGACCCAGATCTGAGCACTTAGGTTGATAGGTCGACTTATTTATAAGCAATGGCGAGAGCAGCTCTGTGCCAGCATGGAGTGTCCTCACTCCTTTATCCTGTGACCCTGTTGATTCAGCATTGCTGTGTGCTGAATGACAATAAATAACACCCACCCACCCCACCCGAATGGTTCACATGGAAACAGCTCTCAGTTAACAGGAAATTTAAAACGTGGGCCTTGAAAATGTGTGGTGTTGCATTTCACTGTCAGGGAGAAATGTGGAGAGATCCTCAGACTGAGAGGACTGATGGAGGCGTGGAGTGTCGACCTGTGAGAGGCATTTTTCCACCTGTTGGTGGAGCTGTTGATGTGAGAATGTGCCGAGATGGCAGCCGAGAGGGAGAGAGGAGAGATTGTAACTGAGATTTTGAGGCAAAGAGTGAGAGGATTAGGGAGAGAAGGGGATATGGAGGAACAGGGAAGGATACAAGCAAGTGAACACCCCACTTCATCATCCACCCTCTAAGACCACTCCCATTTACCCTCATACATACAGCTGCTACTCATACCTGCCTTCTATGTACACACACTACATATGGATGAAGTATTTATGAAGGCTTTGTGAATGTGTGTGGATGTATGTAAGAAGGTATGTATATATGTGTGTGTGTGTGTGTGTGTGTGTGTGATAGATAGACAGTCAGTCAGTCAGTCTGTAACAGGGCAGACACAAAGACAAACAGTCTAACATGCTTATATTCACAAATGGAAAATTTGGAGTCACCAGTCCACCTAGTGTGCATGTGTTTGTTGCATGTGTTAAGACCCCAGGCCTGGGGATCAAACGCAGCACCTTGCTGTGAGGCGACGGTGCTAACCGCTAGCCTCTACACCTAATGCTCCCCGTGAGGTAAACAAAAACCTTTTAACCAAAGTGAAAAATGACCAGGTTAGAAGTGTATGATTGGCTTGAAATTGGATAAACTGTTAATACTCATCTTCATTAAAATTACATTTTTTCCTCACTGAAAACTGCTGGAAAACTTTGGGATAATGTAAGTACACAATTCAAATAAGTTCTAATACAAAAACATTCATATGATACCTTCAAGTTGTTGAACATATTGAATAACTGAAGTATGACATGACATAAGTCAACCTGCAGCCTGTGAGCATGCGCGGCTCCCGGATCCCCCTGAGTGTGTGTGAGCATGCGCAGGGCTCCCCGTAGCTCCCCACAGCCGTCAGCTGCGCCCGTATGGGATTGGTATCATTTCCCTGATCTAACTGGTGGCTTAATAAGTGCATTTCCCAGAATACAAAACTAATTTTCTTATCACATACAGCTAAGTATAAAATAAGACATCCTTAAATCAATCAGCCATCAATAATTGTGATTCAGCCAGAGAAGAGGGTCAAACTCTGTCAGTGTCTCCTCCTCTGTGGTTGTTCAGACCTTGAGACTGGCAGGAACTCACCTGAACTCACCACTTTGAAATGAGCATTTTCATTTATTTCACTGTCATCCGTTGGGTGAACTTGATTTGCATAGACACCTTCCACACACTCTTACCTTATGCATAATTGATACAACTGTCATCTTCCCAACCATAATAACATCATTCCAAAGGGAGCAGAGAGAAATGAATTTTGGCATCAGACAGTCTCGAGTGAGATTAAGATGTCTCCGGAGCTGTCAACCTAAAATATACATAGAATATGTCAAATGTCAGATCAATATTGTCTCTTCTGCTAAGTTCTCTTAATTACATTCAGTATTGATTTGGATAAAATATTCCTACAAGTATTTCTTTTGTAATTTATACAGGGCTCTCCTTATTAAACTTGTTTTTTTCTGGTGCTTCCCTTCAGACTTGGGGTGCATACAGAATGTCTGATTAATCAATTATCATTTTTGTTGCATTTACATTAATGCCTCTCACTTCTCAAACTTATTAACTTTACATCATATCCTTTTTTTTTCTGCTGCATAAATCACACAGACTCAATTTGTGTCCCTTTTTTTCTTTTCTTTTTTTTTTTGGAGGGTTGAGCTGATTTTACTTCAGCAAAAAGACGCAGCTTAAGTTCTGAGGCACCAGAACATGTGGTAGTCTTCCTGATAAGCATTTTAAAGTGCAAACTCTCCTAATCCTTTACCTGTCGCACTTTAATCAAACAAAAACACTGTTATTGGCTGAACACATTTTGTACGGGGCTGCTTTTTGAGTAAATGCTGCAAAGAAAGGAGGAAAAAAAACAAGTTGGCAAAACAAGGAAGACATGGATTTAAATGCAAGTGGATCAAGAGTGCTGCTCTCCACATCCCTACAGAGACGGTAATGAGAGAGTATTTTTGTTTGGATGGATCTGGATAGGATCCAGATATTCACACAGTTGGTCCTCGCTATATTTGCCTGTGACTGGGGCTTAGCTTTTATATGAAAGTATCAAAGGAGGGTCAGGGAAAACAAAACATCCCTGAGTCCCTGAATGCATCATGAAGGCAAGTGATCACAGTTATCTTAATTTATCAATCAAATGTTGAGGTTGTACATTCAGGGATGCATGGTTGGGTTTTCATAGGTTGACTCAGTTCTTACATGAGCACAAACTTGTCCTGATGTTTTCTTTTTCAGCCATGGTTTTACCTCAGGAAACCTCCATTTACAGCCTCATCACAGCTTTAGCAGCCCATTCGACCATGACCACTCTCAAAGGTGACCTTGGATGTTTATGTAAATACTGTTTGCATTGTCTTAGACTTTAAGCTTTTTCAGTGTCTCAGTGCTCGCTACGCTTGAATACAAAAGTCAGTGAAACCCCAGAAGTACGTTTTGTCTATAAGCAAGAACAGAAAGTGGGTTAACTACTTGAAAATGCATCCTAGTCAGTGTGCATAGCCTAGAAGAGCTTAGGGAAGCTGGGGAGAGACTTTGAGAATGAAAGTCATTTAGTGTTTCTTCACAGTTTGAGAGTGAATGGCACAGACACTGCAAGGTGAGGAACAGAGCTTTTGAGTGGCTAGAAGGAGGATAGTAGCTGTGTGGATATTTGATCAATTTGAACCTCAGCAGATAAATGCAGGGAAATCTAAACAATATTAGAAAGAAGAAGCAGGTAACTGTGAAAACAGCCAGCTACATCCTCCTCCTACCTCGGTCATCTATTGCTCTACTACTCTGCTCTACTGTTTCTCACACATACATATCCATCTATCATTCCGATCCATGCTTTGTTGACTCCAAACAAATAACACCTGTGAAATACTGGACAGAAAATCCTGCTGCATTCACTGTTTTCTCTTAAGGATTATACCTAAGAAACATCATGTAAACTGTGCACAACAACCTTCAGCAGTTATTTACAGAGCAAAAAAAATGCATTACTTTCTTGACTCAGTTCTTGCAGATTAGAAGTACAGTATGTACTGCATTTTTCTGAGTCAATAATCTTTGACTGCCTGCTCTGGTATTATTATTATAGATGCAAAGAAACCCTACACAATCCATCATCATTTGAATGCAGTTGCAAGTTCTCATTGGCACCAATTTAGACTGCAGATGGTTTAATTGGCTGAGATATGTGAGAAATGATGGCTTCTTCCATTTCATGTCTGAATACACTGTCTACCACTTAGCCGATGCATAAAAGCATCCACCACACCAGGGTTATGGGTGACAACTGTGAGAAGAGAACAAGTAAATGCAGATTATTCAACCTTCAGCATGCATCTGTGCTTTAAGAACCTGGTTAATAGGTTAGGTTAGGTTAATAACCTAAACTCTAAAACCCTGCACATAATTGTAATAAAAAACAAAGTTTTTACCAAGTATAAATGTAAAATGTATAGATCAGGACTCCTTTCTCAGAGAACTTTCTTACTCTGAAACTGAGAACAGAAGTGAACACTGTAGAATAAAATCTGTTTGATATAACTGATCACAGTAATTTCTTAAAGGGAAACTAGGCAAGTCGGTCACTTTTTCACTATTTTGGTCACTTTTTTTTCTCTACAGAGCTCCCCCTACAGTTTTGGAGTGCATATTTTCACTGTTGTAAAAACTCATCTTGTGAGACGAGACCTGGGACACCGGGTTGGAGGCACTGATCTTGTAAGAGACACTAGGTGGAAGGCAGAGAGCCTCCATTGTCCCCAACACAGTTACTCCAAAGGTGTTCAATAAAGGTGCAAATCTTGCAAAGTTCCTTTTTAATGCATGCCACTGTGTAAGTTATCCAAATAATGCAGTTGTATTGTATTGTACTGTTTAAGTTATTCAAGGTCTGCCCCCCAGGAGCTCAAAATCCCTTCAATTAATCTTCTTTCCGAATCACCATATGCAGTGTTTCCCTAGCATCGTGTTTGTTCCACACTTGAACACGAAAACACAGAAATCATGTGTTTCATTTTCACATAGTGAGCACAAGTGTTGCAGCTGCGCTACTTTATTCAGTTCATTTTCACTCAGCATAGCACCTCTTTCTTTCAGCCTGCAAAGTTTTCAATAACCACATCCCTAAAATTAACTTGCGAGTAGTCACGCAGGTGAACAGCGTATTGTGTTAACACTCTGATGAAAAAGACATGCTGGAATCATATTGGCAGGTTTGTTTCACACTGCCTCTTTTCCAAATGGCACAAGGAGTCTGACCTTTTCATGATCTCAGCGCTGTCAAAAGATGACCTTTGTGTACAGCATCACAAAGTCAGTGTGTATGAGTCAGAGTCTTTAGACACAAGCCCTGCCTTTTCAAAATCACTAGTCAATAGCACCAGAGAAAGGAAAAATGATAATAAAACCAAAAAAACAACCACAACAACAACAAAAAAACACACCAATTTCATTTTGCATTATGTTATGACTTAACCATATCCCTCCTACCAGAAAATAGTCAGGCTCCAGTTGTCTGGATTGTCAGATAACAATTTGATGTCTTATAGAGTTTTGGTTAGAATCACAAAAGAAATGGTTCAAAGAGAAATTTACCCCCAGTCCTTTGGCATTGACGAAGGCAGTGACTGAATCTCTGGTGTATAAAAAAAATTCAATTCAAACACCCACACAAAATCTGTTAATGTTTTTTCAGGACATTCTCACACCTCTTTTTTTTCAGGGAGTTGAGAAACTTAGTAAATCAATAAAGTTCTGTTATAGTTCTTTGTGGGTGTAACCTGAGGGAATTGCAGAATGAGGAGGAGGAGGAGGAGGTTGAGAGCAGGCAGCTTGGCTTCCCTGGTGGGTCAAGGTGAGTCTGTTAGCCTGATGGCTTGTTCACTCTGCAGATGTCACCTGGTCATTATCCTGAGGCAGCCATCTGCCAGTTGGTCCTGAAGGGCCTGGCCACTCAGTCTTCTGGGCCCTGTGTGACTGGCAGGATCCATGCTGCTTTCTCTCCTATTCTGACCTGCTACTCCACCTGCCTCCAGTGTCCAAAAGGCCAGGCTGGTCAGGGCCAGAGGGAAGACAGAGGACACACACGGAGAAACAAAAAGGCAAGGCTTTGAACTCTCTGCCACTGTGTAAACTGGGATAAATTAATGATGCATCCACAATTTTTACCTGGGCTCCCCTCACAGCTGACTGCTTGGCTTCTCACCCTCGACTCTGCTGGGATGCAGAGGTATCCTGCCAAAATAAACTCCAGCCTCTTCCACTGACTCACTGCTTTCACTGGCCACTGGATTTACGCTGAAAGTGCTGGACATGATTGTTCTCTTTCTTAAAAATTATCTATGAACCCTCAGTTACTGAAGCTAATGACAAGAGTTGTTATATCTCATAATTAATTGTCAGCCCTTAAATCTGCCAGGAACTATCTCACAGAGGGTAATTATCTCGGAAAATTAGAGCCTTACTTTTAGACACGTTTAATCATGCCCTTCTTCAAGGTGTTGGACTTCTAATTTTTAAGATGTAATTTTGACTTTCATGGGTTTTAGGTTAACCCCCTCACTTCATTAAAATGAGCTTTAATATCTGAGGAGAAGAAAGCCGTCCTTTCAGATAACACTGAGACATTATTTAGATTTTCATCGTGCATAGGCCAGTCATTATATAGGCTAACTTTCATATAGGCCTGGTTACACAGGCACATGAGTTCAGACAAACATGCACATTTGTGATAAGAACTGTTGATGTGGTTTAGTTGAAATCAATGGATGAAAACTGACCAGTGACCAGATCTATCTGTGTCCATACTTGTGTGATTAGCTTACATCTAAGTTTGTGCTGTGAGTTATATGTCTTAAATAGTACAGTCAAAAGAGATACAAACGTTGTCCCTGTATGTTACATTAAAAGGTTTATTGTATCCCCTGGCTTTTAGTGAAAATACTAAAGTAAGATAAAGTTAAGCTAAGCTAAGCTCAACCAAACTACTAAAACAAGAACTGAACATTCAGAGCGATGGGAGTGATTAAAGTTAAAAAAAAAAGTTAAAAAAACTTGCGCTGATGTGTTCATGTTGTTAAAGCTACTTTTCTTACTGACCTGTTTCTCTCCAGGAGTGAACTTTGTTTAGAAGAGGAGAAAGTCATCCACCCTTTTTTTCTGCTGTGTCGCAGCTGTCGAGCTGATAACAGGGAATATTTGAGGACATATTCACAGATAACCAATCAGGTAAAACCCATAAACACAATCATCTTCTGCCTGCCAGTAATGTCCAGGAGGCTTTCAATTTTTTATCATCTCCCCACTTTCATCATTTTTACTAACCACAAAATGCCATTACTAGCTAATACACACACACACACACACACACACACACACACACACTTGCACACACATTTGCACACACGTTTGCACACCTTTGATCTTGTATCCGCTGTGATTCTGGTATTTCATCCTTGACCCAGTTTGAACTCAGGACCCGCAGTAATGTCCAAGACATGAATGGCTGCGTGGGCAATCTGCTCCTCCTTTCCTTCTGTTGTTTTTTTGGATCAATTATGCCTTTGCTCTGGAGGACGAGTGCACCACAACTTGAGGCTTGGCTGTGTTTCCAGGCCCGATATAGAAAGGAGAACCATGATTGTGGGAGGCCCACCCTCTAACCTGCCTGTACCCCTGGCAGCCAGAAGGGGCCAGCTGGTACTGTCAGCAACCCTGACAGATGACCTGCTGAGCGGATACTTTTAGCTCATGATTCACCAGTCATTATACAAACATACAGTATAATTTACAATGTGCTGTAACAAAGCCTTCTTATTACAGTGATATCAGCTAAATGTAGCCTATGCAAATCTGGTCCACATTAAAGCATCACCACGTTAAAGCATCACTAAGATACTGCTTGTGGACAATGGAGCTGCACAGCTCTGAAGAGGAAGAGACACTGACTTCAGGCAGTATAGCCACAAACAATAAACTCATAATGCAGCGTATAGTGTGATGCTGTGTTTTATTTTAGATCACACTCTCACTTCCTTTAGTGAAAACAGTCGTGATCTCTTGTTCCCTTGCAGTATGGTTTTGCTATCTCCGTTACAACTTACCGCCCACGCAGCTACCCTATGGCTGGTTGGCATAGTTTGTGCCCACTCTGAAGGCTGATTCTGCTGATTCTGAAGGCTGAAGGGCAGTATGGGACAATGCAGGTTGAGGCTCACTGAACAAGAGAAAGAAACAGAGAAACAAATTGTAAAACAGAGAGTTTAATATGCAGCCTTGCCCTGCACACTGCAGACTGCAGACTAATTGCATACTGCAATATTAATTAAAGGAGTTAAATTAGACAATCGGATATTTTCACACTTTTTCTGCACTGCTGACATCATCTGACTGATTATCCATTCTGTAGAAACTGAGTCTAAAATAGCAAATACTTGTTATGAGACTGATTTGTTAAGCACCTAACCCACATGGGCACATCTAGTGTCAAACAGAATTAATGGAACGCCTTCACTGTACTTTATTTTATTTTCTACCATCAAAACTTAATTCATTAAAAATTCTCAAGTTGTTATTAACTACAGTTAGACTGTGTGCATCCTGCTTGAATGCTGTGTGCAGATGGATCTCAGCTGTGCACAGTAGCCATAAAATCCCCTCCTGCATTAAACTGCTGTCTGTGTAAATAATGTGCTGTCTGTTTATATGATATGATGTGATTTGACGCTTTATCCCCGTGAACAGAGATCAGTGTGAACACAGGCAGAATTTAAACTGCATAAATATGAATTTATCAAGCTTATACACGCTGAGCAGCTGAATTTAAATTTCCCCGAATACAGCGATTTGAATTTGAAAGCAAATACTTGAAATTGAATGAGATCATTTTTTTTTTTTTTTAATTAACCAACTTATCAACAATAACAGTTCATTTCCCCTATTGATATTCAAATGTTTTTAATTCAAACTGAGCTCTAAAGGGGTCTGAACATCTGGAAGGAACTTTTGTTGCTTGAGTGACTGGAAGGCAGCTGCCTCCTCTGTGGCTGCCAACAGTGGTCTGACACTCACTTCACTCGGCCAAATGTGAACCATGTGGCACTGTGGCTCTGCCATCCCCTCAGCCAGCGAACAAGTCTTCTTTACACTTTGTAGAAAACCGCTTAAAGTTGGTAACAATGGGGTGAGCAGAGCACCCACTTACACTTGTTACCTTGCATAATGAAACTACATTCTTCCAGGTGCACTTACTTTTGGCATTTAGGTTGCACTGAAAACCCCGAAACACATCAAAGAGACACTAGTGGCGACTTTTCTCTCATCAAGTGTAGTCAATAGGATAATTACTGGCTGAGAAAGATGGGTAAGGCACAATGCCACATGGCTGGAGGTTGGCTAAATGGTGTCAGTTCACAGTTGGCAGTCTTAGAGGAAGAAGTTGCCTTCAAATCTCTTTAATGGCTGCCATCAAATTGAAGCCAAAAAGGTGATGACGGGAGCTGTTCAGTCCAGCTGCTGGCTGCACTGACCCAGGACTTTAATCTCTTTGTAATAGCCCACTTGTTTCCAAGTGATGCAAAGTAGATTTATAGCATTTGTCTAAAGGGGACATATTTATGACAAAACACAACTTTAAACTGATTTAGAAACATTACCATGGTCATTTACTTCACAGAGAAACTGTTAAATATCTACAAACACGACTTGCATATGAGGAGAGGTACATTTAATAGGGGGACAGAGGTGATCTTGGTTGTCAGAGTTTAATCGCTGAACTCTGTGAAGGTTTTTTACAGCTTTGTATAAGTTGAGAAAATTCCAAAAAGTTTGTACAGTGTTGTGGCAGGGTCTCGGGTCCAGGGATTTATTTGTTTTAAATATTTATGTCCAAAAAGAAAAAAATATTCTCTGCCAGTGATATCATTATGCTACATCTTTCTCTGTTTAGCTGGTCCGTTGACATTAAATGTGAGATTCATTTAGTAAACCCACTGTGTTTGGTACACTACACTCCAGTGAACAAAGATCCAGAGCAATCTTGTTGTAATTTAAAGATAATACTATGCTGAGGTAATCACTCACTGCATCATTATTATCGCACAAATGAAATAAATAGAAAAATAATTTTAGATTCCAATGTCCATTCTTTCCTAAGCCCAAAAGAAAACAGCTTTTCTCTTGCTTTTTGTAAATCGTTTTTCTCTTATCTTAATAAGCTTATGACACAGGATCCAAAAAAGCCTTGTAAAAGATGAAGATCTGCAAAAGCAGATTACACAGCAAAAAATTATTCAGACTAACAGTGAGCACAGGATTTAGGCTGCTTTATTCAGGTGTACAGACAGATAGCATTCATACTGATATGGGATACAATAAATTATACCTGGCAACTACATCACAGTCACTTTACGCTTATGGTTTATGTTTGCATTCATGTTTTATATGATGTTGATGGTTTGATTCAGCAGTTATCTCCTGAGGAGCATCTGCATTTGGAAATAGATCCCATGAATTGAAGCTGCAGAGTCAATGGCAGAACTGTTGAAGACGTCGAGCTTTCCAAAAACCCTGAGGAAAGTTTCAGATGTGCTAATTTGATCACGGTTGTACGGAGCCTAAGGAAGTGTCAGTCGCATGACATCAAATCCTGCACATGGAAGCAGCCTCACTTGGCAACATGCTCATTTGCGTCTCAAAAGAGACAGGCGTGTAAGGAGACGATAACCACAACACCGGTAAGCACATAACTGTCAGATGTAGCACAGATGCGCGAGACACACTGATCCTCTGCAATTATGCAGAACATGTATCTTCACATTGGGTCAAGATGCCCAAATTATCTGGAAGTACTGATTTCATTAATGTACATATGACCTCCCCAAAAAACAACTGCATAATGGAAAATACTGTTTATTCACTACTCCACTTTGTTTGTAAGAGGAAAAAACTCCATACATATGAATGAGTTATGACCTCCTGTTATGTGAGCGTTTCCAAACTGCCTGCTGCACAACCACACACTGTGCGGGGTTTTTAGAGCTGTGCAAGGTATAAAGAGCACACACTGTAATTCCCTTAAGCACTGTGCATTACAAAAGGCTTTATGAGTGAACACCTCAGCTGACCCACCAGGAAAAAACAAAGCTCAGTTCTCACTGAAGAGCTCCGGCCACCTAAAATCAAAGCAAAACAAGAGGAACTTTAATGAATAAGATATAGCAGTGCAGTTGCTGCGGTCACAAATGGGTTCTCACTTCAAATTGAACTGAGCTCTGACATTAAAAGGAAGAATAAATAATAAATCGTATTTGAACTGCAGTGTAAATTCTACCAGCTTGGCACTGTTTATCCTTCTCACTGGAAAATCCCTCTCCCTTTTTGTCTGAGATCTGAAGAATTTTCTCTCTTTGCACCTTGTTATGGTCTGTTTTGAATATCGTTAACTTTATCAGAAGCACGCAAGACTAACACAGGAAGATTGGAAGCAACTGCTGGCATCTTTACAACATTTTATAGCGTGTGCACCGAAACTTGTGTGAACAAAATTTGACAATGCCTTCCAAAACGACCCATGTTTTTTTTTTTTTGTTCCAAAAAAAAAAAAAAAAGAAACTTATGTGAGTGTTTTTGATCTGCTGCTGTTCTCTTTGTTCACTTTGTGTGTGTTTTTCTGGCTGTAACATCCTGATGTAGGTTTGGGTTTAAACACAAGTTCAACATTGGATTTCTCCCATTATCACGACACGCGGCACATATATGGTTCAGTATCAGGCTGTATTATGTATTAATTATATCTGCCACAGTCACTCTGTTTACGTTCTATCATTCCCTTTATGAGAGATAATGAGAATGGGCTACACATGTATTCATAGACCTGGATTTATAGGTACAGCTTCTACTTTTCCTTGTCTCATTACTGAATAGAGATTACCACAGCAGCCACTGGGCTCAGCTCTTTCTCTTATTATGATGTGAGCAGTGGAGATGGCTTTGAAGTAACATATAATAAGTCTTTTTATTTACTTTATATTGTCTTCACTATCATCACTTTCCATAGCCACAAGCTGCCCAGGCTGAGCAGATTCGGTCCTCCAGTCCACACGTGGTGTATCTGTGGTTGTGATAACTCAAGGGAGTGGTTTTAAGAGGCACGTGTGCAGCTCCAACATATGTAGTCCCCACATCTGTGATGTGCAATGCAGCTCTGTGTATCCAGCTTTACAGTGGAGAGGAAAGCTGGTATGATTTACACCAGAGCAACAGGTGACTTGGATAAATGTGAAAGTGCTACATCAAAAAGGGCGTACGATCAATCGCTCATCTATTTAACCACTTGAATAAATGCATGAATGACTGGATTTAGTGCTTTACTGCACAATGTGGCACTGCATAAACACACTTACAGTGTGTCATGTGCGTCCCTCAGAACGAGAATGTAGAATTTACTTGAAAGGTAAATCATAGTGGACTGAGTGAAAGCATGTTGATTATCAAAGTCGGTAAATGTTTTACCTTGGAAATAGAAGTTTGGTCAAAATGACTAAATTATAACAAAGACACTTCTAAAAATAATGACCTTAACTCAAGAGCCACATGCAGCCTTTCTACAGCCTTCAACAACATCTATCTTCAGTTTGTGCAGACAAAACATCTGAATCAGTGATGCTACCTATGATGCATGATGTATGATTTGCAAATATTAGAGCATAAACATAGGACATGGGTTGCAGAATATATTTTTCTTCATTTGCAGCACTGACTTTTTCGAAATATTATCATGAAACGGAAAAGTTCCCTCCGCTTCCTGCTTCTTCAGTCTCACCACGATGGTATCAACACCTGTATCATTAAGCTAAGAACAGAATGATCATTGTGACAAATGAACCCTATTAGTAGGCAGAATTAAATATCATTCAAAATTCAAGACATAGGTGAGGGTCTGGCTTAATATGCTCTTAGGAGTGGTGCCTGTTTGTATTAAATCAAGCAAATGGTTAAATTAAAACCAAATTAAACTTGTTCCTTTTTTCCCCCTTTTAATGAGCTAAGGTAGTCTGACTCAGTAGTGATTCAGCATCTGACTGAGATGCCCCCAAAATCTAAACATTCCTCCTCCGTATAGTGCATCTGAATCCCAAGGTAAATAATTTTTTTGACATTTGAACTGACTGTCAAATCACACTTCTATCAAAGCTGGTGGAAATAAAATTTGACAGCTGGTAGAAACTTCACGTCGTGGTCATGACAGTGAACAGAGAGAATATGGGAGCGGTCTGAGCAGTCAAACATTCGCAGTTTGTATGATAAAAGCTTCATATTGTTCGAAACAGACTTACTAGTAATTTCTGTTGTGTATGCATTTGCTAATGGAAATCTAGAGCAACAGGTAGAAGGTTTAACATCTGACATTTTATTTGAAGCATATTCTTATTGCCACCATCAGAACAATATTAACACTTTGCCTTTAGCGTTTGCACTTAGACTTCCATGATTCAGCTGAGAAGCCATGATGACTTTACTAGACTCATAAACCAGCAGGAAGACAAAACGGTGGTGAAACCTTTGCAAAGTCCAATTGTCTATCTAATCCTCAATTATTGATATTCAATTAGTTTGCAAAGGTCCATCCTTTCATTAAAGTATTACAATTCATCATGTTAAATCCATTGCAGACTGTCCTATTGTGACATCTGGGCTGTGACTGCTGTCTGACCAACTGGCCACAGTCACTCATCTGCTGTGTAAACGTCATGGACAGAGAAGGTTAAACTGTGTGAGGTAGCTCTGGCCCTAAAGGCAGTGACTTTTGGTCTCACCCACTATAAATGACCATTACCTGCCAATTTCTAAACAAACACTGGGGTTCCAGTGGGGGGGTTACCAATGAGTGAGCCAGCTAGCCTTTTCTATGGCTATGAGAATGACAGTAACCCCTTCATTTCTGAAGAGGACAAGATAGAAAATGAGATTAAAAGTAGAATTAGAAGAGAATAATTATCAAATGAAAGAGATTAAGACTTTTAAAATGCAAATATTTTTATAAAAAAGTTTTTTTTTTTCAAGTCAAATATATCCAGTATGGAACATGGAAAGTGGAACATGTCCCATTTAAGAACATACACATGACAGGCAATGATCTGCTTCATTGCATCTCCTCTACTCTCTGAACAACAGCACTCTGTGTTGATTTATCATATTCATTGATTTACAGCTATAGCACATGGGTAATACGTTAAACCACCAATGTGAGAATTGCAAAGGTCAACGCTTTCTGGCACAAAATGTCACATAAACCCCTGTGCCCACAGATCATCGTGCACATGCATGTCTGCAGAGAGATGACCTGTACAACAGGAACAGTGACTGAAAGCAGGTCCCCTGGAAGCTTTTTTTTTTTTTTTGAATACATATTTTCATCCCAGCTTATTTGAAAATTCATGGTAATATTCCTATGAAGGGACTGACCACTTCGACAGCTGTGATGAGGTTGGTCAACGTGCCGGCTTTACACAACGAATACATGATGAAGCTGAAGCTAACTTTCTGAACAAGTTCATTTAAGGACTAAACCTCACTTTGAAAAGTTCTTCTTCTGTCAAAAGGCACTTTTTTCCCTCTCTATCCTTCAAGTTATGACTTGCCTTCAGAAAAACAGACTAGAATTGGGGGAGAGAAGGAAAATATGAACCAATGTGTTGCGGGGGGAAAAAATCCCCACAAGGCCCATGGAGCTGCTTGGTGTGATTGGCTGCATTAAACAGAAATCACTTCTGTACACAACGTACAGTTTCATAAATAATTCATCATTGTTTTTCTATGTTATAACCTTGTTACCTTGTTTACTCCTCTCACTTTCAAAGACACGTGTGTTTTGTGTTAACATACAGCACATGTTAACTCCATCTGTATTGAATTTGGACTGAAGACAGAAACCACAAATAATAAATAATCACACTGTTCATAAGAGTAAAAGAAAAAAACGAAGCTTTCAAGCCCCCAAGATGTTGAATTTAAATCCTTGTCCTTTTTTCATAAACTTTATGTCTCTGTTTGATGGTGTGTCCTCCCATTTAATGTGTAGTGAGCTACACAGGATGAGAGACTGACTTTCCCTGTCACATTGCAATCTTCTCTATCAAAGAATGCAAACAAAATCAGGGGCTGTGTGGTGCAAAACAGCCCTATCACTTGATGCAAGATATGGCTCTCAGTGCTATTAGGATGTCATATTGAGTAAAGAAAGTACAACTCAGATCATAGGATTAACATTGGTTTCAAGAGAAAATCTCCACGAACGGCCACTTGTGCATTATTTTATCTTTTCTAATGGAGTGATTTCCGGGTGGAGAGGAGCTGTGAGGTCACTGCTTTGAAGACTTTGCAGGGCAAAGTTTCAGTGATGCAAATATATGATTCATATGAAGATTCTGCAAGAGGTACAAAATAAAATGATGGATTTTGTTTGCTGCTTGTGAGAATTCAGGTAAACATCTTTATTTACTGAGCAAAGGTAACATCTGTCCACTGGGATCTTAAACTCTCCAATTAAACACATTATATTGATTTTTTTTTTTTTACACCCACCGGTCAAGCTGTTTTGACTAAGCTTTCCAGCTGTGTTTAAGGTTTAATGTTGTTATTTTTTGTAAGAAGGACTCATGATTATTTCAATAACAGAGATTGGTTCATGGATTAGAAGATAGTGGAGGTGAGTTCAAAGGCAAATAATTACATTCATGTCCCTGTAAAGGCCATAATCCAGAACAAAATGTGTACATCTCAGCATGCAGCAGGAAGCAAGGAAGAATTTGAAACTGAAATAAGTGTTTACTTCTTGTTGCCACAGGGCTGCCGATGTGCAGGAGATACAAGAGAAGTTTGGTTTCCCTAGATGGGCTTCATCAGGCAGTGTGCTTGGGCAGGATGAGGAATGATACTGAAGGAACCGTTACAGCTTTTATACTTAACAGCATTAACAGTGGTACCACTAATGTAAAGTGGAAGAGCCAGCAAGATGAAGCTACTTGGAAGACATCTGCTGTTGTTGTTCAGAAAAGCTGCCGCTCTCTGAGCATCCTGGGAGGAAATGTCCACTAAGCCTCTTCTTTGAATTCCAGGCAGCACCAAAATTTTGGTGAAAAAGACGAACAACAGGTAGAAATGATTATAAAACAAAATACAGAGGCACATATCAAACACTGAGTAAGACTGATCTCCAGCAGTGATCCAAAATTCAAATGCTGAAAATTTGATGCAAACATCTTTGATATCTTTGATAATCTATTGATAACATCTCAACATGTTACATTTCAGCAACTGCAATGATTCATTTTAGCTCGAGCAATCCTCCTCTTCTTCTGGTTTTTCATGGTGATTGCCAGACAGCTTTTTGCTGCATTACTGCCATTTTGTGGTTTGTGAGCTAATATTCCTTTTGATGTTCACTATTTGCAACACTTGATTTGTCCAGATCACCATTGGCCACAAACATAAGCAAATTCATTCATTCATAACATTGCCTTTTGCTGCTATTAGTAATTAAACAGGGTATAAACCCATCACGCCTCACAGCATCATTGAAAAATTGAGGTTTCACAGTATCACAAGCTTGTGGCAGCATACAGGCAGTGGAGACAGCACAGCTGAATGAAACATTAAACTGGTTTACAATTAGGCCGTGTGGGTTGGTTCTGAATTAATGTGAACAAATCATGTGTTAATTCTATTCAATTTATCATTTTCTTCCCACAGTGACAGCCCCATTCACTTACAGGCATCAAGATGCAGTCACCAGTTTAAGATTCAAAAAGCATTACAAGCAGGAAACAGAAAACTATGTATTTCCGAGGATGTGCTCATTTATGTTCATTTTCTAGCTGTGTGAAGTTCCTCCATTTCCACTGTTCAGTTGTGTTTTATTCATGTGCTGATTAGTGGTGGTTTGGCAGTTTACTCATTTTGAGGCCGCTTTTCACAAAAGAAGACCAATGGGGAAGGTGAAACAAAACCAAAGATCAATTTCAGGTGGTTTATGAATCCACATGTGAAAATTTGGAAACCACTGCAGTTCTTTCATTCCCAAGAGAGCTGTGGCCCCGACTTCAGCATTGGAGAGCGGTCAGAGAAGAAGGCGGCTCTGTTCCGCTGGGATCCGAGAGCAGTAGACCCGATCGATGCCTCTTTGATCGCCTGCATTGGCTCTTTTTCTCCTCCTGCCTCAGCTCACCAGGGGGGAAACAGGCTCCTTCATCTGAATTGTAACAGTCAGAAATGGCTTTGGTGAGGTGTTAGTAAGCTGCTGGTTCAGCCTTCTTTTTCAATCCTTTTGGGTCATAACTGCTTTCTCTCCGACATGACGCTTGGAATGACAGGGACCTCTTTAAATATATGTGCACCAAAATGTAGTTGCGGTCTGCCGCTGCCAGGCGAATGCATGTGTCATCTACAGTCCCTGCAATTCAGAATGACATTTCTTCCAAAAGATTGCCCCTGAGCAAACATGCCATGTTTGTTTACACATGAATAACCCATCACTCCTCATGCCATTTCACTACACCAGTGACGACAGCCCCAACTGTTGAACCATGTACAGGTTACACTGTACATACAAGAAAGTCTGTTTATCAATATGGTTCATTATCTGAAGAGGCAGATTGTTACATGTCACATTCATTCATTCATTCATCCATTCACTGAAGCTACTGATCTTGTAACTTTCAATGGCACAGACATAACTACACTTATCTTGAATAATACAACTAATTTGTGAAGTTCTTTTTTTTTTTTTACAGAGCTGATAAAAGTTGGGTGTCAAAATTCCAGTGGAATTACATTTACACTTCTTTCTCAGTCATAAGTGATACATTTCACAAAGGTTATATATCTTTTTTTTCCCCCAAAGTTTGTTGCTCTGCATTGCTCAGTGATTTCTGTTGTTCAGGTTATTCAGTGTAAGTTTCAGATCTTATGAGATACGATGAATCACTGATGTGCAAATTCCTGTGCTGATGTTTTTTTCTTGTCTTTTCTTCCTCAGCCTGAGTCTGGTGTCACCTCTGTCTCACTCTGTTGTTTTTTTCACTGTTACTTCCATCATGTTCTTTCTCGTCTGAAGTGAAGTGTACTCTTGATTATGAGATGCTCAAGCTTCACTGATGTGAGACTGAAGCTGCCATTCAGCTCAACCATACCGACTTATCTATATTTACTTTTTTTAAAAAAACAAATTATTTTTCATGCCACCGATGCATCATTAGAAGAAGAGGTTGTTGTTATTCTATATTTTTCCTACTATCAAAATAATGAAGTCCAAAACAACACATAAATCTTTAAAAAGTTTTCTAAAACAACTAAGCACTGTAGCTCTCAGCAAAAATATTATAAACATGAGTAAATAAGGCATTTTATTCCTGGGGACTATTTTCAGCTGTGGATTAATACACTTTTGGTGCACAGATGAATACTTAGAGCAGCAGGAATGCTGTGCATTGTTAACATTAGGAATTAGTCATTAAATATTCACATGTGCAATCACATTAGGAACAGTATGGAAAGTAAATCCTCAACTACCCGTAAAACCATTAACATTAGGTAATTAATAACCTAATAATCACCAATTTATTAGCAATGTTACTACAAAGAATTATCCTGTGAATGTTGTGTCATTAATTTACACAAACTGTGTGTCAGACTGAGAAATAATAAATCTGCATTTTGGGGTAATTGCTTGAAGAAAAGTGTCAAAACCTACATTGCATCTGCAGCTGTAACCGTGTCAGCGATGGCAAATGTCAGCTCTTAAATCAGTCAACACAAACAAAACTTCCCAGTTTTATTTGGCAGTTGAATCTTGCAAACATGCACCTGCTGTGAAAAACAACACAAAAGAGGAGCAAACATGATCCGTACGTTCCCTTTGATCTCAAATGAGGTAGAGTGCGAGCTGAATTCTGACTCGTCTCGCCTCCAGGCAGCACAGTTCATTTGAAAATATTGCTGTCAGCAATTTAAATAACAATTCATTACTATTTGTGATAATGGAAGCCGCTACTTGGTGTTTTCAGCTTGCGATTTATGTGAGATCACATGTAGGCCGTGCTCCTGCCTGTGGTTAATATTTGGTTATGTGTCTCTCTACATTCATGTGAAAGAGCCTGTGGTGGGTTAGAGTCTCAGGTTGAGGCAACCCTCTCTCCTGCTTTCCTGATTAGCTGCTACACTGGGCTCAGTGGAGTTGAAAGTCTATCAGATTTAATTGATGGAGACCCTCCAGAATCAATGAGGCCAGGAAAGCAGGACAGCCCCTCTCTTTGGCAAGCCAGGAGGCCATCAGTGGGGGGAAGGCGGGATGAGGGCTGTGTGTGTGATGTTCATGCGTGAACCTGGGGCTTCAGAGTAATGGTGTGTGTCTACCCCGGTGCCACACCACATAAACTTAGGACCTCCCTGTCAGATCCAGACACAGGGCCTACGGCAACGCACAGGAGGAGTCTGCAAAGAATAGACTCAACAACCCAAATGCTTATTTGTTATCACGTGGGCGTCACAATTAGGACACATGCCATGTCAGGAAATATTAAAACCAACATTTTTCTCTATAATTTAAATGCTGCTTCACTGCGTTGCTTAAATCTTGTATAAAGAGTACAATGCACAAAGCCTTCGTAAATGACATTTAGATTGTAATCACGTTTCTAAAAGTACTGGATGAGCAAATGGTGAGTAGAGAACCCTCTGATAGTCACTAAATTGAACAAATTACATAGCGAGCACAATCATCTGCTGTGGTTAGAGGGCTTGCAGACAGCACTGGCAGTATCCTCTGAGCTCCTCACTGCAGCATCAGCAGTGTCAGTGGACTGTGCCCGGCCCCAACATGGAGCATCTGGACGGCCAGTCACACCACATCAGAATGATCAACGAGCGCTCTCGACGAACCGGAAACCTAACCTGTCTCACAGAGTGTGATCAGTCAAGCATTGTCTGTCTGTCTGTCCTGAAAACCTGGACCAAAATACATGACAATTTCTATAACATTTGCTCCTTCTTTCTCTTGCAGGAGCCATTCTGACTTGATGTGGAATCGACACATGATGAATTTAAAAGTGAAAAAAGACTGCAACTCCAGAGAAAGTTATAATTACTAGCACCAGTGAGTTTGTAAGGCAACATGGACCTTTATCAATCAGTACTTCTTTATGCTCTTGATGACTGAACAAACAAGGATGATTGACAGCTTGTGGGACGATTCCTTAAAATGCACAAGTCTCAAAAATAATGGCCGGAAAATGATAAGTATCCCGAGAAGCAAAGCTCCCTTTCAACTCAGAGTGCATAATTAGCTATTAGCATTTAGTGATCCGATGGCTGTGAGGCTGTGAATTTAACAAGGACATGGATAGATTTGCACATAAATTGGTGAGGAGGAAACCCCCTGTTTAAAGACAACGGCGTTTCCACTGTTGCTCTGTGTTTGCCGATGTTTAATGAACATTGCAAATGTTTGTTCAGCTCTGTGATCACTGATCAGGTGATCAGCGGGGTTTCTGGGCTTAACACAAATGCTGCCTTTTGATGATTTTGGACTCAAAGCAGTCGTTTCCACCAAGAGCTAACTTCATGTAGTCTCAGTTAGCTATAGCTACTCAACATATTTTATGTATAGCACCTGGGATTTGTTTGGGTTTTGGCAGAACTGTCATTTTGAGGTGACCCTGACAGACCACTGCAGCTAAAATCTCTTGTATCATCTGTTGCTTGCAGAGCAGAACAAGTAAACTATATGCATGGCATCTGAATTACCATACTGTGGGCCTGAGGCTGACAAGCAGCATGTATTATCACCTGTCTGCTGTGTATCTGGTACAACAGCCACAAGAAAAACTTGAATATTAAAAAAAAAAGAAGTAATGCAGCATTGAAAGGGAAATCACAGGAACAATAGTTGCTAAGGCCATGTGACGGCTGGGACCGTATAGTATGGCTTCATTTGGCCGAGTCAAGAGTGTAATGCATGAAATGAAGCTGAAACTGGGATGACAATCAGGAATAAATGAAACTTGTTTGTCACCCTCTCCATGAAGCCTACCAGCCTCTGTACCTTATCAGTGCCAATCAACTTCAGCCTCCAGTGGCATGGCAATCAGAGAAAGCACCGACCCGGCTATTTGGGAAGCTCTCATACTTACTATAACCCAAAGCTTTCCGATAAATGTACCTTTAATTTGTTCACATCGACATAAGCAGATTTACCCGTTGTTCAAATAGCAAACAGCATCTGCTGTTATTTTAAGACAACTTCAAATGAATGTTTTTGCATGTCATGAATTACATTTACATAAAACTGAAATGTCTGAAAACCTTCCCCGACCTTGCCGTCGCCTGTCTGAGTGGGTAGACAAATATACCCAACCTCTGCATTGCCAGAGGTGCTCCTGAGGTTGAGCTTAATGTATAAAGATGGGGGATGTGGAGAGCATGTAGGTATGAGACGTTCCTGAGTTGCACTGGGCACATAAATAAGGGAGCAGCGCAAAGCTATCCCCCAGGACTGCTGTCAGTTGGCATCTTAACACGCTGGATACTAATGAGGAACAATGCCGCATCACGCACCTTATGCAACATGCAACACCCAGATGGATTGAATCTTTTTCCAGTATTACAGTAAAATGGAGGTCTGCAATGTGATGTGTGCAACAGACATGTAGCATACATCCAACATATCAATCACCACTGCAAACTCACAAGGTCTTAATCACAAGAAGAGCTGGGTTGACATATCACATGTTGCATGAAGCAGTGCATTATCTGTGGAGAATTAATATACAAACACTCACTTGAAGAAAAATTGGGCTAGCTAGCATGCTAACTTCAGCAGCACTGAACACTGAACTCCCAACTTCTAGACTGGTAGGTTAACAATTTTAATGCTAACTGGCTTAGGTTGGAGGTTAAAGAGATTCTTTTTGGCTCAGTCCCAACTTTGAGTTCAGCCCCATAAACCTGTCTGTGACTGACTGACTAACTGGCTGGCTGACTGAGTGAACAAGTTACGCCATTGGTCAGTCAGCCAAGTGCTGGAGTTTCCCATTGGCCATTGGCTATTGGTATTTCAAAATAAAATTGGTGTCATCAAGTAGTATTGCAAACTTCTAACATAAGTTTTCAAGTACATCCTTGGTCACTGACAATATGTGGTGTAGCCTTTGACCCAGTCTGGTTGATTTAATGGTAGGCTATAACATTCATAAGGGCTGTAACTAGTGTATGCAAAGTACAGAGGAGAAATTCAAAATGATATGAATCATAAGTTTTGTTATCATTTCAGTGGTGCATATAGAGTCCAGCTGCTGCTGGTGTGATATGTTTTATTTTTTTCTCATTAGAGGAATGTTGTCATAAATCGTTGTAGGCTGCTCCTTCCTCTGTGACAGAAAATGTATCATTAGAGGAAACTAACTTTGCTAAATTGTAAACAAACAAACAAAAACAAAAAGAGACTCAATTTATCATTCACAAATGAAAAAGAAGTTTTTCAAAAAATTCAAACAGAGCTTGGTGTATTAACAGGCAGTAGATGACACCAATATGATACATAATATGGACTCTAAGGTCTTCTAAATACATGAGACATAACATGTTAAATCTAAGTATTATCCAGAGTATATCCAAATTTACTTGCTCTTTCCATATTTTGTGCTAAGTTAAATTAGCAAGCTTCACATTACACAGACAGACAGGAGCATTCACAATAGATCATTAACTTGATTATCAAATCTAGATGTTGGTTTTTGCACACTTCTGTTGGTCGTTGTGTTCAGGTTGAGGCAATGGACTATAACAGGAAACAGGGAGACGCTGTCTGTCTAATGCAAACAGTTAACCGTGGCATATCTGCTTGGATCGAGGTGTCAGGAGCAGACAGAGGTGGCAGCAGACTCCCAGTTAACATGACTGTATGCCAGTCCCCTGCAGCCAGCCACACACACTGACACACAGCACATACAGCAACATACACTCAAGTACAGTGGGACGTGCACGTTCACAGCCACTGATGCAAAACAAAGGTATATGCAGCATGAAAATTTATTCTATAATACCAACCAAACATAACTGTTTCCTCTATGATTGTCCACATATATGTGTGTGTCACAGAGACATAGACACACATTAACATTCATTGTTGTTCTTGTTGTGTGCAAATTATTAAATACTTCAAACATTAATAATGCAATGGTACTGAATGCAAAGAACAATTGTAAACAACCTGGCAACAACAACAACAACAGATCAAGATTAATTAAATTTGAATGGAAGGCTTGGCTTGATGCAATTAGCATAACGATAATGCTCACTGTCAATGGGCTCTCAAAGGGCCTGAATCTGTTTGTGTATTTTGTTATTTGAGACTTGGATATTCCCCAGTGATGCACAAGCAATGGAAGAGCAATAAGTGCTTTTCGCAGCTTCAGATCAGTGGAGCTCTGACGTGTTAGATGACTGTGGCGGAGAGGGCCCAGTGATGGCGAGAGGGGGTGGGGTGGGGGTGGGGATGTCTGCTTAAAGGTCCATCTCAGAACCAGACAGCAGTAAATTATTTCTGAGACTTTTAAGAAGAATGTTTTGCTGCATGCGAGGCTCACTTTGGGCTTGTCTGGTTTGTCTTTGTCTGATTGTCTCAGTCTGTGAAATGTGCCGTTGAAGATGTTTAATGGCCTCATCATTCTGTTTTTCATCCTTTAGTAAAATATATGTAGTATAACAAATGATTGGGTTTATAACGCACTAGCTAATGGATTATCTACAGACAAATGTTGACAATATTTATATCAATTTTTACTTGATATAATTGATATTTTTTGAAAAGTTATCAACATGACTATGGCTGTAATAGAAACCATAGCCTTGAAAGATTGTCGAGATTGTCAAACCAAGCTGGAATACATTCAATACATTCAGTTCAATTAATCTTTACATGTACATATATAATTATATAATGGTGCAACAAAATTAAGTGTAATACCTATATTCAGAGCATCTGTACTGAACATCACTTCTCATATCTTGACTTGTCTTGTTTCCGTACTGTCTCAGTATTATGTCTGTACATTCTATTTACTTCTATTTCTTTACTTCTTTTCTTCTATTTACTTTTTTTATCATTATATTTATGGGGTCTTGCTCCACTTATGTTGATATAATTGAAGGCAGAGCTCAACCTGGCATTCTGACTCAGGTGAAGTTGTATTATTCATCTTATTCATACGATGAGCACGATGAGGACGTAAAGTCAACATGTAATTGAATTCTGTTAATCTTTTTTTCCACTATCTTGTCAGTATAGGAACCTTTTTCTTGACAGTATCCGACATAATGGTGTAATTCAAAGACATTCAGTGAAGATATGTAAATACACTTCAATGATACAATTTATGCAGCAGACATATCTTGTGATACATGTTCGTGCAAATACAGACAGTGGTGTTTGTACCTTGTGTGAACCCCTACACCCATACTGTGTGAAGATATTCATGCATCCTCACCCTGTCACTTTCAGTTTCATAGTGCTACTGCTGAGTAGCGCTAACCCAGAAATGAACTGAATGCAACATACTATGACCTGAAAGTCAATACGTATTTTTTGTAAATCTTTGCAGCCTCAAATATGTAAAAAGATGCACTCTGCAGCTGTTTAAGAAGAGACAGTGTTGAGTTCAAACACACAGAGAGGAAGAGCAGCTGTGGATCTCTGGGTTTGTCTTTTTCGGATGCAAACTTGCGCACTGCTAACCTTTATGTCTCTAAAGTGTAGTGACACAGAGAGATGGGGCCACTGGCAAAGACCAGCTTTTACAAGGAGAGAGTTGCTGGAGTGTGGGCTGCAGAGAGCAAACACCAAGGCTACATGTGCAGTGACGCGTAATAAAGACATGTCAGAAAAAATAAATGTTACATATGATCACTAGGCTCTGACACTGATGCTCGTTTACTAATTAAATATAAAAGGATTTCCTATTCTGCAGATTACAGGGATTACAGGGTACACTAGGCAGGCAATCAAATGACAAATCTAGCAGCCTTATCAAGTTAATCTGTAATCATCTGAACTGTGCCAACAATCCAGAGCAAAAACCTTTGATGCCTGCGAAGTTACAGATGCCCTGAATAAAGGGAATTTTATTTGTAATATAAAAATAACGCAAAGTTAAAATGAATCTATAAAGGGAAGTCACATTTTCTCAGTCACATCTGAAAAACACACATTCTTTGACATGCAACCAGGAGCAATAAAGCTGTTTCTGGGCTGCCACTTGTGCATAGCTTTGTGAAGAGTAGGACTCCATAAAAAAAAAAGAAAGAAAAAAAAGTTGATGGTAAGGTGAATTGTCAGTGTTTCGGGGGATGCCCTGTGAAAACTGATTTAGATGAGCTGAGATGAAAAAGATTGAAGTCAAAACTCCTCTGATGTTTCAGAGCTGAATGACGGGAAAACCTGCAAATCACAGAGAAGCTGAAGTCAGTGAGTGATGCAGTTATCATATAATGTAAAGAGGATAGTGGTACAACATTAGCTAGTGAATAAGCCTCCTCTAAAAGACCTTAAAAGCCACTTATCACAGCCATGCTGGGACTTTCTCTGTCATCAGATGTGACACTGGCCGCCATGTGACCGTACCGCTTTGAGAAACAACCGATTCAGGACCATTTTTTTGTGACATTTTACATAACTGTAAGATATGTGAGAAAGAAGAGCAAGAACAAGCCTCAGTAAATGGACCCTGTGCCTTCAGAGCACGTATTTATTCCATTTTTTAATGTGATTTCAAAACTTTAATGCAAAAATAATTATTCCATCAATTAACACAACTCTGCCGCATTACTCCACACATTGACTTGTCTGGCTCGTGTCTTAATCTAAGCTCAACGTTTTCATCCTTCGGCTTCCAGTAAATGGATGTCATTCTAATTATAACACAGAGGGAAAAAAAAATCCTCAAATGTCTTTAAAAAGTATTTTAAACTGCAGTGGTGTGAATAATTTTAATTACTCTGTTTCAGTTCATTACTCATTCATTTATTCATGTATTCGCTGTCTTTACCTGGTGATTACTTTACTTGTTATGAATGGTCATGCAGGAATGGACTCAATCCTCAGTGCGTAATGGGCAGAGGGAAGTAAGGCCCCTGTTGACACGAGGCCAGTCCACTGCAGCAAATCACTGTTGGTGCTGTAAATAAACCATGACCCTCAACAAAATATCCACATATGCTTAAAGTGAAGCTTCGGTGATGTTCATGTAATAACATAAAATGTGAAATCAGCTCTCACCTTGGTTTATATGCAGATTGAACATTCATCTCAGGACGTCTACACTTTTATCTGACACCAAGGGCATTTTAGATCAAACAACAATGACTCTCCCTGATCAGTAGGCAGAATGCACCACCCAGGAAGTTATGATGTGACACCTGTCAGTGTCAGTAGCTGAGTGGTTAGAGGCTGTGGACTGCGAGAGCCGACACTGCTGAGCCACCATGTTCTGGAGGCCTTTGATCAGCCTGCATGCCCGACCAATCAGATGAACAGGCACCGAGGCAGAACAGGCCCTTTGAAGATCTCAATCATCTGTTACTGATAAGGTTATTATGTTGTTGCACTTTGTCTTCAAGGCCCTAATCAAATGTGACACTGACTGCCCTACTGTTGCTCCCACAGGGATGCAATGAGGTGTATGGCAGCAGGGTTTTGATGAGGGAGGAGGACTGGGGGGGTGGGCCGGAGAATCATTACATGTTTTCATTTTTGTAGCAAAAATCTGTGACCACCTGCTGTGGCAGCAGCAACCAAATTATGGTAGTATCTGCAGGCGAAGTCTAGCTAGGTGTCGGCAGGATACAGTGGAGCTTGAGCGATACGTGACACGTGTGGCAACAATATGTCTAAATTCCCGCGGGATGTGAGAAGAAAATTGACATTTTTCGGCGTTTAATATGTGATATATCAACTCTGCAGCGCTGCAGGCGGTTTGAAAGCTAACAGATGCGATGCATTTGCGTTGATACACACATGTCATCACAGTAAATGCCTATCAAACTGTTCCCCTCATTTTTACCTGTAGCTTTCCCCTTTAAGCTGTCAAACCTATAACCCCCGTAAGAATACCTTTCCGCTGGAAGAATCGCAGCCTTCCACAGAAGGAGGGCTTTTATTTTGAAACGACACCTTGAATAAATCATGAGATCCCCTCAATGAATATGCCATACATGTGTTGGAGAAATACCTCAGCTACCATTAATGCATTACTTGTCGTCTCTCGGATGAAGCGCTATGTATAATTCTGTCTGCTGCCTATATGTGTAAACAAGAGTCTGAATTGAATGAAATCAGGGTAATTATGATCTAATTACTGTTTGTAACATCCTGCATGTGCAATATCCTGTGTTGTATGTTCAGTGAGCACCTTTAAAGAAAGAGGTGCTTCCGGTTGCTGGTGTTGAATACTGATCATTTCTCCAAAAGCATGACTTTTATTGCCTGTTTCTGTTCAGGTGGTTCGTGTAGCCTCCCGTGGCATCTCTTTTATATTAAAGCAAATCAATCTTTCTGACATCACAATGAGCTCTCAGAAAACATAAGAAGAATAACAAGCATGTGGAAGACTTGAGAAAAAAAGAGCCCGTTTTCCCCTCTAATCTTCTCCATCACACTCCTAAAATCCAATAGATTAGGCCCTGCAGCCCTGAGCTCACTATCATAGTGGAGACTATTGGTGCATGAAACATCTCTTATCACCTTCATTTCATTTCTGCTATTCATGCCAAGCTATTTTGCTCAGGCTCTTTAAAATGGAGGGGGTACAACTCAGAGTTTTGAGATTTTTCAGCCGGACGCATGAGGAAGGTAGCAATGTTTACGCTTTAAAGAGAAGAAGAGAAAGGGAGAGAAAGAAAAGACAAGTTCAAGTCCCTGCAGGGAAGAAGAAAAGGATGGTAGTCAGCAAACAATACTCTTAGTCAGGACCAGACAAACACAAGTTTAGGAAGTGGGAACGTAGCCAGACAGGGGAGAGCTGAAGGTCACCGATCCATCATCTGCTTGTTAAATAACTAAAATGGAAATCAAAGAACAATAAAACAGGGAATCAATAGAGGCTGAAGCTCAGGGATCAGACCCACTCCTCTGACAGGGATTATCAGCCAAGCTCACTGGGTTTTAAATGGCAAGCAAGGCGAGGAGCTCTGCCAGCAATGCAACTAGCCACAGCTATTTCACGCACATTTCTCTCCCCTCTGTCTCGTTGTTCCTCGCGGCAATGACCTTTGCAGTAATATTTCCATAGACATGTTGTTAATGGACAAGGCTGACATATAAGTATGCCTTGCAAAGTTTGACATCAGGCATTATATAACCGCAGTCATTGACAGTGTGCTCAGGGGAGGAAAAAAATGAACGTGTCTATTAGAGACTCTAGTCTCAGGGGCAGTTGTTTTCTCACTTGATTAGATGATTAGCAGTAATTAGATAATAACGGCCTAATTATATCATTAAAGTGTAAATACAGAAATGAAACATAACAAACTTCAGTAATGATGGTTGAGTTGATACTGATTGTTCTCTCACTCCTGACTCCGTCTGAATTTGTCAGATTGCTGCATTTAGATGAAAAACCAATTTCCTCCTTTTTCCTCCTGTCTGGTAAACACAACACTATATATGTCTAGGTTTGTCAGTTATTCATCGTATCATGCAATATGTAAAGTGGGGACTTCATTTAGTGATACTGGTAAATTTGTTGTAACAAGTGGTACAAGACAGTGTGGAGATGCAGGACTGTGTACTGGTATGTTTTGTTTTATTAGAGATTTAAATGTCAAGTCACATCAAATAAACTTGTCAAATCAGAACAGCAGACATTTTATGGTGAGTAATGCATTTCATTTCATTTCAAACTTCTTGCCATTATATTTGAATCATCTCCTAAATGCCGCTTATTCAGGTCATTTCTCATTTTCATTTGTTGTACAGTGAAAATTTACCCTTCATGGCCATTACATAATTCATCCAATTTATCAAGACCTGCTCAGCTCTGCTATGAATAATGGCTAATCAATAGCAGTAATGATCATTAATAGTGTTCATTAGGTATAATCTTACACTGGTTTGGTTGAGTGAGCAGCCTAAATAGGCAATGCTAAGTTGGTGGGAAGTCCAGATATGTGCTCTCCCTTTCAAAATGCAACATGCCATCCTCTAGTGTTAAGCCTTTACAGGGCACCCATGTAGATACTTCATACAAATCAAGTTCAATGAAATGAATACATTTTGTTCCTCAGCCTTTGAAAATAATAATTTCTCTAAGATGTGTAGGCTATATATAGAAATATCCATATAAAGTTAAAGGCATATTATTTCATATGTAAAAATGTTTTTAAAAAAAAAAAAAAAAAAAAAAAATACTTATTCTAAACCTAAGTGCTACAACAGCAAATGTAGCCATCGTGGGAAGATAAGCTATTTCTAAACAGTGTAACTCTTTACTTTCGGGAGGCAGTGGACGGGTCGGTCCACCGGATGATGAAACAAGTTAAGGCACTCAGACTGGAGAAGATGGCACATTTGACGTGGCTATAAATTACCAGTAAGTTGTGAGTAAAAACCGAGCTCAATTTCATCGCTATATTTTCGTCACGGCTGATATTGGGACGAGATCTGCAAAGAGAATCCTACTGCTTTTGTCCACAGGGGTCAAAATCAACACAAAATGAAAGTTCCTTGTAGGGGCTTTAAATATTTGTCAAAAATAAGTTACAGAATGTGGTTACTTGCCCAATGAGGGGTGAATTTTCACTGCCTGGAAATCGACTAACAGAACCAACAAAGTGTGATGCACAATATGCCACCAACTGATACACAACCTCATATTTGATGTTTTATTTTACTTACAATAAAACCAGATTTTAGCAGTTCCAAGTTCATTCAATTGCTTTCAGGTGACTTCACACACACACACACACACACACACACACACACACAGACACACACATGCTCCTGTCGAAGTGTCCCATCAACAGGTCCTCAGCATTCAAGTGAGAATGCAACACTTTTCGCTGTGCATTCAGTTTGATTACCGAAAACATGGAAACTTAATTGCACTCATTGTTATGCGTTGTCACTCCACTGGTCAACATGCTGCTGAATATCAATGAGCTCCTGATAAATCATGTCTGTGCTAAACACTCCGAGGAAGAAAGAAGCAATCGCCCAATGTTGCTCCAAGGACACAAAAATCTGAATTAGACTCTTACATGTGCTAAATGAAAATAACACTGAAGACAGTTGGAAATGGAGGCTGCAGCTTGTTTTGTTACAATTCGCTCTACACAAATTAGGTTAAATTGAGCTGTTATTGTCCAGTTTAAATGCCTTTCTTCTTTGGCATTTTCTTTCACCAAGGCTCCACCAGGCTCTGTATACTGTCTGTTTGACCATACAGCCAGCAAGAAAAATGATAAGTTGTCTGCTAAACACTTTGATTGAATTTTACTTTCAGTATAGGTTAGGATCCAGTAGAAAGAGTTGTAAACTTGACAGGTTTGCACGAATGGAGAGAGATGTGTTTTCTATCGCTAATATACAGGGATCACATTGCAACCTGCCTGGGTGATGATGCCAGTCAGTTGGCAATGTCTCACTCTGGTCCAGCCCAGGGCTAAACCTTCTTGTGGGGATATGAGGTGGGCTTGCTGAAGCCTTTCACACATGGATTACAGTGCAGCAGCATTCACAGATTTTACTTTAGTTGCAAACACATGACAAAAATAAAATACTCGTGGCCATTTCCTTAAAACTGGGTGGCACTGTACCAGCCACTCTGCAGGAATATATCAGGGATAATGCAGACCATCAGAGAGGCAGTCAAGTCTTTGGGCCAATGGTCCATGAGCTGTTTAATGAGGACTCGGGGATTCTCCCTCCACAGCTCAAAGGGCCATATGGCTTACAGCAGCTGCTCGCTATGACTGCTGATCGCATGTGGCGCTCACAGCTCAGGGTGGTCGCAGCTATAGCACCGCTTTATGGTCGCTATACAAGCAAGTGTTCTGAAAATATGCAAAACACTCACATTGAAAAGTTGGAGCATCATCAAAGTTTACTCTTCAGCTGCTTTTCCCCTCTTTGCTGCAGCGTTACTTGACAGTCTGAAGGGATCCAGGCCGTATTTCCTGCTTTATGTCACATTCACTTCAAACAGTGACATGCTTCAGTGCGTGCACGGATTACCACGGCGCCAAGTCCTCCGCTGTTAATCTGCTGTTAGAATCATGGTGATTGTACATAAAGGGCACAGAGCTCTCGTTTCTGTGAGCTGGTCATTATTGACATTAAACACTAAAGGTAACGTGGCAATAGTAATTACTGTGCCATCCTGTTTCATTAAAAGCAGCAGCCATTAACAGGGCTGGAGTGCTGCCAATAGTTACCAGAGAGTATTAAAGTAGAGACATTATGCAAAAGACAGTAAAAACGTGTGGGGGGAAAGTCACGTGTTTTCAATTGTCTCCACCATCATCTGAATTAAAGGAAAGTTTCTTAAAAACGTACACTGCAAGTTTTAAATAATCCAATGCACAATTAAACATGCTTGCCATTCCCCCTACACTTACAATGCAGGTGTTAATTATTGACGGAGCATGATGGTTTAGTCATGCAGTTCTGGGATTTCTACAGTGTTTCTGACCCACTTGTTCTGTGTATGGCCCAGCTTAAAGTGCCTGTCATTTTCCCCAAATTTCATCTGATCTTTCTTTTTGCAGCAGGGGAGCAGCTGTTAACAGCTGTTACTGTACTATCACGCTGTGACAACTGATGTATTCCTGTGTTTTTTTATTTATTTATTTATTTATTATAACTGAAGGTTCCTTTATAGCATCTACAGCTCAGTTTCCATCAGTGGTGGAAATAAAGAGGCACATGCAGCACCTAATCAAAAACGCCATCATGCATTGTCCCTGCACAATACTAAATTCAGCCTTTGCCACACATAACACAAAGCAGGGCAGGCTGTTCTACAAAATGAGAATGTCATGGCTCACAAAGAGCAGAGTGCCCCATTTTCATCAGCCAACTGTGGAATTGTAAGATATGAAATGAAACCCCCCTCTCTCTTGCATCAATATACTGCAATTATGGTCTACAGAGAAATTGCTCATGCAACCAGGCAATCCATACTTCTGTCACTTGCCACATTTCAAATGCAATCAGAGACACGATAGAGAAAGCCATACCGACTAGCACTTTGCGGCTTTGTCGAAACAGAAATGAACATGCGCACACTCCCTAAACGCCATGAAGGACCTGCTGTCCTTTACTGTATATGACTAGCCGGAAAAGAAATAATAGCCATGGCTAATAGCTCTAATTCAGTGGGAAAAAATGTGATGTTTTTGAATACAGTACTGGGAACTTCACTTTTCATGGTTCTTCAAAAAAAGTGTAATGGAGTCAAGACTTGATCAAAGACTTGGGGAGAGGTGAAATGGAGCAGAACTAAACATCTGGAAACAGCAAAGAATAGTTCCCTCAAGGTGCACATATAACCACTGGAGAGCAGGGCCAGTTTGCTTGGTCTCTCCGTGGGAACGTAACTGTGATTAATGTCTGCTATTTAAATGTTTGTTTTGTCACAAGAGGACACCAGTTTAACTATGCAACACATTTTACAGAAGCTGCTCATTTTATCTGTGTATTTTTATAGGTTTGTTGATTTCCTTTGTGCTCTATGTGGATAGTTTCACTCTCAGTTCAGTTTTTTTTTAAATGTATATAAAACCTCTAGTCATTCCACTCCACAGGCCAATGGATAATTCATCAATGCTAATTTCCTGGGTTAATTCATTCAGTGGGTTCATTAAGAAATTTAACTGAACAAATTGACTGACGTGTGACCCGTTGTCATCAACATGAATCATGGTGCCAGCAGGTTGGATGGCTTTGATTTCTCATGACCTGGACATGAGGTCAGTCATTAAGCCAATCTTCTGTTCCACACCCGCTCAAATGAAGCAAATCCACTTTACTCACAGGGGTGTGACGTTTTTATAATCTAACTTGGGAAAAAAGTCTGACCTGGCAGTCTCAAGTTTTCTGGAAAATTGATGGAGTTCAACAAAGAGCACATTTTATTTTATTATGATAAAGGCACCAACATCTTTATCTGTTCTAAATGTCCTTGCTTTCATGGCGCAATGATGTATGTTTAAAATTGATTTCCTTACAAACAGACATTCTGATATTGTCATTGCTGTGATTACTGTACTGTTCCTTGCAAAGGCGACCCACCCTCCAACACACATCGGACATGTCCTTCACATTCATTAGAGGTGTTTTTATTGTACGCACTATTTATTTTCATGGATCATAATATTCCCTGGGTATAATTTGTTTGTATGAACTTCATTTCACATGACTCTATTCTACCTGCATACTCTACTCTGTGTCTCTTTGTACCATAATATAATTAAGGCCTGAGTGCACCGGCGGGTGACGACCATGGTGAAACCTACTCTTTCTTATGATTATGACACCAAAAGATTTGCCTTTTTGCCTCCTTCATGGTGCGCCCATTTGAAGCATTACACTTCAACAAGTTCCTTTCAGGGAATCCATCCAATCAACTTAAAGCCTTTGTGACTAAAAGCTTGACTTTTTTTTTGTCAAAGTTCATGGCAGGGCAGTGGCAGCAGTTTCAATCATTTTCCATAAACATTCAAATTGCTTTCATTCCAACACACTTTATTTCCATTGTTAGTTATTTATTTACATAAAGGTGAAAGTATCTGACAGCAATGTCCTCCAAACAGTAAGCCTGGTCATGGAGGTCCATGTCTGTTTGCTTGTGTTTCTAGTTGGAAATGAATATCCCTGACCTGTTCACTGCTGCTTGCAGCTTCAATCTCTTGATGTCTTTGTACTGGGTGTCCTCATTGCCAGTTTTTACTGTGACATTTGTTTACATCTCTGTACAAATATCAGTCTTTCATTGCAGTTTCATAATATCATCATTATAAGTTATGAGTTATGAAACACAAAGAACAAACATTAATATAAACTCCTTTACTGAGTCTGCAAACATGTCATTTGCTGGCAGGAAACTTGAATCAACTCAATTCAAAACAGAGTCATCTGCAAACCCTTGCCTTAAGATCTGAAGCTTATCAGGGATAAGTGAATCTGCAATACAGATCAGTGTCAGCACAGGCAAGAACAACAATGATATAATCTTGTCTCTTTGAATTCATTAACAGCCTGGTGGCTAATTTCTGTATGTCCCTTAGCAAAAGAATCTTGTATTGTCACTGAGGACAGTTTGTGTTCGTTGCTACATAACATCACTGCTGATGGCCCTGTTTCCTTTATCTTCAGACCCACAGCGAGTGCTTTGTAGGTCAGTGATGACACTTTCTGGAAGAGAAAATTATTTAGACGGGAAATTACCAGAACTGTTCCTCACATTTTTTTTCACAGTAACTGATAACACAGTGAAAATACTTGGTTTTTCTGTCTGCAAAGCTTTAGAAAGGTTGACCAGGTCACCAAAATCAAACAAAGTGACAAGCGGGTTGGTAATAGTTTTGAGAACATCCGCATATTATTTGCAGTGCTGCTTGGTTAGGTCTATGGACATAAAGCAATGCATTTCTTTTGCAAAGTCTTTAATATTTACAAAGCCTTAGTTCTTTGGGGAGGGGGGTAGTAGAGTAACAGTGAGAGGTATAAGAAATGTCATTTCCTATCAGGCAGCAATCTCTATAGATTCTCTAATTCTCTATAGATTTATGTGAAAGTAGTTTGGCTGCACTGATGGACCAGGGCAACATGTCTGACCTGCAGTGCACACTCTTTCAAGAAATCCATGCAGTGATTTCCATAAGAGGGAAGAGGAGAAGTGGAGTTTGAGGAGAGTTTAAAGAGAGAGAAACATGTGGGACATGTTGGAGTTCATCAGAGCTCATCAAGCCTGATGAGCTTATTTTCAAAGGGTGACTAATAATCAGAATTCGTCTCATGTCCTCCTTTCAACCAACTGACCAATGTATTTGGCAGAGAGAGCACATTAAAGTGCACAAGCTCACAAAAAATTAAATTATTTTAGTAGCTTTTTGAAAGATGTGCGTTAGCTTAATCTACGAAGCAGTTTGATGTTCTTTAGAAATGATAAAAGTAATGAGAAGTAGGACCTGTTCGTTTGACTCTTAACATCTCTCTGCATTTTAACAAATAAGGTATTTCACAAATTGTTCTACTTAATTATTTTAAAGGGGCTGTTTAAGTTAAGGCTATGTAAGTTTTTCTGCACTGAATATGGTTACTTGCTCTGAGTGGGTGGTGGTGATTGTCTCTAGGGAAGAGCTTTAGCCATCATGGAAATACACCATTAGAAGAGCACTCTGATATATTGGAAGCTACAGTAAGTTTCTATCCAAAAGAAATGAGCTTGATGAGATAAGCTTGAACTAGAACTGCACCAGAGTTAACTTTGGCATTCGTTGACATTGACAGATTCATGATTTTCCTGCCACACTGAATCCAGGGGGAGCAGAATCTGACAGCCATGTTAGGATGCGCTTAAGATGGAAACCAGTGCCCTGAAAGTAAAAATAATGTTTGTTTTTCTTTGCAGTTTTTTTTCCTCTAGGTTTTTTCTTTCTGCCCCAAAAAAGACAGAAATAAAAAATGTGTGAAAAAATGATTCTTATATACTGTACTGTTTTCTTACCCAAACAAAAAAACATATCATTATCCTTGCAAAAAACTCAAAGATGAATAACACAAAAGTGAAGGGATAAAGCAACGGCTTTATCCCTTCTTTTTACCATGACCATTGCACTCCTAGCCTGTCAACACAACAGAAGCAAGTGAAGGTGATGGATGTTACTCTCAGAAGTATTATCTTGCAGAGTTTTAGGCTGCTGGGCTGTTTTTCACATGGTAATTTTCCTCTCTGATAAGTAGTAGTGCAGAGGTAGGAGAGTGACTTTCCCCTCTCACTCTTGATTTCTTCACAATAGCCAGATTCTGCTCTTAGCGTCTAAAAGCATAAAGCAATGACAGAATCTTGATGTAATGAAAATTCTGTCGATACAGGAGAAAGTGCTTTGTAAACTAGATTGCACTGACAACTCAACTGTGACCAATTCAAAACTTCCACTATATTTGCCATGACTCACACAGATGGCAACACTGAAATAGGCCTATTCTGTGTAAAAGAAATGCTGCTGTTCTCTTCACCAGAGATACTGGGGTGGATTGTAGAAGTGACTGTGAAGACAACAGGACACAATGCTAATTCAATTCATGGCTTTGGTATATTCACTTCTTCCTCTATATAGGAAATCAGTTCAACACAAGAACTGGTCTTCAACGAGTCTTAAATGATTCTGAACATTTACTGTATACAACAAAGCTAATTTAAGGACACTTATGTGTTTTCATGTCTCCAATCATTTCCCTCCTTCTCCTCTTGCTGTCTTTGGCTGGTATCCTGTGCAATGTGTCCCTGCAAGGGGGGAGTCCTCACTCAGTAACTGGTCTCTCCAAACCACCTTATTGCACAGTACATCTCCTGCCTCTGGGGGATCCACAGATGACACCCCCTCTCCACATGATGATCTCTTCCATCCTACTGTACTACCCCTGTGGGAGTAGACCGTCTCCCTGTCACTTCCCTTGGCACCACCAGATGAGTGTTTCTGATAAAAGTAGTGTTAACTTTTGCCATGTACAAGGCATTGATAACTCATACGCACATAACTTTGTTTTTTTACTTTGGTTTAAACACCGTGTCCGTTAATAGTAGTAGTAGTTCTAAGCAGACAAGTTAGAATTGTGAGGTACAGTAACTTTTGCAGGAAAAAAGGACACTTAGTTATTTAAATGTTATACTAATAATACTGGCATTTACTTTAAGTTATAATAGCTAATTTGAGTTCTGCACACATTGTTATCAGTTGGCAACTTGCTCAGCTTCTTTAAACCCGTTTTGACCTGTGACTTAACAAGCAGGTCCCTGCAGTCATCATCTGGTTTCTCTGTGAAGTCCATACAGCCTGGTGCTGTCCCTGGATCCCTGCCTGGATGAAGGCAGGGAGAGGGTTATCCCCTCACTGACAAGCAAGAGAGGTGAAAATACCATCACTTTAATTGTCCTTAGTTTTTCTTTGATATATTTGAGGATATTAATTAAAAAGTCTGGTCTAATTTGTGGAAAGGTTAGCACTGGTGCAAATGCTTCATTAGTACAGAATACTGACCACAATGAGAGTGCTTGGCTCCTTTATTCTCCACTGCCTGTCTGTCTGTCTGTCTTCTATCTCTTAATTACAAACATGATGGACATGAGGGAATATCAGTCATGGTTCCCCTGAAGCACAATGTTTTTCTGAGGCAACCCGTGATTTGACTTGTTTTGAACCACAGATTTGAAGACAGATGAAGTGTCACATCAACGGCGTTCAGTGCAACACTGATCTCATCTCTGATCTTCAGTCTGGTTTAATGTTGTCCCTCTTGGCGCGCACACACACACACACACACACATACTTATCTAATGGGTGTAATGTTGAGTATACACGGACAAACTCAACAAACTCAATAGAGTGTGAATCCTGTGTCTCTGAATTCCTTACATGTCTGTGTATGTCAAAGCCATGCAGGGAGATGTGCAGGAGATACGTGGTGGCTGTGCTGAACTGAAGCTATGTAAGACAGGACCTGAAACTGTGTTCGCTGGCTGACTCAGCTGATGAAGCAGATGCTTGTTTTCTCAATCATTGGTCACATCAATTAAGCAGATTGACAGGTAGCCTAGTCTAAATTATGATGGTTATTGAGCATGATGTTGGGTTTCACATTTTTTTCTTTTTCATCTTGAAATGATGCACAATTCAGGTGCTGCTAATGGCCAGGATTTAGAGCAGAACACGCCCAAAGTTAGGTAGATACTTCTAGCTACTACAAAATCTGAATTTTGATAAATATTCTAATGTGCTAGATACTATAACTGTCTTATTTCAGACTCATTTCAGCCTGATGCTTAGCATAAAGACTGTAAATAGCCAGCAACACATCTGAGCCATCTAAACTATACACAAATGTAATAGTTAGTGGTTGTATGGGATGTTACATGCACTGACTAGTCCTTGTGGTTTGTCAAGATATAGTCAAAACATTATTTTCTTTAGCTTTAGATGTGCTGGACAGGCTAGCTTACTTGCTAAACTTATCTAAGCAGCATTGGCTTCTTGTTTTGCAAAACAGTGGGAGAGTGATCCTCTTATCTGACACTGGGTGAAGAAGCTAATAAGCATATTTCCCAAAACATTACACCATTTCTTTAACACGGGCGTCTGAACTGTAGATTTTCCTGTCATCACTGTCTGGATGAAAGCAGAGCTGAGCATAGCAGAGAGGATGAACTATGAGAACAGTTTAAATCTGACTTGAAGTAGGTGGTGTGACATCACTGTCTGGCTGTGGCAAAGAACAGAAAACGTCTTCATAAATCTGGGGAAATGCCAGAAGAAGAGCAGATTTTGAGGCCGTAACACAGGCCCGTCAGTGCATTTAAGTGTTAATTATTCATTTTTCTTCCCTCATAAATTTTAACGGCAAGCTTTTGTGATTAAAACAAAATATCTCCATGAGAGTTTCCTCTGGGAACTGGCATCCTTTAAGCCCTTTAAAGAATTGTGAATAAATGGGTGGTACTCTCATAAAAATGATCCCTAGAGGATTTTTTTTTTTTTACTCTCCACTACCCTCTGCAGATGAGCTGTTGTGTTGAAGTCCATTTGTACCCAAGAAGAGTGAACAAACAATCACCGGCCACATAAAACAGACTGCACAACAACTGAGCTGTACGTGGTCATAAAATATGCTGTAGCCTGTGGGAGCTCTAATTGCCTAATGATTAAGTTAGTGTACATTATATGGACTCCATCAGGTGGAGGTGTATAGACAGCAATTTTCTCTTAATTCGTTTAGAGGATGGTTAATTTGATGGCTATAATAATCCACTTATCCTTCACACAGCTAATCTCCAACAAATAACCCCCCACCCCACTCCTTCTTTCCGAGGCACACACACACAAACACACACACACTGCTCAATCAGGAGCAAAACAGAATAATTTTTTTTACCGCTTGATTAGCAGATCATGGTGCATGTCTGCAGGCACAGCCGAACTGCCCATTCAGAAGTGACCACAGTCTCTCTTTGTCCGTCAGCAGCTGCCACTAGATGTCACACCAGGCAGGTGTTAACACCATGCAGTGCTGCCTCACCAAGCACCAAAATACCCAGCCCTGAATAATCAGTATTGTTATGTAAATGCTGTTAAAGGTAAGACACTGGAACTTACTGGAGCTTGCTCTGTTTCCTAAAGGCATACCTCCTACCTGTTTTTCCTCCACTCTTTCTCTCCCTCCCTCTTGAGCCAGTTTGATTCTCCTTAAAATGCCAGACGCAGGCCATGCAGATCGGCTTAAACAAAAAAAAAAAACAAACAAACAACAACAACAACTAAAAAGACGTGAGACAAAAAAGATTTTCCTCAAGATATTGTGATGTAATTAGACGATAACATTGGCACAGGAACACTGTGATGACCCATGTGTGAAAAAGTTATTTTACATCTAAAGGAGGAAAACTGTATCAAATCATATCCCTGCTTTTCAAGTTTGCATGTCAATCGCCTGAATGTGGCTTTGATGAATGACCCCGGGGAGTTAAAACATCTTGCTGCTGTTCTGACATAAACAGAAAAGAAGCTGATTCTCTTTTGAAGTGGACCGCTGCTGCTAATTAGTTCTGTGCTATGGAAGGATTGATTGTGGATTAAGCTTGGATGTGATAAGAGATATTCCTTTTTGAACACGTGGATAGAGGAGACAGAGATCACTTTTGTCCATATGGATTTTGGTCGAGGCTACCCTGCACTCAATTCCACATGGACACCTCAGAACTTGGGTACATTTCCATAACTTTTATTTTCCATGCCTGTGCCTGGGTTCGTACTGACCCCACACGTCCTTTGGGATCTTTGATTATTCGTACACTGAGACCTGAATGCAAAAACAGTTTCTTTTGATTGAGAGGCTGCACAGTATATGGGAGGCACCGTGGACAGTTTCAAGGTCTTTTTTTTTGCAGGGAGAAGTTGATGTAGCCCGATTTGCCTATTCAGGGGATTAAAATCAGAGGTGACAGCTTTGAAGATGGGATCACTGCTGGATAGAAATCTCAACCGTTTCAGTCATGACATGCCTGCAGCACTGTAATGTATGGATGTGTCTCATGGTAAAAGGAGTAGTTCAAATACAGAACGCTGTGCTGTGCTGTATGTGTCCTAGTTTGAAGGTCTGTCGGTGTGCATGGGTTGTTGTTTGTGTGATGGTGAGGATCCAGCCCATAACAGCCAAACGCTGGTAACCTAATTTCACATTTGGATTTCCAGAGATGATGTGTCGGTCAGGAAATAGCTAAAATGCTGCTGCTGTGTGCCTGAGGGACAATATGAAAGCTCCTCATATCACATAATCTGATATGATGGTTTCCATTTGCTTTGCAAAATGTTTAACTTGATTTCATTTATTTTTTTGAGCTTCATTGGTGTTGTGTCACTTTCTGAGGAAGCCAGTGGTGGAAGCACGGTTCAGATTGTTTGTGCCAGTGCAATACAATACTTCCAAATTCCCCACAAACACAAAGTCAATATATTACATGCAGCAAAGTAAAAGTAGTCATTCTGCAGTAAACTGCGTCCTTTTATTTGTTATTATGAGTATTTTTAATCTCTTTGGTTCTTGAAACGCTAACAACACAAACATATAATGTGTTAAGTGGTCACGACTGCACACTGGTTTAATCTTTCAAAGTGGATTGTCTTTTATGAGCTTATCTGTTTTCTTTTTATAAACTATTGATAGATTTATAGATTATAAAGAACTGTAGGGGCATAAAAACACTTACCTGAGCAGTGAAAATGGAAAAAGTCAAGTAGAGTCATCTCGAAGTTCCATGGCCACATGTAAGATACTGTTGTGTATTCAAATGACATTTGATAGTTGCTCCTAATGTTGATATTTTAGTGTTATACTGATGTTACTTCTGTAATCATCTCCAGCCATTTTTATCTCTGTACTGCTTTGTAAAGAACAAAGCGGTAAACAAAAGGGAGCTCTTTTGTCACAGATGAAGTCAGTGCTTAATTTTTCTATTCTTATCAACCAAACACCAAATATTCGTAAATTGTTCCTGTGAAAGAAAACAACCATGTTTTTTCCCCCTTTGTCTCCCCTGAGCACCTTTTGCATTTGCCATTATGCATATTTGTACCACTTTTGCAATATAAATAAAGCAGCCTTACATAGAGCTTCGTTAAAGGTGCATCATTTGCTCACATTTAAAGCTGTTGTCATGCACTTTTCCTAATCACCTGTCACAGATTGCTCTGAAGCATCGCCAAAGCATTCAGCATGAGATGGTTATGTTTATAAATAATCAGGTAATTAATTATTTAGCGCTGATAATGGATTATTACTTTAATATATTCTACAGTTCACTTAGCAGCACAGGTCACCTGAACCCGCTCTAATTTTAATGTCTGTATTACTAATGAAAAAGTATTCTCTATGATATAGCATTTTAAATGGACCTGACTGAATAGTAAATGAACCACATCCATCTTTGTGACACTGCTTTGCAGGGTACTTTCCTCCAGAATCATCTCCAGATGACCTTGCTATTTAAAGTTTTTTGTTGATGCACTGTCTTCCACCTGGAGGAGGGTTCATTTAATCACCAGCGAGACTGGATGAAAGATAAAAACAGCTCATGTTGCAGCTGTATGACGCTGATACAATTATAATCTGATTGAAAGCATTAAAATGCCATTTATAGAGTTATTTAAACATTTGCACTCATCTGCAGATCGCACTGTATATTTAGCAGCATTTTGTTCACCAGTCAACAGCCTCACACTTGAATGTTTTTTGTTGCTATCCCAACACTTGCACTGCACCTGCATCATCCTCATTAATCTGACAGTGACAGTTTAAGATAAAAGTGGCCCAAAGAGCAGGAACAGACCAGTTTTAGGTAACTTGAACGAGTCTAAAGAGTGATGTTATTCTGCAGGCCCTCACGCTTCATCATGAACTCTCTCAGAGCTCCTGTTTCATTTCACCATCACTGTGTCACTCTGTGCAATTTGCCGCCTCTGGCTGACTGTACAAATCTCTTCTTCCTCCTTTTGCTCCTTAAGTGTATAACCGCAACACTTCCTTTTTCTCTGATTCTGTGCAGCTGTCAGTATTTTTGTCATCTTTGTAACCGTAGCTCAGGTGTAAGGAACACGTCACAGCACATTCACAAAGTCATACTCTGCAGCTTGAGGTCATATAGACAAGGTGACATCTGTGTTTCTTTTCTCCTTTACTGTGTTATGGAAAGATAACAGAACACACTCTTATTTTGAGTCCTGTGAAATGAACAAAACCACCATGATCCAATTCTACAAACAAGAACTGTCTGTGTGGCCAAAGCCTGATGTTGTTTATTCCTTTGTGCCACTGTGCACTGTTAAACTATTAAAAACACATCAATGAGCGAAACCACTGCAGGAGCTGATGTGTTCCTTCATTATGATAAACACTGGGACTTATTTTGAGCTCTAAAAACACTGTTCTGAGACTGTAGATGTTTAACAATGCACTACTTACAGTGTGTATTCATCTGCAGCTGAAAACAGCCCAGGGCTGAAGCCCTGTTTAGAGTCGCAAGTTAAACTTACAGCACTGATCTGTTTTAATGAAACTGATCAGCCTTTATCTTTATGCTGTTAAAATTCAAAACTATGCATTTGTGACATATTTCACTGAAGTACATCTTTAATAGGAATGAATGAGCTTGCTGTTGACTGTCACAGATCGGTGCAGTTGTCAACCTGTGGAAAACACAGGTTGAATGCAGGTTGTAGTGTTTTCAGAGAATTTGTTGACGATATGAAAAATGTAGAATTAATGCTCTTTGACTCTTAGATATAAATATATTCCAACAGTTTGCAGTGTTTATTTAAAAAAAACATCTCCCTCTTTCTCTCCCTCTCTCTCCCTCAGTCTATCTCGCCCCCGCTCAAATGTTAGCGTGATCTATCAGTTAGGCACTACTATCTCGAAAGGACACATACTGCAGTGTATGTCAAGAACAGAGAGGATTTACTGAGGTTCATTACTGGATCCAATAATTTTCCAGAAGCCCAAAACAACCTGAATGTTGTTGATAGATACATGTATATACCACATAAATATTCATGTTTTTAATAAGCAATATCCCCCTTGAGCAACTAACAAACTATGAGATATCCACTCAAATTCTAAAAAGGCCTCAAAATGTTTTTCTATCATTTACCCAGAACATAACAGGTTTCCACAAGAGACACTTGTCCTGGAGGAACAAAAACTGTGGTAATCCCCCACCTCCAACCCCCACCTAAACCCCCCCCCCACCCCCCCCCACCCCCCCACCCCCGCGCTGCTACACTTTCAAAGACCTTGTTTTTTGGTTAGGTTGGTATCAAATGCAAAGAAGCCTCACAGACACAGTGGTAAACAGTTGACAGTAATTGAGTTGAGCTCACATGGAGTTTGCAGAAAAGCAGAGTGGGTAATGTGCTGATTTAAACACTGCACGTCCACAATATCAAGCATCAAGTTTTATCGAGATTATGATTTATCCAATTTTCACAGAAATATTGAACAAACGACAGGCCAAATATCAAAATCATCTCATTGCAACAGTATAACCCTCTTTTCCTCTCTCCCTCTTCATTGGCACTGGACATGGTGTGACTGAAATCAATCCACCCCTCACAGAATACTCATAAATGCTGCAGAGACTATTTTACAGTTTGTTCTGGCTCAATGGTTCACAGGTAATGTGAGCAAAATCAAGGGCTGCTGATGTGATCAGATAATAATATATAATTTAACTAGGAGTAACTTTTCAGATTTTCTGGCGATGAACTGCCTTCTCACTTCTGACGTTTGTGATAACTTACAGACATAAAGGTCAGAACAGTGGGTCAGATTCATTTCAGCAAGACACACACATGCCCACACCAGGCCTTGGAGCTGTACTGTCCATGTTAATTATTCCACTTTATAATAAAGTTTCAAACAAGGATGTTTTCAGGAAAGTGAGCAGTGAGGATGAGGGATGATCTTCCCTGCACAAAAAATGAACTTAGAACTTGGAGTTAATTCAACTATTGAGCAAACTTCTCATTTGATTTTAATGGGTAGACATAAGTTTATCTTCACAACGTTAAAGTCATGATCGCGGAGTTGATGAAGTCACAATGAGTAACATGCATGTGCTACAGCCAAACAAAGACCGGTTGCACAAATGAAACCTTTTTACATAGGTAAACAATAGGCATTTATTTTTTTCTGCCTCCGTATGTCATGTTTAACACTCTCCAGCACCTTGTCTTCACATTTAAAAGAGCTCACAGTTCACAAGACATTTCAGACTGACCCTGCCTTGAACTCACACTCAAGCATATGGTTCATCCCTCAATTATGCATGGGCAGATCTTCCTTCTTTTAGAGGGAATGAGCACAGAGTGTTATTTTGGTATAAGGTGACCTCTTTGGCAGTGATAAAAGTGATGAGCATCAGGAAGACTTTGGCCTATAAATGCGAGAGCCTCTAATTTGATTTCCCTCTCATGGATGTTTTAGTCTTGACAAAGGTCACGTGACGTCAACTCTCTTGTCAAATGATTTTTGTTTTTTAATATCACAGTGGCATCGCCATTTGAAATACCTACTGCGAGACTGACTGATCTGATGTCTCCTTTTCAAATTTGCAGATGAAGAGTGGGCTGGTGTCCTTTGAAATTCTGTGGTAATGTCAAGGGAATTTGTGCCAGACGCATCCAGTTTAAGATTTGAATAGAATGCATTGAGCAGCTTAAAGACACTCCAGAGTGTTGGAGGATGGCACAGCAAAAGCTCTATAATTAGTGTACTGAGTAACTAGTGTTCAGTGGTGGGGGCCAAATAAATACAGAGAAGCGGTTAAGTCAACTTTACTTGTGGAAACCAGAATTACATGTAGGGTGAATTGAGGGTGATTAGGATATAAGGTCAAATGGGACAGTATAACAATACACCTTTTAATATTATATAATCAAATAAATTTTGGACTTCAAGTTTTTTTTTTTTTTTATCTCAATTAAATGTATTCCATGAAGTTTGGGTTAGTTAAAGTTAAATATATTCAATGATAATGAGGAAGAAAGGCAGCTTTATAATGTATGAATTGTGGATGGATTTTCAAACCTTCAATAATAAAGTTTAACAGAAATGAACATGGAGTCTTAATTCATAAAATTTGCATGTAAAATTATACTAAATTAAATTGTGCAATTTATATGCTTACAATAGCCTAAGTCAAAGACAAGATGTTCTGTCCCAATCACCCAAATGTTACAGAATAAAAAGGCTTTGGGTCAGATTACACACAAGTGCATGCCACTCATTCTTGGAATATGATGTCACCTTCTTTCCTCCTCAAATGGATCAGTAACATCTTCAGTATTACAGAGATGTCTCTTGGGCTATTTTTCCTCAATTATGGAAAAAGGCTTTCACAAGGCAGAAATTAAAAAACTGTCCCAATCACCCTTAATTCACCCTAGTAAAATATCTCAGAATTACTGTATTTCACTGAGAAGACAATGATTCCATAGATAGTATAAAGGTAGTCGTGACCTATAATGTCATCCAAAGGTTCCTGAATAGTGGTTTTGGAGCTCAGAGGGGGCTGCAATGCTGTCAAAAGTTTGGCAATGCCTGACTCCACCTATGTTTTGGCTGATCCATAAACACACCAAGGGGTCGGGTGTATGCGAAGCCAAGACTTCAGTACTTGCTGGTTCAATGCCTTTGGCAAATATATGCTCCCCTTCATATATGCATCATTAACACAGCTTACCCAAGGCTAATTCCTTTGCAGGCTAATTAGCTAATTATTGGTCTAAGCTCACAAGCCAGGTGAACTGAGCAGAGCCACAGATACCTGCAAACTTACCAACCAAGTAAGAGTAACATTAGATATCAATATTGTATTAGTTAATCATCTGCACAACAACTCATATAACCTGCCTGATGTCTGCATGAAAGATACCAGAAACTAAGAAGTCTCCTTTAGCAACTTGAATTAGTGAAGGTGATGCTAAGCAGATGGTCAGCAACTAGTCACTTGTTTCCACTCCCTCAGTTATGCATAACTTCAAGCCTTTATAAAATGTAAACAGGTGATATGTATAGTAATTCTATCCTTGTACAGTTGTCATGAAAGGGGAAATTTAATTTTGAGAATGAAGCTCTGTTTTATATGAGGCTGTAAACATGTTTACTTCTGCTGTACAGCTGGGCATTTAAACATGGGAGTCTATGGGGACAGACCTGCTTTTGGAGCCAGACTCGAGCAGACAAACTGCAGTTTTTGGCACTTTCTTCTTGGCTTTATTTTTCAGTCCCAGAGGTTGTCGTTTGTCTGAAACCTAATTACTCAAGAAAAAAAAAAAACACAATACCAAAAGAAACACAAAATGCAATGACAAGATTGCGATAACCTATTGTATTAAAATAACTTCCCCCTTTTCTTTCCCATTGACGAGCTATAATGTTGAAAGTGCATTTTATTTCCACCCTGTCGTATGACACGTTTATTCTGTATCAACATGTTCCAGCTCTTCATTGGAGTTACATGATGTTACAATGATTGAAACATTCAAACCCATCTTATGGAAATAGTCTTGAGGTCTTGTGGTGCATTGTATTCTCACTTTCCACAAATCCCTGAGTTATGTGGGTGTGAGCAGTGTTGGTGTGCTGAGGTTGAACAGCTTAAAAAGCACTGTAAGTTCAGCATTTAATTTTCATCTCTTCTTATTTTGAATAAAATAATTATGTTTATTTCACATTATGTAGCTACTGTATGTGTTTTTCTGACCTCTATCTAAAAAATACAATCACACAGTCTCCAGCACGACCATTAATTTCTTTTTAAAAGTCCAGCGGGTCTAAAATTTAATTCCCAGTGTCTGGTTGCCAGCTGTTTATATATTCAACAATGCACAATAATTTAAACTCAACCAGTCTGTGAAGAACATCAGCCAGCCATAAATTAATTAAGGCTTTCTGCTCTGATAAGTACCAGCCAAGAAATGAGAGGGTACTGTGTTGAGTCTTAGAAGAGTTTGCACTCCCGGTCAAAAGTTTTACAACGCCCACGGTTCTCCAGTTTCCCCTCAAAATATTAGCAATTCAAGTCCAGTAAATAAGATTAAATGGTACAAAGGTAGCATGTAAACTGCCTATGATTAAAAAAAATGGTTAGATCTTTAAAAACTGAAAAATCATGTCCATTTAATAGAAAACAAGCTTTTCTCAGGGATTAGCAAACTGGTTACTTACAGCTTTCTGCAGCAGTGGATGTAAATAAAGCTTTAAAAGTTAATGCAAACAATTCCTACATGTGCACAAACTGTGCCCGTACAAGAAAGTGTTGTATATTGTTATCAGAAAATCTCAAGTAACAAAGGAAACAGGCTGCTTGGTCAGGAGTTCAATCCTGCAGCAAGATAATGAGCCAGAAACATTACACGAAAAGAAGCAGACGGTGGCTTTACATGATGGAGGAGCCGTGCAGTCTCCTGACTTTAAACCCCACAGAGATGGTTAAGAATGAACTGGGCTGAAGGTGAAAACAAAGCAAAATATCTGTGGGGACTTCTGCAGCAAAGTTGGTACAAATTCTATAAGAAGAGTTTCATTTCCAAGACAAAGCCACATGTGAGCTCAGCTGCTGGATGAGTCAAACCAAAGATTGCAAGAAAAACAAACAACAACAGCTATTTATTTGTTCTATCCTTTAATTTCAGAAACAGAAACTCTATAATGTTAAATTGGGGACATTTCAGTAACAACCGGGAGGTTTGACGTCTTCTATAACTTGTCCCTCGGAAGAACTTTATGAACTAGTGAAAACTATGCATTTATATCATGTCTGATCAGAAAGTACTGACTTGCCAATTTTATTGTGTCTGGAACATATTTTGATTACAAATATAAAGAATGTAAAAGCTGTTGTCAAGAGATAGTTTTAATATCACAAAAATTAATTAATTTCTAGGAATCCACACTTGTAATTAAAGTCTGCTATCTGTAGGATGGCATCAGTGTCAAGTCAGATTGTTTTGCCTGTTGGTTTAATCAGACTGAATAAATCCTGATGAAACAGTGACTGCTATAAGGTCATTTAAGTCCAGGTTAACATATCTCCTAACCACTATCAAGAGTGTCTGGCTTGCACAGTGTGTTATTAAAGCTCGGCTGCCTCAACAGTCTTCCCATCACTGCTCTGTAGCCTGGCCATTTTAGGACAACCTAATGTGCACATCCAAAGTGCTCTTGCTTGCTGAATGTTCATTCTCTATTAGCAACGAGCAATATTTCAGTACTCAATTGAAAGGGTTTGGCTGAGAAAACAGTGTAGCTACTGCCAACACTAAATCTTTCAGCAGGAAGGGGATGCATCATACACTGCAGCTATACAGCCTCAACAGAAAAGATGAACATTTTGACCATTGTTTGCCTCCCTTACAGAGAATCAGATGAGATGATAGAAGATACAATATCTGTCCATTCAATAGCCTAGCTTATCTTGAAGCAGTGATAGAAAAACTGTCCAGAGCAGCAACAAGAAGAATCTGAGATATGAAAACAAATTCAAATTCATAGTAGTAACCTCCCTAATGCTGAACCACGGAGTTTGTGTACAATTTGGCTTCGTAGCAATTCACTCCTTTTCAAGCAAAGCTTTTGCCACCAGCATGTAAACTGTATGTTCTCATGTCTTGATGCTGTGATCACTGTGCAAATAACAATTTCACCAAAGTGATATCAGTCTCAGTGCATGAGTCTGTGCTTCTCCCTCTCTCTGTATATGTGTGTGGGTGTGTTGGTGTGGGGATGGGAGGGGGGGGTTGAAACTCAAACAGAAGCCACTTTAGTCTCTGTCCTTGAGAGTAATCTTGCCTGTGTGCAAAATGGCTCACTTTATCAACTTGGTGGCAGCGTGCCCTGCCTGGAGTCTGGAGGCAGCAGCAGCAGCAGCAGCAGTCATGGCAGCAGCAGCAGCAGCAGCAGCAGCAGCAATACTTTCCTCATGACAGCACACAAAGAGCAACGAGACGATCACCTTCTCCAGAGGCCCACTGTGCACTGAGGAAGGACAAGGAAAGACTATGTTTAACTCCTGCTTATCTAAGTCTGATCCTTCAAATGAACGAGCTGTATCAATAGAAATCACGTTAAATGCAACCAAGGTTACTCGCTTCGGTCGGGTGATTGATGAGTTTTTAAGGAAAGTGAGAACCACGTTCTTACAGGTTTTGTATTGATCTGTAATTTTGTTGTGCATTGATCTGCATTACCAACAGGGAGCAACAACAGCTGTCTGACTCTCTTGCTGAGAGTTAGATGAGAGGACCACTTGTTTTGTTTGCTAGGTAAATATCAGTCTAACTCTTGATTAGAAGGTGAAAAAGTGTATTTATGGAGTTGCACCAAATGCACAACCACTCATAACAAGCAAACAGGCAAACTTGTTGACTGTGAAGCTGTGGTCAGACACAGATAGTTAATTAATACAGGTTCTGTTTCCACTGCTTGTTAAAAAGCCTTTACACACACTGTGATATTTCTAGATATCATACTGTCTGAAATTCAAATTGAAGATGACAAAAATAGGGCAGATATCACTTGTGAGGTTCAGTTACCTTATTGTTTAATTAATTCTGAATCCTGTGCGCCCACAGCGCAATTATTTCCAGCGCACTTTTGCCCAGCTTATCTGTGCTGGCTGCTGATCCTGAGAACCAGCCCGAGGGCAAAAACTGCTGTTTTCTAAGTCGCTCCTGACCAGCCGGCTCGCTCAGCCTTCAGCGCCTACCTACACAATGATGACTATGCCTTGACTGCCTCTGTGTAGGTTCGAACTGTATTATCTCACAATCATTTAGATTTTTTAAATGTAACACTCGAGTGTAGGTATTGTAATTTACATTTTTAATGCTTTCTCTAAGAGATACAGTAGTGAAGTTTTGTTTCTGCTACAGGTGACTGTCAACCCACTTAATTCTGGAGATTTTATTTTCCTTCCTTTATGAGATGACGCATTTGAAATGTTTGTGTTTGTGCCTTTAAAAGTAAAGACTGCATTAATATGGCTGCTTTTGCCTGCAGCTTAAACTAGTCATTAGCCTCTCTGTGTCTTACACTGCAAGGCTAAATTGGGTTAAGGCAAACACACACACATACAACCAGGTTGAAAAACAGTGGAGGGCAGCCTTTAAATCAGGTCATCACCAAGGCAGAGCGTGTGTGTGTGTGTGTGAGCGCGTGTGTGTGTGAAAGAGAGAGATGTGCCGTTGGAGCAGATTGCAGTCCGCTGGCCTGTATCCCATAACAACCACCTTCCAAAGGCAGCAGTCAAGAGCTCAGTGTGGACACCCCTGTGGTCACCCTTCATAACCCCTTTTTGAGGTTAAAAGAGGGTTTGATCAAGGGATCTGCCACCCCCTCCGCCCCCTCCACCCCACCCCTGGTAAAATGCAGACTGTGTGCTTCTTCATGTCTGGAGCTCCCAACGGGTCCTTTTTGAAGACTGATCCCAATTACACAGCACTAAATCTGCAAATATGGGACGCAGTTCATATAGACTCTGAGTTTTTTTTTTTTTTTTCTTCCATGTGTGCTGGATCCTGCTGTGATTGCATCAGTATTTAAATGAAAGAGGCCATGGAAATGTGAGGTAACATTATGCCAACCCTATCATTTATCTGTGCGGAAATATGAGGGTTCTGAAGCAGTAAATGGCTGAATCATAATCACACTTGTAATCATTTGCAAAACTTAATCTTTTTTTCCTCCCTCAGGTATTTGTGTTGTATTAAGACAATAATAACTTACTAAAATGGCACTGTAAATGGCACTCTGTGTGCTAAATTCCATTTAAAGAGCAAACAGGTCTCAAAAACAATCAGGTTGACATTCATCTGGTGTTTACTTAGCTGAAGCTATTTGTAGGAATCCAGGCTGTGTAACGTGGCCCCTGGTGAATGAAAGTGTGTGTGTGTGTGTGTGTGTGTGTGTGTGTGTGTGTGTGTGTACGTGTGTGTGTTTGTGATGGAGAAACAATCAAGGGACCATTTGAAGCTTGAACATCTGTTGGGAACAAATCAACGTCAACGTTGCTGCTGCACACCGGCTTTACTTCTTGGAATAGGTGTGTAAACACTCACAACTTCTCACTTTGATCCACATGTGTATTTAATGTAATGGTCAGAAATCCCTAAAAGGTGAACACATTCTTTTCATTTTCAGTTATATTATTCGGTTTCTTACATGTATGTATTGTTGCATTGCTGATGTATTGCCCACATAAAATGTGAATCATTCTTTTTCACTCCAGAAAGGAATCAACGCTGCTACAAAGCTGCTAATCAGACAGAAGACTGGGAGAAAACATGAGTCTTGGTGGGGCTTTCTGGGCATATTGAGCTTAAGAAAACCAAGTCTGAAAAGCATTAACAGCTTAATGAGTGACTCATATCCAACTCCTCAGCAAGCCAAGCAGTAAAAAGCTGCCACAGTCTTCTCACTCTGCTGCATGTTGCACACCAGTGCTGCTGTATTGGTGCCTCACTGAGCTGATCATGCTCTTTAGCGACAAAAATGATCCAAATCACAGAAAACAGTCAGTGATGCATTTCCTGTTTCCAACATGGTGACTGTGGTGAGATAAAGGCGGGCCTACATGCTCAGCTTCTACAGGTTGAGCAAATGCTGTGTCTCAACTTCAAGTTACACTGCATGCGTCTGAATAGAGAAACACACAGTTGATTTGAGCTGCACAAAGCCAATCACACCTCACACACTGTGGACCACTAGCAAAAAGTAATTATAATATGTAATTAACTGTGATTAAAGTTCAGTATACTTGCAGAAGAAAATACCAGCATGGCAGTAACAGTGCTGTAGCCTCTAATGGATAATTTGTCCATTAAGTTGTACATTTTCTTCTATGTAATTGAGAGTGTAATGGACATTAAATTGATTTGAGCCAGAAATGCTCATTTACATTGTGGCTGTAGCAGCGCTGGCACTTTCAGTTCACAACCGCTCGCCTTAATGCAGATAAAGGCTTAAAGGTAAAACAACTTCGACAACCAGTGTCGCTTTGCTTTTACAGAGCTTTGCCCTTCACCTCAACACAGACAGGACATCACATAGAAACCACGCATGTCACATCCACTCATCACCAAAGAGGGCAAAATTCACAAAGGAAAAGCAAAAGAAGAGAGTCAATGAACAAGAATGACACAGACAAAAATCAATAGGATGACACAGTGCCAAACAAAGGGGTTTTCACAGACGTCTGTGCAGTTGTGCAACGGAGCATGGGGAAAATCTATGGAGTCTGGAAAGGGGACCTGTAACAACCAAACCTGTCTAAGAAGAACTTCCTGTGTTTATCCTCTACTTAAAAGTCATGCTTTCACCTAATCTGAGCCACAGACATCCACTAATGTGCTTGAGGAAGGAAACACAAATTGTGTTCACACATTATTATCAAACCAGTGCAAATTCTGTTATCAACAATTTTCATCATATATCTTTTTTGGGGGGCGCTTCATGTGGATATATACAGATATAGAGCAGGTGAAAACTGTAAGTCAGGCAGTGTGGAAAAAAACTGAAACGAGAGAGGCGGCTCGCATATCCTCGTCCTCCCATGGTGAGTTACTGCTTGAGGGGAGGTGATCATTAGGAAAGTAGGAGAGTGGGTGCAGGATGCTGGCTGAGAGATGGATAACTTTGTTAGGCACGGAAGACAGAGCTGCAGTAAACAGGTCAGACCTGTGGCACCCTTATGGGCATGTGAAAAAGACAGAACTGCAGTTAATAGTCCACTCCTACACTAATCATGATTAATTGAAACTTCGGGAGGAAAGAAAAGCAACAAAACTGTCAGGGTATATGTGTCAAGACTTGATGTTACATCATCCTCTCTTGTTTAATTTTTCTTTTGCAAGGGGGCAAGAATGGATGTTCTTATCATTGTCAGTGTGGAGGCCCCTTGGTAACAGCATGTATCCAAATACTGTAGAAATCTGTATTGACAGGGCTTTGATAATAGCTGATAGGATGTATGAATAAGACCTGCAAACAAGAGGGGTCATTATTTCTTCTTGCATGTCTTCGCACTGTTGCCATGGTGCGGATCAAGGGACTGGTACTCATCATTTGAATAGCACTGGAGCAAGGTTGTCTTTGCAAAAACACGGACAAAATGTATCCCTGGTCCCCTCTCCTGAGGTTTTCATGCAATGCATATATTGCAGATGTTCTGTAGGACTGGAGTGACTTCTGTAATGTAAATGCAGTGTGTTAGTTACACCCCATGCGAATTTGTTTTTCACATGTATTCATCTCTCTGTACAATGTGATTATTTAGCGGTGCCTAATATCTGAGCACCATACAGAGTGAAATGAGAGACTGCTAAGAGGCAGCTGAACGTTCAGTGTATTTGACTCACAGGGGTTAAGGTCCGTCAGACTGTCCCAGATATGGGAGATCACTGCTGTGTAAGAGTAGCTGCTGATTCCTAAAGCCAGCAGTGTACCACCAGCAAAACAGAAACAAGAGCCCTTGCTGACAATATGTTGGAATTTTGATCAGGACAAAACAAAACAAAACTACACAGCGGGTTTGACCACCATGATGCACAGCCCTCCAGCCACACAGCAACATCTCTAAAATGTCCTGGTCTTGCTCGACTGTATCACAAACATCTTCTGATCATTTGTGGGTTATACTGTACTTGCAGTGCTGTGGAGCATGTTTCCAATTTACCAGTAGTTTTCAATTATTTCCACTTTGGGCAGATTGTCTGATTGTAACACCAGTATGAATCATTTCCAGGCTGTGTAAAAAGAAATCAGTCCTGTGAGTCAGTCTCTGGACACACTATGACTGTTATATATCTTTCACTTTGTGTTACACATCTTCGTTTTCATTCACAATGCTGCAAAGCTATTCCAGCAATGCAGATAGTTGCTACAGTTTTCTCTATGTGTAAGCTGTACCACAGCTATGTTCTCTATGTTCTCTATGTGAACTTTTTTACCTCACAGTTGCCATATAGCAACATGGAGGCTACACTATCTTCCAAAGCACATTTTTTGTATTGAAATTCACAGCATGGCATCTCACTGGTATTATCACAGAAAAGATAAATACTAATGATTTTTAAAGGAATAATTGAACCTTAGGTCCAAAATTTAATCTATCTTTGCCTCTTATGGCAGATTAACACAGTTCATCGGTTGCTCAAGTTCCCATAAACATATTGCTTTGCTTTTATCTTCTGTCCAGTTCAAGAGTTACGACTTTTAACATTTCATTAAATTGGTGTTACATCTTTCGAAGGAAGTTTTGTTTCTAGGTTTTGCAATTGCCAGTCTTAGCATAAACAGCTAACATATCATGATGACCGATGTTTCCTTTAATTAATGGCTTGTTAGCACCAATACCGTGGAGCAACAGAAACATTCCCAAATAGCCCCTTCAATATAACATTATCAGATTACATAAATAGCTAATGGCTAATGAGGTACCTAATTCCAATGTCCCGTGGATCCAGGGTTCATAAGACATAACATACATAATCACCCCTATTATGTTCTTTATTCAAGCCATTTCAGAAAATTGATAGCATCTAGTCACTGCCAAGAAAACAAACACATTTCCATATCACACTGTTTCCCTAAATATGTTAAACAATGGTCTTATTGTCTTTTAAAAAACTGAGAAATATGCACAGTAGCTGCAGTCATTAATACACTAGTGTGATGACTCCTGCGTCCTAGTGTGGGTGTGTGTTTAGGAGCCTGATTGGTAATCTGAATCTGCTGTGCTGGAGGAGGGGCTTGGACCACACATCTGCTGCTCGTTGGGTCATCAGCCTCTGACAGTATATCTGCTCCTGTCCTGCAGTCAGTCGGCGCTGGATTGTAAACTAAGTTGCACATACTCTAGTCCCCGGCTCTGTTCTGGTCAAGTTAGCTCTGTTCTGTTCGTGAGATCTACCTGCTACTAATCTGTGCCGTTCCAGGATCATCAGCCTCATCCTCCTCCCTGAATCCGTCAAGCTCAACTCCAGTTTGGATTACTCCTCCTGCCTCGCTTCCTCTGCCTGACTCCTTTGGACTTCCCTCCAGTAACCACTCCTAAATAAACCTTTTGAAACTGCTATCTGCCTCTGCTTCACCTTCTGTCTCTGCCTTCTGAGTCCATCCACCCAGGCCCTGACAACTAGTTCAGTAAAGGATAAACAGTTCAACCTCGACATTTACAGAAACCTGCATTTATTATGCATGTGGGCTTGAAACAGTGTGAAAAATACTTAAAAATGTAGGATTTATGGAGTTAAATTGATGACACAAAGTGAAGTACTGTTGTAATGTTTGTTGCTTTTTGAATGTGATGTGTTAATGGAAGAAGATTTATGTTGAAGATGGAGATCAACAAACCAGCTGGCACATCCCCTGCTCCCCCTCCTCATCTGCTGTTTAAAAGTAACTCCACTGCATATTGTTATTTGGTTGTGTTGTTTTATTAGCTGTATTTCGTAGCACACTGCCAGACCTCATGTTGCCTTTGCTTTGGATTTGTTTTTCCTGGCGTCATCTTTGTGACTTGCAAACTCCACCTTCAGGCATGGAGGCGCACATCTTCACTCACACTGTCTTGAGACCATACCCTTGCAGTTGTACCCAACCTCCGCCAGTCTTTGCGGACATGCCAAATTTAATGTTGAATTTAGTATACAGGAGACTGAGGGGCCTCTGGAAAATGTGCCCTCTCACTCCACAGAAGGAGAAAGATTAGAGGTAATCAGTTTCCCCCACTGTATTCAATCTCTCACCTCTTTTTGCTCCTTGATACATTTTGTTGTTTACCAAGAGGAACGATCCATCAAAGCCGTGGGAAGATGGCATGTGGGAGAAAGCAGTGCCAACACACTAAGTCTATGGGAAAGACTCCAGCCTTCTGTCAAGTGAAATATAAAATACAATGCTTTTGTTTGATGTTTGATGGAATGTGAAAGAAAAATTAAAGAATGAAATTTACCTTGCTGTCCTACTTGTTATATATACTAAGTGCTAAAATACATATGAGCCTGAATAGATAAACATGCCTTTAAAATATATTATACAAGCATGTCAGTGTCTTAACAGCTTACACTGTTAATTCTTTCGAATCCTTTGAGAGCAGGTGTGAAAATGGATGCATTTGCAAGTAAGTCAGCAATTACCTACCAAGACCTCTGCAGTGTGAACGTATAGGCAAAATAAACAGATATCTAAGTTCAATTACACAATCAATCCGCTGTGCATGCCGATGTTCTTTTATCACAGCCTTCTCGCTGCTCCCTGTCTCTCTCAGCAGAAGGAAAGCTGAAGCTCATTAGCACAGATGATCTGTAATTGACGTCTGGAACGATACCAAAATATTAGTTAATATTCCAAATGCATCGCCCTGTGACAGAACCAACAGGCACATGAGCACAAACAAGGTCTGAGGAGTGCTGCTCGCCAACAGGCTGACATGAGATTGACAGGAAGTTGAGGAAAAGTGTTGTCAGCAGCCGTTAATGTCAGCGTCTGTTGACCAAGTTTTGCTTTTAAGGTACTAATCATTCCATGTGAGCGTGGGTGTAGATTTGCGAGGAGACAGGACAACATGTCATCCCCCTGTAATTTCATAGAAATGATTTGTCTGCCTTAATTAACTCGATCAAGCACCTGGTACAATCTCACCTCTCCCACAGAGCGCGATGGAGCGGCTCAGCAGACCGCCTGTTGCCTGAATCAACGTCATGTCCGTTCACACTTTTCTTGACTTGTTAGTCAGGTTTGCTGCAGCTAACATTGAAACACACTTACTTGTGGCTGAGCCTGTCTGTTACTGATTCAGAATTAGCAAAAGCTAATCAGGACAAGACAGGTTCAGCGAGAGGTTCGTGATCCAAAGCTTTACTTCCGAAATTTTAGACAAGTTTTAAGAAACTGCAGGTCCTTAATTAACTAGATACATGCGATTGTTTTAAATTTGAATCTGTGATGTCTAAGGGCTTGCTTCTGCGTCAAGTCAATGGCGTACCTCTGTGGAGCCCTCTGTGGTGACATGAACCCCTACATTGATTTGTATCTTGATTTCTGACCCACGGTTCGATGTGGCGGTGAATTGCACAGCAACGAGTTCCCGCAGAACTTCAGAAGATGCATGATGGTGTTGAGGCACCGGCGCAGTTATGGCATGGAGTTGTCGTAGAAGCATAAACCAGGATTAAGGCTCATCATAAGAATTTTTTTTTTTTTTTTTTTTTTTTTTTTTACATGGACAGAGAGAAAGTCTTCAGGTCAACTCATTCATAAATCTTTGGGTACAAATGACTTGCATCCGATGACAGATGTTTTCTTTAGCCACTGAATACATTTAAATCACAGTAACTGCAGCTTAATACACTGTTCATGTCTGAATCTATTAGTATAAAATAAATACACTTTTTTTTTTTTACGACTTGGTTCCAACTGTTGCTACTGTGTTCATACAAAGAAGCCAGAAAGTCAAAGAGAGCCCCATGTCAGGCAAGCAAAGATTAGATTATTATCTAAACTGTCTGACACACCAGTGAAAACCACACATGAGTAGATCCCAGATGTCTTCTAACCCAATGCTCGAGAGCAAAAAAAAAAAAAAGAGAGACTAATTTCAAGTGAATCATAGATCATGAGTCACACAAAAAGTCTGCCTCACAAGGAATATGCAAAAGGGGATCAGTGGAAATTAGAAATGTGTGTGATGGTTGCAGGAGTCTGACAGTGCAGGGGGCCATCAGAACAGAGCTGAGGGCATAGCCCGAGGCAGACTGGAGGTATCTCTGATCAACTCCTCAGTCCTCGTTTCATCTCCTTCCCTCCATCACCATAGCCGATGCCACAGCCACAGACATCTCTGTCCTCCCTTTGCCAGCTGGTCGAAGCTCTGATAAGAACATCTCTGCACTGAGGTGCTGGTGGAAATTCTTGTAATAGCTTTATTAATGTCCTGAAAGGAACCCATGCCATTGTAATGAAGTAATTAAAAAAAAATGAATGTTTTATATTTTAAGCTTGAGAGCGAATTCAGACTCATTAGTGTAATTAATGTTTTAATGAACACACAGGACAGAGAGATAATTTTCTTTATAATTATAAATGCCCAATCTCACATTTCCACAGAGCAAACCAAGTGAAACAGACACACTGCAGTCAGACTCCTTTGCTGGGAGACTGCACTCATGTGATTTTGTAAACCCAAGCAGTCTTCTGTGTAAAGTTCTGTCCTACATCTACTTTAAAGATGAACAGCTTCGTATACAGCTCATCATCAAGATGCTGTAATTAAAAGTATAGGTTGTCCCTGGAGGTTCAGGCTGGATGGACTCACTGCCAGTGAGGATTTGTTTGTGTGAAAAAAAGAAAAAGAAACAGGGAGAACCTCCTCAAGTGAGTAACAGGAGCATGGCAGTCAGAGACTGTTCACCTGGTGATTCAATTCTGTCAGGAGGAATCAGTCAGACTTGAAGTGTGAACGGTTTACTCATCGCTGATGTCACTGTCACCGTCGCCTCCATCGATGCTCTTTGTAGCAGTAGTTGGTCGAGTAGATGGAGATGCAGGGATGATTTATTCTCAGAGTTGGTGTGCTTGTTTTATATTCTCTCTTAGTTTCTTTGTGTGGGTTGGACAAACAAACCGAGGATCAGCTTAAATGCCTGTTTTTATTATTGTTATTCATTATATGCAAAATATATTGTTAGATATCTCTGACTCAGAAGGTAGTTTTTAATATTGCTCTAAATCACCTTTGGCATTCTTAGAATAAAGTTGCTGAAGTCTCCATATGGACAAAAGTCTTGATTATACAATACAAATATGGTTTTGATTGGACACAGATTGTCATGTAGGACTTGTGTAATGTAATATAATACTGTAGTTAAAATTCTAATAGCTCATTGTCCTTCCTCTTAGTTTTAGTCATCTGTGCTGTATATGGAAATGAACTTAGTGAAGTAACTAAGCAGCCATTGTTAAAACACAAACAGTATGGACTCATCAGAACTAATGAGTCATAGGATGTCTCATTGAAACTATTTATATTTTCTGACAACTTCACCTAATGGATTTGAAATGGAGCAATGCGGTTTGAGGGCGATCTCATTGATGATAGTTGGAACTGTAACCTTAAAGGCCAAAAACAGTGAACTGATTTTAATTGGCTGAGCATATATTCCACGAAACAAGTCAAAAAAAGAAGGTGACTCAGCAGTTATTTCAGATATCAATGCTCAGTGGACTCTGCTATTGTAACAGGCCAAGTCTGTGAAAAAAAATTGAAGTTTTTACTTTCTTTCAGTCTTTCTTTCTTTATAAACAACTTCTTATCCCCTTAAACTGGGGACAAGAAGCAGCTAACACTTGTTGTAGTCAGCTTTTTAGCAAAATTCCTACTGTGTCCCAGAACAGGCTACCTGTGAGAATTTTCTATTTAAGTCGTTCCTGCCATGTGCAGCAGCAGCAGCAGCAGCAAACGGAGGAGCCTTCAATGACCAAAGGAGTCTTTGTCTGTAGCATGAGAAAGACAGACATGTCTGGTCTTCTGTATGAAAGGTTACATGCTGACAGTTTAATAGAAATGCATGTTTGTCCCAGGCAACAGTGCATTTCTTAATACCATACCATTCCTATCTGTCAAAAAGAATCAAGATATCACACAGCGCCTATCAAATAAAAAAAATCAGTCATCTTTACTGCAGTGCACGGCACAGCCGCAAGAGTAATATTGTCAGATTTTATCCTGGTATGTGAATATGGCAAATGCAGATATCTGCACTAACATTTAGGGACACTTTAGTCTTATCTATTCATTTGTTGATGAATGATAAGGCCTTTTATGATCTATTGTGGGTGTCTGTTGTGTAAGGTATGAAGCACAGCTTGTTCACGTGACATTACCCTGCTGCTGTTGTTTCATGCTGTGAGATGAACAGACATGCTGACCTTTCAGTCGCTCCACTGCCAGGGTGCATGGTGAACCTTTTCTGTACCGACAGCTGAATAATAGTGTAATATTCTGCACTGTTGCAGCTATAATAACAGATTTCAAAAGTTTCCGTTGTCTGTTCGTTTTAAAGACTTTTTTATTTGCATTTCGTCAAATGTTAACAGTGTAAAGATAAAGGACATACAAGAGGGGAGAAAGAGAGGTCTGACATGCAACACAGGTCACCTGGTTGGAAATCTAACTGTGGGCAGTGTAGTTACATGATGTGCACCTTGACCATTACATAGCTTGCATCCACAGAGTCTGGATGTGTTTGTTAAATTTTTATATTTTGTAAAGCAATTAAAATCAAATCCAACAAGGTTAAGATAATGCAGCTTCCCTGCCATTTTCATGAGTAATATTAACAGACATAAAACGACTCACAGCCCCCTGAGTAAAATAAGGTTTTGTCTATTTAGGCTAGTTAATTGTTTAATAGAAAATGAGTTCAATTGAATTTTCAAAGTGGACTGATAATGCTGTGAAACAGTCTCTGCTCTCCTGCTGAGGCAGCTCCTAACAGTTACATGAAAAACACATAATGCAGTGTCTTAATAGTGTTTGCTGTAACATCTGTGAAAAACAGGTGAACTGCTGTGGCAATAAGTTACAAAGTACCTTTGCAGCATAAAGGTCGAGTTCAACCAAGCTATGAAAGTTAATCTCTTCTGTTAATATCTTTCTGCATTTAATTAAATCTCAGGAGTCATTCCCATGTGGTTTTTTGTTTACATCATAGAAACACACTGAACAGTTGGCAGGCTTAGGGCCAGATGATGTGCGCCATGCCATCATCCAACATGCAGAATAATACTATGACGTTAAAGGTCCATGAGGCCTAAGTTATGCACAGCTTTGTGTGTTATATACTTTACAGAAATGTAAATGTGTAGCCGGAAGCACAGAGCGGACAGAGAGCTCCAAGTTTGAACACTGAGACAACCAAGAAGCAGCAGCAGTGGCAGAATATGCAAGTGGAGCAGCAATGTTAATGAAGACGCCTACCTCCACAGATCTGTGGGCTAGGTCTTTGCTAACCAGTTAATTGGCATAAACAATTACAGACCCCAACTAATCAATGTTATGATGAGCACTTCCAGACAGTTATGCATGTATTTGAGCTTCAACATTAGCCAGTGCCAGGCTAAAAATGTTGATTGTAGTAGACTAAAAGCACAGCTGCCTGACATTGGTTTATGTGTTAACACTTTTTAATAATGGTACACATCATGCACCTAAGTAATGCTATGACTAATTTAAGTTAATGTATGAATTACTGTCAAATGTAACAAATGATCAAGTCACAACTTGAGTGTAAAACACGACTTCATTTTTGTAATCATGTTGTTGTTGACAGCAGTGAAGCACAGTAAAAGAGAAAGATGCACTGAAACCACAAAAATCTAGCAAATAGCAGGGGAATGATCTGACATGCTTGACATGGTGATGCATTATTGTATGCAAATTAAGTGTGGCTAATGTTTGTGCAGATTGGACGAGGTTGTAGCCTTGGGGCCCATTGTACTTTAATGCAGCCTTGACCTCCAGCCTTGACGACCATGTAGGTCATTCACCCCCATCATCCGCTATGGCCCATAGGACAGTTTCCTGAAATAGCACCCTCACGGTTACAGATAAATTGTTCAGAATCAATAGCAAACCTTTTTGAAATGTGACTATACCAGAGTGAGAAACACTTTTAACACGTGTAGGGATTAAAGGAATCTTCCAAAATTTTCTGAGCTACTATCAAACACTATCATTTAGTCTCTGGCAGAGCATCAGATAAGAGGATCAAGACCTCTCTAATCTGTTATACTGTATATGAGGCTGTAAGGATGTTGTGATAATTGACATTTTGATAACAAGTTGATGCCTAAATTCAGAAAAAGTACCAGCTTTTCAACAGTGTAACCCAAATGTTATAGTGTGCCAACAAACCGGCAGGCACAGTAAACAATAATAACTGGTGAATGGCAACAACAACTGCATATGAAGCAACTCTTTTGCTGTGACTCACTGGGAATAATCATGTCAAAACTGTTGCATGGAAACTTCTTTTTCATTTGTTGACAGCCTATCCAAAATCCTGCTTGCAAACGGTGCTACACAGTGTTTCAAATGAAAGAAATACCAAAACTTATCTATGCAGCTGAAAGACAAACATCCAGACACACAGAATTCAGTGAGTGAGTTTTAGTCATTAACTTTCCCAACATGTCATCAACATGTTCACATTATTGTTTGTGATTTTGCGACAGCTGTCACCTGCTCTAGCAAAGCTTGACACATTAACATTCCCGATAGCTAATGTTAGCTTGTTAGCAACAGCTTGTAAAATGAGCTAGATGCTCCACCATTAGCAGCTACTGTCATCACTGTTCAAAATATAACGCTGAATTTTAAATTAGCACTCACACGCGGGACTGTTGCTTTGTTTATCTGTTTAAACTGCAGCATGCACACTATCTATATGAAGGTGTTGCATGTGTTTCCGTATGTGGAAGTGTTACACTATATTGTTTCCTATTTACTGCTGATGTTGAATTTGGTATAGAGATAGGGAGAGACTTTTTTATTTTTATCTTTTAGTGGTTTTGGTCCAAATGAAGAGATTTTTGACATCGTAACATGCTTTTTAGTGAGGCCTGGTTCTGGTGGTGGTATACCAACTGGTAGATACTTTCTCAAATCCTGCCAAGTCATACTGAAACTGTCTATGGATGAAGAGATAATATTTTGCGTAAGAAAAAATATGATTTGTTTTCTTTTTTGTCGTGTAAACTGACTCTACAAAATTCATCTGCTCATGTATTTATGATCTACAGCGTATTTCCTCGACTGCAGGCTCTTGAGGTTGCGAATGTGAATCTGAGCAGACAGTAGATTTGACATTGGAGTTGGGCCAAATGAGAGAGGGCTGAGCTAATAGCAGCCCCAGGTCTATTTCCATGTACAGTGCTCTCTCAAGGTCATGTAGAGAGGCTTTAGAGCAGTGATAGGCTGCTTATCTCCTCCTCGGGCAAGACTGGGTACCTCCATTAATCAACCAGTGTTAGTTACAGAGGCAAAGTTCCACATGAATGGGCAAGTCAAGGTTTGTGTTTGCATGTAAACATATGCACATACATTTTAGCCTTCCTTTTGTTTTCAAGGTCTGCACACTGTGTCTGGTGACTCTGAAACAAATGTTGCCGTGGAAATGCAACCAGTTACAACCGGTAGGGACGTTTCCTGTTTGATGACATGACTTTTGGGCAAAGGTAAAGGTTGGCCAATGCCCAGGTACAAAAAAGATGCAGCAAAGGAGGCAAGTAATCAAGATAAGAAAAAAAAAAAATCAAAGCAAAAACCGTCTGCCATGTAACATTATAAATCTAGATTTTGCTGTTTATTTCCCACCACTGTCCATTATCAAAAGGAGAAGTAAGGTGTAGTATAATGCATGTGGAGACTTCATCAGTTCCTCTTGCAGGCTGCTGGAGTAGAGTCTGTGTACACCACTTGGAACAAGATAAATGATGAAGTGAGGAAGTTGGGTACATTCATCGACAACACAATTGCCTAACCCTACCCTATCTCTCGTGCTCTCTCTGTCACTGTCTCAAGGTGTAATGTACTGTAAAATGGAGCTTGCTTCACTAAGCCCCCTTTATTAGTTTTTCTTTTTATAGGGTGCGATTTGCACAAATAATTTCCTGGTCTCCATATGTTCGATATGGGCCAGTGCTCAGGCTTTCCCTTTCAAATTAGCACTGGTGCAGTAAGGTAGAACCGCCTTCTTGTGTGTCCCATAGAGTGCAGGTTTAAACACATTCATTGATTCTTTCTATAACCTTAAGTTGTAAAACTACAGTGTTATACTCTGCCTCAGTGAGAACATATACATATAGGCTGAACATTTTGTTAATATTGGCATGGGTTGCATTATTGATGTGTCTCATCTTAACCTCTGTACTCCTGCTCAGCCTGTCCTCGAAGAGCCACAGCCTACTGGTAACTGTTGAGAGGTCGTCTACTCTATTATGAATGAGTAGGATTTGGCATTCCCTTGCTGTTCTGAGGTCTTTCAGTGTAAAGTCACACTGAAGGTATGCTATTGGCATGGTGCATCTGGGCCTGGTGCAAGCTGCTTTGATCACATCTTCACAATGACAGCGTTGTGTGATCCAACTTTAAGCTGACAGTGCAGAGCTCTGGCTTGTGTGTGTGGTTACAGGGAAAAGGCCACGAGAGAGGATGAGGTTTGAATGAGGGTGGATTAGTGCAATGGATTGTACAACTGAGGGACATTCAGATGGATGGTGGATGTGATCTTGAATTATGTATGTGAGATGGTTGCATGCATGGTGAGCGCTGCAGCTCCCCTACACTGATACTGATGAGATACAAAGTGACAACACAAGATGTGTGCACATGTTTTTTAATTGTTCAAGCCTCATAAAAGCTGAATAATTAGTTAGTTTGTTTTTTTTTAGCATTCAGGGCACAAACAGATGTGTCCTATGGTGGAAGTGGCAACACACACCATCAAACACAAATGTGTCATTGCAGAGGAGTAGAAGAGGGAGGGCCTGAAAGAGTTGAAACAACTTGAGTGTCCTTGGATGTCCTTCAAGGATGTCATGGTCATGCCTTAATGGAGTGGATATATTCCTGTAAAAGCTTTCATTCCACAGAGGCAGAGTGGGCTTCACAAACAGCTCATGCAGAACTGTCAGTATTCTGTCAGTGGTGCTGACAAAAATGCCCACTTGGAGGAAGACTTTTTACAGGAAGCCTCACAAATACTAAAGATTTACTAGTGAGTAGCCTCAGTCCTATATGATACTGTATTATGTCAAAACAACAGCGGGTCCTCCACTGCTGGTGAAATATTGATGTAGCAACCGGAGAACTTCATTTGAAAAGGTAGTTTCCACTCTGCATGTTCCTGCTTGAACACTGTGCTTCACTCTGACTGAAAATGACCTTGTTCTCTTTAAGGCTTTTTGTCCTCGTCAAATCATGTGTTGCCTCTTAGCTCACTCTGTGTGAACAAGAAGCTCTGCATCTGGGCCCATCTTCTGCTGAGAGGCAGGGACCGGCTAATCTGGCATAGCAGACACATGGAGAGCACAAGACGGGCTTAATGTCTTTTTGTTTACTAAGCTCGTCTACCATCCAGAGGAAAGAGAGTATATAAAGTAGGTTTAAACCCTTTTATCTTCAATGAGACATTGAGAGGTTAGGAATACTTATGGTATCGAGGACAACTCCAATTATTTGCAATTAATGCCCATATTCTGGAGGCTTTCCCTGGCCTTTTGTTCGTTTTAACAAAATCAAGATTCATGTCCATATGCTCAGAGCATTCATTGTAATAAAGTGGCAACTGCAGGAATACCACAACTGTGGATTGTTTTGATCTCCTCGCCTGCGATTGTGAGCCCTTGAGGGAACCGTGAGAGCCTGAGATGCACTGCAGCTAACAGCAACAAAGCAGTTGGCGGTATTGGACAGGGGAGCCTGTTGTCATGAGAACACAGTGCAGGGTGGGGAGGAAACAACGAAGCTGCTTGCTTTCATTAGATGAAATAGCAGGAGGGCTCTGTGTGGATATAGCCAAGATTAATTGGATTCTAGTGATCAGTTCAAAATGTGACACTGTCGTGCCGAGTTATGAGCCGGGCTCAGCTGCCACAACTACCATGACTCCGTTATCAAGCGAACGCGCATCTGTCTCCATGATCTTATGCAACTAGCAGGTATGCATTGAAATAACACCACAACTCACGGATTAACAGGCAGATGTAAACATCTTTTGTCAGAATGACACTTTGTTGACATATTTACCAGCGCTCCTTGAGATATTTATTAAATTCATTTAGACATTCCATCACCACAACACTGGAAAACACCAGGGTAGGTTATTAAAGTCTATGTTATTGCCACACTATTATTGTCTTAAATCAGGTTGCATCTTCATTTTATGTGTATACTGATTTCCAAGGCACCTAACAAGCCTTGTGCTCATTATCAAAGCTTTTCCACTGGGCTATAAATCATCTTCCTCCATCAATACTGTGATAAACTTTACTGGACATTGTTGCACTTTGTAAAGGCAAGCAAAACCCACATGCTCCGCAAACTGTCAACTGTCACTCTCATCACATCATTGCTCTGAGCCTGCAGGTCTACACCCAGTCAAAATCTCTTTGCCAAAAAATGAAAGCATCACACTCTTTCCATGTCAGACTTGCCAGCGCCTCTGGTGTCTCAAAGCATCACACTGGGCCTCTAATAGCATCCATCCTTTTATATTTGAAGATATTGCAATATGCTCCGCCTGCAGATAGCCAGGCTCTTAAAGGCCTCGGCTGCTGAATTTTCAATCCCTCCTGATAACAATAATCTAAACAGACCACGGCCACTGGAGCAAATAAACAATTAACCTCCACAGTCAACCACAAGCCCATGCACTCCCATCTGTTCTCAGACTGTTATCAGACAGTCATCATCCTCTCTCACTTCTTGACCTTCTGTGCATCTTATTTTTTTCTCATTGCCCAATAAAATAAGTGTGCAAAGTTGCAGCTTCTGGGATGAATTCTCTCAATGAGCAGATATAGTTTCTACACCATATCTGGACAAAGGTCAACAAACAGTGATACTGGAGCTTGTCTCCATGTTATCATTTCAGAATCATTAAAATTCTAATCCAATCACAATTAATATTATAATGAACATAAAATTGACAAGTTGAGTTCATTTTCTTCGTTCCACAGTCAAATGTCTGTCCCAGTGTGCAGAGGGCAGGTGTGCCACTTGAATCGGGTTGTGGGTTGCCAGGTTGTGGTAACAGATGGGTTCAAATTGCATGTGTGTGGATTGTGTTTAGCTTGTGTTTCCAACACGATCTCGCAACTTGAATCACATCAGACAAACTAATGGATGCATGTATGACAATTACTTGTAACAGAGGTTGAGGGGTCATGCAAGTTACAGGAATTTCAGGGAGAAAAAAAACAACAACATGGGAGGACACTGGGGCTGTTGATGTGGCGTAATGTGACATCAGTGTTTCTTTTCCGACACAAAGGCCATGATAGGAGCCAGGACTACCTGATATGTAGGCCAATGTTTTTCTCTTTTAGCCATGCCAGTAGCATGCTTTCTGAATGTCCATGTTAACTCTGTAAGTGTCCAGATATTAAGTCCTACTAATGGGTCATCGTTTTACTTTATCTAGCATCATTATCAGCTCATTGGCTCTGTCCTATTGTCACAGAGTGATTCTAGCCTGTGTTCAAATTATTGCATTTTTGTTAAGTGTTCCTGGTCAAATTGGCGGTGCACAGCCGATTGTGACTGGAATGCACACTAATGTTATTGTTTGTCTCAACAGGAGAAGAGACCTGTAGACAGGTCCTGAAGGATGGGCCTGCACTGAGTAGAGTATGGGGAGCAGCTGGTTGTGGTTGGTTAATTGAGGGGCAGGGCCTCTACAGCCTCTATAGGAAGGCCCAGTTCAGAAGGGCTTTTTTTTTTTGGGCCTGTGGGGAGGAAGACCAGCCAGCTCTCCCCCTTTAAGTTGTTGGCATTATTCTTTTCAGCCATTTTTCCTCAGTTTGTATTTTTGTTTTGCCCAGGCCTGGAACAATTAAAAACTACTTTGTTCTACCCAACTGTCTCCTGCCTGTGTTTGACATCTGAAAGAGGGTTTTTTCCTGATGTTCACTTGAGCTACAGTCCCACATGGTAACACCTATATTTTGGATTATGACCAAATGCCCACACAGTGTTTAACATGGTAACCATTTCTGTGAGCCTGCTAATGTGATGATGTTACCATGTAGCTCAAAGCAGAGCTGTTTCTAAGTTCAGCCTCAAATCCACATGTCTCTATTAAGTGATTACAATCAATTCTGGGTGAAGGGAAGTCAACATTGTGGTGTCCTGTGAAAGCTGTGAAAGCCAAAGAGAATGAATCTAAGTAACACTTACTGGGGTAAAAATAGACAAAGAAAGAGCTGACGAGCTCAGAGTCACTTTTCACCGATTTCATTTTCACATAATAAATTTTGGTGTGTCTAGATAGGAAATAACTTCTGTGACTTCTAATGACTAATACGCTCTCCATTTGATTTTGGCTTATCAACTGACAGAGTTATTAATGTTTAAATTCACACAGGGCAGTGCTGCTGCACAGTCTCTGTGGTGCGGACTGATGAAGAATCTTGAGGCAATACTGTTTTGAAATATATGAACTCTAATTATATCTACATTTGAATAAGTTATCTATCAAGCTCAAATCATTGCAGCACATTCACCCCCACAGCATATCCCGAATGCTATTTACCACATTATGCACTATAGTTAATGGTGCATTAAGAATCAATATATGTCACATTTTCTCTTTGGAGACACATGGGTAATCCATAAATACAGTATATTTATTTACTAATCATAGTCTGGCTTCAATATTAACTAATTATTCAATGATTAATATCGCTGGTATGTGTACTTTTAGATACAATAAAGACAGATCAAAAATGAACCATGTTATGCATTTTCACAGAGGAGGACTTTTTCTAAACAGCTGCCTGGAGCATGACTGATGCATATCCAAATGAGCTGCCTGATTATAAAGACCGTGAACCTTGCAGTTATAACTGCTGTGGCATTAGCTCCAGGGGTCTTCTGGCTCCAGGATGAGTTGCAGTTGGGAAGAAATGCTCAGACTTTAAAATGACTGCCCCATATTCTAGCCTCAAAGGCAGCAAAGAATTGTATTCATATAAACTGTGAATATAATTACAGTATTTTGTGAAAGAAAAGACCAGCTGCAGGAACCACTTCTTCCTGGTTGAATTATTTTGGAAGACAAGGTGTAATCACTTCCAATGTGTTTCTTCATTGATGGAGCTTCAGAATCCTCATGAAGTGGCATCACAGCTGTTTCATCTCCACAGGGAAAAAAAAAAAAAAACACAGATGCAACACAAATTAAGGTTTTATAGAAATTCTGAAACTGCACTCAGAAACATTTTATTCTAACATCTCCAACAGGTCAATACAGAAAATGTGTCTGTTACAATCTGTAGGCTATACACATCAACCTTTATGAATGGAGTGTAATCAGACAAGGATAAACCCTCCAATACTGAGCAACTATCCTTTATTTTGATCACACTCACTAGGTGAAGACAGCGGTGAATATTTTATTCATCTGTGTCTCTCATCAAGATTTCTCACTTGTCACGGTGTTCATCCAAATAATCCTGAAAGCAATTCAATTTTGCTTTCATTCAAAGAGCCGATAGTTAACAGGGATGTAGTTTACTTTGCAGTGTGTGGTTCTCTGCCCAGCAGCAGGAAATTCTCTGTTGACAAAGTATGAGGAGCAGCCGCAACAGTAGGGCAGGGAGGAAATTTCTTTGTACCAGCTGCCAGGGTAATTAGTTCTTCACTGAATTATGCATCAGCAGAAGTGTCAAGCACTGTTAGAATCGGGCAGGTACACAGAGAGAGGGAGGATAGAGGAGAGCTGTCACGCAAAGCTCATAAAACCTTGCAATAACTGCAGTCGGTCTCATCATATTGGAGAGGGATCTACTAAGACCATCAGAAGAGCAGCTGAGTGGTAATCAGATATTCCTTTGACTTAATACACAAGTCTATGTGACGTAGGTAGGTAACATCTGGAGTGAGGAATGAGGTCACAATCTAACAGCTAGCCTATACCTGTTGCAATGAGTTTTGAGTGTCTGGTCATTTGGTTTAAAAACATGGACCTACAGTATGGAAGAAAAAAAACACAACAATGTTAATCTTGTGTTTGCTAGGCCCCAGTGCTAAACATAAACAACATATGAATGCTAATGTTAGCATGTGTGGCTAAACACCTTCCACATTTAGCATGGGAGTCCCACATGAAAGATCAAAGTTGTCAGATATTTTAACTAATGGTACAAACACTTTCAGAGTTTATTGTGTAAATGTGCTTTCATAATGTTTTTCAGAATGATGTCATAAATTGCTTGCTTTTAAGAAAAGGTTCGAAATTATGCACAATATTGCAGCATTATTGTAGTTTATGTTTAATACAAAAAGTTAAGAATAAAGTGATTCAAATTCCAAATTCCAGACTTAAAAACAAATACAATAAATAAAATCCTGTCAGCTTCCCAAATGCAGATATTTTTGTTGATTCATTCCTAGCCTTTGAAGGCAGGTACAAAAGGTAAAACTTGCACTTTCCTCGGTGTGAGCGTGACGTTACATTCTCAGTGGGGTCATGTCCTGTCAAAACCTTTGTGCCTACTGTCAGAAACTAAGCTATGGCTCTCTGAGCATGCTGCACTGCCACTGTGTAAGTGTCAGTCACCTTGGGCTGGGATGCAGAGGAAATCACAGCAGTGTGAATAGGAGGAGTCTCCCTTTGGCATAGAGCACAGATGGCACAGCATTACAGCCTGCTTTCCACATAGCTGTCTCATTCTGCTTTTTTGGAATGACTGATATGAACGTTTGAAGCCATAAAACAAATATTCAATTAATAATCCTACTAAGTATGATGACTTTTTATAAAGGTTTTAACCAAAAAACAAAAACAGGAGGAACAAATTGCTCAGCGCAAGGTCTATTCTGCGCCTTCAGATCCTATACCTGCAGCACACTAACAGGGTCTCTGTGCAGCCCAGTAACGTGTCTGGTGAAGTGAAGATGAGTGATTGAATGGGATAACCTCAAAACTCAAGGATTGCTATTAGCTACTATATTCTCAGAGGAGAGGAGCTTCAGTCACTGTCTGCTGAGTCTTTTCCTCAGAGGCAATACAAAGACAGTGACATGCACACAAAAATATGTGAACCCATTCTCTGAGCAAAGCACATTATCTGACACTGGTGCAGCAGCAGCAGCAGCAGCAGTGTTGCAACCGTCATCACAAGCAATAGACAACAAGTACTCAACCATGTGTTTGTGCACGAAACCAAATGAATAAGTCTCATCCAAACTGAATAAGCGTTCACTCCCAGTGGGTCATGCTTGTGGATCTAAGGCTAACCAGATTTGAGTTAAAGAGTTAAAGTGTATTCATGATTTCATTTCCATGCACGCCTCCAATTTGAACACATTAAATATTTAGCGTTTCCATCCGGTATCTGTAAATGTTGTGTGTCAGTAGTATTGAACATTTGAACCCTAGCCTGGGATAGCTCAATACTCAGTACTGAAACACACCTCCTTACCACCACACAGCGAAGAAAAATGTATGGCACTTAAAGCAGACAAGTGAATTCATTCAGATCGAAGCCCATAAATTCCCAGTAACGATGTAAACTGGGCGAAAACATCAGACACTCAAAATGAATCTGACATAAATCCTAATGCCAATTAAGAAATTGTACAGAATGATGATGGTGATAGAAATACATTACAATACTTTTCTATCTTTTTCAGCTCTAGTCGCAACATATTACGCATCTAATTCACAAGTAAACACAGTAAGGATTATTGGAAGATTACGATACATATCGTCATAACAAAGACACTTTTCTTCTGGATATGAACTGCACATACTAAACATTCACTGTGAATGTATTTCACTAGTTTTTACACTATACTGACAAATCATGATTCACGGTTTTATGGTAATGTCGAGTTAACTTGTTAACATTCAATCCAGAATTTCCCCTTAAACCTACATAAGGTGTTTTAGTAACTAAAGCTCATAGCACAGGGTGGAAACTCTCCCCATCCACAACAATCAGCTCTCACTTCTGCACTGTTTAAAATATCACATACTTTCACTTAGAACCAATGATACCAGTGAATGTGGTCTAGGCAGCAACTGTATTACCTCCAGATCACATTAAGCAAACCAAATTAGCAGTATTCAATTTTAGTTTGTAGGAGACAAAGTTGGTTATCACCAGTTGAGTTAGTTAGTTTGTGATTATCATGTCACCAGGATTTATTTGTAACTCTATTCTGGGATGCCTGCATGTATATAATATGAACTATAACATAATGGGATATATCTCACAGTAGGAACCCCGCACTTACACTTAAATGCTATCTGTTGGCCACTTGAATTGAATCTTATTTGAGTCATGAACCATGTGAGACAGTGCATATTTAACTTTAATGGTGGTGGGGTCCTGGTGAGTGCAGAGTTTGCAGAATGTGGAGAGCCTGCCAACAACCACTGCCATCAGTTACAGCTGTACCATTACTGAGGTAATGTGTTTCAGGTCAGCTCTTCAGCCGCCGTTTGCTCTGCGTGCGCGGAGTGAGTTGAAAGAGGTGAGTGTAATGCAGTTGATGGCTCTACAGCCTGATGGAATTAACTCACCTGGACATCATGGAGATATTAGCTGACGTTTAAAATGGATTGTTTTCATCACAAGGCAGATTGAAAACACGTGATGCAATTTGCGTGCTCGGTTTTTGTAATCATGTCTATGTTGTATGATATATTTAAAATAATGTAATGGAGGAGAAGGTGGTCTGTCTCTTCTGTTTCATCTTCCCAAGGTTACACTTCAGTGAGCTCTTTGCTCGTCAGGGTTGATTAATTTGCATTTTTACCCATATTTTAACAAATTTCCTTTCTCTATGGCATTTTGTCTGTGTAGTATCTTCCATAGGACCCAGAGTGACCCAATGCTGTTAAGAAGGCCTATCTTCCTAAAAAAAAGTTTGGTGGGATATTAATACAACTCTGCTGGTACAATATAAATAAATCGTCAACACCGGAGGAAAATCTCATCCCCTCCAGTTTTGTGTTTGTATTCAGTCCTGTGCATTTGAGCTTAACTGATTCATTTTTATCTCCACTGTTTCACATTATAACAGGGCGCAGCAGGGGCAACCTTTGGCAGCTATCAACCACAATGGAGCTCTTTGCCATTTAGCAGCCGTGTAAACCAGATTACCTGATCATTTAGTCTTCACTGGACAGGCGGCCTGGCTTCTACTGTGTGCTCCTGTAGAGATCTCATTCTGTAAGTGTTAGCGCTGGGACAAGGTCCCAGAAAGACCTGAACGCCAGTGTTAATCTCTGCCTGGGCCGACAGCCCATCACTGCGGCCTGTGATCTAACTGGGATGATGTTGTTATCTTTAGTGGAGAGTATTCAGCCATGGCTCTTGGCTCCTGCCAGTTGCACTACTATGGGTCTCCTTTGTTCACATGAACCTTCTCTCATTTGTTTTGTCTTTTCTAGTCTCAGGTACTTCTCTTTGTGCTGTTACTTTTTTGTCCAAGTTTTTTCAAACTGTCATCTTCTCTCCCTGTGGCATCTTTTTATTACATCTTTGAAAATATGTTTACTTGACTGCCGAGTTTAGAAAGAGATTGTGTTTGCTGGTATAACACTGCAGTTTTGCTCTCTATGCTCATTAACGGAACTATCTAGACGCAAATTGGAACAACCTGATGTCTTTTCATACTTGATTCAGCTAATCTCTGACAGTTTAGGGAGCTGGGAGAATGATGATGCCAATCCACCTCATCCACCCGTCTCTGTGACTGAATATAGACCCAAAGGTCAAAATGTTGTTACACTTTTAGTCTTTTTCACCTTTCTCATCAGACAAGGGATTCTCCATCATCAGCGGAGAGCCATTAAGGTGTCTCCTGCTTAATGGACTTGTCGGGAATCCATAGACAGACTGAAGATAAATGGTAAATACTAAAAATGAAGATGGTTAGGTGTGGGAAGATGGTGCAGGAGGGTAGGGGGGGTTGTCCTGAGTCCACATTGATTCACCTGTCAAAGAGTAGAGTCTAATCTCCTCTCCAACAACAAATTACTTCCACATCATCACTTCCATCAAAACAATACAGAGAGCGTATAAGAACAGCATATGTTACATACATGAAAAAACACATATGTACACTTAATACTCGATATAATGCCCCAATGACATATTATGGGAACTTGATGCTCAAAATGTATGCTTGCGCAGGGTTATGGATGAACAACAAAGGCGGATAATGACAGTGATGCTAGTTGCTCACAGAGGCTGTTACTCTTCTTAGGTTCGACTCGATAAACCACCTTTCTGTGAATACAGGGATCTGTTTTTGCCCCCTGTGAAATAAGTTCATGATTTATTTGCACTCAACCCTGTGGCGTGGCGAAAAATCTTTAACACGCTGTTATTCTTTATTTATAGGGACACAGAAAAACAACTGCTAGGATCATGTGAGGTGTTGAGGGAGGGCAGCTGTTGCTCTCCAAGATGCCCACGTTCACGCATGTGGTCAGTTTGAGCACAGAAGTCAATGCAGCGTGCAGTGAGACTTCAGATTTACCCAACCTTTTCCTCCACTGCTTTTATTTGGGGAGCTCAGTGGCATTAGTATACATAGCTGCACAACTCAGAGTCTTCTCTGTCTGCACGCAGCATACTACCGTGCATTTCAACGCACCCTCCAATCTCATCTCTATTCATCTCTAACCCATCTCTATTGAGACATGACCAGTGTGTATTCCTATTTGATCATCTAAGAATTCATTACACCCTTGTGCAATAGATCAAATGAATTAGATAGAAGAGTACAAGATACAAGCATTGCACTGTCTGACAACTAGCCACCGTCAAAAAGCAAGACGTCAAAGCTGCCTTGCTGCCACACTCCACAACAAACATCAAACAGTTTTAAAATAACAATATTGGACACTGAAAAAAAAAAAAAAAAAAAAAAGGCGCACACTGCAGCTGTGCTAGGCAGAGGTGCAGAAACATTTACACTGTTTTCTTATGTGATTTGACATGTTTCTCCAATGTAAGATTATGTAATCACTGAATTATTTCTTCTGCCAAATACGCGTTGTCATGTTGTGTTTCCTGGTGAGTTTCACAACCTGCTATACAACACCTCTCGAGCAGAAAGGTGTCTAGTACCCTCTGAATAACCTGCCTTGCCTTGCTTGTTTTGTTTTGTTGCTGACTTTTTTTTTTTTATTTTTTTTAAATGTCACCAGCCACTGGCTTTTTTCTGTACTTGAGAGGCAGTGTCACACTCTTACTGCAGCAATCAGTCATAAATGTACCTAGAGGAGACATAAAGCTTAGAGCTGAACTGAGTGACACTATTTAGGGTGGAGGACAGATTCAGGCCAATGGAGCAGAGATTGGGTAAACTTCCTACCATTGTTCTGCAGCTCCTTGCCGCCACCCATCAGATACCTGAATGAGCAGGTTGTCGCTCCTTCTTACTTTTACCCAGCAGCTGAGTGCCAGGGGTCAGAGTCCGGCCACTGCTCCGCTATCTCCTGCGGTTGCCAAAGTCAAACCTACTCCAGTTCCACTTCAGAGTATTTTAGTAGCCTGTCATACCAGTCTCCCACTTTGGAGTCCCGGTTTAGAGACCATCAAGACTCTTTTAGAACATGTGGATTTGCCATTTCAGTCTGTAGGAGCTTTGACATGAGCCACTGCAATATGGGCACATCATGTCCCACTTTGTCAGGCGGTCCAGTGAGATTTTGACCATCCTGTGACAATGAGGGAAACTAACAGAGGACTTAATACTCTACAGAGCAATAGCAGACTGGCCCACTGACTTCTCCATACGAGCAGCGGTAGGCAGTGGGAATTTGAAGTCATTCATGGGTATCACCAGGATTTGGGTAAAGTATAAAGACAGTATAAAAACTTGGAGAAGCTCACAAAACTGACCATCCAGGGAGAAAATCAGCTCCAGGACAGGGCCAGAGAGCGAGCTACATTGGCAGCCTGTTCCACATTATCAGGCATCAGTCATTAGTTTCTAGTTTCCTCATGTACGCCCCTCTTGGCCAGCATCTCTACCCAATGACAGTGGAAAAAATGCAAATAGGGGTTATACGCTTCTCAGCAGACTAGAGAGAAATATGAGATGGCTGCGGTTTGTGCTGTGGGTGCATTTTTAGCTGACTGGCCCACATGGCCAAAAGCCAAGAACAATCAATAAGTTCTTTTTCAGGAAACCTACTGTATGGCCTGTGATAAACTCTACAAGGTGGACTCCTCCGCAAGAGTGTCACAGAGATTTACATACTGTATGTGCATGTCAGTCTAACCTAGCGTGAATCTTGACCCCAGTGAGATACGCTGCCATCAAAATATATCACCCTCTCCAATTCTAAATGAGTTTTGTGGTGTAGGATGACAATGTTTCCAATGATTCTTCTCTGCCAGGCTGTGTCTTCAACTTGGGGAACAATGCCATGATAAAACCAGTTGTGCCAACAGATGAGTGATGGCTGGGCCCTGACATCATTAGTTAGAATTGGACACTGGCCGGACGTGGATAATGCATGAGGTTTGGGCTTTCAGAGGAGGATTAAACCCACTGACCTGTTTGCTGGAGTCACTGCCCTCTTATCTCCAACTTCCGTTTGGTGTGAGATTGTTTTGCTTCACAACAGTCAAATGTGTTATTGGGTTTTTGTTATATAACCTTATTTGGTCAAGGAAGTGGTGGCACAGCTATGGGTCTTTATTCCCATGAAACTTTTAATTTCTTTCAAAAATGTTTTAAAAGCACGTGTTAATCCTTGTTCAGACTACACGATTTTGGCCCAGTTGGCCACTTGCCGACTGGTTTTTGCATTCCGCATCTTTAATCATAGACATTATGTGTTTAATATCCAGTCATGTCTGGGTGATGTAAAAAGAGCACCAGCCAATGAGAGCAGACACGGGGGTCGTGGTGGATGCAGAAGTGACCCAGAGCAGCACTTGAGCAGCAGAGCGAAAACAACAATGAGAACAACAACAGCATCAGCTGCAGCAGCATTATGGCGTCGAGGAAGGTTTTGCAAGCTTGTTATGAAAACAATCAGGCCGCGCATTGGGTTCTCGCGTGAGTTTTCAATACAAAACTTTGTTTGGAGACCAAGGTGAGCCGTCAGCCATGCCTGCTGGTGAAGAGTCGGGAGTGTGAACACTACTGTCATGTACCAGTCATGTAGTATGAACAGCACAAAGACCTCAAGAATCCTGACCACAAGACAGACTTTAGGGGAAACCGGGATGAAATTTAAGGTGAGCTCTCCACCTTTCTCACTGACAGAAAACAATACCAAGAGTCACAGATACAAAGCAGTTTTATTTTACTTAGGAGGTGAGCAGCAAACATAAATCTCCCTGTGCCCTATACTTGCCTCACAAAAGAAAGATAAACAAAAGACAGGCAGCTGATTCATTTTTATCGCCGCTGTTTCACATTATAACAGGGCGCAGCAGGGGCAACCTTTGGCAGCTATCAACCACAATGGAGCTCTTTGCCATTTAGCAGCCGTGTAAACCAGATTACCTGATCATTTAGTCTTCACTGGACAGGCGGCCTGGCTTCTACTGTGTGCTCCTGTAGAGATCTCATTCAGCCTACCTATGTTCCTGGCATTACACATGAGAAAATATTATTAACTAAAGAAAAGGGATTCTCCCTGGTACCACTGCTTAAAGGTTGAAAGAATGCACAGCGACCCAAAGGGTCAGGTTGGTGCACAGAGTAGCCTGCAAGTTACATGACTCACTCTCACATAGTTCACAGTTTTACAATGGTAACACATGGCAGGTGCTGGCACTGCTGTCAGGAGACAAATCAGGGCTGGGATCATTAGCTGGGAACTCCACCTATGCACACACACACACACACACACACACACACACACACACACACACAGAGGAAGAAACAGCAAGAAACTGCACAACACACCTCCATAACACCTCCCATAATAGCATGCATTAGGTTTGTCTAAATATACATTTTGTATTTATGTTGGTTTTATGTCATTTTAAATGACATTTGAACTTTTTTTTTTTTTCAACAAAAGTTAGACTGAGTGCCCTGCAAAATGTCAAATGGTGCATCCACAAAAGAATGATAAACATTCAATATTTGATCTACCTACAATGGATTTAAGTGTACTTATATATAAAAAAATCCTTTCTTCTGAAAGCATTTAACTGAAGATTTTTGCTGTATATCTATATTCAGTTTAAAAACATTTTAGCAACACTGGGCAGGACATATCCTAAAAACACTTTCTTCTAAATAGTAAGTGACCAATTATATAAAATTGGTTCAGAAACATAGTGTTGCATTGCAAAAGTGAATTACATTTACTCCACATTTGAGTCCACATTTATTTTCTGTATATAGTCAGATTTTTATGAAAAAAAACTGATTACACCACTTGACACTGCGTTGCATCACGCCATTGACCCATGAACCTACTGTGCACTAGATCCACTTCTGTCTAAGATGGGTTAGGAGATGCAATGACCATAAGGCTTAGGCATTGTCAATGAGAGGGAAAATATGAGAAATAAGCCAACAAGACAATCTCAGCTCATCCATCACTTTTTAGTCAGAGGTTAGATGACAAGCTGCAAACTTGAAGTAGGTTTGTAGCCAATACTCCCATTAGATTTTGTGCCTGATTGTGACAAATGAAACACGATCATGTTCATGCAAATAGCACAGATAGATAGAGCACCTTGTGAAATGGAATATGCTTGTAATTGAAAACATAAGTTACAGCCTCTCTTGCCCCCTCTGGATCCCAGGAAGCTGTTTCATCAAAGGAATCGCATAGCGGGAGAAGGGGACACGGCTTTCGAATGTTCTGACTGTTCCAATCTAACAGATTAATGAGTCACACAGTCCTATGCCAACTCTGTCCCAAGGAAAGGAGGACACGCAAGGCTCCATATCAATAAAAAAGACCTTTCTCTCAGATGCAATGAGATGGCCTGTGAATGGCTGTTTGGAAAAGGGCAAATTTATATTAGAGTGTGGCCAAGAATCTTTGAGCATAGCTTGTGGTGCTTTTCCATACGTCACTGACCAATTTGAAGCACTCAGTTTAGGGTGTTATACAATAAATTGTGTCCAAACAGATAAATAACAAATATATCATCAGACTAACCAAAGTAAGGAACCACTTTTCTTCCAATTATATTAAACTCTGATTAAAAGACAATAGCGAGAAACTAGTTTAGCAGCTATGATAATAAGAATAATACTAATAATATCAATAATGACCGTGACATCTTATTTTATATCATATGTATTTCCCAGTTTTCAAAGGCAGATATAGAGATTATCAAACAACTGGTATCTATGATCTTCTCATTTCCTGGTTCACATCAGGCTACATTTCGAAGTTTGATGCCATAGGGGAAAAAAAAGGATCATGAAGCAAGGATGTGAGAGCAGGAAATATACTGACAAAATGCACTCAGATTTGAAACATTTGGTACATGGGTTGTGAATATTTTCCGAGTCAAACTCTTGTGGCACATTCAAAAAAACTGTTTTGCCTCAACAGTGATCTTTCCAAAAATAATGCTGCATTTTTCTGCCTCTAAGCCTTGAGCAAAGGCAGCACTTTTTAATGACCTTAGTTTGAGCTTGGGAGTTTTGAGAGCTTCTTTTTAACTGTCACAGACAGACCCATGGGGACGCAGAAAACCATTTCTTAAAAGAACTGCAGGTTACCGTTTTACTTTTTCCTTCACAGTGGGAAGCAAAGTGTGTGATTAATTACCTGCTTTTCTGCATTGATTGGTCATAAAATGTGATCTGAAATCACAACTGTGGTCAAACACAGTTCCCATTAGATCATATCACTTTAATCTTCTGTGTTTTTATTGAACATGCCCATTAAACAGCATTTTGTAGTATTAAGTCTGCTTGATGTTTAGGCTCTTTGTCCTTTTATATTGTCTCTGACATTATCCTGTAAAACACACTGAGAAACTTTTGAGGCCGAGAGCCAACAAATAGAGCTTAGATCAGGCCCTGTCTTGTCCTCCATGTGTTCCCTGGTTCAGTTTAAGCTTTTCCTGTTTTATTTTGAAATATCCCTTTTCTCTTTCCTGACCTCTTGTGTTTCCCTCCTTTAATCAGCACCTGCCCCACCCTAATGTTGCACCTGTATATTTATACTCCCCTGTTTTACCCTTCTGATGCCAGTGTGTCTCATCGTTCATGTCCTTTACACCAGCATGTCCCTCCTGTGCGGATTGTCTAGGTTTTACAGTTTCCCCAGTGAGTCCTTGGTTTTTTGTCTTTTGTGTTGAACGATCTCATTTTCATTTGAACTTTGTGATCTTTTAGCCCATCCTGGACTTAGGCCTGTTGACCTTTTAGTTGTTACTTTGTTATTTCTTCTGTTGGACTTTGGACACCCCTTTTGTGTTTCACCTTGTTTAATAGATACATTTTTGTTGCCTGTCACTTTGCATTTTTACATCTGCATTTGAGTCCACATTCACCCTAAACCTGACAGGCCCAAACCAAGCCTGTGCATCATCTTACCTTCTTACTCATCCCATTGACGATATTTATGAGCCTGAGCCCAATTTACCCCCCCCCCCCCCCCCCCCCACACACACACAATATACAGTGCTGCATGTTTAATTTAATCAATCCATTAGTCATCTTCCCATTAGTGTTTTCAGTGTGCTTTTTGGCAAACATCCAGTGCCCTTCCTCTGCAGGTACACATGGCCCCAAGCAACCACACATCATGATTTGTACATCATAGACTCAGGAACAGAGATGTTAACTACCTGCAGTTATTGTTTTTATAGTATATGTATGAATATGATCTACCTTTAAAAGTAGCATGAAGAATATATTGCTTTATTAGCTTGTGCTGACATATTTTATACCCCTACCACTATTTCCTGTTGTGCTGATTTGGCAACCCAGATCTCACATTCACACTTGCTTTGAGCCAGATGAAAGGTCTCCAGAGATCCCAGTGTACCAGTATCCAAACATACAGTTAAAAGTCTTCATCTGGCAACGAAAGTGTGCTCTTTCTATCTCCTTATGAAAGCCCCGTTCAGTGGAGGTATCCTGTTTGCGCTGTTCACCACAGTGCTGCTGGCAATTGTGTCTCCTACTGAGAAGAGAGGGTTCAGATTCTGGTAACTCCAAGCCAACGGCCTTTCATATGATCGTGCAGCCCACTTCAAGGACCGGAAACTCTCTGTGTGTGATGAATGTACTGGGTCTCCAGCTGGGTCTGAATTGCCATCTTAAATAGAACTGAAATTCAGACTTCATTCATCAACAGTGCAAACTATGCTTCATAATCTACAGCGAGCTGGCCACCAAAATCAAAATCATGACTAAACCACACATGACAGCCTCTGCATTACGAAGATGTAAACGCAGACACTGTTGATGCATGTGATTTTACCATTAACAACCAATAGACAATTGAGAGTAATTACTGATTGTATGGAAAATGAAACAACTGCTTTAAACAGCTCTCAGATTTGGGAAGGTAGCCCATAATAGGTGAAGCGTAAGAGGGACAGGTGAGGTTAGTAGCATGCATTTCACATTCATGTCACACAGATCATTTCGCAACTCATTCCTGCCGTGGCTGCAGGTGTTTGTTCCAACCAATCAAGAGCACGCAACTTGACCAATCAGCTGTCTGAAGACTGGGATCTGTTAATTAAATGAGTCAGGTCTGGTGTGCTGCTGCTTGGTTGGAACAAAACCTGTAGCCACTGCAGCCCTTTGTGGAATCCCTGAATGGGTGGATTCAATTGCTCATGTCATCTGTCACAGGAGTTAAAGACAGCCAGGGTGGGGCTGAGATGGCGATCGGTTTTTTGAAAGAGAGCATAATGCCACAGAGAGATGAGGGAGTCTTGTGGCTGAACTGAATGCTGTCACTGCACCACGCTGGTGGGGTACATGGACCACACCAGTTTTCACATGTCCACCCTGGGTGTCCCTGGGGAGCCGCTAGCCGTTAGCGATGGGGAGGCCCTGACCTATGGCCACGCTGAGTCCAGCCGCCCCGGGCCCAGATCGACATTGTCGGAGTGGGTAAGTCCCCGTCTCAGGTAGCTAAATAACTGCCACATAGTCAGTGAGGTACATGACTACACGTTTTTCTGCATACACAAGATGGTAGATAACGACAGGAGCAAGCGGGTGGTTCTTAATTAGGGCATAACTTAATACGACAAGCCAAACTATAATGTGTTTGTGTTTGTGTTTGTTTGGTCCTTTGCATTGCAATATGTCATTACAAGGGAACTGCACCTATGTGGATGACATGCTACATGCTTATCCTTGAGTTGCAAGAGTTGCAAACATTAAATGGGCTCTGGAGTGTATTTAATAGAAATTCTGAAACAACCAGCAGTGTCATCTTTTATCAACATGAACGGACTCATTTTACCAAGCAGGGAGAAAAGTAATTATGACTCTTAATTGAAACTCGCAGTGAATTAGAGTAAGAGGAGAGGGATGAAATGGTCTCCTCAGCACGATGAGGGAAAAAGAACTGATTGTGTTATCGGACTTAAATCAGAGCTCCACTGAAGCTATATTGAAGTCGCAGTGTGCATGCCAGAATTGCCTTTGGAAGGGATTACACCAAGGGGACCTTTTGGTAAGTTGGACTTCACATACTCACAGTCTGTCTCTCTCACACACACATTAGCACATCTACATCAGCTCAATCATGCATAAATGAGGTATACATGGACATGATATAGTCCATGTGGAAGATGAGTATTTCTCGATAAATAACCGTCACACAGCCTGTGTTTGGCTCGATGTGCCTTTCTAACAGTAATACATATACAACAGCTGGTGTATGCAACTGGTAGCACTACTTGTATAGGTTCATCTTGGGGACAAAATGATTTTCAGCCTGAGAGTGATGTTCACAAATCATTCCAAAGCAGGTAGTTGGAGCTCATGTGTGAACAGAGACAAAGCAGATATACAACGGACAACACTCAAAGTTCCCTCACACCGCTGAAGTTACAGCTGATGATGAATTCTGACCCTGGTTTCTGACTGGACAATGACTGTCCAATCAAAGACCAGGTGATTCCCTTACTTCCCATAATTTTGTGGCAGCAATTGAGTTGGGTGATTAGACCTGTAAATGATGGCAGAGGGAATTACCATCAATAAAGGACAGGAAATTGAGTGGCAAAGGCAGGATAACAAGACCTTAGTATGAGGGGGCACCCCCTCTCTGGTAGTCAGTGAGGGAACAGCAACATTTTGGATGTCTTCCCAGTTCATGCTCTGCTGTTCCCTTTGAGTGACAGTTCTGATTTGCCCACTGACAGACAACACAGCTCCAGGGTATAAAAAGCAGGGAGTCCCCTTCTTTTAAATCACTAAAGTAGTCCAAACTCCTCTGGGAACTGATCAGACTGCAAAGTCAACTGGCAACTAGGGGAAAAAAAATAAACACAAAGTCTGTGTGAAAGTCAAGCTTTTAGAACCAAGTGATATTTTGTATTTTGCACCTATTTATTTTTGCATCATTCTGACAGACCTGCACTTTGCCAGCAAATGTCATGAGATGTTTAAAGAATACAATTCTTCTCCAGGTTTTTGTCACTTATGCTTACAATTATGGAATGGTAGAAGTGTAAATGTTTACCTTAATTAAACAGCTTCGGAGTAATTGTGATGGTTAAGGAAATGACTTGTAACTTGTTACAGGGACAATGGAGGCTCTCTAACTTCCACCTATGTCTCTTACTCACAAACTCATGCCATACCTGTGGTCTAAAGTGGAGGTGGCTCAAACTGAGTTCGGCTTTTTGCAAGCTGAGACTTTTCAGATATGGCTGGTAAGTGTGGATGACTTGTTGTGTGTTCAGACACCTGCTTTAGTGTAGGGGCTGATCTCTGCATGTTCAGCGAGCTCTTTGTTGCCTCTGTACTGAGAGTCAGGTCTAAAGCAGATATAGCTTAAACTGAGTCTGGCTTTTTGCAAGCTGAGCCTTTTCGGATATGGCTGGTAGATGACATCCTCTGTGTTCAGACACCTGTTTTACTGTGTTAGCTGATGTCTGTTTGTCTGGCAAGCTCTTCTTTGCCTCACTACATCCTGTGGTGAGTCGGGTCTGAGGTGGCTGTGGTTTATACTGAGTCTGGCTTTTTGTAAGCTGAGACTTTTCAGATATGGCTGCTAAGCATAAATGACTTCTTCTGTCTTCAGATGGCCTGTTTTCCTGTAAGAGACAATCTTTCCATGTTCAGTGACGTCTTCGTTGTCACAGTACATTCCCTAAATATTAACATTGTGGAGTGCCCCAAGGGTATAGCTAGTATTTTCACAGATGGTACAACATCTGTTGTACCATAATTTTGCATCAGCCTGAACTACAACTAATAGTGGACTGGATTTATTGAAAACAGACTTGTCTTGAATGTAGCCAAAAAAAAAAAAACTAGAGGAAGTCTGTTTTGGGTCAGATATGCCAGGATTGGTGATAATTAGCTCTGCCTGTCACTCAAAAGCTCAGATATTCAACAGGTTCAACAGGTAAGTGTCACAACTGGTGGGTAGCTAATATGAGACTGTAAAAGTATTGTATAAGCAAAAGGAAAATAAAATATCATGCCACTAGAGAGCTGGTGACACCAACACTAGTGTCTACTTTGATTATTGATTATTACTTTGATTATTGCGCACCAGTCAGGTTTGGTGCTGCCAAAACAGATCTAAGCTCAAAATAAAACTGCAAACCTGCTCTCGCCTGTCCATCGGGTGTGAACCTGAATGCAACCTGGCTCAAAGCAGATGAGAGGTTGGCATGAAACTGTATGAATTTCTTTTGGAATACCTGTCATATAAATATTAAATTTTGTAGATGAGTACTATGATGAGTACTACTGAGTACTATGATCAGAATGTGGGTTACATTAAGATTTTGTGGGTATTTGTGTGTATGACAAAGATTTCACCTTAAAGGAGACATGACATATTATACCCCTTTTCCACAAATCAAAATAGTTCCCAGGTGTCTTAAAGACATGTATGTCACATGATTTGGTCAAAACACCCCAAGGATCAAACATAACAGCACTCTTTTATCAGGTCAAAACAGCCCTGTTCAGAACTGCCCTACCCGCTGCCCCAGTAGACAACAGCTCTGTAAAGGACACTACTGACCACTACAGACTGATAAAATGTGCCACAGTACATGTTACATCACTGTGTTTTTGAAAGCTTAATTTGGTACTATTTCAGGGTAGAATCTAGTCATAGCTGCCTTGTTGACATAATTGTAATTGCATATTGTTAGACAAAAATGTTTCAAAATTCTGACTAGATTTAGGCCTCTCGATTCAAAGGCTGTAGTTACACCCGGTTAAAACAGGGACCAAATGAAACACAGCTGTCGTTGGGTGTATTCCTAGTTTTGCTTAATTTCTGTGGCTTTTTATAAACCAAATAAAGTGTGTCAGGCACAACACCATCTAATGCCTTGGAAGCTAGACATAGCACTTAGATCAATTATGTGTGCATAAGGGACCTACTGATGAGAGACTGGGACAGGGATAATATATTGATGTTTGTATGAAAAAAGCTGCAAAATGACGCTGTATGTTGATACTGGAGGAAATAGTAAAGATTCATTCATTCCCTGGTCTGTTAAGAGAAGACTCTCATATCCTCATGGTATGTTGTGACAGAAAGTCCAGAGAAAATGAAATGTTTGTAAAATAGGTGAAACCAAACAGGTGAAATTTGAAAGTGAGAAGTTTTTGTTCACAAGAGCATCTCTCTTTCATGTACTAAGTGGAAGGAGTCAGGTTTTATGTTTGTTATCTATACGGCAAATATTTTTTGTAATATTCAAATCCATTCTTTCTAATTACCCATGATCAGGTGTTGCACTGCCTCATTTTGCTCACATCATTTACAGGCATCTGTGGAGTAGAACAGGAAAAAAGTGTCAAACGTTGTTGTTCATTTGACAGCTGAATCATTGTAACAACTGTCCCTCTCTTCCAGCTCTCATTTTCCTATCTAGCGCAGAAGTTGTGCATTGTTGCATTAGTGGTTGATGTACCATAATGATCAAGCTGTCAGTGCTGTTAAATGCCAGAGCTTGACTCATTTAGGTGAGCTACCTCAGTTATAATAATTATTGTGTTGCTTACAGCTGTTGAGGAATGAGAAGCCTAAACAGCACCACATGCAGGGGCATCAGCATGACTCAAATAAATGAGATAGCATTTCAAACAAAGGACGCTTGTGTGACTGTCAGAGCATAAAAGGCAAGACACCAAGTGTATAATTGAGTGAGACCAACTTTTTTTTTTCATGTTTAGTAGACCATGTGTATATATAGTCACAAAAGATACTGTATATCGTCTCAGGCTTCTGAACATATGACAATGAGTAATGCAGCGTCTTGATCCAGACTGCAAACTCAAAATTTCATGTGAAAAGCTAGCATGATCAATTTTAAAGGACTCAGCTTTGCATCACTTCAGAGTTGTTATTTGTCATCTAAAATAAATTCTCTAATATGTCATTCACTAATTATTCAAAACTGATTGTGCTTCAATGTTGTGTTTTCATTTTGAATTTGCACCCACTCTCCTTCTCTCTTGTGGGTGGTCAACCAGAGTCGCTTGTCACTGCATATCGATAATACAAAATGCTGCAGTGCCAGTGGTCAATCACCTGCAATCACTGCTCCATCTATTGAAAATACAATTAAAAAATCATTCTTTGTGTAACCAGCTGTGTTCCCTGCAAGCCAGTCAAAATCCATTCGTAGGCCATTAAATAATCTGGAATCTTCCAAAGAAAAATTTCATGGCAACCTATCAAGCAGCTGAGTTCTCTCATGCAAATTATTCCTTAATTATTTGTATATAATAGTTACAATACTAAGTGAACTCACTGTAATAACCTTAAAGAGAGCATGAATCGATAGCTGTCTGCTCATGGATTTGGAAAAGTACCATGTGATTTAATTAATAAGATCTGATGTCTGACACAGCTTTTAAAACTCGGCTCTGCATAATTCAGGAGAAAAAAAAAGGTGCAACAATGTCAGTTTCTTTCATGATGAGTGCGAGTGAGAATAGTGCCAAGATCCAGTTCTTTCCCATTTTACATCATAGCAGGTACTATAGAGCAATGAGAGCATGCATATTTTTTCCACACTGGAATGTAGTTGATTCATGTAATACACAAAGACACCATCAAAGCCTGTTTGGTTGGGATTCAAAGGGAAAGGCGGACCCCCCTGGGAAGTGAAGTCATATGGGAGAAAAGTTAGGCAGTGCCTTTGAAGCCAGAGTAAATGAGGCGCTTTGGCTCATCTGGGGAGTGGAGGAGAGAATGAGTGAGAGGATGCCTGTGATGGAGACAGACATACCTGCAGATGGATCATTTCACAGCAAGGACAAGTGCCATATCACTGCAGCAGCCTCTAGATCCAACAACTTAGGCAGGGAAGTACGAAATGAATCGTGCAACAGCGCTAGTTTGAGTGAATAGCAATGGTGATGTTTTCATGTTTCTACAGGCAACAATAATTCATCAATGGCCAAAAAATGGAGAAGCACGATCCTCTAGTAAAACAGAGGCAGAAAATGAAAAACAGAGCAAGTGAAATGTCACCCCCCCCCCCCCAAAAAAAAGCAACATAAATGGAAGCAGGGGGCAGTGATTGTTAATGTACGGCTATTGTACTCCAGACACAATATCTGTCTAGGACGGTGGCCAAATTGACACTTCGAACACCAGGGTGCACCATGGCAAACTACAGCTACGACCCAAGCACATCTCCAACAATAAAAGTACTCCTGTCAGAGTGTGAGCTGCTTCAGTGTTTACATAGTTTTCTCCAGCAAGAAGGCTTATAATCCTAATGAACTGACATTTAGATTTCCTCTTGTCAATTAAAACCAACTGTGTTTGTCATCGGATTACAGGTTCACACAAACTGTAACTCAGCACTGTGAATATCATGGGCACTGTACATCCTGGAGCAATACATGTTGGTCACAGATTTATGAGATACATTTTCTCAGAGCAACACATGACCTTTACATTTAAGCTCTGACCTAAAGGGACATTTGTGTGTCTCTCTCTTCTTAGCAAATAAACAAAATCACAAATGAACATAGTTATAGTGTAAAGAATGATCATATCTAAATCCAATTAAAACATTTTTCTCAGCACAGGGTGTATTCAAGTGTAAAATTTAGGGAAGACTTTTGATCTAAGTGTGAATTATAATGAGACAACTAAGCATGTGGTTTCTTCCCTGTGAAGAGACCTAATCCAAAGTAATTTAGTGACAGCTGCAACAGAAAGCAGCAACCCACCAGTATTGATTCACAAAATCCAAACAAATGCCCCCCACCATTTAGACTCATATAGCCATATAGTTTCATTTACAACTCCAAGTCCTGTATGTTCCCTGCTCTCTCATTTTGATGGATCTTTTCCCCCTGAGACTAATTATTAAGATTTTCTCGTTATACCTTGTGAGATGAGTTGTCTTCATTCTAATCTTCAGCCATGTGACATTTGGTGTAATTAATTCCAGTTGAGCCTTCTATTTCTGGCCTGGCTGTCTCTAATGAAAGCAGGATGGTGCAGTTTTATCACCTCTCACTAACACCTCCTGTTTGGAAGGCAAAGCAGGTTGGAAGAGAACACCAAAATCCACCAGACCAAGGCCGTGTTTGAGTCGGGAATTAGAAATGGATTTTAACTTAAGATAAATAAGACGCTCATGTTTATATTCCACATTTACAAACTGCGCATCTACATTAGCTTCATTTGTTAAAGATGTTTTAATGCTTTGTGACTTACATCAACTTTAATTCGAGCCTAACAGATGACCTTTTGATGTTAAAAAATAACCTTACTTTTAATTGACTTGTCTGTGCCCTGCTCTGTCCACCTCAGGTTAGCTGTGGTCTGATGTTTTACATGGTAAAGTAGCCCAATATCCTTTTGTAAGAGATGCAACAAATCAACAGAAATGTTACATAACTACCACAATTTTTTACTCCCCCAGTCAGCTGCTGCTAGACTGGGGGAGAATAGGGAGGGGGTACATTTACTGTATGCCTGTTGGCAGTGGGGCAAATGGGACTTCAGCCAACATAGTTTCGTTTTTCATTAAGGCACACTGCTCCAACTTTGAGATTCCAAGATTTCTCACTAACAAGACTTTCACAGTACTTTAGACATTATAATGAACCTGTAGCTGGCTGTGTCACGATTCATCTCATGTATCCTCCGGTACAGTCAGCAGTCATATCTCCATCTGCCCTATAGGTGTCCCTATACTTTTTCATATTAGGGTTAACATATCAACACGCTGACCCTAGTTGTTCTCAGCGTCCCCACCCACTCGCACACCAAGTCCCTGTTTCTTCATCACTCCATCCAGCTGTAACCACCAGGTCTTGCTACCAGTGTGTAGTAACTTACAACCTGTCTGTACCTATGTGTGTTGTATATGCATATATGTATATTCCCCTCTATTTATACCACTCTAATGACTCTTGCTCTTTCTGTGTGTTTTGGGCTTTACCTGCCTGTGCTGCCACCACTGGTTGTGACCAGCTGGGTTTTGCAAGTGTATTTACCTGCTAACCTCTGTCTGAGTATAAAATATCCTATTTAGACCATCACACTGAGCCCGATCAGTGGAGGAAATAACACCCCTCAAAAGCATCTTAAAAGAATAGTTCTTCATTTGGGAAATGTTGCTTGCTTTAATGCACAAGCAATAAGATGGTTCATACCTTCATATATCCGTATAGTTTGATAACAAAGTGTAAATGGGATGGGAAATTAGTCCATACCTGCATTGCCGGACCATGGCACACTGGACTTTCCAACCTTGCCTTCGTGTAAATTTATGAAATCTCCATATAACTAATCTTTCATGCAAGTGGGAAAACTTGCACAGCTATTGCTTAAAAGACTGGTGAGTTAAGGTCCTAATTGTGCAAACCGTCTGCAGATTGAATAAAATAACAAGGAGGAAAAAGAAACGAAAGACAAAGGAGAAAGAGAGATGGAGGGCAGAGCAAGAACATCAAGCTATCTGGAACAGCTGAGCTGTAATTTACTCTAGAGACGACAGGAAAGATACAAGCAGAAGTCCCAGACTGATAGCTTCTGGTTATGAGGGGAGTGGAACATCAGTTATCTGGTGGCTAAGTGACAGAGCGTGTTGATTGTACACAACACAGCCACAACTCTTCAAAGAGGAACGCCAGGTCTTAAATCAAAGAAAATTCCTGTCGTTTTTCTCTTGCCCTCCTTGGCAATCTATTTCTCCTTAATATTTCTTTGCACCCACACGCCCCGGTACTGCATGTTGGCTTGTTTCATGCTTTAAAAAATGACCAGGCAAAAACTTTGGCCAGCTCCTCTGCACTGTACATTTTTTACCTTAAAATATGTATGACAGATCTCTGCACGGGCTGTGGAGTGATGTCAACTGCACCAGTCACAGGGCTCAGCAGATATTGCACACTGAGCATGCAGTACACACTGTATTATATAGGCCTTTACTTTCAGTCCTTGGAATAAGGCAAACTTTGCAAGAATATTTTAAGTAAGCACTTGACACAAGCAACTGTGCCATGATATCAAACAAAAACCAGTGTTACCCCAACAGCTACATAGCAGCAGGCAGCAGCTCCCTTGGCTGAAAGCTTGAATTGGGCTGTCAGTGCAGACTTGAAGGAGTAGCACTGGGCCTCAAGCAGCAATTATCAGACTGGCAGCTGCTGATAACTGCCACCAGACAAAACAGGACCGTGAAATATTATCCCTTTCCTCTCCAAGTTGTTTTTTTTTTTCTCCCCATTTTCACATCCTCTACTCTTAACACCTTTACTACCATTCCTGCAGCGGACAGGCTACACAAACTTAATTTTTATGATGTCATGACTCTATGTCAACTGATTTTTTTAAATATCTATATATGCAGTGATATTCCATTTTACTTTCAACAGCTTTAGTAGCCACAGCAAAGGCGCCTGTATCTCATTAGCAGTCAAGGTAGCTACCAGGGAAACCGTGCAGATCCTAGACCAAATTTAACAATGATGCTCTGACTTCATCATCCATTATCCACGGATTTGAAGTGAAGTGAGAGAAATATTTCCTTATCTTTACTTTAAAGTGAATTAAATTTGGGATAGATGAACTAAAGGATTAGAAAAGCGCTGAAGGTGACCCTCTCCTCCTTGCATTGCCTCAGCTATCCTTTCTCTCCGCACACTGTGGGACTTTTGAAGAGTAACAGAAGAGAAAAAGACTCTTCTACAGTAAGATGGCAGCTTGTATCATTTCATATTGTTGGGGTTGAGGGACATGTTCTCCGGTAAACTAAAACTAAGTCATAGTTGACGCATCCTCATAGGCAATGATGAAAGTAAGGCATTACTTGGTCGCTATTTGGCAAAAATTGTGAACCATGTTGCTGAATTTCCTCTCTCCTGTCGTAACCCATTTTGTCCATCAGGACATATGAAATCTTCACATAGAAAAAAAAGAGTCTTGGTTTAGATATGTCATATATATATATATAATTTTTTTTTTAAATAACTCATCTTTCTGGGTGAAGCTAACTTTCTTTTTAGTGTCATCCGTTATCTTTCGTTGTTCCTGCAGGTCTGCAGCTCTGAGGCGGAGGATCAGGCCTTTCCTCATCTTTGTCCTGCTGCCTTTCAGAAGACTCCACCTTTCTTGGTGATGTCAAAAACAGTTGAGCGGTGTTGGAGGTTGTTTGTGGTTTTATTGTTTCTCTGGGACTTTTGTAGTGGATAGACAAGCCTCAAAAGTGTTTTTAAAGAACATTTGACAGTTTGTAGAGTTGTATACTGAAAGTGAAAGCTGAGCTGCTCTTTATGGATGTTTTTTGTTGTCTTTTTTTTTTTTTTCCTTTTTTTGCATGACAGCCTCTGATCCTTTAAAGGTTCTCAATGCAGCAGTGTTTTGTGAGAGTAAAGGGTGAATGGTTTCTTCTTTTGGAGGTGTAGTGAGGATGCTCCCTCCTTGTTCTTGTCTCTCATGCCCTGTGAGCATGGTCTCATGTAGGTACCATCATTTTACTTGCAGAGGTGTGTTATGAGCCTGATACACTGCACATACATAATTCATCTAATGCTGGCTTTTCTAGCCAGTTCCAGCTGTCATGTTCACTATAGGCCACATCCAATAACTCACCACAGTGACTCAGAAATAATAATTATAACAACCCTAATTCATATAAAGCTCTTCATATCCTCATAGAGATTAAGGTCTCCATGTGTTACATGAATCACCGTCATCTCTGACACCTTTGAAGTGGGCTGGCTAGAATAATCATATAAAAATTACAATTTGGATTTATATTTCAATGTGTCATATGTCACACCTGTGGGGACAGGTCAGTGATATTTGCAGTCATTGGGAGACGTCTGGCACCAACCTCAAGATTGTGAAGCAGCATGTTAGGATCAGTGTGCAGACAAACAAAACTTGCACAAAATGAACCTGCACAATGCATTTGTCAGTATTCTCTACACTTCATTTTAAAGCTGGGGTAGGCAGGATTTGTTTTAAAAATATTAACTTTTTTTTTTTTTTTTGAGAAAACTGTGTTTTCCCATTCAGCTATCAGTAAGGAAAGGTCTGTGTGTTTGGAGTGATCACAGCATTTCTCCATGTCTCTGTATGCAGCAGCCTGAAAAGCCTAGCAGTATCTTTGAACAATCAAATCTATCTTCGACTGAAGGTTCCTGATTGGTTGAGGGGCTGGAACCACTCTGTCATGATACTCTGTCCTCCCAATTTGTTAGGACAGAGTAGGGCCAGCCCTTTAACCCCCCATCAGGAACCCCCAGACCAGAATAGATTTGATTGGTCAAAGATACCTGGAGGTATAGGCTTGTTTTCAAAACAAATACTGCCTACCCCAGCTTTAACTTATGAGGCTACAGTTGGTGAATACCAATCAATCATCTTCTCATCATTGTGTTTCTATCTATCTATGCACCAGGGCAAAAGAAAATACAATAAATGTGTTTGTTTTAATGGTTTACCTGAGAACATTTCCATGGTCATCATCTGCACCTCCTGTATTTTAACTTTATGAGTGGACACATCCCTCTGTGAGATGTCTCACTCAAGCTACTTAGACTAACCTAATGGCGCTTAAGCTCCTTAGTAACCAAAGTTCCTTATACTCTGCGGCTTCACTGCTGCTGACAACTGGGACACAAAAGGAAATCCTGTTGCCCACAAGTAGTGTCAGCCTTGATGTTGCCACAATATTTTGACTGTTATTAGAGTAGAAATATGGTCACAAAGGGCCAAGAATGTTTTGAAAAATAATTTAAGCTGGAATTATTAAGAGACCATCCAGAGGAAAGCATCAGAGGATCAGCTTGGAGGGGCGATAGATGGAGGCACTTACATAGTAATTACTATCACCAGTACTCCTCTGGTGATGCTGGTGAGGATTTGTAACTCCTTTTCTGATGAGGTCAGGTCCTCATTATAATTACTTGTGTCACTTAAGTATACACAGCTGCAAATTAGAGCGCAATAACAGGAATAGTAATTAGTGTGCTAGAAATTATTAGTGGTGAACTTCAAAATCAGCAGAGAGGGAATGGTATTTCATTAAATCCATGAACATGTCAAATAAATAATGGAAATAAAATTACAGTAGGCTGTGAGGGAGTAAAAATGAAGGGAACTGGCGGCATATTCTTGAGTGCCTCCACTCTTAATAATTACCTTTAAACACATGCTGAATATTCAGAGGAGGTAATGGTCTTTTGTTGAGTCAAAACAACATTAAGGTCCAGATGAGAGTTTTTGAGCTGTTTTTTTCTTTTGGTTTATTATTTTGGTTTATTTGATCATTTAGATCAAAGTCTGACCTCTCATGTCACATTTATTTAGCAAATCACTTCTTAAACCACATTTGGTTTGTCAATTGGTGTTACATGTTGTATCTGTCTTTGCGCAGGTCTTTGTCATTTCTTGTTATATGTTCTACATGTTATGTTTGTCCTCTTCTTAAATGAGCTTCTCAGGAATGCAAAAAGGGTTAGGGTCAGCCTGAGTTGACAATAAAGTGGTATCGTATCATATAGTATCATATAGTATCGTATCATATCGTATCGTTTCGTATAAAACTTATTATTTATTTGCCTGAACAAAAATCTACTATACAGTCTGTTTTCTATTTTGCCTTGGGTGATTATATCACACACACTATTCCACTAATGCCACAGACTTGACTCAGATATATTTTAATGAGTGTAGTGTATTCAGTTATTTCACACCATTTCCACTGTTTGTACTGAACATTACTATTGAATATGAGAGCAAATCGTTGTGTTTGTACCTAATTATAAGGAGACATGGTTTTATTACAGGGATAAAATGTCACAAACAAAATTATGGAGGTCAGTCCCTGCTTTGATGTGAGCCATGACCTATAGTGCAATCAACCACTTCCTTTTACAAAGATCATTATTTATACATTATAAATATATAATAAATAGGTGACATCAAAGGCTAGCACCTTTAAAAAAAAAAAAAAAAAAAAAAGTGTGCCTTTTGCCCACTGTACATATCTAACTCAACAGATGTGGACAGCTGCAAAGGGCTATAATGAGCACTACGTTTCTCACTGGAACCATTTGTGTTTTGTGTTTTCCACATTCCTTCAGCAAAAAAAAAAAAGTAAACACACATGGTTACTGTCTGGTTTGCCATGTGCAAATGTATTCCCAGTGCTGGGTAACACAAGCATCAGTGAGCTTGTTACTGTTAGAGATACAGACAGATGCACATACTTCATTCATGTCCTGGGGGAAATTGCCCAGCAGCTCATTAGTAGTAATAAACAATAATGATAATAATAAGTTCAGTAGTCCAGTTCATGAGCCACTTCCTTTGGCTGAATATCTAAACCTCACAGTGCTGCGGCACAGTGAGATGGGACAGTGATGTCTGTTGTAGCCACATCTCTGACCTGCCACAGTGTTGTGAAGAACGTGGTTGGTATTGTCCAAGATGGCTGCATCTTACATCGCATGTGTCTCTCAACAACAGTTCTTATTAAGTCCAGACTTCTGCCAATCACAGACTCAGCTTGTCAAGTCTCATAGTGTCCTAGTTGGACATGCTGCTGCTCCAGCAGGCTGCAGCACAGAAAAAAGGCACTGGTAAAATACATGCAGCGCTTTACTGCAAAGGAGTCCAGGTTCCTGAAGAAAAAAGCCACCTCTGTCCCTTCTGGTAGATGGCACTCATGTTCAGGGAACATCCCAGTCTGTGGACCAGGTTAGTTGGTAGTCCTGCATCCTGACAATTCTAATTCAGGAAAGAACATTTCTTTTTGCAGAGCCTCAGCGCAAATATGAAGAAACAGTAGATCAGGCCATAGAAAAGCTTTACTAAGTGAACATCTAATTAGCTTTTGTTTCATGCCCATCACTCTGCAAGAAATCAGCTCAATACATTAGTGTATCACTTTACATAATAGCTGCGGAAGCTGACATGTGAACATCACATCCTCACATCGCTGTGCTTCGTATGTAATTTGATCCCATGGGCCAAGAATGAAAGTTTGAGTATGTACATGCATTATTGAAAGAAACCCCTCATAGATTTATATGCTACTTGTACACTGGAAAAATGAATTATGTTCAAAACCTGTGAGAGGAGACATTTGTATTGGAAAATCAAAATCGGCAGATTTCTAACCTAATTTGATGCATGTTCCGATAACACTGAATCCAATGCACTGTTTCACAAAAAAAAAAAAAAAACCAAAAACAAAAACTGTTAGGTTGCATTCTCAGTGACAGTTTGTGGATATTGTGCACTTGGACTAAATATGAATTACATTTCAGTGTAGACAAAGCTACATGGAGGTACCATTACACATTTCTTGATGCATTTTATGCCCCCATAGCCCTGACAGCCAGAACCAATTGCCCTTCTGTAGATCTTAATGATCAAATGTCAAGGTCACAGTGACCTTTCACCTTGAAGGAGCTTCCTTGCCAAACTCCACTTGAACTCAAAGATGAATTGATTAGATTTTGATGGTCAGAGCTTGCGATAAATGGTGAAAGGTCAAGGTCACTTTTTAGCCATAAACCAATTATATTTAGTATGTTCTGTAAGTGTATATTTTACACTAATTGTTAACATTGTATATGCGATATATGACTTGAAAAATAGTCTGAGTGACAGATGAATACAACCATGAGGTGCTAATTCTACTTTTGCTTAAATATTCCTTTGGTGAAAATGCCAATACACAGAGACTCTGATTAAGAGATGGCTTGTTGTTGTTAGTGGGCCAGTGAATATGGAATATACAATTTATGGTTGTGCTTTTTAATCAAAATGCAAACAAAGAGTAGATGTTGGTGAAAGTAAAAGTGATTTATTGTCACAAGGTGAACCTGACGACTGGAGATGGGCTGGTGACTGATTGAAGGTTGGGTGAAGGAGGGATGAATGGCAACAGTAATGGTGAGGGCTGTAAAGACTGGCTGAAGAGGGATGCAGAGGTGCTGGCTGCAGTGTGAATTGCGGACCCTGGCTGTAGGCTGGTACTAGGACACAAAAGAGAAGAGGTTATGCACTGATTCAGGGACAAGCAACTGGAATCACTAGAGATAGAGAGTGTATAGTGAACAATCTAGCGATGAGTGGAGGTACTTGAACATGAATCTTGATGAGGTGATGAACAGCAGTCATGGAGAATAGCCAGGGTCAAGAGACAAGGCCTAAATGACAGGGAAACACGAGCAAAAAAAAAAAAAAAAAATCACCACAGCCGTAACAAAAGGAAAAAAAAGTTGACTTAACATTATAGTTCATGTTGAAACATAAGCTATTTAAGACAGATGCATCTGCAACTAAAAAAGAAAACAACTGTTTTTTATGACGTGGGATTGTAAAGATGGAGCAAATATTCAACAATGAATTCTGAGGCTCATGGTGTTGGGAGCTGAACACACAGATATGTTATTTTCATGCACGGCTTCGTGCCCTCTGGCTTGTGATTGTGGTTGCTAATAGGTTCTCTGGAGAGCTCCTGTAAACATCAGATAAAGTTTGCTGTGATTTGACTGTTTCAGGGAAAACACTTCAGTCACAATCCTGCCTCACTCCGCTGTGATGCAAACAGCTGTACAACGTTTTAATAAATCATTTTAATAGACCTGAGCGGTGTAAGTAACTGCGCTCTGATCTTTTTAAGAATAATGACCCACCAGGGTTTTAACATTTCTGTAAATTCCCAATGCATTACCTCATGTTGCATTAACAGAGACAGAGTCAGAGAGAGACAGAGTCCTATTATTTTCCGCATTTCATTGTTTTCCTCTTTTTGAGGGGTGGAAGGATGGAAATCAAGCCTGAAAAACAAATACAGACAGTGAAAGAGTCACAGATTGTAACTTGTTTACTCTTGGAGTTTTTGTCCAGCGTTAAAAAAAACAGTTACAAGCCAGATGGATAAAATCAAACAGCTGTAGGTTGTTTGCAGTGGTGAGACAAAATGCTCCCTTCTCTTTGATAACTAAATAATGAAATGTTTGACATGTGTGTCTGAAAACTTGATCATTTAAAGACCTCAAATACATATTTTGTCCCTAGACATGGTGGGGCAGCATTGAGAAATAAAAAGAGTAGCATCAGGCTGTGAGTGTGGTCCACTGAGTGAGACTCACTGAGGACTGACTGGTTGTGAAATCAACTGCATTAGTGGAATTAGTAAATCTGGAAACGACGTACATGAGCTCTGCTCTGTGTGAATGATGTCCTCAGTAAAAAGCATTTTCCCAGAGCTCTGCATATTCCACATCGTTTTAGGTTCACAACAGAACACTCAGAAAAGTTGATAATGATAAAAGTTTAATTGGATTGTTCAACCGGGAAAACCAGCAGCACGTCTCAAGCTTTATTTGAAGATCACTTAATTAATCAATGAGTTGATGTCATTTGCAGCTCTCATCAGGCATTGACTTGTGTTTTAACAAGCATCAAGCCAGGTGAAATCAATTCAAGAATGTCATAATGATTGGTAATACCACCGAGGCATGATGAGTCATGAGAGAAATGCATCTAATCCCCCTTTTCTTTTGCTGGAAGCTGAATCGAGCTCTAGTCTAATTCTATTTTCATGATGACTGGTTCATTCCTTCATGTCTATCACGCCGCTTTGCTTTTTATCTGTTGTTCTCTAAGGTCTGACAATGTCACAGGCTTTCACACTCTCCTGCCTGTTTGACTTTTATGTGTTACCAAACTATCAGCCACATCAATGAAAGCACGTCCAACCTTTTTACAATTTCATCTGAGTTGTGTGTGATAAAATTTGGCTTTAATCAGTGAAAGCAATGACTGGCTGATTCATGTTTCCCCCTCTTGGTTTACCTGAGCGGTGTGCTCTCGCTGCTGAGACTGTTCAGTACAACAAACCCAACTTGACTCTGCTGCTCTCACTCATACCACCAGACTGTCCTCAAGAAATAAAAAAAGCCTCTAGGCTGTTTGTTCAGCAGTAAATAGATAAGGTATATTTTTTACAGGTGACATCTAGTGGGTGAGTAATAATGACAGGAACAGAGGAGAAGAGTATAAAGGATGCAAAAGTCCGATAGGAGGCTGAATGGGTTATGGGTGTGAGGTTCAATTCTTGCACGAAACATGTTTATGTGATCACTGAAATTATGTTCTACTATTAATCCTGACCAAATACTTTTAGCACCCAAACCTCATGAAGCCAGGACCATGATTTTAGTAACCTTGGTAATGTTCAGTGCGCCTGTGTTTATTATGGAAACATCTGAGGTCCTTTACACGTAGCACTGTAGGGACAGTATTTCAGGAAACACTCATATATGGTTTGAAAAATGACCTCTTTGGTTGTTTAGGAGGACTTGTTTCAGTAATGATAGTGTAAAGACACAGTTAGCATCAGTAGTTTAATCACACTTAACACTTATAATTTATCAGCTTCATGTAGCTGACATCGTGATGTTTCGAGAGGACTGTGATGTATGGTCTTTAATTGCAACTGGATAACATCATACAATGTTGGTGTGCTCTATATTCTTCAGACTTCAAAGTTGTGCAACACTCAATACTCCATTGAGTGTTACTGGCAACAGCTTTTTTTAGGCTACTGATTGTTCAGCATGGCTTTGTGGTTATAGGCATATCTGCACCCTGTCAGCATCAGTCAGTAATGTTGTCTGCAGTGATCTGCCATGGAGTACTTTAGAATTTTTGCATTTTCATATGGATTTTTTTTTTGTTGTTGTTGTTTTTGTTTGTTTTTTTAGATCTAAACAAAGGAGAAAATGTGGAAAAAAACAATTTTAATAAATACCCATGAATGTAGATGTGGCCTTTGAGGTTCAAAAATTGTGTTTGGTGGTTTCTAAATGCCTACAATGTGTATAATAAGATTACTTGATGGCAGCATTTTTACATTTTTATAAAGATTTCACTAAAGATGACCTTTTTACCCTTTATTCAGGAACTGAGAGACAAGCTTTGTCTTTTTATCCAGCTACAGCAGCATCTCTCAAGCTGGTAGGTATTGAGACTCTGCTCAAGGGCACACAGGGCAGATGTTTGAGTCCTCTGCTTCAGTGGCACTGTCACCAAACACTGGGCTGTCCTGCTGCCCCAAAAATAGAAACTCCAACCTGAGGGGAAACTGTGGAGAGTCAACTAATGGCAAAGAACGGGTCTTTGAAATTGATACATTCAGTACAGTGGAAACTAAGTGTCCTGTGTCTGCTTAAAAAAGAAAAAAGTCAGATATGTATGAACTGAATACAGATACATTCTCATCCTCTTATCCATATCAGGATTGTCTCTATCTTGTATCGGCCAGACTGTCATTCATTGCCATCATCCAAGAGAGCAGGGAAAGTACATCCCAAAATAACTCATCTGTCAGAGTTAGTATTGAGTGTTGCCTCTGATATCATTTTAGCGTAGTTATCCTCCTGTTTGAGAAAGGCCGTATGTTTTCTTCAGGCGCATTCCTTTCATCCTCATGTGGCATCATTAGTTCCATCGATGTCCCTTGTGTAACTGCAGAGAGAGGAAGACTGAGTTCAAGTGAGAAGGAGAGAGACCTTGTTGTTAGCGTCCCATAGCTCCTAACTGGAGAAAGATTTGAGGACTGCACTGCACTTTTTTTTCTTCTTAAGTGATAGTGTAATGAAATGTCGCATTACAAAACAACCATGACACCACAGTTTGCCCTCATAATGACACTGTTTAATTGCTACAAGATTTTCAGGGAATTAAGACCTTTGTGATGTAAATACAGATCACAACGACTGAGGATTGAACTTTTGCCACAAATGTCTTATATAAAATTTGTTATGTAAGGGACAATTTGGAAACTGTGGTGTGAGGCTAATGGGCATTCTCATTTCTTTATGTATTTTTTCAGTTCTACTGAACTTTATATAGTGTACTTTCTGTATCTACAGATACATTTTAATGTATGACCTCAACAATAAAGCCAAGAGTATTCCTTCTTTTAAGATTTATTTATAGTGGCATGTAACTTCATGCCTTTCGGAGATCATTTCATCTTCCACTTGCTTAACTGTTTACATTAACAGAAATTTTGACCAGGGGTGCCCAAACTTTTGCACGCCGGTGTAAAATAACTAATGTCAGTAGTGTTTAGACAGTGCAGATGGAGAGGAATAAAATGAGTGTGATGCCAACAAAACTGGCTGCTTTGTTCAGTTAAGTCTTTCTCTTTTTTTTTACCCAAAGGCAGAGCTCAGCTCATAGAGATAGTTCAAACAGTTCACAGGAATAATTTATCATCAGGGAGAGGGGACTGGGCTGGGTGGTGGCAGGGGAGCGGGACAGAAAGCACAGGGTTGGGCGATGCCAGGGTGGTCAGAGGCAGCTGGGCAGGTGGGTGTACAGGTGCTGGAGTCAAGGCTGGTAGATACATTTTTTGAAGCTGTTGTCAGGGTCCTAAATAAAATGGAACTCATAGCCACAGCCCTGTTACCCCAGAGGTGAACGGATGATCTGAGGAGGTGGTGGATGGAGATCCGGGGTAGACAGAGCAAACAAGCAGCAGCATGCTAAGATGAGGAGGCGATGAGGCACGGGGTGAAGGAGAATCGTTGTGAAGAAACCAGGGGTCACACCAGCATGTCCACACACACACAGATGGAGAAACTGAAAACACCAGTGATGAGAGCAACAGAATCACAGGGAAGTGAAGCGAAGGCCTTTTATTCACATTTTACACCTAATTAGGTCTTCCATAATGACTGATGTCCAACCTCCAAGTTGGCCCCAGATTTGCAGCATGTATAAGCATCCAGGGATTCCTCCCAGTACAGCCTGCGCTTTTTTATTCCAGCATTTGAGTCTCAAGAGCCCTTGTACCTCAGTATTTAGATTTTCAGTTAATTAGCCTTGATCAATTTCTCTTCTGATGCTCCCGTGCATATCAGTCCATGCAAGCTGCTGGCTTCTTTTTGCTACATCATATACATACTCTGTTACATTGCATTCTAAAATCCCCAGATATAATGTTGTCTCCGTGGACCTCTTCTCTGGACTTCACTTTATTTGCTTTCTCTTTGCTCATCAAATACAAGTTTGGCACTGAAGCTTATTTTTTTCTTTGAAAATACTGAATGAGAAATTGGCTTCATCAAAGAAAGTGACGCAGATTAACATTGCACAGGCTTCCACATTCTTATTTTGCATGAGCTTTTATCATATATTATTAATTTTTGCACTGCATTCCTTTAAAAGATGAGAGATGTGAGCTCTATCTTGAACACGTCATTGTAAATTACATTGCAATAACATGCTTAAAGCATGTTTGTCCAGTCATCTTCATACATTTGTTCTTTCTGATTTTTTACCCAAACATTTCTTCTCTCCAGTTCAGTTTCATGGAGGATCTGTTGCTTGAATGTTATTTCCCAAATGTTGCTTCTTTACTTTATGTCTTTTAAATCCTCCTTGTGAAACTGGATAGAAAAAATGGCCCACAGGAGACAATAGGCAATTAAGACAACAGGTGGTGAGAAAAAAGTTCTATTGTATTGTAGCTTGCACCATGAGGTGCTTCTGTACTATAGAACATATATGATAACACGGAACCTCACACATAATTATTATTGCCAGTCTACAGGGAAATTGAATTTGTTACATAGAAAGAAAATACTGCAACTGAACTACATTGAAGGTGTGGGGATGTTTATACTCATGATCATGCTGCTCCTTACACACTTGTGTAGTGTTATGTTGAATGGGATATTATTGATACTAACCTCAGTGGGAGCACATGAAGATCAACACTTGAAGTGACCATTTTGAAGATTCCCTCCTGTATCTTTTAGGATTCACTTTAAGATCCTTTAAATAAATTTGTATATGTATATAAGTAACAGCTAAATATTAGAGCAACAACAGTAATGCAACAGCAATCAAAGCAACTTAAGCTGAATTTATTCTACATACAGTAGTATACACTAGTAACTATAGTGTTCAAGGACAATAATGATTTCATTTGCATGCAGTAATTTGAACTCAATCATGTTAAGTGAATCTAGTGTCAGTGAATCCAACACAATGATGCTAATTCAATTAAGGTCTATAGTGTTTACATTAATTGTATATTACTTTTCCCATTTAAACAACAAAGTTTTTTGACATAACTTGATTATGTAAATACAACATTTAATCTATTAGACTGTGGAAACAAACTTAAAATGTCAGTCAAGTAAACAGCACATTTGACATCAAAACAGTGAGAGAAGTTTAGAAATAATGAAGACCACAGGCACCCTGTCCTCTGTCCTCCTCCCTCTGCGGCTGGTGTGATTCACCGCCCGCAGGTACCGCTGCTAGAGAGAAGAGAAAAGAGGCTGGTTCATCTCAGCCAATATCAGTTTACAAGAACCTGCCACATGTTAAAATTCATGACAAACTAAGATAAACAAGTCGTGAACATTTGCTAGCTGCACTATGACACTGTAGTGAAGCATGCCAGGAGAGTGCAGACTAAACAGTTGAAACTGCTGATCTTCGTGTCGAACAGGTGCTATTAGCCTTGTGATTTTCATTTAACATACAAAATATGTAAAGAATGTGTCATTTACGTCACCTGGCTTTGTGTCCACTGCAGACAACCAACTGACAATGTCACTGATCATTAATCATAGCAGCATTTAATGCAATGGTTTTTTCAGGAATGCTGCCGCAGACACTGAGGTTGTGATACTGCAAATGTATCAACGATTTAATGTTTAGAAAATGAAAATCCTCAAGATTAACACTTTAAATTCACCAAGAATCAGAGCCACCCAGTGTTGAGAGCAGATGTTTTCTTACACTTTAGTAATAACAATTCATTTATTTGGGAGTTTTTCTCCCCCCTCATGTCTTATCTTGGATGATGAGTAAATAAATATGGAGCATGCTATACACTGCTGCTTGATTATAACATAAGTTGAAACATGATTTGATAATTGTTAGTAATGCATCCACCATCACTTCTAGAATATGGAAGAAATGACTCTCTGATGATGATTATTCGAACATGACATTTCTGTATCTGACGGTTTTGCCTGCATGCCTCCTCTTCATACATTGCATGCTTGAGGTGTCAGTAATAATTACTTTAACCAAATCAGCATCACTGAACGTCAGGCAGAATTACGCTGAATGAATAAAGAGGCTGTGTGATTAGAGGGGTGCGTAAGTCAGCACTGGTATCAGACCACACCTTGGTGCCTGTATGTAAATGAACCACTTCTTTTATAAGGTTAATATGGTAATAATTATCTGCCACTGTCGTGTAATTGTGATTTGATAGGTCAGTTCTCAGTAGATTTAAGTGTGTGATACCTTGAATATGTTATTTTTTGTTTTGGCCTTGTTTGTCAGTTGCACTGAGACCTTTGTGGCTGTTGAGGAAACCAGTAGATGGCAGAAAAAAAGGATGGTGGGTTCAGGTGCTTGCTAGGGAACATTTCCAGGAAAAAAATCCTCCAGTATTGAATAAGCAAAGTAAAAGACATCTTCAAAATAAAGATATGTTGAAAATAATGTTCTACCCTGAATAAGATGCTGACAACAGTTAGGTTGCAGGTGTTCATGTGCTTTGGTATGAACAAATGGTGTAGTCTAATTCAACCTTCACAGGGATTGTACAGTTAGGGACAAGTAGAAATAAACAAAGCAGGAGTTCAAAAGAAAATCTGAACCACAGTAGCATGGATGTTGCTATTGTAGGAAACATAAAGGTCAAGGAAACCAGTATAGATTCAGATGAACAAACGAAGAATAGCTGAGAATTAATTAAATGGAATTTTATTTTTCAGTCATTCCATCAACCTGCAACAGTAACAAAGCAGTGCCCTCACAGTCTTCACAATGATTGTGCCATATTTAGGTCTTGAAACAGTGTCACCCATCCCAAACTATTACAGCTGTGAAGGGAAACATGTCTCATGACCTCAAGGAATTCACTAAGTGGAATTTGTTCTGCAGGGATATATCCCCAGCAATAGTGGAGAGTGTCAAGGGAAACAGCAAAGCTTTTCACACTTAAAATGTCCTGCTCCAAAAGGGGGGGGGGGCTGGGGGCTAGTGACCAAAACCAGGGTGAAGTCTCCTCATTCACCGAAAATCGAACAACAACAAGGTCATACTTTACTAAATAAATACAAAAACCTACTATTTATATCAGTTTATTGAGCACATTCTTTGCAGTCATCATGCTACTTGAGGGTGGCTGCAATTACAGATGCTCTTGTGCATTTTGAACATGTCCGCCCCAAGTTGTGGACAAAGTACAAATGCAAAGTTTCCTCTTAAAGAGATCCCAAACATAGATGACGTCAGCCGTGTCAGCGAAGCCTTCAACCAAACTGCTGTGGACTATTTGCATTTGGAACAGCAATATACTCACTGATATAAGCATCTCAGCCTCGTGCAGGTTACACTTAAAACACCTGTAGCTAACTAATAAATCTAAACTCAGATCTTCACAGACGGGAAAATTGGGGGCAAGTACTTCTAAAGCAAATTAATTAACATGTTATGTCTTCTTTGTTTAATTATTTATTCATCTCTTCAGAGAAGTGTTTCTGGTCTTTATATTAATCTTTTCTGTTATTACTCAATGGAATAGGATTTTTGTGAGATGGCAGTGTATTTTATCTGTTATTTTAAGAAAAAAAACAACAACAACATTCCTCCAGTTACAATAAAATGCGATCATGTTTATCCCAGATGAACATGGAGATGAGCAGATGGATGTGAGCACATGGAAATTTATCAATAGTTGCCAGTGACACCTTCACCCCAGCAGCCTTTTACACTTCAGGAACAATAGGCCAGGGATTAGTAAATGGAGCAGTCAATAAACAACACAAAGTGACATTTTGTTTTTCCGGTCCCCACACTGCCCTATTCACCTTCATCCGTTCGTTCTTCAATCAACATCACCCCACGTGGCTACAGACAACCAGGAGCCAGAGCATATTGAGGTTTCTGTGACAGATCCGGCTGGTATCTCCTCCACCCTTATTTTCCTTTCTTCCTTTATTGACACAACATACAAAAATGGCCTTTCTCTGCCAGAGTTGCAGACTCCCCCTCCTCTTTTCTATTTCTCTTCCACTTACTTTCACCGAGGCCTAATTACATGGTGGACAGAGTAATCGATACAGGAGAGAGTGAAAGTCCCCAGCAGGCAGCTTGAGGACCCTCTTAACTCTCTTGAGTCGACCCTTCTCATACTTACACTTGCCCACTAGTAAGTCATCTTGACTTTTTGCAGACATTGGACCTACGCTTGCTTATTCCCATAGCAGACTCCATACTGCATAAACAGAGGAAGTGCATTACACTTTACCTTAGGGTAGAGCAAATAAAAAAAAAAAAAAAAAAAAAAGAAGAAGTGGGGAACAGCTGCACATTGCCTCCATGTTGTGGCTGTGTAACAAGAATTATGATGACCCACATATATTTTTGATGTTATGTGTATTAATACTCTGTCGTTTTGTCGGCTATGTTGTTACTGAAATATTATATCACATCTGCTCGCAACAACACTGTAAAGCAGAATTGATTAAAAAGACCGGCATTGCAGTCAAGTTAGTTGCAGTTTACTTTTCACAGGCTTCCAGACAAATTCTCCACTCCTTCTTGTTGTGGCTCTTTAAGGTCAGCTTGCTGCAACATGCTGTAATGTGCAAATGATGCATTAAGAAGCAGGTGCAAGGTAACTTGATGTGAGAGCCTGCAATCACAAATAACAATTGTTCTACATAACACTTCCTGGTTTCTCATGCACACTCAGGTCATATAGAAGCAGTGCATGCTAGTCCACTGTTTTATCATAGTCACAAACTTTAGAGGTGCTGTTTGGGTATTGATGTGATGGAGTCCAATGGAGTTACAACTATTTTCATAGTTAAATACTTAGGTTTATTTATAAATAACAACTATCAAGTAGGATCCCTCAGACTATAAAAAGACACCACACAGCTTTTAATGCTGGTACACTAAACCTTAATTGTGTTACTTTGTTGATAATATTACAATATATTTGGCAGTGATTTTGCTAGACTCTAAATGTAGTGTTTATGGTTTGTTGTAGACATAGTTTGAGTTCTGTTACTGGGATGGTTTTTAGGTTTGTTTTGTTTATACATGAACATTGTGCGAGGGTTTGTCACAGACCTGGCAACCGTGGCTGGTTTTGCTTGATGGGTTGCTGTGTAGGCAGTTCCCTGGGGCATACGGCTTGTGTGGTAGGTTCTCTCTCCCTAAATCTCACACTGCGGCTGCTGTTTCCTTTGTGTTATAGCTTGCACTTAATACTGATCTCTGAGGTTGCATCCAGGCTAGCCACTGCTCTGATTTGTGTAACAAAAAAAATGCAAAAACTTTGTGAAGTCTTCCATGTGTCAGCCAAAATAGGTCTCCTGCTATGGTGTTTTTTTTTATTTACTGCCCCTTTTGTTCTCTCCTGTTTTTGATGTATCTGCTTTTGTCTGTCTTCTCCTTTTTTTATGCTTTATTGTGTTTGTTTAATGTATCGTTTATTGAAATCTCCAAGTCCCGAGGCTTTGTATTTATGTTTGGGCCTGTTATGTGTTTGTGTGTTGGCTGATGATGTGTGATGAGGCAGCTCATCCTATCTCTCTCACTGACAGCCACTTGTAACAATATAGGAGTACAGTCTTTTTTTATATTACTTTCTCAGAATTTTGTTTTGTTTATTTCTGTTTTAATTCAGTGTTGAATATTCTTTTAATCACAGAGATTTATTGTAGTCCTTTACAATCACAAAATAAACCTCAATGTCCAAATGTGTCCAGATGCCCAAAATAAGTGAGGATTGTAAGTGACAATGCACATGTTTCCCAAAGATGTGAAACTACTACATCCAAGGTGAAAAAATGATGCTTAGCAACTGTCAGCAGCGTTTCATCCTTCAGAGGAGGTCAAACATAGGAACATTTTAAAGGTTATATTTAATATCTTCAATTTCTCTCCTCCTTAGACTTTTCTGTTGTTGTTGGTAAGTTGGCTCACTCATTAGTTTAGACTCGCTGTGTTTGTTCAGAAAGTGGCAGGTGAAGTAACCAATCATGTGTTGATGTAAAGTTAGTAAATCACTGTCGAAGACCCAACAACAGTAATGTTGAGTGAATATAAAAAAACAGTACAAGCCATTTTATAATAGTAAGTGAGATAGAAACACTGATAATGTAATGACCACATTTAAAGCATCAGTTTTTTTGATCATAAAAAGAAATTGAGTATTACCATTTATTGATAACATGTTGTTTCTGTTTGGTTGATGATAGATGATGATGATGATGATGATGATGATGATGATGATTTACTGATCATTTGTTTTTTATTTCTCATTGTTGAGAACGTGATTTAATATTTAGTTCATATATATTTTATAAAGTGCTTTAAGATTTGTTCATTGCTCAGAGGGTTTGACAATAATCAGTCAATAATCAGTAATTTGTTGTGACAGAGCTCTTGACCGCTGGGTGATCATGGGAAAAAAAGATGTCGGGCCGGAAATTTAGTCATGGCCACGAACACCTGTGAAGAAGTGGGAGACGCCACAGACGTTCAAGTATTTACGAAGTAACTTTTGTCCTGCTGGACGTTTCTTGACGCCTCCTCCCCGGCTGTGGAAATACGTAGATTGCTTGGTTGTTTTGTTGTGCTGCCGCCATCGTGGGAGAGACGACCGCTTTCTGCAGTTCACCTGTCCGTAAGGAGCGCAGGCCGCGTCAGGAGCTTCACAGTGTGCTGAGGACGTGGTGCTGTCGGACAGGGCGAGATCCGTGCTGCTGCGGACTGAGATGGATGTGACCACAGGGGGTTTCCTCGGATCGGGTAGGACTCAGTTTTAGTCTTCACCTGTTTGTTTGTCCATTAGCTTCGCCATTAATCAACCCAGCTGCCTGATCTTACTGCAAGCTTCCTTAAAGAATAGAGTAGACTTTAAAGTGCACCGAGGTCGAAACCAACTGAGAAGAAAAAGTAAACAGTGACAAGATTGGCTACCTAACAGACTACAACTACCCGGCTCTCTTTAGTTTCCTATTTGGCATTAATATTGGTTTGATTGTAATATGTGGGATTCCCTCAATCATGGCATTTACAAGGATCGATCTGATGTAACTGTTATTTATTCACAATACATGCAGATTAATTATAATATGGAGTCACATGGAGTTTAAATGGGTTTAATATTTTTGTAAAGATGTACATTTAGTGTTTTTAACATTTCACATGGTGAAAGGGTACAATTGCAATTCTGCAAATTGTAGGCCTAATGCATGAGGGTCATTCACCCTATGGCCAATGCTGCGTATTCACAGGCCCATGGGGGGTGACCTTGAGTGAGGGTGGGTACATCCTGGACAGGATGCCAGTCTATCACAGGGACGATACATAGAGACAAACACAGTCACATCCACGGGCACTGTGGAAACACCAATTAACCTGGAGGGAACCCATGAAGGCATATAGAACGAACATGCAAACTACAGATAGAAAGAGCCCAGGTCCAGGGATTAAATGTTCTGGCAGTGGAGTGAACATGGACATGGAAATTGAAGTATCCAGTATATCAGTTGGCCAGTAGCCTCCAGATATTGTCAGATCATCATTATAAACTTGCATATGTATGAGTGAGTATTATTCCTTGCAAGCTAAGCTTAAGTACCCCCCAAAAAATAAATAAATAAATAAATAAAAATAAAAATAATGGGGACTTTTTATTCTATTCTTTTTCTATGGTGGAACACTCTCACCAAATTGACTCATTCTATCACGTAATGGATTGAGGGGATGGATGTCCTCAGCTTCCATCTACATCTATTTCAGTCTCTGGATAGATTTCTGTTTTGAATTTGTGATCTGACTTTCCCACTTTCCCTTATTAATACATGAAACATCTGACTGACATAGCTGAAAGTCCACAATAAGCAATTCATTAAGCTAAATTATTTGGGAAACATTTCCTATTGATTAATAAAAGAGATAATTAGCTTATGTGATGATGACAGTACTGATGGTCTAACAAATTAGAGCAGTTTTCAGCATGGTGTTTTTTCCAAAAAAGAAAGAATAGAAATTACAGTTAATGAGCTGTTAAATATATATAATTTTTGCTTCCATTGGCATGTTGGAGCTTGTTTGCAGTTCTGCAGCTCGACCTTGTCTTTACAAGCGCATGTCTAATTAGCTGTGAATGACCTTTACTCTAAGACAGGATTTCAATAACCATCACTTGATACATGCATCTTCACAAACTGAAGAAGTGTCATTTGCTGAATGTAGGCAGTGGAGATGTCATGAATTCTCAGGAGAAAACAAGTCTGTTTGTTGCTTCATTTTACTAAGGCAGAAAGACCTAGTAGCCTTGAGGAAGTCTTGCTAGCGTGAGGTCAAAATTGCTATTTTATGTATTTCTCATTTTAACTCATGCAATGGCTCATGCACTGAGTGGATTTTGTGGAGCTTAGCAACAGTCTTCCACCTCCAGATTAATTGTGAACTGGATATAATGCTGTATTGACTGCCATAGCTCTAGATGTGGATGTGGATATCGCCAAGTAACACTTGCAGACACGTCAATGTTAAGGTGCAGACATTGCTTTGAGATTGATTTTAAGATTTTGTATTGAATTGATTTAGTGTTGGTTACATAATATGGACTGAACGAATCCTCTATTACTTTGAATGTTGCCATAGTAACATCAGCCACATGGATGTGTTGTTTCATTATTTATATGATTTGATTTACCAACAACAGAAAGGCTGCATTTTGACACAGTGATGCTTCGAGCCAAATGCTGATATTGGCATACTAACAAAGACATAGATGGTAAGCACGTAAGATAGCTGTTGAGAATTTCACCATGTGTTCAAGCAACCACCTGCATTGCAATTGCTAGAGCCACACCACTCACCTGCCTTAAAAATCATCAGTCCTGTAAGAGCCAGAACTATATATATTTTTAATGCCTACACACAGGCAGTAGCCAGAGCCGGGGCATCTTGTTTTAGGGCTTTCTCACCCTGACTGCACTCAAGAATTAATTCTTTAGATTTTGGTGGTCAAAGGTCATTGACCTCAAAACGTGGTTTTAGGCAATACTGATTACACAAAACACATACAAAAAAGTGTTTTGGCAAGGTAACAGTGATGTGGTTGCATTAGTTTTTCAGGAAAAGCAGATAAAGTGTATCAGCCTCAGTTTACCAGTATAGGTAATTCACCTGAACGCCATGAAACCAACTCTCATTGAAGGACTGTGACAAATCTCTGACCTTTTCCCACTGTTTCCTGCTCTTGTTACTAGCAGCCTTAGGAGGGAGGGAAGAATGAGTGGGTAATAAAGCTCTCTCATCGGGGGATCTGTTGATCGGGTGGATTGGACCTTTGATTAAAACCTTCGCAACTGCACAAACCTGGAACTGATATTACGCAGAAAGATGCATTCACATACAGACGCAATCTGTACATGTCTTGAAATTATAGTTCGGTATGAAAAATGAAATTGTTTCAGTGAGTGATCCAGCTGCTGGGGGAAGAGCAGAGCAATGATCACAAATAATCCAGTTTATGCAGGTTCCCTCCTCGATCATATCATCCCAAATTCATTAATGTTCTTTTTTGTCTATTTTTAGCCAGAGTGATTCAAGTGTCTGATCTTGAATCACTGCTGATAGTGAACCTTACCCTTCTCATTTGGCTCCCTCTCAGCTCCATCTTTGTTCTGACCATGTCTTGAAGGCTGAACATGGGTATACTGACACTACAGGATGAGAAGAGAGCACAAAGCCAGAGCTAATTAAAGTAGGCAAACTTCAGTGGCCTTGTCTCACTCTCATTGACCTTTATCAAAACACTGGCATTCATGTCGGGCAACTGCTGGCACATTGCACTGAAAGCGGAGTAGGGGAAGAGGTAAACAAACACAGCCTCATTAGATTGCAACAGAGACCATCCCATCACCCCGGTAATCTTGTGGTGCTTAACAATTCAACACAACCCCCCATTGGGATTTTAAACTGTGGATGGGTTAATGGAAGCATCACTGTTGCCAATAAATTACAAGTCAAATATCACCAGATAAAAACAACTAAAAGTAATTAGTTTAAAATACTTAATCATGTGACCTTCGTAGTTGACTTGGCCTCTACTTGCTATAACATTATGCTGTGTATATTTCTGCATCTCTTTGCTGGCACTGCACACAGATATGGGATGTCATTATGCTATTTTGACTTATTAGATAATGGACGGAGAGCTAGTGAGAAACCTTCAGATGCTGGTCTGTGAGGCAGAACTCAAAGGCAAAGTTGTTTTAAGGTTAAAAGGAGATCCGCTTGTTTTCTTGTTGTTTTTTTGTTGTTGTTGTTGTTTTTTTTTAAAAAACAAGGTCACCGATAGATAAGCAGTCATTGGTGGGAAAGGGAGTGTGTAGAAAGGCAAAAACCAAAAGCAGGTGGAGGTGATGACCTTACACTCAGGCTGGATGACATCCTGTTCCGCCTATTTAAAATGGAACTATATAAGTCTGGTCACTTTTTTGCTGCCCGCCCATGTGCATTTGTTCTCAACAAAGCTGGCGAGAAGGCAATCCATGGAGTGGTGGATAACATTACATATCCTATACATTTTACAATGTGTATATATGTAATCTTATCTATCATAAATGAGATTTCGGATTATGGGGTGTGTTTGTGTTGTGGTGCCGTCGAGACGAGGACTGGGATGACGGGTCGGAGGCGCTGATCTTGCAAGGTTGGTTTTCGGCCAAGACGCGCTAGGTGGCAGGCACAGAGCCTCCATTCTCCCCGTAACAAGTCATTTAACCATGACAATTACTCTGAAGCTGTGTCATTAAGTTAAAAATCTTGCATAGTTCCATTTAACTGCATGGAAAGCTAAAAGAGGAACTGGGAAGCCGATAACGCTGAGCTCTGTTTTGGTTGTCTACCATATTGTTTCTAAGCAACTGCATAAAATGTAGGGATGCTGTGTGCTGTCTGATAATTGCAGGAAGGGAATAGACCTTAATCACAGCAGACACTTTGACTTGTCAAAGCAGGAAAGGCACATGTGAACCCAATTTTCTTCATGATGCCTGAGTTCCATTAAGTGTCCCCAGTGAACAAGGTCAGTGATTGAGCAAGTGAATTATTATGACCCTGCAATGTGTCAAATGAATTGGTGGGAGCTGTTATTGATGTTATTAATTCATGTGTTTCACAAGTCAAAATGCTATGAAAGTCATTTTAAACCAGTGGTGAAGGAAACCATGTCTTGTGATAGCGATGGATCAACATGATAGCGTCTCCAATTTTCAAACAACAACATCACATCCAACAAAGTGACATATTTTTAGACAAGAGTTATGATGAATTTTGAAAATGTCAGTATTGACACTTGGTACAGTATACTTGCGCTAAAATCTCTGTGATTGCGGTGTAGCAATGTCTCGACAAACAGATAAACAAATGTTTCACTGTGACTGATCCTGTGCTTATGCTGGGAAACATGTCAACGAGAGCTTCAGCCTGCTATTGAAAAACGGAGCAGGGGTGTAAGAGTCAAACACTGTTGCTGCAAACTAAGCATTCAGGATTTAGGTCATTTAGTCATTATGTACTCCACACAAAAATGAGAGGCCTTCCCATTTCTCAACAAAAACACAGGACGATCATGTTCAGCATTCGCTTTTACTGCTTTGTGTTATTGAAACCTACCTGACCTACCATTCGTAGGTCACAAATAACAAACACAACTGATGATCTATGCAGGAAAAGCATTATTTGACCTAAATATGAAACATTAACCTAAAATAACTCCTAGATGGCAGCACAAGTACACTTCGCAGCCTGGGTGTAAGTTGCTCTTTAAGGGCAAGTGTGCTTATGAATAGATTAGTGGTTTTTCATGTTACATCATATTTTCATGTGCTTTGGAAGTATTGTTGACTCCTGTTAGCTGCTCACCTCAGATATAGTTCAACAGTGAGCGTAATGTATGCAAGTTACAGTGCTACAGCGTGTTTTCTCTTTGAAAAAGGAAACTCGACGCAATTAGATGTTGAATATTGCATGACTTTGTTGTAGTAAAGTAATTATGCACCCATTTTCTATATCCTTACTCCTTTTCAGGATCGTGGGGGGCCTTGAGCCTCCAGCAGAGAAAAACACAAACAAACACAGTCCTATGGGCAATTTTGAATATCCAATTCACCTGACCTGCATGACTGAACTGCAGGAGGTTACAGGAGCACCCAGAGGAAATGCACATGAGCGCAGGGAGCATGCAAATTCTACACAGAAGGGCTCCAGACGGCCCTGGTTGTGTTCAAACCTGGTGTATCCGTACTGTATTAGAACTAAAACTATCTTTATACACTGACTGGTTTGTACATGCTCATTTTGTAGGATACAACTATCACTTTCATTATAACTTAACTGGTCACATTAGCAGATCATCAATGAATAAATACTGTGGCGAAATCTTTACAGAATTTTGAATAATAATCAGGGGAAAAAGGAAAGAACCTTAACACAAGAGACTTGAGCACTTCATTGACAGTCTGCACAGTGGGTGTAGGTTCAGGGTTATTTTCAACTTTGGTAAAACAAACAAAACACATATCAATAAAATGACTCACTGACTTGACTTTTCAGTCAAATTACATTGGAAAAAGGCCCCGGAGTGCAGAATCTGACAAGAGGAAACACTGCGTGCTGCTGCTCATGGAGACAGCTGAGGGAATGAATTACAGCATAGCCTCTCACCTGCACTTGTCCCTCAGCACCTTGGCCTGGACACTGCTGTGACCTCAGCCAGCCACCACTGAAGATTAGCCATAGGGAGGCGATAACTCACACGGTCATAACACATTGTTTGAGTCATTCTCTTTGAGCTTAGAAACTTAACACTTCCAACAACCAAAAGGATTTCAGCTATAGTTCTCCTGCCTCCTCATTTGCTGTACTCTGTGTCCCCATGTCTCTGTCAAACTGTTTTTCTTTGTCAGAATCTCAAAAGCTGAAGAAACATCTTTGGATCAGCTTATGAAGGTGTTCAGCAAACACAATGATAGAGATTTATGCATCTTATCACGTACTAATTCAACCACATGGGAATGTGATGTGCCCTTGGCAACATATTTACACAGCTCGTTTGAGGTTAGTGCTCACACTTGCAGTTCTACCTGGGCTATTCGCGTCTTGGGACTCTGCATCTCTCGGTCAAGAAATATTTTTTTTAGGAGCTGACTGGCAAACTCTTACAGGCCTTGACTTTAATTTAAAATATTTATTGATTTTTACGTTCCCCATGGACACAATGAACAAAGCAAAGAGCAAAATAAAAGAGCACAGAACAAAAAGAAAGGGACACTCACATGCGATGTTATACATATGCTCTCTGATGTGAAAGCACCAGTTTAGCCAGTAGGAGACTTTCATCCCACGCTGAAGCAAACTGGGCTTTGCCTTGTCAGCATCAAGACGAATTGAAAATAAAATAGGGAAGAAAAAAAGAAGAAAAGCTTCATAACTCTTCAATCAGATATCAAGCATCTGAAATGCAGTTCAAATCCTGATTGAGAGGTCACATATCAATCCTTGAATGTTAAACAGACTGCATTAATGTAGTGCTTTCCTCGTCATAACGACCACTCAAAGCACTTTACACAACTAGTCTCACTGACCCACATTCATTGGACTTTTTTGTATATAACACACACATTCATAACAATACATTCAGGGCGATTTTGGGTTCACTACATTGCCAAACGACATGGGGGTGCAAGGTAGAGCCCTGTATGGGACTGTTTTCGTCATCCATCCCGCTGAATTTCTGACCATTACCACCCGCAACGTGTCTTACACTCCTGCCCACTCCCGCAATGTGTATGTCCACTCCCACCTGCACCCGCATATGCATTGATTGTGTGTCTTCCCCTGTCCTGCAGGAGAAAACACGTCGTTTTATAGACTATTATGGGGTTGTTTGTTTCGTGTCCCTGGCCTGCATGTCTTTTGACACACTAATCAGGAATAGCGCTCCTATTTCGTTGTTTTCATTTAGTTTTTTTTTTTACCTTATTGTTGAATCCATCATCCTGTCCCCCCCGCAGTGTTTTTTTTTTAGCCGCCCGTTCCCACCCTCAGCGAAGTTCAAACCGCCTGCTCTCGCGAGATTTGCGTTGCGGGATCCGGTGGGACCGAATCCCAATGCAGCCCTCTACCGCAAGGTATCAAACCAGTGACCTTAAACCATAAATGATTCCCCACAGTACCTAACTTTTGAAAAAACAAACAAAAAAAACATGAGCTCTTTTATTGTGTTAAAACAGTTTAACCATTTTGCTGGTAAATACTAATAATAATCGTACAGCATATTAATTTCTGAGACACAAATTGCCACCTACACCAGAGGTGTAATGCAAGTTGTTGCTGGAGTTTTGATTTCTTTAGACAAATTGCTACCTTGTATCTCTATCCACAGGATCTAAAGCCTTAGCCAGTGTCAGTCACAACTTATGTGGATATACTGTATATGCATCGGTACCTTCTGTGAGGCAACTGCTTTTAACAGCCATGTCATTTCTCTAATGTAAGTGGGGCTTGTAGTTTTGCTTCTTATTTGAATTTGAAACCTTCTGTTCCCGTGCAATGTAAAAAATGTCAGCAACTGGTATTTCCATCTTGGGAGCTGATGGTACCTGTTAACATGACATCCATACTGTAAGGACGGGAATTGAGGAAGCTTTTAAGTGAGCTTTTAGACAGAGCCAGCATGTCTCTTTGTGTCTCGCATCAAGCTGACAGGAATTCAATAATTCTGGGGTCTCATTAAATGTTGGCAATTTACCTGGTGTAATGTGTCAGGAGCACATCTGCAGTGAGAGCCCCTTAGCACACCAAGTCTGGAGTGCAGCACAATCTGCAGCAGCACCAGCAGTTATTGTTCATGCAGCACCTCACCCTGGTGCCCAGTGCTTCACAATTCTTATTCAGAGAGAGACCTTCTCACAGTTACCGCGCCTCTCATCCCCTTGCTTTGCCACTAACGAAAAAAAGAGAGGAAATCAATGAAACCAAGAATCAATAGGACTCCTCTATTGCCAGGCTCATCTATTCCTTTTTTAAAAGATGATGTAAAGTTTGGTAGTGAAAATATCTGCAGCATGTTGTTAATTCTCTCCATCAGTTGTTGGAATTTATCAAGAGCAAACTTCCTTTGAAAGTCCTTAAAATTGGACCTTGTATTAAATACCTGCTGTTGTTTGGAGCTCCAGGACAGTATGTTCACATGAAACCATAATCTATTCAGCAATAATAGACTTTTTTGCAGTTCTTGAGTTGAATTTACTTTTCAAATCTTCCACCCAAAGAGGAACTTGAACCTACTGACATTTTGTCCAGAAAGCTTCATGATCTGTGATAAGAGAACCAAATGCAGAATAAATTTGTGGATGTGTAGGACATGCGGGAGATCTCCTGAAAGGACACACTCAGAAAAAAACCTCTGTTTCAAGATATACAGCCAAATGCCCAGGAGGATCATATGGCTTTTGCTTTAAGCTTGTCAAAAGCCCTTTTGTTTTTCCTTCTTCTTTACTTACCAATATATCACAGTGGAGTATCTTAAAACTACACATTATCTGCTTGGTGTGATTCAACCTTCACAGGTCAAAATACATACCTTTTCTCTCATATTATCTCCCACTCTCTTTTATCTCCATTGTAACCAGGCATAGCATTTGTAACTGTTATCTCTGTTATGCAATGAAAGATGGTGTTGTGTCAAAGCTGACTTTATTTAGAATGAGAGAAAAGAAAGGAGAACGATTGCAGATACCGTCGAGTAGTAATTTATATCAACGAGATGATAAACTAGAAACAACACGTAAGCAGTGTAATGCTATAATGCTCAGACTGAAGCTGCAAATGAAGGCGCAGAAACTAAAATCCCTTCATTATGTCCATTCATCCATCAATAAATACTCTACTGGCAGCAGTGTTATGATCCCTTTTCATTTATTCACAAGCTAGATTTTTTTTCCATGTTACTATGGCAGAGTATTTTTCCTCACTTTGCTGCCTCAATCTGTCAGGCTTTGACAGGTATATTCAAATAATTGAAAAGTTTGTCATATACATGAACGGTACTGGCAGGATTTACCTTTACCCTTTTTTTGTCAAGTTAATTTGGCAGAAATAGCTGCTTCATTTCTAATTTTGATGCGAGAACATATAAGTCACACATTGTTTTTCATGACGTGGGTACCAAGCTCAGGCCTTATCTGTTTTACCCTGATGCACTCTAAGCATGCACTTTGATAGTGATCAATCTTAAATAACACATTAGGTTGTGTCATTTCTTTCTCCACAAATGCAGCCGCTGTGTATTACTAAAGTAAAGCAAATTCGATACGATACAAATGACTTTATTAATCTCCAAAAGGAAATTCATTTGTCTGGCAGCTGTTGCCAAATAATGCTTGAATGCTTGAGTTTGGAACAAATGTAAATATTAGATGACAGAAGTAATTCAAAGAGTCCATGCTGTCCCTGATCAGCTGAATGAGAGGCGTGCACCGTCACAGTGTCCCATTGTTACATCCTCTTACATGGTGCTTGCCGCGCAGCCTTTGTGAACTGGAGAGACCCCATATAATTTCTTTCTGCCTTTATCCCTTAAGGTACTGACTATTTCCTGTGTCTCCTCAGACAAGCTTGTGTATAGATACGGCTACAGGTGATTGATTGAATAATCCTCCGCAGCCCTTATCTCAGCCTAGTTCATCACTCCATCCCACCTTCAGAGCAAATCTCTGTGTCTCCTCATACTAAAAGATGGGCTACAGGTGAAGACAGTTTCTCCAACTCCACCCCCCCCCCCCCACCTCCACCTGCACACCCCCACCCCGCCAACCTCTTTCACTCTCACTCCTTTTGCTTTCACTTGCCACTTCTCTTTGTTTTCAGTTCTCCGGCACACATGGTTCAGTAAATGCACACACGCAGCATGTCACAGTGCATTCAGAACATTCATTACCAACAAGCCATTACACTGTTTGCCTCTAATTTATTATCATCTTCTGTGAAATGTCACCCCACTTAAACATGTCATCAGCACTAAACCTCGGATGTCACAGTGTAAAAACCAAGCAACCTATTGATTGATTTCTGTTGTTAAAATCATGGACAAATTATAGGACTTTTTCCCCACAGCTGCCTTGTTTTCTCCATGATGTGGCCTTGTGGAGAGGCCTGTGTTTTCATTCTCATTTCAGACGTTGAGGAGAGACAGTCAAATCGATGCTTGACTCCTCAGTTTAACCTTGGGATGTCATTACTGTCTGCACATTAAAGCCAGGCTTGACTTGAGCTAATTTAGCTAAATGAGGATATCTCCCAGCTGAGATGGAAAGATGAAGGGGAACTTTGGCAGCTTGACATTTCTGCTTCCATGAATGACTATGGATTCATTGTCAAACAGTTTGGGTTATTGCATTCATGGTCTGTAGTCTGAAATTTAGTTTTCATGTCCACTGTGGGGTGATGCGACTCTTATTGCAAAAATAATATTCATAAATGATAAATACGATGTGGGAGATGACTTGAGTCAATACTTTTGTTATTGTAAACCAATGTCATGTAGGGATGCTGCTCCTTCTGTGGCACTCAACTCCAAGAGCATTTGTTTCCACTGAAAACATACATCTGGAGATAAAATATAAATCACATGCGTTTCAGTTGAATAATTTTCAATAATTTACCTCAAGCAAAATGTACTCAGTGGCGTAACGAGTGATTTTTTTCTTTTGAATAGTTTATGAATCCATCTATATGAACTGCAACATGATGCAGGATAAGGTGTCAAACATTTTCACTATCATGAATCAGCTGTTTCTGTTCACATGGGGAAAAGCTATCATGACTCCAGGTAACCTGTGTGTTGGCTGTGTGCAGCACGGGTGAAATATGTAAATTAAACAGAAGTGTATCTGTTCCATTCAAATTTGAAACTAATGAAGCAGGTCAGAGCTAGCTGGCAAGCATAGAAAAAGTGACATGAGTCAACATTTGTGTTGCTTCCCACCATCCCTTGTTGAATAAAGGGATGGGTTTTGATGCTGAACTTGTTATGTATTGTCTATGGTGGAAGTAAATACTGTTAATGTGAACACTGATAATTTAGCAATGCAAAACATACAAATAGCAGCTTTAAACAATTGAGGTGGAAATGTGTCGATAATGAACTTTTAGGTGCAGTGGTGTTTTTCTAATCTGGTGTTTTCCTATGCTGTGCTGGGCTTAGCCTCTTAGCTTTATCCATGTATCCACCTTAGAGGAATATTGGACTGATCAATTTCCTCATTAAATTTCAAAGAAAGCAAATAAATATAATATCTGAAAATGTATTACTTCTCCATTTCATACATATTTGGTGAATACACACTGTAGCTGGACAATATGTTGTACTTGTGGTATAGGAAAACTGAGTGCAACAGTGTAACGACATGTTTGAATAGTTTGTGGGTCACATTGGAGCTCTATAGCATAAATGGGATCAGACTTAAGCTGCACTCACATCATATCATCACATTCATCATTTATGTTACCTCAGAAATTGGTTCTTTTATAATTCTGTGGTTTATCCACTGATGCAGAATGTACTCAACAGCTTGACTATTTCACAAGGAGACATTCACACTCCCACTATTGGATTCATGCTCACTCACGCATCTTATCACCCCACATAATGAGACGCTTACCTCATTTGTATTGGTTTGTGGCCTATGTTTACGTGCAGAGGGTGTCTTTGTCACTGGTATCCATCACCGATCAGTCGCCATTTGACACATGCATCTGGGTAATCTTGAATCTGGCTGGGTTGCCAATTCTTCTTGTTGTCATTTTGCATGGAGATATTTTATATGCCACTGCTGGCTCTGTCCATCACATGGGTGAGCTCCTCCACCCTGCTGCTTGGCAGACACTCATTACTGGCGGAGTAAGTCTTGATTAGAAAAATGAGAAATTAAATATTTTAAGAGGAAGGATACCCACTCTTTAAAGTCTTAATCAATGTTATAGATATTGTCAGAGAATTAAATGAGAGATAAAATTAGCATCCCCCAAGTCAATCATTGAGAGCTTACAGAGACACAAATAGAGCAGAAGTCATTGCAGTGGAAATGTCTTCATTAAAATAATACATTTTGCTCCGAAGCAGGACGTTACTTAAAGTTTCAAGTCTGTGCATCAAGCCAATAAAAAAATGTAAGAAAGGAGGAATTCCTTTGCATATCCTCCTCCAGTTTACATTCTGTAAAATAAATAAAATAATGGAGGGGTCAGAAAGCACTGCACGCAGTGTGCAGATTGTATGCAGTTCTGCTTTATTTTATGCAGCCTGTGCCCTATCGAGTTGGGTTGTCACTTGGTATGCTGAAACGCTGAGTAGGTGTCTGTTTTCAGGTGCTGTATCTGTAGCAGCTGCTGAAACAAACAATTTGATGGTTAAGGATTTACCCATCATTGTCAACAGTAGTATTAAGAATGCCCATGTTCCCATATACTTGAGAATGACCTGTCAGGCAATGATAGATTGGATATAACCCCAGAAAAAATGAATAATAAGAAACAAACACTTGCTCTGAGAGGCACCGAAACTATTTGTTGAAGTATGAGGCTGAAATCAAAGAGAATAATGTGTGTACTTGGCATGAATAAAGAGAATCTATGGTTTGTGTACCCTCATTAAATTAAATGCTTACTTGGGCGTGACTGTAGAGTCTTGGTGAGACCATTCCTCACGACTTTACTTTAAACAATAGAGCCTGACTTTACACACATTGCGAAGACCATGTGTGCCATTAAGTAAGCAGTTGGGAAGTACCACTCTTTGCACTGAATGTTTACATTAAACATTGATGCTCTCAGATGGAACATATGAAGCGAGGACGCTGAGTCTGCATTTATATTTATGGTCATATATATGTTTTTAGTGGATCCACACTTGGAGTCTCTTCAGAAATCATTAATATCCCGGTGGCTTGGATAGATAGGGTAACCATGATGAGCAGTGAAAGAAGAGAATGCCAGTGAATGACTGAAAATAGATGAATGAACAATCAGTTAATTGAGGATGTAGTGGAGGATCGATGAAATTACTGTGAATAATGACCAAGCAAATGAGACAGTGTGGCCAATTGGTGTACATGAGTTGGTGTACATGACGCCATTATTATTCAAGTGCTCAGCTCCTCTTTGCACTTGACAGAAGGGAAAATGGGAGAACTTATACAGTAGTCTGCATGTTATACTCAATGGGCCTCATGTGAGAACATTCTAGTATTCTTATCTTTATCCTCTGAGTTTTCAGAGTTGGATTCATCCAATTTACTGTTAACTTCAGAAACTTTTTGTAAGTTCTTCTTTTAGGTCTATGAATGCCACCTGTTCAAGGCGAAGTGCGCTTCCATGAGATTTAATCAGTGGCATGATGAATACTACCAAAGTGCTATATATGCCTGTGTTCAGGCTTACTTCAGCTCACACAGCCCCTTTATTCATTTTATTTAGGGCAGTCCAAAGATGTGGCACATAGCTCTGGTTTAAGAAAAACAATAAACATTTATACACAGGGTTATCCAACAAAAAAGTAGCAATACAACATGGTGGCATCCTGCATGCAGTCACGTTGCTTGTAGATTACTTTGTAACATGAGTGCAACTCTATTTTCTACTTCTTACCTGCGATCATTGCGACAAAAGATTAAATGAAATGAAATTCTGTCACAGAGTATAATAAACAGCTCTGCAGTGTTTCAGAGTCTGATAAGACTTCAAACTAAGACTCCTTGTTTTGGTTCATTTATGGGCAATTTTTGTTCAAACAACACCAGGTGTAAAGCCAGTGAATGGGTGTTTGGGTGTGTAAAGGATGAGATTTAAATCCAGCACAGAGTCTCTTGCTTGGTCCGATCGTGCCTTTTCCTTTCCTACTACAAAAAGGCTAAATGCTAGTTCAACGGGACACAACTGAATTCTCCTCCGTCTTCATGGATAGTGCTTAAGCAACTACAACTTAATATAAAATAATCTAAAAATCATCTGTATCAATTTCTGGAGTTTGTTTCTACTTGGCCATCCACACGTTAATGACGCGTCGCTCCTATGGATGTATTACAGTACAAGCGTTAGTCATGCATCAAAAAAAGAGTGGCGTTTAAAGAAATTTGCCTTAATGTGTTATTGCGTAAACTTTGACAGCTCTTCTAAAAATACAATAGCACAATGTATTGTCAATAACAACAGTTAGGCTGTTGTCACAGGAGGGGTGTTAACAGTGATAGTCCACTTGAGATTGTAGTGTTGTTTGGACTGTTCCATAGGTGGGCTGACCATTAGGAACGCTGGGAAAAATCCTAAATACATTGGTGGACAAATCCCACTGGTCATGGTACTAAAACAACACTCTGGCCAATTACACATCACACAGAGGCAATAAGAAATAAAGGCCCTGCTGAATATTTGATGAAAACCAGTGTATTTATGAAAAGTGTTAAACAAAGGGGCCAAAAGTCACTCAGCTGGAAAAAAGAGAAAAAGCCTGTCAAGGTAACTTAAAAAAAGAAATTATTTTCCAACTTAAAAATAAAACTCCTGGTGGTGAGTTATCAGTAGTTCCATACAGTGTCAGAAAAACAGAATCATTTGATATCAAACCTTGAAGGGCACTCAGAGAGCCCAAAAAGAGTATTCAGTACATTTATGAATCAGTCTTTAACACCAAACCCTTCAAGCTTCACTCACAGTACTGAATCACCAATGTCAAATGTCGAATCAGTTGCTACCAGTTGAGGGCATGATTCACAGTATTATTTGCTTGTTATGGGCTTATTAATAGGGATATGCACTATGTTGAAAAAAGGTGGTGGCTTAGCTTTTGACCGCATGAATATTGCTCATACAGTTTGAGCCATCAACAGTTTGAGTGGGTTACTGAACTGAACATATTACTGAAATGTGTTCCCTTGACGTACGCACACTGAAGTGCATTTGAATAGTAATGTAATCACTTAAAAATGACATACTCAGTGACTACAAACTGAATGAATCAGCAAAGTCATTCGTTCAGTGTTCCCCTAGGCTCAGCTGAGGAGAAAAAAAAATCTATGCACAGTTTACTTGTCTGTGCCCACTCTGTGCCCACTCCATGCCCACAGATTAGCAGAGTGTGCGCACATATTACCAATCGGAGAGAATTGTTGATGATCTGTGTGCATAGGTGTACACATGGCGCCTTTTTTTGCCCCCACAGCTGAGCCTGTAGTGGCTTTCCTCTCCACTGGTCCATGACTTAAATGTGATGCTTTGCTTGCTTACTTTTTTATTTTTCTTGATGTCGGTAACATTTTAAACTAAATTCAGATCAAGGTATTCTAATCCTCAAGTGTTTACTACCCATGTGATTCATATGGCAGATCTGAGCCACTGGTGAGTTTCATTCCTGTCCAGGGGAGAACTCTGAAGCTCTACAAAATTAGTGAACGTGACTGATTCAGTTCGCACCGCTGTTCTCTGTATAAGGTTCCATGTCCACCAATGAAGGACATATTTTACTCCAAACTGCCTGTGTAATATGCGTGGCTCCAAGGCTAAACATATTTTCTTTCTCATACCTTTCCTCGGATGTGTGACATGTGGAGGGGCGGTGATGAAACAACCTCCGTGGATAAACTGATAAATAATAGCCAGGGTTTCTCAGCTCATTTCCTTTGATTGACTCAAGCTCACCCTTAAAAGGAAATGAACCTGGGCAGGAGTGACAAGCCTATTCAGTGTAATGCATTGTGGGCTTCCTAGGACTTCAGATTTGTGCTTGCTGCCTGGAAAAGCCACCATCCTCTGCCATAGGAGTGGTTAATGAAGTGTGTTCCTGGGCCCTGGTTGGCAGTTTGACGAAACCACAGAATGGGCGATCCTCCTCCCTCCCCCCAGTGAAAGGACAGGGGAGTGCCATGGTTGTGAATCGGCAAAATTTTTCTTCCTGTCAGAAACAGATGTGGAGGCAACCAGCTTTTACCGTGCAGCTATTGTATGCTTTTTAATTGTAGCTCTTGGAATATAAGAGGGCTCAGAATGAAAAAATTACTTCTCACTTTAATCTGTGAAGCAAATTATTGTGCTATTTCAATTGTAGGACTACACTTTGTGCGTTTTTTAGCTATTTGACCTGTTCTTTAAATCTGTTTCCAAGTTAAAAGAGGATTCAGTGTTAGAATACATTAACAGGCTTTAGTTGAGCCCTCACTTTGGATAGGCAAAATCATTTCCGTGATGTTGCTTAGACTATTTCCGAATGATTGCCCTTTGAATGTCCTCTCTCCTGAGGTATACTTAGGGAGGTATAAATAGAGGAGCCCCATGGCTTCTACATACTTCATCGTTAGCTGCTGTTTTACTGGCCTATCTTCAACAGACAAAAAAAAAAAGTTAAGTCTTTCTGTTAATGCACTGGGTTATTGAGGCATGTAAAAGTAATTTCTGCATTAATCCAAGAGAGAAAAGAATTTAGGCTGATAAGGAGCAATCCTACTGGCCCACGGGTGACAAAGTGTGTTTGCCTCAGAATAGCACTGACAAGACAGCTTGGCTGACCTCGTGTTAACAATATTAGAACATTTATCTCTATCCTTTTTATGCTACTGGTACTGTATGAGGTTTTTTTTGGGATGTTGTTAGTCATTAAATTAATCTGTATGCACACACCAACATGCTATCACGATTTGTATTATTATTGTATTTTTGTCTGTTTAATGGATCACTGTCATGCTGAGTCAGGCTGCAAAACACAAATGTCCTCCCGCAAGCACATGCACATTTGATGAGTGGACATGTGTAACTAGTGACTGAAGGCTGGTCAACAAGTCTTCACATCATTTTGGAACCATTATAACGTATTAACCCAAAGAATTTGCCAAATTATTGTATATCACGTGAGGGCGGACCGATTAATCTTATTTTCATTGTTATTGCGATATCAACATGATAAAAACATCATAAATGGTTGTCTGGAATACGATGAGTATGTTTTATTTACAGGCACCATGCCTTCACACTCATACCTGTAACCTCAGCCACACCGCTAGATGTAACGTAACAACAACGGCATCATCGCAGTATTGAACAGTGTCATTGCACATTTTACTGACATTGTGCAGGTCTATATGCAGTCTGGTGTACATCGGCATAGCCTTTTGAAGGACAGGGATTAGCCATGCATCCTCTACCTTTTGTTCTCAGCTGACCATACGGTCCACTTTGCATGTTTAGTCCCACGGTGCTCTTTAAATTATAATGATCAAATAATATATTATCTCGAGCCAAGAGAATGAGATCTCAGGAGTCCTGACTGCAACAGAAAATGTTATGTACCAGAAATGTTCCAAAATGCTTTGAACATTGTGGTAGGGTTGTCACGATTCTTGATACCATGTCGATGCCAACACGCAAAAGATACATCGGTACCTGCTTTATCACTGTACCATTAGTACCGTATACACAACTTTGCCCTCGGTGGGTCGTACCGTTTCCTGTCGGGACTGACACGGGCAGTATACACGTGTGGTCTCGGTGCAGCTCCAGTCGACCTTGCGGCCCGTTTGTTATGTGATCGCAGCCGGAACTCGTTCTGCTCCAACTTCCCAGTGAGCACCACAAGTTGAAACCTATATAAACATGATGAGCCATGCGTCAGTCAGAAATATGATGCTCTGCCAGTAGTGCTGCATTTGGGCTGGAGTGAAAACAAACCTGTTCTTTTAACATTATGTTATTTCCATTATGTGGTATTGAATAAATATCGAGAATCATGGAAATTCACTGGTATTGGTACCGACTACTGAAATTCTGGTATAGTGACAACCTACATTGTTGTAATCAGTGCTGGCAGTATATATGACACAAAAGAACTATAAATTACACCTGAATATGAAAATCAGTGTCTTGTACACAATGTAAAGTCATTATTTATTGTCTCATTGTTTATGATGAAAAGAGACAGCAACACAATTCAGCAACAACAACAAAAAAAGCTGGCTCCTGAGGAAAAGCTTCTGAAAAGCTTCCAGTTGACAGTGTAACCAAGCTGCCTCCAGCAGACACTCCAGGTAAGTATCCCTTGTATAAGCACTTTCAGAGTCCACAGCATTCCAGCTCTGTCAGGTAGCCACTGACCTGCTTCCTGTCTCAGCCTGTGACAGTACTCTAAGCTCAGACAAACACTCTGCTGCCCTGTAGTGTCTACCCTTATCATACACACCCTTACTGCGATGGGTGTTTACTGCTCCAAACATTACCACTACAACCCCTTGGTTCACAGATGACAGTCAGTTGTTCTTTATGGTAAACAAACACAAAACAGGGTAACACTCAGAGTAGATTGTCAGTTTTCAAGAACACCTTTCTTTACATGCAACATGAGCGTTTTGACATGTTATGGATAGCAATGGAGATATTGGGCAATACTGTGCAGCATGGTGGTGCACTGTTACCTCACAGCAAAAAGGTCCTTGGTTCAAACTCTGGGCCTGGGGCCTGTGCGTGAAAGTTTGTCTCTATATATCAGCCCTGTAATATACTGGCGACCTGTCTAGGGTGTATCTTGCCCTCGCCTCTTTTCTGGACTGGCTCCATCACCCCCATGACCCTGCACAGACAAGTGGTCTAGAGCACAGATGGAAGGTTTGAGATCTTGCATGAACATCTGCTTGGCTACAGCAGACTCCCATGAGGACCAGTAGTAGCTGGTTGTGATGCAAACTGCAATGACAGAATGCTTTTGAATTCTAGCCCAACCTACATGTTGGTGACATGTCTGAAGGAATGTAATACATTTCATAAATACCTTCATCCTTTACAGCTTTACCATTCCCTGTGACATCCTCACATGATTTGTCGCTAGAGCTTTTATTAGATTAGGCTTCACTCAGCGAATCACACTTTGTCATTCATACACTCATTTAATTTCTTCAAAGATTTATGTATTCATCTCTTGTCCTCATCCACAGTGTCATATACGCCGAGACAGCGGGCATCGCTCCAGCACTGTGCATTTCAAAACAGCTCTCTGTTGAAAACCCACTTGATCTAACCGTTTAATGAAGTGAAAGACAAGAAATCTTTAAGCACAAGAACAATAGAGCTCCGTGGCCATTCATCACTTAGTCATTGTCTGCCTGGTCGTCCCTTTATCACCGCGCTCCAGTCACACCACTGCCACTGAGCCATTTTTGAATCGCACTGAGAGCAGCCTGCTTTTAACACATTATTTTGGAAATCTTTAGGATGTGATAGTCTTGGGAGCCTTGTTATTTTCAGAAATTCTATCAATAATGTATTAAAAACTTCTAAGCTCTAAAGGTTTCGAAGCATGACAGGCAGAGAGAGACACATTTATCAGAATTGGAAAGTAAAATGTCATTTTAATAATGTTGACAGCCTGCGTTAAAATGTACAAAGTCACATAAAGCTATGACGTCATCTGAATACTCTCTATTAGTGTAGAATTATATCAGTTTTGAATTATAGATATTGTATTATCTTATCTTCACAAGGCATTATGTTTGGCCAACTTTGAACTTTGTTTCAATGAGAGTCTGTGGTATAAAGTAATATTAGTAATAATGTTATTTATTGCTAACTTTGATAATCATTACTATAATTGTGGACTAAAGATGGGTAGAAGCTACACCACAGTAACAAAGGGGCCCCCCAGCTCGACCCCTCAGTGAAGCAGCCAAGCTCCCACACAGACCAGTTCCGATCTGAAACCTAAAATGTTGTACGCTGTTTGTTTCCAATCAGTTATTTATAGCTGTTGCTTTTCGATATATTCACATCTGAAAAATTCCTCTGTATATCCGATTTTCCATAGTTGGTGTCATGATTGGCACATACACACATCCCACTGCACATGCTGAATGCAAATGAGAAACGCTGGTTTTGTGACAGCTATAGTGGCTCAGAGAGAGGTATTCCTCACAGTCATTTGTGTACATTCATTGAATCTCTGAATAATGTTTTTCAAGCAGTTTCTCCTCTTCATCTTCGGAGGGAGCTTGATGCTGTGGTGGCGGACAAGGTATACAAAACAGCTGGACTCCGCTTGCATGTATAATCCTTTGTAATTAATGATGTTGTGGCAAAGTATGCACTAAGTGAATCTGAAATTAAGAAAAAAAAACAAAAAAAACATGCAGATGCATTTCCACTGGAGTCAGTCCTCCTGTATAAATACACACAAATGGAATTTAGGATTTTATTTTTAAATCACGTCTTAGTGTGCCATGAAATATATCTAATATATTGTCACTGTGAGTGTGTTTTCTTATACTGATTTGCTATTTTGGGGGGTTGAGCCTGTATTCAGTAAAAAGCCTTTTCTATTGCAAAGGCACTGACAATCCAAATGATAAGGCAAAGAAGCTGCCATAAAATGCTGGGATTACTATTTCTGATCAGCAGGTGTGTCAACATTCTCATCTTATCAGGCCATTTCACACCAGCTTGCACTCCAGTGAATATTATTCCACATTATCATATGCTTTACAGATACTGGCCAATGATACGGCTGCTCCTTTATAACTCCCTTTGCAGCGCACGGTGATCTCATGAACTTTGCCAAGTTTAGCTGTTGTATAAGACTCACAGTTCAGTAAAGTCTGAAATAAATTTTAGATTGAATCGTATCCATAGAGATGGTAATCTTGTGTGGAGGGATTTTGATAAGGTTTGTAAAAGTCATGGAAACATGACACTAGGTGAACAAAAAGCAGTAATAGTGTACTTTACACAAAAGCAAAACGGTCAATTTCAGACTTGACAAAGCATTTGTGAGACTTATCAAGAACTCAACTTTAGGAATTCCAACTGAATGTGTGCGCAATTAATCCTTTAATGCCTTTACCTGATGGAGCAGGACGTGAAAACTAAGGAATGATGCCATTTGCTTCAGAAAGGGTGAATACCCATTTACTGATGCGGTCAAGGTTTGCTCAGATACCTCTGAGGATTCGTGTCCAAATCCATTATTCATCAGAAAAATGCAGGATTTACACACACATGTGCGCACACAATCATATTATGGGTTAGTGGTTTCTTGCATGTTTATGTGGACATAGTCATGAGAGTCCCCAAGGTAACACAGGCTGAAGATCTCATGAATAGTGCAGATAAGAGTGAATGAACACCTGGGAGAGAAAAATCAATCTTTCATCTTTCCTGAATGCAGGAGCATTCTACACCGTGAGATGATCTCTAGTGATCTACTGACCCGATTTTTCAGAATTAATTTCTCAGATTGTCAGGACCTGCTGGACCCAGTGGCCTGACATGAAGAATAGAAAAAACAACAAACCCACAACAAGGACACAAGGATAATGCTACCCTCACTGTGGTTAGAAAACAGGGTCAAGGGGAGCAAACGGCAAACGGCAGTATGGAAGAAGAATGGTTGGACAGTCATGCTCCGCAACACACAGAAACGCATGTAAAAGCCATCACGACAGGTTTCTGACACATGCACACATCAATCATAGGCGAGATACATGACACCATGACACCAGTGGGTAAAAAGCATTTCAGCAATGACATGAACGTTATTGAATGAATGTCATTCATAGTCTGACTACTATTCATAGCAGCGAGGATAATGAGACAAAACATACCAGTCCTAAGTGATGGTTGAATAAGACTGTCACAGACCGTCATGAAAACCAGTGTAGCATCTTTGAAACAATGTGCAGGGTTCTGTTTTCATTTGGAGAAATCAATGACAGTTTATCCTGACAGATTTTATCCTGATTGTCACACCAGACAAACAGAATTTCACTCTGATTTCCATTCATTGCAGTGTAAGTGTGGAGACCTGACCTTTGCTTCGTTTAAATAAGGTATCCCTCATTTATTCATCCCTATCCCCCCATAGCAAGCAATGTGAGCTAGAAGTTTGCTGATAGACCAATAACTTGGCTTTAATTTCTCTATAGAAACTTTATTTAATCAATTTGTGTACCGTGGGAAGAAAAGTGCAGAGGGAATTTAAGGAATCTACAGACATACCAATTTAGTTAGCCAGCTGCAGTGTTTCATCAACCAGCCAGTCTGACCATGCCGGCAAATTTATTTAACCAAATGTTCCACAAAGATGCACAGATTAATTTCACTGCAGCACCTTCTGATACATCCAGATCTGATGGGTTGGGACAGGGGCCATACATGATGTATGGCTGACATTTGTCTGGGGCATCATGGCTGACATTTGTCTAATACTGCCACAAGTCAGAAATTGTAGAATCCACATACAGGGGCTTTAAATTAACTAAGTCTACTAACATTGTCTTGTCCACTACGAGGTGTTTTTTTTTTTTTTCTCATTACACAGTCCCACCTTGGCAAAGGGTAACATTAGTCTTAATAGTATATATGGAACAGAACCAATTACTTTTTTAATCATGTATGTTTATCATAAGTACCAACAAATCCATGTAACACTTTTACTTTTTAATTTACATCCTGCTGTACTATCCAGCCTGATATAGATAATTCCGAAGAGTCAGGGAGTTCACTCTGGAAAAAGTAATGTCATATAAGAAATATACATTTTAGTTTAGAATATTAAATGGTTTATGGTTTTTAACAACTGTAGAATGTGAATGCAGGGAAATGACACAGGGTGGCAAATACTCAGCAGTGTTTAGTTTCTTCTCTATACTGCTGCACTGGAGCCAAATAACCTGTGAACAGAATCAAAATGTTGGATTGTTAAAACAAACCAATTCTGTACTTTGCAGGCCTAGAGCAACTGTAATGTAAATATACAATGGAAACTATTGTGTAAAACAGAAAATGCAAATAAAGGGGGAAAAAAATAGTAAGAGTGGAAAATCAATTGATTCAATAATCCCTAGATCTTATGTCAATAAGGACCGAAGCAATTTGTTCCAGGCTGTTTGGTGAGGCTTTGAAATCTAGGTTTTAATCAGATTTTTGGCATGTTAATGCTTTTCTCATGCATCTTCAGTAGGGTCATTATGTAAGAGTCAATACAATCAGTAAGCTCATTGAAGCTGGACATGTGGCCAGCTCTTTGTGGTCCACACTCCTACGTTTCATTAATTCCTCTGAAATGAAATTCAGAGTTGCAATGTCCTTTCCCCTCTCTCCTAATCTAATAACTGTAATGATACAGATTTCTAAATTCAATCAGCTTTAATCTAGGGGATACAGATGCTCTCAATAGGGAGAGAAAAATAGTCCCAGCTGGCGAGTTGTGAAACGCTCATGGAAAAAATGTAGCTACTTTAGAGGAATAAGGACTCTTACAGGATAAGAGTGTATACATTGTGGATGTGTTTATTAAAAAGGCAATTTGTGGCTTTGTAGTAAACATTTTCCTCCCCACTGTGCCTCTATTGTTATGAAATGAGACATTGTTTCATGGCTTTATGTGTGAGGTTAAAAAAAAAAAAAAACTCTGGCGAGAAGACAGTTTAGTTGGATGTTGTTGATCCAACCGAACAGAACAAAAGCACAAACACAAACACTTGTTGCTTCACTATGAGGATTTTCGATCTGTGCATAAAATAATGTTTATGTGACTATGCAGCTTAAGAAACTGAGTTAAGCCTCCCCTTGTTCCAGTTACCCTGAAGTAACACAGATTTGACCTGTATATTTGAGAAACTATTTTAAAAAACCAAGGGTTTTCATGCCCACATTTCACTGTTTTTGTCGAGACTGACAATCCAGAAACTCATCATTTAGATCTGTAAGAAAGGCTACTTTCTTTTCCAAATGTATTCTGAGTTGATTCATTATTTCACCTTCACAGTACAGATTTGGAGAGTTACATATTTCTTTGTTCAGGGTTCAGCACATTCAATTTGAAATGAAATAATGGACACTGCATTAAAGTGCAGCTCATGACCCAGAGCATACCACCTCATCTGTCAAATATGTTCTGTTATGGTTTGAACAAGTTTGGCTGTCAGTGAAACAGGCACATTGGCATTTATTGATGACTCCTTATGGAAGCAACAGGATAAACGCAGAGGTTATTACGTGCTCAGATTCAGCCAAATGCATCGAAAACTCACTGTTGACTTTTTATGTTTCAGCAGGGCAACAATTCTGAAGATGAGGCCAAAGCAAGAGAGGATCATCAAAGCGAGGACTGAAGACGGCTGCAGTGACCCTGGGCAGCATCACCATGGAAGCTACAAGGTACCTGCTATCTACGGTTCAAAAACCTTTAGTCATTGACTGTGCAGGACTTTTTTTTTTTTTTTTATTGCAAACCTACTTAGATTAAAGATGAGACTTGGCATTTAAAAGTAGAATATCCATTATTTTATTTTAAATTGAATCATGGAGCCTAAAAAGAAAAATATGTTGTACCTGTCCAAATACTTCAGGTCTGGACTGTATATTGTCTGATAAGACCTCTTCTCGGAACTGTGGGGGCATGTACAAACTGGGCTCGATTGACACCTTGGTCTCCCTCCTGGTAGATTTGTTGGCCCTGTTAACATGGACCATTTTCACAGCAGACATCTGAACTTGTCAGAGTAAGAAAAGCTCAGGTGTTACTGATGATATTAGATGGCTCTGTTCTAGTGTCTTACTAAGCTGTGACACTGACCCGGTATCAGACCCTAAATTCGAGGCTGCTTAATGAAATTCAGCTTTCACTCATTATGATTACATCATAGCTCCACCCACCTGCCACCCACTGGCTAAAGGTCTAATAAGCCAGGTTAATTGAAAACTCTTATGTGGGTTTGCAGGGTCTTGAAGCTAATATTCTTCATTGTGTGATGTGGCCTTTGTCAAGGTGAATAAAAAGACAATTTTGATCACTAAGGAGGATTTAAACAGAAGGCATATTCCTTTGAGAGAGAAGTAGTAACAAAACTCTGTCAGTGGAGGCAAGCAATGAGCACTAATACCAAAATACCTCCAAATTTTTAGAGATCACAGCCACCTTAAAAGCAGTTATTCATCTACTTCATTCCTACAGAGACGTCTTTGTTTTTCTCTGGGGAGAAGTGGGTACTGATATAGTCTGGAACAGCTTCACAAATAATGTGTGGCATACAGTATATAGTTCTTGATTGTATCACATTTTACCTTCAAGTGTACCAGATTAAATGCATCTTAATCTGTCCTTTACCTGGCACTACCAATACTGAGATACTGAAATGAATTCAAATCTCAGGACAGAACCATGTTGGCACAGGCCAGCAGCAGAAAACATGTATCTCAATTCATCTGTAAGTCCATGTTTGCCAGCTCCTCTTGTCTTGATCAGCTGTATGTGTCACTTGATTACCACATTCTGAAAACAGAGAGAGTGCAGGCGCATGGTGTCTGACCTATCAGGCTGCTAATCACCCTGATGACATGCAGTGGTGTCTGCTGCCCAGCTACTGTTGTGAAACCACACCCCTCTGCTACAACCTCACATCAAAGAGACCAAACCAAAGTATAATGACTTTATTTGTGATCCTTATACAAGTGTGGCTTCAAGGTAAGGGAAAGGAAAATACATGTAAACATTACAGTGCATTTGAAAATGTTATTTCCAGAGTCAGATACCTTTAAAACCCTCAATTGCTGTGAGGTTCAGACTTGCCACATGTAAATAGACAGTGTCTTACACCAGTCATATAACTAGCTTGTGAGAATATTGCCTTCTATGTTCCTCTGTTCGTACAGGACAACCACTGCCCAGTCTGAGAAACAGGTCTGTTGACCTGTCATCCTTTGTAATGAGCCCTTTACTGAGCCACATGAAAAACACATTAAGTATTCTCCCCTGAAATGTAATTGACATAATAAAGAAAGTTATCTACTTAGAATAAAAGTTAGTGTTTGATATGATTTTAAGTTCAGTTACACAGCGCTTAAATTGCTGATTAAAATTCTTCAAATGACATTTACTTTGCTGCTCCTAAGTTAAGACTCTACAAATATGCAAACACTGGTTTAACTGCTGGGCAACAAGATGTCTCCTGCTTGATTGAATTGCGTATGTGTACTGAGCGCTACCAGTTTCCACATCACACTTATATAAGTTGCATTTTGGGCTATGGCTGACTAAATGAGACCGACTCATCCTCATATGTACACACATTGAACTCAGACAGGCATTAATTTGAAAATAGCCTTCTGGTGTCAAACTCTACACATACATCAGTCTGCATAGTGAAAGTCAAACATCCAACGGACAATTAAAAGAGACACTGATTTAAGTGGAGGGGGATTTTAAAGTTTATTCTAGTGAGTGAGAGAAAGTCCTGCTACACTACCCTGGATTTCAAAGCTGTATTTATCCTCTCTGGTGGTCACAAAGAGCTCATGAAGAAATAATTGATCACTAGCATCAGTCAAGACTGCGAATGGACTGCATCTGTCAGAAATAATGACGGATGGTTAGAAACAGAGGGCAGGAAAGTGCTGTATGGTAGAGCTGGGAGCTGTCAGAAGAGTGTGGCCACTACTTAAGTTTTAATGAGCAACTGACAAAACAGTTTCACACACACGCGCACACAATGCACATTTTTTAATCTTGCCTTTGACTGTGTTACCATGGTAACCAGATGCAGATCTTAGATATCCAGGCATGAGATCCCCTCCATGACAGCAGCTGTGATCAGCAGACCTGGATTGTTTTGTCATGTGAATATCTAATATAAGTGCACACTGTGGTGATTTCTGTGCACGTAATGCAAACAGGTCAAATGAATGAGGATTGCAAAGAACTGCTTTGTAAATTAGTGGTGGTCTAAAGGCTCATGGCTGGTCTAATAGAGCTAATAGCTTTATGTGCCTGTTTGGTACGCTATGAAAAATTTCAAAAATGCAGTCCTTCCTTTCCTCTGTTTTTCAGAGTTAAATAATAGCCTGCTTCAACATTTGTAGAAATATATTTGATTTCTCCCCTAGAGTTAGATGAGAAGATCAATAGCAATTTCATCTCTGTACATTCAGTGGAGTCTGGTCCAGGATGTGTTTAGCCCAGCTGGAAGAGGAGCCAAATGTTTAGCAAACCACAAAAGTTCACAAAAGTCATATCTGATTTTGTAGAATAAAATATATGCAGCATCCTACGTTGGTTGGATGAGATAATTTGCTCGCTCTTAGAGGTCCAGCAGGAAGGATGCTCAACTTTGCAGACATCTGTATCTGCAGGTGATGTCATTTACATCAAACTAACATTGACGAAATGGTAAAATTTCTGCAGCTATTTAATTTTAACAGTCAAAATAAGCAAACTAACATAACTTTCTCACTTTCAAACATACAACTTCTTGAACTGAAATGAGATCTCTGCACAGAGTACAGTTTATTACAGGAAAATAGTACTGTATAATAATATCTCTTACTGCAAACAAAAGGGCTGCTGATTGTTTATTTGTAATTTACCATGATGCTTTTCTGCACATCTTAACAAGACTATGATAATGATAACTATGATGATTTTGACCATATAATCATAATTTTGCATGATGTAGTTTAGGCTTGGTTTCAGTCCTATGCAAAACAAACCCATTTTCACAAATTAGAAGGTGTTTCCTTTCAAATGTCTCATATGTAGTGTCTATTTTGGGTGTATGGGCCATCTATTATAAGCATGTTTTTTTGTACACACAAGTGTGGAGAAATTAGGTTAAAAAACATCTTGATGTCAGGTCAGAGCAGCCACACAACTGCACCGCAGTGGCACATCATTTAGAGATTATGCCTGTTTGTCAGAGATGATGCGTGTGGTTTGCAGTAAAAATAGACAGAGAAAATATCTGCTGATAGTCATAACAATACCATACCAACAACCTTTCATAAAACTGACGCCTTTCATTATAGTTCCAATCTTTAGTCGCGTCAATAATTTAAAAGATGAAGCTGCTGTCTCTCTCATTTCCTGTATGTATCTTACTGAGAACAAGAGTGAGCAGGGTTTATAATGATAAAAAATAAATAAATAAAATGTTAGATTATTGATACACATTATCCTAGGCAAATGTATCGGGAAAAGGCAGAACTGGAAACCAGATAAAAGAGGAAGAGACAAAAGTCTTTTTTGACAAAATTAGAAATGATAACACCTGTAGATTATATGAATAGTAAAATGTAATGCTTTTTGTGTTCAAAGGAGACATATTCTGCCCCTTTCCCACAAATTAAAATAGTTCCCAGGTGTCTGAAAGACATGTCTGTGACATGCTTCAGTCAAAATACCCTAAGGATCAAACATCACAGCACTCTTTCCATCTGCTCAAAACAGCCCCGTTCAGAACGGCTGGTTTCAGTGCCTGTCCCTTTAAATGCAAATGAGACCCTGCTCACCCCGCCTCGCATCTCTCTACCAGTACCGGTACTCACAGGTAGGGGTGGTATTATGCAAATTTGAAAACTAATGACATCATTGAATGACATCTTAGAGAACAGCTCCTAAAATCACATGGATTTCAGCCTAGGGAGCCTGCAAGTTACAGATTTTTTTGTCAATTCTCACATTTTGGCGGCTGGAAAGCAAGCTAAACACCCAAATATGTGTTAAAGAGCCTTCAAAAAGTGATATTTCCATAATATGTCTCCTTTAAGAAATAATACAATAATTAACATTTAACATAAATCACTTAAAGGCGAGGGAATTACAGATGTTTCCTTAGATTCAAATCTGCCCTGTTTTTTAGGATGAACTCAAGGTGACTGCAGAAGACAATGCATCAAAGTTGACTCTGCCCACTGGGATACCCGATTCAGTAGGCGTCATTGAAGGAGAGATTAAAAGGCAGTTTGGTCCGTCTGGAAATTTCAGACTGCAGCATAGAGACACTGAATTTGACAGTGAGTTGCAAAACCTGACAGTGAGTTCAAAAATCAAAGACAAGAGCACTGTTAAAGTTATTTACTTAATAAGTGAGTCAGACACAACCACCCACCATACGGCTCCACAGGGGGTCAGATGAGAGTTCTTTGTCCAGAGCACGAGACCCAGATGTATTTTCCTCCACTGAATCCACATCTTCAGCTTGTTCCCTAGATCACAGCCTTGGCCCCCCAAACAACAAAATACTTCAGTTCAGTTATGAGCTACAGATTCAGTTAGAACGGACCAGCTAAGCTGTCTTCAACAGCGGTACTTTTCTAAGTCGAAGTACCCAACTTAAATCAGATATACTAGATGGTTTGGCTTCAGAAACTGTCAAATAACAAAGTTCGTTCTTTGAGTCCAGAGTTTGGTGGTGTTGCTCTGATAACAAACTATCCCTGTGTAAAAGATCAAGGGTTGGTCACTAACTTATATGACTGGAAAATAAGTTTGAAGCACAAACTACCACACATGGCTGAGGAACACTGGCTGCTCAGAGTTGAGCATCAATACTGTAAAAGAAAGAGGGAGCCATGAGCCAATGTCAGTAGATAGAAAGGAATAGAAGCCATCGATCTAGTGATCTTATTTCTATTTCTCCCATGCTGTGTCTCTAATTGATGTTAAAGAGAAGCCCTGTTTTGAAGTAAGATAGGAATCTAAAGTATTATGTTTACTTAAATGGAGATACTGATGGCCTCATTAAAGAGTACTTTGTGACTCAATGAGCATTTTTTGACCCTGTTCATCACCTGTAGCACAACTGATACAGGGAAAAAAAAAAGTTTCAAACTTTGTTCTTCAGTATTTTTATTTCTGTAAATTGCTTGTGTTGAAAACTTCTTGCCAATGTGTCGCAGCTTTTTCAGCTGTGATTGTGTTAGAACTGGTGTCTTGCATGTACCGCTTAACTGTCACTGCTGACAGTGCAGCATCAACATTTTCTAAAACTGAGACAGATGGTGAATAAAGTCACCAACCAAAAATAGTAGAAATTTTCATTTGATGTGTTTTATTAAGTATTTTTGACAGGACTTTAAAATTAAAGCTGACATAGACCTAAGGTACACTTATATTGCTACATTTCAAATCAGTCATAGCCCACCAAGCTAAGATCAGGGAAAAAATCTCATTGTCCAAGTGTACACAAAGCTAGTTGTATTTCTTTGCTACAAAAAATATGGACACAAGTATATTTAGAAAGAAACTCCACAAACTAATATTAGAAGATCACTTTCACAGTCTCTGGAGAGAAGCTCCTGAAAGTGATCTCCATTATTGTCTGCAAACCAAAGCAGAACAAACTAGTTATGAGTCTTTTGATACACTGCTTCCTATTAGACTGTAGATTCATGGTTGGTTTTAGTCATATCATTAGATAATGAAAAAAGATAGACCATCATCAGTCAAGGCAAATATTAAACTTATAGAGGTGTCATTAATATATTTTATGAGAGAAATGGACAAAGTGTTCTTGGAGATCTATGTTGTGCAGTAGGAGGGAGCAGAAGCAACAGATCCATCTGAGGATATTGGCAACATCACTGAAGGATACATAGTGCTGCAAGATCTGAGGGATGTGGCTTAATGGCTGTGTACTCCTGTGTGGCTTGATCTGCAATTTAAACCTGAGCTAGCATGTCATAGACACAATCTCTACTCTGATAACGCTGATGGGATTCCATGGGGACAAGCTCCCCATTAAAGAGCAGGTGGTCAAGCATGAGTGAAATGCAGGTGTAGACACGACCGTATACATTGCTCTTCTCTTGACCCTAAGTCTGAGGAAAAAACTGAGTGCCTTTGGAGAAAGAGTGAGCGTTGTATGATTTAACAACTAAGTGAACAGTGGATCAGAGGTTAGTAGCTTCAAACACCATCTGTGCCATTAATGACATTTTTCAAGTTCGACAGATACGTGCCATAAAAAAACAAACAAACAAAACCTATGGATCTATGATGAGTAAGTTCAGCAGCAGCAGTGAAAAGTGATGGGTCATTGTATAACTCAACACAATTTTTCTGCCTAAACTTATTTTTGGTGGTGTTTAACTTTGCTGCTTTTAATGTGGTATGATTTACTTGAATTACTTTAGAAACTGAAAGGTTACTAATGTGTAAACAAAAAGCTGCCTTATCTTATCCTGGTTTGAACCCAGAAGGCTTAGACCTCTATTAATCTTGACTGCACTCGCTTTTCTCCTCAATCTGTCATGGTAGTGACACAAAGCAGCGCTGCAACCTCAAAGGTTTAAGGAAGCAGTTATTGTTTTAAATCTAACTTCCTGCTTCATCTGACCATTTAAATCCCAATTATTACAACATCTAGTTATTTCGATTATTATGTTACCGTGACAATCACTTGTTTGGTGTTTATTCTGTGATTAATTTAGATAATTCACTTTCTTTGTACAGTTGGAAAGCACATGACGCATTCAGATTCAGAAGTCGTGACACTCTCCTATCATCAGTCAGCTTCTACAGTCTTCTATGTCCTACATGTTCTTAGGTTTATTCCATTTTAAAAATCCTCCACTTCATTTTAACTACAGTGTATTTATTATGTATACCTTGAGCTTGCAGTCCACCTGCAGGGAGTACAAATCCCAAATTTGGTTTCCATTGGACGACCAAAAGTAAGTCTATAGTGGCATCGACCAGGTTTGTCATATAAAACCACTTCGGGGGAGGTAATAACATTCAAAGTTATTAAAATTTATTAGAGTGCTGTAACTTGAAATTTCAAGTGCAATAATGATAGAAATCACAAAACCACTGAGCTGTAAGACGGCAGCTTCCCCCAACAAGCTAATACTATGGCCTGTTAAAGGTTTTATGACGGCATCAATATTTAAGAGTCAGACAAAAGTAAAAGAATAATCACCAGTTTCCAGACTATTTTGTGGGACAAACATACCATAAACTCTAAAATAGAGTATTAAAATCAGTATACAGTGTATTTATAAATATAGCTTTATTCAAATATCTGTTCTCCATTCCTGCTGAGCCACATTAATATTCATATAGTATCTCTACATTCAACACTAAAATACCTTGTTCTGTATAAGCACACAGGGAGATGGTGCCAAAAAAGGAAAAATATTCTTAAATTGAAAAGAAAGTTTTAATATTTTTCTGATAAAATGTTCCTGACAACAATGCATCTTCGCACTGTAAAAAAAAAAAAAAAAAAAAAGTGTGTGAGGTTACCGGTCGCATGAAACACAAAAGGAAGCTTTTTCGCCCCTGAACGGAAAGACTGATTGCACCACAATTGCAGCAGACATGGGTTTATAAATCTGTGTGCAGGCCCTGGCTCATGTGGGTGAGACATGTATCAGGGGTGCTTAGATGTATGTGGATAAAACTTAGATTAAGACTTGCATGTATAATATGCACATGAAATTTTCATCAAGCGGTGTGCAATATGCTCAGCAGACTGGCATATAACAACATTGTCAGTTGTCTTTGCCTTTGCAGTATACCTGTGTAATTCATCTTGCACATACAGAATCAGGTGTATCAATAAAATATTTAGTTTTATCGAGGCCACCGTCAAGTGCACATGTTTGTCTGATCATGTGGATAAATTGCACAATGCAATTGCAAGATATTTTAGGGTGTTTGGGGAGGAGGTGAGGTGAGGACTCACCATATGGTCAAAAGTGTAAAGAATAAATACAAAGTGCATATTCATCACAAGATACATACATATTGATATAAAATACATAAAATGCTGTTTGTTTGTTCCCTCTTATGTTTGTTCTTCACACTCCTAGCACATTATTTGAAACTATGTCTCCGTGCTCAGCAGCTGACCTTTCTGTACTGTCCAAACAGAGCTAATGATAGCACTGTGTGACGACCTTTTCTTTTCTCTCATATTTATGTGCACAACTAACGGCAAAGTGCTCTCATTTACATTGGTTTTGTGTTGTATTGGAATAATTCAGACTTTTTTTCAAAAACAAACAAACCAATGAGGAGCAACTCAAACATGGTCCTCATGATATACACATATACAAATCTTTTGAAAATGCCATTTATTTGACCCTGAATGATCCTGAATAATATCCATCGCTCATACAATATAGAACAGAGTATGATCTCCTTTGGAGACATGGAAAAGGTAATAAATAAACAATATACCATGAATACCAATAAAAACTACTTGATCAAAGGACATTCAACACACACTTGATCCCTCAGTCTGACTGGCTCTTATAATAACAACTAAACTCAGAGCTCTTCATTGGCTTGTTTCATTTTCTTTCCTTTGGTGTAATAAATCAACACAATCCATTGATCAGTCATAGCCAATCACGCACACTTGTAGTAGAAGAAGCTTTTGCTTTAAACACACTACACCGGGTGTTCGAAGTGTATCCAAACCCACTGTGACTGCTTCCCTGCATGTTAGCGTCTTTAGCACAGTCATCTGATCAGTCACAGCAGTTTTACAAGCCTTATCTCCAAAGTTGCCCGTGTGTGCCATAAATGTCCGAGGATGGATGCTCGTGGATGCAAGAGGCGCTGTCCAAGGTACTGCATTCAGCCCCTCCCCGGTAGACATCACGGAGAGACACGTGATGTGCTCTGTCTGTGGCTCCTGACAGTCGCTGGATAAGCTCAACAGGGAAACCAGATTGCACCTTCTCTTCCACACAGATAACTGGATTTTTCGCTCCGCGCTCCCCGCCTGCTCCATCCAGCGGTTTCATCTCATCTGTACGGGTGTGCTCTTGTTTTTTTTTTTTGTTTTTGTTTTTTGTCTTTTCTTCATCTGGAAACAAACTTGGAGGACAACATATTTAAGGTAAACATTTTTTTTTAACACTAAGCCATAACGTTTTGGAGAGGAGTTAGAGAGAAAGTGGAGCTGTCTCTCTGCCCTCTCTCTCTCTCTCTCTCTCTCTCTTTCGCTGAGGCTGTGATTCACTTGAAAGCAGGTCTTGATGTGAAGGTTTCGCCAGAGAGGATTGGAGATGTAGCTACAGGCTCCGAAACAGACCGGGGACAGATATATATGTATATGTGTATATATACGGACAGTCTTACAGGAGCTCAACCCGCGGTGCTTTGCATGCATCTTTTCCACCTCTCTCTCTCTCTCCCTCTCTGTTGTGCCAACTATTTAGGGTCCCGTAGAAGTGAAGGTGCGCACGCAAAGGTAATGGCATCAATAACGCCTCATCTTTGTTTCAGCGGCGGATCTTTTTTTTTTTTTTTTTTTAATAGTTGTGAGCTTGGAAAAACGTCGCAGATATGGGCATCGAAGAAGACCCTAATTACAGTGTGCCCCCTTTCCCCCAGCTGTCATCCGGGTTGAGACGTTAAGGTGCGGGGGGCATAATATTGATGAGGCGATTGAAGCGAAAATACAGGAATGATGTCCCGTCGTGGAAATGAGCTGAATTCCCGATCTCGTTTCTCAGTCGGAACATGCTGACCGCTCAAACATCTTGCTGGAGATGTTTCAGTCCGAGTCAAGTAAAGCCGATCTCCGTTTCCTCTTCTTTAGAGTGCAAACTAACTGCGGAGATGATGAATCGCTGTTGTTTGTATGTTGATGCTTGAGACGATTGGTGTTTTCTTTTTTATTTCTTCTGGAGGAAAACCCAGAATCCGTGTCACGGTCCGAGCGAGAAATATAGTGACGAGGCGAATGTAGAGAGTGTAGATGATGAGCAGGGTTCGGGGTCTGAATGAGCCCCAGCGGCAGCCCGGCTGGTTCAGCTTACACAAACCAACCACTGTGAATCAAATGACGCACTTTTTCCCTCATGTTAGGTCTTCAATAGGCGGCTGACCAGTGAATGGGCTGCTGTATCGGAATGCTGCTTATAATGGTGGAAGTTGTAACCGGTGGAAGTGTAAAAGTGATGCTCCTCTTTAGTTGTAAATAAGTCGTTTCCTTTTGCTTTTCCTGTTTTTTCCTCATTAAATCTTACTCTGGTGCGACTGACATTGTCTGCAGTAATAGATCTGAGATGTGCGATGATGCAAAGATCAAAAATGGTTTTTGTCTCGTGTTGGTTGAATTTCTGCACGTTTTTCTTTTTCTTTTCTGTAAATCTTCGAAGGACAGTGTGTGAAACCACTCCGTTTCCGACACAGTGCTCAGTGGCTTAAGTAATACGTGGATCCAGTGATACTGACCGTCCACAGCTGCTGCGTGCTTCCTGGAAAGCCCTGCTGATATTAATCTAATGATATGGCTCGTGTTTGTTGCAACAAAGGCCTCTCTGGATACAAGTCCCTGATTCGCGCGTCTGCTTTAACCACAGTATCAACTCTGACTTCAGATGGAGGTTTTTTGCCAAAGTGAATTTGGATCTGGTGAAAATGCTGATACTGTATTGAATATGCTTTTCTCTTGCAGGGTGCTTTGGGACTGAGGACTGGCTTGACAGACAGACTGCTTCTTTTGCCGAGCTTATCGCCAGCCTGGCTCCATATGGCATTTTTTCTCATTGCTATAGAAGATGCAGGGTGAAAAGCCCCGAGCAAGGCTTCCAGTTACCCGCCAAAGAATGCTGGCATGAACATGAAGATTAAAGCTGCCATTTCAACTCAAGTGAAACCGTGTACACTCTAACTGGCACCAGAAGGGACTGTTTCATAATTACATAAATTAGACCAAGTGTGCCCAATGGATATTTGAATCCTCGTCGCTTTGCTTTAAATAGCCATGGCAGAGAGGACCTTTAAACAGTTCAAACTATTTTGGCGCGGACTGTGAGAGGTTTGGCCAGAGGCCTGGACAGTGTGAGGTAATGGTATTTGCTCCAGGAAGTAAGTGTTGGCCAATCCTAATGCTATGCAAAAATATGATAGCATTTAGTCTTTTGTCTTAAAATGCAGCTGTTCACACTTGTAAATCCATGTAGACAATCAGTTATATGCCAGTCTACTCTCTCACAGTCAACCAAGCTTATTTCTTGCTTAAGCAAAGGTTCTTACAAGTAAATTCAGCCCCTATCCACCTCCACAGAATTTTTGATCACACAATGGTTTTACAAAAGCCTCATGGTGCCCATATCATATGGGTTGGGCTGCTCATTTGTTGCTTTGTAGAAATAGGCACTTGTCTTGAGTTCACAGGTGCTGAGGGACAGTGGGCCAGGTTTCCAGTGTGGAATGCATGCTGTGAAAGTGAAATGAGCTTCAATATGAAAACGAAGAGTTCCCACGGGCTGCTAGTTTACTTCGACGATGAGGGATTTTGTGACTTTCTAGAACTTCTCATACTGAATGGTAAACTCAGTCTTCGTTTCTCGATCTTCTGTGCTGAGCCTGCAACAGTCATATCTGACACAGCGGTCAACGACAGCCAATGGCACGCAGTCACAATAAGGAGAAACTTTAAGAACACAACCCTAATAGTGGACAATGAGATAAAGTGGGTGGAGGTGAAGTCGAAAAGACGGGATATGACTGTTTTCAGCCATTTGTTTGTTGGTGGAATACCACCGGAATTACGATCTGTGGCGTTACGACTGACAGCGGCAGCGGTCAAGGATCAGCTGCCTTTCACTGGATGGATAACAGACGTAAAGGTCAACAACACGGAGTCTGAAATGATCAACAGTGAAGGGGTCTTAAAGGACCTCTGCGGTACAGCCAACATGTGCTTAAATGGAGGAGTCTGCAGTTTAATTAACAACGAGCCAACATGCGACTGTTCTCAGACAGGCTTCCAAGGAAAGGACTGCAGTGAAGGTAAGACATCTGGATTCACTTCAGACCATACAGTCGGTACAACATGTCCTCTGTAGCCTTTTCAGACACCATGGGCTGAATTTACAAATTCAAGTGCCACTATTGTAATTACCATCAACACTAAAGTAAAGCATTCCCTTCCTCTAGGTGGCTGAAGCCATATGTTTGTATTAGTCCTACGATGTGTGCCTTTGATATGCAATACAGTTGTTTGTAATGAGTGAATCTCCTGCAAGGCCTCATTAGCAAAACATGCAGGTGTTCTCCATCCCCTAAGGTGTCTTCCATTCCTATCAAACAGGTCTGTGGGGATTGGTTGACCTATGAAACATCATCTCCAATGGTTTACCACAAATGCAAGAGACTGAGTAGTCATCTAAAAGTCACATAGAGAATAAACATATATCATTGACCTCAAACAGCACAAAACACAACCCTAGCTTTAAAGAGGCCCCAGAGTGCCCCAAAATATTAACTGTGGCATTTTTGTCGTTGTTGTTGTTGTTTTTAATACATTTATATTTCTTAATTAAGCATGCACATCTAAGATCTATCATTAAACTAGCATTTTCTACAAAAACACCAAAAACAAAACCCTGTAATCGTAGCATGACTGAGCCTTGAAAGCTAGGGGCCTGAATGATTTAATTCAAAAGGATTAAAAAAAGACAACAGTATAATTCAGAGGAAGAAAAGGCCCAGCAGTCCGGCCAATCAATACACAAAGACAACATGGGGGTTCTTTGAGGTAGTAAGAAAAGAACAACTCAGTCGTGCCCATGGTTGTGGTCATGATATCATGCTAGATCTCATGCTTATTTTGTCTTGTATATATCTGTATCCAGTGCACTGTTCCCTACAGTTGGCAGCTCAATGCTCTGTTTGTTGGGTAGACCGAGTGTCAAAGGGGAGGGGTGTGAGTGTTTTTTTTTTTTTTTTTCCATTAATTTATTCTTCAGCTTTATTTTAATGGACTTTAATTTCAACATATACTGTAGGGTAGCATTGGCCATAGCTAATTTACATTTCATTTTATAAGATAAGGCATCTTTATTCAAGCACATAAATCTTTTATTAACAATACGCTCATTAGTTTGGGTAACTTACTACTGCAACATAAGATATTCCCATCTGATTGCCATTAGTTGTTGAGGCAAATATGAAACACCACTAATTAAAATGTCCTCTACATGCTGTGTAGGCTATCTTTTATTTCCTACTGTTTTCAGGTTTTGTTTTCATGAGGGAGCATAGGCTCTTGTACCAACCTCATGCACTGACAGAATAAATGATCATTGCTGTGGTCCACTAACAGGATTTCAGTGCTGGGCAGCATTAAGTCTTTGTTTATTTAAACTATTCTACATCAGTGAGACGTAGTGCGCTGTACTGCTGCACTGCATCAAAGTACCCTGAATTAATCTTGATCACAAATTAACTGTGGAAGTAAATATGCTTGGACAGGCCACCCAAACGGTATTATTGTTTTTTGTTTACTCTTTTCAACCGCAGACTCTATAGTCTATAGTCTTTACTCTAGTGTTGCTGTAATTTATTGCAACATTGATTCACAATACTTGATTCTGGATATGACTGTAAATGACATATCAGATTTGTGTCAAAAGTTAAATCGACAAAAAAACTGCCAAACAAACCCTTCTCCACACTGGGCAGCAATTTTAAAAGGCTTGCCAACCTGTCAGTTGGTTCAGTGTGAGACATCAGTTTGCGTTTGGCATTGGTATTTGATAAAGAGAAGACATTTGGCTGTTTTTCCTTGTCTCTGGAGTCAAGAGTTTATGAGAGCCTACTTGGCATTTTTCCTATGCTCCAAGTTGGAGAGAAAGTGGTGCTTGTATCAGTGTAGAGGAGCAGAAATCCAAACAAGACCATTTCCTCAGCCTCTTTAGAGGACTTGTAAATGGTCTGTAATTTTGTAGTTGATGAAAGCACCACCTTAGGAATGGATACAAGGAAAAAAATGAGATAAGGGGTGTGATACATAAAGATGGGTGTGGAATTCTTACATCGCTGCAAATTAATAGAATATTGTTCCTGAACAGCTGGATTTCTGTGTACAGTAAACTAGATCCTTTTTGAAATGCTGTGCTGTGGTGGAAAGAATCTAGATGGTATTTCAATCTGCAAAAAAGCAAAACAAAAAAAAAAAAAACAAGAAGGAAGACCCATCCACCATGACACTCTTGTAGTAAAGGAAAATGATCAAATAAATAGCTAATGACCTCCAACTACACCAGCAATGATTCTACTGTATGATAATAATAATCTTTTAAAAGTGACATCCTGTGGTTTAGTTTTTTCATTTACTCATGTAGAAACTCAGTTATCACAGTTATTATTCCGTTAAGTATGACTCATTGTTTTGCATCCTTACTTACATACTAAAACTCATTCCAAAGGTCAGCTTAATGGGCTGTTATTTGCTTGAGACAAGTTGGCTCACAGCCCTCCAAAATGGGAGTCATTAAAGACAAAACAAACTACCTCAATAAACTGTGTCTATTTATGATCCTACATGCCACTCAAGAACACTGAGGAGGATTACAGCAGACAAGATCAAAAAGGCTTGATACAGAGGGACACTAAATCATTGCAAATACAAATTATTAAACATTTAAACTCAAAGGTATCAGTTTCAGTACCAAGGAAACATATAGGTAACCCCTTTGATGCTATAATGGGAAAACATTATTGATGTTTTAATGCTCTGTTATGATGTGTGTGTGTGTCATGACTAAAAATCATAGGGAGAAATCATCAATTTTAATCAAACCAGTAGAGTTACTCGTGTTCATAGTTTTACAGTAATGAAATAACTAATAGATTATGTTATTACTGAGATGAATTGAGTGAAAGATATCTGTCTGTGTGCTGCATGAAAGATAAGTATCAGAGGTCAATGTAGTGGATATACCATGGCATTAGTGAATAGATCCAAGAGAGATGAAGATGGAAGCTATTGTAAAAACAATGAAAACACCGTAAGAATGTTATCTAATAAATTCCTCTATAGTGTGTTTGTATTCACATTCAGGGGAGCAGATTCTCTCATGGACTAGATTCGTGACCTTAAGTTTGATAGGAAGGGCTCATTGCAATTCTTTAAGCTGTTCTCATAAATACATGTCAATACACTCAGGAATTCACCAATAAAGCAAGCTTTTATCCCTATAGAAACCCAACCATAAAGACAAAAAACTCAGATTTGAAATCCTGAATATCATTGTTCCCCCTAATTTTAACTATGCCGCAGTGACAGTGACAAAGGAGACACTTTTTCCAGATTAAGGAGCCATCCTCAACAGAGAACAGAGAAGGAAAAAAAAACACTCATTCTCAGCTCAGATGGTCTATAGTCACTGTTTTACGTCTATTCACTTGTTATATCTTGCCTAAATTACCATGTCAACCTGTGGTTTAGTTTCAAGAGGCAGAGTGTTAGATAATGATCTGTTAGTCGTCCTGATTAGACGGACCATAGTCAATGTTTTATAGTCTCAAAGCAGTGCTATTCTAAATTTGTATCTTTTGGGCCAATTGGGGGTGTCTGACAGTCTGTAAACACAGCATATTCAATTTAACTCTATGTGTGCAGTTGTTTTTACAAACTGCCTGGCAAATAGCTTCTTGCCATCCAACCAGAATAAATCCAATATTCATTCTCCATCCATTTAGCTGTGGATTGGTCGTCACAAACCCCTTAAGGGACATCTGGGTCTTTAGTGAGGAAATGTTTCCCTTTGTTTACCTGCAGGGCATGTACACTACACTCGTCGCAAGATAACAGTGGGTTCATCACAGCCTTTTTTTTAATAGTTCTCCCTGCTCCTTGTGAATGAAAGTTGTGAGACTGAACCACAATATTAATGTTGTAGGTTGTAAAAACCAAAACAAATGAGCTGAAAGATGCTATGAAGTCCCACAGACATGAGGGAACTGCAGTCTCCAGTGTTAACTGTCGGTGGGTTCATAACTATGAATGGCTTGTCTTACATTACACATAGTCATTTGAAAAACGGATTTGTGCAGCTTTAAATCTAGTTATGTGTGGCCAGATTACAGGAATAGAAATGCACAACTGTGTGTGTGTCTGTTTGTGTGTGCATGTGCGTGCATGCGTGTGTGTGTGTGTGTGTGTGTGTGTGTGTGAAACACAAAGGATTCCTGATATTGCCAAAATATGCTGAGATACATGGCAAGAGATCAGTTCAACTGCAAACATGGGAGCATTATGATTAATGTATCACATCCTTCCCTTTGTGTACATGTGAAAAATGAGAGAAAACACCAAGTGGGAAGTTAATAAGAGGATTTCTTAATACATCATTTGTTTAGCTCATGCTCACCTCTTTGCATCCTGTATGTTTTATGTTCTTGTCGGTTGTGTTTTTAGACCATATATTATACCATATAAACTTTGTAATAATTCTGGAAATGTAGAAGGACTGGTTGTTGTTCATAGCTCATTTTAGTATGGCATTAATATTGCACAAGATGTACAGTTTCAATTCCCATTGGAGCCATCCTTGCTGAAACTGTATGAACTCTTGGTACCTTAAGTCACTTTGAATGAAAGCATCCACCAAATTGTACCTTTGCCAGCTAATTCACTTTTCAGCAAGTGCAGTGCACAGTGTTTTTTTTTTTTTTTTTTTTTTTTTTTCTGTCCCCGAGCCGGTGTGGTGCTGCTGCTTGCTTTCTCACCACCCTAAGCTGAGCTGAATGGAGGAGGCAGGCTACAACAACTACTGATAATGTCTGTGCATGGGAAATTTTATCAGACAATAATTTAAAATAGTCATTAAAGCTAATGTTCTAGCCTGGAGTATTCTCAAATAAACGGTCGTGTCCCATCAGAATCAGAATCTTTATTCAGCAGTAGAAAAATGCAGAAGAAAATGTAACTGTAAAATCTGAGGCGTAGTAATACAGAGCTGTTCTCTCACAGTTTCAAAGCTTGATGCCAATGCACTGATTCAACTGTAAAGTACATTGATGTTTAAAATGTAGGGCTACCTTTCCATTAAATCATTTAAAAGCTGTTGCGTTACTTTGATCAGATGAAAGGCTTACAGGATTTGCCACCAGACCTGTCAACTCGCCCCTGTTCAACCACAAGCTTGCACATTGTATGACCTCACATAAGCACGCGTGTACACACACACGCACACAGATACAAACACGCACAAACAAATCCCTTTGATCGGTTAAAACAATTATTTAAATGCACTGTTCTATGGTCAGTAAGTTCCCAGAATCTGTCCCCTTGTTTCTCATTAGAGAAATAACATAGATGCATTGCATAGCTCCATATTTTATCCTGATAAAAATGGAGTGATTTTGTTTATTTCATTGTACATTAGCCAAACATAACTCAGTGTAGAAAAAAAAAAAGTAGGGCAGACCTCAACTAAGACTGCACAACATGTTATTTTGCTTCGTGTGCATTATGTAATTCATAGAATAAAACTCACATAGACTGGATACAGTAACTGTGATTGCACTGCACTTCAATTTTATGATTTGAGCTGAGAGCATAGCTTCTGGGGCCTGGGAAATTTATAGCTAGAAGTCCCTGAGACTAACGTCACTTGTAGGACAGGCAGTCAGATAACTTAAGCCAGTTGACTAAACTGCTAATGCTTGATGACAGGGTACTAAGAATGACTGTTGCCTAGTGAGATTATGTCACACCTATTTTAATATTTGAATCATAATCATCATCTGGCATGGCAACGTGGAGTTTTTAATTAACTTAACAGAACAACAACAGATTTGAACCTACTGTGGAAGAAATGTTGCATCATAAGTTTTAACCATGTTTTGGCCTTTGTGGATTTTTTTTGTTTTGTTTAACACAGTAAATTTCTTTGGGGAGCATTGCCGTTATAGTTTTCCGGTCAGAGACTGAGGATTAATCTTGAATTTGAGGAACCTTTCCTGAATCTTTACCCATAGCTAATAGTTTGAATCTCATCTTTCAAATACAAAAGCACCAGCCTTATCTGAAATGTGCCCTGTGTTTACATTGGGATTTACATATAATATGAAAACATGCTGTCACTGGTCTCTTTTCTGGTTTTCATGGTGCTCATTTCTTGGCTGGATCCATTTTAAACAAATTGATTTTTAATCAGCGCTGATGAAGCTTCCTCGTAAATGTTCTGCCAGTAGAATTTGAAGCATGATGACTTTGGCAACCCCTCGACTACATTAGAGGTGGTGTTTTACATTATCTGTCACAACCATGACTCACTACCTATTATAACACTCCTTGGTATATGGAGGAGGAGGAAGAGGCGTGAAAAGTCATAATGCAAATTGAATACTGGAAATGGACTAAGAGGAGTGCACAGCCTACATTTTACATCAGGCAGGTAGTAATTGCTCAGAATACCTGTTTAAATTGATAATTTCTATGCAGGTGAATATTTTTGATATATGTGGATTAAACTAGCAAAAAGGTTGTGTGAAAAAGTTGATTATAGTTTGTAACTAAGAAAGGTCGCCCAGTTATAAATCTGTCTCTCTTCCAGTTACTGCAGCTGTTACTAATTTTTGACCTCTTGGGGCAGTGCAACAAGATGTGAACACACCACTGATAGATCATCCAAAGTTCATGTGTGGAACATAGCTCTCATTGTGGCTTCCAGTACTGTAACATCTGTATAGGACATTTAACAAAGAACATGTTGTACTGTACAGCTTGAGCATCTGAGAATTGTGTTTTTTTTTCAGTATGAAGGAAGGCAACACCATTTTTAAATGATTTATGTGGATGGCTCTGTGTGAAGACGTGTAGCCTATATAATGTTTGATCATGTGGGTCTAAGTACTCGGTGGCTTTCCTCACGTTTACATACGTGACTGAAACTGCTTTTAGACACACTGTATATAGGGAGATGAATTCTTAATTTGATTGAGCGCTCCCTTTCAACCATATCTGCCATTGTATGTGCACATACCATGTGACCTCACCGTATCTCTGAAAGTGTCACTCTGTCTCGAAGTGTCCTGCAGCTTCATTCAGACAAAAGCAGATTAACAGTATACTGCTGTCTCGGAGTCCAAAGACAGATAGCCTATTGGGATCAAAAGATTAGAGGGATTTTCCCGGAGGATTTTTTCCTTGTTTAAATACAACTGCTCTCGACTGTCAAAGGGTGTTTGTGAAATTCTTTGACACCAAGCTCCTCCTTTAACGGGATTCGTCCCACAGTACAAATAAACACACCCATAACACACATACACACACACACACACATGCTTGTATTAAACAGGGCTGCGCAGTATGTTTCGTATTGGAACACGCTAAGCTAACATATGGAGCTTACAGTGTATCATAAGATGCATAATGAAGTGATTGAATGCTGTTATCTTTCAATCCTTTCCTTGAATTTGGTTGTTTTTCAACTTGCCTTTTTCCATGCAATATGGATGATTTGATCTTCCCTAAACTGATACAGAGTAAACCTCCATAAAGGCAAAAAAATAAAAAAAAAAAAAAATAAAAAACCTTCTTTAAATTCCAGGCTGTAGATGATATTTTCACTTTGAACACAAGTTGCCTTTGATGCTGCTGGTTGGTTGTCATCCTTCATGAGAGTTGTCTGAAATACTAAAAACAAGTCAAAAGTGCACTGCAGTAATTTAAAAGCTGTCACACTAATGATGGAGTGAAGACAAATCAGTTTTCAGGAACAGCTTCCATGACTTTGAAGCCTTGTGTGACTGTAACAGCACAAATAAACCTCACTTGACTACAGCATAGTGTAGGTTGTATGTCACAATCCGAGTGTTATTCTACCTCGGGAACAAGTAGGAGACTTCCCCCTATTGTAATATGCATCTTGCTGCCTTTAATGGAGATTGTGAATTCTATGATAAAATGATTAAGATGATCGGCCCTGCAGTCGCTGCTGATTTCTCTGGCTGAAATCACTCATTGCATTTTCATCAGGGAAGTTTTTCACAGTTCTGTATTTTTTTAATAGAAAAGGATGCATGTAGTTTATTGTTAGCATAACTTAGAGCTAAGATGTGTTACATAGTGTGCTTTATTAATATTCTAATATTTTTTTTTTCCTTGAGCTGAAGAGCTTCTCCTCAGAAAGGGATTTGTCACACGTCAACAGTAGGAGCCACAGCTCCAGTTTCCTTAAGCGACTGCTGAGCATCTTTAGTCAGGAAAAGGTGCTTGCTGAACAGTGGTGTATGTTTCTCAATCATGACACTGTGAGATCTTCTATAACAAGTTACACATAAGCTGAGCCCAGATTTAAAAACTTGCAGTTTGCATTGATTTCTTAATTCCTCTGTTAGGATTAATACTCCAATCTTTAACAGCTACTGCATCTTAAAAAAAAAAAAAAAAAAAAAAAAAAGATTTACTCCACATCTGTAATACTATCCTAGATATCGTCAATCCTGGGATTAAGGTTATTAGAACTACTGTATAAGCTGGTCTGATTATCCTGTTGGATCACTCTAACCCACAAGATGTAAAAGAATGGAGAGGTCTTCAGCACATCTGCTCCCTCAATCCCCTCTGTTTGGTCTGTCTCTTTCTAAATATCTGGATTGAATATATTGTCCACTCACCGTCTGACCCGAGAATCTAAGAGTGGCTGCATAATATAATAGGATTAATTAAGTCCCTAACACTAATAGCGTGTGTGAATGTCATAGTGTATGTAACCATAATGAAAATATTTGGTCAGACAAGGTTTCAGTATTAGCATTTTTTCAAAGGAGGTGCTTGTAAGTTTTGGTTTTGCTTCATAGGCAGCATTAGTGCTAAAAGCTGTTTACTTACCAGTCTAGAGGAAATGTTGTGCATTCAGCATTGAATTACTACTCACCAAGAGCTGTCTCCAATGCTGGAAGCCAGCACCGCTGTTGGTTTTCACTCTTTTGTCTGCAGTGTATTTTTTCTACATATGCCAGCATGCTAGTTAGCCCTCTCCGTATACTACTAATCTAATAGTGCATCTAAAGCTCACAAATGAACATATGATCATGTTTGCTTAATCCTTACAATAATGTGTAGAAATTACAACTGCTATGCATTACAGATTGATGATTTTTCTTTGGCCTAAGACAGAGCAAGATTAGCTGTCTGCCCCTGCATCCAGTATTTGCTCCAAGCTGATGCCTTATATCCATAACACACAGAGATGAGAGAGGTATTGATCGTCTCATGTAATTCTCCACCAGATAGTGAATAAGAGCATTTATCTAAATGTTGATCTATTCCTTTAAAATGTCTGCAGTTGGGTGGCAGACAGATACATATCCCTATCAGTACTTACTTTGGTGTAATGACAGATTTTCTCCACCGTGGTTTTCATTCTGTAGTAAAGTGGAGCTCTGCCGATGGACGCTGTCAGATTGTGAGGAGTCTAGTATCGATCCATTGATCTCATAAAGATATGCAGGTTGTGTTGTTCTCAGAAGTGTACGCATGGCATCAATGACTGTTTTAGCTGTCGAGAGTGGGAGTTGTAGCAGTGAAGCCACAGGTGTGGGAGCTATCAATTTCCATGAGAGTGGCTGGTCACTCAGCCCATTTCCTCTCTCTCCGCCCTTTCTGTTGCTTGAGGAGGATAATGAGGGAGATGGTGAGCTGTGTAATGCCACTAACACTCCTCTGTTAGATAGATGCATTAGGTTTTGGCTGTGGTACTAAGAGATGAGCCCTCACTTATATTCATTAGTCTTGATTTGGTCCAAATTGTAATTTAACAACAAATCGATCCTCTGGTAGGTCTAACCTTTGCTGCAAGGCTTTTTACATTTTCCCTTAAAGCGCCTTTGCGACGGGGGATTTTAGAGCAGCCGTCCTGCTCGTATTTTTCAATTCTGAAACTGTCTAATGGGCTGGCAATAGAGTCAGTGCATTCTCTTCTTTGTTGCAACTTGTATGATGATGACATTGAGACTTCTTGATTTATAACACTGCAGAAAAAAGCATATTAAACACAAACTCTTATTTATCCAACACATTTTGTCAGGAGCAGGAGATCATGTAGAACATGAACTTTTGTGCTGCACAAGTAAGTTTAAATAGGCAGCTTGCCACTTTTAAAGGAGTACCAAAAACTCAACTGACTTACCTTACGAAAGGGCTGTAAAATAATAGACAGCAAGCGGTAGCCTGTTTTAAATTGAGAAGCCATGTTGGCAAACATAAGTGTGTTTTTATGCAGTTTACTGATATCACCTTGCTTAATGTCACTAAAATATTTTCAGTCAGTTGCCTCTTACTGTCATTTGCAGCTGTCAACCTGCAAAGTCCTCCGCCGCATCATCTTTGAAGAGATGTTCACATATAATTTTTCGCAAATCAAGGCTTTGAGTTTCAGCTTTTCCACAATGAAACGTAGTGGTAGCTGACCCACTTTTTAAAAGCAATGCTGGCATGATAAACTGCCTCAGTTTGAGGCTATTTAAAATGGAATTGAACTGCTTTCATTAGGAAGTGTCAGTTGCTTAATAATTCATATTATTAAATTTTATTTAACATATTACTTTTCATTTAAGTGCAGTAATAAGACATTTTTATATGATACAGCATGCCAGTATATGATGGGCTCTAATGCCCTAACTGACCAGTCAGCCAAATAGGCATAACAGTGCAGACACAAAAGACAAGACAGCTCCCAAAATAATGACTGCATGAAATCCCCATTATAGATGCAGAACATGAACACACGTCTGGCTCTCAGATTTTCATTTTTTAAACACACAACTTTTTAGAAGAGAATGGGGCCATTTATTTAAGAACTGCAACATTACACACACAATTAGTTTCTCTGAGGACAAGCTGCAGAAAGAGCTTTTCTCAACTTAAAGCAACTGTAACATATACATGTAGCAGTGTTTCATATATTGGAGTTAACATGATCTACACCTGGACAAGAGCTGTGGCTCCTGTCCAGGTCTAGGTCATGTTAACCAGCAGCAGTATGTGTTCAGGCTGGGTGGTGGGTGGATGTCAGCTATCTTGTTTTTGATGGCATGCATTCACATCTCAACCTGACACAGCATGCATTATTTGAAGATGAATTATACTGTAACAAAAACAATAATAGAGTTAGAATAAATTCCCACAAACCTAAAGCAGTGACGATGCCATTAAGACTAGATGACAAAAGGCTGATACAAACAGACAGGATGTTCTAAATTTGTCAAATGGCATAGAAAAGTGGATTATATCTATTGCTGGATGTTGTGTCTAGTGAATGTGACACATGTTCTTTTATGGGAAATGTATCATCCACAGCCCTGCGTGTTCTTGCCATGTCTCCTCAGCCAACTGCATTCAGTCTTAATGGCGTTTGTTGGAGCTGGCTGATGGTCGCCAGTGCAGCGGCACGTTTGGCTTTCTGCTGGCCGTCACTTTGGATCAGCTGCCGCAGTTGTGAGCTCACAGTCAGAAGGTCCAGGTTGTATCATGGTGTTAAAATCATATCTGGAGGTGACAAATCCAGCAGGAGAGAAAATTGATTCACAGCATAGAATTCACCATCTTGAATTTTATTTCTTTCCTTTTTTTTTTTTTTTTTTTGTCGCACACCAGATGTTTTGCTCAGTGAGGCATCAACCTGGATAGTAATGTAATTATTTTCCATGACCCATGCCACCATGTGCATGATCAACAGCACAAGACCATCTGAAGATGGTTTGATAGATAGCTGAGTGCATTTTGGTGTAGTGTTACCAGCACAATAGCACTGGGATCACTTTGTCAAGGGGATTAAATGGATTTACGTCTCTGGATTAGGATGTAACCAGCTGGGTACATTTGTGAAAGAAAGTGTGTGAGTTTGTGTGTGTGTGTGTGCATGTTAGTATGATAGGGGGCTTGTTTTAATGGTCCCTGTCAGGTGATACTGCTGTTAGAGGAAAGCTTCTATTCTTCACAACGCTACCAAATGAAACCGTGTCTATTGTGGCCAATAAAGATTGTTGGAGTTTGAAAAGAATCACAAACACTACGAGTCACAAATTGCTTAAAGAGTGAATAGATTATAGTGATCCTCCATTCAGTGAAATTCTCTGAACATCTATACTGTATATTTTTATGTATCACAGTTAGAAACTTACTGTTTATAATTATGTCTGTATCTTGCCTGTTGGGGTTTAAATTGTATTATAACGATACCGTCTGCTTCATGTCTCCCAGGCTGTATTTAAGCAATGGGACAAATTAATTATTGCACCTCTAAACCTGATTTTAATTTCATTCTGATCACCAATAATTACAGGAAGGGAATCACTAAAATGCAATCTTAATTACACAGTAACCTTATTCACAGTCTAAAACAAACCATCAAAGTAGTGCTCTTAAAGAAATCCACTTGCTGAAGTGAAATGCAGCGGGAGAAATCATTAGTTTCTGTGGCAAAATGTAAAAGTAAGCATCAATCTTTGGGGTCTTGAGGTTGGCAAATGGTCTTGATTCTTTTACTTTTTCTCTTCTCATGTGGTCACTTTGCAACTGCCAGCTTCATGCCTGCCATGTCAGAATGCTTTTTCAGCAGTGTGCTTCTCATCATCAAGCTAACGTTTTGTGAACAAAGTGCACTTTTTAGTTCCCTTCACAATAGAATCTCATTTCTCTTGATGTCCAAACTATTAAAAGTTAGGACATAACATCACTTAACACATACAGCTGCACCAAAAACTGAAATCTTTTCTATCTTATTTAGCAATGCTCACATTTTGTAACAGATTACATGTAAAATGAATTTCAACTAAAATGATATTGTGATGTGATTAACTGTCCTGTAACTTGTTCACAAAATGATGATTTGGATTGGTGTATGTGCATGGTGTCTGATTTGGAAGGGGAGCCTGTGGCCATGGTAAGTTTTGGGTCAAAAAATCGCTTGAATCTGGGCAAGAAACCATTTTGAAGAGGTAGGAGTTTATTTTGCAGTGAAAATTGGATTGACAGGACCATTTTGCATGCATGATATCAGTTCATGATTGTCTTATTGCAAAAAATGTAATATCATGAAATTCTATTTTTCTTTTCATATCATCTTGTGTATTTCTGCTTTTATGATTTGAAATATTAAACATTGAAATCTGGAGTCTGTTTCCAGAAAAATCATAAGCACTTAATGATGAAAAGAGGTGTTGACTGACCTTTTTTTTGTTCTTTTTATAGGCAGTGTATATGGGCTCTAACACCCTCTCATTTCATTGGTCTTGCATGTTTGCAGTCACATAATTTTGTTAAACCAATCCATTTCCTCACTGGTAGCATGATGATTACCTCACTTGTTTGCTATTACGTTACCAAAATGTAATTCCTCTCTTGGTCTCCTTTGTTAGTGTGACAGATTTTACATGTCAGTTTTCTCACCTCCACAAATCTCACATTGATTGCCACAGTTAATGTCAAGGCAATTTCATTTGGAAGGCAATCTCTTTTTGCATTTCCAATATGTGCTCACTGGTCGTTGCTTTCAGCAATGTGACCAAATCACCTGAATAGAGTCCCAGTAACACGAGACCCCACTGCCCATTCTGAAACCTTAGAGGCATTGTGCTTCACCACAGCCAACTCTATTTATTAAGGTTATTTTCTCTCGCAGTGCATTTCATCATATGTGGTATAGAGCAGCTTTTTTTTTTCTCAATGAAATGAACAAAAAATGTTTTGAGTCTGCTGTACTAAAATAATTGTTGATACCACAGTTACAATCCATCATGTTTAAAAACAGGCCAATAAATAAAAGATTTAAAGAGCCTTACACAATAGGATGAACTGGCCTCGAGCTTCAAGCTGTGCTTTTTATCTCCTCACCATCTTATTCAACTGATCAATACTGGTACATAAATCATTAAACTGCAATGTGTTTATTTATTCACTTACTTTCTTAACAAAAGACTTGTTTGAAATAAATTAGTGATTCAAGGTCATTTGAAATAATCAGAAGGGCCCATTCAGTTACTGCTCTGTCCTGTACTCCAGGTCAGTGTATGAGCAAAAAGGGGGACAACAAAATAAGAGCCCATGCATAAATTGGCCTTTTCTCTGCAGGGGTTACAGTAGGTCACTTGCATGTGACGTTTAATGCCTTGCATGGTTACGACATGCAATGGCCAGTACTAGTCTGCATGCTGCTTAATGAATTGTCTTCCTCTCTTTTTCTTTGCTTGTCCGTGCCTCCAGAAGACAGCTATACTGAAGGTGGGTATATTGATGCAATTGTTGTTTTACATTCTTGCTAAAAAAATGTGTGCTACACATTGTCATTTTCACTCAGGTTCCTCAGATAAATGTAAGCCAATGTTTTATGCAGACTATGGTATTGATATTATTGGAGTGGTAAGTCTGAATAATCTGGTTTCCAGTGCTGCTTTTTATTGGACTTTTGTATGAATGTACTTTTTTCCCCAAAAAAATGTTGTAATTGATGTAGCCAGCCAAACAGTTAAATTATAATGAAAATCTGTGTTTCTATAATTGCTCTTTAATGGTTTTGCTGCTATTCAAAGTGAGTAAAATATTTCAGTGACGTGAAAAAAGATGATTGGGCTGTGTCATATATGGTTTGGAGACATTGCATAGCTCTCAGTGATTTTTTTTTGTGTATGTAATATAAGAAGTAGCATTAAGTCATAGGTTTCTTCCAGTAGCCTCGGAGAACTGATAGATGTAACTTCAGTGCTTAGGTTGGACTCTTAACTCGATGTTAACTGGATTCCTGAATTAAAATCAATCAGAAAGAAGGTGAGAACATAATTAAAAAAGGATAATCACAGAGAGAGAGCTTTAACCATAAACTGTAATTTATGTATTATTACAGAACAAACTGAAAAATATAGACCAATCCCTTAAATGTATTAATGAAATTATTCTAAATGTCAAGTTGTGAATATTTAATTAAGTTCCCACTGTCTGATTTAAATATACTAAATGTAGAGTTCTGTGCTTAAATTGTCTGCTTGCCGTAGCACAGTATTTGTTAGTGGTAACTGCTATTCTAATCAAATGCTGTGTTTAAAGGTAGGTTTCCCAAATTAGTTTTAAAGACAGCTTTATTTGGCTGATACTGAGAAATCTCATGTTGGTAAGTATGCTGTCATAAAAAGTGATCTTTCATTTCTATGGAGACGTGGCAGATTTTTGCTTATTGGTGGCTGAAAGGTCCCATGTTTTAAACAGGTTAATGACAGAGAGAAAAACTAACAGAGAGCATTGGAATCAGCTAGTTTGGCTAAAGCATGTTTAAAGCGTAGAGACCCCTCTTAATACACAGGTTACGATCCAATTCAAAAATGATATACTTTTTCTATAGACCGATTGAATATGAATCGATACAGTGTAAGAACGATACAATTCGATTTGACTCTATGGTTACGATTTGTTGTAGATATTTTATAAAATAAAGCCAATTCTATGAAAGTGACTATCTTACAGTACATTTTTTTCTTTTCAAATATGTAAAAGACCACATATCCCCAAGCATTGCTGCTTTATGGCACTGGCAAAAATAAAATAAAAGAAAGAACAACAACAATATCACATGTCAATGTATTTACTTTTAGACATGGACCAAAAACAGTCTGGCTCAATCAACATCACTTGCTGCCAGCAAATGAGGATTTTGCGCGAGGATCATTTTGCAGGCAGCTTCAGCTCTTGCGTTGTTTTAGGCCTTGTCCACACGAGATTCAAAATGGAGCTTCACCCAAAACGATCTCTTTCTTGTTCGCCTTGAAAAAAAATCTCCATTTCCAGAAATATCTGCGTACACACAGATGAACCGAAAACGACTGAAAACGCTGTAGTACATATGCCAGGCCTGTGTGGCGCTGTAACGCTGCCACACATACACACCAAAAACAGAGAAGAAGACGGAAAGCTCCCCGCTGTAACTCCACATAGTATAAGTCGATTAAATGTTGACTGGGAGTCGTGTCAGTGTAAATATGACGATCTGTGCGCCATTCAGCTGCAGTGACCGAGGGAGCCGACAGTAGTCGGCCGTTGTTGTTACGTCATGTCCATAGACTGTATACTTCTAGTGGTGAGACACTGACACAAACTGTAAGTGTGTAAAGCCAACATAAACAAAGCAAACTGATTCCAAGTCTCGCGATACCCAATCCATGACTCTACAATCGATTCATCTAAGAATTCATGGCAAATTCGTATTGAGTGAGGAGGCTGCTACTGATGCAGCCATATCTCTCACTTGTTAAACCGAATATCCAGTCGCATTGGTTTATCGTTCACAACCCTAGACTGGTCAATATCAATAAAATGAACAGATTACAGTTGAATTGCAAATTGAAGTATTTGCGTGCTCAAAATAGCGGCCAGACTATGTCCAATCATCTTTCTTTTTTCACCTGTATGTTACATGGACACTTAACTGTTGTTGTTGAAGGTCAAGGTAAAGCAGTTTTCTGCTGTATTTGTGTATAGGGATTGGTCTGCTAGTGGCACTTAGGATGATAGTCTGTGTATCTCCTGTCTTGGAGAATAAAACAAATGGTCAACCTGAATTTAGATTTCTGAGTGAGGTCTAGTAAGTGGCGGATGATGCATTGCAACCTTCTTTGGTTGACTGAATGCTCATCATGCTGATAACCCTGTCTGTGCATCCTCTTCTGTTTCTCTCCGTCCCACTCTTCCCTTATCCCAACGCTCCTCAAGTAACACAGACATCTGCTCTGAAAGAGATGCCTGCGTGTCAGTGTCACACAGCTTCCCATGATCCCTTGTTCTCTGCTGACTGTGCTCTTGTTTTCCTTTAAGGTCTGGCACACCTGATGATGGGCGACCAAGGTATGAGCTCTGTTCCTTTTTTCCCCATCTTTCCTCCGTTGTCCCCCTTGCTCCCATTGTGCTTCGAAATGTGTGTGCTTCGAACTCTTGTGCAGTGCTCAGGCTTGAAGCTTCATATATGGGCTGTCATTTCACTTATTTTGAATGACCTAGTTGATGTTCATTCTCCCAGTGACTTCTTTTTTTCCATATGACCCCTTTTTCAAGCTCATTTGGCTTTCAGCTCCCCACTCTGCTGGGTAGCCGTGTCACTTCTCTCCACATTTTCTTTGTGTGGTTTTAATTATTTACATCTACTGTATATGCTTATGTTTTATGATGACGTGGTTCAAGTAAAGGGACATTTGCATCAACATTATTAGGACATAATGCATGATGGTGGCTTACTGAATTTTTAAGCTAATCCTCATCTGTCCTCGCTGCTGTAATGCATGTTTGCACAGACAATCCATCTATTCTAGCTCCATCTTTCCGTCGCTGTGGCTGCTTCCTGTCCTTATCGTGCAGCAGAGCAAAGATGTGAAGTGTTGTTCTTCTGTGTTCACTGTTCATTCTTTGTCCCCTTTTTGCTGTCACACATTTCCTCTCTTGTATTTGAACATATATATAGCCATCAAGCCTCTCTCCCTCTCTGTCCTTTTCCAACTTGACCATGACACTTATTGGTGTCTCCTCTCCTTTTGTTCTCCCTTTTTGTCTGGAATCTGCTTTCTTCATGGAACATTTCATCAAATCTCATAGGTAAAACTAAAGGTATTACCTTTTTAATCACAAAACTATGACAGCAGTGTTTGTGACATTATATACTCATTAGAAATGAAGTATATAAAGTCATTGGCATTTTTTAAATTGCTTTCTCAACTATTAAAGAAAGCTTTTCAAGGTAGGTGCCACTTTGGCTTTGCATTCACTCGTTTAAGCTCTGCCACCTGTTTCTTTTCTGCTTGATGCATGGGAATCATAAATGAGACTCATATGGGCATATAAACACAATAGTTGTTGTCCTAGTTCCAGTACACCACCCAGGGGTAACTACATTCTTTTTATTCAAACAATGGGTTTGGGGTTGGGGGTGAGGCTTGATCATAGTGTTGTGGGCCTCCCATTCCTGGCTGTGATCCTCACCTCTTCTCCCTGTGGGGTAAGTGGACTTCTGATCTTTCCCATTTGACTCTCCTCCTCAGGGCAGAGAGGGGAAACTTGGCTTTTAAGGTCCCTACTGAGCATTCAAGGTAAAACTTTGATTCTTTCAAGTTGGTTACTCAAGTAAAACAAGCAAGTAATCATTAGCTTATTGAAATGTGAGCAGCTTGAATGCCATGGTGTGTATTTTACTAAATTAAAAATAGCATGTAATCACACAGTGGGACTTAATATTTGAAAAACAGGCAACAGACACTATGACATTCAAGCGTTTCACTTTTACTCCAAAATAACTTATTCTTGATTTTGCTCATGATGCTTTGCCATTTTCTGTGTTATTAGTTCTAGTTTCAGAACTTAATTTTGCTACATTTCTTACTTTACACCAAAACTAAAATAATGTGTTACATTAAATGCTATGTCTTATCATATACTTGTGATGCATCACCTGAACAGGTAAGTGTTCAATGTGCCTGCTGGATGCACAGTGGGAGGTTCATGCTGTTTGAACAATAATCATGGTAAAATCAGAGGTTCTACTGTTATAAGTCTAAGCTGTAGTGATATATGCATGCAAACACACACACACACACACACGCACATACACACACACACAAAACCATTCCCCATTACAAAATACTGACATTGATTTTCTATCTCCCAAGGTAAGTGGCATTTCCATTGTCAATACACATACAATTTCCTTGACACACAAAATGTGAATAAATACAATAAATGTCATTCTACTTTAAATATTATATTTAAATCACCACAGTTAGTGGTCCCAAATCTATGAGTATTTGCAAAATCCTAATAAAACAGAAATTGCCATCATCATCATGTAAAAAATATGTAAATATATATGTTTGGAATTTTGGTATTAAAACGAAATCCATGTACAGATCTTGCACTGTAACAACATACAGGTCATGTCACAGGTACAAGAGCAAAACTACTGCAAATGTGATGATACTAGCTAAAATGATATGATCTAGAACCTGATTACTGTCCTGTATGTCATCTTGTAGTTTTACAAATATTGGTTTTCCAGATTGTACACACTCTGTACTGACTGGTGTTTTTATTGTACGCTATAAAGCTGTATCTGAAACTAACAGGTTTCTACTACACTAAACCAAACACCCAGCTTGGATGTGGCAGAAGGAAAGCCGCAGGGAGAGATTGAGGGAATGCTGATGAGGCACAAATCTGACATACGTAGCACACTGCTTCTAATTTGGGCCATGCTTTGTTGTCCCCTGTGCCGTACAGTGTGAAACCTAGTGAGTCCGGTTATGTAGTGTGTGGTCACAAACACATATTCCCCATTCGAGAATTAAATCTAGTAGTGAGGACAGTGTCTGCATTCATTGTCCACTTTAAGCTTGTGAGAATATTGTGTATTATGTTAGCCCCCCTGAGGTCCTCCTGTGTCACATTAACCACTTGTGTGGTTTATCCTCTGTTTCATGCCTGCTTCTCAGAGAATGGACCAGTTTATGTGTGCCGTCTTCAGCTGGTGGACTGACACTGGATTCATAAAACCTTGTTTCCATCCTGCTCTGGAGAGCAGAGCACACAGTAGGATAAATCGTAATACTGCTTGCACAGAAATCACCAGGGTATTTAATTGCTGTCATCACAATAAACTGCCATGTGCAGCTTAAGAGGAAGTGCAGGCTGTGCAGGCAGGCTTACAACTACTACTGGGCTATTTCTAAATTAGTGTACTTTCTAATGTAATTGCTTTCACTTTCCAAAGATGGAAAATGTCCCTTTTTCATAATGCCATGAACATTCCCAGGGATTTCTGGGGAATGGGAAAGAGGCTCCCTTGTTTGCATATGATGTGTCATATTTTACATGACAAATTAAATTGATGTTTAAAATGCACTATTCCCCTTAGAGAAAGCTGACACACCAGGGACTTTTAACTGGGTGTCATGCATATAAATATGGCACAAACTGACAGATGCCTTGAAACTGAAGACTCTTATCCACCAATTAGCTTCACATGCCGTAGCTTGTCCTGTTTAAGTTTGTTTGCTACATTGGTGCAAGCTAAATTATCAAATGTGGCAACCTCACTGCCATAGTTGGAGTTAACAATGTCTGGATATTAGTCATGTTTTCACACAGTTTACATGAGCAGAACAAAGATTTGTGCATGTTAATAATAAGCTGTGTTGTATTAGGCATCAAAGAAAACCAAGACATGAAACAGAAACAATCCCACCATCATGTTTGATCCTAATATAGCTATATACTACCACCATTCACCATAGAGAGTATGAGTAAAGAAATGGAGTCCTTAATGTCCATGTAAGCAAGTAGATAAAAAATTAATATATTACTCGATCCAAGTGCTTGGCTCTGTTCTAATGTTCGTGTCCTATCGCATCCACGACATGTTGACTCAACCTTGAGGAAAAAGCATCTTGTAAGGAGGTGTACATATGTTCTACATGGCATTGTGCAGTAATGGATAGTACTTATAGGGATTCAGCATAGCTCAGTGAGTAAGTGCTGTAGGAGTGTGTTTGGTGAAAGATGCTGAAAAAGCCTCTCTTACTATACACTACGTGGGATTTTTGAGTACCATGCATTCACTTCAACACAAGCTTTGGAGTCTAATTTTGTAAGTATTGCCATCTGAATAACTGCAAAGGTCATAATAGAAGATTATTTCTCCAAAGGTAAAGTTCCTCTTAGATACTTCATATATATATATATATATATATATATATATATATATATATAAACGAAAAATTAAATAGCAACCTTGTTACTATAAGTGTAATTTAAAGGTTCCATACAGTATTTGACATGTTTCCACTGTTTTATTTAAAGCTTCCACATATATGTATATACACACATACACAAATACACATGTCCTTGCTTATGTGGTGTTTTTGTCTTGAGTAACTTGTTTGTAAGGATTAGACTTCCCATCATCAACTATGGCTTGAAAATTTCAGTTGTTTGCAAGTGCCACAGCAGCTAAACTGTGACGGTTTGTCTCATATTTGACCTGTGAGCCTGCAAATTTTAGCGACTTCACTGTCGGCTTCAGCCATCGAACAAAAAGCAAAAGAAGAGTCAAAGAAACAGAAAAGCATGTGCTGTAATGACAGTGCCTCATGCAATGCTATCTTGTCTGTGTTTGCCTCTGACAACACAGTGGGCATCAGTAGAGGCAGGCTCGTTTTGATTTTCTGGTATCCTTTAGCTTTTGCATAAGTGATCTCCCAAGGTTTACTGTACCATATGTACCAGGTGAAGAGCAGAAAGTGAGGACACTGTGGCAGAGCATTGCATGCTGGTTCTGCATGGGCCTGCCGCACAAGGTTTAGATGGGAGCTGAAAGTAGCTGGTTGTCATGGTATGTCAGTTTACTTTTACATGTGACTGTACAGTTAGATGTAAGCGTCAGTCAGGAATTGTGATTGTTCTGATGAGCAATGGGCTACTTGTTGTTGTATTGTTATAGTGTCCTTTTGATCTTTCAGACTTGCATATAAGTGCTTCTGTGAGTGATAATGGTGATGGTTATATAAGTTTAGAGACTGCTTTATGTTTTTGTAGCTCTAACAAAAGTTGGTCTTCCAGGAATCTTCATGAGAAAAATTAGTGTTGGAGGTATAATAGAATGATCTTACTGAGAGCTCTTTTGTATTTTCTAGTGATGCTAAAAACCTTGAGTAGTCCATCAACACAGGAGACCTTGGTAATGAGAGCGCAACAAGTCATTTTATATAATGTGGAACAGCATGTCAGGGAGCAACTTGTCAAGACTTCTCTGCCCTCTTTATCTGACAGGTAACACAATACCATGTGGTGTGTGTTGAATCAACAACAGATGTTGCCTTTATAGTTTGACATGAAACCTGGAAGACTGTCAGTGAAATTCTTTCAGCTTCGTTGACTCCCCCAGGATTACAAGTTCTCAGCTTTAACCCTGGATATTAAACATATCCATGTCTTCTGTGGCTTGTTCTGTTGAATAGATATCAACCTCTAAAGTGGATGTTTATGAGAATTAAGAAAAAACCAAGATGTACTCTCGAGTACAGGGTGGCACCGGGTGCTTATATCTGACAATTTTGATTCATATGTCTCCCTTAGGCCATACTCAGAGTTAATAAACACCTCACAATGAGTGGTCATCTGTACTCTCATCATGTAAAATGTCATTGGAAGTGCTCCTAGAGAAGCTGACTCAGAATTCACTCCACAAAAACTCAACTTGGTTTATCTCTGTGTTGGCATATGGGCAACATCATCACCATCTGGTCTAAAAACCCAAATTAAAGAGCCTGAATGAAGCACATACTGCATAAAAATTAGTAGCTCTTTGTATTTCCCAAAACCAGAAGAAGATTGTGACAACATAGCATGAAAAATATTAGTTTACCATTAACTCTTGAGTCTGATGGTTCAAGCTACAATATTAAGGTGATTTACTGATGTGCTAGTTTCCAAGCATCCTGTATAAAATGCATGGCCTCTAGCGGGACACTGTCCCTATGTTTCCGTGTTGCCTTCCAATTTTTGTCATATTCAGACAGCTCTGAAACTCACTAAGAAATTATAATCATGAAGCTGAGAGGAAAATGTTTACCATGGCACTATTTTACAAGTGTCACAGTCTTGCTTAGTTCCAGTCTTCAAGCCTCAGCAAATCTTTTATTTTTCACATCTTTGCAAAGATTTCTGCTGAGAAGTCCTCACAAAGTATTTCAGCATACCTTTATTTTTGCAAGCTTAAGCAAATCTTCCTGTTGACGGACCTAATTTCAAAGCCCATCCTTTAGCAGGACCGTCATTGAGCTGTGGGAGGCAGGCTCCTCCCTTAAATATCTTCAGTTCCTCAGTTGAAAGTTTAAAAAATAAGGAAGCAAATACTGATTTAAACTTAAATCTCCACTAAAACCCTCAGTAGCCGCTGGCAACAGACCCCTCAGGGCTGCTACTGAGTTGCGCAACTGTTGCTCCATCTAAACTGTAGTGGGAGACTACAACAGAAACAAAAGTGGCAGCATGTACTACAGATGGGTGACAGATTAAAGGAAAAGCCAGCATATAGTGTCTTAGTAAGGTGCTTGGCCACCATGTGCCACCAGAGCTGCTTTAGTGCACCTTGGGATTGATTCTACACATCTCTGAACTCTTATGGTGGGATGAACACTATTGTTGTTGTTATGATTGATGGATGGACCAATCAGAATAACTTTACATATATTGATCTGTGACCCTTTCCTCTATGGGGATAAGGGGACCCAAATCATGTTGGCAAAATGCCTTCACAATAAAACAGAACCACTGGATCCCCTCATTGTAGGTGACAAGTATTCAGACAGGTCCTGTTATTTTTGTGTTTGCCGCACATACACTCAAACACTTGTGGATGGTGAAGGATGACTCATCTGGCCATAGCACTTTTCCCCTCCCTCCATCTTCCAAACTTGACTTAATCTTTGTAATGGGTGTTTAACCCACTACTCTAATGTTATATCCCTCTCTAATTGTTGATGGACTGTTCTTGTTGACACAGAACTAACAGTACTGTATCACTCACCTACAGTAAGAAAGACTTGCTCTAATGTTTGTGTCACATTGGTCAAACATGTGCTGTTGACTACAATTTCTCCCTTATTTACTGACATCTTTCCAATAGGTCTAAATGCAGATGTCACTTCAGTCACTGCTCCTCAGTTGATCAGTGTGTGTGACTGCGGCTCCTGCCCTCCGTGCCCTAACAGTGAACTCTCTAAAAGCATCTGCATTCGATATTTTCCCCTGCTCATGTACAGTACACAGGTTCTTCCTTAAATTTGTCACTGTTTGCACTTTGTCAAGAAACTGCGACTGATTTTCTTCCAAAATTAGTTTCACACATACAATTACTCATGTTCCCTCATAACAATAGTGTGAAAACATGATTAATGCGCGCATGAGGGAGAATGTGTGAATAACTGTCATAATTATTTTAGCGAGAAATGACAGGACCTGATCATTTGGTTCTTGGTGGAGGTGGTGCTCTTGTAACAGGCTTTGGTAACTGATGCACATCTTTTTTGCATTTGCATTGTCTGTAACACTGCTGCCTAAAATAATTGTGGTGTGAATGGAAATTTTTACTCAAGTCAAGAGTTGAAAATCTTTCTGATACTAAGTTTTCCTGCTAGATGAAAGGGATTTTCTGCATTGCAATTCTTGAATTTGACTTTTGATTTTAAAACAATGAAAAGCTAGGGACATTTCAGCTGTCTGCTTTGTGAGGTGGAAAAAAATCCCCCTAAAAATGTCTATTCAATGCCAACATGCAGGCTAAACTAAGAATGCTATTAACAAGCCAAAGCAACCTTCTTTAAACATAACTTAAATGCCTCTGTAGTTGAAATTTCATCTAATCAGAAATATGAATATGTGAGAATTCTTTGGAGGCTGCATCTGAAGACCTGTTGCGCAACAGTGCAGCAACCAAACTGTCCTGTTTTGAAGGTCCCTTCAATCACAGCTGAGAAATCTGGAAATCTTTTCATAGCTTAGATTGGAACTGAAAGTACTGCAGCTGGTTGCCATGGTATGTCAGTTTACTTTTACATGTAACTGTACTATTACATGGAAGAGTCAGTCAGAAATTGTGATTGTTCTGATGAGCAATGGGTGACTTATCATTGTTTTCTTATAGTGCCCTTTTGATCTTTCAGACTTGCATGTGAGTGCATCTGTGTGTGATAATGGTGATGGTGATATAAGTTTAGAGACTGCTTTATGTTTTTTTAGCTCTTGGTCTTCCAGGAATCTTCACAAGAAAAATTAGTGTTGGAGGTATAATAGAATGATCTTACTGAGAGCTCTTTTGTATTTTCTAGTGATGCTAAAAACCTTGAGTAGTCCATCAACACAGGAGACCTTGGTAATGAGAGCGCAACAAGTCATTTTATATAATGTGGAACAGCATGTCAGGGAGCAACTTGTCAAGACTTCTCTGCAACTTGTCAAGCTCCAGCAGGTGTATCCTTTGTGGCTCAACCTATGCCAAGATTCATTGCACTATGGTAATGAATATAATGTGGCAGCAAACAGCACCGACAGAGAATGACACTGTTAAAATTGGGTTTCAGCTCAGTTTTACAGCTACTGGTACATTTGTTAAGGAAAAAAAAAAGGGCCTTGAAACCTTACATTTTTGTTGAAACTTTGTAATGCAACAGTAAGAAGGGGCGCAGGTGTGACGTAAAAGGAATCCTCTGTAGGCCAGCCTGTTTCATTTCAGTTTGGCCTTCGTGGTCCATGGTGGCTTTGAAGGCATGACTGCGTCCTCCAAACGATGCAGCCCCTGAATTGGGACACAGCCAGAGTCACTGATGATGAATGCAACAAAGTTGGAAAGTGTGCTTTGATGTGTGCGTGTCACACATAAAGTTTTTGCTTTAGAATCTTTGAAAAATTCTGTTGCTGTCTCTAATTTCTCTGTTAGACTGAGGGGATTTTCTAGTACATCCATACTGACTTTGTATGCAGCACAGTTGATAAGGAACTTGTTTTCTTGTTGGATTTCTTGCACAGGTTGTTCAACCTTTATTACATTAAGAAAGTGATTTTTTTATTATTTCTCTATAGATAGCTTCCTTCCTGAATCCTTCATGCCTGCACAGACCAGGTTACCCTATTCCACCCACCTCCCCCAGGACTGTCAATGTTTGTTACAAACAAGGTGATTGCCCTTGATGGGTCACAGAGGCAGCCTTCACAGCTATGGAGATGGAGAAACAGGCTCCTTTACAGTGGAAAAAAAGGGGCCTGTAATTGCCTAGAGTGAGATTTGTGTATCTTGACATGGCAGATTGGCAAAACTGCACTAAAGCTCCACAGATTAGTACATTACCACAGATTCTGCTCCTGAGGGGGAGGCAGGAAGACACGCAGACCGAGTGAAGGACTTAAAGCAGACAGAGAGAGGCATTTAAAGAATGAGCATATGGGAATGGGGAGAGAAATGGAGAGGGGGTATACTGTGGTAAGAAGAAGAGTGATAAAATGGGATTATAAAACAGAGGCCTGTGATTATAATAGACACAGAGGGAAAATATAGTGATGAGGGAATGAGGGAAAATATCCAGACAGTTGCCTAAAGTTCAATGGATGTGTTCTCTTAGAAGACAAAAAATTAGATGTATTTGTTTGGAGCAAACATTTATTTTCATACATCAGAGCTGCCTGCCCGGTTTTCTGATAGACATGTTTTGCCTCCATGTGCCAGTATGAGCTTCATCGCTGCATCCTCAATCAGATAAACTGTAGAATACCTCCACATCTCCGAACTGTCATAACAGACAGTTTTTTTTCTGAGATTTCCGCAGAGTTTCTGTCTTCGCATGTACATCATCAGTGACAAGAAAATCCAACAGCACACTTTGGATTAATACTTATCAATGCCTTTCCCAAAGAATATTTATTATAAAAGTTGACAAGAATATAATTTTTCCCAACCTAAAGAGAGGGCGAAGGAGAATGTAGAATAAAAAGGTTGGATCAATATGAACAAGGCTCATCTGGCTCCCCAGGTAGAGTGGAAGGAGATCTGCTCCAGATCAATATTGCTGGTCGATGCCAGTGAGAGACTGCAGTGATGAAAAACTCTATTTCTTGGCCAGCAGAAGGGAGTGGATGAATCGTAGCAGAAAATAGATAAAAGGGAGATACCTATACTTCAGCTGTAGACGGTGAAATGCAGCCTTTGCATGTCGGTTTGTTTAGCTATATTCCAGCTCTGAGATCATGGATTATGGCCATTTTACTGGCCTCCACTGATGCAATGCTGCCAGGTGCTGCTGTGATGTACTATAGAGTCTATGGGATCACATTTATCCTTTCAGCGGGTATTATGAAATGAGATAAAAATGCACACAAAACATGTTCTTAGAGCGACATGTGGTTCTCTAGTGCTTCTTTGTGTAGCTTATTTATGAGAGCCAGCAAGTGGTTTAGCTACCTTCAAAGAGATTGTTATTTCCCCCGCCATTAATGGCTCATTCATCTTCTCCCATTACACTGCAAGGCTGTGACGTGCTACCTTACAGACATGTTGGAGAAAAGGAAAACTAAGACTAATTCATATGGAGTCCCTCACACTCCAGTTAATTTTCATACGTCCTTCCCTTGACCTGTTTCTTTATGACAGCATCGTAGTGTATACGGTTTGAAATAGAGAGGAACAGTCGTCATGATGGCCGAAAAAAAAAGAATTGATGATTTTCAATATAATCTGCACTTATTCATCTTTCTACCCACAGAAGCCGCTTAACTTGAATTAATGCTTTACAATTTTACAAATACATTCAGCACCACTGAGACCAAAGTCGACTTTTTTCACCTAACACGATAACCACCTGTGCATATTGTAATATTTGTTTAACTTTAAATACACACATCATCTTAAAATAGAGATATTACAAATCAATGAACAAGTAATGATACTAAATCAGTTTATTAATAAAATGCTTAAACTGCTTTCAAACCATCCTATAGATTTGAGGAACATTTAGCATTAACTATGCATTTCTCATTAGTATTGATACTTATTCCTCTCCATAGAGTTAAATACACACAAGTAAACAGAACAAATCTCAGTGGTGGATTTAGTAAATAAATAGAATAAATTAAACTATAATTAGGAACTGAGAGTCCTTGCAGACTATTGATACAAGATTCTGTGAATATTCTCCGAGTGCCCAAACCCAAAAGTGGATGCTGTTTCAATGATGCATAGCGAGGAAATGGCAAGGCTCCCTGTGGGAAATTGAATAGTCCATTTCCAATCGAGTGTGCCCTGGAAAATCCATGGGGGTCAGTGGCAATTTGTCTCAGGAGGTCTGCACTGAGAGTCATTACGCTCAAGACCAACATGTCCTGAGGGACAGAACCATTCTTTAAAAGGAGACTTGTAGTCCAGTTTGATATATATTTATAAAATATTTCCTTTCTCTCCTTGCAGTACCTCTTACTAGATTTTTTTTTCTTTCCCATTCAGGGAAGTAGCATAAATTTCATGTTGCGTAACAACATAATAACCATCACAACACCACACTTTCCTCTATCATAGCGAAGGCTGCATCTCATTAGCCTCTATTTTTGAGTTGCTCATCTTGCTTTAACACATTGCTCATGTCCCTTCTTTAATAATAAGCAAAGTGCCATATCTACTCCACTCTGAGGACAAATTTTGTTGTGGCTCACATTACAGGTGTCATGAATTTTAATGAGTCAAATGCGCTGCTATCAATCAGTGTAGTTTACTCATGTAGTAGCAGGAGGACAGTGACTTAAGTAAATGTTTTCTGATACAGTAACCCAGAGATTATTTTCTTAGGTGCTGCAGTATTTAATTGAAACATGATGACTTTTATTTACATCATTCTTCTCATCCTTCCTTGTTAGCCACATGTCGCCAATGTAATTGAGGACCCTGACAGTGCTTTCCTCTGTGAAACCGTCTAAAGGATGTACTGTATATGCAATGAGTCCTGACTGGGTTGCTAATTTATAGGTTGGATGCTGTTACCCTGAGATCCAATCCACCCAGGCAGTGTAACTCTTTACTAATGTAATTTGCTCAGAGGCGGTGTTGCCTGAGGAATTTGTTGTTTGTTGATCAATTTGCCTTGAAAAAAACTTGAAACGATCACGACTAAAAATGACAAAGAGAAATGCATGGTAAATCTCAGGTATATCAACATTATATATTTTTTTGCAAGTGAGAATGATGTAGTGCCACTTTAAAAAAAAAAAAAAAAAAAAAACACATTCAGTGTGGCGTCATGCAATACTTACAGAAATAGCAGCAACTTAGCTTTGAATGGGCCATGAGATTTACATCTAAAGCCTCCCTTCTTTATAATGCTCATCTAAAGAAATGTTTTTCACTTGGATGCAGTAAATTCATCTGCCTCCGTGTTATTCATTTGCCCTTCCCTCTCATTTCCTGCCTTGCTTCTTTTTTTTTTTTTGCTCCCGCTCTCTTCTGCTCTTCTGCTTCTCCTCAGATTTGAATCACACGTACGTTCCCCACACATCTTTGAAGAGAGAATGAACGGATGAAAGACAGTGGGGGATTACATGACCCCACTTGATCCATAGCTGTTCTGTCAGTGACTTTCTTGTTACTGGCTCAGTCTTGTTTTGGGCTTGTGGATGAGATCCACCTCAGCAACATGAAAATGGCAGCACTATTTCTGTTTTTGTTGTTAGAGCAGAGTCAGAAGATAATGATACCTTGCTAACCTGGATTTCCGTGCATGTAGCTCATAAATTGGATCTTGAAAATACCACAACCGACTTCTTTTCAACAGTTAATTTTTAAAGAATTGATTCCAGGCTACCTTCCATGGTAAATAACGTTGCACTGGCACGATCATATGCACCTCAAAGAAATCTATGGTGTTTAGAACAATGTAGATGTATTAATTTGAGGGTGGATCAAGGAAAGAGAACTTGATTGATTAGTTGTATAATCTCAACACATCAGTGCTGTATTTTACAATCAAGGCAGTTTGTAGTTGTGAATGTAAAAGCTTTGTGATGGGATGCAATGAGCTTCACAACTTTTGTTTTTGTCTTTGTGGTTAAATTAACAAATACAGTGACGGCTGAGCATCCACATGGAACATAGCCCATACTCAATGTATCCACATTACGGCAGGGACACACTGGTCGCGAAAGTGCTGCACAATGAAAATCACATGCGAGCTGGAGCCCTTCCGGTCACATCATACACATACACAACTCACAAAAAGTTAGGGATATTGGGCTTTCGGGTGAATTTTCAGAATGCACCTAAAACACACTATAACCTTTACAGGTGAACTTGAGTTGAAATTACACTAAATGCCTTATACTTTCATGATATAATATCACTGTAGCATGAACTTTTTACATTTTCCATAAATTTTTCCCAAAAGTCAAATATCCCAAACTTTTTGTGAGTAGTGTATTTCTCCGCGGTGGTCGACAAGCGCTTCTGCCCTCAGCTCTGTGTGTGTAGAGATATATCTCGCGCTCTATCTATCTCCTTAGATACTGATAAATATATAAATGCACGCAAATCACATTTGTCAATCGCGTTTTATTTTGAAAATCGTGCACAAAATAGACCAGATGCTGAAAGATCTCTGCAGGGTGCGAGCTGTGCTGTGGCATTGCTGGTGTGAACAACACAATCGGTTAACATAAACGCCGAAAGGAAACTGGCTCTGCTTCTTGGCGCTTCGCAGCTATTTGCGGCGCTTCTGCAGCCGGTAGGAACCAAAGCTACTGTCTGTTTACTTTCCAGGATGACTGGGTGTGAATAAATAGGTTGGGCTGTGATTTAAGGATATATATGTATTTGTACATTATTCCTTTGCTTAAAGCTAAACCTCTGTGATGGGATTATAATTATCAAATGATGCTCAAACTGTCATTTGAAGAAGAGATTCTTTAAGTTCCTTGTATCTTTTTTGAACTGGACAGCAGTGACAATATTGTTCTTGCAGTAGTGCTGTTCAAATGAAAACCTCTTCTAATAAAAAAAAAAAAAAAAAGATATTTAGCCTGAAGCCATTACATGTGAGATCCCTCTAGTGCTGATATGCCTGAGCTCATAATTTCACCACTCCACTGTTAGTATGAATGTCTTCATAGATAAAACTGGGGATTTATCATCCATATCTTCTCTCTAGTGGCATTCACACCTCTCATGAATTGTAGATGAAACTAATTGTTTCATTTGTGCTTATTCCCCTTGGTGTCTCACTAATCTATATTTTTCCTCCTGATCTCTATCAGTGTAATAGGTGTGTTTTGTACAAGCTTCAATGAAACCGTCCTTTCATGATTATGCTACTTTAAGGATGCTTATCTTATAAGAATAACTACGTTATGCAGCAGTGTCTGTTGTCTCAGTGCATCGCAGCAAAACACAATGTCATGTAAAGCAAGTAAGGGACTTATTGGAACAGTTGAATTTTTCAGACTCAGTGTTGGGTTGTGAATAGATCTGACCAATTATTGTCATTATGTCAGGAAATAGAGGCAGTTTAATATCAATACTGCAAAGTATCAAGCGTAGGTGACTGATTCCCAAGTTATTTCACATCAAAGCCTAATGCTTGAATATTTGCATTCTTTGTGTCTCTGACAAAAGCAGCATGTTTTTTTGTTTTTTGTTTTTTTTTACATTTATTTATTTTTAATCTAAATGAGGATTAAAAAAAACTTTTTCTCATTGAAAAAAATGTAATGATCCTAAAAGAGAAAAAAAAGAGAGACGAGAAAAGATTATGTTAATGAAGGATCTCATTTCCCTGTGGAAAAGGTAGAAGCTACTCTTTAAAAAACATAAGCTTTTATTAGTGCTTGATAAACCTTGTGCTGCCTGTGGGGAATGACATTATGAACAGTAAATATATTACTTTGAGATGGCTCTGCCGAGGCCATAATTCCCTGTCCCTGAGCCCAGGTGAAGGTCACTGGGGAGCTGTCAAAATTTCCATGCTCCCATGAATGTGCTACCACGGCAAGACTCCAAAGATTTGAAGTGACTGTCTGAATCAAGCCAAGCCGGATCATTAATTTTCATTTTTGTTCACCGTCAGCTGTTATTTATCCTTGGGTTTTTCAGTCTTGAGCTTGTGAGACCGGTCTAGAATTTCCTACGAGGCAGTGCATATATTATTTGAACTAGCGATCAGGCAGCACACTGTGCATTTACCCTGACAGGTAAAATGGCATTTGTGGATTACATCAACCTCTAGTGCTGATATTAGTCAGGAACAAGCAGGGCTAATCACTGAGATGCCATTAATCCAGGTAACGGTTCAATCTCTGATGGACTGATTTTGTGTGACATACATTTAATTTGATGTGAGTGCAGCACATTTTACACTGATGTTTATCATATTTGTGCTATTATGGGAGAAATCATTATCCCTTAGCTCTGCTGGAAAAGGCTTTTTGGCTTTGTTAAGAAGTGTATTGCTTGGCAAAAGCTGCAGCCAGTGCCTATTGATTTCATTTAAGAATCCCAACTATGCCAGAGAGCAGTTTTTTGATTAAAGTTGTAGTAGGCAAGATTTCACATAGAAGATGGATCATATCAGGCTGCATCACAAAGTGGGGCTTTGTCAGAGGGGCATCCTATCCACCATAACCCAGATCACACACATTTTTCTCGCAAAAATTAGATTCTGAAGTAGAGGACGGTCACTTCACCCACAGGAAATTAAAAATCAAAGCTTAATACAGGGTAGTCTGCTAAACAGCAGCGTTCCGCTCAGAAAATCTCTTTCATATCCTGGGTCCATCCCTCTGTGTATCTGGCAATTATAGTGTAAACATGTGTCAGGTAATAACATTCAAACTAGAATTTTAATTTAAGTTTAAATCATATATTAAGACAAACAAGTTAAAATAGATCCTCTAAATCTAGTTTAGTCCATGAATCAATTGCCAGTATAGCTAAACACATGAGATGTGGATGTGCTGTACCATAACCACAGTGTATCAAACATTTGATAAATAAATAATGATGTGAAAAGTCAGTGACAAGCACACAGGGAGGTGGTGTTTTTTTCAATTATATATGATTACTGTATGCTGCCCTAGTTCCTTGCTGCTGGAGAATCTAAACAATTAAAGGTCAAAGTACTTTTTAATTTTATTTCCAAACTTACCTGACATCCCACCTGCTCATGACACAGCAGTTAGAGATTGATACTGCTCTGCGTATGCTTTTCTTTCCATTTACACTTGGCTAAAACAGCAGCTATTTATCTGTATATGCCCTCATCCATCCTCTAAGCACTTTGTTGTTAGTGTTGTAAAAAAAAAAAATAAATAAAATAACTGGCTTAGGCTACAGGATGGTGCAAATTGTTGTAATTATTAAACCCTAGAGCAGAGAGGCTTTAAGAAGTCAGGCTAGATAGTATAAAGAGTGATCAGTCCACACAGGCAACAGTTTGTGGTGGATTATTGGGTCACACATGTAGGTCTTTTTTTCTGCTTTTTTGTTTGTTTGTTTTTAATTACATTCATAATGAAGTTGTAGTGTGGTTAGGTGAATGCACCACAACTGCTTGAAAAATCATGGTTTGGCTTCAAATAGACCATTTTTCAATATCAAATATCTCCATGTTACTAAGCCTAAAACCTGGGTGTAAATAGCCACATTTACTGTCTAGGCCAGGTGCAAATAACATTTTGTGATTCTGGCACAAAAGAGAAAATAGTGCTGTTAGCCACAGACACCAGTGCTTGTCCCTCTCTTGTCATGTTACACAGCAAGGTATAAATAACACAGGTGCAACTAGCATTTTTGTTTATAGACACCTGGTCATAATCATGTAGTGACCTGCTACTATTTTGATAATGTATTTTCATATTAATTATGTGAACATTTAGTTTACCGTTTCTATAAGCTGATTTGATAAGCTTACAGCATGTTCAAAAAAGATGGAAACATTAATACTTTATGGTTCATTATAGTAAATGTGTTGGATAGTGATGTAAAGATCATTTATCGCAGTATCTTGTAGAATCTTATTTTATGCAGTATTAGTATTTCTACAGTTCTACTAGTATTTCACAGCATAAAAACGTGTAAATATTTAGGTTTATGGTCTTCTTTGGATGATAAATGGTGTAGATGAAGACTTTGTGTGAAATCATCAGTATGGTGGCTCTAACGAAACATTATATATACCATTTAACAGTGCTGTGGCTGCATTTGCTGTTAAGGTGTAATTTAGAGGCTGTGTCAGTGACTAAAATAGGCCTGCAGATAAGAGCTGAGGATGCCTTGCACATCATTAAGTGTGAAATATAACAACACGCCCCTGAGCTGCCTACTGTTCCCCTGGAGAGACGACAGCTAGATGGGGCTCTGCACAATTACGGCTAGTAGAGCCACAGACCTACCTTCCTCACGTTGCTTCATTTTAAAGCTGCTCTGATGGAGAATATTGCAGTGCACCACTACATGAAGCAATTGATAACAAAAGGTGCAGAATCCTGTGAATGTTGTTTGTTCTCTGATCCGATAAAGCTGATGCAGGTCTGATTGGGTTTTGTGTCCCTACGAAAGTTTTCCCCGTGCAGGTTACAGCAATGCATGAGCCTAGAAAGTACCTGCAGGCAGATTGTCTGTGGAATTATTTCACACCACTACAAGCATTCCCTGGAAAGGGACAAAGAAAACATTACATTATCTATGAAGATACAGCTCTGGAAAATTGGAAACTGAAGCACACTGCAAAAGGCAGGATGCTGTGCTCCTCTGCCTTGTTCTCAGTTTTCATTTTTGTTTGCATGGAAAGCCTGACTACTTTGTTCTGAAACTGCATGTTTATTTTAGAGGTACAGCATGTTTGGCCGGAAATGTTGGCAACGTGGCATCATTGTCATTCCATCAGCTTTTAAATATAATCAAATACCTCTTCAGTGAGTCATTTCATTACATGTTTGGAAGAGAAGAATAATTAGCAGCAAGATAATACAACAGCGACTGCACCACATCCAATAAAAAACCCAACTTTGATGTATTATACATCACGGGCCTCTTCAGTGTACTCTCATGGTACATATAACCCATCTGCACATGCAATTTCACACACAGAGCCGCCACTGTACTGTACGTAGCTTCACAATGAATGGACAATGAATCATATACATTACATTGAAAAAAACTGAATGCTATGTTGACACTGGTATTTTCCAATCTTTCCGATATCCCCCCCTACTGCTGAACCCTGGGGATCCAGAGATGAGTTTAAAAAAGTCTCCTTACATTGTGGTTTTTTTAGACTGCTGACAAGCTGTTCTCTGGCTATTAAATCCATTTCTCACTGTCAGTGGAGCTGGAGCGGCTTAGATTTGAATGAGCAGATGCTGGTGCCCCTGCTGCCGTGGGACCTATATATACACTGAGGGACATGGGGTCCATACTGTGTATTGTGTCACTACAGATGTACGATTGGATTATTGAGGAGCTAAGGTCGTAAGAAACTGTAAAAAGAAATGTATTGATGTCTAGTGTCATTGATATTATACATGAGGGACTGAAACATTTGTAGGTATGCTATAAGACAGATTCATTTATCTATAAGGCTACTGGATGAATAGATCATGCCATGGAGTTTTTAAAGGCCAAATATAGGTTGAAAACCACTGAAACTATTATTATTATTATTTTAATCTTACCTTTTTAATTCTATTCATCTATCGCCTCTGTGACCAATGTATGAGCTGAGTTTAGGCAATCAAAGCTAATGTTTAGAGAAATGAACTAACACTAACCTGTGGTGGGAAACGCTGTTAACTGATTTGACAAATACATGTTGTGAACCTGCCACCTGGATTACAGTATCCTCACCTTCCATGAAGGTGCTGCTACATTTATTCATCACACACAGGCTGCAGGGAGGTGGTCAGGGGGGACGGAAGATGTATTTTGACTCTGGAGACCACGGTTGCATCCCGAGTCTTGTGTGTATGGTTATATTTAAGCAGTAAAAGCACTTTTGTAATGGTTATGGAAAAAAATGAGCTTTTGGTTAAATGTCTTTAAAGCACATCCTGTCTCAAACACTAACTCATAATATTACTATTTGATGAGGAGCATGATCTTTCTCAAAGCTCAACTAAGTGCTTCGACTACCTAATGGTGACTATTAAAGAAGAACAAGAATTGAGAGTTATCAAGAAATTCTATTGGACAAATGTGTGAATAAAAAAAACAACAACATTGAAATTCATTATTACAACATTAAATACATTTTTAGCAGTGTTAAAGATTATAAATATAATGTCCAGGAGAGTTATGATGAAGGACAGGATGTAAATTGTTAAAGGTAGATGCTTTTTAGCATTAATATCAGCCTAGTGCCAGCCTTGTGAGTTCTGCAGCAGTGTAACAGTGTTATGCTACTTTGTATTTACTGAACATAAACGTAATATGGAGAAACAGTCCCAACTCAGGGTCCACTTACTAGCTTTCCATAAGAGCATTCCATATCAGGAAATGGAGTCAGTACATGCTCAGTTCTCATGTAGATGGCTCTTGGAAAAAGCAGTTTGACAAACCACTCAGCTCAAGGTTCATTTACTACAGTAGCTCTGCTCAGAGCTTTCAACCATATTACACAATCTAGACAACATATGCTGTCTAAAACTTTTTTTTGTAGTGAATGAAGAGTGCCCTTGTTGGACTAGAAAACACAAGAGATTATATGTAGAAAAATATAGACATGGGGGCTGTTTGAACAAATGACCAGTGCTTTACATTTTCTTAGTGTAGTATTCATGACTAATCCTTTTAAATTGAATGGTAAACCGGAACCCACAAGCCACCCAGACCAAACAAACATAACCACAGTTTCTGTACATATTTTGACATGAAAACATAATAATATTAACACAATACCCCCACACAAATCCCTCACTCAGAGATTGATAAGAGGAGAATAGAGCTGACAATGGATTTCTGGGACCAAAGGGATTGTTGTGAACTTTATCTTGAGTCTTATTTGAGAAACAAATGGCCCTGTCATCAAGAACACACCATCTATAATTTTTTGTCCTTTTTTTCCATCAACAGTTATTCTGCCTATGCCGGCCTTGGTGCCAGAAGATAAATAAGGGGAATTAATTTGTGTCAGGATGACAGGAAAGCACTGCTCTGTTTGGCAGCAAAAACAGAGCAGAGAGTGTTATTAATGACCAGACGTGTGGACTGCAAGGACCACAGTCGCTCAGAAGGAGGTCAGGAGAGAGGGAGGCGAGCCAGAGGGACAAGGGGGACGGAAACGGGGTGCTAATGCAAGAATAAAGGGAATATTCAGTAAAGTGGCAGATTAACTGAGGGAGCTAGTCTCGAGGATCTCAGCACACCCAGAACTCTTCAGCACTCCTTGCTTGTCCTAGTTTTTAATGTCACCAGCCCTCTCTGTATGATGGTGTAATATAAATAATAGGCCTCCTACTGCAGTCTGGGGAGCTGTGTGTATGGATGCAGCGGTCAGGTTTGGTAAAGGGATACTTTACCCAAAATCGATAATGCACCAATTTTCTACTCACCATCATGCCAACGAGTTATCAAAACGCTTTTGGATTTCTGGGAGGGGGGGTCTGGCTGGGAACGGAATTTCATATAATGGCGGCAGATAGTGCTTACTTTTGAATCGTCCAAAAACACACACAACCTCCAAATACCTCCATACTGCTCGTCCCTACTGACACAAGTGTCCTGAAGCCCAAACATGAAAAAGCTGTTTGGAAAAAATTTATTTCATCTCAGTTTTTAGCCTTGATGTAGCAGTAGCTCCCAGTGGCTCTGTCGATGTTTTTGCGCATGCACGAGATCTGCTGTGAGATGTTCTTCCGTGTTTATTATCGATTTTGGGTGAAGTATCCCTTTAAGGTTTGACCTGATCCAACCTCTTAAAGAAAGGACAGAGACACTTCCAGTAGATCGGTGGATGGGACTATGATTGTAGAATAAGTTGCATCTTCGAACACAGTGTGCATGTGCATGTGTGTGACAGTTTCTGTGAGATGCAGTTTTCATTACAGTTTAATATAAGTGTTAAATTCTCTAGTGGTTTTAAGTAATTAGCAATTAGATCCCTTCACAGCTCTGTGTGATTCAACACTGATGATTTGAATAAACCTACAATTCAAGACTTAGTTTCTCAGTCAGCCTCTTGTTACAAGTGATTAGATCCTTCCTAAACACAGTATTTTCTAAAATCATTTTCTTATTCAATATTAGCCGCTTCTTTTTATATGTAACCTGACTCCCTGTGCTTTTCTCTGTGGTTTCAAGTTGGTTAGGCTTATTTAGAAAAGTAGGGTGTCACATACTTTCATGCTCCTGTCAGAGTTTCTCAGCTCAGAGTAATTTGGATCAATATGTGATTACAGTTGTGGCCTTGTTTGTTTTAGTCCCTGTCAGTCAAATCTGATCAAATCACAGCCGCACAGTTTCCAAGTGTGAAAGTCTTCAAATAATATCTGAAAATGTTGTGCTTTCCAATGTGCAGTGTTGGAGTTGGTCATTGCTCTTTGCAAAATGATTCATACAAGCAGTTTAAACATCATCAGGAGGCGTTTGCAGGCAGCTTTAGGCCTACAACTGTTTCCAGTTCACCCTCACCTAACATTTTGAACGTAATCAGTCCAGCCACATACTAGATTTTGACTTCTTAATGTTAATGTTTAAAAATTGTATATTTAGCCCGAAGGATTTCATGCAATATTGAAACAGTGACATAACCTCTGTTTTCCTCTGATGATGAATATATATATAATGTCACTCGTGTTTTTAATGTAACTGAAGTGAGCAAAAATTCAGGGCGTTACATATATCTATAATGTGTGCACAGTTTTTACTTGCAGGTAGATAATGGTGGCTTGATTTGCCCTGCATTATCTACTATCTACTACTTTTAATTAGTTTCGAGTTTTATTGAGTTTCATTGGCTGTTGGCAGGGCTGTTATCATAGCTAACTAAGTTTCGATGCATTGTGCCATGTGATCTTGCTGCAAAGTTCACACATGTTCATGTCAGTTACATGTTAGCGGTAAGTTGCTCGTGAGTAACTGGCTGCTTAATGATTCATACGCATGGTACAGTATGTAAAAATAGAATTTAAGTGATGGAACAGCGCTGCTCGCTATGTTAATTACAGGTTTCTGCATATTTAATAATAGAATTCCACCATCTTATGGCTACCCATATGCTAATACAGTACATCATTGACATGGCCCACTTTATTGCGTGAACTTGTGCTCTGTTATTCAGTGGCAATTTCCAGCTAAGATGAACCTTTGCATTAAGCAGGTTTCTGGTTTGCCTGCAGCCTCAGTTCCTTGAATAGCTGAACAGCTGATATGACTTCAGCGATAATACTTACCTGACCTTCAAGAAGTCAAATATTGTTTCAGTAAATATTAAATATAAAATTTACCTTCTTGCAGCTGCTTGTCAAGACACCCCATTCGGAGACAAAAATTGAAATTTGTTTTTTCTTTGTGTAAAACTACCGTCACAGTGCCGCTGGTCGGTCAGCTGATGTAAGAAATCATGACTCACAGTGAATGTAAGAGAAACAAGTTGGTTATGCTTTTTAACACCACAACATCAATGTTATTTCTTTCGGCAAAACTAAAGTACACACGAGGCAATGCAGGCTGCTCTCACAAAAACAACACACTCCCTCGAGCCAGTGAGACGTTGGCATTGACCGAGGTCACTGAGTGAATGTTAGTGTAAGTCTGTAACATTTGTTAGGAAAAGGATGATGCAATTGTGTAACTTTTACACATGGTTCCTTTGCAAAGAGGAAAACATTCAAAGGGACATTCCCAGTTCGAGAGTTCAGGATTGAAGACACAGCTCACTGAAGCAAACTGCAAAGCTTAGAATCCTAGCGGTGCCAGCCTTTTTATGTTTTCACATACTAAACAGCTACCGCCCAAACCATAGTACAAGGCTGTAAGGAAATTAAAGAGAGTATTTTATGGAAGCTGTGAGGAGCCATTTCCTATCTTGATGTAACAACTTAATCATCCATTTTATAGTTTGATCTCATTTTACTACCATGTCTCATTAACATGTAGTAGCATTTTGTTTGAATCATGAAATGATGTTGGCTATAGGCTGCAACGGCCTTCAGTCACCAGAATCTCTCAGTGTACTTGCATGCAGACATAAAGCTTACAAACATCTAATGCACATTATGGGATTGCCAATACTTAATAGCTATTTTTTATTCTTTCAGATGATATTTTAATTCCAGTGTTCATTTATTTATTTATTTAAATTACCCATTATTAGTAGGGGTGCAACGGATCAAACCGGACCGCAGGTTGGGGGTCACAGATCGAATCATTTTCCCATCAGCGGAGCTGTTATTGTTGTGCACGACGTACAGCTGCAGCTTCAAATATACAAGTGGACTTTCTTAAATTGCCCGTTTAGTCAGCTGGGGCAGTGCGTCTGCATGTTCCTGCACTACACACATAACTTTGTTTTCTTTCATCAATCGATCCGTGGATTACTTGCATGCCGATCGGTGGTGAGTGATCGGATCAGATCACGGATCAACTGTGATCCGTTGCACCACTAATTATTAGTTTTCCCCAAAGGTGTGTCTAAACAATCACTGCTAAGCATTAGCTTTTAGAGTCTGTCATTGAAATTAATTCTGCCACACTTACATTAAGTACTATAAGTGCAGAAAACCACTTTGCTAATTGTGCATGGCAGTGTGTGATATGCTTTTTACAATATAAAGGTCAAGCACACACTTCACTCTTTGCGTGCGTGTGCATGTGTGTGTGGGCGGCCGTGTGAAGATGACATCTCCAGAGTATCTTCAGCTGTTACACCTACATGGAGAACACAAAGTGGCCTACGAATGCTGTGCTGACCTCATGCGTATCATGGCTTATTGTTTTTCTGTGCAGGCTTTTAAAAGTACACTCAGTTATCTGGCAACATAAACGCATGGCTGGACTACGCAGATATGGAATAGATTAATAGCCTTTAATAATTGCTGGCAGAGAAAAGCATGTTCCTTTTGAACAGGAGAATCTTTATATTATTTAGTGCAGAGGAGGCAGAGTGTGTGTGTGTTTGTGTGTACAAGATGATCTGACAGGAGACACACAGTTTACATACCTGAGATTGCAGGGGTCTTGACAAACATGTGATTATTCCTCAGTAATTAGCTTGTTGGCATCCCTGTGGTAAAAACAAGGGTGGTAATTATGAGGATGAGGTCTTGGGACTGCTGTCTGCTTCTCTTCAGGAGACATAACTCACCGGGGGATAAGACAATGAGACAGGAACAGGAGGGCATTGGGGGGTGGGGTGCAGGGTGCAGGGGTGGCATGTGTTGAATGTGTCCGCGCTGTCATAGAAGACAGCACAGCTTTGTAATTGCCATGCAAGGAGGCCGAACATGGGATAGAGATGATGTGAAATTGAATAGTGTGCTAAGTTTTTTTGCCTATATGTTGGTGCAGTTAAGCTAAATTTGTTGACATTAAAATAATTGTTTTACTGCTAAATCATCCTGTAAGTTCACATACGTTGTTTTCTTTTATATTCACTAATTTGAAGCTCAGAGTGTCCATCGAGCTTGTGTGTAGAGCTGCGGATGCTTTGTCTAAATTAGGGGCTAGGGGGTCACTGGGGACAGATGAAGATCCATCACAGCCTTGACTAGTGCTGGTTGGACCACTAGCCCACCCCTGGACCTGCAAGGCCCCAACTGCTGCAGTTGCTTGGCAACCTGTGCTGTAATTAGTCCTGAGATGTAGTGCCTCAAGTCAGATGCCCAGTCTTCACTGCTGGGTCAGACCACAGTAGGAACAGAGCCACACCTACACAGGCTGCTGCTACTCAAGTGAATTCATATTAGAGTGCTAAGCACATTGTCAGCATATAAGCAGGAAACAACTTCCCCTTAATGGCTTTAAAACTAATTTCCTTGGACTTATGGTGAAAGAGAAAATAAGCCACACGGATTTTATTTTAGTAATGGCTTTCAGACTAAATATATCATTATTTTGGATTTACTGAAACAAAAACATTTTTATTTTGCTGTGTTAATATCATCTTAGTGATACTTCAATACCAAGCTTTGACAGTTCTTCATAGAATGAAGCCAGCAGCCTATTTACATATCCCAGTGTGAATATGGTGGCTTTCTTGCTTTTAATTTGAAAAATGTCAAAATAAATATACTTAATAAGATGGGGCACACAAAGGAAAAGTGGTTTCTCTGCTACATTACAGTGTTACAATGTAGATATTTTTCACAACTAAACTATTGCTGTAAGCATGAAACGTGACAAATGAGGTACTGATGAAACTAAAGGCCACATTTGGCAGACTGCAAGAGAATGACCCACACAGCAGCAGCTGAGAAGGCAAATGGGGACTTAAATAAAGACAAATTGCCACAACCATATTGTGGCGAGATTGCATTTACTGATGGAGGAAGAGAGTAACAGCTCATTCTCCAGAGAGACACTTGTATAAATAAATCATGTTGCATACACATGAGAGTGGCAGAACTTCTGTGTGCAGGATGTAGGGACTGTAGCGGGGAATAAAGAGAAGAGCGATGATAGAGATCAGATGAGTGAAATGCAAACAAGTATCAGTGAGTGACTGTTGCATAGGAGCATGGTGTGAGGGCTGATAATACCTGCAGTGCCGGGTCTAGAAAACAGTGGGCTCCAGGGGATGGAAGGAAGGCCACCAAAGCAAATTTTCCAGAGCCCCATGTTGTCTGGAGCCCAGTATTACTTAAAATTGACAACACAGGGCCCTTGCCTTGGTGGCCTTCCTTAAGCAACTATATTTAGACAAAAGAGGTATCCAGTATACTTTAAGTGGATAAGCGGAGCTTCCAGAATGACTTGGGAGTGTTTAAGCTTGGGCTTTAAAATACCCAAAGCAATATCCTGTAAATACCCAAATACAATATATGAGAAACATGTGGCCAAATGTGACAAACAGTAACAACAGATTCCAGTTTGATATTCATCTAGTAATAAAATGAATTCCAAACATAATTTATAATGCCTAAAACCAAATATACAACTAGGCGACAGACAAAATGAGGAAAATAAAACATCACAATCATGTGTCCAAAACAAAGTTAAATGGTGGAAACATTCATCTCTAAAAACTTGGTGATCTGTGGTTTCCCTGAAGCTGTAAAGCTTTTTTAGTGACAGAAAGAGAGAGAGAGAAACTAGGTGACAGAACACAGGGAAAGTAGCCAAGGCTCTGGGGACACAGTGTCTGTGAAGGAGTTTCTTAAAGAGTCTTTTGTTTGCAAGCCTGGTGCTTGTGTGGCTGCATTGTTTTCTTGCTGTCTTTCCTTCACTAGCAGTGTACTGGTCAAGTCTTCAATGGTTTTAATATTGTCATAGACCACTCTGATGGTCTCAAGAACACTTGTCATTTCCACCTTATCATAATAACTATAGCACCCTTACCAAAACTGCTCACATCACGATATGACATGACCAGGAATTACATCCTGTGCTAATTAATATAATACAGACTTAATTGACGATTCTTTCAGTTCCTTCCACAAATGACCCCTACCTATATTACAGCTTCCGCTCTCTGTTTATCCTTTTCATAAGTTTTTGTTTGGCAGAACCAGAGACATGTTTGTGTTTTGTCTTGGAGGTGTCATTCTGTCGTACATCGTATTGAGTTTAAGCTGCATAATGAATGACTGGAGAGTTGCTCCAGCATCTGTGCAAATCAAATCTAACCACTGACTTGACTGACACCGTGGCCCTCTGGGTTAGAGAGATGTCGATTGGCTTGACATGATCTATGCATTGAAGAGGGGGTGGTGGTCAGAACCACTGACTCGATTTTTGTCTCCCAGCTACATTGTTTTTAAAGGGATTTGCATGACCATGTGCAGCCAGTAGGGCAGGCAGACAGTGCATGTTACTGCAATTTCTATAAATGTTATTGGAATATTTATACTATCAGATATTGATGTCACTACATGTTGCAAAGAAAGAATTCCACCTCTTTTGTATTTGCTGAATTGTCGTTGATGCAATCAATGACCTATGAATAGTTCTCTGAAAACCATGATCACACCAGAGAAATACCTGTTTCAGTAGCTGGAAGCAGAGCAGACTGTTGGATGGATTATATCCGTTCTATGATTAGGGGGAAGGATACTGTTTGGGCCCAAACCTTTTATTAATCTTTCCTAATCCTTTTGCTATATGGAGCACAAAGTCCCTCACCCTTTTCAAGCTAGCTTCTGTTCCACTAGCCTCAGTATATTTTCTAATAGAGGCCTTTTCCATTACACTTTCTGAAAGGCTGAAACATGATCTGAGGAGCTTCTGTTCATGTTTTAATCTGAATGGGAATCTAGTGGATGGTTACATTTTAGCTCTTCTGCATTTTAAAAATTGCTCTTGATGCTGTTGGACAACTTTAGTGCAGCTGCATATCAGCCAACACTTTCAGACTCATGAAAGGTGTGTAGCCTGTGAAAAAAAAAAAATTCCATAAGTAGCACAGGAGATTTTTTTTTTCACCTTCCACTAGGTGCTAGCAACTTAATCAGATGTTTAGTGCCAATAAGGTACAGAGTCGTGTTGCTGACTGATGCTGGAAACAGTGAGCGTGAACCCAACAAAACCAAAACAACTAACTGAAAGATGTGAAAATGCTCTGAAGAACAGAGGTGACTTAGGGGATAGTTCTCAATGGGTGCTTCAGTATGAGTGTCCTTTGTCACAGTGTACAATATGATTTATTGATGAGATATCAGATGAAAAGCATTGATCATAGCAGTTTGAATGTACTATGTAGAGGCTTTGCAAGCATTTTTTTTTTTTTTTAAGACGCCAATATTCCAGAGAAAAACCATCAAAGGGATGGAGGTATCTTTAATTTTTCTTCCACCACGTCTCTAGATGGATAACAAGCCATTGACGTGGGCTTGTTTGGTAGTAATTCATGACCTGCGACCCATATTGGTGACCCATAAAACCCCGACAAATTATCAGGAGGTCAGTCCTGACCCAATAAATTCCACGACCAACCGTCAGCCTCCCCGGATAGAGCCGCAATAAAACAGACACAGCTCATAAACTGAGACCTAAGGATCAAAAATATTTCCCTCCCTCTGCTATTTAAACTGTAGTTTTAAGATCAAACCCTTGTTGTCTTATGACATTAAAATAGCCAGTGAGACTGCAACTGCTTTCTAACCTAATATCCAGAGCTGCATTAAGTTTGGAATTATTTGAATTTCATCCCTGTCTGTGCTGCGCCACTTTTTTGTCAGTGTCAATACACTTGCATACACTGTGTCTCCTTTTTGTGTTCATAATAATACTCTTATCACACTCCCAAATAAGTGTGAAATGAGCCAACAATTGTATAATCTGTAATTTAGCTTGAGGACAGTCCTCTGATTTTACTCAGGAGTATTGCCGTTTCTACAGTACATTAAGTGGCCGTGCTGCCTTTTGCAGTGTGACATTGATATCAATATATCCTGTTTTCATCTGTTTAAAGAGACATTAAACAGATTTCCCACAGATGTCCATGACTGTAGAGCTCTGTGTGACATGAACATTGTGACCCACATCTCTTCGGAAGTGTTGCTGGCTCCCACTGGGGAGTTTTGACATTTCCCGACGTGTTCCCTTTACTTCATTTTTTTCTTTAAGCCATGCTCCTGACAGTTCTGCCTCCTCGTTATTTCAGAGCTTTGCGAGACTCAGCTTGCATCTCTTTTTTCTTTTCCTTCTTTTAAAAGCCCCACTCTCCGACAGCACACATCCTTGAATTGCTTGTCCACTAGTGAACAGTGACAATGGGCACTCCATATGGAAAAGATTTATGACGGCCAAGCCTTAATAAAGGGTGACCCTGGTGGCCACATCTGCCGTTAAGCACCATGTCTCCATAATTTACTGCTCTGACTATGTGGGCATGCTCTCCATACTCTCTAATTCAGTGTTTTCCATTTTCATTTATATACACTGTCTTTTCAGTTTGATCAATTGCCCATTAAAAATGTAAGGGGTCAGAAATGGCTTTAATTCATTATTGTGACAAAGGTTATGATGTGCAGCCAGAGCTGTTGATTGATTTGCAAGTTTAATCAATATGCTAATATTGTAGTAGTGACAATAATGAATGTGGAGTAAAATATATATATATATATATATATATATATTGTTTTATTGTTTACAGTAGCAGACTTAATTCAACAATATAATAAAATAGAAGTAATAGGCAGTACTAGTTTAAAATATAGAAAACACATTGTTGGATAGTGTAGTGAACATTCGGTGACATGTTCAGTAACTTTAGTTTATTCCACGTCCTGTTGTTTTTCCAGTGTTTCCACTGAGCCCTCTTCTATCCCCCTTTGATTTTCCCACTAATGACATACAGTAGAAGAGAGAGAAAAACAATGTTCCAGCCATTAAGTTGAGTAGGGGACTTTGTACTGTAATTCAGAGAGCGTCCTGATTGGCTGCACTGTTTGTTTCCTGTGATCCCTGTTGTCTCCCTGTCCGTGGTGACTTGCCTGTGGTAACAAAGGCACCAGTGTGGATCCTGTCCCATGCTGGTCCCCTGAGGAGCTTCATCTTATGAACTACATATATTTTCCACTCTGAAGTTGTTGCTTTTACCTTGAGATGGTATGTGTCGTCTTTACATAAAGCATGAGCCTACAGGGGTTACATTTAATATAGAAATCAGTGCAAGCGCTACATAATGGCGTAATTATAACTTAGGTTTAACAGTGCCAAGCAGCCTCCTGGAGGTATGCATATGGAGCAGCAACTGATATGAATTATGTGTTTGCTTGATTTAAGCAATTTCTCATTACACAGATGCGTGGAGGTGTTTCAGTGATGAACATCAGTTACACTGACACCGGATGGATCCATGTGATGTTCATTAATTTTGATGCTGTGTTTAGAGCATCCTTTAAGTTTCAAAGCAGTCAGCCAGACTAAAACAATGACTACTCTAGACATGCTGTATGTTCAGTAACATCCAATGTGAACCTCATTCTTGCTTTCTACATAGCCTGGATACAGTCTCAGGTGTGGCTATTGCAAATAACCTATGGCTAAGGATAGCAAAATAAAGCACTTTAAAATTAGGCAAAAATAATTTTAGTTTTTGGCCTGCTATGTTAAATAAGTGGCCAGACTCCACTGAAAACATGACTGTGTAAAGATCATCCTCTGGAGACCAAGATTACCCACAAACCTTCATGGAAATCCTGCAGATAAATTCCATGAGCTGGTTTTGCTTTAGGATGGAAAAGTCAGTAGATCACTAGAATCACTGGGGACTGTATCTTCTGTGGACCATGAATATTGATTCCCTACCTCATGACAAGTTTTGGAGACATTCTGTATTAAAAGCTATACAGTGAATAATAAGTAGACATCAGTGACTCATCAACAGTCCTGAGTCATGTGCACATCTTGGGTTTCTACTGCACCGCAGTGAGAAGCTCTTATCTGCACTGCACCATAACCTTCCCCAGGGTGGTCGCCGACCAATATCCTCGCCTGGGTGTAGTCCAGGATAAAGACCTCTGCTCTCCAACTCTCTCTGTGACCACAGGTACACAAAAACAGAGCACTATCTCTCTGCCTGCTCAGCCAATAAATGGGGAAGACCATTGTAGTGGAGCTTTTAGCCAACATACTAGGGAGTCCTGTAGCCGATGACATTTCTAAATGGACAAACGGAGCAGCCGGGGAGACGGAGGCACTTACTCCACAGAGACACTTTGATTCTCTGCTGTTACCTTTGGGTTTGTTCGTTAAATGCTTCTGTCCACACAAAGCATTGTTGTACTTGCGTGTCATTGTACATATGCCTTTTATATATTTCTAAGAGGGACTTGGTAAAAGGTTCTATTATTGTATTTCTATTTTAGTGTTTCAGCAGTAACTGACAAACACTTTCACCTTTATATGGGACAAATATATAGGATCTTGGATCGAGTTTTTAACCGATCGTCTGCTTTACTTTTACAGTTACGTTGTCAACAAAGGTTAGAAATGCACATGATTTGATTTGACTGAAATGCCACCCAGGCCCTATCTTTGCATAGCTGAATTAACATGTGAACGTGCACACAAATGTGATGATGCATAATTACAGGGAAAAGGCAGCCTAAGCCTGAACATTTTATCACTTCCAAAGTGTCTTAATTTGTGACAATGAACACGTCTCCAGCAATGCTGCCGACAAAAAAGAACTATAAAACTTCATTTAGTCAATCAATGGACACCTCATATTTCTCTGGAGGTGCAGAACTGACAGGCTGTGAGATGGATGTTGTAGGTGGAAGCAGCACATACAAAGACTCCACCGAAACAGAGGCACATTACTGATAAGATGCATTATGAGCTGAGAGAACCTGCATTTCATTATACATGAAGCAGTGTTTGTTGATGATATGATAACTTGAAATAGCTACAGACAGACTCTATACCTGTGTGCAAGAATCAGCTCAGTCTGGTCTGAATTGTACTGACTGACCTAACAACAAGGCTTTAGGTAGTAATTTTTTTTTTTTTTTTTTACAGTGATTCGGCAAACTACTTCATTCTCATCCAAAGCACCAAGATAATACACAATAATAATAATAGTTTTTTTTTTTCCTCCATTTAATTCTTCTATAATTTCTTGATTTTCAACTAACACTGACTAAAGTTACATCACTCGAGGCAGCTGTGCAGCAGCATGTACAGTAGTGCCACAAAAGACTTCACGCAACCTGTTTCACATATGCAGTTGTACATCCAGGATTTGATGGTACAGTAAAGGTAAAGTATTTTTTTTTCCTTTTTAATACTAGATGCTGACCTGATGTTTTTATCAACAAAATACTACTGAAGTTGGATAACTTTTTCTTTGGCTAGTTCTAATGAAATGTCAGGTTTCTTTCCCTAAACAGCCTGCATGCTTTTTTTTTGTTTTTTTTCCAAACTGAAATCTGACACAAAGCAAATTCAGTAAGTGGCATGTTTTTGCAATCAGGTGTGGAAAGAGGTCATGTTGATGTCTCAGTGAAGAGAGAACTGTCAGTCATCGACTGTACGGTTCTCTTGAGGACTGTTGTCTCATATTAATTCATGTATGGCGTTGCCAGACGAAAACGAATGAAGCATTAACTGTTGCATTCAGAATCAAAGACAGTTCTTTGCTGAAACAGATGGGTTTGGTGGTTTTCATGCTAATATTTATCTGGATGGTTTTTTTTGTTTGTTTGTTTGTTTTACATATTAATATATCTGCGCTATGGGCTTACTGTAGGTATTATTTACAGAGGACTTTGATTTAATATCCTATATTCTCTGCTGCTTGAAAGACAAGCACTGCTGTGCTGTATTTGGGCTTTTCTGTGTGTGGAGTTCAGCCACCTATGGGTGTGGATGTGAGCATATATGGTTGTTTATCTTTGCCCTGTGATAGACAGCCAACCTGTTCAGAGTGCGTGGTCAGTGTCTTTTGTCTGTCAGCGACATCTTTGTATTCTGATCCACATCTGCCTTGATGACATCTTTTTGATTATTTATGATGTTTATCCTCCTTCACATGCACTTCCTGTAGCCATGGATCACGGGGAAAAAAATGTCGGAACAATTATGGGAAGTGGACCAGCAAAGTAATAATCTCCCTATGAATAATGAATCTACTTAATGGTCTAGAGTATTGCTGTATGTATACTGGATGACTGGAAACGTGAAGCTAATGTGATGGAAACAGACAAGACAGAATTTACCTGAAATACTTCACATATACATCCTGCAGTGTAAGAATACCACAGATGTACAGTAGTCTGAACTTGTTTTTTTTTTGTCTGTGTTTGTTTAAAGCATTTATTTCGTATGTGTTTGAGTAGTTATTGGACATAGTGCAAATGCATCAGATACTGCTAAGACTTGCAACTACCTGCCACCACATCCACATGCTTGGCCCTTCAGAGCTGATTGAGATCATTGACTTTTTAAATTAAGTAACCATTACCTTCTAATAGCTAAGAGCTCAGGCTGTTTAATTAGAACTGAACCTCAGTACTATTTTATATATTGAAGAGGGAGGACTGGTGCTGGAGAGGAAGGCGAACCTGACATGACTGACTCGCTGCCATGCAGATTGCTGAATAATGCACAGGAAGAAACCTCAAAATAAAACCTGCTCGGTTCGACTCCATGCCCCTTCTCTCACCACTGTCTGGAGCCTCACTAACACACTCTGCTCTGAATAAATAAAATATAGCAGCTTCCCTGTGTGCTGAGAGTGAGTGACAAAAGAAGGACATTATTTGAAATCACATTTGGGACATTGCTTGTGTTTGTGACCAGCAGAAGACAGCACAGATTTTTTTTTTTTTTTTTTAGCTTGACTGAACTGACTCGTCCTCCAACACCCGAGTCTTGATTTCTCATCGTGGATTTATGGTGACTGGCTTGAGTAGTCTGGCATGCATGGCTGCCCCACAGACTTTTAGCTCCTGATTGATCTGAGATGTTGACAGACAGCGGTGTTTGATTCTGCTCCTGTTATCTGTAATGAAGCTGAAGCTCTCAATGTGCTGACAAGATTAGAATGCATTACTGTCAGAAAGCAGGGTGCCCTGGGGCTGCACCATGCTTGTTGAGTGTTAATGACTCAGGCTATGCCTCGCCAGTGCAGGGCATGTGCTGACAAACCACCTAGTCCCTTGCATCCCAATCAGCCCAGCCTGTGGCCAGAAACACAAGGAATGACAGATGATTTAATTTGATTGATGGATGCGCAATATTTGAATATTGCTGATATTGGCCATATTAGATTTATTAAGTCACTTATTGGCCAGTTGATAGACTATAGTTTATTTGAGAACTATATTACATCTCATAAGGGAGGCTGGGAGGCTGTGTGTTTAAGAGCAGGCTATTAATCATTGTGATTCTTATGATATAGCTACAGGAGGTTATTGAAATTTGTGTCTAATCGCTCAGATTCATGTAATATGTGACTACTACCAACAAAAAAAACATGAATAATAAAAAAAAAGTTTACTTAGCTGAACTTAAGGACTTTGGGGGTTTTCATACCTCAAAATGCTCTGATGCATTTATACTGAATAACAGTATAAGCTTATTTTCAGGCTCTGCACAACTAGTTATTTCCCCTTTGATTTTTACTACATCTTTCTCCTGACAGGCGAAATGAGTGGATGGGTACGATTGAAACTGTCACAGTCAGATCTAAACTAGGGTATTTCACTCTCTGTGCAAGTGCAATTTTTTTTTTATGTCTTGCATTTTTTTGGTTGTTCCAAATCCCTTGGGTGCAATTCCTTCAAACTTAACTTAATTTACATTACAAAGCAAAAATATGTATCACTTGTCCTGGGCAGCTTTCCTGTTACTGCACATTAGTTTCATTTTAGGAAAAAAAAACGATGACCCTTGAATTTACATGCCCTTTTTTAAGTAGTAATCACATGAAAATTATGAAATACAAAAAAAAAAAAAAGAATCATAATAATACCAAGTTGTAGTTTACCCACTAGGAATTACTGTAAAATATTGGGTAATGATGGAATAAAACTGAAGCAGAATTAAGAGGGCTAGTCTGTGATAAGAGAGCCATTTCTGTAGAGGACACCATGTATATTGATAGAATATCCCTCATTGCATTGTTAAGACAGGCTGGTAGCAAGTTAATATCAAGTCTTAGTTTTTAATGGTTAGCACATCAATTGTTCTGCCCCAAATAAAAACAGCAGTTTCCACCACACAGCCAAGTGCTTTCAGTGTAATTAACCTAATGTATTTATAATGTATATTAAGTCCTACTTAGTGTTGCTGGTAACCACAGCAACGCTAACAGCAGCAGTTTGACAAACACCTGCTTGAAATATATATTTACATATATAGGTTTATAATATATACATGCATCTCAGGTAACTGCAGTTGCATACAATTCAGGAACAGGGATCTAGTCAGAAAGCATGTGAGAGGTCCTGGAGGAGCATGAGATGGGGAATTGGATCATTAATGCTCAGATCTTTAATAAGTGCCCTGGGGAAAATTAATTTCCACTTAATACTCTGCACCAGGGGTTGATCATCTAATAGGGTGAGCAGTGAATCTCACAGCTCATCTGCAGGCTAGAAGAGACCTCGTCTATCCTACGCATGGTGTTTATTTTCTCCAAAATGTCAGCCCTGTTCTCTGGCAGTGATTGGCAGTTTGTTTTTCAACTTTTATTTTATAAGTGCCCCATTGCCATTATGTTGTAAAAGCTCCCTACTGTCACCTTCCTGTGTATGAAAAATCCAATATGGTGGACTTTGCTTAGTGCTTTCTATTGACCTTCACTTTTACACATGGTGCTTTTTTTCGCTTCAATAAGGACTTTGGTATGGCTCCCTTAAGCATGAGTTCATTGTGCTGAGAAATAAAAACACATGTGCATGTGTCATGAACACTGTAAGAGTGGATGTTGCTGCTATTTGTCTGTGAAAATGGTCATCTCATTAAGATGTCTTTGGCTTTAACTAAAGCATAACAGATATGACTACTGTTGCCATAGAGACAGGACTTCGTCTATGGTTGACCTAAATTAATTTGCCAATTACAGTGTGTGGGACATGCAAACACCACATCTCCCTATCTGGATGGAAGAGAGAAAAGAGAAGATGCCTAGACTATATTTACACTTTGTATTGAGAGCTGGCTCATGTAACAGAGAATCAGTCACATGTAAAAATGTAAATCAGAGTCCTCTAAATAATCAAACCCTCATTTAGACGGCACTGAGATGCTCACTTTACATAATGTTCTTACTCCTTTTTAGCATATGGATTAAAGTGTTTGTTTTACAGTTTATACGATTTACAGTACGTTAAAAGCAGCAAAAAAAAAAGAGGAAGTCAGATTCCAACCTTGACCTGGGTCATTAATAAGCGGGTAAACCCTGACTGTGTGAGTAAAACATTGTTATCACTGAATTTACTAATCCAACATAAGACTATTTGATCTGACATTAGACCTGATATTGGCTTATGATCTCCCAGAAATAAATGGATCATGTGAAATCGACACACCAGCTATTTCTTTTCATCCCCATGCACATCAAATGTTTCATCAGTATGCTGAAAAAAAAAAAAAATCAAACATGAGCCTCAACACTGAAACATGTGGCTTTTAATCTTGAAATTTAGACTTTTCTGGGTGCATCTCAGATTCATCAGCCTTGTTGGATGATTATGCAGCCTGATATCTTGATTTGATTATAACAAATCCAATGAATAAATGATTATCATCCCTTGATGTAATTGGGAGGAAATAAAAAAGTAAAAGTACAGCAGTGAAGTCATTAACTATTTAAAAGCTATGCAATCACCCAATGCCGTTAATGGGCTATTAAAATGAAGGTTTTCTTCATTTAAACACATTTGTGTTATCATGTAACTGAATTTAAATGAGGAAGAGACAAAATTTACTTTGCTTCACAGTGACTGGCAGTTGATTTTCTTTCAGCAGGCAGTGGTTTACTGTACTGAACAGGACACTCTTATTTTGAAATCCATATTCAATTCAAAACAGCAACATGCATCTTCTAGTATATACTTGTGTATATACTAGTGTAGTAGCAGTTTTCCTTAATTTGAATTTCTGAATGCCGTTAAATGATGATTCGGTGGTGTCAGCTTAACTTGATGTCAGTGGTTGCTGTTATTTTCAGCCTACAGTTGTGGCAGTCGCATGAGAATTTGAGTTGTGATATTTCTTACCTGTACTGACTGCAGACTTATTAGAGCTCATGTTAGTCTCCTGGCGCTGTGAAGGCATTCAGCACGCTCCACCTGTGTGCACTCATAAACTTCTGCAGTTTTGCACAACAAAATTCTTGGCACACTCGTCCTGATGCTCAACATTAAATTGGTGTAGCCTCAGTGTGCAATATATCATGGTCTTCCACTGTGTACGCTTCCACTGTCAGAATCATCCCATAAGTGCAGTCAGGCTGAGGCAGCGAGTAGATAGTAGTAAATAGTGTATGGCACCAGGAAAACCCCTGTTGCTTTTTAGGGCCTACAAACTCACCTTCAAGCTGGAGGAAATGTACTCATCACTGGACTCCGGTAGAGAGCACAGCAACAGGACTGCAGATGATGGCAGGGTGAAGGAGACATATGGAGACGGTGAAAGCAGTGAAAAAATAAAATACTCAATAGGAAAGCAACATGTTGTCTGACTCATGATGTGCAGCGGGTGAGGGAAGATAGATTTAAAGACTTCAAAACAAGCACGGCTTGGATGTCCAACGGAGTGCATAGTAAGTGATTAGCTGTGTGTTTACAGATAGCATCATGCAATAGCTGTGGCAAAACAGGGTCATTCAGGGAAACATTCTACTGCCAGGCATGTGATGCTGGCAGGGTTTGACCCCAGGCCACTGGCCACTGTATATTAGACGTAGAACTTTACACCATGTTTCAACATGTACAGTAAATGGCTTTTCCCAATACAGAAATTCACAGTGCATGTGATGCAATGTTGAGTTTCACCTGTCAGATAGAAGGGTGAAATCTTCAAGCCTTCAAAATGTCAGTTTTTCATACTTTCATACTGGAAAAGTTGGACATTTTGGTTTGGAAAACACCTTTGTCGATTGGACAACAACATGTCACAGATGACTATGCAGCATTCACAAGGGACACAATGAAATAACGATCCTGGCTGGAGGACATTTGTCAATGCTTGCTAAATCCTGTAGTTAAAAGCATAGACTTCTGTTGTTGTCTGTGCCTCATGCAGCACATGTTGTTGTCAAGTGGATGAAGATTTATTTACTCGATTTCCTTGTGTTTCATGTGTGTTGAGCTCTTGGGCCACTGTGGATGCTGTATTTCACGAAACACCATTATGATTACATAGTTGTGGCCATCAATTTAATGTGATGGCATTAGAAAAAAAAAGAAAAAAGCTGCAATTATTTTAGCTTCATTAACTTGCTTTATCATGTAATCACCTGCGCTGCTGACCTGTCCGCCCTAATCTGAGGGTGATCCTCCTCTCAATTTCAGTCAGGACAGGCTAAGTGAGAGGGGGCCGACGAGATTTACTGCCGGTGAAAATACTGAGAAAAGCACAATTTAGTCCTGATCAGACCTCTTCATGAAATTGCCTTCATGGGGTCATCACTCCATGAAAATGGTTCGCACAATCTGTCAGATCTGCAGCTCAGATTGAAATGTTTGCCACGGCCATTCTCTGGTGCTTTTGTTTAAACTTACACCGCGTTCCAGCTGGGAGGAGTTTACTCAGATTTGAAGTGTCATCAATCACATCAAGTGCTGTCCAGATTTAGACTTCTTTGTAAAAACAATCTGAATGAGTCACTGTACAAGGAGGGAATTCAGGATCTGTCCACACCAATCAACTAAGGTTTCCAGAGAGTACCTGGCTCATATGCATGCTGGTCTAATGCTGTATTGAAAAAATGTCTAAAACCACATTATAAACCGTTGTCAAGCGCATGTTAAATAAAACTATAGTCAGATTCAATTATGATTTCAGCACTGCTAATGGGATGTGGTTTCAGCTTTCACCTTGCTTTGGCCTTGAGTAGGGACATTATTGCATCTTAAGGCATTAAAGCATCTCATTGACAAATATACAGATAATAATAACATGGAATACACAATAGGAAAGGAATCCCACACTGAAAATACAATAACATGGAAATAATAAAGTCATAATAGTGTAATATTTAATAAATATATTTTAATTCAATTGAATGTATACCCTCTTTTGTGTTTTTCCAGTTTCTGTGTTCACTGCACTGAGTGGATGAACCAATTTCCCTTTAAGATTGTTTAGATTTATTTTTTATTGGCCTATAATGGAAAAATGCTGCAGGTGCTGATCACTGATGAGAGCAGGAGAAGACACAGCCAGAGGGGTTATGAGAACAAAAAGGGGACAAAGGGAGAGAGGATGCGTGGCTGCATGTGTGTCACACGATGCTTGTCAGTGTGACAGGACAGCTGCTGAAAAACACACCATTATGTACCCAATGAAGGTGACATTAGCCCTGCAGGGCAGCAGCAGGTGTGCATGGGAAGGAGATGAGACAATTTCTTAATTCTCTGGAGACAGATGTGAGGTGGAACACAAGTGCTGCGCCTCTCTGGCTTTTTTCTTTCTTTCTTTCTTTTTTTTTTTAGATTAATAATTTAATTGAATACCAAAATGCGAAGGAGTGAAAAGAATTTCAAATGAACAACTGGGTTATCACCAGTATGTTATTATTGAACATTATTATATTTCCAGGTGCATACCAGCAGTGTTCTTCTGTGTAGGTGTGCATTTGATTTTTGCCACAGCACTTTTTTTATAGCAGCACATCTGTTTTGCCACTTTGTCGTCTTGATTGACAGCCGACAGCAGCGGCGTGCTATATGATTATGAACTGTTCGCTTGAGAGTCTCTTTGCTCCTCTCTCTGGAAACAGAGTCGAGCATCACACTGTGCAAACAGCGATGGCAGCTTCTTCAGGCGCCGCAGTCTGCAGGTGAGACAGCAGAGGCCAAACGGTTTGATGCAGCAATTCGACAGGGGGAAAAGCCACGCTTCGTCAAAATGAGGTTGATATAAAAACAATGTGCAGTCCCAAGAGGATGTCAGGCCAATTTTTAATAACTTTCATTCAGTCTTGGAGATTTATTTTTCAAGCCACTAAGGTTAATGTGGGTTGAATTAGCGGCTTGTTTCTCGGATATTTATCTGCTATCAGTCAGGCTGCGATGCGTGATGTGATAGATAAGGTGTAATAGCTAAATGCTTGAAATCAATGCAGCAGGACTCATGTTTACGACTCCCTGTCAGTGGCTCAGTTCTGTATCTGACAACAGTTTGGAGGGAATCACAGCCAATCACAGGCTTCTGTCTAACAAAGGACTCGGATGACACACACACACACACACACACACATACGCATAGCAATGCTTATGTGTTCTGCCGGAGCCTAAGATTGATTTATTGTGAAAGATCCTTCAAATAGTGACAAAACCATATTTGAAGTAAACTGAAACAGATTGCATTGCATTATATTGTTGTGTATTGCACTGAGACAGGGCTGAATTGAATCATATCAAACTGACTGCCTCAAATATATTATAGGTGCTCTGAATTATTGCCCCTATATTGAGGTGCATATTGAATCTGTCACAGAGGGAGAGATACACAGCCTTAGGAGGGAATTTGCTTGTGGTCCAAAATCTTCCAGGCAGTGCTGATGAAGACGAAAATGTTTCCAGTTGCACTCTGCTGTAAGAACTGAATACAGTGCTCGCAAAACAATTCCATTAACGCACAACAGTAGAAGAAGAAGGAAGATCTGACCAAAACAGCACAGTGAATGGACTCATTTGCTGCGTGTGCTACTTCATTTTTACCCTCAAAAACTACAATGAACCTGATTCTTTGTTATGCTTTGACTTGTAGATGAACAGATGTTGCCGTGTCTCGTCCAAAGTCCCAGCTGTTTGCAAACTGAATAGAATCCAGGTGACGCCAGTTAGCATTCACAAACGTGACTCATGTGCCAGATGCATGTGACTAGGAACTCTGCCTTTCTAACCTCCCTGCTGAAAAGGGAGGCTTTAATCTGCTTTGTTAACTTTCATTTAAGGATTTGTTATAAAAATTAAGTATATACGGCACCACAAAGCAGAGGGTACAATTGTGATGCAGCACTACTGCAGCACAGTAGACAATGACAGCCATGATCTTTTTGTAACAAAGAGACACAGAAAACTGCAGGATTGCTCTTATTTCAACTTTTCTTTACCTCTTTTTTTTAACATTTCCCACTCTCCTCGCCTTCATCCTCTGTTTACCTCCTCCTCAGGTGTCAGTCTTACCATGCAGCGAGGTTCTTTCTTTTGCCCACTAGCATAATGAATCACATGGCATGGCACAAGTTGGCGGGGCCTTATCTCCTCTCAGCTGCCTGAGGAGCCATGTCAGATTGATGTACCAGTCACCTAGAGACTCCTTCGCATTGTGATTAGAGCAGCCAACCGTCCACCACAACTATGGAAGGATTCACCAACAGGGTGGATACACACTCTTTCTCTTTGACACGCACACACACACACACACACACACACACACACAAATGGACATGGACTTAAATAGCAAAGGTGATGCAGCAGTCACACAAGCTTTGTCACAGGGCTTCAGCATGTTTGTGCCCCCAGCTATGTTTCCTGATGTTAAGCCGCTCATTAAGCTCAAACCCATTCCCCTTGAACGCAGCACGCTGCCAGCCATATTTTTTAATTAGTTTATTTAGCCTTCCTTGTGACTCAAGGATGAAACTGCCCTCCTCTAGCACTTGGCTATTCGTTAGTACTTTACTTAACTCTGCAGGGGCTGTAACTCTGGCACGATTTCAAATGACACACTGCAAGTAACTACAAAGGTGACTCAGATCCAGACAGTAGATGGTGGTGGTTAAATTGCACTGATATGGTTGCTGTGTAGTTGGACGTTTGAGTAACAAGTGGCAAAATAATTAAACATTTGATCATTTAATCATACTGTATTTGGAGCAGGCAAATGAGGCTTGAGATCTGAGTGTCTTTGCCAACCCATTAGCCTAATCATGGTACAGTATGCACAGTATTTTTTCTCCCTGCTATTTAATTGTCTCTGCCTCTTCAAGTCATTTTTCTTCAGTAGTGGCACACTTCCTTATGTGTTCCTGTCTGTTTTGCATTAACTTTCCTTGACAGTGCCTCGTCACTTAAATCACTGGGGTTCGCTGAGTTCTACGTATTGTAATTTCAAGATAGCACTGCAATGAATTATCTTGTTTATAAATAATACTACACGATGCACTACTCAATACTTTCTGTTGTTCGTGTGCACAGGATAGAAGAAAAAAGAAAATATTTCACCATTGGTGGTTAAAAAGCTCAGCGGGGAACCTTTAATCAGAAATCTTCATGTATTAATTCTGTGTTTCAGTGGTTTGTAATCATGTTGCTTTGTAATACTGATAAGTTTGTTGTATGTTTTCATTTCCCTGAATGGCCCGGCTTCCATTTTAATGACCAGCCACGAGCAACAAGATCAACTCTGAAAATAGTTAAATTGAAAAATAAAAGAAAAAAAATAGCTGAAAGAAAGGGGCTCATAAACGACAACAATGGGAAAATTCAACCAATGTCACGGAGGAACATGCTGTTAGTCTGTAAATGTGACAGTGGATTTCTTTTGTTAGTTTGCTTTTTGTGTTGTGTCTCATAGTTCAGTTAACTGTAGCTGTAACTCTGAAATGGAGATTTTCTTTCTGATGCCATTTATATTGAGTTTGGTTACTAAATTCAAATGCAATTATAAATGATACCAATGATCAAAATTAAGTAGGAAAATATTCATCATCACAATTTTTTATATTACCATGTAAATAAAAGGGCATTCAGAGGACAGCTATGAGAGTGTACACTGTGTGATACATATCTGTGAAGGTCATACAGCACACAGACTAAAACTGAATGAGTGGTTGATGCAGGAAATTATGATATCACACTGATGCAAATTAGAAGACGAAGATAAAATGCTAACGATGTTAGATGTGCAGGGTATTTAGTGGACCTGGTGGCTGCCTGAGCCCTCTGCCTGGGACTTGTGACAGACAGTAAGGGACAGGCCAGCTAGGAGGGTGCTCCGGGTGAGTAGGCGTGCACGCCTCCCCCCACCGCCTCCTCTTCCCAGCAACACGCTGAGATGGCACTTTCCCCCACAGACTGAGGGATTGAAGGGATACAGAGTGCAAATCAGCTCCCTATCTTTGCTGGCAAGGGTTCATCTATCTGTCCATCACTCTAGTCTACAAGTTATCTGCCTCTATTTATTCATAAATCCCACTCACTCTTTATTCATTGCAGCCATTTTGTTTCACAAGGTCTTTGCCAAGGCTCAGACATGCTGACACACGCATGCACGCACACACACACAAAAATGTGCACCTTTTAAGCTCCGGTATAAGATTGCATCTCGGCCGTGGCATTTTCTGAAATTATTGAACGTGCTAAGAAAGTGATGCGATGCAGACTGATGATATGAGGGGGAATTGGGAAATAAATACCAAAAAGGAATCTTCCCGAGTCTTACCAGTGGTGAAGTGCTTCCTATCATTATTCAGCAGAGAGGAAAAACAGCATGCCAATTTAAAAGCCCTGTTTATGGGCTTCCATCAAATTTATGGCTTCATTTACTATTTGCAATTGAGGTCTGTGACAAGCTATAAGGGAGCATGACCAGACGCAGGGATGTGGGGAATCTGTCTGCTTTCTGCATCCGAGCCGCGGCAGTAAAAAAAAAAAAAATGAACACCACCGTACACTGCTATACAAAGAATTAAATTAGATCATGTTGCAAATATAAATTCTTGTTTTTTTCCTCTCTGTTTTTATTGGACTTGCCACAGTAAATAGTAAGGATTTTACAGTTTCCAGGTGCATTTACCATATAAACACAGCGCTTGTATTTCACTATGATGAGGTGTCATGATCGGTGATGTACTAGTATTAGATAGTCCCTGGTTGCAAGGCATGGCACATTGTTTTACAGTTCAATTTTAGCCCTCTGATATCACAGCTGTTTGTTTTAGCCACGAGAAGCATCCTCAGCCTTGTATGACAAGCGGGCATATTTTCTCAGAAATCCCTGGCCCTGCTTGATGATGTCAGCACACAGTTTGGTATGGATTACACTCTGAACTATGATACTCTTCAGTTTGGTGGCTGCTCTCTCCATCTTTATGGTCTGCCGTTTGCCCGTGCCCTTTCTCCATCCCCCTCTCTGCCTTCATCCATCCTGTTTTTATAGCTGCTGGCCTGCCCTCCTCTGTCCTGACAGTGAGCTTTGGTCAGCAGGGCTGCTGGGATTGCCGGCGTGCAAAGCAGGGAGGGGATGGAGGGAACTGAGGCCAAGGCTAACGCAGGTGACCTTGGGGCCGAAGGCACAGACGCAGCATTCACATGGATGGAGGGAGACAGAAGGATAGAGACATCCATCACATTTTTATTAGCCCCTCGGTGTATTGCTGTTTACATTACACTGACCAATAAGTACCAACTTTTACACACTTTCATCACACGACAAAGCTGGGCCTCGTTTTCAGTATTTAGCATTACTCACAGCTGTTTTTTTTTTCCTTCTCCCGCTTCCCTTGTTCTCTTTACCTTCACACCAGTGGCTGAGCCTCTGCTGTGAGTAATGACGTTCCTCCCCCTGGCACAACATCATAGAGTGCATCTCTTTTCCCAGGGCCTGGGGAAAAGCTTGGGCACCCACTACCTTGTATGAATAAATTCTCTGTCAACAGCATTAATCTGCACTGTAATTGGCCACCACTGCCACAGCAGCCTGTGTTTTATGAGCAGTCACACAATGGAAAGATTGACTCGCTAAAGCTGCACATTCAGTGGCGTAATCTAATGACATGACTGTGTAAATAAGCAGTGGGGGACACTCGGAGATAACTGCACACAGCAAATACCACATGACACTCAGAGCAGTCTCCTGTGGAAATGATTATCCTTTTGTATTATGCTTATGTAATGATAGAGTTTGTGTTATATAGAGCACATCACATCTCAACCTTCCCAGCCATGCACACTTTATTTGGTGTAAATGTAAGGGCTGCTAAATGACACGCTGTTTACTCAAGTGCTAACAGGAGGTCATGGTTTTGATTCTCACATCTAGCCGATGGGTTTCCATCAGAAAATATGATCTCCTCTCTTTGCTTCTATTGCACCACTCTGAGACTGACGTTTGTGGTTTTGAGTGAAATCTGTCAATAGCGACTGGTTGGGTTGGCATGAAAACTGGACTTCACTGGACATTGTTGCACTGCTCGAGATGAACTGTAACCACAGATCCCCTGACTGAACATCAGGTCAGCGGCCTGATAGTAGAATGAATGGAAGTAGTGTTGCAGGATATAGTGAATAAATGAACAAGAGAGTGATTTGGCACGCAGCAAAGGTGTATTGTGAACATGTCAGCCCGCTGATGTTAGCATTTAGCTCAAAAATGGCCGTGTTTAGCAGGTCTTGTCTATTCTGAAGTGAAGATACAGTTTCATGGCCTTGAATTAGTCCTTTTGGTAGAGTAATAGGTTATATGTAGAACATTTTATAAAAGCCAACATTGAGCTGAATGTTTTGAGCAGTTTCCAGTTTTCTTTTGCTAATATTCAATAAAACATCAACATTCGGTTTGGCAAGAGAATTACCTGAACTCTTGTGCTGCACAATCTGAACTGTAATTGGTATCAGAAACTAGACATGATGATTTACTTTCTGGTTTTTTCAATGATTCACGTTGAGAATCTGTCCAGTGGTTGGACAAGATATGATGTCTCATCTTCAGATCTTGATCACTGGGAAATGCTCCTCTCTCCACAGCTGTTGGCACAAACAGATGTACTGTAAGAGAGTGGAGTTGTAATGGCAAAAATGTGTTAGATAAGCAACTCAGGGAGAAACAGTGAAATATTTATCAACCCTGTCTCTCACATTGCATGTTTGATGTTGCAGAGAGGCATTAGCATCCTTCCGGTAGAACAGCTGCTGAACTGACCGACTCTTGCCCCATGTTTCAATTAATGTCCTGCAGAAATGTGTCCATGAGGGCATCTGAAAGAAAGCAGGACAATTAGATTTATAGCGTGGGATGTACTATGAATCTTTCATAAATGCTGAAATGCATTTAAATTATCCTGGTCTCTTTTAAAAGCTCTTTTTTTTTGCTTCAATATTCAGCTGAAAGTAAATGTTAATTACAGAGGAATGGGCTTCAGCAATCAGTTTGCAATCCACTGGGACATGTCTGTGGATCTCTCTGAAATCTTTTCTGGAGTTGGGCACAATACATTGCAGAGTCACTTCTTTTTTTGGTGGAATGAATCAAGATAATGGGGAACCGTAGATCCAGGCTGTCAACTCCAGGGCCATATTTATGGCTTAAGAGCCATTAGACATTGGTTTGGTGTCAGTCCTGCCTGACAGACTGCCACCCTTGGGTCACAGGAGAAGGACAGTCTTGGCTTCCAAAAAAGGATCAGCAAAGAGACAACAATGAGAGCAGAGTTTCCACAAATGACTTATCGCCTCTGGCTTTGTATCCCTTGGCTCTCTAAATTTGTTAAACTGGTTGGCTATTTTAATCTCCGTAAGCATTGTTGTAAATGAGGGCAGACGTCAGTGTGGATTGCCTTGCTAACAGTGCAGAGCTGATAGCTGCTGGTGTGGGTCATTTGGATGTGAAGTCATGCCCTTCATCATGCCTGAGTGCTGCTGTTTGCCTGAGGTTTCTGGAGGGAGACGGTTGTCAACACTTTCGCTGTTTGTCATTGTCTGTAAAATGCAGTAACTCAGTTTTGGATGCGTACTCATCTGCATTGGTCGACTGGCTCTGGATCAAATCTGGTGCAGAAGGTTTTTTTTACTTTTTTTTTCCTTTGTTGTTGAAAATCTATCATAAGGTCTGAGCATTCACAGCAAACTGAGGGGGCAGTTTTCTGGCAGAAAATGTAAAAAGAGACTTGAAGCTTTTGCAGTGTTGCTTCCTGGTCATTTTGCAAGCTCAAGTGAAAAAAAAATCTTCCAGTGGTTTAAAGCAGATATAATATTATATAGAAGCATTTTTCTTTCTTAATAATAACAGTGCATGACTATTTGTTATATGTAAGGGTTTGCTAGTTATGACAAACCCCCACACTGATTTGTCAAAATGGAGCCTGTATTCAGACACACAAACACACCTCAAAATGAATACTAATATTTCTAAATATGTGTCAGGGTAAGCAATTATATTTCAAAAAGAGCTATTTTCACTGTCACCAAGTGCCAAAAAGCTCCCTTCCTTTACAAAGCAAAATTTATTATTCTGTATTTGCATTTTAGGTGTTTACTTTACTTTACAGTTTTCTAATTCAGGGACAACATGGCAGTCTGTGTAGTAGTGATGTGAGCCTGCGGTGAATTCCTGTTAATGACCACAGCCCTTGCCACATCCAAACACCTTCTAATCCATCACCCGAGTCAGTCCAGCGCAGGTCCTGTAACTTCCTCGCTCGGCTCACATGATTGAGATGTTAATTGTAAAACGCTGCACACAAATCAGAGGTGAGGTTTTGTGCTTTGTCCTGAAACCTCCCCCACTGACGCCACAGACATGCGGTGAGAACGCACTACAGCTAATGTGCTTTACATACACCGGCTTATTGACACTGAAAGCTAGTAAATAACTAGCTGCATTGATTGGTTGCCACTGTATCTCATCCATCTCTGACATGGGGCTATTGAGAAGAGATTGACTTTTCAACATGCATCACCCATACAGTAACTGCTAAACTAGTCAGTCAAATAGACCAAACGACAGATTTATCTCCATGTTGTGTACTGTTTTTTTGTTTCATTTTGTTATTTCCACTTGTCTGTTTTTATTTCTTAGTTTTATTAAACTCTGGCTTCCCTCTTCTCGACCAGCTTGAGGTCCAGGACCCCCAGGACTAGAAGTAGTCTGCAATTGCAAGTCCAGTGAGACAGTGCCAGGCAGCATCCAGGGGTTAATGCACTGTGATGGCTCTGGGTGCATGGCACTAGCATGGCTGAGTGAACATCACGTTGAAGCATAGTGAGGCTAAACACTGCCTTTCCAATGCACAGGCCACAGATTGGCCTTCTCGCATGAGAACACAAAGGAGGACACAATTGTGAGTAAACAATGCAAAAGACAGGCGGGGAGATAAGCTATTATTGTTGTGGTGCTCAGAATCACCTCTGTGCCCCGCGACTGTAATACTTGAGCAAAGTGAACTCATTTTGTCTTCAAGGGTAGTACGGAGAAAGAGGATGGTGCGACAGTGAAATGTCAGGGGGTGGTGGGTGTTAGCTGGCAGGAAACCTCCAGCAGCAGAACTCTCCGTTTGATCCCTGTGGCTCAGCTCCAGCTGGCTATATGCTGACCATGTTAGTGGACAACTGCCACAGCCTCATGGCAACACAACACTGGCTCACGTATGATAGTGGAGGATGTCGTATCTTTTAGTGAATCAGCTCTGTCTTATTAAACACATAGTGTGCCAGAATCCTCTGCCAGAGTCATATTATAAGCTTCACATACAACCATGGTGGATCAGGGTTGTTATTTAAAAGCCAAAAACAGCATGTGTGGTTGAGTCACTGTGTTATGTGGATATGATTAGTGCAGAATGTGCAAATGAGAATGGTAACCTTTAAAAATTAATTGCTTCATTTCAATGAGAGTTGTTATCACGCAATGTAGTAGCATAGCATTGAAAGTCACCTGCAGTTAAAGAAGCAATATGGTTTTGATTATGAATTTACATTTATAGAACAAGCACAATGCTAAACAAACACAGTGTAACAGTGACTCAACAAGTGGAGAGAAGTCATAGGGTCTGTGAACCTACTCACATGTAAGTCATCTGACACAATAGGCCAGTTTCCCCCGCAATTTACCAACTCATAGCCTACTTGAAAACTTCGAAAATGTTGGCAGTCCACATAATGGAGGCCCAATAATGCCCTCAGAGAGCACTTTGTATTCTAATGATAACAACCAAACATGCAGGGTTGAACTGAAAGCATGGGGGGCTCAATTTTCTTTTTTTTTTTTTTTTTTGATTAACTGAAGAGAGAACTCATTTGTCAGTTCACCATGAGTCTATTGGCCTCCCCTTTAATTCTTCCTAACCAGCTCTCCATTTTGATTCTATCATGTAATCTTTTAGTGAGCAATCTCACTGAAGGCAAAAAAGTTCAACATTTTGATTGTTTTCAATAGGATTGTCCGATAATATCAGCCAACCGATAATATTGGCCCAATATTATGATAAAAATGTAATATCTGTCCATATCGTTAGTTATCGTTTTTGTCTGTTTGCCTGTCACTCGTAGTGTCCAGTGATATGCTGTTTCAGTGAAACAGAGAGCACACGTGGGAAAGTCTGTTAGATGATTAGCTGTTCATGCGTCGCTCCCGAATTTCCACATAATCCGTCTCTGCTCTGTTCGTCGCCATCGCACACACTGTAGCAATGCACCCCCTATCAGGTCAATCAGCGTGCACTGCGGTACGACGCACAATGCAAGCAGTGGGAGATGGTTTGATCCATCACTCAGAGCTGTGTGTGTTTGTTAACAAATAAACAATGTTAATTTGTGGAGTGCATCCAGTGGGGCATTATAATAAAAGTAAGCCTACAGTAATGTGTTTATTCCCAACAGGAGATATGTTATTCATTAGTTTTGGGGAAATAAAAAAGCCTGCATATCGGTATCTGTTGTTATTGGAATTAAATTGGACGGCATCAGCATATCAGATATCAGCATAAATTCCAATATCAGACATCCCTAGTTTTCAAACATCATTCCTTTTTAAAAAATGTTTTGTATTTTCTTTAATTACACATTTTCACTATGTTTTATTGTTTTGCAATTGATGTTTATTTGCATTTCCTTCATGATCCACTAGTGGGCCACCGCTCACAGTTTGGGAACCACTGATCTAGGGAATGTAAACATTGTTAACTTTAGCTACTGTAAGACACTTGCCATACCAGACTAAGGCTGACTACACCATGGAGTGTGTTTTAGTGCCTATAAATTCATGTTTTCTTTTGTAAGACCACAAATTTGTTAAATCATCCTTCGCAGTCTCGCTTTAATATACCTGTGAAAAAACTGTACAACGATGGATTTTTGATCGAGGTGTCCTATCCTAAGACTTTAATGGATGCCTTCCAGCCATTTTCTCTGCTCATGGCGATCAGTAAATCTAGTTACTTTCCCCTTATATATATAGTCTGACCCAACATAGAGCCTTTTTTATTTCACTATTCAAATGCAGCTCAGTTCTCAGCATTGTCCTTGTGTTTATCTGAGAAATAGCCATATGTCATCACCCACTAATTCTTGAAGAAAAGTTACACAATTGCCAACGTTGTTAAGCGATCTTCTTTGCTGGGGGTGTGCAACCTCCTGCATCCCTCGTGTTACAGACGGTGACGTGCCATGCTGATAGTCTTAATGAGCAGCGCCGAGTGCCCGCAGCCATCCCATAATGAAATTTGCTCAAGGCGGAACAGACCGGAGAGGCTTGGCAGAACATTGAGGCATATGGCGGAAACAGACGTGATTTCCATGGCAGGTGGCTGGATGCTGCAGATAGGTAAAAGGCTCATTCACCCAGGGCCATGGCCCTGATGGAGAGTGCTAGTGAAGGACTCTCCAGAAAGTAGCACACAAAACATGATCCTTTCATTTCAGTGCTCCTCTCTCGAGTTTCTGCCTGAGAGCTGACTAATCTCTGCGTTTGTCAGCGTCACCGAGCATTCATGTGACTTTACAGCAGAGTAGGCTGAATTGCATGTAATCATTTTCTATTTCACTCGCATTCTATGACGGGAAAATCTGAATAAATATAGAAAACAGCACACACGCCCTGATACATGCAGACCACAGTGACCAGGTTTAATGCGTGGGAGTGATACAGTTTAAAAACAGGGGCCTAAAATGATTAACAATCTGCACTGTCCCCTGTCTCTCTTTGTCTCGTATGTATTTCTTAAAGAAGCACATGCTGGGATCCTTGTTAGGGCTGTTTCACCAGTCTCTGGAGCACACTTCAGAGGAACAGAAAAAAAAGCAACCCTGTTCTTTTAATTAATTCGTAAATTTCCAGGCTTTTATTGTAGAAATGGAGTCCTTCTCTCATGAGACGCATCAGTAGCAGCATGGCAACATACACACAGACACACAGATACACACAGATGACTTTTTTTGGTGTGCATTTTGTACGACGTGTATTTTGCATACCGCATGCATGTCAGCTTTTGTATATTTATTTGTTCCAGCAGAAGGAATAAAATGGAATTAGGTTATGTATGTACTGAATCATTCCTTTGCCTGTAAACTGCTGAAACAAGGAAATCCCATTAAGTCCATAGTCTCTTTCAGGATAACACTGCATGAGCCCAAAGCAGACAAGTAAACAGGAAACAGACATGCATGCAGACTTACAGCAAATAACATTTTTTGCCTCGGATCTACCAGAGAGATTTGAAGCCCACCAACTTCTCTCAGCCTTCTCATGTGATCAACAGATCACATGCACAATTTTTTTAATCAACACAGGCGACTATACTCATGATTCAAATTATGGTAAAAAGATGTGCTGTGATCCACATCCATAAATAGTCACTTGACAAAACTATTCTTTGTGAATTCAAACTTGTTAGGAAAAGAATCAACATCATTATTTTCATTACTTCATTTCTGGTGCAGCGCTGATGACGCGATGACATGTCAGTGACAGATGCATAATTAACATTTCCTAATTGTTTTGGATCCTCTAATCCAAGTACTGAGTTGTTGATTATGCCAATAATCGAGTATCACAAACACACAGTATCATCCTATCATGAGCAGGTGGTACTGTTCAGTTTGAGTTGAGTGACTAATGACAACTTACAGAGGAAATCTTTGGAAGAAGCCTCAGGAAGGAAGATGATTTAATGACGAGAAAAACAAACATGATAATTATTGTAATGTCAAATATGTCAAAAGATAAATATAAATATCTTGGTTGGATGCTGGTTGCTTCTGATAATACTCTTGGATCTGGAAATGACCACTGATAGTTCACCTCAGGCCAATCATGTCAGACATGCAGCTCAGGATCACAGGACACAGATGCTGTCTGCAAATGTCAAATATGGATAAAGATGTTAAAAGTAGAGATACAAGAGATACTTTCTGGGAAATAGGAAACATCCTGATAAAACTACAAACCTCCATCCACTTCAGCCCAGGGGACATGGGGAAATTGGACTCTGAAACATCATATCTGTGTTGGATGAGTCACTCTGATGGATGTGAACCCCCACTGATCAATTCATAGGAGTGACAGGATTGACAGCGACCAAAGAAAAGAGCTGTAACACAGTCAATACTTCTCAGGGTATTGCTGCACTCTGATGCCTGCTCTCGCCAATCACATGCATTTATTCCTGTGGCACGGCTGTTGCAGCTGCCAGCGGAATGCAAAACAGAGCGCCTATGCAGACGCAAGCTACAAACCAGGTCTATTTGTCACCACTTTGAAGGCTTAGGGTGCAAAATGCAGGATCATCTTTTTTCTATCCCTCTTTCTTTGCTGTTTTCACTCCTGATTGAGGCTGATCTTTATCAAGCTCCCGTAGCCTTGACTCCTGTCACCGTAACTGGCTACACTCCCCTTCATCACTCAGACCTGTTGACAGCAGAGTGGCAGCTGGACAACCCATTATGAAATGACCTTGGTCTAGTGTCAGCGGGGCCACAGCGCTGCTGAAACAGTAACACCCCAAAGTGAGTAATTTTCCATCCATAGGTCAGCATCTTCGCAGACAGATAGATAAAGGTGGGGAGGGGGTCCTGCCATTAGCAATAGCTGAGGTGATGGAAGGGAAAAGGAGGGGTGTCCATACAAGACAACCCTGTGTGGGGGAAAAAAAACGCCCTAGTGAGGACAGCAGTGTGGATGTAATTAAAGCGATGGACTGATCTGATTAAGCAGACTGCAAAACTGAGCAATAGATTAACAATAGCACGATTGCATCCTGCTTTGTATTCTCATGCAGGGCTGTTTAATTAGTCTATATATTTATTTATCCTCTTACGAGACCAGGTTTCATTAAAGCCTCGAGAGCACTATTTGTTTTGAAGCCGAGCGGTAAAGCGGGACGGTGATTCTCTATCACCTGTTAAGTGTGCAGTCTTTTATTTTTAGCACACTTTTAGCGAGGTGTTTTACTCTTTCAACTGGAGCGGTGACGGCATGAACGCTTCTTCTCTGGTTTTCATACGTTCGGCTCTTTACCTGAGTTTCATCTCCAAACACTCATGCCTCTGGTTCTCCACCGCCAAAGATGCCTCGGTGTGCTTTCATAGCTGGGAGGCTCTCTGTGAGACACAGAGAGGAATGTATTATCTTTCCTTGCTGAAATAGCCTTCAGTACAGCGCTGGCTTTCCAACAGGCAACTTGGGAGAGAAAGACACTGGATATGTTGATATTAAAAGCATACAATGGATCCGCAGGAAATTCCTCTGTGTATGTGGCAGCGAGCAGGATGTGTCTGGGACAGTCGTTACCCAGATCAGCGAGAAAGTAAATAATTGGACAGCTGCTGTATTATCGGCTGCTTTGTGTGAACATCATTAGATATCAAAAGCAACCTGAAATAGTTTGAAATATAACATTAGAATTTGAAGCCATGCCACACCAACAAGACCAATACAAAAAAGGAAAAAAGCCCACTCTGGTCTTGGTGACCTTGCCTAGCAGCTCAGTGAGGTGATGCTGGGATTCTGTCAAGCTGCACTGTCCCGCAGCCATTTGTTCATCGGAGCAGATTTTCAGACATGCAATGATGCTGTTCAACGTGCTGTTGTTCCTCCACAGGGGAGTTAACACATATAGGCTATTGGCCTATTGGCAAACCTGTGTTTACTGACCACTAAAAGAATTGACAACAAAAAACACACAGTTTCAAAAGAAATAACAAGACACACAAACAGGCAAAAAAAAAAAAAAAAAAAGCCCTTTGTACTCTTTCCGTGTCTTAAGGAAAGCTAAGCGGCGATGTGCTGGGAAGATTTGGTTTTAGATTCAGGATACATTTATCTCAAGTTCACCTCACTGCACCTGAAAGAACTGGTCCTGACAGACAGGCACTTCGCCAGTGTCACAGTATGAGCGGCATGAATGAACAATCTGATCTGATTGTGTTGACTTTGGAACTGAAAGAACAAAAGTATGTATACGTGTGTGTGTGTGCACGTGTCTTTGCCACTGGAAGGCATGATACTGGGAAGTTGCTACCACAGAGACCGCAAAGGAAAATGTTGTTTCCCCCCCACAGCGTGTCTCAGTTTCTCAGTTGGATAGTAAGATTATATTTCATCACCCAAACTTTGAATTATAAATGTCCAAAGATACTAATTACCTCTTGCAAACACCACAATATTAATGGTGTCACCTTCATTTTAACCTCTATACTAGTAATTTACATAATTTACTACCCTTGTTCACACAAGGTCTGGTGGCTCCTCAAAGGCAAATGTGAGTAATGTTGGCTTAGTTAAGATTATTTATTTGTATTATTATTATTATTATTTTTTGACTAACATTTGGCCTGACCGGCTCAGTATTTGGACCTCCCCAGTGACACTCTCATCTTGTGGGAAATGAAGGTTGTGGCAATGGCCCAGATGATGATTACTTTCCAAATTATGTGCTTTAATTATTTTTGGCAGCTCATAAAATACATCAGTAAGCCTTTCCTCCACAGCTGATTAAGCAATTTTACTTTTTATTGAGGTCTGAGTGCAACAGACATACGACGCAGTGATAAATCTTTGGTGGAAAACTTTTGGCAGTGAATACATTTCAGTTTTTTTTTTTGTTTGTTTGTTTTGTTTGTTTTTTTCTTCTTTTTTCCTGCTGCTGATGTTGGTGAACATTTGAGAATGAAATCAACTTCACTTTTCTCCTTCTTGGTCTCATTTTCTTTCTTTCTTTCTTTCTTTCTTTCTTTCTTTCTTTCTTTCTTTCTTTCTTTCTGTCTCACAGAATTAAGTCACACTGAGTTAGTTAGTTTTTGTTTGTTTGTTTAATTTCTCATATCAGGCAGCTCTGATAGAGGTTTAAACTCATGTAATTACAGGAAAATACACATGCTCCTGCATTGTATGTTTGCTTTAGCATGAATGAGCTTCCCAAAGTGTTCAAATACAAAATGAATCAAACTAAAGAAACAATTAGTTGAGACACCCACACGGCAAAGATAGCAGGCCTAATTCTAACCAAGGACGGCTCTCTGCTGAAGCTCTGTCGCTCAGTGCTTAAGTTGATATATGAATTGTCTGTGCAATGAGGGATGAGCACAGAGGACGGGGATAAGAACACGTCTTTGCTGATGTGTCTGGGTGTCTGCTCACTATCAAGGATTCATGCTGTGTCAGACACAGAGTGGATCTCGGTGCTGAGAGCTGGGGAAAAGACAAGAGCGGCTCTACACAGAAATCATCCTGAGACACACTGGCGATGTAATTAGCGCATGAATTATTTCTGTGCAATGACATGCCTCAGCGCCTCTTGACTTTGCTCTTGTCTGAGGAACGTCTGCATGTATGCCGCCCAAATTAGACATCTGCCAAATGCCAGTCCTTTACAGTCAGACCGCTGCTTTCCCAGGCTCCGGTAATCAAAGAGTGGACAGTAGCCTCTGTGTGCTCTCTCTGTCTCTTCTCCCACTCTCAGAGTGTTCACTTTAGGTCTGTGCTGGCAACCTTGACAAGGTTACATCCAAATTGAGTAGCTTGTTAAGATGCGTATGGCAAAGATTTATTACTGCCGGCACATTTCAACCACGACTCATTCGCACCGAGAGCTGCTATCAGACATTACTACACACCTGTTCATACAGTTCATTGCTTTTGATTGTAAATAATATTATCATCAGCTACGATGAATTAGTGCTGATAGGTTTGTTACATTCTCCATAGTAGGAAAAAATGTTTATAGCCTCTGTGTATGAATGTAAATTTATAGTTAAGTGAAGTATTAACTATATATTAATATCAAAATGCCACTCTTTTGATGAGGATATTGATCCCCCCCCCATCTCCCCAAGGCTTACATTATTATCCTCTGGATTTACTCTGCAGAAATGGATTGGGCTTTGCAGATTAGTATTCAGCACATTACACTCCCTCTTCACTGTAATGCTGTTGTGATTCTGTAATGGGCTGAGAGCAAATGAGAGCCTTGCAGCTGGAAGTGTGCTGTTTAGTATGTGTATTCATACAGTGTTTGTTTGGCAGAGTGCATGGATATTCACATGCATATTTGCCTGTCTGCGAGTGTTTGTGTTATAATTATTTTATTCCCTGTGTTTTGATGTCCTGCTAGATTTAGTTACCTCACATTAGATCTTGCTATTTCTATACTTGAGGAACTTGGAGGACCTGGGTACTTTTCTCCCTTTCCTTGCTCTTCATTTGGGATGAAAAGAGGCTTCTGTATATCGTTGAGAGATTGACTACGTTGTCTCTTGCCAGCACTATTAAGTCCTCAAGATGCAGCTTTTTTTTTTTTGGTGGTGGTGGTGGGAGGGGGGGTATTTGTTAAACCCACTCCACAGAAATGTTCTTGTTGGTAGGGGAGTGCATCAAAAGATGTAGATTAATGGCCCAGCTGCCAACTATGAATGTCTGCCTGTTTTTATCTCACCCATATATTTGATCACAAGTATCTCCTGTAGTTTTAAACAAGAAGCCTTCTCCACTTTCCCTATCACCATTTATTCTATTTCAGTGCTGAAATCTGTGATTGTGATATTGTGATTCATGAGGACACATCATGTTCTGCATAATTGTGTTTTGAATGCTATGAAATTTCTTAAGAGCATCACATGGAGAGAAAATGAGATGTTATTGCAGAGTGGTTAGCTTGAATAAGATGAAGTATTCTCTCTGACACGTAGATAAATGTGGCAAGTGAGTCTGCACACAGCACCTTGCTTTGGGAGCTGTTTCATCTTCCGCTGCGAGGAAATTGCAGTTTGTGGTGTGGACATTGCAAGAGGAGATTCCTCGGTGTGTTTCTTTGTTTCTGCATCACTTCGATTTGCTGTATGTTTGTTTTCCTGCATGGAAGTGCAGGTGTTTTTTTTTTTTTTTGTTGTTGTTGTTTTTCATGGATCATCAACGTTGTGATGCCATTTACAGCTGTGGATGAGGTGGTTTCGTGTCCTCGTGGGAACTGATCCCAGAGGAGGGTTGTGGCTGATTGTGACACAGCCAATTAGAGTGTGCAGACATGGACTGTGTGTGATCTGGCTGACACACAAAAATAACTCCTTGAGTCTTTGTTATTGTGAAATTTTATTAGATTTTATTAGCCTTCCTCCCCTCTTAAAACCTGCAGACCTCCAAATTGCTGTCTTTTATTATAGAAAATTACAGCATAGATCAGCTTGACGTCATATTCCCTTTCAAATGCTAGATGCAGTCACTCTATGATACTTAATGTACAAGCTGTCTGTCCGCACACACACACACATATATATATACATACATACATACATATATATGAATATATGCTACTTCCTTCCTATCTCCCCTAGCAGCAGCGTGTAACAAAACACAAGTAAGACACTGGTTGGCTGCGCTAATCTTACCTGTCAAATTGAAAACACACTTGGGCCACCACCCATAACCTGGTGTTCAACAGACACGACTTAGAACAACATTAACACAACTACTGCTCACACAGTGCTGAGAGGCATGTAAGAAAACAAAAAACAAACAAATGCATGGCCAGATCCCAGAATCACTGAACTAGAGCCTCTGTGTGGTTAATGATACTTTACTTTATGTAAAAGTCTGAGTTACCTTTTAAAGGTTAAAATCACAATGAAACCAGTAACAGAAACCAAGAGGCACAGAGGTGAACCGCTCACAATAAATCCCAAATTTCACAAAAAGCTTACATTAGCTTGCAACTAGAAAAAAAAACACAGACTTGTCATTGGCTAGAAGAGAGAGGAGCTTCCTACCAAAGACAGGGACACTTGAACACAAGTGGGTGGAACCCCCCATCCCCGAGGAGTGGATGACATGCTGGTCAAGCCTAATTGGCAAAGGAAAAGACTGCCCTATGATTAAACAATGAAATACAATATAAGAGACTGCCACCAGGAGGCCGTAGCAACGGGGGATGCTGATAAAAAAAAGGGGGGGGGGGCTATAAATAACACAATGTAGCTTTGACCTTCACTTTAGCTTCATGCCAGCAAGTGCTGTAAACACAGCTCTGTTTTCTAATGACCAGTCTAGTGAGCTAATATTTAGCTTTGACTTTGCTTAGCTCCACTCCATGGTCAATTTTCAGCAGCAATTTATTCATCTTTATAAATATAAATTGATGCATTTGCATAAATCAAAGAAAGAGACCAAGAGAAAAAAGAGAAGAATGTGCATGATATGAGAGAAGTGGAAAATGACTCCCATTTTTTATAATGCTATTGTATATACCAGGGTAAGTGGATAGTGGCAATCTGTCTTTAAGGTCAGAAATATAATGTGCTCTCTATTATTGTGATATATGCAAATCACTCAATATGCATAAGAATGCTTGTCACAATCATAAAACACAATCAGCCCCATCTGTATCCTGACCATAGTAAATAGACAGTATGCGTACAACATACAGATAGTAACCATACAAGATGGACAGCTGAGCACTGAGCAACTTTAACCCTTGTTACAACCTCCGATTGTGTTTCCGTAGGGACGGTAAAAGTGAGCTTTCTACCTGAGCTCCCCGTCGCCATGCAGCTGTTAAACCTAGTGCTTGATCTGTGTATGATCTTGGCAGCAGCTGTGTGGAAATAATTTAATGTGGCGCTCGTTCTGCGTGACTGTGTAAAAGCCGTGGAATATGTGGTTAATTTGTAGGACCAAACACACCCTGCGGTGCAAACACTTTTTCTCTTATGGTGTTCCCATATTCCAAGATGACAGTGGTGTCACCACCGCATTTGCATAAATTAAAGGATGTGTGATTCAAGAAAAAAGGAGGCTTTTCTCCTTGAAATCATGTCTTTCTAGACATGACAGACTGCAGTATGACACAAATCCACATTCACTACTTTGAACTACAATCTTGATCTTCACCTTTGTGGTTGATATTTACTCCTTCATCTCTATATATGTTGATACTCAACTCAAATCAAAAGTTGAGAGAATACATTATTAGCTTGAAGCAAAGCCAGATATATCTTACCTGCGGTCACTACAAAATAAAAATTGCCCTAGCTCTCATGTTGAAAAGAATCTCCTGGCCAGTAGGGGGAGTCTTCTCTCAGTTTGACCTCTGTGCTTCCTGTATTTCAGAGCATGTACAAGAATCCAGGCATAGCTGTTAGTAAGGTAATGTGTGGATCACCTGGCCAATTGACTGCAGGTAGCTAAGAGATGTTAATCTGTTACCTGACTGTTCTCTTCATGCACTGTCAGTAAGTACATCTGAATGTGATTTTGTTTGCACTGTTTGTTATAGCAGATGATAGCTGGTAATTTATTTGTGTCACAGCCCTGTGACTGCATTTCTGTTGAAAAGCTGCAGTTGAATAACTCTGTTCAAATCAGACCAAGTGTAGCGAACAGCTCATAAGGCCTTTTGAAATCCAATAGACAAGCAGCAACTGTTAAAATGCTGATGCTTTGAGCTAAAATGTTTAAACATAAAATGAAACTGAGCCCAGAGGACCAGGTAAGAAAGAGACATATAGTTATATACAGCGAACACAATGATCAGCCATAATATTAAAACAGGTGGTTTACTGGTTGATGTATATTCACGGTCTGTTTTAAGAATTATTTCTAAATGTTATATTATTTAAAAATTGCTTTGTATTTTTAATGATTTTCCTCTTCAGTAAGTCAAAACAACAACAAAAAAATCAGCCACCTGTTTTCATGGAAAGTGGGAAAAAAGACAAGTGGGAAAAAGGACAAACAAAATGGATGCATTTGCTTAGTGATAAAGAAAATAAATGAATCACTTTCATCTTAGTTAAAAATACAAATCCCATGAAAACCGAAACAGTACTCATACAGAGAGACGTGCATGTTGAATGATGATGAGTTGCACAATATGAGCCACATGTTCTAATAAGACTCTAATTGATGCCTGTCTCCAGCTTTAATGACAAGCCGAATGGCAAAGCCAATTATGAGGACATTTACTATGGATGAAGTGTTTCTGTAGATTGACACCGGGGGTGGGGACACTCTCTGAGCACAGCAAGACATCATTCATACTATGCATCTTAATGACACTGTACGTCGGGCGAGCACAGTGTGGCGTCTGACAGAACTTGAAGCTCACACACATCCACATGTGGACGTCTCCCTCGCTTTTAATGGCTGGATACTTTCAGCTGAATTAACTGAGGCTTTCTCTCCCATTACTGCGGCTCTGTCAACAGTAACAGCAACAATGGGCTTCACACAGATCTGTTTAATTGTTATTTCAGACATAAAAAATACATGAAATACATGAAGCAGTCAGTGAATTGGGAAAGCCTACCTTGCAAGCAGAGAGCAGTTTGAGACATCTTATTAAGTCTTTTGAATGGCATGATAATCATGTAATAAAATATGTTCTCAAAGAATGCAGCACTTCAGAAACTCTTTGCTCTGTCATAACGTAAGAGGCTTAGGCCGGTTTCATGACGCTAACTTCTGATCATTTTAATAGGCCTCCAGTCAGACAAGGAAACACAGACTGAAATCCAGTGTCAGTCAAGGAGCCTCGCCACAGATGATTAAACCACTGTGGTTTCCACACTACATGATGTCCAACTTTACTTATGGCACATCTAGTGCTTAAAAACACACAGGTGCTGCTTTGAAAATTGCTCCTTACTTTTTTTGTCCCTCTCTCTCTCTCTCCCTAAGACTGTGAACTTCCTCTGAACCTCAGAAAAGTGAGCGTGGCACAACAAGCACTTTTTGCTTGAGCTTGTTACTGAGAGCTGAGGAAGGGTATTTCTAGTGGTGCAAGAGAGGTGGGTGTCGGTGAGATCTCTGACAGGGAAACAGTGATGTGTAAAGTTTCATGCTATAGTCAGAGTTAATGCCAGGGACTGTCATGAACAAGAGAATGCCACTGGAGATGGGCAACATAATTACTGTGTCTGTTTTAGCAATGCCTACAACACCCCCCACTCCAGCCCCTTAAAATAGCCATGGGCCTTTGCTTGTTATGTGTCATCCTGTGTTCTGACAGATGCTGGAGGACAATCATATTTCTGCCATTAGTAATGATATCAACTGAATCTTTTGAATGCAGCATGCCTGTAATGGTTTCGAGTCACGTATGAATGCACAGCAATGGCGTATTTGTATTCAATCTCATAAATAATGATGCAATTTCTGTCATTTTCAATCCGCTTTCCATTTTTGACAAATTTATTACTTACATGATCAGGTCAAAAAATGTCACAGATCGGAATAATGGCAATTAAAATCAAAGCTTCCCCTGTCGTTCATTTCGTAGGTAATTTTCCTCATGCCCTTCCAAGTCTGTCTCAGGCTGTTGTGTCATGATTTGATGCTGACAGGCAGTGTGCTCCCCTGGGTGCAAGCTAATTTAAAAAGCAGCCATAGAGTAGCAGATGCCAGATTAGTGTCAGAGAGAAGTGAGTGATGAGGAGCCTCCTGGTTGCGAGCTTGGTCACATGCTGGCACCGTTGTACATATGACGTGTTCCCGCGTGCAGCCCCTCGGTGCTTCATAATAAATGAGCAAGCCGGTTCTACATACTCAGCTTCTATTAACTGAGGGTTAACTGACACCGTAGAGACATTTACGCTGCCTCTTCTATTTTTGCAGCGAGGTGTACCCAGCTTTTTGCAGCATCCACATGCAGCACCATACCTCTTTGACTCTGTGACACTAATTCAATTTGAGTGGCGAATAATTGTATTACTTCCATCAATATGGGTAGTTTGTTCTGCACTGCGGCCACAAATGTAATGTGACCATAGAGAATGAGGTTCCTGAATGGCACTAACAATTACATGGTATTGATTAACAATTATTTGTGTCGCAGCGGACAGTCCTAAATTTTGGAAGATATTATGGGGAAATCAGAGCGTCAGAGCGTTGTTATATCTGCCACATCACTTATAGGAATGTGTGAGGCTGGAGGCTAAAATATGTGCTGCTAATGGTTGGTTTTACAACTTGTGAAGATCTGGGTTTAAACTGGATGCGTACGAAAACACCAATAATCTGTTTTTGTTACAGAACGGCTTGAATGACTCAGAACAACTGACTGTGACAAGTTTTTAAACCGTGTGTCTATTTATGGCCTCTCCCAAGGAGTTACACTTTCACTCTGTTCATGTCTTTTTCTGTCCTCTGTTCTCTGAAGAAAGACTAAAGGAGCTGGCTCTTATCTACATTCTTATTCAGTGTCATGACTCAAGGGCATCAAGGTGCCGCTTGCTTGCTGTAGTTTGATTGACTGAAGACCATGGGACGACCCAGGGAGACAACTGGGACACGCCCAAATACCCAGGAGAGCACAATGACAAAACAGTCGTCTTCTTCAAGATCAAGTGGTTTTTTTTTCTGTGGGAAAATGACACGTCTTAGTGACATGTCGGTTGCTAAATATTAACACTGTGGGTTGCTGTGTCTGCTGTGATCCTGTGTCTGAAAAGGATGAACACAGAGGCAAGCACACATACAGCTCACTAGTTGCGTTGCTATGGGCTACCTGTCAACATTCAGAGGTGCACAAAATATTCAGAACACTCTTTGCATATGGCAGTTTAATGAGGTGAATTCAGGTGGAAGTCATTATCCCTGTTAAGCATATGCAAAGGGGATAATTGTCAAAACTGTTCAGTTTTACTTACTTCTCGACAGGGCGGGGTATGTTTGATTTAGTCGTCAATATTTTGTATGATCCTGCTTTCAAAGACGGCGTCTACATGTTGAGCTACACAGTGTGGTACGATCCAGCTCAGCTGTCTGCATTTGTAATACCTATGTCTGTTTTCAGGTGGGGGGCACTGCCAGTCACTGTCATATGTAATTTGAGCAGAGAAAATGAAGTCTTTTACAGTATATGTGACATTAGAGCTGGAGCATTAGGGTTTATTTTATGCAGTTCTTGAATATATTATTTTATCCCTCCTCCCTTTGCGCATTTAAGCTGCTCACAGGTCAGAGAAGGTCAAATATTTAGCAAGATATACAGATGCTTTTCTCTGGAAAGCACCAGTGAATACTGGACTTGAATGTTAAAGGCAACTCCAAAGTTTAACCTGTGCTTTTTTAAATTCTACTGGGGGATTTAGCAGGTCAGTGTATGTGAACATGTTGGAGATAAGAACTGCAGTGCAGCTGATACAGAGCATAAAAGCAGCTCTTTGTAAGTTTGTAAGCCCATCTGCCACCAAGTGGTCACAAAGACACTCAGATGCAGCTTATTTGAATTTCCATCCAGAGTATATGCACCATGGCATTTTCCCCAAAAAGTAGGAGTACTGTATAGTTTGTATAGGGAAAGAAAGCTAGAAGGAGCCAGCTGTGTTCTTGTAGCTGACTGCCATTAGAGGCCAGATGGAAGCTCGCTTTGTCCGACACTTGCCTGACTTGGCTGAGAGCTTCGTGGTGAAACGCCTCCAAAAGCTCAATTACGTAAAGCTTGACAAGTCACACTTTGCTAAAGTCAATATTGTAAAGAATGTCTAATTACTTGGCCAGTGGAACAATCCTCTCAAGTTCATGCCCTTAATCAAGATGATAGACGCACAACATTTTTTTTTTTCTCTCACAAACTGATGTGCAAATTGTTCTGCCTCTTTTAAGCCTTGAATACATTTATATCAGAGTAAGCCAGACTGCCAGTGTTTGAATGTAAATATGATTCTGTAGGGAGATGCACGTTCCTGGTCCTGGAACTACCTCTGGGCTGAACCTCGAGTGTTGTAAATTCCTAACAACACCCCTGCCGTGCACACAATTCATTCTCCATTGGTTAGGGGAATTAACTGTGAAGTGCAGGCACGGCGATGTGTGGCCACAAAGATGAGAATGACCCCAAAGTATTGGCTCTATTTGTTATGTGGCCACCGAGCTCATGGAGCGGGGATGTGTGGGTTTAGTGAAGAGGGTAGAGGTCTCTCATTTTCACTGATAGAGGGCTCAGACATTGAGGGAAAGACCAAAGCGTGGTAAAAATCCAGTCAACTTCAATTACAGCCCCTTGTAGTTTTCCCAGAGGCACACTATAGTGCCTTTAAGGGAGAATCAATGAGGTGACAAATTGTTGTGGACAGCAACCCCTTTTATTTGTTACGTTGTTGTATCCATGCCTGGATGCCACTCCAAGTCTGTGTATGTGCATATTTGGGCGTCCGCGCATGTGTGTCAGGCAAACTTATATAAATGTGCAGCGCCTCCCATTTATGATAATTGAATGCTCTGGTCCATTTGTGTTTTGGTGGTTTATTTTCTGCTAGTGGCTTTAATGGCTTGTTATCCATCTAAACCTGTTTTTAAATGCTTTCTAATGAGTATTCACATGCATAACCCCAGACATTCAGGGCCACTCTGTTTTCATCTCACAATAACAGTGTTAAGGTTTTTTTTTTTTTTTTACTCAAGGTTACTTGCTTTGTCAAGTCTCTTGTCATATCTACAGATATCTGATGTCTGATGACGAGTGCGGCCTTGCTCGAGTACACTGAGAAACATATGTCGCTGGATTGAGATAGTGTTTTTAATGGTGGGTGGAGTCCATCTCACACTGTCACTGACATGCCTTCTGTACTGGTGTATCCTGGGGAATTGTTCGACAGGAAATTCTGTGTATGATCTGAATTGAAATTCTGTTGATACGTCATTCTGTCTATTTGTATTACTTGTGGCTTTCCAAAGAACACCAGAGCTACATTAGTTTACATTAATCCAGCAAATGAGAGTCAGATAGACAGCTGACTCCTGGTGGTTTATCAGTTTAAAGGTAGATTTCTCAGTCAATGTTTGGGCAGCCTGTGGTCTGTGTTAGTTGAGAAGCTTTATATTGTTTGCTATTGCTCAGTGGTCGGTTTCATAAGTGTATATGCATGGCTTTATGCATTTGTCCGTGGAGCTGGCTGAGAAGTGTGCACAGACTTTCAATTACCCGGTGACAATAATGCAGTGTCACATAATTGATTTAGATGTGCTGCAGGATATATTTTATATGTAATACATTGCTTCCATTGCATATTGTTTGTGTGTCTATTTTTAATGATTGTGCCTGAATGCGCTGTTGGATCCAGACAAGCTGACGGGATGTTACTATTCTAAAATGTTCTCTAGAGACTTGTGTAACTCAGCCACGGAAAGATGTGTTAGCAGACGGTCTAATAAGATGTACAAAGAGTATGTGATTTTTGCATGTTCCTGTCTATAATTACCATTTTCAGGGCAGCTGCTGTCTGCAACTGCATGTTGATGTAACAGTGAAAAGTCATAGTTTCTTGATCATAGAGACAAAAATGCACGAGATAAAACAAACGGTGCACATCGCAAATTACACAAAAGAAAGGCACAGCAGTAATTCATTTACCGTATAGGTAGATCAGTACATAATCAGTATGTACTCGTTAGACCTCTACTTAGTATGATAAAGATAACGGACGTCTGGTAGAGTATATAATTGCTTGGCAAATGCATCAAAAGTCGACATATAATAGATAAAACCAAATGCAGTGCTATACCCTACACACCTGTGTTTTCTGGCTAAGGTAGGTATCAGTTGGTCATTGAAAGATAGTAGGCATATCTTCTAATGTACCATCCATCATTTCCTTTCCACCTCTCAAATTCCAATGTGTTTATTATTAATCCAACATATTCAAGATATTCTGTCTCATTTTTTTCCCGTCAGCTTCCCAACACGCACCCAAGAGGCCATGATATTAACACAACACATTTCTCTTTCTTTGTCTCTGCAGGAAAAGAAGAGTATGTCGCAACCTTCAGAGGAGGAGAGTTCTTCTGCTACGATTTGTCCTTGAACCCCATTCAAAGCAGCAGTGATGAAATCACATTGTCATTCAAAACCCTACAGAGGAATGGACTGATGCTGCACACGGGCAAATCGGCTGATTACGTCAACCTAGCACTGAAAAATGGGGCTGTCTCACTCGTCATTAATTTGGGGTCTGGAGCCTTTGAAGCTCTTGTGGAGCCAGTCAATGGGAAATTTAATGACAATGAGTGGCATGATGTCAAAGTAACAAGGAATCTACGTCAGGTAACAGTACAGAGGATGATGCAGAGACTCAGTAAATGAATCAAAACAAATGCACTTAAATCATTACCATCATACAATATATTATTTTTTCCAGGCATTGTAATTGGATTGCTAAATTGAATCATGGTGGTTTATGGTGGAGATAAAACCACAAGTGAGCAGGGGCAACTCCATGTGAATCAAGATCTCTATTAAGTTATAGTTTGAGGAAGAATAGAGAGATGTTGCTTTTAAAACAGCTTTTCGAGCTTCCAGACATTAAAGTGAAATTATTACCATTATTTTGAGTTAATTAGAATAAATTTTACTCTACCTTTTTAAAGTGTATAAACCATATGACATACATTGCATTAAAAAGGCTACATTTTCCGCAGATTCAGTAACACAATTAGGTGAAACTGAAATATGACTGCGCACGAACAGTGCAGTGGGAATAATATTTATCAATGTTTAGTCTATCTCAGGGAAGGGATTTATCTTTTTGTCAGAAAAACAGTTGACTGCAGGTCCACATTTTTGGTTTCTACGGTAACTTGGCTGTTCTGATAGAGTTGTCAGTAAAATTGCCCCCCCCCCCCCCCCCCCCCCCTTAAGATAGAGACAGTCATAAAGTAGCAGTTTAGGTGAGAGTCATAGAAAAATGTGCCAATGGATATGTAAAACTGTGCTTTTTAAGGTATAGTAAATGTAATAGCTACTTGTTCTAATCCAAATACTTTACAGATAACATCTTGCCCAAGAGTAATAGGTTAGCATCATTATCAGCCCTCAGCCCTCAGCTCCCATTCTTCTCGTAAAGTCTGTCCAATGAGAAAACATCCTTCTACTGAGTGCAGAGTGTCTTTGCTTGGGCAGTAAGTGTTTCCTGGTTAAGCATAATCAAACTCTCCTATATTTGTTCCCTGCTTCAGTTCTATCGAACTAATGGTTGATTTTTAGCCAAGCATCAGCGCAGGATTCGTGCCACTGCTACCAGACACCAGACTCTGAAGACACTTTGTAGTGACAGTGACTGCATCAGACAGCAGAAGGCTCGATTGAATTAGATGCTCTTCGAAATTACCTTAAGCAGTTTGTGCCACTTACATTGCTTAACATATAAAGATTCACCATTCTAGCCATCCCAGATTGTTTTCAACCTCAGGCAATGCTGCCCTTAAGCAGGGAACTGGTCAGGATTGACGCTTGTCTGATTTTCACTAAAAGCAGAACAATACAATGGACTGAAATGTAAAGCTGAGCCTTTGGCCATGTCCAAATGCACCCACCTGCAAGAACAGGTCGTCCTTGCTAGGAGGGAAGCTACAGAGATCAGTGAGTATTTTTTTATTGGCTACTACTGGATTGTACCAGGACAACATGTACTGTACTGAATGGTATCAGGATGCAGCTGCCACTCTGCAAGTGGCAGAAAAAACTTGGACATTACCACAACAGTACCATTCTGCAGGACACATGACTGATTCAAAGACGCCAAAGGCTCACAGCAGCTCACTTCACCATGTCCTCAGTGGTTCTCCAACACTCACAGCATTATCAATTGATTTAAGTCACCACTGAGTCAGGTGCTAGTTATAATTTCACACCCCTGTTAGCTAAAAGCCACTGTTATAACAATCCTGATTACTGCTTCGATTTACAGTAGCTTGATGTGTTATGACTCAGCCTGTCCGGGAGGGAGTCTCCTCCAGTGCCACGTGGCCACAGGTGTAAGACTGAGGTGAAGTTGTCTCATTTGGGATTCAATCCCAAATGCCACAACCTTCACCTCCACTCCACCAGGTATCTTGTGAAGAAAACCCAGAGGAGCCAACAAGCTGAACACTGCAATTGGGCCAGTCGCTAACAGCTAGGCTGTGGCCCTGTAAAATCTAGTGTATCATTTCTAGAATATGTTCACAATCTCAGAGACGGAGGACTCTGGAGGAACCATTTGTGAGATGTAGAAACATGGAAATGTGATATGAATTTTCCTGGTTTCCTTGTGTCCCATTGGGACATCTTCCACTGCTACCTTCAGTCATTCTAAAGTCTCTTTCGGGCTGATGTTGGCTTGGTGGAAACCATGTATGTGTAATGATGATGTAATGTTGAGGAGACACAGAGAGACACTCTTGCATTTCCTGCAGGAAATTCTGAAATGAAGTTCATCATTCGGACCAACAGTAGGTTTATTGGCCTGACTGCTGTCACTGGTGCCAACATGATGCTGATGCAGTTACAGGAAGCCTTGCAGAATGAAGACTATTGGGTTCTTCTTAATGTTGTTGACAAAATACTGAAAAGCAGTTAGTCCAGATTGATTGCCACATTCAGGAGGGAAGGAAGGGCACTGTGTGGTTGATCTGAGGTGCTCAAATGAAGACCGATCAGAGAATTGCCAAGGATAGGATTAGATTTAGCATGTCATGGTGTAAAGACGGCCTTTCAATGCCTTTAGGGACTGTGGTCTGCACAAACAATAGAGCTTATCAACATTACCTAGCATGTACAGAGATCTCTTTGTATTCTTTAGCCTGTTAAATGTACATTACAGTAGTTTATCCATAAAGGCTAGAACCTACTGAAGGTACTTGTTAAGATTTCAAAGGACAGTAAGAGAGCATCTCTAGATTTGTTCCTGCTCATTTGGTGGGAAACATTTGTCTTCACCTCACTACCAAAGCTGCTTCTTTTGCATAATCAGCGAATTGATTATTGGCAAACCTAAGGATCCGGCCAGCTTGAACATTCACTGCATTCAAATTGTGAAAGAAAACCAAGCATATTGAGTGCATGCTCTGTGGGGGAATCAAAATTGCCATCCTCCTCATCCTGTGTCAGGGTCTTCTTTGCTTTATCTCATTGCAGTAAAGTGATCCTAAAGTTCATCAATAAGACCAAACGGAGGTACAGTATTATATGAACGCCGGAAAGTCTGATACGCTGGATTGGTCTCAAGCCTAAAACCCAAGTACAAAAGAATGCAAATGCTAATACCAATGAACAAAATAAAGCTTTGAAATGGTCTTGAACTTGGGACTGTTAAAGAGGGTCAACTGATGTGCTTTAGGCATTCTTTCTTATGAACCATTTGATGTCTGTCAGTCATAACCTTTCGTCAGGACTTGGGTGAGGGAGTTTCTTCTGCCACTCAGCGGTCTGGTCACATACAGAACATGGTGCGCATACACCATGAGGAGCTTAGGGAGTCACTGGTTGAGCTCTGGTACCTCTTGTGGAGCATTCTTGTTATTTCCTTGGTCTGCTTTTTTCTTGTTAAACTTATTTTGCCCTTTTTCTCTATGTTACTAACATGCTTTGGAAACAAACTAACATCATTCATGGAATGTGCCATTCTACTAACCAGTATGGTTTTTTGCCGTTTAACAATGTACTAACAGTATTGACCATCATATATTATTTGAGTAACAATCGTTATTCTGTTCACAGTTTTTAATTTCCTTTCTCCCCCCTTTTCCACAAAGCACTCAGGCATTGGACACGCTATGGTAAACAAACTACATTGTTCGGTAGATATCATTCTAATTGTTTCTTAGTTTGGGTTTGCCGTGTGTTTCTTTTCTTTCTTTTTTTACTGTAGACGTCATTTACAAAAAAAGGGAAATTGCGGTTGGTACTCTTCTGCTTACTTTTCGAATCCTTTTTAATTTCTTGGTTCATTCATTGGTTTCACCCTCTTTATTTCACTTGTTTCCTGTCCAATTCTGTTTGATCCACCTTTTTAGGAGCATCATTTCGAGCCTTTTGCATCAAGCTGTGGTTAATAATGAGGACCCTTCTCCTGTCTGGCTGGCCTGATGCTCTTTGGCTCAGCCAGTTGTATCCCCATTCACTATGCATGGCATGCACTTTGACTATGTGTTGCAAATGTCACACTGCCCATTTGTCAACATGAATGTGACAGTTGAGCTGTGTTTTGTCGTTGGTGCTTCTCTGGTGCTTTCTTATTTCTCTTTGTGGTTTTGCAGTGTCCATGAGCATTTGCATGCACCTGACACTGGCAAGTGTCGCATAACTGAGTCCCAATCAAGAATTTGGGAAAATTTTCTTTTTGTGCGCTTCTAAACAAAAAGAAAAGACAAATGCATGCATGCTGTTTTTTTTCTCTAATACCCTTAGTTATTGTCCTATACCAAAAAGTGACTGTACTGTACATAGCATGTGCTCCCTCTCTAACCTAGTGGCACGTTCTGATTTCTTTTGTAGAACTGCTGGACGTACTAATGTGGAATTAATAATTAAACTAACCTAGATAACATTCTACTAACACCATTTTTGTGTCTGCTAAAGTACTTTTAAGTTGCAGTAGGGGCAATACTAACACTGTAGTATGGGCACTTCACTAACTCTCTAACTAGACTAGCATTTCTTTGAAGGCTTGTAGTCTTCCAACTAATCAAACTGGACAAAATAATAATAAACAAACAAGAAAAAAGACATGAAAACAGACATGAAAATGGGTTTCAGAAAAAAGAACGTATAGGGAAGTCTGTCATAGACAACAAGAAGAAAAGGCATTATTATTACAGTGTATAGGCTGTCTGAGTATAGTGTGTCCTTTCCCTGTGCTTTTTTGTCTAGGTAACAATATCCGTGGATGGGATTCTGACCACCACTGGATATACACAAGAAGACTACACCATGCTAGGCTCTGATGACTTTTTCTATGTTGGAGGGAGTCCTAGCACAGCTGACCTGCCTGGATCTCCAGTTAGCAACAACTTCATGGGCTGCCTTAGGGAGGTAAACACCACTTCTGTGTGTGCTCTGGGGCTGGTGGGTGTACAGGATATGACTGGCTTCACCTTAGGATTCAAAAACAGCCCCTTGGACCCACACACTGACCCTGTCTCATCCTTTTACACATTGCTTTAGTATGTTTCACCTCTTTCTGCTCACATGCTCTCACACTTAAAACTTTATTTTACTTCTACTACCCCCTCAGTCAGGATTCATAATGTTATGCACGCACACACAGACACACACACATACATATGCACATCAAGGTGCGTGCTACACCACACAACCACACGTGTAGAGCTCTGTCTTGGAGGAGAATTTACCACAGAGCTCTGTCAGGTGCACTTCAAAGAGAAGCAGTGATCCTGGGATCAGGCAGTTGGATCCTGAACAGTCAGCCAAGTGACACACTTAACACCTCACTATTCTACATCTTAGACTACTTATCTAATGCCTGACCTTATTACTGTTACATGTGATCATTGTCAGGGGTAGTATGCAACTTCAAAGTGCTTGAAATGTGCAATATGAGGTTCCCCTCACAACCAGAAAAAATGGCACTCCAATGAGCAGCAGTGTTCATCACTGTTTTAACAAAGTTGCTGTCAGGTGATGTATTGAATTCAGCACATTTTGTGTCTTGGGTGCTTTATGGTGTAATGGGCCCTTTGAATCTGGCTCATGACTTACAATGTGTCATTTGTCACTCAGACCTTTAGGCATGTGTGTATATGGTCTATACTTTATCCCTAGCGATGAGTTGAAGGAGGGAGAGCAAGAGGTAATTTCTCCACCAGAGGCTTCATACGTTATACTGTTCACTTAAAGCCACACGGTGATACTTTCATTTTTGTTTGTTAATAGGGATTCTGACCTGTGCATTGACCTTAAGAGCCTCCAGAGGATATACAATATATATCCATCAGTCAAATCTACAAAGCAAAAGCAAAAGGATCCATTAATTGATATTTTAATTTCAAAAGCTGTCTCACCCTTTTTCCTCATCGCTCTCCTCTCTCCTCTTGCTCCTTTCGGTGTCCTACATTTTGTCTCTCACCTCTAGCTTTCATCCTCTGCAAAACCTCTAGGAGAAGTCTGAGACAGCTCTGTTTAATGAGCGGGCAGGGTGTGGACCACATGTCCAAACGCCATGTACAGCTCATTAGAGGTCTGGTTGTTAAGGAGGACCATCTTCGTTAACTGCGTGTCCCTTAGGTGCTGCAGCTGTGATGACAACAGGAACGGGACCGGTGCACCCTAAGCACGGACTCCCGCCCCACTGAGCTGCACTCTCCCATTCACCATCAGCCTAACCATAGTGGCTGCTCCCGCTATATCCTGAGATCAATGTATCGAATGGCTCCAAAACTTTTAAATATTATACAGAGCTGTGATAGTTCCCAGGAGACAGGAGGCATACAGAATTTACCCTCCTTTATTTGCTCATGGGATCATTTAATATCCCTTATTTAGTTTTACCAGACAAATACAGAAGTCAATACCAAATAAAAATAAAGCACATACACTGTTAAATCCATAGTTACTTTCATCTGCTTAGCTTTTACTTTATTTCTGACGTCTTTACTGCCTTAACAAGCTCTCTGCATCAGTTCATCCAGCTTGTTGAATTAAACACAAGCGCTGTTTCAGGTCGGCATCTATGCATGTCATGAAAACATGGGAGCTGTGGTTTAACAGCGTGTGCTAGGGAATCTGATTGATGGCCTATTCCCAAGTGGCTTGTTGCAGTATTTGTGTGCAGATTCCAGTCAGAGTCGCCACGCCCGCCTGTTGGTGCTGATGGCAAAACAAACGGTGGTGCAGTAATAGCTCAGTTGTCACAGCCCCATGGCTTGATGACAAATTAGTGCAGCACTAGTAGTGCAACCAGTCGTAGCTCAGACCAAAGCGCCTTTGACTCTGAAAGGTGCCCTTTGTCTTGACTATAAAGAATTGATTCGGGTTTATTGGCTGTATCTGTTGCACCTTTAGTCTACATGAGTAAAACCCAGCAGGCAGAGATATCATCATTTAGCCCTTAAGTCACTTTTACATTCCTTTTTATTGCACTTCTATTTCTATAAAATGTGTGAAACATTCCATTTGCCTCCATGTCAGACCAGGTCTGAACTGTACCATCTTGTTTAAGCGGAGAAAATGATGTAAGAATAAAAGCTTGCCATTATCTGCATCCTGTTTTCCCTTGCAGTTAAATGCAGCCAGATAGAGTCAGTCACAGAGCAATACCTAATTCTGATGTGCCGCTGTGAGCTCTATCTACCTGAACAGTTAGACACAGTAGATCTGAGTCAGTGATAAACACAATGCTCCATGCAAATGCAATCCCATCGGAGGTGTCCCCCTTTTTTCAGGTGAATGCTTAGCGTGACAGCAATAAAGAACATGACCAGTGTTCTCAACAGCTGTATCTCATTTGATGTGGCCCATTGAAAGCGATATAGATTTACCTTTGGAAATCTTTTGTTATGTAAACACATATGCGTGTTGTAACCAATAACGGGGCTATCCATCACTTGATTATCTTATCTACCAATTAGTAGTGCTAGACACCATGGAAGAGAACGCTGGCTGTGCCTGTGCCTCCAGGGGGGTTGTTGTTATATATTAGTTGCTCCTTTATCCCTTTGCGTGGTATGCCAGTGACAGCTTTGTATTCAAAGTCTGATTTGTGCTCACACTATTTGCTTTGTTACTTCATCTACAGATTATAGCACTTCTAACGTGCGTGTGTTTTGTTGGTGAGGCAATTTTCTAAATATCATGACCACACTGATGTTTTAATTAAAAAGTGTTGACATTCACCAAAACATTAATTAGTTTCTCATGTGGAAATTGGATGCAACTAGACGGCGAGATCCTCGCTATTCCAGCTGCACTTACACCAGATAGTCTTTCACTGAGGAGATTGGATAATGACGAGGTTATGGCTGTCTGTAATTTTTCTAAGATTGCTGCCAATTACAGTAGCTGCACTGTTTGATTTCTACAGTGTGGCATTCGTTGCCTCCATACACACACTGTAGCTAATTCGACGACTTCATCAATATTTTTAAGATTTAATTCAGGAGCCGCTTTAAACAGTGTAGAGCAGAATTTCATATGCCTTTTTTTACTGTGTCTATAAAACTATGAAACAGGATTTTTATACACAAACAGAGTTAACCAGTAGTGAATAAAAATGACAAGGGTGTCAGATTAGTCAGTTAATACTTGCAGGGTACCATATTATAATGATCCTAATCCATTATTAATTGGCAGTTTAATGACATTATGACACAGTTTTGAAAAGGGCTGCTGCTGTCTGTCACCTCAGCACCTGAACCTTACAGGATTCGGCACCTCAGAGGTCACAGCATTAATGCACTTCAATTAGTGAACCTGATTTACAGTGTCTGAGGATATGAACTGGCTCTGATATGAGGGATTCTGCATAGACATGTCGGCTTTTGCATTTCATCCCTTTTTTTTATGATGCACACTACACTGAATGTTGCAGTGCTTATATGAAGGCTCATGCACTCGTTTCTAATTAGCTTTGGAGAGGCATATTCATCGTCTGCCCACTTTTATTCTAATCACAGGCTCCAACAGGGGCCTTAATCAGCGTTTTACTCCACACCTGCAATCAAGGCGGCAGTTTAGATTTATCACTCGCCATCTCACTTTTCACAAACCCTCTGTAGAGATGTTACCCGATGGAATTGTTTCCTCCCATCATTATCACTATTGCTGCTTAAATTCAAACCGTCTCTTCCTTTAGCTGACAAATAGGGGGATAAAAAAAAGGAATGCCTGAACTATTTGCACCTCACCAGGAAGAATACGGCACACACTTGTTGTGAAAACCTTGAATAAGGAAACATTTAGTGAATACTGAAAACCTTTCCTTTTTTTTTTGCAGGTGCTGAAACAAAAGTCTGACAGGGTTGTATTGACTATTGCTGTGCAACATCTCAATTATTCAGCTCTTCTTCAGGCAAAAAAAAAACAAAACAAAAACATGTTCACAAATGTTGCATTGTTTATTTGTGTGTCTCAGAATAATGACAATGTGTAACAGGTGCCTCAGGCAGATAAATATGTGTCTTCCAACTAACAAGGCACTCATCAGCCACAGGTGTTAACATTTAGAACGAGATATAGTCGACCAGCCCTCAAATGAATGGATAAATAAATGATGCTATATACACATAGCATACACATCTTTTGAGGGAGAGAAATGCCACATGGGCAACTGCTGCTGTTCATGTCCAACCGTGTCATCTCTGAAAGCAATTATACATTTACAACTACACTTGCGGGCAGGTATAATGAGTGGGGGGTCAAAGCACGCTGGCATATTTCAGACCTGGAGTCTCGCTGACCCAAAGCTATTGAGAAGCCAAGAGCGTTGACCAATTGGGCTTTAACTGGTGGTTTAATTTATGGTTGTATGCTTGGCTGGGCTCAGACAGCCTCTGACAGAGCACGCTGCCAAGATGTGATTCAGTCTTGGACCACGGGGGACAGTTTTGTTGTGTCTCCACCAAAATGTGTTTTGATGAACCACGTTTCATCTCATCCCTGAATGATAAAATGCCAGAGTTTGGGAAACTTTTCTATTTGGTTTGTCAGTGCATCTGAGGTTAACGTGATATTTGAACTTGAATATGAGAGGTTTTTAATAGATTGCCTGTAACATACATTCAGCACAGAGCAATGCATATCAGCCTTATGTTGGTGTTAGCATGGCTGCATACTTGACTCTCTTTCTTTGCTTCCGATTCAGGTCGTATACAAAAACAATGACGTGAGACTTGAGTTGTCCAGGCTGGCCAGGCAGGGTGACCCCAAGATGAAGATCCATGGTATTGTGGCTTTCAAGTGTGAGAACGTGGCCACTCTGGATCCAATCACATTCGAGACCCCAGAGTCTTTTATCATGCTGAACAAGTGGAACGCGAAGAAGGCGGGCTCCATCTCCTTTGACTTCCGCACCACAGAGCCCAACGGCCTTCTCCTCTTCAGCCATGGCAAGCCCAAGCAGCAGCCAAAGGACTCTAAGAGCCCCCAGACTCTCAAGGTGGACTTCTTTGCCATTGAGATGTTGGATGGCCATCTTTACCTGCTGCTGGACATGGGCTCAGGAACCACAAAGACCAAGGCGGTCAATAAGAAAGTCAATGATGGCGAGTGGTACCATGTGGACTTTCAGCGAGATGGCAGATCAGGTAACTTTCACATACATACAGCACATCTTTAGACAAAGAACATAGAACAGCATGAGCCCTTTACAGTGGCCCTGAGAGCTCAGCAAAGCACAATTTTAGGAAACACATGCAAATAGACAAAACGGAAGCAGGAGAGGAAAACATTTTCACCAATTTGACAGCATATATGCATGCACTTTCTTTAGCTACGCTCTCTTAGACTCCCAGGGCCACTGCATTCATAAATATTTGCACATTCACTCTTACGATGAAGACTAGTCTGTAGCCTGAATGATTATCATAGAATACATATATACAATGCAACTTTAAGCAGAATAGTAGAGCAGAGGCTCTGCTGTGTACTATGGAGATAAATCATTTATCTGCAGCAAAAATACCACTGTAAGGTTACAGGTAGCTTTTCTGTAAAACAAAAAAAAAGTTGTCTGTGAGTGCTTATGGCTGGCCAAAAGCTTTTGACGCCAATAACTGAACTTCACATGGCACTACGTATGTGTCATGCGTCGGGTTTCCAGACACATTTACCACAAAATAACTATGCCCCGACTTCCCATTGTGTCCTCAGAGCCCCGGGTTGCTCTGCTCTGCTCCCTGTTGATTTGCTTATCTAAGCAGCAATTTGTTAGCGTGTGCTTAGAGCCAAGGCCTTGCAATGTCATGCTGCAAATTAGATATACCCCTTGACCATGTTTTCCACTCCATCTCAAGAGGTGGAAATTAGATTAACTGTTTCATTACCCCCCAAAGCAAGCACTGGGTTGTGGTTTAAATTGAGCTATATACACTGTTAAAGTAGCAATAGAGCCCATGGTTGAGGTGGCTGAATACAGTCATATACAGCAATAAATATCACTGAGTGGATTCTGCTCAACATAAGTGTGGCAGAATAAAAGCTGTGGGTGACTTCTCAAATAACATAAGTCTACAACATTTAGTTATGGTACACCAAACTGTAAGAAACACTGTTTTGCTAAATTACACTTGTGTTCATTATCTGTCTAGTAACCTCCCATCATCCACCCCCGCACACACTTACTGTACGCACACACTACACAAATGCACACACACAAAAGCTATCGAATATCTTTTTTGTGTTAGCCGAGCTCTCTCCACTCGCTCCTCTCTCTGTCTACCCTGCCTAAGTTTCCATGGAAACAGGAGGTGGTCTCTCCCAGGACTGAGACAGTTACTGCACAGTGCTGTGCTGAGCTCTGCACTAATGACATTTCCGAATAACTTTTCCTCCTCTCCTCAAGTCTAAGGCATCAACACTTACATACTGGAGTGTAAAAGGGGACATAAAAAGGTCCCTGCAATGTGATGACTGCAATATGATGTGAGAGGACTAGCAAAATGGCAGACATAGTTCTCTTACATAAACACGCACCCATATACACACACACACACACACACACACACTGCTTCGAAATTGCAGAGCAATTTCCAAATTTACCAGCACTACTTTATCTTCCCTCGCCCTTTAAATTTAAGCCAATTAAATCCTACAAGTCTACAGGCCTACTAAATCTAACATCTTGCATCTGGAGATTTCCATGAACTGCACAAAGCTCTATTGTTTGCAGTGTGTAATGATGTGTGCGCTGCCCCTCAAATGGAAGCAATGGAGTTTTTGCAGCTCCTTTGTACTGAATAGGCCTCATGTGATTTCCATCCCCACAGGATACATGTAATTTTAATGGTGCATTAAATAGCAGATTTGTGCAAACAGGGTGATGTGAAACTTTCGCAATAGCTTTTCTTAATGTGACTTTTTATATTTATTTTCTCCATAAATTATTGACAGATATTGACGTTCGGATAAAAGTTGTGACATGTTGTTGCCAACTGAACATAATTAATATCACCAACTTATTCTTCATATGACATGGTGCTAGCCTGACTCATGTTAGCTGTTATACAGCCATATACATTTTTTTTGTTATACATTTGAATATTTATAGACTTAGGTGATTTTAAAACCTAGGAAGATAATTCAGCAGTCCCCCGAGAGCATGAGTCATGAAACATATGGTGAGCTTTGTTTTTCATCTGTGTGTCAGATGTTTTATTAATACACACCACCAAGCACATCACTCAAAACAAAAGTGCAACACAACAGCCAGACGTAATTATCTGCAGCCGGGGTCCTCCATGTGCGGCACTTCCTGCAGCCGTGACAATGGCGGATAACGATCCCTGCCCTATTTAGTTTAGCTGGCTCTTCCCGCAGGAAGCGAGTCTGTAAATGGACTCTCGCTCTCAGACAGCATCTTCTAACCTCAATGCATTAGAGTCGCTATGAGACACTCTGCTTTTAAGTGGGGGCTTCTAGGCTGGGAGTGCCGTGGGTCACTCATCAGAGACATTACATGGGCATTGCTCAGTTGTAGCCCCCCCCCCCCCACTTCCTGCCTGGACAACATGCACCACTACTTCAAAACACCCAAGCGTGCACACATGTGCAGGACACAAGCGGAGCTGTGCACGCACGCGCACGTATAGAAGACACATCCACATCCTCGCGGCCCACTCTCAAGCTTCTCTCTCTACAGAGAATCCAATCACATAGAGAGATTTGGCCGTATCGCCCTAACTGGATTGTAGTAATCCCCTGTCTAACATGTTTTGGGGATGTGTGAGTGGGGTTAGGGGACATCATGCCAAGCTGAGCCTTGCTGCTGATGCAGAAAGTGTGAGAGAGATCTGAGCTGTCACTTGGACCCCTGCCTTCAGGTTTGATGATGGAGTACCACTTACAGGTCGGCCTGTGCAGAGAGAGAGAGAGGGAAAGAAGGAGAGGGAGAAATGTGGTCAAAGTGTATTTTAAAGTTTGCTGGAATGCTACTCCTCCTCCTCATCATCATCATCATTCATCCTCATTTATTGCCTGCATCATCATTTTGATCACCTCTCATTTACTGTACATCCTGTACTTGATTCTAAAGATATTATTTGCTGCCGTGTTCCCTCATCTGCTTTCTTATCTGTCATCATACACCCCTCCCTCATCTTCATTCCAGACATCTTTATCTCCATGTTCCCATCTTGTTCTGCATCCATCTCCTCCTCTTTTATGCTCGGTAGCATTCACAGAGACACATCCCCTTCCCCTTTTGGCTATGACTAATGTTCCAAACATAGGCAGTCCTGCAGTGTGTGTATGTGTATTATGTTTCCCATCCTGCAAGCTTGGTGATGGCACATGTCCCCATGGGATTGTATAGTGCCTTTTGACTTAACATAGCTTGACTGTGTTTACACACTTCCTTACGGGAGTTTGACAAGTGAGCAGAGCACTCTAAGCAGATGCCTGAGAGATGCTGACATCCTTCTCTTGTCTTGCACTTACATCAATTTAGACAGACATGCTTACTGTATGCTTCCTTGTTTGCTGTTTATCCCCGACTTAAGTGTAGGTAGCAGAGAAGAAGCCATTAGATAATGACTCCTGAAGTATTTACTTGGTGAATGTCTAATTCACCAAGTAATTTACTTCGAACTATAGCTTCTACCTGTCGTATGCTCGAGACCTGACGGTTTGGATTCACACATGACTGGAGTGTAGATATTTCCAACAGAATTCATGCTGACCATCATTCCTCAACCCAGGCACCTGCTCTACTCCAAGAAAAGTTTCCTCGCTAATGAGTTTGATGTAGTGAGCTCGTTAGCTCTAACCTGAAGGGAGCTGTTCTGGCTGCGTGACGGGTGGCCCTTGCCAAGTGTGCAAAGCTTGGAAGTCACAACAGCTGTGGCTGGAGAGAGCAGGGGCAGTGGGTGGCGGCAGGAAAGTGCTGGAACAGATGCCTCAGGCCAAGACCTGGAGAAAAGAGCTGGAACATGTTAGTGGGACCAGGTTAATCATTGTGCACTTGGTCCTTAGCTGTCTCTCTCAAGCGCTTTTGCAAGAAGCCTGGCTCACCTTGGCAATAAAGCACAAACATAGCCAAGATTATTTTTAGCCTATAGAACGATTTCAGTGTCTTCTCTTTTGCAACAGCTCCTCTATAGATTTAACAGAGAGGAACTGCTTTCATTAAAAACTAATATATAAATATTTATCATAAATATAATTAATTGTGCTACGCGCATTCATGCATGCTAATGGTAGCTGTAATGAAATGTGAAAGGCCCCATTTAATGTCTAATGCATCTCAGGCAGTCCTACTGAAAATTCATGTGTGGCTCAGGGCTTGTTTCCCAACATAAACACTTTGACTAGAAGAGTAAGTTAAAAGCTGCGCTTCTCTTCCACATACAAGCAGTAAGGAGTCTGCCATTTAGCCCAAGGCAATCAGCTAATACCTCCTTCATATCTGCCATGGGATGCATGTGCCACTCAAAATGTAAATTATGACTTTATGGCAATTTTACTTTTTAGCATCCTTAGCCTACCATTTCTCCGCCACTCTCCCCAGGCAGTGGCCTGTGCAGCTCCTCTGCAAGCACAGTGTATAGATTACTGGACCAGGATGCGGGCAGTAGACGCAGCCGCCATTAATTAAAGATCCACAATGGCTCCTGCACTGAGAGTAACAGATCCATATACAAATTAATCACCCAGCCTGAGTCCCACAGTAAGGCTTTCCTTTTTCCACAGCTTTACAGTCCAGTCATGTCCGCTGTTGTTTACCGTGCTCCAGATCGAGAATTAAACCTGAATGAGAGCGATAAATCATGGTGGGGAAACACACAAACTCTCATTGCTGGTTTATGTGTTGGAGAGGCAAACAGAAGGAGAGACAGGGTGAAAAAACAGCCTGAAGTCCGTTAATCAAGTTCAAAAAGATGGCTGCAATGTATTTTCGTTTTTTTTTTTTTTTTGTTTGTTTTTGTTAGGTGGCTGAGATGATAGAAGGGGCAATGATTTTTCTTTTCCCATCTTTTCTTTTTTATGACCACTGCTTTATAGATAAAGGAGATTTATGTTGGGAAATCCAAGGAAAATGGAGAGGATACTCTTAGGGATCCCAGATTAGGCTGCTAATAGACTAGCTGTCCTGTGATTAATGTGTCTTATCAACACTCATCAGTCATTCTAAATGAAGAAAATCCTGACCCTGTCCAGATGGATAAAAGTAATTAGGCTAATTTCTTCATCAAACCATCTTTAAATGGGTCTTCTCTGCATGTTTGTGTTTCTCCAGGGCAGATAGTGTCTACTGGTATCTGACGCAATCAATAGGTGTCCTCTTAGTCCAGAGAAGAAAATATAAACTTTATCCCCGCTGTGTCTTATTTTTCTTTCAGGAACCATCTCTATTAACACCCTCCGTACTGCCTACACTGCCCCTGGAGAAAGTGAGATCCTGGACTTGGATGACAATCTCTACCTTGGGGGTCTGCCAGAGAATAAAATGGGGCTGGTGTTCCCCACTGAGGTGTGGACAGCACTGCTCAACTACGGCTACGTGGGCTGCATCCGGGATCTATTCATTGACGGACAGAGTAAGGATGTCCGACGCCTGGCTGAGGTCCAGAAGGCTGCCGGGGTGAAGCCCTCATGCTCTAAGGAGGCTCCAAAACAGTGTCTGAGCAACCCCTGCCAGAACAATGGGATCTGTAGAGAGGGCTGGAACCGCTATGTGTGTGACTGCTCCGGGACTGGATACCTGGGACGCTCCTGTGAAAGAGGTAGGACTTTGTTTCTGTCTTGTTTTGTCCACGCAGCTGTTTGGATGTACGTCATTTCTGTCTGGGAGGCATAGTCTGAATTTACTGTATGTGTGTGTGTGTGTGTGTGTGAATTGTTGACGCTAATGCTGCACGGTGACACACTTCTTCAGCACCGTGCATTGTCCTCTGAGAAAGGCTCGCTACCACAAGAGTGTGAATATAACTGACATCAAAGACAGCCAGAAAAAGAACAGCTTTTAATTACTGTATAACTATAAATTTATTATTCTTTTGTCTGAAATCAACCTCCTTTCAAGTTCAGCCCAGGCTGCATCACCAGGCAAGGAAAAAAATCAAGACTGATGGTTGAACATCAGCAACAAACTCAAAGTAAGGTGAGGCAGGAGAAGAAAGTGTAGCAAGTGTCGAGGCAGACAGCCAGAGAGGCCGACAGACAGACAGAATGAGTCAAGGAACGCAGAGTGTTGACTGGCTGATGTTTAGACCATGTTGAGTGGCAGGTGACTGATGCACCACTGAGGAGCTCCCGGTCACGTCCACCATACACACGAGCCTGTAAATTGGCTGTCTTCTGCTAACCATTTGGCTCATCAAACCACTCGCTCATGACCAGACCTGGTGCTGAATACTTATCCCTCTCTCCTGGGCGGGAGAGAAATAGGAGGAGTGAGTGACACGTGGGTTGAGCTCCGTGTCTTAACTGGAGTACACCTGAGTCTGCAGCAGGTTTTGTTGTTGTATTACAGTAAAATGTAATGAACACCATCTTCTTAAAGTCCTCAGGATTGTTTGCTCTGACTTCATTGCCAATATCCATGTATGCATTTATTGTAACAGCTGCATTTGCTTGAAGTTAGACCCAGTCTTGCTGACCTGGACTCAACACTCAACTGCAGATCCTTTTTTTTATTGTATTTGTGTTGTGGTGTTACCGTACATGTAATATAGCTGAACATAAAAATCAGAAGGACATTTTCTTTGCTTACAAATGCAAAGCTCAGCGTGGACCCGTTCTGCTGGTTCAGCATGGGCTTGTTGGCCTGCTGATCAGAGGATTGCCCTTTGACCCCTTTGATTGAACAGTGGCCCGATTAAAACAACAAACAGCTGTGCGAGGGAGCCCAATCCTTCGCTTGCTCATATGGTCTGCACCCAGGCAATGGCTTATTTTCACACTGATTTAATAAATATGTCGTAAAATGTATAGTTCATTCACCAAAGAGATTTGCAGCATGAGCTATTAATAGCTGAGGATTTGGGACTTTTGAATATTACACGAGTGGCCTAATGATGTTTTTTTTTTTTTTTAATTCATGAGTTAAGTGGATGTTCACTGTATGTAAAGTTGCTGTGAAATTATAATGAATATCATATCAACATAAAAATGACCCTCGACCAATGTTTACAATATATTATTATGTATTTCCCTCACGCTTCAGAGCGGGGTAAAGGTTTTATGCTGCAGCAGTATGTGCAGAATTTACATCATGAATCTCAACGGAGCGAAAGCAGCAAATGAGCGTAAACCATTAACATATGCATACTCAAGGCAAATGTCAAAAAGAGCCCAAGCATGTGACACCGTTATCACAGTGTGATGCATCTGCATGGGAACGACAGCCGGAACAGGTTCTTATCGGGAAAAGGAAAAAAAAAGGGACACTAGTTGGAATGTAACACATACCACGCAGTTACACATGCTAATTCTACATGTTCTCATGCTTCTTTGCACTTAAGTCATTCACCCTATAAAATGCAGTTGCCTAAATATCCTGGATATAGGGTGTGGGGATTGTCTGGATGATGACACGCTAAAGAGACAGACCTGATGCAGGTTGAAATCAGATGGAAGCAAAATAACACGAATACACACGATACCAGAGATGTTGTTCCATTTTCTTTGTTTGCTCACAGCTCCAAAAACCAGTTCATTCAGTGGTTAATGTCTGATTACATGTGACCTGTCGTGTAGATATTTTAATGTAGTTAATGGTAAAGCGGGAAATTAATATCTCAGCTAAAAGAGTACACGAAAGAGAGAATCTAAATCTCCTCCATCTCTGATGAATGTGTCAGTTAGGCTCCTCTGATTTTCCGCATGTGCATTTCCATTCTAGCTAATGAGTTGACAGGAATTAGGGCATAGTACATGAGGGAGGTTTAGTGGGCACAGATCGTTTCACTACAGGAAGAGATTTGCTTATCCAGAGAGAGTGCTCTTGAATTCAAAAAGACATAATCCACTCTGAAAACAAAGCCAGAAACCCAAGTCTGCATCTCTGTGTTTTGAATCAAGTGCATGCTGCAGAGGTCTCAACCACCGTGACCCTCCTCTCCTCTTCCTCACGACACACCCAGTGTTTTCTGCCATCTCAGTCCCTCACTCCAAACTCTCTCATTTTTAAAAATTCTTTTATCTGGCTGTCTGTGTACGAGACTGCCATCGTCGGGAGTGTGAGTGGGAGCAGTGGTATGGAGGACGGGGCCCGGCGTGCTGCCAGCTGTTTTGATGGCTCCAGATTGCCTCTGCGCTGGTAGGATGAAGCAGGCACCAGCAGGCCGAGGAGCTGTCAAAAGAATTACCCTAGCTCTCACTTATCCATGCATGGTGTACCACCCGGTGGCAAAATATAGCTACTGCATATGGCGGAGGAGGAGGAGGACAACGAGTGGTAGGAACAGGAGGTGGAGTTTCGGAAGAGAGCCATGGAGCTATTCGCCCTATTTTGAGAGATTTTAATTAAGCAGACAAAGCAATTTTCCCCTTGCATCCCAAATGTCTTCCCTTCATTGTTCCTCCAGTTGCTAATTAGCCCAAATATTAGTCTTGCAGTGTGGGGCTAAGGCAGGCTCTCCCAGATGGTGCAGTAGGTGTGTTGCGGCACATGCACGTAGTCCCTAATGAGATATGACGTGCTGCATGCCCATACTGACAGCACCTGCGTTGGTTACACATTCCTGTGATGAATAAAGATGGAAGCTAAAAGATCAATAATAGATCAACACGCAAGTTTGCTCTCATGTGCCAGACACACATGAACATACAACTTTCTGATGCGTGCACATGTTGTGAAGATATAATCCATAATACTGCAATACAGTCAGAACCTTGTTTCCAAAAACATAAACCACAATGGAATAATTCAAAACATTATGTAAATCAGTATAACTGTAGAAAAACTGGTTCTTTGAGCACATTTATTGCTTTTCAGAGCATAAAACCCTTTGCCATTGGTCCGAAGCAAAAGCCAAGAGGTGCAGAATGTTATTGCGTAATTGTGAAATGCCCTCAAAGGGGAATACGGCCGAGTTTTAGCATTAAAACATGTTTTAGCCATGCCCTTTGACAGTGCGCTGTGTGTTAGTCACCATTCACCACACTTGAATCTAGTCACAAATTAGAGAGAACTGGTTGTCTCACGCCCCGAAGCCATGCACACAGATGCGTAGAAAATTGGTTGAAAAACATGAAAAATGTGACTGTAAGAGCGCTGGGGGTTGATTATCTGGGGATATAGGCGCGCGTTGTGGAACAGAGGTTTGGCTAAGAGTGAAAAAAAAAAACAACAAAACAAAACAATCATATTTGTGTCAGGACACAAACTTGCTCACACGGTGTTTAATCTATTCACTGGAGCTTTCGATTTCCACTTTCTACAGCTTCTGATAATAGGTCTTGTTGAAAGACCTTGATAGCACAGCGATGACCAAAGACCGGAGATTAACTTGTAAATCATTAAACTAAATGGTAATTCTCCTTTAATAGTCTCAGTGGGCTGAGAAACCTAATTCGCACATACTAAATCTTTACCGTCTTGGCTGTCGCGTGTATTCCTGACAGCACTGTAGCTGAAGCTGCAGATTGCACCACTCCGAACGGACTCACTGATCCATTTTCTGTCTTTGCTCTCATTTTCGTGGCCCTAATGAAGTTGCCTTATGGCCGCGGAGCAGCAAGATGCGAAAGTCGGCCCGTGATGATGCTGTTCCTCTCTGCATAGCAAGAGAAGAGTCCCCCTCGATCTCATCTCTTGAAATCCACTCAGATGGCAGTTTTTTTTTTTCTTCTTCACACTTTTAATAGCCAAAGAGTCTATTTCTCAGCTCATGTGTGCTAAGATACTCAAAGAAGAGGCGGCTGTGGTGAGGGAGACATGAGCATCTTTGAATTATTTATGATATCTGTGAGCCATTTCTTCCTGTTTATTGTGGATGTTGAACATACATTTTCCAAAAGCCTTTGGCAGTGGTTGTATTCTGGCAAGTTTTGAATTGGATTGGGCCTGGTGCCCTGACACTCACATCACAATCCTGTGACATGCAGCTGACAACTCTTCCTTCCTGCAGAGCCTCTTCTCCTTCGGGGGGGAAAATGGAGGAAGAGCTTGTCTGTGTGTGTGTGCCTGTCTGCCATTACTCCCCCTTGTTAGTAACACAGCCTTATTTGTTACCTCTTTGAAAGTCCCCCCCACCCCACCCCACCCCACCCACCCAAATTGCTCCTTGTTCTCTTGTGAAAATGAGGAAACAATGTTGTATTGTGCTTTACAAGACAGAAAATGAATGCTTGGTTTAGTTTGGTATGCTCCATCTCCCCTCTGACAGCCTCCCGTTGGGCTGGCACAGACAGAAACTCCCAGCTTCAGTCCTCTCAATTTATTTTGGTATTAAGCACAGGAGTGCCATAAAAAAAAAAAAGACTGGGCCTCCAGGATTGGATTCTTGACAGGTGCTCACTTTGCATTAAGTAATGTTTCCCTCACACGTCAGTCTCCATATTTTCATATCTGTCCGGACGTTTCTTTTTGATATCATCTGAGACAGCCTCCTGTATGAATCTGAGCGGAGGTGACATCTTGTATAAAATTCAGTGTTTACCCCAGTTGTGATTAATTTCATCCATCTATCCGGATTATTCATAGGAGTGAATCCTACTTTATTTATATGAAGTGCGGACAAAGGTCACATCACACTATTACCTTCCTTCCTCACCTTGATTATCAGCATCTGTGCTTCTGGCAGTCAGGTTTACAGACTCCAGACTGTTTATTATATACACCACCACCCCATTATTAACAAAGTGGTGTTTACACATTGCTAAAGAACAGTCACCATCAGCGCCGTGTTAGATTTTCTTCTTTTGTTTTCTTTCCTTTTTACTGTGAGTCTTATTTCGTTCACAGTCTAATGGATCTAGTGTCAAACTGAAGCATTTTAAAAAGAGTAGGGTTTGTGCTGGGGCAGAAATGCTATACAGTGCAGCACTTAGATCTGTCACTCATTGTTTGGCAGTAATGATTTTCACGTCCCATCTTCCGAGAGTAAACATACACCTGAGCACCAGACAGTGTGACTGTGTATTTGTATACAGCATGAAGCGCAGCCGCATACAGAGAATAAGTCAAACACGCCGAGGAAATGCTCTCGTCGGGTTTAAAGTGCTAGCTAATATTGCGGCGACAAACATTTTTTCAAGTGTTAGGAGTTTGAACAGTTGCTCCATTTTTCCTGGCATCTGCTAACAGTTTCCAAATGCAGCTCTTTGCTTTAGCTGCCTGGCAGGAAGCAGACAGTTTAGCAGTGAGAACTCGTTTGTCACACGCCCCTGTCATCCGCAGCATACCCCAGGAGGTCGTGGAGAAATTGGATTTGGGTGAGGAATGTGACGGAGTCATCCCAGGGGATGGATGTGACATTGGCTCTGTGTGATGAGGAAGTGGTGATGAGGTGGTGTGTGTACATTGGTACCCTATCACCCCCACCTCACTCCATCTCCCCATCCCTCCAACTTGCCTTCTATCTGTTTCAGCACTGCAGTTGCTGTAATGGCTTTGTTATTGGGTTTTGGTTTAGTTACACTACCGGAAATGCTGTTACAGCCTCCTGCCGGCATTAAACAATCTCCCCAGCATTTCCCCTGCCTAATGCTTTGAGTAAATGCAGTCACCCTGAGCAGAGGCTCAATATTCAAGGTCCACAGACTATTATGAGTCTGTCACCGTTTGTATTTTTCCCCCTAAGTCAATACCAATTTGTCCTTTTGTAGTTTCCGACTGTTATAGAGCAGATTCTAAGATTGTGGATATAATACTGCCACTTGTTATTACCTCTGCTATTGACTTGGTTTCCTTTATCTCGTCTTTCTCTGATTGTCACTGTGTGTTCATTGTCTTTTGAGTGTTTTTTATTACACACCACTGTTCTAGCATGTGCCTGTCTCTATGTTTTTTTCAATGATGGAGGGCACCACTTCCACTGGTGCAGAGAAGACACGACTCAGATTTTTTTGGGGGGGAGTTGAGTTTAGGTAGCTGTCAGCTGTAGTATACAGTCTTATGCGATGTGAGACTAGTGACAAGTATTCGCACGCTGCTCTTGGATGACATATCTGTGCACATGCCATTTTGCAGTCACTTTCTGTTTGAACTGACTCTTTTTGTTTGGTGTTTTTGTAATTCTGGCTGCCTAATAGTCACTGGATTCATCAGTGCAGTGTTCCTTTGTAGCAAATCTGCAAAGCACATGTGTGACAGATACATCCGGGGACACTCCTGGAAGAGTGAAGTTGTCCCTGTGTTTGTGAGCTTCATGGTTTAATTATTCCTGTGTGGATGGACGACAAGTCAGTGAAGGTTCACTGAAAAGCTTGTGTTGCGGCTGGAGTATCTCGGTGCATTTTTCTCACAGATGCATAATAGGCTCTCTCCCTCTGTGTTTGAATGCATGCTATTTGATATCTTCTCCTCTAATGCATTTCTTTACTCCAGACTGAGATTTACAACACTGAATTATATCCACAAATAAGACATCGTCATTTCAAAACTGCCACACTCCATTTTACCCATCACTCATCCACTTCTCCTCCTTATTCTCTCTGCAGAGGCGACCATCCTCAGCTATGACGGCAGTAAGTTTATGAAGGTCCAGCTGCCCATGGTGATGCACACAGAAGCTGAGGATGTGTCTCTGCGCTTCCGCTCCCAGCGAGCCTACGGCATCCTAATAGCCACCACGTCTCGGGACTCAGCTGACAGCCTGCGTCTCGAGCTGGAGAGCGGGCGCGTCCGCCTGACTGTCAATTTAGGTAACGTCTCGGACATGCACCGGCTGCAGCCGCACAGTCATGTGTCAAATAGCACTAAATTAAGCTTGATAACACTTTCAAATACACACAGTCTCTCTCTTGCTCTTACTCTCACGCATATTCGCTCACACACAGCAATTATTCTCATATCATACACAGGCCTATTTTGAATAGAAGGAGATGGTGTAAAGACTTTCAATGGCAAGAGTCTGCGGCTCTCCGCTCACTGCCAGTTGAGCACACAGCTGCCATTGCCCAGCAGGGAATGCTCGCTGTCCACTCCATCAACTAACCCCAGATCAGCATCCATACACGTGCATTGCTCTTAAGGGAATTGCCCTCACAGCGCACACACTGCTGTATTCTCTCCTGGTGCAGTTACAAATTCATCCAGTTATCATTCATAAAAGGAAGCTAACAGTTCCTCTGAAGAGGAGTGTGAGTGTTTATAATATCACACCTCTTCTCTAATATCCCTTTTGTTGTTTTAACCATTAAATCATTTGTTCTTATGCACTTTAATCATTGTAGGAGGAATGCATGATTGCAAATCAGTAAGTGTATCTTAAATGAGCACAGGGAGAGACATGCTCCACCCCTCCCCCCTGCCTACAGCAAAAAAGAAGAAAAAAAAACAGGAAATTGAGGGCAAAATGAAAGACTCTGTGGGAGTGTGTGCATGTGTGTGCTTATTTGCTCAGGAAAGAATCCAATGATGCCTGTGAAAAGTTTGATATCTCTCAAACAGAGCAATGCTGCACAAATGATAGCCATCTATTTCTCCTTTCCACTGGCTAAACAGAAATGGGCTCCCTAAGCGGAGCCATTTAGCCGTGCATGCAAAGCAGACAGTCTGTGTCTGCAGTCAACCACAAGGAAGCATGTGTCCCCATCGCTGGAAGACAACAGCGCCACACACTGACAGGGCTGACGGGTCAAATCATGGCACCTACATAAAAAAAAAAAAGATGCCTTCTGATGGAAGCAGCAGGTCATCATGTTTTCTTTTATGTTTAAATTATCTTTGACACATTATAGAGTTTTTTCTTTCTTTCTTTTTTTTTGTGAGTTCGTCCCCTGCCATCAGCCCCTGAAGCCTGTCTCCCTCATCCCTCCTTCAAAAAGCAGAGCATTTCCTGTAAGGGTTGGGCTAGTGTTGGTCTCTGGTTGTTTGCGACCACTTTTCTGCTGTGGTTGACAACACACGACAGACAGGGCCGAATGGGGAAGGAGGGGAGGGGAGTTTGATCTGGGTCACCTTTCTCAGAGCACGATGCCAGCTCTAAGCCTCAGGAACCAGAAATAAAGAAAAGATATAGAAGCAGTGGAAGTGGTCTGTAAGGCACTGCTGAGTGAGAAGCAGATCATAATTAGTTACCAAGAGAACCAACAGTCTTCAAATACTGAGATACAATATTTGCAAGTAGTTTTGGCCAGCTGAAGGTATTAATCCATTACCAAATGTCTATTATGAGAATATAATATCATTATAGACATTATATTATTGTTAACTGATGATTTAATGTGTAGGTGGCTTTGTAATGCTGGTAAAACCTGTAATAATACATCATAGTTTATAAGATGTTATACATGTGCCTAGAGCATCAGCAACAGTGATGCAATTGGATTTTTTGACCATCATTAACTTTATGTGATCTCTAGTGTCTATTCACAAAGGTGAAAAAGTAGCATGAAAAGATGTTTTCAGTCAGATATGTGAAGAGACAGAGAGATGGAAAAAAAAGAAGTGGGCTTGGAGAGAAAGGAAACACCTTCCACCTGGCCCTGTCTGACCCTGACTAAAATCTGATGCTCTCAGACTGAAAAGAAGATCATATACTTGAAAATGAACCAAAAAATCTCTCACCACGCAAAACAAGATTTGTTTGGCTACTTGGCAAAAACAAAGTGAAACAATGTCATATAGCGAAACCTCGGCTGCCCCGTGATTCTCTATTCTACATTGCTGGAACTTGTATTCCTCTGTACAGCACCATGCTGAGCTCCTCTGGCCCAGCTCCAGCACAGTGCTTTTACCAGCTCGCTGCAGCTCAGGAGCCACGGATGAGAGCATCAGAGGACGGGCAGTGTCCGTGTGTGTGTCCCCAGAGGGGTGGACTGTATGCTTTAATGATGTCTGCAGCTGTAACGTTGAAAGATGAATTTATCTCTCATCTATTCTTCCCCATCTAGATTGTATCAGGATTAACTGTACCTCCAGTAAGTTACTGTTCACCTTTCTTCTTCTTCTTCATCTGCTTCTTCTTCTCTAACTCTTACTGTTTCTGGACGTTCATGTTTTAGTACCTTAGCTGTCTTGTTGCAATTTCTTCTCTGCAGCCAGTGAATGATCCTGACATTAAATAAGTCCTAAATCTGTGGATCTGACCTCCATGTTGCTTTGAAATACAATAGACATTACATTTTATCATAGCAATCCAAAGAAGTGTGGGTACATAAGAACTTAATGGTGGTTTTCTGTGCATCAGCTGTCTAAGAGAATAATGAGTAGGGCAAAAGGAGATTCTACACAGAGTTGTTTCTAATTAACAAACTGTCTCACTCATGAACTCAGGCTGATATAAAACACATGCACTGGAAGTGCAGGTATTTTAGACATGCATGATTTCCTTGCCTCCCACCGCACCCTCGCTTTTTTTTTCTCCTCCTTTCGACTCCAGTATGTCACGGCAGTTGTAAATTGATGACGCCATTCAAGCTACAGAGGAAATACAGAGTGTGATTTTATTATTCTCATTAACCTGCCTCACAGAGCAGAAAGAAAGGGATGAAGAGGGAGGGAGAGAGAATAGATCTTGTTGTGGGATTCGGGGGATATGTGTGTGTTTTCTGTATGTGTGTGTTTCAACAAAGAGGTTACATTGCAATATTTTGGGAGGTAAATATCCCTGACATTTATTATTCAGGAACAGTGATGAATTAATAATTACTTCACTGGAGTCATAATACATGAGCCCCCTTCCTGTTTAACGATTCAGAAGTGACAGACACATTCTCAGTATCAGTAAATACCAACAGAAATTAGACAGTTTAGGCTCTATAATGGAGTGCCAGTGTCAGATTGTATATAAGAACAAACTGTTCTCTGAAGATGCCCGTGTTGGATCTCTTTGTGTTGCGAAGTGTTACAGTATTTGAAGGTCATTGCCTGATGAAGAGCGGAGATTTACACAAGAAAAACGCCTCCACGCCGAATCACATGACGTGACCTCTAGCCAGCCCTTCTTAACACCTTTCTAAATGCTAAATAGCATTGTTCATGCATCTTGGATTGCATCCCTTGTTTGTGTATGCAAATTAAAATCTCTAAGCTCTAATTCCCACCTTTCACTGCGTTAAAAGGTCATTCTTGGTTTATGTGGGGAGTGCAGAGGCATAATCTGTGCATGCATGGACACCAGGGGTTGTTATTTGCTCTTTTGATTACTTAATTTCTCTGCTTCATATTTTTCTTCATGCATCATTGCCAAAATAGCCAGAGCCAGGGTAGTCTGATTCAGTGTTGCACCTGGTGGTTGAAAGAAAGAAAACATACCATCTTCATTATTAACACCCCTGTAGGTTCAATAGCTGGAGTAAGAGAAAACTCAGTGCAGTGTAAATGGGCAGTGTGCAGTGTGTAGTAATGATTCACACAGGCTTTGGGAATAGTGGAAGTGAAATGAAACTATACAGCACTAGTTGGCTGTGACAAGTCACTAGCCATGCCGACATGTTAGTTACAGTGGTGTGAATTATGTTTGTGTACATTGTCTTAATGTACCTCCTTTATTTATTCAAAAATAACAGTCTTTAAAGTAATAAAATGATTATCACATTTACAGAAGGAATATACATGAGAAATTTTCCACACAGAACAAAGCTGCTATATAATTCAAAGAGAATTATTTTGATTCCATCAACATTTAATGCCATGCTACAGGGAAAATGAATCTTTAAGTAAAACCGAGAAAAAAGAAAAAGGCAGTTCTTCTTCTTTTTTTTTAATAGATTCAGACCTAATTGTGTCATAAGAAAATGTTTAATTGAAGTTCTTGGAAAGAACTGTGCTAAGCCAGAGCGTGCGTTTCCACTTATGAGGCATTTAATTCTCTGCTTTTTTTTCTAGGTTGTTATTTTTCTCCATGTTATTTTTGTCCTCTTTTTTTTCTGTGTTAATTAATGTGTCTTGTCAGGCGCTGCAGCTCCGGTCAGCTCGGTGGATGAAGAATTTCAGCACCGACTCAAAGAACACATCACTGTCTATTAGGGACCTTGGCTCCCTGGGGCTGCCCAGAGCTGTCTGAAGAAAACACTGCCACTCTGACTTAAACACTGTTAACAGGCACTGAGTGACAACAAACTAAAAATATGATCTAAAAATATCTGGTGACAGATTGGCTTTTTTTTCTCTGCTGTCCTATTATGCATTAATTTGAACAGCATAATCACTATTTACAGTGGAGTCAGGTTGTAGTGATTATTCCCTCCCTGACCTTCTTAAACCAGCAACTCAAATCATTCTTTTCTCTCATAATTGATCATTTTCATGCATCAGTCTTTCTTTTTTTGGCTTATTTAGTGTGAAAGAGCAGGAGGAGATTCTTTTGCATGGATATTACACCTGTGTGCATGTTTGAATGATAAATGAGGGGATGATTTGAAGGGCAGATGCATAGAGGGTGATATACACACTGTGCTTATCAGCTGGAAAAGTGCCTTGTATTTGCCACTGAGTGCTTATAATGCACAGTAAAGTGTGTGTTGGCAGTATACTTTCAGTGTCACTGTCACTGATGGCACACACTCGCTGAGTGCAGCTAAATTGCTCAAATCAAAAATCAAACCGTTAAAGTACTGATAATAGGGCTTAATGGTGCCCACCTTCATGCTGGGAAACCTAATCGTTGGTGACGAATGAAGAACTGTGTCAAACAGATTGATTCAATCTATCCACTGTGCAGATGAGTCAACTTGAAGATAAGAATATATCCCTATTTGTCATGCCATAAATCTTGATCTATTAAGAGACTGTTCAGAAATGATTTGGCTGTGGAGGAGGTGCATAGAGTTATTGAGTTTTTCTCTAGTCACTGTGAAACTCCTCCTCCTGAAATATCAAAATAATAGTGATTTTTTTTTCATATTGTAGTTCTTACAAGGGAGGAACATTAACCACCCTCCCCTTCTCACCCAAGCAATTTAGACGGCCCCTCCTTTCAGCAAAAACAAGCCACCACCAACGGGCTATACCACTGAGATCAAAAGATGACTATGTCTGTGTGTGTATGTGTGTGTGTGTGTGTCTGCCTGTGACGCCAGAGTAAACTGAGCACCCTGTGAAGGGAAACAGTGAAGTGCTTTAGATTACGATGTAATTATGATGATGCTCTTTGTGGTTGCTGTAAATTGGCTTCATAAAGGTGGCTAACATGTCGGCTCAGCAGTCCCTGTAACTAACAGTAGCAACTTCAATGGAAAGCTGAGAAAAAACATTGATCACCCCCTAAAGTTACAGCATGCTGAGGGATTTTCCTGTCAAGCCTGCGAGGTAGTTAACATGACACGATTATGCAGCTATTGCTAAAAATACTGACCGAGCGACAACCTTTCAACATATTTGGTCTCTGTTTATAGAACAAATAAACTGAAATGCAAATGGCACGAAGCAGCAGATTAGCAGTGATTGTCACCATTTCTTGTTTTGACACCATTTAACCTCTGCTTGCTTAAACAGTGTGTTGTCAGTTAACAGGGCATCGATTAGACAAGCAGGTCGCCTAGCATGGCAGCCTGCTAAGTTTGCCTTTCTATGTGTGCTGGCTTTGATGTCTGTGTTGATGGTAATCCAGCAGCAGTGGCCTGCTGTGTGGTCAGTGAGTCCCTCTTTCTTTGTTTTTATTTTTTCTTCCTCTTCCTCCTCCACCTGGGTGAGTCACAGTGGTCGGGTCAGGCACCACCAGTATTTGGCCTGTCATCCAGCCAGCCAGAGCTGATTGACTGGATAATCACATCTTCTCATGCTGCCCTGTGCCACACTTCTCCAGTGTTCCCTTGGGCCTGAAGTCAATGAGGCAGGGAGGGATCACTGTAGATCCATCACTGCAGATAGATCACCATCAGCGAGGGCACTAGAGAGGGCTGGACGTGGCAGAAAGCGGACTAAAGGCCCTTAATGTCTGGCCAGCAGCTGGCGGTTTAGACTCCAGACTGCACAACAGGCATAAAACTAGGCCCTACAGTAGTGGATGTTGTGCAGGAATGTGCTGCTTAATACTGTTGACCTCTTTTCCCCTTCCCTTTCTTTCCTCCTTGGAGAGCAACAAGGACAGGATGATGGAAGGCAAAGATCAAGCATGCTTTCAAGTCCAACTCCATCCTATTATTTCATATCTCTCATCCTTAATCCCTCGCCAGTCGTCTGGTTTCAATCCTGCCCCGGTGTTTAGTGCTTACAAAGCAGAACTGTGCCTCTGAGATTGAGTGTGTCCCAGTACTTTGGCACCCTCAGATTTGCATACACATTGCATTGGGTGCTTTGAAGATTGCAGAAAAGCAGGAAATAAATAGCCATAAATGGGTTCAGGGGAATGAACCTGGCACCCATGTGAAATGCTCCCCACAGTGGGCAAGGTATCCGGAGCCCGGGGATTTTAATATTGTCACAGTGGTGTCTTAATTGGTCTGTTTGGTTCTGTGAGCCCAGGAGGAGAACATCACAGCCGTATAGCAATTCAAAGATGCTCTAAGTCGGAGGCTGTATCAAAAAATAATGTGTTGCCCCAATTGGACCAATGTTGGAATTTCTAATAGCGGACAAGAGTTTTTTTTTTTTTTTTCTTCCTCTTTTTCTTCTTTTCTGCTCATGTGATCCCAGATTTGTTGGATTGCAGTGATTAATCCTATCTATGATTCCAAATGTGATTATGTGCTATCACAATTGATTTGGATTCTGCCTAACATAGTGACACATCAGGGAATATTAACATACTGGTTCCAGGATTTGTGAAAGGATGCTTCAGTATTTTTCATTTGTGTATATATATTTTTTTATTTTTATTTATTTATTTCTTCAGTAGGATGGTTATTTGTTGGCATTTCGGGATTTAATGAAGTGTATCACTTTTAATAATAGAATTTGTGCATTTTGCACAGTGTTATTGCAGCTACCTGTTATCTGCTGCTTTTTTCAAAATACTCATTCATTTTCATGGGCTGCTGATGAAAATCACATTCTGTATTTCCTGCATTTTCTAAAAACAATACCCTGTTTTTGCTTTAGAGGAGGTTCGTTTCACCTCTGAGCGCACTGTTTCCATTATTCAGGTATTTGCTCCCGCATCACTACTTTATTTCATGTGGTGGACATGAGAGAACACTGGGTCTGTAGGTAAACAAGATGGAGAGTGATGCTCAGATAAGTGCCCTGCTCTGTCGTAGCCTTTTGGTAGTCATTTGCTGCCACCATGTGGCATGAGGGGAATGAAGGGAAAAAAAGCACAGAAGTGAGAGACCAGCTATGATAAAACATCTAATTATACCGTGTTGCTTTAGGAAAATAAAACAGGCATTGTTGCTTAGATCAAAACATTTAGTGTGAATATTGTCGGTGATAATTATGTGACATCCTAAATACCACCTCCCTCATCTTGGTTTGAAGACAGTGGTGTTCACTGAGACTTCAGAAATGTGTTGCCCTATCTAATGGTGCAGGACAGCAAATGCAAGTCACAATGATGTGTTTTCTTATGGCCCATTAACTATGTTTACCTTAATGTTTTCTGTCTCTTTCAAACTACTTAACTCATTCACTCTGTCCTCCTTTCGATCCCCCCCTCCCCTCTCTGATTCTGTTTATATCTCTCAGCCTCTCTATTATGTGTGTGTGTGGGTGTATGCACGTGTGTGTGTTAACCGCTGTTTGGACTGTCCTGCAGGCAAAGGTCCCGAGACTATTTTTGCGGGTCAAAATCTGAACGACAATGAGTGGCACACGGTGCGTGTGTTCAGGAGGGGCAAGAGTTTGAAACTGACCGTAGATGATCTGCCGCCCGTCGAAGGTACTCCTCTTCCTCTCCTCTCTGTCAGAATATTCCTCCTATAAACATGAATTACTTATAACGCGTGTTGGCCTCTCAAATTGTAGGTAAGACACAAGCTTCTTTAAAGACATGCAAGTGTGTTATTTTTGCACTGCACTGTGCTGCAGAGAGGGCAATTGTGCATTGAGTCGTTTGTTTACTCTGAAGGAGTGTATTATTGAAGCTCTCGTTTCGGTTAAAGACAAAACATTGCTGTTTATAATTTATTATGTGTCCTCTAACAGACTGGTGTTATATGAGTGTCTAAAGATAGCAACGACATTCAATTACAAGGCTGAATTATTTTTTTTATATTTATGTCATTATTATTATTATTTTGTTTCCAGGAATTCTTCTCAGAGTGTGTTGTTTCTATTTGAAGCAGTGGTCATCCATTGACCATCAGGGGGCCCTAAAATGATGTTAGGCGTGTTGTCCTTACATGTTTTATCACAGAAAATGTCTTCACTCCATGACAAAAACAGTCATTTGTTTATTGTTTTACTCATGGATAGGATTTTAGTGAAAACAAATTATTATTCTTTTTACGGTGGACCCCAAGGAACCCCTCAAGGACCCCTGGGGATCCCTAGGCCTCACTCTGAAAATCAATAATTTAGAGGATCTTAAAGTGACCCTTGAAGGGCAAAGCTTTGCCTCCTTAATTGTCACATATCCTTAATAACACCCCCTCTCCCTTCTTCTGTCGGTCAAAGGCCAAATGGCAGGCGACCACACTCAGCTGGAGTTCCATAACATTGAGACGGGCATTGTGACAGAGAAGCGCTTCTTGTCCATGGTGCCGTCCAACTTCATCGGCCACCTCCAGAGCCTCTCCTTCAACGGCATGGCCTACATAGACCTGTGTAAAAACGGCGACATCGATTACTGCGAGCTCAATGCCATGATTGGCTACAAGAACATCATTGCCGACCCCGTCACCTTCAAGTCGCGCTCCAGCTATGTGACCCTCACCACTCTGCAGGCCTACTACTCCATGCACCTTTTCTTTCAGTTCAAAACCACCTCCTCCGACGGCCTCATCCTTTACAACAGCGGGGATGGGAATGACTTCATCGTGGTGGAGCTGGTCAAAGGGTAAGTGAATGCTTCCCATGTTGAAGTGTGAGTGCAGAAACTTCAACTAAGTGTTCTCCCACTTATCCACAGCAGATCCACTTGCACGCACTTCCTTTAAATCTTCCAGCTCTGACACCAAGCTTTTTGTGGATATTTTAGGATGTTTTGTTCTTTTTCTGGAAGATTTGACTCCGCATTCGGTGCAGCAGTCAGTGAAGTCTGATTCATCTGTGCTGCTCTGCTCAGAGATGATTTGTCAAACAACAATTCTACCAGTAGAAGTTTGATTTGGTGTAGGCGGTTCAGTGTTTTTATTTAGTTGTTGTGGCTGTCACCGCTCAAGCTACAGTAACTCCTCAGCTCTTCTCTTTACACATACACACACACACAAACCTGCATGCCACCAGGTGTTAAGGCCAGCAAATGTGAAAAGCAAAAAGCTTTCACCTGTGTTGAATTAGTTTTATACTAATGTAACGAGATGTTTATTTATGTAAGAATATCCATATAAATGGATTATGGTTTTAATAATGCAGCTCTTCATACTTTATGGCAGTTCCCAAAGAGAATATAATTCTTGACAGCTTTTCATGCCATTATTGTGGGAATTCAAATTATTTTCTTATCATCCCTTTGCCAGAATATTCTCTGAAAGAGCTGTTGGCTATTACTGCTCTTTTTAAATCTTCATGAAGGCACAACAAATACCCAACATAAAAGGGAATCAACTACACAGGGCTGCATTTCTTATTGCTGAAACGCAGCTATAGAATGACCTTCTTTTAAGTAACGCCTCGAGTAAATTATTATTCAACATGCTGAACATTAAAGGCATACATTTTAATTAAAACGAGCATGCAAATCATAAATTGCCTGTAAACCAAAGAATTTAAGACCAATTTGTTGAGCACAGCCCACAACCTTTTATTTAGCTCTTTTTCATACAGCTGCAGTTGGTGATACTCGTGCATGTAAACATTTGAATGTACAGACACACTGGCAACGTGTTGTGGACACACGCACACTCTTGTTCCAGTTTTTAAAGGTTCATTAGACTTTTCTACTTTGTTTTATCATTATTGTCTGAGGTATATTATTGGTTAAACACACACTCTCATCACAGGTTTGTTAAAAGAGCTGTAATAATGTGGAAATAATGGATTTGGACAGCAGCAACACCTAACATACATTGTTATGTAACACCATGTTTTCTGTCCATTGTTGCTCATGTTGCTCAATATCTGGTTGCAGTTTCCTCCACTATGTGTCAGACCTGGGCAACGGAGCCCACCTGATCAAAGGCAACTCCAACAAGCCCCTGAATGACAACCACTGGCACAACGTTATAATCTCCAGGGACACCAACAACCTCCACACAGTCAAGATTGATACCAAGGTCACCACACAGGCGACCTCAGGAGCCAAAAACCTGGACCTGAAGGGTGCGTAGGAGTGAATTAAGATATCCTTTTTAGATTTCTTGTAACTGGGGCAGCAGTGGCCCAGAGGTTAGAAAATCAGGTTTGCGGTTGCAGCAGCAGGAGAAACCCCCAGGGGGGTTGGAGGGAGAAAAGCTTGGTCCTCACATATTACCACCACTAAGGTACCCTTCAACAAGAACTCAAACTGTGGGTGTCTGGCAGCCAGCAATAATGGTGTGTGTGTGGAGCGGAGAGTTCAGAGAGAAGTACATTTGTAATTAGCTAGCCGACCTTGGATAAAAGAATATTGGCATAATTAACTTTGTGCCTTGAAGAATGTTGTAATTATTGTCATTGAAAACGTCAATGAATCAGTACAAAGCCAGTGACAAATTTCAGGTTTGAACAATAATATTGATATTGTGTCATAGCACTGAAAAGTGTAATAGGACACAATTAGTAAGACTGACATTAATTAACCTCCTGCACACCTACCTGTGGGTTAACCTTATCCAGCGCCTGTCATCTTTAATTAATCTGGAACATCAACCAGTTCATATTTCCACCAATGAGCACTCTTCAGCACACTTCATTTTGATTTCAGCTACACACATGAAATTCAGGGCAGCAATTTACTCCTTTGTGACACATTTGTCAAAATATGCACAGACAGGCACACATCCACTGTAACACCACTGTTATGTTTTTTTAATGCCATAGCACACATGCACATAGAGAAAACAATACCAGCTTGGAAAAATCAGAACAATACCAACTAACACACTGTCTAGGGTGGTGTGCTTTTGACCTCACTTTAAAAGACATCATAGGGTGAAGCGCTGTACCATGTTTTGTTTCCACTAGGGGTCAGTGTTGTCATATGCCTCATCTCCTCACAGGCAACCTTTACATTGGTGGGGTGGCTAAGGAGATGTACAAGGAGCTGCCTAAGCTGGTGCATTCCAAGGAGGGTTTCCAAGGTTGCCTGGCATCAGTGGATCTGAACGGGCGGCTCCCAGACTTGATGTCAGATGCTCTGGATTGTGTCGGACAGATAGAGAGAGGATGTGAAGGTGAGTCATTTTCCGACCCAGTAAAAAAGACTTCACTTCTCTTTTCTTTTTTTCTTTTTGGTGACATGATTAAATTGATTAACAAGACAAGATTTCCTTTGATTATGTTAACTCCACCCCCTGTGACCTTATAGGGTTAGGCTAAGCTACTGGGTGGATGGATGGTTTCCCCATTATCACAAAGTTAACTGAGGGCAACATTGCAACTCAATAAAGTTGCAGCTCAGTCCTCCCTTTCTCACACTTGTCCGACAAGGCCGTACATACCCAGTGAAGCACACCCACACTGCCAACCTGTGGCTCATAATTTAACATCTATAAAGTGTGTTAGTATTCTGTTAGAATGCATCAAGCACCGACACTCCTCCACAGGCAATCATTTCTGTTTCACTTGGCCATAATCTGATTATTCTCTCTGCCATATTTGTACTGCCAGTGTTATTTCCCATTTTATCCCCATTCTGTTTTGCTCTATGCATGCTTGCTGGATCTGAGAGTTTGCCAGAAGCAATCCTTTTGAATTATGTATGAAGCCTTTGTTGCATGCATGAATATCATTTGCCCAGTCTAATGTGTGCACCACATCCAGAGACAATATTTGATTTATTTTTCATCGTCACTCACTTAGTTTAATTTCACAATTCATCCACTCTTTTTCTATTGAGTATGCAACTTCTGATCTTGTCATGTTGTGACATTACAAATGTAATCAAATCCAGCACCCTGTGCAGGTCTGTCCAAGTTGTTGTTTTTTGTTGCGTACTGCACAGAATCAATGGTCGCTCTCAATGGAAAATGGCTCCTGTGATAACACATTTACTGGTTGTGCTGATGGAGTCAGGAGCTAGAATATAGTCGCTGATAGGATTTGAATAAAGCAGGGATCATTTCAAACTATGCACTGGAGAAAATACACTTTTTCTATGACTTTGAATTTTTACCCAACATCCTGACAATCATACCCACTTCACATAATAATGACTTAACAATTGCATGCCTTAACTTCATATTGCTGATGCCATTTTGAGAGGAGTTGCTGTTACAGCTTGACTTAACCCTGGCCTCCATTATACAATACGATTCTTCCCCTCTGGCTCTTTCTGAGGACAAACAAACACTTCACTCCTCACTCTGTCTCTCCTGCTTCAACAGCCTGTGTCTGTGTTACTCCATCTCTGACGGTGCTTTACTAACAGCTGGTATACTTTGCCTTTTCCTTTCCTATTATTTTGCTGACAAAAGTTGCATTGATGAAAGCTGACTTGCAAGGTAGATAGCTTTGTCTGTTTGATACGGAGTCTGATATCCCTTCCCTCTTTGCATCTGTAATGCCTCTGCCCACTTACCCGCCCACCCCCCTCCGAACCCCCACCCTCCCCCACCTCTCCAAAGTCTCTACCTCCACACTTTCCACATATCCCTGAGCAAGACAACTGCCTAGTTTGCCACTCACCCACCAGCGATATGGGGTGGGCTCCAGTCCCATAGGAATACAAGCACAGTTTCCATCTTGTATCAGAGTCTATGGGGCTCACATTTTTGATTTGCACCACCATGCTGTTGTAGGTTGTTTTTCTTGGACATCATTTTTGTTTCCTGTGGTTATGTTTTTTTTAAATGTTCATTTTTTTATATGTGTACTTTTTGCATGATTTACACCAGTTGTAAAAACTCTCCTCTTCAAAATTCTCCTGCATGAATCTTCGACTTAAAACTGAGGTTTTCATTCAAACTTAAGTCATCTTTATGTTTTGCATTAAATGAATCATTGTTCTTATAAGTCCCATGTTTATCAATGCCATTTTCCTGTGACAGTCTCTGGCAGCAATTAAAGCTGATTCAGATATTTTTTTTTTTATGCATTAACAGCCATTTGACGACATCACAGCGACTGAATATGTAATTAACATAAATTAATTAAATCAATTATCCTCCATGCCATGCCTTACATATATATATCAGAGAACATGGAAGAAATGGGAAAACCTTGAAATGAATGTATGATTCTGACTGTCTTACATTAATTAGATGTATTTATATTTATGAGTACACCGTTACACATCTGTTGTCTCATCATTTACATGATTCACAGTCCCAGTCAATTAGGCCCATTACAATATGAACAATAGGGCAAAGAGTTGTACTGTATGAACAGTCATTAGCAGTAGTAATCTTTAGTGTATCTTGTACTTACATGCAATTTCAATTGATATGTATTTAAGTGTATGCCTGAACCATTTGCCATTGTTAATGAATTCTACTTAATTCTCTCCTTTCTTGTTGCAAAGTGCACAGTGTTTTGCTTTTTGCATTTTTCAGCCTTGAGTGTGGGCTACAGCAAATGCTTAAACTATTAAGCAGTTACCATAGCTACTCTGAGGCTGAGCATCCTCCATTGTTGCTGCACTTTATTCAGACAGAAAAAATGTCATATGTAAGGATGCAGTTGCAATGTATGTCTGTGTTCAGCAGCAGAGCGGCTCTTTTTAGACAACTAATACTACATTTACTGCCATCAGAGTAATAATGATAATCATGATTGTAAAAAGCCAAGATGTATATGCTCCACATTAGTAACTGTTACTGTAAAGAGGAGTGCTACATGTGTATAGTATAGTGGTGTGTGTCGCTATTAAGAGTATGTGTAGTTATGAAATATCCTGATATGAATTAGGTAAATAGTAAAGGTAAATATCCATTAATCAATAATGATTGGGAAAAAGTGCACATAATTGCATCATAGATATTCATCAACATAATGACAGATCTCAGATGTCATAAATGGACAAACAAAAAAACCCTAAAAGTAAAACAATGCTCATCCATATTAACCCTCTTCATTCCACTATCATGAACTAACCCATTGTCACCTTCACACAAACAATACAGTCTGTACAGTTAGCTCAGCCTGAGAGAACCACTGACTGACTGATCCTATGGAGATTAGATACCGACTGTAAACACATCGCCAACACATCCACACACTTTTTGCATTGCTATTCAAAAGCACGTGAATATCTCAGGAATCTACAGCTTAAGAAGTGACCAAGGATCATTGTCCTGTGAGTCTGCTCACAGCTGGTAATAACATGACCTGCGGGTGAGCCGAGGGCAGATTGTGATCTGATCGCACAAACCATCTCCACAGGTGGTCAGAGGTGTGTGACAGTCTGGAGAGGAGCTGGATTTCAGAGTGAACTGTTTACTGTAGTGGACACATTTACTCGGTGCTGTAACAGTGATCGAGCTACATCAGATCTGGAGACAGTTGAAAAACGATACTACTGGGCTGTGTAAAAGCCAGATAAATGGAGGCTCTAAAGTAATCCATACTGTATTCTGTCGTTCTTAAATAAAGAATATGAAATGAAAAAAAAATACTGTAAATGTTAATGCAAGTGGTAAAATAATTTAAATAGCCATGGTTTTCATGTCTTTTTTCAATTACATGTGTGAGGTTTTTGTTGTTCCACCTGGAGGTCTGTAATTTCTCGTACTGTTTGCTGAAAAACTATAAAACGTGACTACACAGTTGGTGTGTTTGCATAGAATATATATGTTTGTCCTGTGTTTGCTTCCACTTGCAGAAGCCTATTGTCTGTATGTTTTATGTGACATTTAATTTCCCTGCACTGAGTTGAACTGCAGACTCAACTGCTTATTGTTAGAGTTGGTGTACTCACCCATTTTACTGTTTGTCTCCACATGCAGGCCCCAGCACTACATGCCAAGAGGACTCGTGTGCCAACCAGGGTGTGTGCCTTCAGCAGTGGGAGGGCTTCAGCTGTGACTGCAGCATGACGACATTCGGAGGACCACTGTGTAATGACGGTAGGACTCTCGTTTCTCTATCCTGCACTAAATGATGGGTCTCTTCATTTCTTTTTAAGTGCCAATAAATCACCAAACCTTTCACACATCTTATAGCAATAGAAAAAACCCTCAGAAAGAATCTTAAGATGTTTAAAGGTGAGTGTCATCATTGCCACCAGCAAGGACATTTTTAATCTCTGCTTTTACACAGCATTCATATTTCTGTTCATTTTCTGTCAATGTGTCCTTATCACACAAGTTCCCTTGCAAACTCTCACGTCAAAACTAAGTGAGAGCCCAGACTCCCAAACATCGCTGTCTACTGTCACTGCTGATGGATACATTGCAGCTTGGACCATGAATGCATCTCGACTCTCTTGCGTTGTTTTTCAGCAGCTCTGCTTTGAATACAGTCTGTGTTGACTTCACAGAGGGAGTCGAGAGCTGTTGAAATTCTGAAAGGCGGAAGCCTTTCCACATTTGTGACATCTGGCTGACGGTTCAGTGAAGGCTCATTAAAGTTTGAGAGCCGCGCCACTAGAGGGAGCAACAAACATTGTGTTCAGCTAAATAAATCATCAACAGCAAGTCAAACAAACAAAAATAATAAATGACATTTACCAAAAGATGCTTTCAAATTCTACCAGGATGCATTCTGTTGAGTCAACACACCATACATCCTGGCATACTCAAGAGACACACACATACACACATGCAAAATAAAAATCCAAACTTCCTTTGATGATGATGCAATTTAAAAGTTGTGTGTTATTAATCTCACTTAAAGACAGTTCAGTGGGTGTCTTGTTTTTAGGGACTATTTACTGATTAATGTTTAGCATTTGAGAGAACTGGGCTAATGTCTGCTCCACTTTTAGAAAATGGGCTATTTTCTTATGCCAAACGTGCAGAGGGGGTTCTGTCTGGTCATTATTTTCTTCTGCAGCAGTTCACACAGTAAGGGGTGAATGGGCAAAGTACTGAACTGTATTAAGGAGAAGAGAACAGAGTGGGCACTCTGGAGATGACACAAAAGCAGAGGAGAGAGCGCCATAAATGTTAATGCATTCTGTGTCACTTCTACCATCCTGATAAGACCCTGTCTTTTGTTATCAAGAGAAAGTGTTAATAGTTTCCTGTGCAGCCTCGTAGCCCGTACATATCTGCAGCCTATGATAACACTAAAAGGATTCTTCTGTCCATGAGATGTGAGCTTGAGTGTAGCTCATCCTGATCCCGGCCCTACTCTGCTCCTTTTACTCTCCCTTTCATTCCTCAAACCGTGTTTGGATCATCTGAGGAACAGAGGCTTGTGCTGGAGGTGTTAGGGGATATTTTTGATGGCGAACTCATCGTGAACCTTCCAACTGCATTAACGTGGGGAAAAAATGCAGTTTGCAACTTTTTTTTCTCCCACCCCTTCCTGTCATGCATATTCATCCTAAGCATTCAGGCCCACAGAACTCATTTCAGCACTGGCTCACAGCACATGTGCATATATTATATCTGAGTAAAAAGTGCTCTACCTGCCGATTCAGGTTACTGTAGCTGGTCTCATTGTTCCTGCTGACCTGAGACAACAATAAGCAACACAATAGGATGGATCAATGCTTGGGCTCCTGGGATGCAGCATGTAACCCCAAAAACATGCTCTCCAAGAAATCGTGTTCTCTATTCGCATGAACTGAACCAGTCCTCAGAATAGCGGCACAGCCTCACTCTGCCAAAGGAAATCTATGAGAAGGAAAAATGAAGCAGGAGATGGCTGGGTTTTATCTGTGTTGATGGATTGTCATGGGGATAGAGGGAACGAGAGAAGCATCTCAGAGGAAAATATCACTTTTTACCAGATATATTTGCATAAGCTGAAATGCAGGCAATTTTCAACAGAGCAATGGGTCTCCAGGAAAAGCAACTTTCATGGGAAGCTTGCTGCATTTTCAGATATTTCTCTAGTGGCTAGTCTTGGCATCGTGTCTTCACACAAGGAGAAAAACTCAATTTCACAGCTCCTGGCCCCGAAACATTTACAGCTGGGATGAGTTGTACAGCTGTCAGTCACAACCCACGTGGGAACTAATATTATGTCTGATAAAACTATAACATCTCATCGTTCTCAAGTCAGTTTGAAATGTTTCCGCTGGTGTTAATTGGTCTGTAACAACAAGATTCAACTCAGTGCTGTCTCAACTAAAGAGAGAAAAAAAAAGGTGAAGGTGACTTAATTAAAATTAATTTAATTTGTTAACGTAGATTAAATTATAATATGAAGAAAGACTTATCTATGAATAAATTAAAACCATCAAATCAAAGGCAGATAGCAGCTCTGGGCCCACACTCTTTTGAAAGACAGTATAACTTGTAAGATGTTTGAACCGAGATAATGAATAAAGGATACATATATTTTAGAATAATAAGTAATGACAGAGAGGGAATATGTTATCTGACATTTCACATTCACATTTCTTTCCTTCTTTTTGCATCATTTGAAGCAATGATATAAAGAGAGTAGGGAAAGTAAAGTTGCACGGCAAGCAGGCCCAGTCTAAATCACTGCACCGCAAACACACCCTGCTGTGTCCCATGGGCAGCCTTCAGTACGCGTGACGTGTATGCATGTCATGTGCCCACATACTGCAGACACTGTTCTGTGTTTTCTTTTTGTCAGAGCAGTGCCAGCTGTGCTCTGGGTCTGTAATGATACAACTATTTCAACTGCTCAGACCAACCGGCGCAGCGCCTTTCACTTCAGAGCGGTTGGTGAAATGATGGCATAGATATATATTTAAAAAAAAAAAAAACAATCCTTACATTTTCTCTTCATCATCCCTAAAACACTTTATACCAGTGATGTGACTGTGATTTTTTTTTTTTTTTTTTTTTGAATGAACCGTGGACATGGTGTCTTCAAGTCATATTTATAGAACCAATTATCTCTGCTGGAGAGAAAGAGAGAGAGAGACAGAGAGAGAGAGAGGAACACAAGCCGTGCTGGCCAAGATGAATCAAATTTCTCTCAGATCATCATGCATGTGAAATGAATTAGGACGCTTGTGAATGGTGTTAAGCATGCATTTGCTCTCATCACTACACCCTGTTTTTGATGCCAGTAGGAATAAAATGGCATGTAGAAGGCATTTTGCTTGTGACCAGACAGGGACACAGACTGTGTTTGTGCGTGTGTTTTTGTGTATGTATATGTGTGTGCATGGTGAAGTCATCAGTGCAGTTTTGCAAGTGTGGCTCTGATAATCAGCCAAAACACGACTGGTGTTGTCCCCTAGGAATTACATGTAACACTGCCATATTGCGTTTGGCCTTCTCTGTGTCATCCACTGGGGTTTGAAAAAGTGTTCCAGTTTTCATTCAGAAGCTGGCCTGGTGTGTGTGGGTGTGTGTTTGCACGACTTAAACTCCAGTCTAGACTTCCTGAGGGAGTTCGCCTGCAGTGGTCAAGCATCTGAGAGTAATGTACAGAGACAAACAGAATGGTGTTTGCTGTTGAGCTAAAGTGGGTCGTGGAAAGGCTACAACGAGGGGTAAGCCTGGCCTTCACGCAATTTCTGTCTCGCCTGGTTGCTCATCCACCCAGTCCTATAGCCAGAGCTATTAGTGCCATGTCAATATTATATCAACAATGGGGTTTGTGTGGGTCTAGTGTCCATTGTCTCTGCCCAAGGGGCAAAGTCGAGCCCCTCTCACTTGATTTCTAATGTCTAGTCCCAGTCAATGCTCATTCTTGTGTCTTTGTCCCTTGAGAATAGTATGTCTGGGCCTCAGGCTTAATATCTACTGTATGATCTGTTATGGACATGGGACTTATCTTTCCTAAGCCCATACAGAAAGTGAAACGATCCTGTTTTGAATCACTCCAGAAAAGCAAGAATTCAGCTTTTTTAAATCTGAAGGATCTGAAGAGTGCACTTTCACAGTTGTCAGCAGGAATGCACCAGTTTGGGCCATTTTTCTCACATTTTGGAAATAATTTTGACTCTTTTTAGACAGATAAGCCAAGAAGATTCATCTATAATTCTAACATATAATCACCATATTATGTGTGCATGTCTATGTCCATTTACTCGCAGATACTCTTAATACACAGTCACTGTATTTTGTCTACCTCTGTGAGAAACAGCAGCTGAGGAATTTTAACATGTCAGTTTGACCTGGACAGAAGTTCAATGACTCTAGCGAGTGTGTTTTTGTTCTGGGGTTGGTGCCAGATATTGGGAAACAGCTTTGGGAAGAGTGTGTTTGGTAGATTGTTTGAAAGAGCCATGAAGCTGTTTATGCTGCTCCATAACATCACTCTATAAAAGGTAGGACTTGGAAAGTTGGGGGGTGGATATCAATCTTTTGTCAGCACTTGTCTTCTGCACACAAGGTGCCGTGAGTTATTCTTTTACATCCCTCACTGTGCTGATGAGTATAAAACTTTGACAGAAGAAGGTCACAGTTAACCTCACAATAAGAAATGAGATAACAGATACAGTGTCTCTATGATGAAGGAAGTAACTTACACTTTTGTTTCAGTAGTCATGATGGTCCTCTTTAACATGAACACACACACACAGGCAAGCAGGAAGTACTCCAGACAGTTTTGTCCCATGACTCTGCGGTGGCATGCAAGGATTAGACCACTTAGTTTGGTTTCGATCAATACAAGGGGACACCCAGTCCAGCAGTGAGGCCAAGGGGATACGAGGCACTGGAGTAAACAGCCTGCTGTCACATGGAAGTAATGTTCTCTTTGCCTCGGATGTCGCCCTCCTTTAATGCAGCTCAGCGAAACAAATCCACGGGTCTGAAAATATTTGGGCTTCAGAGTGTATTGAACGCTTGGCCTAGCTTTGAGCAGCCATTGTGCCCCAAGATATGAGAGAAGCAGTCTGAAAGTGCTTCTGTGTTTTCACTCCAGTAGCCATTCTTGTAAAATGTGCACACACGTTTACAAGACTCACAGCACAGCCAGTGTGGAGTTTAACTGATCTGTTGTAAGGCTGAATGTAAAACAAAATGACCACTCTGTTGGAGAAAATGTTTTCTTTTTTTCTTTTTTTTTTGTCTATTTACTTATAAAAAAGACAAACCAAAAGTTATCAACAGTTACCTCCACAGTATGTGTCTGCAACATATGACCAGTACATAATAAAATTAACTGTGGGCATTGTAGACGATCGACAAATTGCAGGCTAACTTGATCCTAGTAACAAGTATCCAAAGCTTTGTATGAATTCTGCATATTTGTCATAAGCTCTGTTATTTTGTTAAAGAGGAACTATGCAGGATTTTCCCATGGCTATGCTACATTTTAACCTTATTCAAACAACTTCAGAGTGATTGTGATGGTTAAATACATGACTTGTAATGTGTTACGAGGGAGAATGGAGGCTCTTTGCCTTCCACCTGGTGTCTCCTGGCTGAAAACCAACTTTGCAACATCAGTGCAGCACTTGGCTGCCGACCCGGTGTCCCAGGTCTTTTCTCTGCGCACCACAACGCAAACATGCTCCGTAACCTGTAATCTTTTGTTTATGACAGATAAGACTACACAAATATACATGTCATAACATTGTATATGTTATATAACATTATCCACTGCTCCATGGATTGCTTTTTCGCCAGCTTTGTTAAAAACAAATGCACATGGCCGGAAGGAGGGTTAGCAAAACAGCAGAAAAGCCAGCAGACTTGCATAGTTCCAACTGTACAGGCTGGATTGCCAAATATGTATTAGTCCTCAACAACAACAAATGCAGTATTTATGGTTTTGATCATATTTGCTGAAAATTTACAGTTTCCAGTTGTTTATTGAAACTATTCAACCTTTTTTTTCCTTTTTTTTTAAGTAAAGCTGTGTTCTTACATTTTAACCTGGTAAAATATTATAACCTTTTATGTAGCACAGGCTGCTCTTCCAAAAGAGGCAGAAACCTGTCTGAAATCTGCCATTTATTTGAAGTTATGCTATGTCTAGAGCCACTTTCACGCTTTTCATGCTGTATGTGTCAGTGCCTGAAGCTCTATAGGATGGTGTGGGGCTGTTTGCCTCCCCAGATGGATAGCAGGTTGGTCTGTTCCTGAAGATTTCGATCACTGCTGAGTGACTTAAGGAGGGATTTATCGTTTCATCCTCTTCTGTGATTCTTTGTTTTATTTCCACTCATTCCTCCTCTTCTACTCAGACTCTCGGTCACTATCTGGCCTAGTTATTTCCAATAATTTCCTCATGCTGATTGAGTATCTGAATTTAAATGGGTTTCTGTGCCAGTGGCTGTATGTGGTAAAGGCTGTTGGCATGGAAACCAGGTCTCCTTTCCTCCCGCTGTGGATGCTGTAACATGTCTGTAACTTTGCCCGAGCGGTGAGATCTCCGCAGGAAGTGGTGTAGAACCACTAACTATCTTTTAGGTGTCCTGGGTGAATAGTCAGTGCTCGTGAACATGATTTACACACTCTTGACTCATGATAATATGCATACAGCTGTGAGGACACATGACACACAAAGTGTCTCATGCGATGTCGCCTCATGCTGGGACGGTGGCATTAGTATGGAGGAGCAGTGGTGTCTGACATATGTCGCACTGCTTCATAAGACCACACTGGGAGACTTTCTGAACATTATTTGTGTGTGAGCAGCGTGTGGTCAGATCAGTGTTTGAGCACCAGCATAATGCACATTGAGTTGTCTTCCATGTAATCTCAGTTGTAATCAGTGTTTCATCAAGAACTCATTGCAGTGCAGTGGTGAGAACCTAATCTTTGAGGTGTTTTTTATTAATTGGTAGCCCGGAGGGGCATGTTGACAGGGAATAAGAAGCTGTTGTTTCTCCACAACACAATACTAATTAAAGTGTTGACTTGAAGATGGAACATCTGCTAAACTACCCTGCTGGGTGTTACACTGACACTGTGAATATTCCCCTCTCTCGTATACTTGGCCTATTGAACATGACACTCGGGAGAACTGTGGCAAGAATCTAAAGCATCCCTTAAAGAACAAGATTGCCTGCCTGTGTGCAAAACTATTTAAAAACTTTAGATTGCTTCTGCTGACACTGACTTCACACACAGAAGTCATTTAATTCAGGGGAAATCTTGATGTTTAGTCCACTGAATTGGAATTGCAGATGCTGAAGGACATTGTAATCAGAGCTCACAATAATAAATGTCAAATACAAATATTTGATCCTGTTAAAATAACTTGCAATAGAAGGCTTTGTTACTGGAACATAAACATCATTACTCTTCTTTGGAGGATGGGCTAAGCATTGTGCATTTACTACAAACCTTGCCAGCACTGTTGCAAAAAACCGAATTGCTAATCTTTTCACAGTTGTACAATTTGGCCCTTAAAGAAGCCCAACGACACACACCATGGTGTGGTGTCTTGGTTTTTGATAAGTGTCCAGTGTGGGCTTGTTAACTTTTATTTCATTTCCTTTATTTACACCCTGTGGCAAAATATTTTGTTTTACACCAAGATCTCCCACTAACTATTTTCCATTCTCTACTGACAGTGTATCAGACATGCTTGATAGAAAATGCATTATAATGCTATTGATACAATACATTACAGGACATACACTGTGCCTGCAGTATAGCCAGAAGAACCACTCTTTACCAGGAAGATGCTGTCACAAAGCAAATGAACGAGCCATACTTTCAAGAGGGGCTTGGCAGCCAGTCTCCACAGCAAACAAACAACTGTTTAGTATGTCTGAGCATGGCTGTTTGCTCCAAGTAATATTAACAATATGCACAAAGGGCTTAGACAATGCCAACTCCTCTGTCTTTCGCCATCACGCCGAGGTCAATGGAACTTATCCGTCTGAATTGTCCTTGAACTCGACCAACTTCTCAAGTTTTATGCATAAAGGACAGACTTTATGTGTGGTACAACTCAAATCCTCTCTTATCGCTAGCCAGCAAGAGGGAGGGGGGGCACTCATAGATCACTCACTTGCCTTAGCCGAAGTCACTCCCAGCAATAGAGCTGTCTTGACTGAGGGATTTAGAGAGGAACCCTGTTTAATAAGCCTGAAAGATATTTTTGACTGGATATTTTGTGCTGGGAGCTGCCGTCCCACCAGCAACCTCAACAATGAATCGCTGGAGGTTGGCTAAGAATCATTCATCACAACAGACTGTCTGTGGCATCTGTTTGATAATGTAACATGTCTGTTTTGGTGAACTGGATGTGGCTGATTCTGTATCACTAGTGTACCTAATGTCATGGTGTATAAGGTAGATTTTAGTCGACGTAAAATAGAGTTGGCATGAGGCCAATTCCAGTTCTGTCTTTTTTGTGGACACACGGAATTAAATGCAGTGAAGCCTGCAATGCTAACAGACTACCAGAGTGACACTGTTCCGCTCATTGTGTGTGTGACACACTTTTTTTAATATACATTGCGTGCTGTGCTGTAGGCCATTGGCCTTTCATATACTACGCCTTCACTTAGACATGAATGGCTCTGCATAAGGGTCAGGATGGTGGCTCCCTGCTGTACACATTCCCTATTCAGAAATCCAAGCTTGTATTGTCCCTCAACCTCTTCTAGACTGAAGCTAAATACTTTTTCTTAATAATTTCTGATCTTATCACATAATGACAAGCTTGTCAGGCGTCAGATGCATTTTAAAAGGGCTTTGCGGAGCGCTTCACTTTTGATTCAGTAGATATATAACTTAACCACTCTACACGATGAGGCAGCACATTAACGCTGCATGTAATTTGGCTGACTACATATCCAAACCTTGCATCCAACAACAACTCACATCACTGTGCCAGCTCCCCATCCTCCCTGCTACATCTGCCCTGCAGTTAACTGTGTTGCAGCTTGTATCCAAGACCCTACAGACTGTTAGGAGTTCACGGTGGTCCCCCTGTGTTGTTAAAGCTGTGGTCACACTGTTTCCATGCTGCTGGAGTCTGAAGGACATGGGTGACACATCAGGTAGGTTTTGTCCATGATACCTTTTTACCATGATTAAAGAAAGGCCTCCACAGATGACTCTCAACCTGCAGTACAAATGTTTCACTGAGCTTTTCTTTGGTATGACACATCTAGCTAAAGCCAGTGTAAGCAGGATGTTCTTCACTATTGTCACCACTTCAAACCACTGTACAAACCAATAATTGGTCTTTCAGATAACTTTTTCCACCTATATTGCTGTCTACAGTCCACCCAAAGCTTGCCCTCCATACCTCCCTATTATGCAACAGACATATTGCTCAGCTACTCCTTGTTACTTTCCTCCACCCCCAGCTAAGTTTCTTTCACAGGAACAAAACAGTTTGCCCCACACAGCTTTACCTTCTGTTTGATCACAGCCTCACAATACCGGTTTTCAATCTCCAGCAGCGCCAATGTCTTAGCAGTGAGCATGAAGCTAATGTGTGCTACAGTTTCTGTGCTGTGTGCCATAAAGGTGAGAGCCCCGAGAGACCATGCATTCACCTGTGAAGGTTGATCTCATTCACATTGCCTGAATGACTTCATGGGACTTGAGCAATACAAAACAGAGACAGACCTGAAAACACACACAGACAGATGTTTGAAATGTACAATGTGACAACACATATGACATAGTTGAAGTTCAGTTTTGTTTAAAGTTCACTCTGAATGAGGAACAGAAGAAAAGAACAGCATGCATTTGCAGGGATCACTAATTAAACTTTGAATATGAAGGAGGTTCTTTCATTATGCGACTGTTTGCAGAGGGATTTTCTCTTGACTGCAGGAAGTGGCTGCAGGATACCTTTGTATTTAAAGCTACATTTTTGATGTGCACTGTAGAACGCCTCGCTAAAGAAAGTAGAGCAGTAGTTTCTCCTTTGCTTTATTGTGTAGTTTTATTCCAAAAGGAATGAGCATAATTCAAAACGAGGCAAGGGCCTTTTGTGAGTAGTCAAATTTGTTTGTTTCTAAACAGTTTTGCATCCAGAAAAACACTTATTTTTTTCCCATTTTGCTAAATCTCCTTGTCGTCCCAGTTAGCTGGAGTGAGGCGGAGTAGTTCGTTAACAGAGAAAGCTGTGGACTCCTGAAGGGAGACACAGTCCGTCCTTGACCTGTTCAGAATGAGGCGTTCTGAGGAGGGGACTGATCTACTTGGGACGTATTTTCGGGGGAGACAGACAGACAGCGACAGACGCAGTGCCCCGGTGGCCCACTGCATCTTGGGAACTGTCAGAGGAGATAGAGAGAAAGCCTCTGGAAAGCTGCCGACCTATGACCCCCATCTCTCTCACTGACAGTTAGGATTTGGTTTATGCATCCGCGCACACTGCGTCGTCGCATTTACACACACCCACTCGCTGACACACGTTAAGTACGTACGTATGCGCGTACACGCACGTACGCACACACACACATACTCAACCTTTATTTGCACTTGTGTATGTACAAGGATTTTTGAATGTTATTTCCCTGTGCTTGATCTTAATGTGTATTTAAATGGATTTATGGAAATGAATAACAGTGTTGTGGCATCGTTTATGCATTAGGAGGGAAAAAAATGCTAGTTTGTCACATCAGCCAGACTCAAAAGCATCCAAAGCATCCCTCGCCAGCAATAACCAGTGAGTAAAAGGACCAAAAGCCTATACAAACAGCTCAGTGTGCAATGACGCAGACACATACACACACGCTCAAAAAAAAAAAATCTGTTTATTTTCCATACATGTAGCTTGGTCCTGCTCCAGCCCTCATAAAGGAGAGGATGCTGCATACGCTGAGCACAGTGTCTGTTGTGCGTGTATATACTGTGTCACTGTTTGACTGTAACCACGTCACTGTGCTTGTGTGAAGACAAATTGCCCTTGTGGGAAATTCCTGCATTATGGTGATGATGTTATACACACATATGCATATGCACAATGCAAGTTAATGCCACTCCCTGAAAACTGTATACTCAAACAAAACTGCTGCAGTGTGTAAATGCAAAATAACTTTCTGTATTAATGGTATCAAAACAGTGTTTTTAAATGAGCTTTTTAACTTCATTTAGTGGCACCATTAAATTAATTATAAGTCATTTGAGACCAAATTAAAGTAAGGATGAATGAAAATTGATGTGGAGATTGTGTTTCTTTGTTTTTCTCTAAGTGAAAATGAAGTCGTTCCATTACACCACCATGCACTGCCATTTGCTGATTTGATTTCTACAACACTAAATGTGCATTATTTCCTATTAGTGGGCTGTTTTATCAGCTTGAGTGGTGTTATTTATGTAGTCTTCACAGCTTGCATAATGAGCAGTGTGTGCAGCACAAATCTCTACGTGGTGCATAAGGTTTGCTGCATTTCGCATAAACCGTGACATTTGATGTCAGTGTGGCAGATATATTTTCTCGACACGTACAAGGGCGTATGCTCTATTTCTTTAATATAATAATCATTGAGTGTGTGGCAGTGGCATATGCATGACAGATAGTCATAGTGTTGTGGCAGAAAGAGGTGGATTAAGAGAGGAATCAGTTGGTTGAGACAAAGGTGTAAGATGGGGGGTCTCTTTATTCACAGCGGCCCTACTAACAACGTAGTCAGAGATATTTCCCAATATTACAGAACTCAATATGTCTTTTTATACCATTGACAGTGTGTGTGTGTGTATGTGTGTGTTGGGTGGGCTCACATGCTCGTGCATGCGAGCAGAATATGTTTCATCCTGTTTACCAGATTCTTTGGCTATCCCATATCTTAAAATCTTGAACTTCACCCATGAAGTGAGGTTTGGGGTGAGGGTTAGTGCATCTCCACTGTGTGTGGTTTACTCCTCCATTTCCCAATCTTCCCAGATGTTCCCTGTTTTTTGGTGGACTGACATGTTTGGCTGCAGTGATGACTTAAACCTTAAGCTACAGGGCTCTGCAGCACAAGAGCCATGCTGAGGAGCATATGAGTTAGAAAACAGCAAGAAAAGTCCTTTTTTTAAATTTATATAGCACCAAATCACAACTGAGGTTATCTCAGGGCACTTCTCATACAGAGCAGCTCTGTTCATAAAATTAGTTAGAGTGTAAGTCAGCACTTTTTTTGACCTGCGGAGGTCAGAGTTGACACAGCAGAGTAATTATCTGACAGACAGGCACCCTGATGTAACATCCTCTTGCTAACACAAACAGTATTGACACTCTGGCCTCCCTCTGTGCTGAAATACTGTACAGCTTGTGTGTTTGTATTGAGTGTTGACTCCCTGTATCTGTCTGTTCTTATCATGTCACATCTTGGGATGACTAAGACAGCACTGTGTTTCTATTTCTGTACACTTGCACACATTAGCATCAGTGCATTGTGTGCTCTTCTCTCTCTCTCTGTCTCTCTCTCTCTGTCTCTGTCGTCGTTCGTGAGGCATGTTTGGATGAGTAATGACACATTTGATATTCGTTGAATACTCTCAGTTGCATAAAGAGCTCAGGTTTAATATTGTATGTCAGTGTGTGACAGGCAATATTAACATTGGATATCTGTGGCTTTAAGGCACTGTTTGCATCAAACAAGGACTGTACAGTGACCCACCTAAGGCAGTGCTGCATTATATCATGGGAGGAACTGGATCTAGCAACATAAACATAGTTAAGTTAATTAGAAAACCATCTCATAAAGCTTAGGTGACTGTTGAATGTAAACACTTAGTAACAGGCATCCTATCCTCAGCTTGCCCCTGAGATAAAAGCCTCCAAACACTGTCATGCACAGGGACACATATGTTGCTGAGCCTGACACAGATGTGTCAACTCCTGCACACAACAGGTATACCCGGTTCATGCACGACTTGGCCGGCATGCTTGGTTTGCTCCAAGCTAACAATAGCATCCGATACACCCTGCTTAGAAAGAGATGTGTAAACTACTGTTATCATTTTGTTTTCTGGGCCGACCTTTCCAGGACACCACTGATTGTGTTAATTAAAATAAGAAGTTGCTAGGTACGTTTCATGGTAATGGTCACAGTGAACATCACACTGACTCTCGAGGAGGAGAAACATAGCTGTCAAAGTGGTTTTAAGTGCCTGTCCTTCACTAAAGGGTCTCTCCATGTGTGATTAAATGTTGCCTGATGGTCCTTTAACTGATTTAAATGCCTTGCTCCAGTCGGGTCAGGTGCTCTTAGACCACCCATCTGCCGCTTTCCCTTTCCGCTTTTCCTCCAGCCCTCCAAAAAAAAATCATCTCATCAGCTCAGGGCAGTGTGGTTGCAGCCTTAAGTGAGTAACAGAGACTACTCTTGTTCTTTTATACTCTTTTGCTCTCCAAGGGGCTATTACACCCAAGACCAATTTCTCCTCTCACTGATCACTTAGTTCGGAGGAGAAAAGTCAGCCACACTTTCCAGCAGATTTTTTCTGTCTTTTGCTTTTTAGGCAACTCTCTGTGGCTTCACTTTATGGTTTTTACCTTAAAAAAAAGAAGGGCAGGAAAAACAGAGAAATGTAGATCCAAATGGGAAATGTGCTCAAAGCATCACATGCATCAGAGACTTGGTGCAATCCTTTGGGTCTTAAAAATGGAAACAAAGACGAGCTGTTTTTGGCTCTCTGTCAAGAAGACGTCTCACTAACAGGAACAAGAGTGAGAACACAATTGGAAATTGAAATAAATAAATAAAAATGATTTAAAAAAAACAAAAAACAGCTATTTAATGGTGAAAGAGGTTTTGGACTTTCTCATTTTGAGGCAGCCGCTCCAGAGCCATTAAAGTGGGATGAGATTTGTAACTGTGCTGAAATCAGCTGAAATTAGTTTAGGCCGTGGTCTCAGGTGTTTTTTTTTCCTTTTGTGCAGGCAGAAGGAATTTAGTTGTGAATGTTTTCCCTGAGGCTGTATGCACGGTCTCTGCGTCTCTGGCTTCTCACACTTGAGTTAGCCAATTTGTCAGGGGGGAAAATGCTTTGAGCAAAGGGCAACCTGCTGAAATCTCAGTGTCATCCTAGTGCAGCATCTTTTTTTTAGTGATTGATCATGGACTATGGGTGACAGCTGAATTTCTTCTTCTAGGTTTGAACATGATGCGGCGCTGACTCCTCTACAGCCGCTGTAGCTGTTATTTAATCTCAGTGAATACCGAGAAACTGTTTCACTGCTGAACACAGGCGGCTCTGCCACAGATCCCTTGTGCACTCCACAGTGTCACCACTTGGGGGCACAAATGAACAAGCAACAACTGGTAAACCTGATCTAGGTGTAACCTCACTGCCGATGTCATTAACTTTAGGTGCTGCCCATTAATGCAGCTTTTCCTCTGAAAACGGTGCAAACTTAAGTGTGCACATGTCATTCACTCTTTTGTGAAGCTCTGCCGTGTCAGATTGTGTTTGTATCTCTGCAGAAGTTTGTTGCTGAGGACATGGTAAGTTGCTGTTGTCCTTGGCAAGCAGCCCTGATAGATTGCCTTATTAGGTGTAATTATGCAGATTGCACTGCTGATAATTATAAAAGTGTAAATACATTCAGTAGGAACACTCCTCTTCACCATTGCAAATGAGAAGGGAGCAGTGGTTCCTTGCTGCTGACTTTTTAGCACCAGGTGGCTGGACCAAGTTATTGAGATTCTACAAGGTGAGAACAACACAGTTGCCTAATGTGTGCAGCATCTGTGTTCCACTTTAATTGCTTCTCTCTTTTTTTTTTTAGTGCTGTATAGGAACACCAAACTAGATATAAGAGGAAAAAATAGCAGGTCTCCTCATCTGTCTTCAGGCCAGATGGCAGATTTTATTCATCTAACCAGTTGTGCTCATCATATAACGATAAAGAATCTGAGCCCTCACCTCGAATGCATTTGCAGTCAGTAAATGGATCAAGCGAAATGCTCGTCATTAATGTTCATTTTGGTTCCTCTTGCTTTCCTCGGGGTTACTTCATGTGAACAGTCAACTGTAAAAAAAAAAAAAAAAAGAACCAGAAGAAGAAAATGGAGACGGACACATTATCCTCTGTGTCATGCGGTCTAAGTTGTGCTTTCTTTGGGCATGAAATGCTGTGTATTCCCTGTAAACTGTAAAGATCGGCTCAGCAGTGCTTACAGGTTTTTTTTTTTTTTCCTCCTCCAGCTTAGAACACTGCGTTTCGAAGGGGAGGATGTTGAATGGCCAGTGCAAACAGAAGCAGGCACACTGCAGCTGAGCCTTGTGCTCCCCAGTCCTGATCTCTGAACACTGAGCACACTTCCCAGCTGAACCGGATTGTGTTTATCAGCAGGGCTTTTATTTCCACATGTTCTCCACATTCCCGTAACCCGTGCTGCACACGGAGTGTGCAATCAGCATTCCCTCTCTTGTGAGAAATGGTCTTTTATTAGCAGGCGAGGCAGACTTGCCCAGATTCAGCACCCTCCCTGTGGACAGCGCTCAACTGCAAGCTCTGGCACTGTGCAAGCTTTGTTTACGTGTGTGTGTGTGTGTGTGTGCACGCGTGCGCGGGTGTGTATGTGTGTCTTCATATGTTCATACGGGAGAGTGAGAGAGAGAGAAAGAAAGAAAGAGAGAGAATTGCCCACTGTATGTGAGCTGCAGCATCATCACTCTTCTAAAATCTTGCTAACGACAGACTGCAGAGTCCGGTGGGTTGAGAACCTATAGATCCAGTTTTCCTGGACAATGGAGAGGAAAGGACTGGGCTGGACCACTTGGCTCCAGTTTTTTATATCCACAGGACTATTTCATACAACTTCCCTAAATTTAGAAGAGAGAAGAAGAAGAAGGAAAAAAGAGGGAGGGAGAGAGAGGAAGAATAAAGGAATCTGGGAAAAAGAGATGATATAAGTAGAAACAGAAATGAATTTAGCCTGCCCTGCATTCTCATTTGCTTTATTTCTACTCTTCATGAATGTCCACACAGGAGAGTGGAATGGAAAGAGGCTGAACAGGGAGAGTAGAGAGAGACTGTGAAAGGAATCAGGGCTGGGGGACATAGCTTCAATTCCTGCTATTCTGCCTAAATAGGATCTTCCTCTGCAATGCACTCAGGCACCAGTGATTCGCTCTGTGAATGCTGCCCATTTGCATAGCCACTCTCCCTCCTGCTTCCTGGCTGGCTGTTGAGGCTCCCCCCTCCCTCTGTCCTCCTCCTTCTTCTCCTCCTCCTCTCCCTCTCTCCCTCCCTCTCTCTCTGTCTCTCTCTCCCTCTCCCTCTCCTCTTCCTCTTGCGCACATCTTCTGGAACGGCGCTGCCGATGCTGCCTGTGTGTGAGTGTGTGTTCCTGCCCAGGGCTATGCTCTCTCAGGTACTGTCGTTGCTATCGCTCGGTCTCATTGAGAGCAGAGATCTCTAGATGGGGAGCGGGTGCGCTACTTGGCACAACTTACAGGTGCAATTACGCCGTCTCCCGTGCGCTGCTGCAGCTGTCGGACACATGCAGATGAGACTCGGATTTAACTATGGTCCCATTCCTCTGGACATCCTTTGAGACCGCTGGAGGAGGAAAAGGAGGGAAACTCAGAATGTCTGTCTTGGTTTTATGAAGAAATTCACTTTGCGCAGGTTCTATCAGTCTCCTCTGAAGTTGGCTTTCTTCTTTTCCTGGCAATTGTGTGTTTTTTTGTTTTTGTTTTTGGGAATATTAACAGTTTTTTGATGGGAAGATGTTTCTAATTTTGTGAGGGCTTAACAGAAGAAGAAAGAGAGAAACACAGAGAACAAGGGAACTAGGGGAATTGGAGCAAGCTGGGATTTCTCCATTGCCGTTTGAGGTTGCCCTAATTTCTTGAGTGAATGTTTTTGATTGGTTTTGTATGATGATTTATGATACCTCTTTACCTCTCTGGGTGCTGCTACGGATTTCCTAACTCAGTGGAGAACAGCAAGAGCCCCCTCCACCCCTACCACCGACATTTTGTGTGTTGTCCCTTTTGCTTTTTTTTTTTTTCTTTCTTTCTTTCTCTGTGGATCTGTGCGAGTGTCTCTGGGCATAGTGAGATTTGGCAAGGTGAGGAGGAGGAGTATGGGGCTGTGAGGCTCACCGCAAGTTCCGCCTTGATCTGAAGCCTCATCTGGCCACTCAGGGAAGATGTTGGAAGGCTGGAGGTCACACTTTGCTCCCCTGAGGCCCGTAGCAGAGCCCCTAAACCGGAGTTCAGCTTCACTCGCCCACCTGGCCTTGTGGATCACTGCCCTGGCCCTGGGCTTTGTGGCAGGGTCAGAACCAGGTGCTGTGGAGAGTCTCCACCACATTCACCTCTCCCATGGAAACAAGCGTCACCATATTGTGCCTATTGCTATCCACAGATCACCTGCATCCCTAAGAGCAGGGCACAGTAAGTATTTCTTTGTCTATATGCGTTGCACACAGTAACTTCTTAAGCACTTTTTGGTTAAGATGTTAACTTTTCTCAGTCCTTCTGGTTTCACTACGATTTAGTCATCAAATACCACTTGATATCGTTTACTTTTTCTGTATTTAAGAATGCCCTTCCCAAGACACACACACCCACTGCTATGTAAGACACAGCGAAGTCAAGCTTAGTTCCATCCCCCTTCTTTTTCCTCCTCAGCAAAGTGCCCTCTGTCTCCGTGTCTGAGATTAGCCATATCCCTATCTCCAGATGCTCCACTGTGTCCAGATTAGACAGGATTAGAAGGCTGTGGCGCTCCAATGTTGCCCCTGGGTTTTTGAAAGAGACAAAGATGTGTTGCCTCCGGCTCCGCAGGGCGTCGAGCCGCTCCTGGCCCCTGCCCAGCATGGAGTGTAGATGAGGCCTCTTTACCCTGTGTGGCAAGAAGGTTCATGACACAGGCATTATGAGTGAGGACAGGGGACGAGGAGAGGGAGAGTCTCAACTATGTAGGAATTATATAACCTTACCCCAAGTATTCACGGTAGACTGCAGCATTCTTGCCTCAGTACAGTATGTGTGAATGATTTTAGACATACTGCAGGTTATTTTTTTCTTCTTCACTTTTTTCAACACTTGTCTCCACTTGCATTTTTCACTGTGTGAATTTCAACAGAAGTTGGGAGTGATGCAGATTGTTAAGACCAAGGCTGTGTGACAGCAAGAGGACCAAAATACTCCTTTTCTTTAGTCATCATACCCAGTTTTTTTTTGGAATGACGTAATCACCACTGGTTTCACACTGACGTAATGCTGAGCTACCCTTGGTTCCAGTGAGTAGACAGCGCTGAACAGTCTCTACTGTGATGTTCTCATATTAAAGTTTAAGAGTTGGTAAGTGATTGATAACATGGTGAGAGAGCATCAGTGGTGATTTCAGGATGTTTTTATTGGAGCAGCTCAGAGACGAGGCTGGGGCCCGAATCACTGGGCAGAGTCAGATCTGGAGGAACGAGGGAGTCAGTGCTCCTCAGTGATGATGAGGAAGATGGGAGGTTTGCCGGCCTGCTGAGACAACAAGAGAGGCAATTAGGCCACTCTGCCATGACCTGTCTGGAGCGGACAACACTCGCCTCCTGCTCTCCCTGAGGCCCCAGAGGGCATGTGGTGCTTTCAGGCAGAGTCCATGACTTAATATCGCAGTTATCATGGCCACTCTTCCATGCTGTTATCGCCACACACATGCAGAGGGAGGGAGAAAGAGAGAGATGAAGATGGATTGCAGGGGCCCAAAGAAAGCAGCTTTCTCAGAAACGTGATTAAATTTTTGGTTGATCAGCGCGCGGAGGGTGCATAAATGCAAAATGGGGAGACATGCTGTTCAACATCGTACCTGGCTCCAGGACAAACCCTGCTGCTGTAAAACCCCAGTGCTGTTGTCTAAGCTGTGCTGCATTTGGTTTAATTTTCATGGGGCCCGTTCCTTACATGGGGTGTCTGTTCTCTGCAGCAATTAAACAGGGTTGAACAGCTCCATTTTTCCAAGCTTAATTGTGGATGCAAGAGCCAAAACCCCTCAGGTTTGATTCTACACCCCTTTTTTGTTGCCTGATATCTTTGTTTTAAAGAAGAGAAACAAACCTTATGTTACCTTCAACTCCTTTCATTCTCACTGTCTGTCTGCTCTCACCCTCTCTGTCTCTCTCTGTCTGTCTCTCTGTCTCATAGCGTTTGGTGTCACAGTCAATGTTAAAATCTAATCCTATTTGCAATACTTATGTAACTGTACCTGCCTTTCACTATTACTGATGCATTGCATTTAATATTGTCTCAAGTGATTAGACCAAACAAAGCTAATAGAGCGCTGACAGTTAGTTCTATATGCAAATTGCCTCCATCTGTATTTCATAAAACATGGTAAGTGAAAAAGTGCATTTTCACTTACCATGGATCTAAATTTAGAAGCCCTGTCTGTCCTAACGCTGCGTTCCATCCATATTCTCCACCATGTGAGCACAAAACTCATGTCAGTGATTACATTGGAAAGCACATATTACTCTCTCCACATATCAGCATCCTGTAAGAGAGCACATCCCGTGTTTCCTTTTGTGTTGGACTCTTATATCTGTCATTGATTTATGTGGAAAGAAGAAGAAAATTACCATGGTCAGGATGTATGAAATTGAGTTGGAGTGTGATGCATTGTTTGTTTAGGGCTAGCAGTAATGAGGTTCAGACAGTATCAACTCTGAGTAGCAGACATACCATTCATCATGAATAGACTCCCAGAGGTGATAGTGTTCTTTCCTGGATACGATACTCGATATGCTGGATAACTAGGTTATCATATTTTCTTCTGTACCTGCTGCTCTTATTCATTGAGGCTGGATAGATGAGATGATGCGATCAATAGGGAAAGTGTTTTAGAGTTTAAACAACAGATCTTTCCAGCATTTAATGGGACAGTGGACTTTCTCATGACCCCACCGCCCCCCACCCCTAAACACCTGCTCCTTCGACTACCGCATGGATGGCTTTTGTATTTCCACAACTCCGCAGGTTGATCAAAGTTGCCGACGCAATTTAAGTGATTATAATCCATTTTAAAGCTCTGCACCTTCAGAGCTAATGGTTGAATGGATTAGAGACAGTTTGCGTCTGTGCTGACACTGCTGCAGAGAACAGATGAGAGGAGAAAGACAGAGGGAAGGAATAAAAGAAGATGGAGAATGAGAGGGAGAGAGACAGAAAGAAGAGGAAGTGAAAGAAGAAGAGGAAAATATATATAGAGAGAGGGAGGAGAGAGAGAATAGTCTCTGATGTTGCCTTGCTGCCGTGTGTTGTGGGCTTGTATAATATAATTACTCCCATGTCTCTGAGCTGATGTCATTCTGCGATAGTGTGAGGATGACAGTATCTCTGCTTCTGTGAGGCGGCAGTGATGATAGCTGCCCTGATAAGGATCTGAGTACATGTTCCTCAGCTCTAGAGGGAGCACAAGCAGTTATTGACCCACGAATGAGAGAGTCATTTCGTTCTCCTCCTCTTCTGATGTGCGGGAACACAAACACCCTCTTTTTCATTTGTGTGTGCTTTAGGTCTTTAACCTACTTGCATCTCAAGATAGTCTCCCGCTCACTCCCTTCCTCTTATCTTCCTTCCTTCCTTCCTTACTTCCTTCCTTCCTTACTGCCTTCATTTGCACTTCATTTCTTTCCACTAACCACTCAGCCTAAGCCAGCCCCAGCCCCCTCGTTCGCTCTACAGAGCCCATCCAAGCAGACAGAGTGGGCAGGCTTTTGCGCCTGCAGTGGTCTGTGTGGTTTCGTTGGTGACCAGGCTATGGTTGGCATGAAAGGAAATGAGACCTGACTGTGCGTGCGGTGGGCAGCGAGGGGGTCAGCTGAGTAATGTGTCCGGTTTCGGATTAGAGACTTGGAAGATGGAGAGGGAGAGAGAGAGAAGAAAGGCCCCCCTCCGTTGACTCAAGGGGATGTCTGCGTCCCTCACATGCATAGGTCCTGGGATTGAGTCAGGAAGCTCTTTACCCATAAGGCACTGAGTGAATCATCATCAAAAGCATCTTCTCTCCTCCTATCTCCCCCTTTCTTGTTCATACATTCTGTCTGTCTGTTTACACCTCTGGCTTTCTTTTTTAAAGGTAATATAAGAAAAAAAAATACTTCAAATGACAAGTTGTCTAGTCAATTTTCATCGCTGGTGTTACATCCATGTGACATCTAACAAGTGTGATAGAAAAAACCCAACATTTGGCAAGGAAATTGAAAAACAACAGTAAATTTAACTATTTGCCGAGGTGCATGGGAAGTAATTTTTTTAATGGCAGGATACACTGCAAATCTAGAAACGAAGAAGAAAAAGCAAGAAGTGATTGTGTAATCATACTCAGAATTAGGCCAGTCGAGTTTAGACATGCCAAAGATGCTAAATTCATGTGTAATAATATGGCAATGAAAACAGTAAGAGAAAGATTACGTAAAAGGAATATATTATAAATATAGAGTTGGTTGTTTCCATATTGACAACATTTTTTTTCTTCGTACCAGCATTAACTTTGATTACCCATGCTGATCGACTTTATAAATGCCTCTCCATTTTCCAGAAAGAGGTAAAAAATAAATAAATAATCTGAAATGAATAAATCGGAGATCAAGAATGTAGAAAGGCTTAAAAAAAAAAAAGGAAAAAAAAAAAAACTAATCTGACCCGCGTTCAGTCATCCTGGAGAAGCCTCATTCTCTGTCATCACAATGAAGCAGCAGCTATCTCTGCGCCAGTCATGCCTATATATATACACTGTACGTACACACACACTCACACTCATGCACATTCACTCGGAAATGCACAAGTTCACTGCTCACACAAAGATCAACACTCTCCCAAATCGTCTTTCATCTCTTTGATCACTCTGAATCATTGTCACGGCTGAAGAGTGTGAACGGAGATAGTTGGAGCGAAATGCAAATTTGCACATGAGAAAAGTTCAATTTATATAACGCATAACGTATTATTGGCTGTTATTTGAAATGGGCCATAAAGGAAGATGTGCACTTGGAAGGTATGGAAATATAATTGCCCTGAGCGTGTGGCACTTGCACAGTGATAACTCCCTCAGTGACGGACTAATTGGGTCTAGGAAAGGTCAAAGGACAAACAACGGAAGATGGAGGGTGAGATCTTTCGGCCTCCACAGCCTGATTGCCCCCACCCACAGGGGAGGCCACGGAGGATGGGTTTCTGGGGCGGCCAGTTTGCAAAGGGCAGAAATGTATGATTGCAATTGATCATCCGATCGATCATGAGCCTTTACTTAAATTTCACACTACTTAAAACCATCCTCCAGCTCTTCTGTGTGGGTGGTTTGATTGACAATATTATAATTATTCTTAGCTGACAAATCAATGCCTAACAGCTTTAATATCATGTATGTTTCCCTAATGACAGTCTCAAACTCTCATAATAGGAGTCCAAAAAACATGTCACATGAATGTGTACACACACACACACACACACACACACACACATATATATATATATATTTTTTTTTTTTTCTGTTCACAATTGCTCACCTGCAGCAGAGTGGCAACAGAAAGAAAGCTGCCCCCTAATCCACTCTAATAGGATTGTGTGGGAATTCACCTTCCTCATTGCTCCTTCCATCTCTTAGAGCCTCAGGCCTGCTGGCAAGGGCTGATAAAAACACGCCTGCCTAACACCTAAGTACAAGCTAATATTAGCATATATTTTGCAACATAGTGTGGAAATACAATGCATACCCACGCACATTTCTTTTTTTTGCCCCTGTGTTATATATTTATTTGTTGGCAGATCCGTGGCATCGGTGTGAGATAGAGGACAGCTCTCTCATGGTGCTCCTACACTGCCTGTTGATAAGAGCTGTGTATAAACCACAAAAGGCTGTAGATGTTGCTGCACAGCACATACATGCTCATGGAAAGTTTATTCCTGGCGATATATATATATATTTCTCTTTTCTTGATCTTCTCCAGATTCATTTTATAGTATCATTTCCATAAGATATGCAGCTAATTAAATAATATCTTGCCACTTAGTAGAGGCTTACTTACAAAGTGAGGCTACTCAGCAATAGGCAAAGCAGATGTTTAATCCAGCAATTAAGGCCGAGGCGCGTTCACTGTCTCCTGGGTACGGCTTACAAAAGGAGTAAACAGTAAAAATAAAGCAGTGTCACGCAGGGACACGATGGAAATTAGCACATTAGCATCAGAAATAACCTTGTTTTGTGTTATAAATTGTTAGATTAATCCCCGCATTTCCTAATATATGTGATTTTGTGTCGCACATCAGGATTCCGGGAGAGTGACAGTGTGTTGCATCCATCAGACTGAGTGTTTGCAGTGTTGTTTATGCTCCACTTTACTTGCCAGCTACTGCACATGTGCATAACCTGCAGCTATTTGTAAAAGAAAGATGATGGAGACCGTTTTACTTGATAAGTTCTCTTTAATTAAGAGGTAGAAATGTGGACCTTTTAAATGATTTCAAGAAAAAAGCCCTCCTGCAGCACAACCATTTTGTAATTATGCCAGTCTAGTGTAGACTGCTATATCATTTGCTTTTAAGAATAGTGCTAATGAAAGAGTGTGCTCAGTAAAGCACAGTGTCTGATCCCAAAGCAGCCTCTTTGTGGGAGCAGCATTTGTGCTGATGCAGGTTGGGCTGCATATGCTGATGGGCAGCCAGAGTTGTCTCTAGTCTCAGATCAGAGCTCTGGCCCTGGACTCTGTTTTCTGCCTCACTTCCGCTGTGTAATTATCCCCCACACTTGTCTTTTTCAGTAATTAGAACTGCAGTCATACTACACATCTGTTGGCTCCCTAATAGAGAAAACAACAGCTTCTAGAGACCATTTGGAGTCTGCGACACTTGGTACATGCTAGCGCACAGACACACCGCAGCTAAATAATGCACTGATGTCTGATGGCATGTAATCAGTCAAATGGGGCTTTTAAGTGGGAATGAAAAAGCTGGGGATCAACCGATGCTTCGTTTTCCTTAGGACTAACTTTGATATGTGTTTTGCTGGCATGCAAATTAAACACTGGATGCAGAAAAATCTAATCAACAAATTGCTGGCAAACAAAATGGCTGACCTGAACCGAAAGAAAGGGAGCATTGTAACTGAGGAGCAAATGAGGCAAGTGATGATGAGAGAGTAAATTAGAAGCTGTCGATACTGTGAGACACCTCTATCAGAGCCAAGGATGCTGGCTGGGGAGGCAGATATGCAGCTGGTCGGGGTAACAAAGGGCCCGTTTGGTGTATTGCTCCATTAAGACACTGGGTCTTGTCAGCTCTGCCTGGATGGGCCATTCTGCTCCACAAGGCAGGGGCTCATGTATCACTTAGGGCTTAGGGGAAGTGAGCATGGCCGACGAGGGGGCAGAAGGGTGTGAGTGGCACTGGTCGACTGAGCATTCATGGCATAATGTTACCAGCCCAGGGGGCAGAACTTTACCTCAACCATGAATTGATGGTCCCCTGCCATGAAGAGCGAGGGTGGTTGGTATGGCTCCCCGGGGCCCTGTCATGATGAGGTGAAGGCTTATCTCTTCAGAGCAGTGTGAGGATAAAATATGGCCAAGTACAGCAACAGTGTGATGCAGGGGCAGATTTGCTTGATTCCCAATTTCTGTCAGGTGCAGATATTTTCAGTTTATACCTGCTTTAGCTGGATTTCGAGTCAATGTCTTAACACAATATATGTTTGCAGAATCACTGTTATTGTCCCCTATGTCTATACTGTCTGGGATGCAGTTTCTCCCTGACCCTTACTTCACTGTACAATAGAGCCAAAATCCACAATACTCATACTCTACCATGCAAAACTGTTTAAGTTCAGTTCTGCTTCAGTTCAGTGATGTATTGTTGAAGTTACACTATTTATAATACAAAATCCCCCTTTTTTTCTTTGTGCTTTCCTTAACAGTTTTTTTTTTTTTCTCATTATGACTGAGTTGCTAAAAAGAGGTTTGTTGGAGATGTTACACCAAAGTTTGTCAAGTTCTATATCTTTTTTTTTCCAACTTCAGGTGTTGTGATCACACTGTATCACATTCTGTATTGTGATGGTGTTATGTTTAGGTGGGATTATTATCATGAAATAGTGACAAAACTAATTGACAGAAGCCCAACGTGTCAGTCATATATTACAATATGTGATGTCCGTGTTTTACAAAGATCAGTACAGAGTCTTTTAATGTAATAATGTTATTATTGACGTCACTGACTGAGGACACAGTGTTTTTGGAAATCTGTCATCTGGTGACAGGATCTGGTGTAACAGCAGGACACATTGACAACCAATGTACTTGTAACTACCAGGAGAAATCCACTTAATTTGGCTAATTCAGACTGCTGTGACAGATGCCTCATATTAGCTTATTAGTATTTAGTGGTAAAATGCATGTGTATAGTGTTGAAAAGGGCTTGAAATATACAAGAAAGAGCAATCTAATCAACCACTTTCCTTATTTCTTTGTTTGCCTACCTCTCCCTCTCTCCTGCCTCCTCCTCCTTCTTTGATGTGGTCATTTTGTACTGTACTCGCCTTAAGGTCCAACTTAAGTGCTCCTATGTTTCTTTCTGCCACTCTCTCTCTCTCTCTCTCTAGGTTTCATTGCTCCTATGATTTTGGAGCGGGCATCTTACACTCTCTAATAGGGATGACCAATCATGGGGGCAAGCAGCAATGCCCCACTTTTAGTCTCCACTTAATTTAATTACATCAAATTAGCAAAGCAGAGAGAGAGAAAGAGAGAGAGAGAGAGAGAGAGAGAGAGAGAGAGAGAGAGAGAGGGTGGGGGTGTGGAGGGGTGGAGGGGGGGGTTTAATCCTTTGCAGCTTATGAAGGCAGGTTGGACACTGTCAGCTGTCCTATGTGGAAACACTGCTCCGGGATTGTCTTCATTAGAAAGAGCTTAAGGCTCATAGGTCACTGGATATTGTTAAAACAATACTGTGAAAATGGACTAATTAGAATATTTGCCTCGTCTAGCCCCAAGACGAAGGGTGCCTGCTTGCTTTTTATATGTAGATGCATCTCTCGTCTTTTCCTCTCTCCCTAGTGCACTTATTGATTTATAAAATAACGATTTCATATAATTGTTTAATTGCACTGACTTCTATCAATATAAATGTTTTGCGATTGTCATGATTGAAATACTCAGCCTATGGGCATTAAAAGATAACATGCAGTGTTAGCTTAGGTGCTCATGATATCTCAATCTCAAACAGCAGATATCATTGAATACCCTATCGGCTGGTGGAAGATTAAGTCTCTGGGCAATGAAGTGTAAAAGTTTATATTGACCGTGCTGTATATATGCCAATATGCCCAGACTTATTAGGGCAACACAAAGTAAGCAGGCCGTCTGAGCCCTGGCTTGATTTAGCACCTCTGTCCACTCTGCTTTCTGCTGACTGCAAAGAGAATAGCTCAGCTCTGGCCCTCTGATAAAGACTGAGGGAAGGATTTATCACTTCAAAAAGAAAGAAGAGAGAGAGAAATGGAGAAGAAAGCAACGCAGAGTGTGGCAGAGTGTGCAGAATATATAGTATTTAATGTTATGGGTGCAGCAGTTATAGACTGGCTGGTGAAATTGCCCAGTTTCCCCTCCAGTCTCACACCATAAATGTATCGGTTCTGCACACTTTACGCAATTATGTATGAAATGGATGAGATGCTCACTCGAAACCGCAATGCTGTGTTTTATTTATTTATTTATTTTTATCTTGTTGAGTGACTCCTCCCCTCCAAATGTATTTGTTAAGTGTTAACTCTCATATGGAGATTTTGTTTTGCTGTCGTTTCTGTCGCATGTTGTGCAAGATTGTTCCAGCCTTAACCTGCGATGAAACCTTTTCTCATGCCTGCCGGTTCTGTTCTAACGGCCTATCCCATTATGAGAGAGGCAGTTGTTTGTGTTGAGGATTAAGACGAGTCAACAATCCATAGTCTGTTTAGTCTCCCAGAGGGCTGCTCACACACCGCTGAGGATAGAGAGTGTTTTTTTTTTTTTTTTTTTTTCTACCAGCAAAGCTTGAGAGCGGGGTTTAAATAGTTGAAAGGACCTCAACATACTGCAATAGAACAATGAACAAATATAGAAATACAGATTGGGTGGGGGCCATAGGGAGCGAGCTGTATCCACTATAACACGATTGCTAGATTTTATTGTCCAGCTGAATTTTCTTCATTTGTACCCACAGGACCAACAACCAGAGGCTGTGCTCTAACTGCCTGGTCCAAACAACTGGAAATACAATTGCTCTAAACTCATTTTCCAAGCCGCTGTTGTTCACTGCACTTAATTATCCTAATACAAAAAGGCTGCCAGTCAAAGGTGACAGGCAATTAATCACCTCATGTCAAAGCATTTGGCCACATCAGCTGCAAAAGTGACACTTGACAGTAGGGTCAGTTTTTTTATGGTTGTTTTTTTTTTTTTTCCTCCTGCAAGCATCTGTTTTCTTAAAGCAAAACACTACAGGTGGATTTTTGCATCTCATGTTTTCAGAAATGTTATGCTTAAATATGCAAATAAGGCATTACCTATTTAAATTTGCACCAATTTGCATTAATTTCCAGAGCAGCAGTCTGAACATTGGATAACACCAGATTCAGAGTTGTTTCTTCATGTCAACTTATTAGAGTCTTTTTGTACAGGGGGCTTGGATGTCTCTTTTTTCCACCTTGTAGATCATCAAATAGTGTCATAAACAGTTTTGTCATTTTTTTAGGAAGAACATTGTAAATTAATCACCATGCTCATGTGAACAAACCCCTTGTTAAAATCTTTGGATATAGACATGGATTAAGCTGCAGGTAAGGGGAAAAATAACAGTTCTAATAATTCTAATTTTGTCATTTGTTGTGTCGTGACTCATTTTAATGACCTAGCAATCATAATACAAAAGCCACTTACTCAATATCCAACACTTAATTACAACAGTGAGTTGATATTTTGGAGAAACGTACTAGACTATAAAACCACAATGAAAACACCAGAAGTCAAAATAGGGCAAAAATTAAAAAGGGTGTTTCAGTGTGGCCACCAAAGGTTAAACAAAACCTATAACAAATTAATATAACAAAACTGACAGGCAGCAGCTGTTACCACTTTTAAGTAACATTGTGCTTAATTCACCAAGAAGTCATATATTAAAACATTTTCATTTTAATAATTTGAATAATTTCCATCTTGTTTTGACCCCTTTGACATAGAAATCTTGCATTAGCTGTTCAAAATAACTCTGGGCTTTAAATCTGTAATTCAGAAAATGTGGCTAAATAAATAAATAAAAATAAAACTACTATGCCACGCAGTTTTGCAACTTTTGGTATGACCAAAACTTCACAGTTGTGAGTGTGGTGCTGTGGCATTGGGAATGAAACATGAACACATTTTCAGTAGATCTGGTTTTCATCACCAGTCAAAGCAGAAAACTCCTAGCAGAGAGCACTGCGAAAAAAATCTACCACTAAAAAGAGGGAACCTGCGTCCATGTGGCAAAGGTGCGAAATTTGCTCGTGCGAATATACGGCACTTTAAATTTAATCAGCTTGGAAGGAGGTAACATATTAGGCTTCCCTGCTGCCCTGGTGCTAAGAGCTTCCTTGCCACATGAAAGAAGTGGTTCAGTGGCATTAGACCGGAGCTGGCTGGCTTTAGGAAAGGTGTATCTACCAGCCTTCTCCTCATTCATAGGCACAGCCACATGTGGATATACTTGGAGTGAAAAAAAAAATTAAGCTATTTTCTTCCTGCTTGAGGGAATTACATCAAAGTCAAATTGGCCTACATATCCACAAAAGGACTTAGGTAAGCCTATGAGTAGGATCGGAACATGCACACATGACTTGATTAAGTAGCACAGGACATGACTGCAGTGCACCACACACCACCTTTGACGTGAACTCAGAAGGTGAACAGGACGCGCAGAGATCCAAGGTGATGCTTCATACCATAGCTCTTGTGTCCTTGTGTTGTGAAGCCGTAAAGTTCACAGCATGTCGCCACAACGCCACACAGGCACGGACAAGACAAACTCTGACAGAAATGTCACCCTGGCAAACACAAAGCCCCAGCGTACACCGACAGGGAAGTACAGTCCTCCCAGAAAACATCTTTTGGTGTACAGGAAGGAACGCCTTACATTTACAGCAGCAATACAGGGAACATAAATTTCATGAAAGATGTGGTTAGAGGGCAAAGGAAGGAGGCAGGACAAATCAGTGCAGAAATGCAAACTCAATCAACAGGAAGTCACATCAAAAATAAGCTTTTATGTCATGTAATGAAATTTAACAGGCACAATGTTCATTTGATTAAACTGCATCATGTCATATAATACCAACATTTTCCTTCCTAAACAACAATAAAATCTTTTTTAAACAACTTTTTATTGCTATAAAAACTTTTTGTCCTTGGTTGCAATGTGCACAGCTGCTTGAATGATGTGACTCATGGTTCTACATTCATTAAAAATAACAGGAAGAGACTGCGAAACAAAGCCATAGATTATCTGTGTATCCTCCAAGATCACTTGGTAACAAACAACGCACACATAGATAAAATAATAATGAAATGTACTTGAGCGCATACCTGGAAGCTGAAATCTCTGTGTGCTGTCATTCTCTGGTCTGTTAAAATTCTATAGACTGGCTAACAGGAAGAACAGTCACGAGGCCACATGATCTACCTAATCAGTCGAATCCATCCTCTGTTATTTCTGGTGCATGAACAAGTGTGATACTGGTAAAGAAGGCTGAAGGGTAATGAATAATGCTGTGGAAAAACAAAACGGACAGGTTATAGATGGGTAGATGTCAGTGTAGTGGCATCATTATTTTGGATCATGGGGTGTGATGTACCATTTAATCACGCGCGGAGCTTGTGTGAGCGGTGCCCCTACTCCACCGCCTCTGTAATTCACAGCTTTGTAATCGTTGCCAAGTTGGAATATTCAGCTGAAAAGATGTTTAATTAGCTATGAGTTTCAACGCTTTCGCTCATAACCAAATATTCTTTTTGCCACCTCATCTCCTCGGCAACCAGACCATTTAATTGTCCCGAAAGGTAAAAATATAGTCAGAGGTAGATTTGGGGGAGTGGGGAGAAAAAAATTGATCACTTTGACTCACAATTTTCCCTCAAGGTTCTAAATCTTCAGCAGTATTGATCAGGGATAGCTCCTTCACCAGATACCGATAGTGTTTGATTGGATAATAGTGTCCTCATAAATCGGTAATGATTTTTGTGGAAAGTGAAATGGTAATTCAATAGACATCATTAAGCTTCTTTTAATTGTACTCCTCCCAGGGGGTTGGGAACGGACCAAAGATAAAACCAAATGATGTTATTCTTAATATAGTTTTGTCCTTTTTAATAGATGTGGATGTATTACACAGAGCAAGTTGTGTAAATGTCAATGTAATCTAATTCTGTTAAAGAGAGAAGACGTGCTTTGCAGATGTTACAGATGTTCTTCTCACTGAGCTCATTTCCATAGTAAAGATCTAAGTTATATGTGTCTTTAAAGCTGTGTGTTTGTCTATTTATACGATGTATGGGTATAACCAAGGCATGGCTCTGAAAAGAGGTTATTCCACTTTGAAATTCCATTCATGAGATTCACGGAAATGATCAAAAATTAATTTCAAAAAAGCCACACCGTATGCCACATCTTGGGCTATTTTTGCACACCAGTCATTACGGGAATCCTTGGCAGCAAATAGAGAGCAACACGATTGCTAGGTGCTGACAGAAAGCAGATCCATAATGTCATCTTTCCTTTTCGTATTTCCATCACAACTATGTAATTATGATTGGATTTCTCCCCAGTTTCTCGGCAGAGGTGGTAATATGAGGCTCGTTATGATGGCCGTGTTGGAGGTCAGAGGAAAGACAGTCTGCGGGCCCGACCTTAGCTGAGAACTATAGTCAAACGTGCTGCCTGCTCTGTACGTACTAACCACCTCACAGCTGCTGCGCTGAGGCACGGAGCCAGTGCACCTTCCACTGCTCACACCCGTACGCCTCTTCATGTGATACTCCATGTTACAGCACTTATAGGCCAGATTGCTATATGCCCCTGCTTCATTGCAGCAGAAATAGATTGAGACATTGAGGAGCCAGCGCCAGGAGAGCTTTTACACACACACACAGGTCATGTTTGCTATTCTACAGTCTACTATCCCACACACCTATTTGGCCAAATGCACGGGAACTCCTGGGATGGTGCTACATTTTTAATGAAAGCAGAGTGTTTGATCTGCCAATGTTTATCTTCTTTGATGTTAACTGACACAGTAGCGAGCAGCCAGTGCTCAATGTAGTCCAACATGAGGGCAGATTAATTCATTATCCTTTTACAGGGGAAGGCTTGTGGTTGAGGAGTTCATTCTGCAGGTCTGATCATCTGTAATAGCCTTGAGTAAGAACTGACACTATACCTGCTTCATAACACAGTGCCTCTCAGTGCTTTCTGCACTATGACATCCCTGGGGAAATGCATATGAATGTAGGAGATATAAATGCATGTGGGAGTATGAGGCAAGGAAATCTTAATTACTTTCTGTTTCTCAGGGTTGTATTGTGTAGAGCTACACCTCCCAAGCACTTTGCGTCTCCAACCATCCTCATTGTAGCTAGATATAGTCCTTTCATTTTTTTTTTTTTTTTTTCATTAGACAGTGGGTGAATGGGGAATAAACTCTTGTCATATTAAAGAGACAACAAACAGGCAAGTATTTCCAGGACACTACTGTATCTAATGACTACAACAGATCCATATCAGCCTCTACGTCCCAGGAGAATGCAGAAATAACAAATATGGAGCCAGTGCATAATTACTCCCACCACTGGAGTTACACTGGCACGTGTCTGCTGATTTCATGCCACTGCACAACTGTGTAGGTGTGCATTAGCCATGTTTCTCCATGTATCTTAATCCTCAACAGTCCCTTAAGGAGTTGTTGTTTTTTTTTTTTTCCCACCACTCCTGCAATCTCACATGGATTTTCAGCTGCTGTGCCACATATCGCCTTCCTTATTATGTGCACTCCCTGGATATGTTTGGGAACCATTTATATAATCTGCCATGTCACAGAGGGGCTGTTGACCCCTGGTGCCTTGACATGAGGGGTCTCGCTTCATCCACTTAGCTTAAGGGTGACACCAGCCAGATCTGCACACCAGTCCAGTGAAATGAGCAATCTCCCTATGATAGTTTTTTTTTTTTTTTTTTTTTTGGACTTCACCAACAGTAAATAAGCTGTCACTGGGATAAAGTGGGTGTCAAATTGTATGAATAGACAGAGGGGGAAATGGACGCTTAAGGGCCCAGTGAGTTCCAACACTGACATGGTTTAAAAGAGCTTAATTATAATAAGCTGGAGCATGGAGCAAGTGCATGTTTGGTGGCTCGGGGGGAAACTCAGAGACAGTGACAACAGTCCGGCATGAGCTACACGAATTGGAGATTGCTCTGTGAAGGGGCCAACATCAGATATGCATTAGAGGAACAAGAAGGCTTTTCAGCAGTAGCCGCCAGACTTCATGAAAAAGAAATGATGCCTGCCTCGCAAATATATTACACATAATGTCTTTTCCTTTGTGGAAGTCATCAAGCTTCATAAGGCTTTATCCATTAGGAGAACAAGAATGCTTACAGTGTTATTTCATTATGTTTTACAAATGCGAGTTATGCTTTATGAAAACAATAAATCCCACCATAGATCTGTATGTCCCAGCCTCATCTGTTAATCACATTATTGTTAATTAATGATGCAATTCTTTTTAGCTAATAGTTGACAGTGTGTATTGACTCAAATAAGGGGAATGAAATTGGAAAAGGAACTTGAGAGTAGAGCGACACACTTTAATCATGACTACGCCATGACGAAAAGCCAGAGGGGGAAGAAACAACAGAAATATATAAATAAATGTAGAATTTATCGATAGTTTTATATCCTTGTGAACTGGTTTACAAGAAAATATTGGAATTACAGTCAGAATGATTTATAATCTATTGTTCAGGCTAAGGCTGTTTAACTCCCTGCCCCTATGAATATTAACACACTCTGTCTCCCTCTTGCACAGTCTCTGTTGCTCCCTCTCTCTCTTACACACACATACACACACATGCATAACACACTAGCAGAGCCCCTTGTCTAATTTTTCATGAAGATAGCTGTTTTTATGCTAATCTGACAGCTGCATTCATTTTCAGGCTTTCTCGCAGACATTTATTTCCCAATCACGTACTTGTTCGTTCTCACTTGCACACACATACACATGCCTGTTCTATGACCGTACTACTCTATGTCCTGGAAAAAAAAAAAGAATTGTAATGCTGCCTTAATGAGGGTTTCTAATTGGAAAGAAATAGGCACTTATTTGATTGAGACAACTCTGGCAGCTCTGACAGGATGAAGCACTGGATGGTTGGCAACCATCACTACCTGAGACTGAGGCTTTACACACCAACACGCTCCCACTTTTTAATAGACTACTTCTTTCATTAGTCGAGAAGAACTTATTTCTAACCATCACTTTGACTAGGTCACCGGCAAACTGCCGCAAGGCTTCTTCTCACTGAATAGCTGGGTAATTAGAACCACTCTTCCATCCACCAGGTCATGTTCAAACCTTTCATACAGCTTCAAGAGACAACGAGGTAATGCAGCGAGACAGGAAATAGCTGGCTTGGAGGTCACAAGAAGGACATAATTGGACCAGGCAGTCAATAATGTTGCTTGCTGCGCCTGCCTTTGAGGCCGCTAATGAAGCGCGAGAGATGGGGAGGTGCCCCTCTGCCATGCTGGGTACCTGGGCACCAGGGGGACCTGACTGCAAACTCACTTGTATCTCTTCCCTCTGGAGGTGAAGCAGGCAGTGGCAGTAAAACTGAGTAATTGTGCAGCATAATGAGAGAAGCGGTACCTGCCTCCCTAATTTCCGTTGAATTTTCCCAGGCTCATGAATTGACATGAGTGTACTTAAACCCCCAGACGGAGCTGAGAGCTGTTCAAGAGTGATATGTTGCTCAGAGCTCTGCAAAGTCATTACTCAGCACAATATAACACTCCGAACTGACGGTGCTCTGTACACACCCGGCATCAATGCCGGCTTTGCTGTTGTAATAATGTTTGTGTTGACAGTCAGTGGTTCACATCTGGTTGTAATGGGAGATGCCCTGCTAACATCTTCTTCTTTTCCCCTTGTGTTTTCTCTCTCAGCGGGAACAACGTACATATTTGGGCGAGATGGTGGACTGATCACATACACGTGGCCGCCAAATGACCGTCCCAGCACGAGGGCAGACCGGCTAGCCATTGGTTTCAGCACGCAGCTGAAGGATGCTGTCCTGGTGAGGGTGGATAGCTCCTCTGGTCTCGGAGACTTCTTAAAGCTCCACATCGTAAGTCAAGATCATCTCAGTTCATTTACAATACACTGTTCCAGCAGCACATTAAGTTAAAGCTCTGAAACATATTTTCTCACCTGACTTCTTTCAATGAGCGATGGATAGCTATGCTTTTTCTTTATATGTCTTTCTTACTCCGGGCTTATCTCACTGACTTGAAGGGGACAAGGATCAGTTGGGATAAAGATGATGTCATTTGAATCAGATCTAGATATATCTTCTAAATTGTGTTTCTTATTTAGTGATCAATATTTGGTATTACAGAGAAATATAGAATGAGATCTGAAGTCGAGTTTTCAGTGGCTTTAATGGTGATGGTAACTGCTGAATTCTCAAACTGCAAAAGATGGAGGCAGTCACCATTTAATGGCGCATACGAGTATGTTAATGTAATGTGTGGTTAAAAAAAAAAGAGAGAAGATGAGCAGTTGCTTCGTCTTGTTATGTTACAGCTGCTGTGTGTGTGTGTGTGCAGCAGAAAGTGAGGGAAATGGTGTGGTAATAAGGTTTGGTTCCCTACAGTGCATCTTTGACCTGGACATAATTTCTGCTGGCTACCACATGACCTCCCTCTCGCTAGCACCCATTTACTGACAACAACACTGATGCTAGCCAGGAGCATACAGGAGCACTGCACGCACATATACACACACTGGAAAAATATAGACCTACACACACGCACTCATACACAAACATGAAATAGGTCTCAAAGTTTGCCTCAACCTCAGCTGCCCACACACCAAGATTCACACATACAGTAAGCACGCAGTGACATAAGGAGGTCTGTCCTGAGGACACGCAGCAGTCGTGATGTTGTTCTTATGAGACACCTCCATACTCGCTCTGTGTGGAACTGATTTTTTTTTTTTTTTTTTTTTTTTTTTCTCCGCCACGCTTATTATTATTTTTTATTTATTTTTCCTCCCAAAGCCCCTTTGGCCAGTTGAAGCGATTTTTAGCCCCTGGTTTTAATCTAGGAGCAACTGGCCAGTTTAAAATGATACAACCTTTTTCTTGCAACGTTCATCACCAAATGCCAGAGAGGGACACAAACACAATGTTCAAAAGAACATAAATTGAAATATGGGTGTAAAGGGACAGATGTGCTTACTCAGATGTGTAAATGGTCGTGTGTGTTCTGCTGCTTTCTGGGCTCCTTTCCACCTGCATGAAAACACCTGAACAAGGATGAAACAGGCGAGATTTCCTTTATACAGTATTTTCATGTGTGATGAAACATGTCCTCTCCAACGATTTGCATAGACAGAGCCGTTTTTTTGTTTTTATTTTTTCCAGGGAGCTGATCCCAACGCTCAGCTGAATTAATATACATACAAATTTACTCCATTGCTTGTATGCTCACACAGACTTGCTTATTTGTGAACAGCTAAAAAGCTTTTGCACTTCATTTGAATATCATGTAGGTAATTCTCACCCAGACCTTTGTGACTAGAGATAAATGTGAGGAATCACTGTGGTTTGCACCTGGTGCACTGCAGCTGTAGCATGTGAGCACATTCTAAAAGATACAGTGTGCACAGTCTGCTCCATACATTACAACATCTTTTTCTTGGACCGGGGCCAAAGACAAACACAAAGAGAGGGTTGCTGAGGAAATACACTGGTAAGATCTTAATGCAAAGACCTCTTAAGAAGACAGCCTCTGCCTGCATGTTGGGCTTTAGGTTCTACTTGTGTTGAATGTTAGAGGTGAGAGACCTGAGCTGCACAGACGGTTGAGGTGAGAGCGCGGAGTCTCGCATGGAATAACAAGGTTAAGAGATCATGCGTCTTACAGCAGACGCATGCACAGCCTTGTTGATGAAATGTGTGGCGTTCCATTGATATTTTACAGGGAGAAACTGTTGATAAGGCATGTTCTTACAGCAGGGGCAGTGGGTTGTGAGAATCCCCTCTCCTCTCGCATCAGCGGTTGCTCTGAATGCTTTCACTATTTATTTATTTCTGCACATTAATCTGGAGGCTTTGTGAAATGTTGCATTTCATTAGAAAATGAGAGAAGCGTGAGAGAGAGAGAGAAAAAAAAGGAATTTTAAAGAGACAGAGGGGAGACATGTGAATGTGAGGATGAGCAGCAGGACTGTTAGACACTCAAATGACTCCGGATGGAGGCACATTACAAGATTGGGTAATGTGGAACACTAACAAATGAGGCCATCAAATTAAAAATTAAATAACATAAATACAATAAAATTGTCATTATGTTTAAAGTATGTTTTGAAAGACTTACTGTAACACTCTGTTGTCATACAGGACTTTCTCTAACCTGCTGTGCTGCAGCCAAATTGAAGAATACCAGAAAATTAAATCACAATAAATTAGGAAATGAGAAATACTTTTGATACCAACCCTCTAGATATGTGTTTCACGCCTCTGTCTTCCCGTCATTAATTACACTGGAAAGGACGTGTTTTACAGCACTCCATTAAACACAATGAGGTGTGCGAAATTGCCACTTCGATGGGTTTTTTATGCAAGAAAGGCAGCACTCAGCCAGTCACCTGCGAAAACCTTGTTTGGTTGAACTGTGCCCTTAGTGGATCATACCATCATATGGAATAATATCATAATATAGTCACCCTGTGGCTTAATTTGCAATAACATTGTGGTGGAAGCTGGTTAGTTTCACCCCTAATGGCCAGACAGACTTATTTACTAAGTAAATGTATTAAATGAGTGTGACAGACTGTTGATTTCCATTATTGAATATTCAGGGATGCATACTTTGCAAACCATTTATTGTACAGCTGATTCCCAATGGTATTCCCCTCATTCCTTTGAGTTACCTCAGCTCTGAGCACAAATGTCTTAGAAGGAGTGTATCCTCAGCTGTATGAGATGGGATTAGACCAGATTTCAGTATTTACCCCCCTCCTTCTTCATCCTCTACATCCCTTACCCCCTAATCTCCTGCTCCCATTTCATGATGACAGGAAACCCAGCGGGGCTTGAAGGACGCCATCTCAGCTCGCACTCTCAAGGGGGAATTTTCTGAGTAATATGTGGAGACTATGATTTAAATGCACCTCAAAGGAATTGTGATCCGTCCCCCCGCCTCTCCTTTCTATCGCAGATAAAGACAATGACTGTGAAGTCAGTGAACCATCAAATGTACGACAATCACTTTCCTCGGGCTCATTACTGTAGCGCACATGGAAGCAGGACTAGATCCATAATAATGTTTCTGCTGTACCTCCAATTATGATTCTCCACAATCGCTTTCACTTTTGCTCAGGTGAAGCATATTCATGAGGCTACTCGAACAAGTATCCCACAAGGATGTAAGACTTGTCTGTACATGATAGTGTGCCCTGGCAAAGTATGTTCCTATATATAATTAATTGCATTGTAGCTGAAAGTCAAGTCCAGGGAAATAGTCACAATGACATTATGCAAAACAGGGAATTATGGATGTAATGATCCTTAGTTCATCTGTGCAGCAGGGTAATCCATACAGAAGAAGAATTGGAACAAAGTTTATAAGACGTGGATGTGCGCCACCTTCTCTGTAAAACATGCTAATACGTTTCTCTGTGTAATGTCTGCACAGAATAAAGTAGAGGTAGATTTTCCTTTGACGCTGTTAAGGTATTTTATCCCTGACAAAGGAAGTAATATTTATTTTTCTGCACAAACAATGGTGGGTGTCTCTTATTGGAAATCCATCTGTACATTTTTAGGAAGGCATTTATTCTGAAATGGAGGCGCCGCAGTTGTTTTCTTTCCTTCTTGTTGTCAATGAGCAGCAGTGACAGTCAGTATCAGAGGCTCTCCTCAGACTCAGGCGAGGCCCCTTGGGGCCCACTGAGCTTGTTTTGTGCTTCCACTCAATCTCTGTGTTATGGACTATTCCAAGCACTTTATTCTCCCCTTCTTCTAATTGCATGCATCCCTTTAAAAAAAAACAAGCATTGAAGGCACACTGGCTTAGACACAGCGACACTGTGAAGTTAATGTATTCCATAGAGCAGAGAAGATGGTGGAGAAATAATGACTTCTCTGGTGGAGCACTGCTCCCCTCGGTCCTCCTTTAGCTGACTACCAGAAGGGGCTTCTTCTTCTGATGGAAGACACCTTTAATTGCAGTTTCAACTCCTGCTCTCTACCCTATTAATCATGTAAAATGGCTTAAGAAGAGAGACTACCAAGCTCAGTGTCTGAGTATCTCCACTTTCGAGTAGGAAAATGTCATCTTTTATGTGTTTTTGCAGTTCACCTTACTGTTGGAGCTCTGATTATGCACGATAGCGGACTTCATTAAGTGAATATTGTACAGGCTGATTTGTTGCTACAGGTGAGATAGTTACCTGGGAGAGGTGCTGCAAGGTCTCAGGAGAGAACTTGTGTCACGCTATCCCCAATGCTCCTATTAAAACACCTTCCCAGGGAAAGTATCTTATTCTCACGCACTCCTCCCGTGAAGGTCTCAGGCCTGGTAATTACCTCCTGTGCACGCTCTGCACACAGACATACAGTGGACCTGCATGTAATGCCCACAGGATTCACTGGTATATACAACTTTCCTGTGCAGCTTGCTCAGTCAAAGAACATAAATCAGATACCATGTGATTATTATGTATGATTATATGTAGTATAAATAGAAATAATGTAAAAGGAAAAAAAAACAACACAAAACACATATACCACTGTTAACATGTGTGTGGGTGTGGATTAAGTGTTTGATTCCATCTCCAACTGAACATTTTTAAATCATTTCTTTATTTGTCTGGTGTTAACGTTGTGTTTGAACAGTTGTCGCCTCACAGTTTGGAAACCTACTTTTTTCTGTTGCTATGGTAGCAAACCCAGTATAGAGTTGGGATGATGTTTTTAGTGCCTTGGTGATGATATGCATTTTAAACAGGTTCAAAACCTAAAGAGAGTGTGTTATTTCCAATTTAAAATTGCAATATCACATCTCTGTTTAGTTTGCTCCAAACTCATCATACGTCGGAGAAAATAGATGAGGAACGGGGGAAAAAGAGATGCTGCAGCTCAATGGCAGAGTGATCAAAACAGACAGCATTCAAACTAAGAAAAGTGTTAGAGGTTTCGAAAGTTGCAGCTGTTCGCACGTACAGTGTTCCCTCACAACTTCGCATGAAATATGTCGGGCCCCCAAAAGGAAAAAAAAAAAAGATGAGCAGAAGTATTTAGGAATTAAAGAAACAGTGTCCAAACAAGGATTTGCTCCCCATGAGATTATTCATCACTGAACTGTCATGCTCTAATGAACAGAGGGTAGGAGTAAACACATCCATCTCACAAGTGATTTGACTATGCATGGTTTGTGCTGACACAAGTCACTCTTACTTCTGGAGCCGCACTGGAACGATATCTGAATACAGCCGGAGCTGCTGAACCTTCTCCACTTTCATGAGAAAGGTCGAAGAGCAACCTAGCATGTAATTTAAGGATCGTCAGCTTGAATGTTATGAATGGGAAGGTGTCCAAGTGTGTTATTTATTTTTCTACTAATTGAACACTTTGTTTTTCTAGTTTTATTCATTCTTGCATTAATGAAGAGCTGTAATGAAAATTTGATATTCCCTCATCCTCTGTGCTTCTTTTGTGGAATCAATTAATCAAAGAGAGACTACTAGTAATCATCACTGAATTTGTGTCAACCATGCATATTAACAAACCTCCCCGCACCAGCCAGCTCCGCCACATTTAAATTCACAACCAGATGCCATTCCCCTCTTTCCCTGCTTTCTCCTCATTTACTCTGAGTGTCAACGGAAACCAGAACTGCCATTTGCTAGTTAGTGTGTTTGGCCGTTTGCATTGCAGTATGTGGCAAAGCTAAGCCTAATGGTTAGTTAATAGCTGACCATGATGAGGACACAGCAGTGAATGGATTGAATAGGGGAGCTTCATTGAACTCATCTAGTCCCTCACTGTTGATTCAGTCACACAAACATGAATGAGAAGGAGTCAATACTCCCCTTTAATGTATCCCCCTGCTCTTCATATGGTCAAGATAGTGATTATGAGGCAAAATTGTTTAAGTGGCGGTGGATAGTGGGTAATAGTATGGTAATGGCACTGGTAAATATAGCATTGATTTTATGTCAGCTGTGACCGATTGTGGCAAAAGCCTGTATGTGAGAGTGAATGGCCTCTTACCTCTTTTAGTCATAGACAGAGCAGCCGCTCGGCTTGGATGATGTACCTGACCTCAAAGAATCAAATCTCATCATCTCCATATTGAGAAGGGACAGCGCTAGAATCACCATTACTCATCTTTCAATTCCAATCATTTCTCAATTTGTTCAAGCTCTTTGCCACTACAAAGCCAAGTGGTCCATGAAGAGGAATGAGGATCTGTGCGTGTGTGTGTGTGTGTGTGTGTGTGTGAGAGAGAGAGAGAGAGAGAGTGCAAGAGAGAGGACAATGTGTGCGGATGTGTATTTGAGAGAGCAGGACAATAATGTGTCTTCACTTTTATTAGTGTAACAAATCACAGTGAGTACAGCTTGTCATTCTCAAAGCTGTACATCAATACGTTATGGGCTTGCTTCATACAGAGCAATATTGCCATGGCTAACATGGGGTAAATTTGATTTCATTGTCAATGTTACACTGTGAAGCATGTTCGCTTTTTTCTGGGTTACAAGGTTAAAAGCACTGACATTCTATTTGTTACTACAGTGCAAAGGATGGATTTAGTTTGTACTGGCCCAGGCTGTAAACCATTCATACCATTTTATCTCATCCGCCCGGCTCTTTAATGTCACGTGTTCCAGATACTTACAAAAAAAAATCAAATCTCGGCATGTCTATGCGTAATGAGGGTTTGTATGTGGAAGAGAGAGCGTTTGTGTGTGTGCTTGGGACCGAAGCGGCGCAGCATGGAGTCACTATAGTTGTTGACTTTTGACACAGCTGCCCCAGGCCTGGGGGAGGGATAAAAATAGTCTCACTCTTTCTCGCTCCATTACAGTGAGCAGAAGTACAGAATCTCCCAACTAACACATATGGAGTGCATTTCCTCCAGATTCACTCACGTATTTTCTTAGTATTTCTTAGAATAAGTGTGATATCAGGGAGTAAGGGATGAACCTGCTAAAGGAGAGCTACAATTAAAAATCAGTTTTCTGAAGAAACATCTCCCTGGTAACTGACTTGTAATAATTATTATTAATAATTTTGCTCATTTAAGTTTCATTGTTTTGTGTGTGTCTGTGTGTGTGTGACAGAGAAAACAGCATTCTCATCTCAGGGGTCATACATTTTTGGTTGTGAATGACAATTTGCTGGTAATTTAACTAGTTTCATAATTGTTGGTATGGAGAAAATAGTCCAGATTATCACTTCAGTTTCAACAGCAGTACAGGCAGTTAAGCAGCCAGGGGGCTGGTGCTGTTAACGTTCGCTCCATCTGCAAGAGAAGACCTCCCTATCACTCTACATGGTAGTTACTCTGTGTCGTCATGTCCTAATCCTAGATAGATATACACAGTCTTACGTTATTGTAAAATGGCACTGAGTGTCTGGTGTCAAGTTAAATGAAAAGTAACATACAGCATCAGTGCTAATGATAGCAAGCTATGGTAACAACCTTGCTTTTGAATGGAGATGTTTTTATCCTAGCTTGTTAGCAACTGCTGTATTTTGTGAAGGAAACAGGGGAGACTGGGTTGGTTGGCACACTTCTCACTCTCTGCTTTTGCGCTCCGGCATAATTTATGTGAGAATATTCAAACCAGCATCAAATGAAAGGTTAAGGTCTCAGCTTTATCTAAACATATTTTAATGTCCATACTTATTTTCTAAAATCAATTAATTTATGAGTAAAATCATATCGCGTACATGTGCCAACCAGCCCCGTTGGTTGGCACACATGTAAAAATGAATGGCCATTAAACAAGATAAATCCTACACAATTAGAACATCAAACAACAGTAAATGATTTGAGCATTTGATTTTTTAAAAGAGAGAAAATATTCACTGAACATTAAATGTATTCTCATTACATTTTTATTTCTCTCCACCACAGTGTGTCCTAGATTTGGTGTGGGGTGGGTGGGGTTATTTACATTAGCTCTAATCAGAATCACGGGAATTACATGTGCCAACCAACCCCAAAATGAGTGTGCCATCCAACCCCAGCCCACCTTTGTGAATATATAATACTTCCCAGTTAACATCACTCATCAAAGACTTTCAAATTCCATATCAAATTGTAGCTGACTCCTATTTCTATAAACTGAACGTAACACATCTCCAATACCTCTATTCAAAACATTTTTATAACGCTTTAAGTGTGGGGGCATTTATTTACTTTTGGAACTAAAAAACTGATATTTTGCCCTCACCAACAAAGTGAGTGAGTTTCAGATGTTTTTAACAAAAGAGATTAGTGCAGATCAAAAAGCTGATCATTTTGATGTCATATTTGTGAGTCTGAGACCAACAGGAGGCCAGAACACAGGGGTGTGCCAACCAACCCCTGTAGCCAACCAACCCCGGTCTCCCCTAAACATAATAATAATAAACATTAAATACAAACCCCTAGAACAACATTTTTTCCGAAATGCTGAATATTACAAAGGAACAGATTCAATCACAATTTTTTGAAAACATCAGTAAACTTGTTTGCATGTTGCTCCATAGGCTTTATCACAAAGGTTGACAACAGCTGCCTTGGGAAACGCCCACCCAGTTTCCACAAAAAAAACAATTGTATCCTCCTCTGAAAAGTGGAGAAATCTATCTGAAGTACAACTCTAATTCCGTAACATGAAAAGTGTGAAGATTTCAGACTTTTTTTTTTTTTTTTTTTTTCTGAAAGACCCAACATAAATTTAGAAATAAATTGCACATGTATGAGTTTGTGGATTCTTCAACACATCCACTGTGTGCTACAGTAAGTCAACCTGCTGCTGTTTACCAGGGTTTATCAAAGAGCAATTTGGACCAGGCCAGGTCAAATTACTTATACAATTACTCACATATATCCCTGGCAAAGAAAAATCTTCCAGGGAGCTTCTCAGCTAATTATTCCATAATTGTTGTTGGTGCCCTGTTGATGGCTTCCACAGTGCTTTGTGTGGGGTTGCATGAAATATTAAACAGACAGCTCGCCTTGTTCTGGTCAACTTAATTACCTTTTTCGCTGCTGCACTGCTCTCATCTCCAACCCCTTGTGCTTTCCATCCAAGCCTGTTTAAAATATAATGCACATACAGGCATGCTGTTTTTAATTATGCACTGCTGTGGAAACATTTTTTGTGTGCCACAGTGGGTGAATCGGTGTGTGCCTTTGGTGGTCGAGACCAGTTAACTAAAGTCTCTGATTTATTATATTTCATTCATTTTTTTCCCTTTATTTTATCTTGTTTTATTTCATCACTGATATATATCTACTGTATCTGCCAAGAAGAAAGGAAATGATGCTCTATGGTTACGGTTTGCTTTCCCCAATAAACCACATTGACTCATAAAGCATTAAGATTAAGCGAGCAGGAAGCTACGGATTGAAAAGGAAGACGTATCGTATGGACGTATAGAAATCAGCACAACTGAAACCAATCTTGACGGGGGTTGGGGAGGTGGGGGGGAACTGTATCCGCTTTTGAAATGTCTCAGGCTTCAGGGAGAGCAACCACATTGTCAGCAGAAACCCTCAACCTCCTCTTGTCCCCAGTTTATGAATAATGGATTTAGTGACCCTCCCTATATCCTCTATAGCTACTAGTCAATACTACTCAGGTCCGAGTGAGGAACACAGACTTTAACTCCAATTATACACCAAGCAGCACTTGACATTCAAGTTAAATAGTGCGAGACTTGTGTATTTTCTACATCGTTATTGCTCCTAGGGAGAACTGCCAGGCCAGGTTCTTGTCTTTCAGCTTTAAGAGAGGTACACCGCAGCCATGCACTGTTACAGAGCCTCTGGTCATAGATAGCTTATTCCACCACCTCATCAAAGGAAAAAGGCTTTTGTGTGTTTGAGAGTACGTGTGCATGAAAATATTTCCCCGCTCTGCTATAATAAGAGCTCCGCAGTGAAGGCCGACAGTGCTGTCCATGCAAGTAGCAAACTGTCCATGACGTGTCAGCAGCCTAGCTGTGCAGTGCACCTCAAACAAGAGAGATCAAACAGACAGACGCATGTTGTTCCTTTGTCCTCCTCGGTCCCCCGGGTAAGCGTACGAGGTGAGAAGAGCACCCCCGGATCAGTGGCCTCGTTCTCCGCATTTCATCAGCTGTGCGCCGTGCCTTATCTCACAAGGGAAGAGAGACGTTGCAGCGAGACGCGATGAGTTTTGTTTATGTTGCAGTAAATGTTGCACCATAGAAGAGGTATTAAAGTTTATAGCTCATTCTGCGAGTCTTCTAAGTAGCTGCAATGAGTGATGGTTTGGTTTGCTTTTCCCAGAAGGGCAAAGCAAACACCTTGACAACAGTAATTAAAAGTGCATGTGAGGCCTAATTCATTTTCTTCTCTTCGTCTCCTCCCTTCACTTGGCCTAATAAATCAGTTATGCTTGAAGTATCTGCTTCTCCTTAACTCTTTAATTCACCAGTGCATTTTGGGAAATAGCCTTGTGTCTGACAAGGAGCTGCTATAAAAGATGTAGAAAATTGTTGTGGGAATTCTATGTCTCTGTTGGATCCAGTCTGAGCTTAACACTCGATGTCAAAGTTTTAATCTCCCTTCAGCGCTGAAGCATTATAATGTCTGATCAGGTTGAAACCAAAAATGGCGACAGCACGTGCATACAGCCGAGGGTTACTGCAGTTTACGCAGGTGTTGCTTTTTGCTCCTTCCACTTTGTATGACTTTACCTTGGGGGAAAATTGAGACATTTTAGCAATGAAGTGTAGTCAACCTTCCTCATTTTAAAAAAAGAACAAGTTTACTATGAGAATAGTTAAAGATAAGAAAATCGAACAGGCTGGACATCATCAAAGTGCTTTCCAACTGTCCAAAACCTCAAAAAATCACCTCTGTAATCAATACCATGCTCCCACTATGCCCACACCTTCATCTGTGTAGTCATTTCTGACGCAATTACAGGCCAGAGAACTGCTGTTATTTATATGAAAATGTAACTGCTATTGAATGGCAGTGTCGCCCACCACCCTCCCTTAGTCAATAGCAACACAGATCAATGGCCGCCCGGTCAGACAGTCTGTGTGTGTTTGGTTTTTAATCTATAAACATCCACTCCATAAACTCACAAACCTTGGTTGTCACAGCCATTATTATGGTATTTCCAAGGCTGGAAGTAACTGTATAATCATTACCACTTCATGAAATCTTAATAGGTGCTGTAGATTAGAGGCAAAATAATGGCACAAGCCATGAACCTTTGACTCCATCCGTAGTAAAAACAGATGGCGGGGAAAAAGTTTTGTGTCTATCCTGAAATAACTTGTAGCCCTGTTTTATTTTTACTGTTTGCAGTCCTCCACTGCGTCTGTGGGGATATTTGTTTGTACAATTTATTTGATAAAAGGAAAAAAAATAGAAAAAGAAAACAGTGTGAATGTTTCTGCTTTGATGGCAGCAGGAGATAACAGACCAAAAGAAGCACCACAGATACATTTACACCTGGTAGTAAAATGCTTCTTGTATCCAAACACCACCTAGATATGATTTTCACATGATAACATGTGATTAGATTAGTCTCCAGTGTTGCATAGTGCTGAATAACACCATGCAACATCCATAGCTGAGGACTGACGAGAGGACTGCTTTATATGTTTACTGGCCAGTGGTTGCAAGCTGCCTAGCTGCGATCTCACTGTTCTCATGTGCAATTACATATTTCCACCCATGTAGCTGTCAGTGTGTTTGATGCATTTATACCTGTTTTCTATTTGATGAAGCATTGTCCAGTTGCAGACTGCTCACCCAAAATGTATTTTATGGTGGCTGTGAGAGTGTGACACACTGCAACTTTTCCCCTATTATCCTTATTTTATTAAAGATTTTGTTGCATTTTTGGAATACAATGACCATAAAGACTTTCTATTCTTTTCTAACTTAAGACATGCAAAACATGTGCAAAGTCACAAATGAGTTGCAAACACAGAACACAACACGTGCACTGCAAATACACATTGTGAGGGTAGCGTTTGCAGGTTGATGAACCTGGGACTTGTTGTTCATTGTCCACTGACTTTGGAAAGTGCATTTCAGCTAGGTTTGTCACTTTTGCCTCAATTCTGACAGCAAGAGGGAGAGAGAGACAGACTGGCTGCTGTGGTTAGGATTACACTTTCAAGATACCTGGCGTCCTCTTCCCCTACCTGCGTGCTTGTGTGAACTGAAAACTGTTTTGTTGTGTTGCGTGACTGGATCTGCGTTGTGTTACGAATTTGAACCTGTCATCTTAACTGATTTTACAGCCTGTTTGTGTGTTTGTATGCTTTCTTAAGTTGCGGTGTCTTGTGGTAGTGGTAATGTCACGTGTAAATGGCAGATCTGACAATGGGTAAACACAAAAAAAAAAACAAGCAAACATACAAAAAAAAAAACGTGCAAAATACAAGTTATTCTTCCAAGGAAATGCAGTTAACTGCACAAATGAGCATTGACATGTAGTTTGTCAGAGGTGGTGAGCTGTTACAAGGTGGAACCTGACAGAAAGGTTTGATATCTTTCAGCCCCACAGGGGACTTCCTCGCAAGGAAAAGGCAGTGGCAGGAGGAGAGAGGCAGCAGTGAACTAGTCACCCACGAGGTCTTATCTGCCTGTCGCATTATTTCACCACAAAGAACCACACAGGCTTTATCTCACGCCCATCTCTCTGATAAGGTCTGCTGCCACAAACAAAAATAAAAGACGAAAAGGGTGGGTGCAAGAGAACAAAATGACAAAGCAGAGCAAGGCTCCTTCAATGTCTTGGCTTTTTATTACCTTTCCCTGCAAGATGACTGATAAAAAGCCAAAGACAATGAAGGAGGGAAAGACAGAAGATAAGTTTGAGGAAAGAGAAAGGATAAAACTGAAAAGATAAAGACGGGGTAAGGGTCCAAACATTTTATTAAAGGAAAAGCCTGATGCTGGCAGTGGCACAGGAGGGATGAGGAGGATAAGATGAAATGAGGGAGGTGGTAGGATTAAGTCTAGAAAAGGATACAAGTGTGCACACGCACACATATACACACATGCACTCATGTCCATCCTACTTATATATTCTATGTCTGTGTTTTCTGTGTGTGGGGAATACTACTGACAGGTTGTCAGGTACAGCCTGCGCTTCAGAACCTCTGTGGCCATTTGTTGTTGTCTGTATGGACCTTAGACACTCAGATATACACCAGTATGCATGTCTATGCGTGTGTGTGTGTGTGTGTGTGTGTCCTCACTGTTGGAAGTCATTCTGTTATGTGTGACTTTTTTCTGCTTCATCTCATTTTTTAAGGAGATGGATCAGGCATGCATGCAAGATCTAAGTCTGTGCAGACACCCGCCGAGGGGAACAGGCGCAGTCCACAGACATGACATTGCTCTTTATTCAAATAGGCTGCGTTACAGTCAATAGCACGAGTGACAAGAAGATTAAAAAAAAAGAAGTGCTTTGGAAGACTGTGTTATACCTGCTTCCTCCCCTTCTCACCCTTCAGCTCTGTGCTCCACTTGGTAGAGTTGCAGGCAGGCCTGGACGCGGAAATCCAGACACTTCTAATGCACACCATTCATCATCGTGGCAGTGGCGCTTGGCACCCCGGCCCGATCACTCCCCCCGTTATAAACCACAGCTCCAGAGGAACGCTGAGTCAGGAGCGGCCTGAGATCAGATCAGTACTCTGGCATAAGGCAAGAGTTGCGTTGGTCCAATTTTTATGACACCTCATTGGCCCGTTTTGATTCACACTAAATGTAGGCGACACAAACAATATGGAAGTATTTTACCACACTTTACAGCCTAGTGTCGTTTATTACATAACGTTCTCTATTCCGATAATGGATGATTGTTTAAGTTTCAGATGGGCAATGACTACAATTACAGAACGGACCTTTAGTAGAGCCTGGCAGGGTCTGCCAGACTCTACAGAAAGCCCTTTCATTTCCCCATGAAATCTTGATTTATTTGTGGTGGTTATGTCGAGGATGGCGGGCAGCTGCTTTCACGCTGCCCGCCAGCACTGAGGACCATGAATTTTCAGTAGACATCTAGAAATCAGAGTTATAGTTGGCTGTGAAGGACAAATCCCATGGCAGCATGTGCATGCATGTGTGGTGTGAATATATATGTGTGTGTGTGTGTGTGTGTGTGCGTGTGCGTGTGTGTGTCAGCGAGTGTGAATTGTTCAATAAACTCATCACAGGCCTCATAAAGAAAGCTGACATTTACAGCAAAGCACAAAGGTCAAGGAGTTGGGCCTGATGAGATCATGATGGAGGAAAGGCTGTTTTACCCTGGCCACCTCAAGAAATAAAGAGGAGGGCAGGAGAGCAAGAAATTGAAGGGGAGAAATGAAAACAGCTGAGAATGAGTAGGACTGTATGAAGATTGAGCAGAGGAGGAAATTTGATTCCAGTTTTGCAAATATGAGGGTTAAATGTACGTGTTATCGGGATGAATGCTTCAAATCAAATACAGATCATTTAGACTGATGATTTATGATGCAGCCACACAGTCACTGATCGGGCCAGTGTGGACAGACAGTCTGATAATGTAGATCTAATTAAAACTCCCAGAGTGGGACTACAGCGTATGTCTCTGCCGACCCAAACACACTGGGCACAGCCATGTCCTCATTAGCACCAACAATGTCACTGATCCTGGTCAACACACAGCCTTAAAATGCGGTAGAGAGCAAAATGTGCCCTTGCTCTGTCTGTTTGTGTTTGTGTGTGTCTGCTGGTGCTTTGAAGCAACTCTAAAACCAAAGCCTGACTGCTAACGTGAGCTGTGTCTAGAAATGAAGTTAATGGAGACGGTGAAATAGATGTAAGGGAGCCATCGGGCGTCAGCGCTTGAAAGAACCCCAGCTCTGTGTTTGGGGACTGAAAGTGTTGCCAGATTGGCAGCTGAACCTTATGGGCCTCTCATACCTTTGATGAAACACTGAAACGGGTGAGGAAGAGCTGACAGGCACACTCCCTTTGGCCAAGTTCTGTCTTTTTTCTGCATCTCTGCTGTCTGACTTTGTCAGATCTATGAATTTTTTGTGCTTGTGTACGTAAGATTGAGAGAGGAAGAGAGTAAAAGAGGGCGGGAGAGACACTGTGTGTGTCTATGTGCCCGCTCCTGTGTGTGTTCTGGGTGAGCAGTCATCTGATGAACTGCTTTGCAACGACTGAGGCTTGTGCACACCCCAGCCAGTGAGATCCCGTTGTTGTTGTTGTTGTTGTGTTGGTTAACAATGCCCCAGCCGTCCCCCAGCACCACAACTCACACAGCAGCAGTAAGAGGCTGGCAGACCCTAATGGAAACGTCATCTTCCAGATAAAAGATGGCCCGGCTTTGATGAGAGGGGGAGTTATGGGAGGTGTATAATAAAAGAACCATTTCCAATCGGTTCCGAAGCCAATTTAAGAGCGTTGAATGAAGACAGACGCTGTCATAGACAAACGGAAAAGCCGACAGTCACTCATAACGGTTTGCCAGTCTGTCAGGTAGAGGGACCTTTCAATACAGCACTCCATACTGCTGCCTTGAGTGAGACAGGCAGTAGCTCACACCCAAAGCTTGATTTAGGAATCAAAAGTCCAGTGCGCACTTTGATCATTGTTCTTCCAAGTTTTCTACTCTCACTAAGCTGTGACACTGCATGCATGCTGTGAATGTTATGCTTATAGAAAATGGTGCACTTGGCTCTTAATGTTGCTCTAACCCAGGTGGTACCACTTAGTGGGAGAGAACAGTGATAATTGGTTTGCAAAAGCAAGCAGTGCTCAGAATTATCAAAATTTGCTGTAAATGGAAAAATGATTTCCCTGCATCGGCTGAATGGGGTCCTGTTGCTGGGTTCCATGCGTGCGTGTTGATCGGGTGGTCATTAAATCCATTTAATGCTGTTTAACAGTGCAGGTGCAAGACACTGGAACCTGCACTAGATCCAGCTACCATGTGGCTGTTTCTCTGCAGGTATAATCTGTCCTGGCTCACTAAAAAGAGGACAAGTGGGCACACCTTATGGTGACTGAATGACCTGCTATATGTTTAAAGCGACATGCAGGACACCTGCAACCAATGCTGATGTGCAAACAAACCACTTCCCACTGTGGCTGTTTTTGTATCATGTGTATTGCTAAGGCGCTCCCACATCTGGTTATGCACAGTAATTCCTGGACTCTCAAATTGTGCTTTTGAAAAATGTGGGCGGTTTATACAAATATTCTGCCAGATGTCAGACCCAGCACCAACACCTACACCATTTAAAAAAAAGAAAGAAAAAAAAAAGCTGCTCGGGTCTTTAATCTTAGCCTATCCCATTCTTCCTTTTGTCACTATCTCCGACCACAAGGCGCCAGAGGAGGAGCCGTGATATCTAGCCAATGTATTCCCTGTCACATCTCCACAGTATAATAATGGGTGATGTCCAACACAAGCTAGGGAAACGATTATGGTAATGCAGGGTTTATAAACAAGCATAATGCCTATTTTCCATGTGCCCAATATGAGCATATTTATTAATACAAGTGCTGCGAAAAGGGGAATGATCTATGTAGGCATGTTTCCGAAGCAGTTATTTTTCATAGTCTGTTGTTCGTTTGCATTGTCTCTGCACACAGTCACTCTGTGGTTTTTGTGAAGGTGCTCATATTGTATAATATATTTGCATATTTATTGCCTGCAGCTTGTGAATAAGTGATATTTCCTCAAGTGTGCAAGATGGACAGGGAGTGCTTGCATTGATGATAGTGAGTTCTTTGCGCTGTCAAATCAGCCATTTGAATCTGAAAGGAATACAGGGTGGCTTGTTGTTGCTTTTTTTCTTTTGGGGGGGTGGAAAAGTAAAACACATATCATGTTTTGCTTCACTCAGGAGAATGCAAAGGATTTAACACTCATCATATCCATTGTGTTCAAACAAGCTGCACTCAGGTGGTGGCTCAATCTTCCAGCGAAATGTGAAATCGTCAGTCGTAGCATGCACTCTCGTTCTTTCAATTCGTCTGCAGTCTGAATTTGCCCAACTCCTCAAAGATGACATCCTTCATCACAGACGAGTCCCTCCCGCCTTCAGAACAGAATGGGCAGTAACTTCTCCTTTTATCTTTGTGTGCTGATCTTTATTTCACATATTTATGGAATCCTTTTGACAGTTATTATCATGCTGTCAGGCAGACTGAGGAGTTTGTCAAAGAGAGACAGGAGGGCAGGGAGGTGATGCTGCAGCGAGGCAGCCATCTTACAGAGGAGCCTCATCATTTCAAAGGCAAAAATGTGCAAGAGTCACAACAAAGACAAAACCCAGTCATTTTCATCAGCTCTGCCAATTGCTCGCCTTCTTTCTGCCTTCTCTCTCTCCACTGGAACATCCACTGTGATACCCCAGCTGAGTGGCAGCTCTCTCCGTCTCTTCCCCTCTCCGTCTTCGCGTCGACAGTATCTGTCTTTATCTCTCTCTGGAACTATTAGAAGATTAATCAGGCTGTCTTGGCTCTTCTTAGACGCACTCTGCTGATGATGCTCTTCCACAGGAGAGGCTGGTGGGTGGGTGGCAGCCATTAGAACATGGCAGCACTTTGATCTGCTGGGCGGATTTACAAAATTGCACTTGTAGCGTCTTGTCGAAGGGTGAAGGTTTAGAAATGTGGGAAAGAGAGAAAGTTGGGTTAGTTTCCGTGGTACAGCTAGTTACGTACATGGCCCTGGAGTTTCTTGTCATGTTGTGAGTTTTTGCCAAGGAATTGTTTAGTGGAGCCAAATCGCAGTGGGGCTGGTAGTAAAAAAAAATAGTCAGTTCTCCTCTACTTTTTTAACAGAAGCCCAAGTGTGTCCTTCATCTTGTGCTGAATCCTCAAGCAGCGGCACAAATAAGATAACTTGCTCCTACATGCCCTCCACATTGTCAGTGTAATGACTACAAAGCAATATATCTCCTGTAAGTGCCACCTCACCACACACACCTTGCTCTGTCAACTCAGCTTAATTAGCAGCAACGATAACGACCTGTAGTGAATTATTGTTTTTAATTATACAATTTTACCGCCTCTACAAATAAGATCGGTGTTTATGAGCTGGATGAGGGGCAGTCAGCAAGGAATCATTTACCGTCAATTTTCCCCCTCCAAGCTGAAGTGAGTGTGATTCAACGTGCGGTGGCTGAAAAGAGAAAATTAAATCCAATTTCCATTACCGTGATAAAGTGATGACATCAGATCAGAGAGTGCCCTATAGCTAAGTATGGAAATCTGAGCACATGCACGTGCAGGCCTGCCTTCAGCACCAACTGCCAGCCATGCATGTCTCTGTGCAAATCGAGTGTGCCACACACATACTTCCCCCTTTTTCCTCTTCTCATCGGCGTGTATATGCACATGCACACACACAAATACAAGCCCACATACACACATGAGGACATAAAGAGTCTATTGAGCCATCACATGGATTAATGTTTGGTAGAGTGGGCTTGGATTTGCCCTCGCCATAACAAGGCTCCAGCGCTTCCCCTCTGCTTGGATATCCAGCCTTCATGGCCACGTTACACCTGGATGGTTCTGCTAATGGAAGCATTTTATTAGACTTGCATGCTGGAGGCCTGGCACGACCGTCCCTTTTTATTATTCATATAGCCCTCTTTCCAGATTCTATGCTCATTTTAGCCCCATGACCCCCTCCATCAGGGCAGCACACACACACACTGATACAAACTCCTCTGCATGCTTGACAAAGTGCTCAGTGGGACATTTTTATATGTGCACAATTTGGGGTTCAGACGCGTTCAGTGTTGTTCCTCACTATTCGTGCTTTGCTGTCATTTCCACAGAAAATCAATATAATAGGTAATAAGTCAGGAAATTGCTACAATGGCGACGATGACGATGATGTCACATCTCCTTCATATTGGTTCTGAATTTCAAATCAATGTGATCACCATATGAAAATGGAATTTATGACAGGAGGCTGACTGGCTAATGTTCAGATAGAGGAGAAAAAAGAGGACCTGTGCGGGAAGGGACGCTCCGTTCTCAGCACTGAAAACTCATCTGCTAGAATACCTTCACTTTGCTCGACAATTTCCAAGGCTAGAAAATTAATGAAATGTAATTGCGCCGCATTCTCTTTTGAGTAGAAGAACGTTTTTGTCAGTGCAATATGGTGTCACTGGAAATCTGTCATATGCACTTTGTGATTTGAATCGGCATCCTTGAAGCCCATGTTTGCACACTGAAAACAGATCATTCCCTAATAGCTTCTGGCAAAACAGCCCATTGCTTTGACTAGCATTGAGAAACAATTCCTGCCTCAACGGTAAATATTGGTGGAGGCCATTCAACCAAATGCGATATTGCAGAGGAAAAAGCAACAATGGATGTATTTGAAGCGCTGATACAGTAGGACATTGGAGCACAACGATTTTCACCGCATGTGTGGGTGTGTGTATCCTTTTATGTGAACATGTATTAGCACCAGAACATATACAGTATGGGTGGGATGGGGAGCTTATATCAGGACCATGCAGCACAGATCAATGCTTATTAAAATGTAGCCGGCCTGCTTAGCCTATCAAAGCGTCAGCGGTGACAACACCTACCACCTGCCAGCTCCTTGGTGTGTTTATGTGTGTGTGTCTGGAACAGCTGGATGAAATGTCTGATGCTCCATTGCCAAATGTCACAAGTGGTCCATCCTTCTGGGGAAATAAATTGGCTCTCTCTTAAACAGCAAGTAGTCGACAGGAGCCGCAGCATATGGTGAGAATCGGACAACTGAAGACGACAGCTTCTTCTCCGTTTTAGCTTTTCTCATTATGATCTGGACAGCAGCTTGATGATGAATGTGTCTTTGTGTTTCTTCTCTTTTCTTTTTTAGGGATAAGATGGCTGTGGGCAACTCATGAATCTTAAATGAGAAACCGAGCATGTTTTGTTTCTACTTCAGGTGCTGCCTAATGTCATTTAAACTCAGACATGATAACAGGGATATTTCATTTGGGACAAACGCTATGTTATGGCAGCTCAACAGGTCAGGATAGCTGTGCATTTCACTTGTTTCAAAGTGGTGCACTGAGACATCAAATGCTAAAGATGCTGCCAATCACCGTGCAAGAGTTTATAAGTGCAAGAAAGTAAACTCAGTAAAGTAAAATTCAAAGTCTGCATTTTGACATGAGGAAGAAAAGGCACAGGAAGTTAATCCTGAAGGAAGGATGAAGGATGTGTACCAGATCTCATGGCAACTGAATCAAAGTTGACCAGTTGACGTTACATCACTGGAGCTAAAAACATTCACTGTTCTTTACAGATTTGCCCCCAAGATATTTGACATACAGCATAACACACCCTGGCCCCTATTTCTCTCAGCATAGTTACCTGTCTCCATGCTGTTTCCAAGACACTTTTGAGTGTAAATCAAAATGTGACATTTCAGATCATGAAACAATTGAATTCATAAAAAGGCAGCACCACTGTTGTGTTATTTCAGGAGCACTTGTTAAATGGATGAGCTGCTTGCACGAGAAATCGGTCTCCGCTTCATACAGTCACATCACAGGCGCCGCATTACATTAGATACATTTGGCAGAGACATCAGTGGGAAGCAGCTAACAAGCTCAGCTAACTTTAGCCTAACACATACTGTAGTTAAAGCCACGGAAAGCTGCAGCAATCTGCTCTGCTCCATCGGAGCTGCTCTGGAAACACTGGGGAAAATTTAGCAATGTATCATATATCCAGTTTCAATATTAAATAGGTCAAAAGATCACTCTTCTTCTGTGGTTTATATCTAGTTCAGTTTCTTTGTTCATGATATTCAGCTAGAGACTTTTCCACCTTCATTTGCCAGTGATCAACCATATTACTACACAAACCCACTTGCACTCAAACACATGCTCACACTTCTTCTCTTTCCCCCTGTGAATCACATTTTGCATCACTTACAGCGGGTTCCAGTTATCTTGCTATAGTATTGCAATTCTGAATAATTTAGTATCATGGCTAAAAACGGTACAACCATAGCAGGAGTGCTCGCTTTGTGAGACGTTGCAGTAAACTTCAGAGGAACACCAACGCTGTGTCCTCTCCCTCTGTTTCCCTCATGTTCTTTCTTTTCATGATACAATACGAGAACGACTCCTCCATCAAAGCTTTTCACGCTGAGATGGCCCTGGTACCATCACCTTCCTCGTGAGACTGGTGGTTGAATCCATTGCATCCACTTTTGCTTTTCCTCAGCGCACAGTTCAGCCACGGTTAGTAAGCTCTACTACAGTCATCATAGCATTTTTAGTGGTCTCGCCACGCTACCTCCCTGTTGGGTTCAAGGGCATATGCCTGTTTCTCATGGCGAGGAAGACTGTGACCGGTGAAATTAGGCTTTCTTGCAGTGTCTGGTATAACACTTAGACAGCCTAGGGAAAGGGTAAAAAAAACAGCACTAAAAATAGACTGGATCTTGAATCTTGGAAATGTGTGAAGTCAGATGTCTTATGCCATGTAATGCTATGAAATAGCACATTAGCATTCTAGTGTATGTCTGTAATTGGAAAGTTCACAATAATTTCTGTACATCAGTGACCACATCCACATTTTCTTCCATGACCTTGCATGCAGGTGAAGGGTGCCTTTTTGTATTTTTCTAATGACGTGTGGTCTCGGACATACACAAGCTGTTGTGTGTAGATGTTTGTGGGGTTGGAGGGCAGTCTTGCTCCAAATTCAATGTTTCATAGCTTTGCTTAGTTTTCACGGTGCTCCTCAGTTCATTGCAGTTTGCGTATAATAAAGTTTGGATGCATCATCTGTTTTCCATGTTCAGCATGTTTTGTGCTGGAGACCAGCTGGGCCTGAGACTGTGTCGAGGCATAGAGCAGCTGGGGGGGGGGACACTTACCCAACAGGAAGATAAAGACCTGCCGGAGTCAAAAAAACATGTCCATTTACATAGCCATTCCCATTGTGAAAACTGTATACATGTGAACACATAACAGTGCACACTTGTGTATGCGTGCCTAGACGAGCATCATGGGGGGAACCTGGGTGGAGAGGACTGGTGTATGGATGGAAATAGAGAGGAAGAAGACTGATGGCACAGGCAAAGATGTATGCTTGGCTGGAGAAGTTAATAAAATTGAAGCTGTGTTATGATGAATAAGGAAAGGGCCATAAAAGAGAATGTATGTAGTGAATCTCCCTGGCGAGCAGTGCTGAACAGCCTGGTGAGCGCACCCAGGGGAAGGCTTTTTAATCTGCAGCCCTCCCCAACACTCGGCGCTGCACAGGGAAATGGGCCCACATTCTGTTTCAGCTTCAATACGACAGAGATATGGAAACCATGAGCTGGACAAAGCTGAAAGAAAAGGGGGTAAAGCCATGGTGAAATAGAGAATTTGGAGGTTTAAATCAATGCGCTATTGCTACGGCAGCACAAAAGAGTGTGCAAACATATAAAATAATATAAAATTTCATTATAGGTGTAAAATAACCATATGGGAATGCCAATTACTGTCCTCCAAGGGAGGTCATTGGATGCGCTAGAGCCACACACACACACACACACACACACACACACCCATAGTAATGGAATAGGCCCCAACACCTGATTGATTAGAAGAACACAGGCATCGCTAATGCCTTTGCATCCAAAACCCAAGAGTAAGTGTTGCAGGAAGCTCTGTGTGTTATGTACAGACCTCTGTGTGTTATGTACAGAGCTGAACATGCAGCTCTAGAAATAATGAAACCTTCATCTAAAGAATAAAGAAGAGAGAGAAGGATATGCTGTGTAAAAACAATATGAAATAGAGAATATATATATACATGTAGCTGAAAACATCATCCAATACAAGTAGCTTATTAAAGCTGGAGTGCGTGACATGATTTGACAAGACTTTTTATAAGGCTTAAGAACCTTGCAATGCATTTCACTATACATTACTTCCTATTATTTATAGTCAGGGCAATGCACTCCACATCCACTTAAAAAGAGACATGAATTATTTCCCTCCCTTTTTGCACTATGTTTTCATCAAACACTTACTGCTACACCTCCTGCATCTGTTCAGTATGAAAGTTTCACATCCCCGGTTCACACATAGACTGCATGTGTGCATTTTAAAGGTGAGGAGACCAGGAGACTACAGTCTATTTCCAGCACCAGTCGTACCACCCACCTAATTGATTGATGAGGTGTAAATGGCATAGTTGTGAAGAACAGTGTGTCAGTCGATGCTTTAGCTGCTCACCTTGTTGATGACATATCAGCCATTGCACATATCTGGGTTAGTAAACCCATTAGCATAGGCAGGGAACAGGTGGATCAAAATCATGTGAGGTCCCTGGGATCGTGGAGCAGCCTGTCTAAATTTCAGTGATTTCCACAAAGTTTGAGAGTGTGAAAGAGCCAAGCACACAGGCCGGATTTGAAATGAATTTATTTCCTCCCTGCATACTGAATGCCTTTTAAAAGCCCTCCATTCCAATATGTCATTTCCAGTCAGTCAAATGTGGCTCTTTTTGAGTAGTTATGTATTTGAATGACAATATGTCTGACTTGTTTCCTGTTGCTGGAAACCGAGGTTGGTGAAAGGCAGAAAGAATGGTGAGGTATTTGTGAGCACAGCCATGGCAGCTGTTCATTTTTCGCCTGAGTTGCTTTCAGAGAAGCCAGTTACCTTGCTGATGATAAATGCCTCTGTACGCTGAGCTGTCTCAGAACTCCAGCAGCCTTTAAACCCTGACAGCCGGCGCAGTCTCAGCCCCACAACCTCAGGCCTCCAACCTCAGCCTGTCCTTCATTGCAACAAATCAATGGCGGCTCTCTTTCCTCAGCTCTGGCCGGCGGCTGCTTCGGCCGCAGCTGCCTACGCAAAAAGCTCACTTAGTAATATGGGAGGTAATGTTCATGTGCACTGACAGGTGAGACCCCTATGACAGCGTGATGTCCCAGGGATCATCACTGAGACAACACGTGTAGCCGGGAAGCAGGCGTCTGTTGCTGGGAGATAGAGTAATGGGTTGTGATGGGGGAGGTATTGGGATGACTGTGATTGCTATCTGCGTGTGGACAACCAGACATCTGGCCACGATGCAATCTCTGATGGAGTGATGAAGCCGACCTTATTTCTTCAGCCCAGCTGGTTCCCTTCAGACCTGCTCCTGCTGTTTGCCTTAATACCACAAATTCCCTTTCTCTTTAGCTCCCATCTAAGTCCACCTACTCCAGACTTTTCCACCACACCTCGCTGTAATCGAGTTTTTCATCTTTCCAGCTTTTCTTTGATGTGCCTTCGCCTTTTACTCTCTAATTCACTTCTCTCATTCACTCCAGTCTCCTCTCTGCTCTATCTTCTGCTTCTCCTCCTATCCATCACCAGTCACTCCCTGTGAGTCAGGCACCAGGGCAGGAGATTAATGATGGTCGAGAAGCTTTGGCAGTGTCTGATTTTCTATTATCAAAACTGAACTGCTGCAGCCAGGCTGTATTTTCTGTTAGGGTGTGGTGGCGATGGCAGCTGGAATTGCTCTGTTATCAGTGAAATGAATGTGTATATCACGCACAAAAAAAAGAAAAAAAAATCACCCAATCTGCACCTAATAAACAATCAGTTAAAGACTGCAAAAATATAAGCTTCAGACTCCGTCCTCTGAAATTGCTTTTCAGAAAGTGAGCACTCACATGGACACTGTTCCTGTCACATAAATAATGTCTTCCTCAAACAACTAAGACACCTTTAGTTACAGGGCATTCATTTTTATATGCTGATTTTCAATGGTAGTTGGCTTGCAGTCATTTGGAAAAGTGTCAGCAGCTTTTCATTTCTATTTATTCCTGCCAGCTAACAGGCCTGAGCCTCAGTCTCTGCTAATTACAAATTCTATCATAACATATAATTAGATTTTTTCTTTCTATTTATTTATTTCAATTCTTTTTATGAAGAGTTTGAGCACAGATGACAGTCGTGAGTGAATACGGTCTGTCTTCACTAGAATCCTTGTAGATAGTGGTTGAGTCGCAGTATGGGAAATATAGGGTCCAGTCTGTTTGGTCTTTAACAACATCAAGAACTAAATTTTATGGTATAACTTGCGCTACAGATTCAATTAAGAGAGTGAATTTCTTTGTTTAAATTATATCTCTAAAACAAAAACTCTTCCTCAACTGTCACAATAATGAGTCTCGCAGTCTTTGAAAAGAAAAGTGTGCATGAGAAGAGAAAAGGAGGAAATTGGGAGGAGGAGAAAATGCTGGACCCAGCTTATTTATGACCTTGTTTGTTTGCATATTTATCAAAGTACACAACCTTTCCCATACTCTTGCTCCAGAGTTGCACAGGTCATCTATTTGTGCATATGAATTATGGAAGAGGATGCTAAACAGGTGAGACTTGCAGCTCCCTTTCTGAGGGTGTATGTGTGCATGCAAGCATGTTGGCATGCTACTCTTATTAGTGTTAGTACTCTGGTATCATTACAGAGGCTTATCTGCAATCTTAAGGTTCAACTGCAGCTTGCAAAGTTTGTGTAGGTGGCTGCTTCAGCATGAGAAGTGTGCGTCACATGTCTCTCGTTCTGTTTTTGAAGTCCCAGATACCTTCAAGGTAAAGGAGACTGACAAGGAAAGGATAAGAGACATGGAAAATGAGATTGAAATTGGGAGAGGGGAATTGAGTGGGAGGCAAAATCAGGAGTAAGCAAAGCGAGGAGTGGAAGAAATAGGACACAGCGAAAATCGAAGCAAAGTGATAGAGCAAAGCAGGGGGAGAAGAAAGAGCCTCAGGCTAAGAGGCACCAGCCCAAGTATCATAGTCAATTAACATCCCAGCCCAGCACTAATTCTCAGTTTATTTCAGACCATTAATTATGTGCACCATCAGTTCCAGCTCACTTGGTCTGACACAAGTCTTCATCACAGTGCCTTGGCCCCTATGGATCATGTTTTACCAGAGAAATAGCTGCAGTTTAACTGTATGGATCAAGGCCTCTCTTATGACTCTCAAGGGAAAAGACTAGTGATGATCTTACTAGGAGCTTTCTGTAAATGCTTGAAACTAACCACTGTATTTTAGGGGGTGTTACCACAGCTCTCTATATATACTCTGCGCCAGCCAATACCATGGAACTCCATGTGAGTTATTATAAAGGTGACAGAGGTCTGGATAGTTTGCTTACATCAGTAAAGCTAGAGTGGTTATTACCCACATGTGTGCATGGTACTCTGAGGTTAGCGCCCGCAGGCCTAGAGGGGAGTCAAACCAAGGCTCTTCTTTTAGCAGGCTCGACCGTGTTCCCCATCTCTGGACAGGTAGGAGAAATTGCCCTGCCTGCAGAAAGTAGGTTAACTGTAGGGGAAAAAAAGGGGGGCATCAGCAAATTATCTTTTTTCCATATTCTGGCCACAACTTCTGGAGAGGCCGAATCAAAAGTGCTGGGCTGTCTCAGGTTTTAAGGTGCTGTGTAGTAACAGCTGACTGCCCTGTTCTAATTTCACCAGCAGCAGTGGCAGTTCCTTTATATGCCATATAACCTGCAACCTGAAAAAACCAGGCGCCAATTGTAAAATACACATGGACTTGAAATGAAAAACAAACAAATTAACACAACTGAAAGGAACTGCAAAATTACCCAGGCAGAGCTTGATTATAGCTGTGAACCAAGACAGTTGAATGTGGAGATGGAAATTTGGGTCAAACTCTTAGAAAATCTATTACAGAATGAAAAAAACAACATCACTATGCAAACAAAGCCACTGGCGAGGTGACATTGCCTCATTAGAAAGTGCTAAATGACCTCAAAAATAAAAGACTGCACCCAGAGGACCACCTACTTTTCCTCCATCAATTTCCTGTTGATGCAACCCAAGAGTCAGCCTTAATCAATTTCCTCTCATTAGAGCAAATGTAATTGGCTTCTTCATAGTACAACAATTAAAATGTGTCAATACCTCGTCTAGTTAGCGCAGCGTTACAAAGCCTGGTCCCTCTAATGATAAATCGGTGAATATCAAATGACCAGCCTGGACTATGTGAAGATGACTGAGGCGGTGGCATTAAACAGTTGTATCTCAGGGGAGACAGAGAGAGAGAGTGTCACAATATATCTACCACTGTATACAGCATCAATCGATCATAGCCACAGATTATTTAGCAGAGGCACAAACGCACAGAAACTGCAGTTTGAAAAGAGTCTCACAATGGTACACCATCATTTTTGAGACCCTTTTTTACGCTGCATTGTGAATGTGGTACACGTCGTAGCGCTGAAGAGAGACAGAGACAAGGCTGCGTCAAAAACACGACAAACTTAGATGAAAGTGCCTGGTCAGCTCCACAGAGATGACAAACATCCACATATCTGTCACTTGGTGTCTGCTTGTCATCACCTTCCAGAGGGGCTGTCAGCGCTACTGTCACTGTGTCCATCGGCAGGTTTTCACCCCACTCCATTTATCCCTGAGCAGGTGTTCCTTACTGCACTCACAATAAATGACAAGTGAGAATAATTGCACAAGATTTTGAAATTGAGTGGGCTGGATGATTTTTTTTTTTTTTTTTTTTTTTGCCTCTTCAAATCTTTAGAGGAAAATTAATGTACAGCTACGGTGTCCCATCGTTGATTTTGATGACTAAGATCAATTTAAATCAGTGCCGATGATTGCAGCGGGAGAGGGTGTTAATTTGGAGGAAGGGGGAGAAACGCACAGCTACTGCCGTTTTACGAAAATGTATTTGGGTTCAACACTGACTCAGCTGGCTCGTAATGACAGCTCCTGGCTAGACTTGTCACCTTGCTCTGTGGCCCTAACAGGCAATTCTCTGACACAGTGATGTCAGGCTGCCGTAGGACAAGGGGAAGACGGGGAGGTGCATTTTAAATCCTAGTGGTGTGTGTTAGGAAGCTGTTAAGTGTTGCTCTCATGGCACCAAGAAGAAGGCATCCAAATTGGAACTCGCTTGGTTTGTGTATTAAGGAAAAAAAAAATAAGCTATTGATCTGAAAGTGCATTTTGTTGCTCTGCATTTTGCATCAGTGTGGATCGAAATCTTAACTTAACTGCACATTTGTGTTAGTATTCCTTATTACCGTCTATCCTGGCAAATAACTCAGCGACTACAACTGCTTGTTAAAATGTATTGAACTGGAGTCCAGTGGCCACAGCAGCTGCAGCAGGTCATTAACTTATGGCAGAACAGGGCAGAGCAGCCTTTGTGGGCTCTAACGGAGAAAATCACCGCTGTCTTTAGTGATCACTCAGCTGTACACTCAGCAGCCTCGACATAAATTAGATGTCAGTATAAGACAGCAGAAAAGCACATCACAATAGACTAAGACCCAATATATTTTCTAATACTCCTGCTTCGAGTAAAGCTTTTTGTTGCCTAACAATCTTCTGCAGTATATCAAGGCATCCATCAGTCCGGAGATACCGGGTCAGGTTCGCTCCAAAATAGCTGCCGGACCAGGGGATAAAGACAATGATCCCATATCTCTTTAAGGTGCTCCGTGTAAGTATCGGGCTCCCTTGTGTTTTGAAAAGATACGGTGAGGAGCAGACAGGCGCTTGAGGACTGTCTGTGGAAAAACAAGGCAAAAACAATTCAGTAAATATCCCATTTGCTGGAGAAATCACACATTTTCACGGTTATCCCTCATGATGATTTGAATTTTTTTTCCTTTCTGGTTTATACAGTAGCAAATCCCCCTTTTTTTTCTTATCGAAGTGTGAAGTAGGACAACATCCTGTGTGTCTGTGACTGGTGCTGTTAAATGATTTTTACAGAGGCCAGATAATATAAATGAGAGTTGGAGTGAGCAGTCAGAAATATGGATCGTGTGAGTCTTTGTTCCTTAACTTGGAATCAATATCAAGGTACTTTCTTAAATGTTCTTTTTTTTTTAAAATCTTTCCCTGTTTTTTTTTTTTTTTTTTTTTATTGCTTTGAGTTTTTTTCCTGTCATAGATACACCTTTATCTTTCCTATTAACAGTTTGTATCACATCCATTTATGTGCTCTGCTTTGATTGATTGGAATAAAATGAGATCTCACTTTACCCATTTGCTGTAAGGCATGCAGGCAAGCAGAGAGCAACAGATATCTCCTCTCTTTTATTTCTCTCTGTCATCTCCTCCACACCCACTAAACCCCGCCCGATCTGCTGGGCATCAGTCACAATGAAAATGGGGCCCAAGAGCCGCTACAACAACAGACTGAGGAATTCCATATTTTAAATATTGTGAACACAACCATAGTCCTCCATTATCTATATAAGAAAAAAAATCTAGGACGAGGTTAGTCCCTCTGTGGTTTAAGTAAAGTGTGGTACACTTGTCATAACTTAACACCTCCTGTTCCACATCTTTTTAATGTATTCCCCTTCTGAGGTGAACCTGCTCCAGTGTGACAATAGGAACATCAGTATGAGCCACGTTAATGTTAAAAGACAGGGAAGTCAGAGGACATGAATAAGTGAGAGGAGAGCACAGCACAGACAGACTTTTTTTTTTTCTTTTTTGTCTGTGGCTTAGGAATCAAACAGAAACAGGGGAGGGGGGAATGGCACAGTAATACATGGGGCTGATGGGAAGTAATGTTGGAGAAGTTGAAAAAAGTCATCCATGAAATTGCTTGTTGCATCCTTTAAAACCCCTTGATTGATGGTGGCAATTTTAAAGCTTGGCAGTTTCCCAGTGCTGTGGAAGTATTAGAAACAAGTACTCCAGGGTTCTCTTAAAGGAAAAATGCGCACTAAAACACTTTACCCAAGTTAAATAACAGCTATTGGCAATATACTGGCTCCATTTTTTGGTGTTTTGTACACTATTTCTCTTATTCCTGTTGATAACCAGCCAGACATCACTAGTGGCTATACTCCTGCTCCCGCTGTGGGAAACTTAATAGGAAAAGATTTTTTTTTTTTTTTCTCTTAACAGTACTGATGTCTGATTTCAGCTTTTTTTAGTGAGAGACCTCCGGCAGCATTAACGCTGTTCCTTTCTATCTAAACACAGAATTAAGTCTGATAATGGAAATTGCACGTTGGCTAACTCCCTGATATTTATTCTCCACCTTCAAAAGAATCCATTGTCCAAGATAACATTAACCACATGTTTCTCTTGTGTCGACTGCCACGATCATGACAACTGCTTTAAATGGATTTCTATCTTCCCCCTCATCACTATGGCAACAGGCTTAGTAACCTATAAACCTCTGTACTAATCTGTTTCTTTGTTGCAACTTAGATTATGGATTTGCTCGATGAGTGACACATTAATTATGAATATATACAGTGAAAGAAATCAACTGGAAAACTGCAACACTTCATTTTTAAGTCCAAGAAACCTGAAGATGATGATGATGTGGTAAAACACACAGCTAAAGTGTGTTGTCTTGGGAGAACACAGCTCTCATGTGGCAGCTCAGAATGACAATATAAATTAAAAGTCCATGTATTGAATTCTGTTTACCGCTTGCAAATAAAAAGCGTCTTTTTATAATTTAATCTATTTAATATATCTTAAAAAGAATTGGGTGAGTGTTTGCAAATGTTCAGCAGTAATGGATGACTATCAACAGTAGTGCATTCATCACACTTGGCAACGATAAGACAGATGCAAAGCAAACATGATATTTGTAATGAATTTTGCTCTTTTTCCTCTAAGCTGTTATCATGCCTGGATGCTATTTCTAAAATCAGGAGGCTCCAAGATTAATTTGTGCAGTAGATGAATCAGGCAGGAGTTTCTGCAGCTCTTTGTGCCAAATTGTAAGATCACCTCATTCTGCCAGTTAATGATGGTGTTGAAGACTGTTGGACGTCATCCACTGGTCTAAATCCAACAATGTGGTAGTCTTATTTTGAAGCGTTTAGAGTAGAAGATTGATCTGCAGTACCATTTGAAGGCTGCAGTGTTGTCTCACAGGTCACAGTCTTTTCATCGCACCATGTTATTTTTATTTCACAGACTGATTCAAAATAAATGTTTCTTCCTCTTCAGGAACAGGAGGGCTATATTAGTTGTAGAGGTTATGGAGAAGTAAAATTTAAAAAAAAATGAATAAAGTGGATGGGGAGCATGTTGAATGTGTGAATTTGTAAAAATGTTACTTACGTGGGTGGAGTGTGTCAAAGTGCCGCGTAGCGTGTGAGATTCAGGTGAGAGTCGTTTGAGCTGCTCTTGTTGTTTTCTTGTGACGTGTGCTGGGGAGCTGTGCCTGTGATGTGACGAACCGTCGTCCAACCCTGTCGACGGCTGGTCTTCTGTTGATTCCCACTTTGGCTCTTCAACAAACAACACAGGAGACCCAGCAGGCAGACTGGCCTCACACTTACTCCAGACTCTCATTTCCTTGAGCGTTGTTTAAAAATATATATATAAATACTGCAGACACAGCTCATCAGAGAGACATTTTTCCATGTTGACAATGGAGATATGGTGTCAGCCTAAAGTTTTTTTTTTTTTTTTTTTTTTCTTTCTGTTTAACCAACAGCGAATGGTTATCACATAATAAGCTTAATTCTTGTGCAGGTCATAATCTCAAACCAATAGGCTGTGCTGCTTTGATAACTGTGGTTGTTAATTACCTTATGAAAGACAGAGCTGAAGAATAAATAATTGGACTTTTTTTTTTTTTTTTTGAACAAGAATCGCAAAAGGCCACAATAAAAAAAGGACGAACACTGTGCCAAGCTTTTCTTCACCCTTGATTGAGAAATGTTGTCTTTATCTGGATGATTAGGGACAAGTAGGTGAAAGAGAAAGAAGCACATTATATAACCACTAGTTTTTAGCTTTTCTTATTTTGATGGAAGATGGAAGTAAAGATGAACTCTGCTGTCTCTCAGCTCCGTTTCTCCTCCTCCAGCAGCTGTTCCCCGCCACAATTTGAGGACTAACTTTTTTTTTTTTTTTTTTGGATTCTCGTCGGAGACACAATGACAAGAGAAGACCTCACTTTATTAATCATGTAAGTGTTGGATGGAGGGAAAGTATTAATTATATCTAACAGCCTGGTCCTAGCGTTGCCATCAACGATTCCTATCACAACAACAGTTTAATTACATGGTGCAACACAAATATAGAAGCATTAAAGGAAACGTAGAAATGATCGGAGACAGCACACAGATGATTAAGGAGATACATATTTCAAAACTCCTTGTTAATGACCAGTCGGGTGCCATGCTTTACATGTTGCACAAGATGTGCCAGAACATCTGAAAACTCCATTGCCTTTAAATCAACCATCCATGTTCTTGACATGAAAAGAAGAATTGGTGAGAAGAATCCATCTGTGTTGGTGTTGGTGTGCTCAGGGGGGATGATGGATTGTCAGACTGCTGTGCTTCTAAACTCTGAAAGTTTTCAAAACAACATCTGAAAAACTCCTCCTCCTGTTTCATCTGGTCTATAAGGGAACAGGCAGAAAGCAGATATCTATTGTACAGAACAATTTAATGATGTGAGTTGAGTTCGGAAAAGTGTCTAAGACTATATTGGGAGATAAAATCACTAATATACAAACCCTTATCTTCTGTTCAAAGGAGTTTTATCGGTACATGGTCTGTGAACAAGAGACGATTGAGTCAATGCAACTTTCACAAAGTTGTGTGGATCTTGCATTGATGATGATCATATGAGACACCGCAAAATCACCTGTTTCCAATCTTTTCGGCAAATAATAAGAAGAGTGTTTCCAGGCATGATAGTCAAAGGGTGATAGAAACCAAATATGAAGTCCGTGGATATTTCTATTTCCAAAAGACATCAGTCATTTGTTGATTTGTACAGGACTTCAGGATGAGCTCAGAATTACACGGTAGCAGGAGTTTACCAGCTCAGATATGTATGATACATCATGAGCAAATAGGTTGGGACAATACCTGAAAACAATTCCAGGATTCACACAAGAAAGAAATCTGATTTATTGTCAAGCATCTGCAGGAGGTGCATGGATTGGTTAGAGTTAGACCTTACAAGTTTGGATCCACTGTTTCTACAGAGCAGAATCCCACATAATACCCAGCAAGTAATATCATCTCTCTTATGCAGCTCCAGGTGCTTCTGGAGAATGAGCTTTGTAGAAATCGGTCAACACAGTTCAAGTTTAAGTTCCAAACTAACAGCAACTACTGTTGTCAGCGATTACCACTCAAATATTATTCCAGCTCTCTATGTGAATTTCAGTGAAACATCCTCAATGAAACAGCTACAGTGTATAAATAACACAACATTTAAGACTTAATTTGTCTTTTTTTTTTCTCATAGAGAATTTAGGGACTTTCAGTGAATATAATGAACATAATTTTCTCTCTTAAGCTGTTGTTTTCCATCCTTAAGCAGTTTGGGTTTGTTTTTAACTCACTTGTATTACAGCTGTTTTCTTTTTTTTTCTCCTGCGAATTCTCACCAGATCTTCATGTTGCGCTGCCATCATGCTAATGGGTCTCTGACTGCAGCCTTGTCACATTGTTTTCTGTCTCAGTTTGAGTTTGAGTTTCGAGAAAACTGAGAACCATTTTGAGAGTTTAAATATTTTATGCTGCTTTATAGTCAGAGTGAAAATCTACTCTCCAAGCCACCAGTCATCGCCTGTGTCCTGTTCCACTCTAATATGCTCATATTTACAAATTCATGACAAATCCAAATCCATGGTTGGTTCTCTCTTGCCAGTAGTGATGACACATATCCCTTGTTATATATTCATACTTATATCAGTCACCCAAATAATTACACAATCCTAAATTGAAAACACAATAGAGTAATTATGGAAATGTGACATAATTTAGCTGAACTGTGCTAAAATTGTGATTGTGCATTACTGAGTTGAAATGTGTGTGACACCTTTTACAAGATTAGCAAGACCTGCCACATAATTACATGAAGAGCTCATACAGAGCGAAAACATAGTGGAACAGATCTCGGTAGAACAAGGAGGGATTGCATATTTATGAGAAACAATCCAATTATTACAAGAATCCCAGCTCAGTGAAAATGTTCAAAAATCCCCACGGTGAGTAAAACTTCTTAACAAATGGGATTTTGTGACTGTAGTACATCTCCACAACACCTTCTGTAACATAATGTGTGTTTAATTTTGACTGGCAGGGGTTACTCATCTATTTTTGTTTCCCTGAACTAGAGATAATCTGAGCAGACAAGACAAAATGTTTGTCCTTATCATGTCGAGTGTGTGTGGAAGTCTCGTTGTGAGGATTAAGGGTCAGTCATGCCATATGTTCCCTGCCTTCAGGCATATGTCCCAGCTCTACCTGAACTCGCCATCGTTCGTTTTAGCTCTCTCCCATTTCTCACTGAGGTGATTGCACCACCTCCCTCCATCCTCCCCCTCCTCAAAGGCTCACTTGATTATATTTGATCATATTTACCCAGAGAGCCGTGCTGTATGAATCGTAGAGATGAGGTAAACTGGAGTCTGAGTACACTCTGGGGTGTGGATGGTGGAGGAGAAAGAAGGGAGGGAGGGAGGGAGGGAGGAGGTGGGTGGGTGGGGGGGCACAGGAAGTCCTGACTGGGGAGAGGACAGAGATGAAGGTCGACTCACCCTGACTGCACGCCAGCTGTCACAAGTGGACAGACAGGAGAATCACCTGAAACCTGAATTGATTTCTTTGAGTCCGAGAGAGAGAGAGAGAAAGTGAACGAAATTTCAGATATCTGTTGACCTCCCTTGATGGAATGTGTCAGTGGCGGGCCAAAGATGGAGGTAACAGAAAGAGTTTGGACAGACAGCAAAATGTCATTTCAGGAAATGACAAGTGAGAGCCTTTTGAAAAGCGCCGCTGGTCAGGTCCGGTTCCAGAAACACTCACTGTCACTTCCAGCTGAATCTAAACGTCTGCTGCTCCCATTCCACTAATGAGGAGAAAACCGTGTTTGTACTGTATTGTGATAAATCCCCCTGTGTAAAAACACTTAGTGCTCATATGTTTTCCTGTTACACTCACTAAGAAGAAGCCGCTGCTATTTTCCACATTAACATAAATTACTCTTTTCATATGATATCCGTTGTACAAGTAGCCGTAGCATTACGTCTGCTGCTACTCTCTTAGCACCTTGCTTCAAACAGCTGCTGCAGCTGGCTTGATGATTTATTAACTTGAGGTATTTGATGAGGCCTCTCCTACAGAAAGCTACTTGATATAGAGTCTCCTAGCAATGGAAACAATTTCAAGCCAACTTCACAGATAATTAGGCACTTTAGCCGGCGGACTTGATTTTGAAATAAGCTGAGCTCCCAGCGAACGCACTTATACCTCAGCGACGCTGGAAATGCTCCGAGGCGACGCTGTAAACGGAGGGGGGAGGGAAACCTCGTCTAACTTTGTTTCATATTTTCCAACGTAGTTTAAAAGTTGACTAACATGCAGCTGACACAGCTTTTCAACCCAAGTGCTCCGACAGTAAATATACAGTGACTAAGTTATATTTCTCCCCACACCACCAGATTTATAGTAGGAGTACCTGCTAAACTCTACCTCACACTGGTGCTCCTTCCTGACTCTTCTCATTAGCTGCGGCGTTAGTCAGGCTGCTGAATCTCCACTTTTGTTTAAGCTCTACAGTAAATCCTTGTAATTAGTCATCTTCTAATAAGTAACTTGATGTATGGAGGTGATTTGTTTATATTTCCCCAGCATAATAATTTTAACATTATCTAATTAATGCAGTAGTAATTAACGAGCATAGAAATAAGTATTCTCAATTCTTTTATTGTGAGTTCTAAAAATAAAGAGGTCAATATCTTGAGCAGCAATTTGCAGACAATTTAATGGATGATGAACGTATAGAATGAATGTTCAAAATAAAGCGCGCTCTTCTCCTGCTTGTGAATCAGTTTCACATGTGCTCGTCTGATGTGAAGGCTCTTCTGTTAATGGGCTCATTGCTCACCTATCTCTGTGCAATATGCTGAGACTAGCTTCAGATTTGCTGACAACATTGCCATATGTTCATCAACAGTATAGAACCAGCACAGACAGTGATGGGGAACCTTATGTAGATGTGTGCATATGTGCTGATTGGACCAAGTAGAGAGAAACATATGGATGCAGAGTCCCTTTGAAAGCTGCAGGTTATACTTTTAAAATTGTTTTGCAATGCGGTGGTGCAACTAACAGGTGATTTGTTTTATTTCGAGGCACAGGATGGAGTGTGTTAAGTACCTTAATGTGATTTATATTGCATGTGGTAAGTATTTTATATGATAGATGGAGTTTGAACTCCACAGGCCCCACTAGTTTCAGATCCATGGAGTCAATACACTGTAGGTTTGTCACAGTCTGTAACATCATTAAATGGTTTCAGATGTTAGGGAGTTAATGTATCATGTGACGCCTCTGTGAGGCCATAATATCATTTTCTGTGAAACCACCGTCCTGCTTTTACAGTGTTCTGCCTCCAGGTTTGTTGTCACTTCTCTGTACTGTAAAGATTATGTCTGAGTGGTTGCACATGTTTGCGTGTGTGTATGTTTGTGTACCTGTAATTGCAGGTGTGGGGGTGAATTGCAGCGTAATGTGCAGTGTATAGACCACCTGCCGTCAGGGGGGAAAAAATCCGTTTTCCTTCTTCTAATTATTCTTTTATGTCTGTAATTTCATTAACCAAGCTTTGTAAAAAAAGAAAAAAAAGGAGAAGAAGAAGAAGCCGAAGTCTGTCAGAGGTAATTAAAAGATAAGGTGAACAGTACAGTCGACTTTGCCCCTTCTACACTGATACATTTAGCTTCTACAGTGAGAGCGTAATACCCCCTCAACATGTGCATGCTACACGCACTGCACACACTCATGTAACACACACTGAAGGAATGGCGGAGGTGCTCTCCCACCTGCCAACAGACCCCTCACAGACATGTGCACTGAAGGGAGATGTGTTGCAGTCCCGTGGCGTCGGCTTGGTGAGATATGAAATGTGACGGGTGCACAATGGTTGTCAACATGAATGACTCATAAACAAGCAAAACATTAGGACAGCCTACACCGTGGTGTTCATTTTTGCAGAGATTGAAGAGGAGGCCCGAAACCATCTTCAAAACCACTTCTCACTTCCTTTTTTTTTTTTTTTTTCCTTACTATTACTGACGTGGATGGGGTACAAAAAAAAGAAACATTAGCTTCAGTGAACCATTCCACACGTGTGGATCGTTTCAGCTCAGTGTGCTTCTGTCTCGCACTCAGTTGGTTTGACCCTCAAGCGCAGTATGAACAATATCCCCTAAGACAGAAGCGTGCTTTATTTATCATTTGATTTATTATTTATGGCTATAACACTGTTATCCAAAGGTTCAAGCAACTTTTATCTAAACAACCCAAGCCACTGTTAAAGGAGCTCTATTGCTCAAGTACTTGAAGCGTTTAAGACACATTTGTTCAGAAAAAGGAAAAGAATTGATGGTGCTGAGTGCTCCTAATAATTTCAGAAAAACTCAAAGTCCGCAGAGGCTGTTTTGCAGTGTTATAGCCAGTAAAACAAGCATCTCTATGGCTGTATAATGAGCACAGATGGAGAGTTTTAAGGAGAAACTGACACCCTGAGTATTGCTGCGGCTACTCCACCCTCCAGCTGCAAGGATGAGAAGCATTAAAAAAAAAAGAGCAGATTAGAGGAGAATGGTGGATCAACTTCATCAGTTAATTAAACTCTATTGCAGCTTGATGAGCAATTAATCAAGGCAGCGTGCAGAGTGTCAGGCAGGGCTGAGTTCTTCGGGTGCGCTGTGTGTGTGTGTGTGTGTGTGCTCTGTACAGTATGTTCCCAAGGGGGCAGCCCTGTGGGGAGCAGCACTTACCAAGTGAGCAGCCCTAAAACTGTACAGGGTGTAATGGGCTGGGTTTATATAAGCAGCTATCAATCACTCTCTGACATAAGCCTGCGCCCTATTAGAGCACCAGGATTAGGCTCCTCTCAGGGCTGAACTCACTGAGAAGCTACTTGTCTAAGTAGATTGAATTTCAGGAGATGCTCAAAAGTATTGGATTATTATTTAGAGCAAAATATTATTGGTATGTAAAGCAAATGCCAGTGCTGTATCAAAAGGCAGAGGCAATGAGTTAATCACGTTAATATGGGAGAAAGAAGGGCTCTAAGCATGTCAGAAATTTAACTTTGAATACTCCAAGCCTTTAAGATTTTGGTCTTATCTTTCATCTGACATCTGACTCCCTAAATCTGATGGTTTAGTTTTTATCCTTTGTCTGTTACCCTCTTTTATCTACCTCTTCATCTCTTTCAAGACTGTGAAGTAGGCTTTTTTTATGCTATGGAAATTCGAGTTGGCAGTTTGTGACTAAATGCAGTAAATTTATTAACGAGGCCATGGGGAACATTAAAAGTCAATTGAAGGAGGCTATTAAAAGCAGGATTTTAATTGGGTTGGTCCCTCCACTAAACCTTTCTCTCTCTCTCTCTCTCTCTCTCTCTCTCTCCCTCTCTCTCTCTCTCTCTCACTGTCTCTTTTTTTCTAAGAGCAGTGATACTAAAAAAGTTCTCCGTTAATGCAGTTCAGTGTGTGCTAGTCCTTGAAAGAAAGTTCCCTGTATATCATCTTAAATTTGACTTCGCATTCAGAGAATTGTGTGAAAATCAGCCGCGGTGAGGTCTGAGCTCAGCGCATTCATAGTATCTGCTGCCTCTGACTGAGGCGCTGGAGCCTGCTGAGGGGTTTCAAGAGGGCCGGCTCACAATTACCACAAGGTCTTCCTACAGCACCAGTGTCTATAGATGAACCTCTCACCCATTCACATCTGAAAACCTGACACGAGATGCAGCCGTCTGCTTTTCAGCTTTTGTTGATGAGTGTTTATGCCTCAGGCAGTCAGTAAATTGTGTTAGTGCTGTTGCTTTAATGCATCATCTTATATAATCTGTTGAAATTACATTACAAAGCATACAATTGTCCTAGTTTTGGTAACGTGGTGTGACACATTACAAATGGTTTTAATTGCACTTTAGCTCCTGGCTCTTGAAACATGCTCAACTCATTCTACAGTTTAAGGGAACTGGGCTTTCTCTCTCTCTTGCACTCTGTGTGTTTGCGTGCGTGTGGTGGTGCTGGTAGTGGGGGGTTTGAAAAAGAGTGAATTTGTGCAAGAGAGAGAGAGACAGACAGAGAGAAATGGAGATGCAATGTACTATTTGCTGTGCTGACTGGATAATGACATGCAGAGTGCTGCGCTGCTACAGGAGGTTGAGCCTCCAACCAGATGCTCCTTTCACTGCAGCTCATAAGCAAAGAAAGAAAGAAAGAGAGAAAGGGGGAGGGAGGGAGAGAGGCTGCACCAACATTCGTACTCATCTGAGCTGGATTAAGCAGTAGGATTCAGGGACTTCGATCATGTACTGTAAAAAGAAGCTTATTAGCGTAGATAACCATCACACGTGAATCTCCAGAGACGAGGCTAAGCTGGGTTCAAACTTCCAATGGGACAATCTCTTTATGTTTCCATGTTTATACTTTCATAATGACGTCAGTGGAATCTAATGACTCAGTCTCACACAAGCTCCTCAGATTCTCCTGATATCCTCTCAGCCAGCTTTGGAGCTTTTACTTTTCTAGTGACACAGGTGTATCTACAGTGTTATGAATGGGAGCCAGAGAGGAATGGGCGTAGGTGTAATGGATGAATGGCCAAACCAAATAAAAAAGAGAGAGAGAGAGAAGAAAAGAAATAGAATCTGTGTTTATTGCACTTCAATGGACCAGATAGCAGTGATACACATATAGCCATAACAGGTACATAACACTGGAGCTCAGGGGGATACGCTTGACCATAACCTATATCATTTATGAACTCAGTAAAGGACATGGTGGGGCTATATGTGCTGTAATAATGTTTTTTATAAAGTTTTTTCAAGGAGAGCTCAGAAATGTTCAGGAGCAATAACAAGATGAAGAGCAACACATATGTGTGTGGTTCCCAATACAAAGCATTCAACCATACAGTCATCTGCCTTATGGTCAACACAGCAGGTCTTGCAAAAAAAAAAAAAAAAAAAAAAAAAAAAACATAGAGAAAGAAAAGAAATGTTGCTCATATGCTGCTATATGTGTTCCTCTAGGGGGTGACAGATGTAAACACCATGGGACAGCAACACAAGATAAAGGGGGGGGGGGGTTAAACTAATGACATCGAGTGCAGTGTTTTCTTCTTTGACAGTGAATCTATCGAGTAAATTTTAAAAAGAACAGATCTATGGCTTTTTTGACTTACTGTACATCACGTTAAACTCTATAAATGTTTTGATATGTAATCAAATCAAAACAAATACCTTTTACAATAAGTGTTGTATCTGGTGGATGTCAGTGCCAACCCTCCGGATCTGCCCATCTGATGGGAAATGTATTTTATGTTCAAAATGGGCTAAAGGCCAAAATGCAGTGGCCATATGGTTTCTTTCATTAAAGCTGGTGGTCTGCTAGTAAAAACACAGTCCAGCTAATGCAGAGTAAAGGCTGTCTGCTTAGTTTGTAGAATTCAATTATTCTTGATCCATTATGTCATCGATGCCATTTTCTTTTACTGTAAGTTGTAATAAATATTTAATCCACACAAACAAAATTATGTGTCTAACTCACTCACACTAAGTCAACTTATTTTGAAAGTTTGAGGGACTGCAGGAAAATTATCAAGCTTGGGAGGGGAAGCATTGACAACAAATTTATTATGGAATAATACTTTCACAATGCAACCAAATCACACCAGGTTATTCTTTGTCTTTGAACTATGAGCTGGTCCTGCATTGGATTTAACACATGAACACATTTTTCACTTATTATACGTTCCTGTTTTGCTTTCTGTGAATATGCTAATTAAAGTGAATTCATTTTTGTACAATGTCCTACAGTAGCAACACTGGTGATGTCCATTGTCTCTAACGCCTTTTCTCTCCTGTGTTCTTGTTGTTCCAGGAAAAGGGAAACATCGCTGTTGTATTTAATGTCGGAACAGATGACATTAACATTGAGGAGACGTCAAAGTTTGTAAATGATGGAAAGTACCATATAGTGAAGTTTACGAGGAGTGGGGGTAATGCCACTCTGCAGGTGGATGACCTGCCAATCATTGAACGGTACCCCACAGGTGAGTCACCCACTCTGTCTTTAATTACATCTGCTGCTGCTTAAAGGCCATAAAATGACCAAGAGTTTGTCAAGCCAACTATTAAAGCCTTATCTGTCAGGATGTTTTTATGTTGACTCGGCATGTGCTTTAATTGCTTTTTATGTTTCTGTTTCCAGCAGCTGTTACGAATAATACCGGCGTTGTTGAGTTTTTTTCTCATCTCCAGTGTTTAGCACTTTACATTAATCAATGCTGTTAAGCAACCTGGGTACATGCAAATAAGATGCACTTAAGAAATCCCACAGTCTGAAATAGAAACTGTATTAAAGGGCAAACACCTACCCTGTCTACACCTGTGTTATATTCCCTGTATACATGAGTAATCCACCCACAGCATATGTGCACAGTAAGTCAAATCAATAGGCTATTTACAGACAAATTACCACTTTTATTGCGGCAAGTAATTGTGTGCCAGATCAGTATTTATTTCTCTGCCAATACAGTAGATTGATTGAATTAAAGCGAGCGGGCAGACGAACCTGTAATAGCACAGTCAAAGTAAATGAATACCTGAATTCATCTGCCACTTATTCAGAATTAGATCATAGATGATCAGATATATTACAGCGTCTGGATTAACCATGACGATTCACTCTTGTTCACTGTTTCCACAGCAAACACCACAGCTGGTGGAAATGAAGCTGTATCTATTTTCTTTGGCGTTAGTGTCACTACAAATAATTTGATTTGTGTAGCATTTTCATAAACACAGTTTACAAGACCATAGGAGATGAATTCACTAATTACAGCTCCGTGTAATGAGTATTTAGTAATTGAAAAAGCACAATATGTTTAATAATTACTACTTAATATGACCTGAACACTTGTACTGGTGCTTGCGTGTAAAACGAGTGGTAGCTGATAACTTTGTCTCTGGAACTAAGAAGATTCATTATGGGGGAAATGCAAGCTCTGTGTTATTCACTGGGAGAAAATATGAAGTAATCTCCTGTCGGAAATGGAAAACAACTCAGCAACACTGATATGTTTCTGGAGAATGTCAAGATGTTAGTAGTATGATGGCTCTCAAAGAGAATTTAAATGCCACTGCTTGTGTTGCTGGAATTGTTAACTTTTTTGAACTGCATAAAGGCTTTGACAAAAGCTACAGAAGATTAAAGGAGAGCGAAAGTGTCCGTTCAAAAAACACAAACAGCAAAATTACTGTGGAAACAAGTCCACAAGATTAAAAGCTGCAGCTCCAAATCAGAAACATTTGTTATTCTCTGAACATGCATAAAGTGACTGGGCACTGGGACAAACAGAAGACAAATTCAACCTGTCCCCTGTCCCTCCCCCCACTTCTGCATAATGTTTGGTGACCTTTTTAGCTATGACCAGTGCATTCATCCACATGAAAGAGGGTTTTATGACTGGGACTCAATCCTCGCTGCTTGCCTCAGGTGGAAGACGGAAGCTAATGGCTTTTGACATGTGGTGGACATGGCAGAATGCACAGCAGGGTTAAATGCCTGGATGCTAGCGTCTCAATCTTGCAACGACAAATACCCTCAGTCCCTGAAACACCTATGATACATGCAGATGTGCTGGTGCTGCTCGTGACATGGGTGAAGTCACCGAAAACCGAGCACAGCCGGTTTCGCATCTGGATCTGCGTATCTTGAACAAGTTTGGGTCAGTGTGTTGTAGAAAATCTATGACAGTTTAATATTAATCCCTCTTATGACAAGTGCTGAGTTATAAATGCTGCAGGGAGAAAATGACCAACCTCATCCCCACCAATAATGCGTCAGTGACACAGCTAAGTCCAGCTACCTTATTAGGCTCGTTGCAGACTAATTACATCTAATCACAATCACTCTGCGACCCCCCCCCCCCCCCCCCCAGCACACAAAGCCATTATTCTCTCAGCTCGCCTGTAGTTTGATTAGTATCCATGTATCCCTCTAACGCACTCATAATAGCAGCCCTCAGCCACTCTTAGGCCACTCACAGATCAACAGTGATTATAATAAGAGTAGACAGCAAAGATAAAAATGATGGCTGGAGAGTGAGAAAGACAGAGAGGAGGAGATTATATGGGAGGGAGCAATCATTCTCAAAGCAAGGAAATAATTGCTTCACCAGGGCCTATACTGCTGCCCTCGTAATCTCATTAAAAAGTCTCGTACTGCATACTTATGGGCCATTAATAGTCTTTAGGACAATTATTAGAATCTAAAATGCAAAACGCACACGCAGAGACATAACTAGCCCTCTATTTGTTGTACTTGAGTCCTCTCTCTTTTATTCTCGCCCAGCTTTCATTCTGTGCCGCATACAAAAGGCCAGGCAGCTACAAAAAAAAAAAAAAAAATCAGCCCCTTCTCCCGAGTCTTGGCCATGGAAGTAATACCATCACAATGGTGCTGCCAGGCCCGCAGGGTACAGTGCAGTATCCTATCGGAGCACCCAATGAACACGCGCCGCACACAAAGATAATGGAGAGGTCTCTGGCCTTATTCTTTTACTGTTATCAGAGCGTGGTGCACTTACAGAGCTCTCTGTCTCTCACTCCACTCCCCTCAGCTCTCACTTCCCTCTTTTTCTGTCCTTTCTCCTTTATCTGTCCAACTCTGCCCCCTCTGTCGATCTCCCCCCCGCCGTCCCCGTGTCCTGTTTTTCCACCTTGCCGGTGTGGAGTCTGATTTGTGGGATGCAAGAGGAGGAGGGTTAGCTTTATCCATCAAAGCTCCATCCTACCTCCTCTGGTTTCCCCTCTGTTCTATCCATGAGCTCTTCAGCCCATTGTGTGAGCAATCATCATTGAGCATGCTTAAAAAATGGTGCAATGACTGCCACAGCCAGAGTAGGGCTAAAAAAGCGGGGGTGCAGAATAATAAATAGTGAAAATAATAGTGAGATTTGTGTATGTCCCTCCTTTTTAATTCTCCCGGCTCCATGAACAGAGGAAGCATTTGCATATTTGTTCATTTAATGTGGCGAGTGTCCTAGGGCTTGTAATGAGATAAAGCCCCCTACCTTATCTGACCACTTTATTAACAAAAAAAGAAAACAAATGAGTGAGGGCAAAGCAGGTCGGCTGGGATGGCTCAGCTGAATCGCTGCTGTCTGGCAGAGGAGATAAGCCAGGCTGTCCCAAACCAAACCAAATCACCACTCGGCAGCAGTCACAGGCTCCGCTCACAGACAGGATGAATGGGCTCCGCTGCTGCATCGAAGCCCAGGGGATAGCATTGTTTAACACTCCGGTATCCCACAGTTGGGATCAATACATGATCAGACCTTGATTATATCCACACTTAATTAACCTCAGTATAAGCATAGACTGAGTCTGCCACCGAGTGCAGAGCCAAACAGATAAAGAGCTACTGTCTTTGAAAATGGAGCATGTTCTTGCACAGAAGTAGAGGCTTTTGGCACAGTGGCAGGCTGTGTGTGAGAATAAACGTGCACGAGTGTGTGTGTTTACTGTATTTGTGTATTTGCAGCTGCCGGCCCCAATTCTCCTGTGGGTCTTTCTGTTAGTTTCCTTGTCCTCTCCTTCAACAAATCATTGACATTGTTGCAAAATTGTGATAGCAGCATGAGGAGAGACACAAAAGCTGTCACTTTAGCTGAAAACTACAAGACATCCATAACATGTTCAATATACTATGACTGTCAAGGAACCAAGCAGGCATGTATGGAACAGAATTTGCTCTAATTAATAATTAATTTGTACATATAATGACTCTGGCTCTTCCCCAGTCCTCACTGTCCTCTCAACATTTGCAGGCGAACTGTTCCCCAGAGCCCAGTTTGATTTTGACCTCTCCTTAGATGAGATGTCACAGTGGCAGGAAACAGAGGTGACATAACTAACACCCCGTGACTGACAAATGGAGGTGATAGGAATTAACAAAGCCCACGAATGCTCCATGACAACAGCAATTAATGGATTATTCATTCATTTAACACATTCTGAAAATAAGGAAGTGTAGCTGTGTGTCTGCGTGCTTCGCCTGCTTGTTTGGTTAGTCATTAGTTTGTGTGTAATTCTGCTCTGATCGTGCACAACGCTAAGGAGAATTAAGTGCTTCAGAGCTCCAGCAGCCTTCCTTAAGTACAGTTTGTGGCGGTATACAGACGTTACATAAGCTGAAAGCACCTGGGTGTTTTGCATACACATACCTGAAAGTAGCTTAGTGGATTTCTAACTGCTGCATAAATTAAATATATGGCTCAGTAATTTTTAGTTGCAACAACACTGTCCAACCGTATAGTCTTAGTGGTATTCGAAATGTTTCTTATTGCCAACAAATCACATGAAAGGCCCAAACCCAACAATGAATTGATCCTACTAACAGGTATTGTCTGTATAAGCAAAGCCTGGTCTAGCTTATTCCTCTGTGCCATAGAGCTCCATTGTGTCTAAACACAGAAATGAGCCACACTGTTGCACTGGCTCACACCTTCTGTCATTATGATGAACGTGGAGTTTATTTTAAATCAATCACACCTGCACCGCGCTGCCTTAAATACTCACCAGAGCATCAAATGTGTATTAATCAGCTCATGAAAATAGGTCCCCAATAAACGCACTATTTGCTCCTGTTTGAGTGATGTAATCTAAAAACTGCAGTCATATTGGGAGGTCATTAAGAGGTTTTTTTTTTTTTTTTTTAATGAATGTAGGTACGACCCATTGTTGAGAGATTTATGTCTTGTAACTATTGTCATGAAATATGTTGACAGTTTCAAATGCACTACAGGCCGCCAGCCAAGTCCTTTAATGGCACCATCAATCAGCAGAAGTGTAAGTACACAAGTGAGTTTCACCTGAAATCTGAAGGCTTAAAACTAAGTTTAGAAAAATCTGAAAAAAAGTCTTTGGTCACTGAAGCAGATTTTGTTGTGTCACACAGTGTCATTTCACATGGCCAGACATTGTTTAGGAAGTGTGGCTCCGACATTTGGAGATCCATATCAAATAATATACACTGTGTCCCTGTGTGAATTTGTTGTAATGCAGAATGTATCTCTCTGCGTCAACGTTGGGGGAGAAATGTTTCAGTAAATCTCCTTCACGAGCCTTTGTGCTCCAACTTGGCACAATCAACTGCAGCCAAATTCCATGAGCTGCACAGACAAGCTTTAAACCCTTTTCTGTGTAGCTGATCCTCTACAGTAATTCAAGCTGATGCGATTAAAAAATGTCTTTTTATGCGTCTTTTTTACCTCTAAGACCTTTCATCAGACCAGCTGTGCATCTGTTACAAGGTTACCTCCTTTCTTTCATATCTGCACGATCCTTTCCTCTTGGAGGCTATTCTCCACTGAATCGTTGTTAGCTACCTGATCTTTTATCTGCCAGAACTGAATTAATATAGTTGATGGGACAAACATTGTCAATCTGCCGGAAGAAAGGATCGGACTGAATTCAATCTCAGCAGACAATACCAGGGGAATAGCACTCAGAGACAGTGCCACTTTGCTGAAAGTCTGCAGCACTGGAGAGGTTATTGGCCTCGACAAAAGGGTGATGCAGAGTTTGCCCTCATTAATGCCAAAGTGCCCCTCCAATCTTGGAGTGGAGATTTTTTTCTGAAGCTGCTTATTCTATCCTCTGATTCTTATTTGGTTTATTCTCTGAATCCTGTTGTGGAACTACTTTTCAATCGACTCTCACCTCATCATTGTCACACTGTTTAGACAGTCAAACTCGTGACTCTTCCTCCTTTATGAATTGTAGCTTTTGTCAAAGCCGTTTGATCAAAGTTTCTACAATGACTGAAAATCTACTCTGACGTTGTCTTTTGACTAGATCCTCTGAATGTATACTGTGTTAACTGTTGTATTGCAATTAGCTTATTATTTCATGTCAATTAGGCTATTTACAAATGGGGTTGGTATTGGTAATATGTTAAAGTTAAATTGTTTTATCCTTTAAATCATAAAAGGTTGATTCCACAATAAATATAAATGATGTTCTTTTTTGAAAATGTATATAACTAGTTTAAAAGCCAGTTAAAAAGATATAGAGGGTCAAGACAAAGGGGATGGAAATATTTTGGCAAAGATTTTGTAATGCTAATGTATAAAGTTGTGATTTGGGTTGGTTTATAACATAGTTCTATTAACCTAGATGAAACATTTGCGTGTTATAGTTCTTATTTTCAATTAATATAGGTCTAATTTGTTGGCTAAAATAAAATAAAATGAGTGAAGTTTGTTCAAATAATGTTTCAGTAAATATTGTTTTTTAATATACAAACAGTTTTAAATATAAAAACCTTGTGCAGTTGTATAGCTCCAGCATTAAGTATGAACATTTAACCTTTGACCCTACAGATTGTAACCAATGAAATGTCTCTTTAAACTTTAAAGGCAACAATGATAACGAACGCCTGGCGATTGCTAGACAGCGAATCCCATACCGACTTGGTCGAGTAGTTGACGAATGGCTACTCGACAAAGGTAAAATCACTGATTAAAATTTCAGATAAAATAATTTGATCATAACCAAGTTGTAGCACTATTTTGTAAATAATAACCCTTAAAAAATAAATGTTCAGTTAAACTTTAAAAACAAAATGATTTGAACAGTTAAATTTAGTTTGTAGTGTTTCATACTTTTCATAATAATGTATTTATTTTATAGATGTCAGCTGTTTTAATACGTGTTTATTGTCAACTTAAGGTTAAAGGGACTGTAAATATGAATTTAAATCCACTTACTGAAGTAATATCAACATTGTTAAAATGTCTATAAATTACTGTAGCATTTTGCTGTAAACATCTAAATGATAAATTTAAAAGTTGTAGAATAGTGATTCATTAGTTGCTAAGTGTTATTTGAAACACTTTTGAAACCTATACAGTACATATACTGTACAGTACAGTACGTAGTGTCATTTGATGTATTCTGATTAAACTGCCAGCAGTGATAAATAGTGTGCAATATGAATTGGCATCAGAATTTTGAGTCCCTTTAACAGACATTGTAAATATGTATAGGGCATTAGATCAAGGAACTGTAATATAAAACAAACTGAGTGCATGCTTTGTTTTTTATAGTTCAATAACTAATTCATATTTTTCACTTAAAATGTGAAATGAGCCCTATCATTTTTATGTTCCCTTTGTTTGTTTCTGTTTTCTGTTGGAAACGTTCTGTCATAAATTGTCCCCCCTTTTTGTTTGTGTTTCATGTGCCCAACCATATCCATCCTGAATTTCATATTTCCTCTTTGCTTCTGCTAAAAGGATGAAATTTCCTCAAGTGTGTCCTGCTTCCTGTGAGATTGTACACGAGCAAAGTCCAATTCTCACTGCCTGTAGCCATTTTTTGTTTGTTTGTTTGTTTTTGTTTTTGTTTTTTTATGCTTGCGGTATTTTCAGTTTGTAAATGGTGAAATTTGACGGAAAAACACCAGATAACATAAGCAAAGCATAATGAAATATATGCTTTTAGCTTAATTAGACAAATGCTTTATATATTTGTCTTATTTCCCAGGCAATTTCCTGCAAACAAATTGCCCATTTATATATTCAAGAATATGTTATCTCTTCAAGTGCAGTTAAATCTCTTGCATTCCCATAACATTACTACCTCTGATTAATCTTTTTTGTTGTTGCTTTAGATTAGAATGCCATTCTAGCAAAACTGCACTGATCTTATAAATCATGTGTTTTCATTTTAAGTTATTTTTCTTTTCATAGGCATCTCATCATTCTAACAGCAATAAATTACCAGGGTTTGCCTCTGCAACCCGTAATTTATTGGTCTCATTAGCCACTGGGCAAATAATCTGCCTTTCTGTCTTTTTTTTTTCCTGTACAGTAAAAGTGGCTGAGTCCACAGTTCAACATTCTTGTATATATGTAACATTGTTTTCCCACAGGGCGCCAGCTTACAATCTTCAACAGCCAAACCACTATACAGATTGGGGGCTTGGAGCGAGACCAGAGTCGATCCTTTCAGGGCCAGCTTTCGGGCCTCTACTATAATGGCTTGAAGGTGTTCAACATGGCTGCCGAGGGGGATCGCAACATAAAGATCCAAGGCAGCGTGCGGCTCGTGGGGAGTCGCCCTCCTCTATCACACCGCAGTCGAGCACCACAGCCAATCGCTCAGAGACGTCCACCTCCATCATGGAGATCACCACCACCACGGCGTCCAGTAGGCGAGTCAAGCAGACCACACCACGAGAGCCTCAGCAGGTGAGATCATCTTTAAATGATTGTTTTGTAAGTGACTTTCAATCATGCCATTATTGTCTCCACTTGATCCATTTTGAAATCGTTACAGTGCACAGCGTGTTGTTAAGCACATCCCGGATTAGCATAATACATCTCATCATTAGGGTCCTACATGAGGAATGTATGCCTCACTTTATTGTGTCACTTCTCTCGTCTCCTTGAGTCTTCTGACCTAAAAACTGAAGGAAAATAAGTCCATTGTTCCACCTATGGGAGCAGCACCACAGGCGCACTGTTGAGCATTTCTCCCCATGCAATCAGATGTGGCACAGCATTGTGTGTGTGTGTGTGTGTGTGTGTGTGTGTGAGTGTATGTGTGTTACAGTGATAACCATCGCTGAGGTCCTCCATCATCTTTATCTGTCCTGCATGAGCAGTGCAGCATCTGCAGGAGCATATTACTTCTCAGACATCACAATGTGCGCCTGAACAATACAATACAAAATGTGTGTCCCATCGAATGAAATGGTGATCAGACCATTCTGGCACGGTCTGAGCAGATGACATTTTCTCTTCAATCTCTGGCAATACAGCAGCAGCTATGGATTTAAAATCAAAAATAGTTTCTTTAACAGCTAATTATGTCGCCATTAAGAAATGTCTCTGGGTCTTTATGTTAATGCCGTATTTGTTTCATACATTGTCTATTGTAAGAATTGAATTCCTAATCCGACTATATCTTCTCGGGGTTCCTACAATGTGAATGTGAATTTACATTATCTGGAATTTCAAAAGAAAACAGTGACTTAATTTACTTTTCTCTGGTAAAAATCCAGCTGCAAACATGCTGGAAGAGCATCATTACAATCTAAGAATACCTGTGTGCTCAACAGAAGATAGTATTGACTCATTTAGGTCACTAAGAAAAATAGTTTCACTGGGTTGTTTTTCATCACACATGGAAAACAAAAAACGGTAGGAATGGTCTTCATGTGGTGCTGGTACATTACAAAAATAGAAACTTGATGCCTCAGAAAATTTTCAGCTTCTGTAAACAATCAAAAAGCAGCCGCATTGATAACTGAGAAATAGGCTTTAATTGTTCTCGAGCCAAAGCTGCTCTCTCATACAGTAGCATTCTGAATTGATTAACTATTGAGCTTTTACATCATATGAAACTCTCAAGTAAAGCTCTGAGAGGAAGTGGGTTAGATGTAACTGGAAACATGGAGTCCATGAAGATACTGAGGGTTATACATGCATGTGCGTCAAGATTTTTAATACTCTGCAAGTCAGTAGCAGGGAAGGCATACACGGTAGCTTAAATTAAGCATAGTCAGAGACTAAAATGACCCTTTAATCAGGACTTAATCAGCTTTTACAAATATAGTTTAAAATCATTTTGGATTTAACTCATTTTGGATTAATCGGATTGGGTAAAGGAAGATTATAGCATCTCCAGGAGGGGGTGGGTTTAACTTCATATTCAATAATATAGACACAATCAAATATATTTGATTTGATTTCTTAATTCCTTTTTTTTTTTTTTTTTTTTTTTGACAGATTGCTCAACTTTTTTCTCTCTTTACAGCTTCACTAGGACAACAGTTAATATGCTCGCATCTCAGTCCATTTCAAAGGTTTTATGACTATAGTGCCATCGAAGTGCGTAACTCTGATGCTGATAAGTTTGATTGTCCAGAAGCGACTTAACCAATGTTCTTTCAGTCTGTTTAAATATGTATTTTCACATTGACACTCATTGTTAGCTTTATCTATGATTAAATTTAAGAAAAGCCTTGAACCTTGAATGCTGATGAATCTCCAGAGTCAGACTCCAGCTTTTATTTAAAATATTAAAAGAGAAAGCAAAGTGTCAGGCTTTTCATTGAGTTCAATAGACTGTTCAACAGCTGATATGAAATGACAAACTCCCACAGATTTCAACTTCGCAGCAGTAAAGACCCCACATTACTGGACCCTGACTGTCTCCCCCTCTCTCTCACTGACCTGAGACCATCATAACAGTTTGTGTGAGCCTCTGCAGATGCTGACAAATAATACAATCATAAATATTGATCCAGTGGAATGGTTTTCTCTCAGCCTCAGCATGGCTCCTGAACCGTTGCAGGAGCGTGTAATGCAGGCGAAATATCAGACAATAGACTATAATTATATCCCAGCTCCATGCAGTTTTATAAATTGCCACCAAGGAACCAAGAGATTGGCAGAAAGGAACAGGCTTGACAAGATGGATGCCCGCCTTTTCATCTGGAGAGAAATAAAGTGATATAAATGACCATGACAATTTAGAAATGCAGTGAATTACAAGAGATATGCAATGTGCGGGGCATCTACTTGGTGCCTTAGATGCAATGTGATATTTGGATATCTAACATTATGGTTCTATGCTAATCAGATTCAGCTTGAATTGTTTCATCAATATGTGTTTACCTTGTAGCAGCCTAATTCTTTCCACAGCCATTGTTTCTTTTGTCCTTTAGACGTAAGCAGTTGAATAAGTGGCTTTTTCATTTATTTATTTATTTATTTTATCCAGTGTCTGCTGTTTTAAAGTAAACAGCATAGCCTCAAGGTGCATTAGGGGCCGTTACTGGTTTGTGACAAAATAAATTCAGAGAAATGTGTTGTAGTAACACTTCATGTTGCAAACTCACCTTTAAAGTGGCATATAAAGGCTTGGAAGGAAGAGAATAGTCAAGGCTACCTGTTTTGGTTTAGGTGTTATCTAATGTATTCATACAGGGGGAAAAAAAAAAAAGGTCAATGGATTAAAAAGTTGCTCTGCGATGTAGGCGGAGAGAGGAATGAGGCATGCAAAAACGTGGGCACTGGGAGATGTCAGCGCGTTCAGTTTGATTCAACGTGACGACCTTCCCATGGAGAGCTCCTGTGGTACGACATTACCGTCTCAGGACACTACACTTAGAAAGACATCATGTCTGGACTCCATAAAAAGAGATGGTGCATTCAGTGTCCTCTCCCTCAAATAGTCAGCATTTTAATCATTGTCCAGCTGTTCCATCTCCCCTCTGATGGCGAATGCAATTCACTGAATGGTTTTATATCCTAAGAGCCTTACATTACTGGGACATGTGCATTTTTAGTGTGGCTAGTCCCAGTGGAAATGGAATGGCTAACTGGCGGTGGCAATATCAGGCACTTGCCATTAAAGTGAGAGCGTTGCTGTGGAAAATGTATATCAGGCTGTCGAAGGAGGCACTTGAGTCCAAAATAATAAGGGAAAAAAATATATGAGACCTTTTATTGTCCCGTCTCAAGATGTGATGTGATGGCCGAGGCACTTTGGTGTTAACACACATAAATATTTAAGTTCAGTTAAAGTCACTTGTTGTAGCCTGTTGCTGTTATTGTCAATCCTGACCGTAACAATGAAGTGGCAGTTAGAGCATTTTTAGCCTCCATAATGCGACGCGTTTCCAAATGAAACAACAAGAAACAAGATGCGTCGGCCACTTCACAGCCCTTCACATTTAGTTAGAGTGTTCAAAAGTAGGCCTGGTTTATAACAAATACGACACAATAGGAAGCCGTGGTGGAGAGGTGACCTCCACCCACACCTGCCTCAACTGTTTTTTGGTTCAAGAGGAGCAGAACAAAGGAATTTCTTTTTAATTTATTTATTTTGGTGCTATTATATTTCTCTGCCTGCGTATATGACCCAATACAGTCATATGTGATTTCATACAGTCTGAGGCATTACTCAAACCAAGATGCATTTGTCTGGATAATTTACCCATATATCTCTGAGTTTAAAGTGAGTCATTCTTTTTTTATGTTTTAACAGAAAAAGACATAATAATTAAGTAAACAAATAAAAAGTATTCCTATGTTTATGTTTATGTACACTGGCCCTGTAGAGTCAGGGTATGTCTTTGTGCAATGGCCCACTAGTCTCCCAGAGAGTTAAGTCATTGCTAATAATCATTAGTGCAGTGATTTTGAAGGGTCTGCGAGGACTCTGTCTTCTCTGGTGTCCCATCAAAAAGTTCTCTAAATGCTCCACAGGGGTTACATTATTATTAAATACTGAGGGCTGTGGCTTATGGGTAACATTACATTAATGTCATTCTTCTCAAACCACTGGGTGTCCACTCATGCTTTATTAACAAGAATATTATCATCTTAGAGCGCACTGGCCTAATCAGGAAAGAAATGCACCATGGGAAAAAAGCTGATGAGTCAGAATTGTTATTTTAATAGTGATTAAAATTTTACATTTGCTTAAGGGATAATTGGATTGATTCAATTCCAGGTCTTACAACCCACTCAAATACAGAGATAGTAAATAATAGGGAGATTAAGCCTCAAACTTGCCTTTATTTTGATCATATCTTCAGGTTCCCATGTCCAATATTCCCTGCAGTGGCTGTGTGCCTCCTGCCCTACATGGGAGAGGCAGCTTATTGTATGGGCCAGACTGTCATGTCTTAATGAATCGTCTGCTCCCTGTGGTGGTGCCTGGTCACATCCAATTAAACCATAATTCACTTGTATACCCATTCCCAAACAACACACCAGCTACTGTACAAGAGGTGCTCCCCACGTCTCTTGGAGAATTCCTAAATTGCCCTCATTTATTTGTTCATGGGGAAAATAAGTGCTTACACAATTGTATAAATCTAAACTGTTTTTTTCTGCTTATTGGAGAGAAATGTGAGATGTAGTGTAAAGTATCTGCTGAGGTCAATTTGGAGCCTGAACTGCCAACCCACGCAGGTCTGCTGGCATCACCAGCTGCCAGTCGTCAGGTTCTTCCAAGCATTTTGTAGCTCTCATTAATCTAATTACATGGTCCTCAACCAAATCACCTTGATTTGTGGGAAAGCTTGAATTTTTTTTTTTTTTTTTTTGGGGGGGGTGACATATTCTTTCCCCACATACATTACAACTGTTGCAGATAAGTGTGGGATATGACAGTAATACCTGCAGTAAATACCGAATACATGGCAGCCAAAGCTCTTTTGAAGGTCTAGTGGACAAAATGGAGGAAAACGCCAAGCTGCAGAAAGATAGCATTTCATACCAGGTGATGTTTAATCAAACCCACTAAGGATAAGAGATAGAGCCCTATTTAGCTGTTACCCTCCCAGCAAAAAAAAAGAAAACTCGAAAGCCTGCTATCTAGAAGAGCCATTGAGAGCTCTTGACAGTGATGGATCCTCACCTGCATTGCTCTGTATTATCAACCCTGGCCAGCACACATACAGTGTATAAATCTCATGAGTGGTCATAGTGTGGGGTTGCCATCCACCACCCGCGCTGTCTGCTGGAATATCCTCTGGAAGTTGGTAATGGCTCCAGTTTCATGGAGAGACGCAAGGGCAAAATACAACAGGACACAAATGTTATATAGAAATATTTAATTTCTAATCACCTACTGACTTCACATATGATTTAATGCAGCAGACACCCTGGAGATGTACCAGGCAACTCTCTGGCTGTTAATATGTAGCCTATACTGCTTGTTTCTTCCATTCTTAAAAGATAAAATGTAATAAATGTGTCCTGTTTCTGTTTTGATTATAGGCTACACTCTCAATCCATGCTAACAGCAATGTGAGGCTGCACAGCAGTGCTTTGAGCCAAATGCCTGCATCAGCGTGCTAACATGTAGACATTTAAAATTGCCAACATTCTTGAGTTCAGCAGTTCTTCCTTCCTGATTTCAGTGTTTCTCTTTGGCGTCTTAGTAGTCTAACCTTTGCTAATTAGCACTAATGTTAATCAAGGCTGATGGGAATGTCAGTTTTGTCGGTGTTTGGTATTGCAACAACTGATCCAATAATAACAATAATGATGAAATCAGGGGACCAACAGACTTGCAAGACTATATCCTGGGGGGGCTCTGAATGTCTGCAGAGAATTTCACAAGAATCCAACCACCAGTTGTCAAGATATTCATACATCAAAATTGCCAGTAGGATTTCTGCTCTCAAGGGACCTTGTACAACAATAACAAGACAACTCTCTCTCAATGATATTACTACAGGCATTGTCTTCTGCAGTATTCAAGCCGACCTTACCTGACATTTTACACCTGCCATGCTTCTTTCATAACCCTTTTTGCAATGTGCAATTTATTTTTATTGCTCTGTTGCTGTTGAAAAATCAAGAAATGTAGATTATAGCCTGTTCCTAGTGAGAATGAATGGCCTCCATGACACATCATTGCCACCAAATAGCCAACTGGCCTCTCTTTTTCTGAATTAACCCTAGGTGAGGTGGGTGTAATGGCCATTCAGGGCAAGTGAGGAACATTCAAAACACATTGTGTGGGCCATTTCATTTGCACTCACAGCACATGTTTCAGTTCCAGCTGAACTGGCTTGTAGCAGCTCTGTTTGTCTTGGTCCCTGAGACGTGGGGCAGAAACCTGGCCTCTTTATACTTCACAGGGATAATCGAAGATTTGTCATGCTGCACTGCTACACCTTCAGTGCAGTGTTTGACTAACTCCTGGTCTCCCTCACTGGCTCTATAATAAACACACTATAATAAACTTAGTGTCAGGGTAATCTTGTGGTGAAAAATCTTCTGGAACTTAGTACCCAATAACTGCTCAGTCTGCAGCTTCTCTCCCTTTGTAATCATCCATGCACCATGTCTCTTTATTGTGTCTGCTACTACCTTTAGGCATTGTTGTGATTGTCCTGATACTGGTAGGGATTATTGTTTTACAAGCTAAGGCTGCAATAAGTCTGCACAGCCTAGATTTAATACTAATCCTGCATGCATCAATATCCAGACCTGAGACTTATCTTGGGTATTAAGCACTCCTCAGGCAACTGCACACATGTAGAGCATGCGTTCTTTAATTGTGCTAGAGGATATGATTCTTGGATGTGAGCTTAAGGATGTTTCATTCTTCATTTAGTGGCGATGCATCATACTGTACTTGCTCATACATGTTGACATTGCCCCTCTGATCTTTAGCAGAGATTTGACCTTGAGCAAGTCTCTGCCATGGCCATGTATTTAAAACCAGCATCAAATGTCTATAGATGCACAGTTGAACCCTAATGAAAATGATAAGCTATGTTCATTTTTTTAACATTTTTCAGGTCAGATTCATTTGTAGCTTTATTCCACCATATTAACGTAATACTAAATGTTTTCAGTAAGACAAAGGATTCAAGGGTCTATGCGTTGCAAGAAAATTGACTCACACCAACTTCACTCCATTTACTATTCTACAAGTTCAGCCATTTTTGTGCTTCTGCATCTCAAAGATGGCCATCAGTTTTTCTGCTATTTTAATTTCAATGTTACCAAGTTACTAAGCAACAGACTGCTGTCAATAGTACAGCAAGGTTCTTTTTGTTGTTGTTTTTAATTGACAGGTATACACCCAATTACGGTACTCAAAAAGCAAAGCACTTTTCTTTTCAACTACCCGATAAAATGTGAGCACTGTATTTAACAAGAAAGCACTGGTGTGTTTTCCAGAGCTGCATCCTGAATAGCAGGCATTTTATTGTGGAATAAAAGGTATAGGTTTATTTTTTTGTTAATTTCATGGCGTTATGAGTCGTACCCATCTGCGTTTGTGCTGCGCTCGAGCATGTGATCACAGCTCATATGCACACATGGCTCTTACTGCTGGATTTCATGATAGATAGGTGGTTTGTTTGTTTTTAAATAAACTTTTATTGCTTTTTTGTTTGTGTTGGAAAGTCACAGAGACAGAGGAAACATACCAGGATGATTCTGCTGCTACAGTAAATGATATGCAGTTTAGCCCACGAGTGAAAATACATGATGGCGAGATGAAACGCAGAACAAGCCCAGCTGGTTTCCAGCAGATGTAGAGATGATGCACAAGTGGATTCACATCCTGTTAAGAGTCAGGGTGTTGTGAAGACAGTGAAACTGCTGGTCAGTCCATTTCTCATCTTATCTGACTTTTACATAGCTTCTCAAACTTCTTTGGTTCTCTTTGTTCATATTATATCTTCTTAATATTTTGCTTTGTCTTTGTCACAACTATCTTGAATTCTTATCTGTCACTGACTGTTCATCAAAGTTAGCAGTTCTTTCTTCATTATCTTGGCACAGATACAGTAGAGTGCAAATATCCTGCCAAAAAGCCAACTTAATGCTCTGTCTTAAGAAGACTATTACAAACACAGAGTCAAGCTGAAACATGGGAGTCTTTAAGTGCAGTACATAGTTGTTGAGACTTCACAGACTATAATCAGAGGCAATGTTAGAACATTAATATCTCTGCACTGTGTAGAGCAAAATGGGAAATTACTGATTTGCAGAGATGATTGTACAGATTTTTTCTCTCTAGAGTCCTTTTCTTATTTGAATTAATTTGAACATTGCCCATCACCAATCAAGTGGAACTGCTCCACTCAACTCATCTAGAGGCAAATCTTTTTGTAAGCTGCTGCACCCCCCAGCCTCCTCCACCCCTCCCTTAATTTCTACCTAACTAATTAAAAAAAAAAACCTGATGTGTACAGCAAACTGCAAGGTTACTAAAGAAAACACACAAAGTCCCACATTAACGAGGGGAGAGGGATTCATCAGCGAGGGTTTGGTCGAGTCTTGTTTCATTCAGGAAATTAAGCCGAGCTGTCTCATGGATTCAAAGACACACTGCAGTGTTTAGTCTGAGTGTCAGTGCCCTGTGAGGTTGTGGTGCCTTCAATTATTCACAGAAAGAAAACATCCTCGGGATAAGATTTCCTCTGCAATGCAGATGTATGGGATTGACCATCATGCTACAGAGATGCTGTAACTTGTAGAAAATTATCTGTCTATCCATCTATCTGTCTATCTATCTATCTGTCTATCTATCTATCTATCTATCTATCTATCTATCTATCTATCTATCTATCTATCTATCTATCTATCTATCTATGACTAACAGCAGTCATCATGTGATGAAAGCAGAAACAGGTTGAATAGCTCACCCACCCATCCACCCACCTTGCCCCACAAGTGTAGTGTGTGTGTGTTGTTGTAGGTGGTCCTGGTGTGTGCTGCCCCAGGCCCGGTCATGGGTTTGTGCCCACCCAGTGCTGACAGATGGCAAAGGAGGTAACGCTGTAGACCTGCGGTGGCCCCAGGCCTGCAGCGCTCACTCCCAGCGACAGACCATATCCATCATCTCAGCCTCACCAGGGGCCATTATGGAAACTGCCCTTCAACATTGAGCTCTACACATAAGAGTCCATGTGACTCGCTGATCCAGTCCACCTTGGCAGGGGTGAACAAATACATGCCAGCATGTGTTGATGTGTGCTTGCATGATTTGCATTTTTTTTTTTTTCTTTTCTTTTAAGGTTGACAGCAGAGGCGGGCATGTCTGCCGCAGATAGATGATTAACCAGTTGTGACATCAGGGTGTTTTGTCTTCCTTGCATGTTTTATTGTAGCTTGTTTGGGTTTCTAAATTCGCTGCAGTCAGGATCATCATGCTTACTGCCATTATTAAGATAGTCAACAAAGAGGCATCTTTTGTTTTTGCAGGTTTCACACTACTGGCAGCGCTACAGAGGACACAGATTGTCCCGCTAAGTCTGTTTGGATGACAAGACTGAAACCTACGCAGTGCGAATGTTGTCTCTGTTGTTTTGTAAAGTGTTGGTTTGTGCGTGGAGGAGTTTCTGACACTGACGGCTTTACAGCATGTTTTATAGACCATATTGTTGTCTCCCAGGACATTTGCTGTTATGATTTGTAGAAACGGAAAATAGTCCTGGGCCAACTGTTGAACACAAGATACAATTTGTCCTGCAGTGCATTGCTCCCACCTGTGAGATTGTGCGATCAACTCGTTTATACATTACATTCATGAACACCATTGCTGTGCTGACAGCTCATTGAGCTGTGCTGAGCGCCCTCTCCATTTTTAAAAATAATTTCCTCCAAAGCTGGTAGAAAGTGTCAGGCATATACCGGCTTATTCATCTAAAAGCTCCTTTATTTATGTTACAAGCACTGCGAGTCGAATTTAACATTTTACCAAAACAAGAGATCGTGTGCTTTTTATTCTTGGATAAATCCCATAATTTATGCCTAGACTTGTGGAAAACAACATAGTGTTGCAAAGAGCTTTAGTAAAGTTTATAACTAAACCATCTTGACTTAAGGAGTGTAAATCTAGTTTCATCTGTCTAATTTCCTTTATCTTGAAACCCGGTGGTGTAATTGAGTCTGCAGCAAGGAGAGCCTCAGATTATGATCGTACTGTAAACATAATAAGATGCCTGGTTCCTTTCAGGAGAGCAGCCATCTTGATCTAATGTTCAAAATCAGACAGGGTAGTACAAAGCCAAAGTTTTAGGGACAGAGTGGAGGATAATACAAAGTAATATCATTACCAAATAGATTGAATTAAAATAAAACAAATTCCAGGAGGAACGGGGAAGAAACAAAGGCAATGCCAGCAAATGAAGCCTGTTAGACTGTCAAACAAGTGGACACGAGAGAAAGAGAAAGGAACAGAGGAATGGCCTTAAGGGAAGGAATTCAACTCAGTCATCAAGTGGTGACAGTCTTCTCCAACTCTCAGCAAGTTACCCAGGAAAATAAAAGAAATTTTTAATATGAATGCCGTAAAGTAAATGAAAAGTTTATTTCTTCAGCGGGTTGAGAGCCGAATGTCAAGTCAAAGGAGAAAATTAGAACTGAAAACAGTTTGTATAATTAATTAAGAGCAGATCTAGTCATGAACAGAAGTCCTGGACACCGACACAGAGATGGACTGCTGGGGAAAAGTCAGGCTTTTACTTGAGAGACTTCTTAAATGGTGTCCAATTTAGGCTTTCCGTTATTATTATTTTCACTACCACGTCTGTCCCCTCTTTACTGAATGGGAGCATTGCATTCATTAGTTTATGGCAGTCACACTCGACACCTCCGTAAGTGACACATCCAGACCTGGAGGACAGGAATCTGCTTAGGAGGATGCTCTGTGGGAGCTACAGTACAGACGACCTGGTCTGCAGTTGTAGGGCAAAGCTGCTCTTCCTCCTTCCTCACGTCATGTTTTTGCAAACGTTACACATGGGAATTAGGCCTGAGTACATTCATCTCGGGCAGTGATGGCATCTATATTAGGATGACAAATTTGTGCCTGTCACCTGATGAGGGACTGGGACTGCATGTCAAGACGCAGGTAAAGTCAGGAAGACAGTGATTTGTGGCCGTGCCGCATATCTCTCTTCCTCTGCTGCGTTCTCCTTTCTCAAAAACACACACACACAACATACACACACAGTCGCGTGGTTGGGGCTATTTTTAGACTTTGAGGGAAAGGAACATGAAAGTGAAGAATTACACGGTCACTTTGGGTTGAACCCCTGAACCATTTTCCCCAAAATGACATGTGTGTATGTTAGCATTTTGATAGAGAGTGCCATGATTACAAGCCATTCTCTGGTAATTGTTATTCCTCCCTCACTCCCCATCCTTTCCTCAGTATATGATATTCCTCCTGGGCAGTTCTCTGCTCTCAGGCCAGATTACTACCAAGGCAAGCTCCAGACGCGTACAGAGCTCCAGATTCGATTTCAGATAACGAAAATATCAGGGCATCCAGAGGGGAAAATGCTTCAATGCCGACAGATTTCATTTATCTGAGAAGTGTGAAAGCAAGGATAAGGGGGAGGGACAAAGTCAACCATGTAATATACTTCTATGGAGCAGTGTTTATGCATAGGCAAGAGAGAAGAAATGAGTGAACAAGAGGGTGGGGGGGGGGGCGTAGGAGGTAGATGGAGGCAGATAGTGTCTTATGAATTTCATATTAAGATTTTATCATTTAGAGCATGTACCTAACAGAAGGCATCCAGCCTTCTCTTGTGTAATCTGCTAGAAGCTGTATGCTACATGGCAGCCGCTCAGTGTGCACTCTCTCTGCACTGTGAGGTGACTGCAGGCACTCGTCCATATTGTGTGCACATTATTTATACGTCTGCAGTAATAAATAATAAGCAGGATGCTTAATTAGAGATCAAAATACCAACAGATTATTGTACGGCGTACAGAATGTCTCAAGTCTTGAGGGTTATATGAGAGAGCAAACTGGGCACCAGTCACACATGGCTCCCTGTGAGTCAGTGATTGACATGGCGACAATGTGACGCAGGCACTGAATGGGAAATGGACTTTGTGTTTCAACCCACACAGCCAGACCAACCCCCCCTCCGGTTACCTTGGTTCCCGAGCTGCATCGTGCACGCCACGCTAAGTGTTGAATTTGCATCAAGGCCATGCAGATGACTCTCCCCGGAAAATAAGTTGAACGAGGTCCTGAGGGGGACTTGAGGAACAACCACAAAGCAGCGCAAGCCGTGCCTTGAAGCAGCCACATTCAAAGGAGTCCTCTCACAGCAGTGTTCTCGCCTCCCCCTAGCAGGAGCGTGTTTAAGGAGGGCATGTGTACATTTTGAAGCAGCACTGTAATTACCTCATATCAACATCTTCTGGTGCAGCACACCTTTACACTCCTCCATTAGCCCATACCCCCTGTCCCGTTGTATCACTCTCTTAAATACAGCCGCTCATTTTACACAGCAGAGGCTTTTCTGGGTCTGTGCACCAAGCTAACAGCTGACCTGTCACTGCTCTTCCAGAGGCTTTATCGTTTTCTTTTTTTTTTTTTTAGACTCTAAATCTGCTCTTTTTTTCTTTATTCATTTCCTCAACTTTACCTCTCCAAAGAGAATTTCATCACCACACTCTAAAAGCCCTCACATACCTCAGTAATAACGAAATCCAATGCTCTTTTTGCAGACGTACAGTATACATTATCAGATTAGATTCTGTACAGATTGAATCCACCAGACTGTTGAGGTGTAACAGAGATAATCAAACACAAGGTATTTTCCACAATCTCTGTTCCTGCTGAATGCGTTTTTGCCCTAATTTTCGAATGAAATCTATAGTTCAGGCTATAATACAAATATCATTACCAGTCGGCTTGGCATGTGTGCTTTTCCGCACTGCGTGCAGTGGGTGTACCAGGTGTGTGAGGCTGCCTCCCAGCGCCTTGTTAGACTGTCTGGGGTGCAATGACTTAAGCCTCGAGGAAGATGTATGGCAAGACAGGAACATGTGGGTACCAGGGGAGGAGATGGAGAGCCTCCGACCATTCTTTTTTTAATGACACTCTGATACTCAGCCTGAGGTCCAGTTGCAGCAACAGCTGCTTCACTTTAAATAAAGCAAAGCCTTTCTCCCAAAAGGGACAGTCTCATAACTTAGCAAGCAAAAACAGCTGTCCACCATGGCCAGTTTTTACACAACGGCATACACCAGCCGTCACAACAGCAAGAAGTAGATAGATGCCAACTATTTAGAGTTAATTGTGTTTGAGCTCATAGCATGAACTCTCCGCTGCTGCGAAGCATCTCACTACCTGCAGACTGCACTGACTGGACTGCATGTTCATAATGATGCATGAGAATGGCTTGTCTCTGAGCGATAAAAATGGTTATGTGACCTCATGTTTTCATCGCCCTTAAATTGAAGTTGTTGGAGTCAGAACAGTCAGGATTGTTGTTGCGAGAACAGTTTTGTTTATACGAGGATACAGCATCATTTCCAGAATAATACTAATAGTGATACCAAATAGATTTTTAAAAGCTGTTTATCTCTGTTGCAGTCTTTCTAATAAGGCCACAGTATACGAACCTCCAAATGCGTGTAAATGTGATGTTTCTAATCTGCTGTTAAAAAAAATGAATAGCAAACATCTCCTGTTATGAGAGGACTGTGCTTTGCATGGGAGCACATAGAGCATGAGCCATCTGTGCTCAGTGCAACTCTCATTTAGCCGTTGACAACATTTCATCATCATCTCAGCAACATCTCAGCAACTCTTTCCCTGGGAAAAATAATGAAGCACCTGGTCTTGTTTATTGCTCATGTATTTTTGGTTTGTTTTATCGACTGATGTTTTTTTGGCAGTACCTGTTCTGAAGCTTTGTTGATCCATTTACTGAGAAATGCTGAATCTGAACTAAATCCTCTTCAGCGAGGATACAGTAGAGAACATCTTGGTCTTTAGCGAGCCGGTTGTTCGCTATTGTTCCCCGCTCACCGCTACAGTCTCAGAGGCAATCTGTTGTGTCACCATGAAGCCTCGCGTCTGAGCTTCTCTTTGATTGTTAAAAAGCCTGGAGAATGAAGATGTTTTGAACATGATAAGTTTTGAGCATAATACACATGTTGTGTATATAAACCCATCAGTGCACTAGGATGGTGATAATTCCATCCCATTGTCTTCCAGCACCCCTGAAGTCTGAATATGCGTGAGTCCATGATGTTGACAGCTTGGTAGACCAACAGTAGGAAGAGTGTGGGCGAAGGCCAGGCAATACACTGAGCTGAACTCTCAGTCTTCGAGGCCCACACGCCTTCATTATTCAGTTGGAATCTATTGAGCATCTGGGACTAAATTATTCATCAACATCGACCTAGTTCCAGGGTGCTAAGTTAGATACTTGGATGTCATCGGGTGTTCTGATAAGAGCTGCTGCTGCAGTGTGATAGCTGCCATGGGTAAATAGAGAGTGTGTGCTTGGATCATAAAGACTACTATCCACCATTTCGTTATTATGGACTGTAGTTTTGTCTCTCGGGGGCCTCTAGGTGTATGTAGCTTAGAGTAAGAAGAGGGAGGCATTCTTCACCCTGTGTCTAACCATGAGCCATTTTCTATCTCCTGTCCCATCGCCTCTCCCCTCCCTCACTGGCACACTAATGATGTGTTGCTGCAAGAGTGAAGCTTAGGACAACAAACTCCTCCCAATTAGTCTGTGCAGACTACAACGCCGGTCAGATCTGGACACTAGCAGGCCACTATCAGTGAAAATCAGTGCCAGCATGAGAAATAATGGCACCCGGTCTGAGCAGGAGCATGCACTGAATACTGATTCCCCTGCTTTTAGGGGCCTTTAGAGCTTTGGCTTCAAGTGCTGTTGCCAATTACAGACAAGATATAAATAACATTTTCAGCTATAGCATTGGCTTGAAGTGGAGTCTTGAGTATACCCTTGATATGATTTATCCAGGATTATTATGAGAAAATGGGAAAGAACAATATGAACAACCTTGTAGCTGTCAGAGATTTTTCTCCCTTTGCACTGATATTATTCCCTGCATTTACCCTGTATTGTTCTGATGTCTACCTTCTACCCAGGAAAGCTAAAGCATATTCTCTGCTCATTTAGCCCTCCTGATTCACTAAAAAAAAAAGTATGTGCTGTTTAAACATTGTTCAAGCCATCTAATGCAAAATATTCTGAGCATCATGCCTGCTGCAGCAATATCCTTGGTTCTTTCAAATATTTTAATTAGTAGGTTACTCCTTGATATTTCAGCTAACACAGTCCATCTGTAAGAGAAGTAAACATTCCACATTATACAAACATCCGCAGGTCCCTTTATCATACAAAGTGATTAAGATAGCAAAACCTCTGTGTGTAGAAATGGTTCTATTAGAATAAAAGGTGATTGAAGTGTTAGAAAAAAGTTATAAACAGCAATTTACATGTGGAAAATAGATTTATAGTGTTGTTTTACATTTTTAAAACATTTGATGGAGAGACTTTCATGCACTCAGCCTCTGGTATCAGTGATTTCTTCCTTGTGCTTGTCTGAAAATAGTCACAACCCTTGGGGGACAGTAGGATTCTTAGATCTAATGGACTCTGTACAGTGTGAGCATATGTGTCATGGACATGAAGGATCAGCCGTAGTTAGGCAAAATCTTTGTGCATTTTGGCACATGAAGGCAAAGGCTGTGTGTGTGTGTGTGTGTGTGTGTGTGTGTGTGTGTGGTGATCATATAAAATGCAGCTGATCCATTTTCTGTTTGAGTTTCCGATCAAGCCACAATTTTGGCATTCTCCAAAAGTATTGGGATTTACAACCTGATCTTAATGAACAACAGATTATGGATAGTGAGTTAAAAAAATATATCATTTTTCTTATTGTTACATATTAGCAATATAACAAGAGAAAGAGCTTTGCAGAACAAGAGATTATAGTGAACAAAAACATGGCGTACTAAAAAGAAAATAAATAAATAAATAAAAAAACAAGCAGGAAGGCAAAAGAAAACAGCAAGTATCCTCAGTGGAATACATTACCAGGACAGTAGAGGCATGCTTCAGATAAACCCTTCAGATGCCTTCAGTGTCCTCCTGACTTTCAGCTTGTCTCCAAAGAGACATGTTGTGTGCCAGAAAGCATTCATCAAATTAGACCAGAGAGAAAACAATGTGAAAACCTACAGCTCTCCATAGAGACATGCCGACAGGTTATCACAAAGAAGGTGTCTCTTGCTCTGGAGCACTGGGGGCCAGTAGCACACAGCATCCTCCCTGAAGAGCAGCCCTCCCCTCTCCCTGCCTCTCTCCGTGCACAGCCCAGGATTAAAAGCGGAGCACATGCAGTCGGAGAGAGGAGAAGTGTACAAATGTTGTGCATCACTTTAATGCCACCAGCTCCAAATAGTATTTGAGAGTGGGCATTGGACACAGAGTAGTTGAGCATTAGCGCAGGAGCAGACAAGTGTTTGTAGAGTTGTAGATAACCTGATGTCCAGTAGAATGAGCCTGCTGACTAAGCGTTAGTGAGCACATATGGACCACAGCTTGGCCTGGACATCTCATTAAGGAGGGACCATTATCAATCCTCAGAGATCGAAACCAGCATGACAGTGCTAAAGAAAGCACCAGGGCGCCTTTCGGCTGAGTCAGGTTGGAATTTCCTGGTCCACGTCCGCTTTGATGGTTCAATCAGTGCACAAGCCAAGGTCAGTCGATAGCTTTATTTCACTAAAAGCTCTATTGAGATTCTTTTTTTTTTGGTGTGTTTATTCTCTACGTCTCCCCTGACACCTAAAGTATCTGAAATGGCTCTGTGCTTAAATACAGTACTATCAACATTTTCATACCTTTTGGACATGCACTAAAAGCAGGTTACTTTCTCCAGTATCTATTTTTTTCGTCTACTTTTTCTGTTTCAAACTCACAAACTGTCTCCCCAGGTTTTTTTCAGTGCACCTCATAGGAGTGTGTGCTCTCTGCTGCTCCGAGCAGAAGCAGATAAATGAGCTGTGCTGTAGGTTCACCATGGCTTCAGCACTTTACCGCTAGATTAATGATGCTTTGCGAGCCCCGAGCCTTTGCTTTTAGCATTTTAGGGAGAAGTACCTTCATAAAATGAACTACAGGTACATCTTGTTTATACGCTTATCTATTGGAGCATCTTTCCTGTGGGCATGATGCTTCTCGCATCAGTAACCCTAACTCTGAGCTAATGAACCTTCCCTAAAATACATTGTATTTCAGGAGATTTCCATAAGTGGATGCTATTTAAATAAGAAAACTACGTTTTTTGTTTTATTTCCAACTGCAAAATCATCACTGGCATCTCCTTTCTTTTTATTTATAACACCTCCCTTAGAAAAGAATCTCCTGCGATTTCGGTGTCCTTTTTTTTGGCATCTCAGCCAAGCTACCTGTCAGTTTTCATCACAGTGTCTAAATTGCATGGTAAGCCCCTCACATTGCCCACATTGAATCGTCACGGGTGAAAAAGAAGCCAAGCGTTGGAGGAGGACACCATGAATTGGTAATGTTATTGGATTTCAACCAGGTCATGACCACATCAAAATGTTGACCTACAAACTAATCCTGGAAGGCAGACTGATGCCCAGTAACATGTGAATTCATTTTAGTGTTGATTCAGAGGATTACACCCGCCACACATGCGCAGGATTCATTTAGAAGTGTAGCATAGGGTTGATATTTTGATAAGATGAAAAGAAGGATTGGACTTTGAGGTGACTGACAGGAACAACTGACCTGCACTTACACAGATCCACACACAGCCTTTGCCCTTGGAGGGTGAAATGAGTGTGACATTACTTGAAGGCATTGTTATGAGCACACACAGTATAGCATGGTTCCTGGTCTCAATTAAGGTGCAATCCTACATTTATTCGGCCCTTGCAGTTATTGGAATAGCTCTACGTATAATGTTGTTTTTTTAAAGGTCAGGTCTGATTATATCTGAGAATTTCATAAACCCAAACCCCATATATTTTCTCCCATCGTGACAGCCAAACTAAAAATAGGCAACTTGTACGCTGTTCTTGTATGCAGCTGGACTCAGCTATACATTTAATTGGAAAATCAAAGATTCTCTTGTAACGAGACAAGCTAATTTTCATATCCATTATTGGGCTCAAGCTGAAGACCGCACACTGTAGCTCTCTGACCTGAGCGAAGAGACAGAAACATCTAAATATGAACGGGCATACACCTCCGCTCGAGTTATTCTACAGGGAGTTAACCTACATCTACTACACCCACATCACATTGCTTCCTCTTCTGCTCTTGCAAATAAATTTGAAGGACAGAGTTGAAGGGATGTGAGAGGTAGAGAATGAGAGTGGTAAGGTGTGTGAGAGAGAGAGGGAGTATTGATTCCTTGATTCCCGTACCTTTGCCAGTGAGCAGTGTCAAGATCTCCCGCCAGGAAAAACAAATCACAAGACTGAAGTGATGGATGTGGCACTCCAGGATCCGGTGGTTTTGCCATCTGGATGGCCCACACTGTATATCAGCTTCATGCGCAGCAAATTAAATTTACATTTGGACGGCTTCCTCGGGCCTCACCCAGCACAGATGCACCAAAAACAGCCCTCCACCACAACTCCCTTAATGGGTTTGATCTATCATTTCCAGGTCTATTATGTAAAGATGATGTTGGTCCGTGTTCAGAATGTCAAAATGATTTTACAGTCACAATAAAATCGCATTAGGTGCAGCCAAATGGATGTTAAGCAAAATGACATCACCTTTAATTTCCTTAAGATGAGTCAATGCTAATCCAACTTGCAGGAATATTTTGATGCACAGTACAAGTCAGTAATAGAACAAATTCAATAAAAGATGAAGTCCATCTTCATTTTTTGGTGCCTAATGCATTTCTTACCCATTTCTCTTTTATTATTTTTTTATTATGTGGCTGTCATTTGCCAGAGTATGAAACACTCAAGTAAAATAAATACTGTCAAGCATGTATTTGGGGATTTAGAAATATTAGCACAAAATAGGTAGTAAGAGGTGCAAGGCTAAATGTATAGCAGCAGGTAATTGTGCTTAGCATGCAGAGCTCCATAACCGAAAATCTAACCCGGCCCTGAAGAGGCTGCCATGCTTAAATGAAATGACCTTTAACGCAGAGCTGATCAAATGGCCTGAAGCAAGACTATAAAAGAACATTGCAGTGTAATGTTTTACAGTGTGCTTTTTTCTGGTCTTTTGTTTGCCCTTTCCCATTTTCCAAGAGGGTAAAATGTATCCTGTGTTTGGCAGGTGAGGAAGTGAATTGAAAAAAAAAAAAAAAATCTAAAATTAATTTGGTATCAGAGTAGTTGTGGCAGCAAAATAATGAAGCACCTTTATATGTGCCACTATATTGTTTTGTTTTCTTGGATGCTTGTTTTGCCAAAGAGATACTGAATCACATTGAAAGAAATAACATAGAATATTGATTTAAACCTCTGCTGCTCTGCCCTTTGTTTTCCAGTCTCTCTACTTTTTTTTTTTTTTGTTTTACCGAAGCGTTCATGGCTGGTTGTCCTCTAAATGTCAGAGGTGTTTTGTGATGGCTCTTAACAATCCCTTGAAGGGCTATGCAAAGCCACACACTGCAGCACAAATTGAGCATGCGAGTTGACAATTGCGCTGTGAACTCTAGCCTCCACTGCTCCTCAATAATCAGATCTCATTTCTGTAAGTATAGTGTTGCCTGGAAAGCAGTGTAGCAGCTGCCACAGCGCCAGGCAGCGTGTGACCGTGTTGACAGATAAATCCAGCAGCCAAACAGGGTAGCTGTCTGGATTCACATCTCATCTGCCCCGCTCTCCTTAACCTAACCCTGTGGAAACACCGCTCTCTCTCATGTCTTACCCCACTGATACAGCTAAGTATTTCATGCCCTCACCACTCTGCTCTGTGCCTCTCTCTTTTCAGACAACCGATGACTTGCTGGTGGCATCAGCTGAGTGTCCGAGTGATGATGAGGACATTGATCCCTGTGAGCCGAGCTCAGGTGGGTTAGGTTAGTCATCTCTTTTTTATTCTACTTCTCTCTGGGTGTCTCAGTGTGTATCTGTGTGTCACAGTCCACCCCCACCAAGACACTCTAGGCACAGTGTTTAAATGAGCAGATTGGAGTTTTAGTTAAAGCCTGAACACCTCTCAGAGGCAGAGTTGCTCTTCTTTTGGCTGCCACACACTGCAAAGTACAGCAAGCTGGAGGCGCTCCATTAGGTCTGTCTGGGAAGCTTCCATCCTGCCTAGATATGCTTTCACTGATTCTTATAATGACGAAAGTTTAATATAAATGCAATAAAAAATGTTACGTCTATTTATAATGATATAATATAATAATAATTAAATGTAAACATTTTTAGTCAAATAGCTTACCTGTAAATTAGACTGTGAAATATACTTTCTTGCTAAAAGCTGTACAACATACCACTGTCATCAGTCTGTGATGTGTGAAGCTGTTGTGCAGCCAGTTGACTGAAAACAGGAAAAGCCTGGATCAGCAGTACAGGTAAGATGGTGCCCATGTTTGATACAAAACAGGCTAATTAGCATGATATTTACTTGATTCAGTTCGTTTAAAAGCTGAATGTAAAAACAATGAATTATTTATAAGTGCAGTGCAATGGATTCCCTATTTACAGTCTTTATGCTAAGCTAAGCTAACCAGCTTCTGGTTCTAGCTTTATATTAACAAATTCATATATGACAGTATCTCTCAGTAATTGTAATAAAAAAAAAAAGCAAATTCTTTTAATGGATATAATATCCTTACACCATTTCTGAGAACTGCATGCATAACTAAAACTCCATACTGCTCAAGGTGTTTTGTATGTGTCAGAGCAGTTGTTATTAATGTGTTTTAATTGTGCACCTCTTCATCTTCATCAGCTCATGGCATTTGTTAAAAAGCAAACGGGGCCGCTCTCCGAAAGCAACAGCACACAGTTGTAATTATCAGACCCACATTACTCCCACCGCATGATATCGAGGAGGGTAAACCCAGAGAGGAGTGTGTGAAGTCTGATGTTTACACATGTGTGTAGCGGGTCCCCACTGTTGTTAATTAAGTTCTACAGTGAGCAGTGGGAGTTCACGATAGCTGCACATGACAGGGTTTTTATGATCGCAGCACATATCAGATGTCTTCTCTTCACAAAACAAACTATTTTGGTCTCCAAGTTGACAATGTGTGTTCATACCCCCTGATAGATAAAAACTAAAAAGAAGCACCACCATCCCACCTCACCTGGGTGTTGGGAAATGTAGGTGTTTTGTCAGCTCTGACAAATTTAGATTGTAAGTCTGTTCCCTGCGATGCCACCATACTTGTAATCCCTTACCTCGCCACACATGAAAGGCAATTAGATCTAAGCCTAGTGCCCGTCCATGAATAAAATGATTTTCAAATGCATTCTGACGTGATGAGAAGCACAGAGAACAATTAAGTCCAGACCCAAGGCCCCCTCCACTCCATCTAGATGTGCTATCGATCAGTATGTGGTCATAAAACCTCCACTAAATTAATGTCTGCCCCACAGCATAGACGATCAACTTTCTAGTCTGTCTGGCTTCCTGTTCCTCTGGCCGTCCACTGGCAAGATTAGCTTTTGCCACTCTCACTCCCTTCCTATAACTCTCATCCTGCACATTAGAGTGATATTCCCACTGGGCAGCATCACAATAGGTACTTCCAATGTACATCTGCCACCTCTGTCAAAGACCATACTCAAGAGATCGCTGTGCGTACTGACTCACACCAACAGCTTGCATTATGATATTTTTTGACAAGGGCATCTGCCAAAACATCAGTCGCGAACTGTGTGATGCTCAGGGACGCACACTCCCAGAGCAGAGTATCCCTCTCCTTCTGTGATCAGTGAAGGGGATTTGACACCAGAGCTGCTGGCTCCCAGGGTGGCAGCTGTCTAACACCGTATCCTGATTAATATCTACATTCAAAACGATTCACACGCTCTGCCAAGCACTCGCCACATCTCAGTTGTTTGTTGCTGTGCACAAAGAACCGGATCCACTGTTGCCCATTAAGACCTACTTTCTCATATTACCGTTCACCCAACTCCTTTTAATGACACCAGTAATATATCATTTTTCATGCAACACCTTGACAGGCTGCTCCGTCTGCCAACTCCAAAGCAGAGGGCCAGATGTGTACACCTTTGAGACCTCTCCCCGCCTCTCTCTCTCTTTCTTGCGCTCAAGCTTCATGGCACGTGTGTACACTAGCATAATGTTGGTGCATAAGTGATCCCAAGAGGTGAGCTTTAAAATGCACTATTATGGAAGCTATCTGCGTCCCAAGGTCAGGTCTAGATCACCCCTTATATCACTAGAGTCTCGCCCCAGAGCAGTTAACTATCAGCCGTTGAGTGACATCAATCGGGTAAACTTACTTATATCCGTGCTTTATTTCTCTTACCTCCGGAAACCATGGAAAGCCAGTGGTACCACCAGAGCTTATCACCCGGCAGGACTCAGATTAGATCATACTGCAGCAAATTGAATCCTCCCCCCAGGAAACCACAAAGGAATACACAGGCCCATGATGCTGCAACACATCTGATCTGTAATAGGAGGCAGGTTCGGGTTGTGTGCATTTACTGAGCGGCTGAATGTCACTGTGTGTATGATTATAGGCGCATAAATGCATCTATGTTTGTAATGGCCTTTGAGGAAATTGTTCAGCTAAGCAAAATAAAATGCATGCAAATATTCTGCATAATGACCTAATGTGACTTTAAGGGCAATTCACATTTAAAAGTTCAGTTATAAAAATCCTGTATGAATCTGGCATTTAGCTGAAAGGACCCCTGCATTTTCTACAAGAAAAAAAAGAACGAAAGATGATGTGCTCATTTAAAGGCCAGAATGAGGTGTTGGCCCAATCATCTGGAGAAAATACGGTCGTGGTAGTGTAACTCGGTGAACAGTCTATTGAGATGTCGACTGGTGCTTATTTTCGAGTACCAACCTCGGGGTTCCTGGTGAAAGTTAATGGAACAGGTTGTTGCGGAGCTGCATGGGGTCAGAAGGAGCGGATGTCTCTTACCTACCTGATACATTTCATGGACGTCATGCAGGCTTTTGATGGAGGGCAGCTGCTGCATGGTGATCCATGTCCAAGGTTGCATCCAGCTACTGCCTTTGTTCCTCATCATTTGGTTTTCCTCCTCTGAACGGTCCTGATTTGGCCCTTAGTCCGCAATGTTTGTTCAGATTGGTCAAATCCCACACAACAAATCTTGATCAAGTATTTCTCAAAATGAATAAAAAACAAAAGTCCCAAAATAGCAAGGTATTTTTGAAGTATTTGTGAGTGAAATTGTTGGGCAATGCTCAAACACAGAGCATTTTATTTAGATATAGGAAACGGCTAGTGAAGTGAATGAAATATAATAGCACATGTTCCAAATTTATCTTCTAACTGGTGCTATAGTAAAAAAGAAAATAAAACATTTTTTCTTTATAGAAATAGTTATTGTACCACACCATGATACTCCCTTAAGTGTTATTGTAGAACAAAGCCCATTGTGCATCATGCTGAAAAGATTACGGAGAGCATAAGGGAGTGTTTCTTCAGAATTCATAATGATTCTCCTCTGAACTTAAAATTCTCTGATCTCAGCCTCTTGTGTGTCTCTCTCTTCTTCTTCTTCTTCTTCTTCTTCTTCTTCTTTTAAGTAGTGCAGAGTTCACAGAAGCTGAGCGATATATCCTAACACTGATACATCAGCCGGATGTTTGTCTTTTCAGTGTGTACAACTTCACCTTTTCCACCATTATTAATTATGCAACATGCAGTTGTGCAAAATGTTGGGCTTCTTGTCAGTTATGCATACACATCAGCGACTCTCACTGAAACCTCTTGCTATGTGCAACCCTCTACATTTCACAAATAATCTCTTAGTGCCTTTATTCTCAGTTCCAGTAGCCCTTCACTGTGGATTGCCCATAGGCGGGTTAAGGTTAATCATCTCCAGTTTCCACTTCTCTCTATGGTCTCTCATCTTTTTCTGTCCTTAAGCATTCTGCAGTGACATTAGCAGCTGCTAATGTGTTTGACATTTGTTTTAATAGATTTAATTTATGGGTGGGGAAACAATACACAGAGTAAAGCAATAAATCAAACGGCAAATGAATACTCTCTTTAACCCGATGGCAACGGCTGGAATGCACCCAGCCGGGAGGACAAAAAAAATTAAAGTAAATTATTGTTTTAAAAGTAGCTGTGAGATTAATGAAACATTAAGAGCACTGTGCTGGCTTAAGAGGTCACTGCCCACATTTAATAGGTTATTCAATCATACCCAGCTGGAACTCTGCGTGTGTTCATTCCTTCCTTTGCTGAACACAGTGGCATGCACCTTGCATGCCAACAGACTGCTGCTAGCAGAGATGGCTCAACAAATGAGAAACCCCTCAGAAGACTGGATGCCTATTGGATGTGATCAGAGCTCATGCCCATCAAAACACACACTGATGATGACCTTCAAGCGACATGCAAAACATATTTTGTCGTGGCTTTTGCGCGCAGTTCGCCAATTTATGCCTACAATCATTTTTGGAATTTTGCCTTTTTTGTTTTCCTGCACTCTTTCAATGAGGATTATGCTGTCCAAGTCTTCTTTCTACATCCTATTTTAAATGAAGTGTGTTCTGAGAGAAAACAGGATTTCACGCTTACTGTCAGTCTTTCTCTCTACTGATCCCACCATATTTATATTTTCAATTATTTTTATTTTTCTACCACACATCTTTCGGGTGTGCTGACATTGATGCTAACACAATGTGTCTGTTTATAAGTCTAAGTAGGGCATGAAAGGCTTTGCTTTTACCCCAAGAAGAGAAAAGAAGCCTAGCCAAAGGTCAGTCACGATAATAGTATGAGTGAGTTAGGGCTTGAAAATATTACCAATCAACAATCAAGAAATGCTTTTTAAAGGCATATTAAAACACTTCTTTATTGTTTAACTGTCCTGTCTAGCAAAAGTACAAAAGAGATCTGATTTGATATTCAGTATACATCGTGTAATGTTTGCTGTCAGGACCAGAAATGTCCTCTAGAAAACCAGTTAAGTAGTGTATGTATGAAATGAATGTGTTGACATATGTACAAAAACAAAAAGACTATATTTATCTCCAAGGCTGATGAAGATGAAAACTAGTAGTGCCTCAAATTGATTCAAAAAATACATGTTCTGATGTTATTTTTAGATCCCACACGCAGAGTTACTAACATCATAGAGAGTTTGCAAAACACTTTATGTCAAAAACACTTTATGTCAAACTGTTTAAATAACACAGTGTGTAGTTTAGATTTAATTATCCACTTTTGCACGATCTTGTCAACACAATGGGAAACGCTTATGCAGCTATAGACCCTCTCTAAAACTATAGACCCAAAGAACGTGTAACCTGAATTTAATCAAGAGATGAACTCCAGACTTGTGGCGTTCAAGCCGAGTAAGCTTGGCGCTCTTCTTTCATCTCACCTCTTTCATTGGAACCCCTCTGGGCAAAGGCTTAAACTGCACCATACCTTTTACTGGGCTAAATCAAACACCTTTTAATAATTCTCACTTGGACCTCATTTCATGCTCACTCAGCTCTCTGTTCATCATCCACCATCAGCATGAGCCGAGCCACTTCAGACCCACACATGCGTGCTGTCATCAGGCATACTGCCAGCATGTCACAAGTACAGGATGGCTTGCATCGCTTTTTGAGGACACTCAGATAATTAAAGAGGGAAGAGGGATTTAATAAGTGTTTTGGCTCTGCTGCAGTTGATACAGTGACCTGTCTGCAGACTGATCCCCAGCTATATAACGGCTCTGACAGCTTGTGATTATGTCTGGATATGTGCAGTAAGAAGATGGCATAACACTAATCTGGATGAATAACAGCAATGTGTCGCTGAGCATGCCAACTAAGCCTGGATCGCACTGAAGGCATCCCGTAGCCACACCTCCAAGCTCGCCGCAATGCACGATGCACCTCTCCTATTTATCAGCAGGAACTGGTCACACAAAACCTCCTTTTACGACATCATGCTAAAAACATCTTTGAATTATTTTGGCTGTTAGCTGCCATAGTGCATCCCTTTGCTAAAAAAAGCAACATCCATGTGAGCCCTGCGTAACTCTCTCAATCCATTACCACCACCCATTAATGAAAGGTCAAGCCCACTCTGTCCATTCAGGATATCCTAAGTAGTCCTGGTTGCTCCATTACCTCTTAACAAGCCTCACGTGCACCTGAAGCAACCCGCCTCCCCACCCCCAGCTCCACTTTCCATGTTTTCCTTCATCCGTGGCCTTCGTCAACCTGTTCACCCTGTTACAAATTGCCAAACAAATGAACCTTCTCGCTGGAGACAAATGAGGAAAAATAGTCTTTGAAGAGGACCATTTATTCAAATCCCGCCTGACAGTGTGGAATCTCTGATCCCATTCCTCTCCTTGAGAGCACATGGCAAGAAAAAGAAGTCAGGCAAAAAAGAAAGAGAATCACATCAAGCATTGCACAGGCTTTTAAATGACAAGTTCCATTGCACCGGCGCTAATATCTGTGAGAGGGGAGCTCCTGCGTCCATATTGAATTCAGGTAGAATTAAGAGAAAAGATGCTTTCAAATAAACCCTGGAGTAACCACAACATTGAGGCCAAACCAATATCAGTGTTCATGTTATTACACTCTTCACTGCCTCTTTGTATGGCAAATGAGTTTCATTGCCAGGCTGTTTCATTTTCTCCACTAACATTTATGGACCGGGATCATAATGTATATAAGATCATGTGCTGTACACGTATTTGTTTACAGTTTTCCATGGTGCATGTCTTCCAGAAGAATATCAGTAATGCTCAGTGAATGCAGTGATTTGTAACTAAATGACAGAAGCATTACCTGTTGTCCTTATGAATAAAACAGCATGGACTCTATGATGGTCTGCATGTGATACTGTAATTTAAGCCTCGCCCTGGGGTGAGGCTGAGAGGAGAAAGTTATTCTGGCAGGTTTAACACAACTGCAGTCCTTCGAAAGTTAACCCTCCCATGAGTTTACCTCCATCACTTCACAAGTGCACCCCTGCTATGCCACTGTGAAGCTAGGCGCCACTTTAAGGTCATTTTCTTCATGTCTAATTTTACCGTTGGGTACGCTCGAGTAGAGCGTATAAGAGCAGCCATCATTTTAAACACTTGTTTCAGGCGCTATTTCTCTCTCAGTTTATGTGCCTTCATTCTGGGGTGATGGAGTGCTAATGACCAGACAGGCAGATGCATTTTGAGGTCTGAGGTCTTATGTGGCTTTCTCGAAGGCCTCGTGTCTGTCATATTGCTATGGCTGAACCCAGCCTGTGGGAGTGGGTGCACAGCCGACCTCATGCGTAACAAATGAGCCACATCATCGAGTGTATCAGGTAATCTAGGGGACTACAAAAGATCCCTGACTGCCATCAGGTGGCTGTTTGATAGACGCTGCTGAGACCAAAATGCAAACTAATGAGCTGTAATGAATGCTAATCTTTTTGGACAAAACATGGCTCTGTCAGCACTGTGCTAACCGCAGTGTTAATCCTTTAAGTAGTGGTCACGACTCAGCTTTTCTTTGTCAAGATATTAAATTGGATTTTGCAGGAAAAGATTGGAAATTTGGACTGAATGTTTCTGTGTAAATTTAGAATTAAACAAATGGATCACACAGCCTTAGACTTATTTTATGTTATTTTTTTTTATTTATTTATTTATTTTTTTTACAATCCATGAGAGAAAAACAGTGGTCAGTTGATTAAGGGGTTGAAAGCCTAGGTTCAAGGCCCAAGGGGAGCCAATCAACAGATCCAGGCAAGAGGAAATAACAAAACCCAGAGCTGGAGGTGTGAGATCGCTGAAGGAGGAACTGAACACCATGGTACTGTTATCACATGACTCGCTCCTAATATAGCAGACTGAGGCCACCTGCCTCCAGAACTCTGTCACCTCGCTGTAGGAGCCAGCCGAGGTCTCATATACAACCCTCAAGTGTCACATCTAGAGCTCCCTCCTCCATCAACCTGCTATGTTATCTACACTTTCAACTTTTTGACCCCGAACAAAGGATAGATAGCAAATATGAAGGTAACTCACCGTTAATGCCCGCGTAGTGGGCTGCGAGGGAAGAGCCATGTCAACCAGTGGCTTTTGCCTACAAGGCGAGAGCATTCTTCACACCTGTCTGCAAGGATAAGTGGGCTTGTCACAAGCAGAGCTAATCTGTTGCAACGCTCAGTCACACTCAATCCCCCAGTGGTACTCTGCGCTTGTCCTTGAATGTCTGCTGGCATTGGAAGCATACTCGGACCGCTGATCAGTCTAACCACAGTGGAAAACATGTCAGTGAATGGCTGCAGCATCTCCTCTCCTGGCAGACAGCTTAGAGACCTTTTTCCCTTTGCATGCCCTTTAGCCTGGCATGAGCGAGATCTACCTGAAGTAGGCGCATGCGCTGTCTGTGAGGGTGATTAGTTAATATTACACTATTCAGGGCAATGTTGTCTGAACATTAAGCTGTCAGTCAAGAAGAGAGATGAATGCAATCAAAAATGTTATCTCTGAAACCATCAACGCTGAATGACACACGAGAGAGATAGAGAACAGTGAAGAGTGCTATCACAGACATGAGGACTGCTGTATTATGACTTGGACGAGATTCAGAATATGAAGTGGGCGTGTTGATGTGCATTCGCTCCCCTATTCATTGGTGAAAATGATCCCCAGCAGTGCAACAGACGCTGTCTTTTGTCAGACAATTCAGTTTATTTACTGTGTAAACACGGTAGAGTAATAATAGTAACAGTAACAGTATTATAATGAAATAGATTTGAATTACAACCCAAAGACAGAGGATAGTGAAATGATTGCAAACTAATGGTAGGTTTTAGTTCCTTAGCTAATAGCTACAAGTCATGCATGCCTTTTAAATGTGTGCTGTGTAGTTTTAAAGTTTAGGCTGTATTTTTAGTGTGTTGATGAAAATACCAGCGTAGCGTTGCAGTTTGTCTCCATGTGACATGAACATCAAACGTCAAACTCCTGATGCTGGAGTAAATGACAAACATCAAGTCTGCAATTAACTTTGTCAAAGAGGCGTTATCTTTGCACAGCATACAGCATTACAGACCTCCCCTACTGCATTACCAAGCTGTAATAATGTAACCAAAATTCAAGGTGGTGTTAATGTTCATGGTAACAGATGCATCCATGTGAGCGTCCTAAGAATTTGCTAATGTAAAAATCAACTGAAGTCAATGGATGCTTGGAAACAACATTCAAAATATCACAATACAGTGTTTAGCAGCGATGAAAAGTACATTGCAATAGCTGGTTAAATACTCTGTAATGTGAAAGATAGACTCACCTTCACTGTCATTGAAAAACACCAGTAAAAATGTGTTGCATTTATCTTGTGCTTGTTCGACATTGAGAATTCACCCATAAATACAGTATGTAGGATGGGATGTGCGATATCTTCACATTAATGCTGCCTGTCCTTCATGGATCAGGAAGAAATGACCGTGTTGTATAATGAGAACAAGAACTGCCCTCTTCGCTGATGCTCAGAGAAGTTAGTCTGTCATAAAATACGCATGTGACAGGATGAGACAAGGTGATTATGACAAACTTTTATAGCGGCAAAATTTTGTTTTTCATGTATTCTCTTTTTGATGTATATGATTGAGGATAGAGAGTTATTCTGGACTGTGGATACTGGGCTCTAGTTCAGGAAGAGAGTTTCTCATGTGGAAATGTTGCTCTGACTGGCCAAGATCAAAGGCTTTGAATAATGAAGAGACAATGTTGTGGTTCCTGTTTTAGGGTGAAGTTTCTTCTTTTTTTAAACTAATATCAAAGCTAAGAATGCAATTATTTTCTAAAATCAAAATGCTCTCGAAAAAAGGAAGTGAGGAAAGTGGGGCAGCAAAATGGGACAAAAGGGACGGTACATGTGGGATAAATTCCTGTAACTACCCATTTTGACACCTGTCCTTGTAAATGTACGTACATGAATATTCATGTAAATATACTTGCTATTAATGCACTGTACATGTCATTAGTTTCTGCTCATTTGCTCAAATCTCAACTCTAAGTTTCAGTATATAATGTGTGTTCATTAAACTGGTTCTGTGTGCTGGGGAGTATGGCATCCTCAGTTAAATGACACTTCAACTGACGGCTCATAAAAGCTTTAATGTTGTACTAAATACACAGCGCTGTAGCTCCATGAAGCTGCTGTAAAACTTGACGAAAGAAAACAGCAATTAAAATAATATTCATCTTCTCATATCCTCACAGAATATAGCACTGTAGCCTTATATTCTTCCTTACCCGCAAACCTTAAAGCCCTATACAGCCCTGTATCTTAACCTGAGAAAGAAGGACTGTACTCCAGCCATACAGTATGCACCTTTAACCCTAACTTTACAAAATGACACTCTCTTACATATTTCATTTAAAATGAAATAGTTATTATCCAAACAAATTAGCCTAAAACATAGGCTATATAGATAGATAGATAGATAGATAGATAGATAGATAAATGACAACACATCTTCATGCATAAATAACCACACTTATACATAGCAGTTGCTGCAATAGTCACTTTAACAGTGCAGCTCACATAGTCCTAGTGTCTTGAATGAGCAGTTAACATTCCTTAATCAACAAACATTAGCCGCTCATTTAGTGTAACAGAATTGCAGCACATTAAGCTAATGTAGTGGCCTTGCTAGCTTACACACACTAATTACTTTGAAATACAGAAAAAAAAACTTAGTTTGAAAGACACACTTGTACTGCAGTAATACTCAACTATCTTCAAAATAAGATCTGTCGAACTCATGTTAGATCTAAAAGGACTAATAATAGCCATAAAAAGTAAGTAAGAAATATGCATAACATGCTACCACAGAAAGAACAAGGAGGTGCATATATATATGTTACTTAAGTGCTCAGGATTCCCATTGTATACTCAGAGCATCTATCCATCACTCAGCACTCTGTCACAGTGTGGCTAAGGAAAAGCAGCAAAGAGAAATACTGCAAAGTTTGTCCAGTGTATATGCAAATTGAAGCGTAACATCCTCACGTCAACATAACGATGATCTGGACCCATGCAGCTGTAAATCCCTCAAATATTTTGTGCCCCAATCCAGTGGAACCAGATCGAATGCTTTCATTTCCAAATGTTAGCGTCGAGTGTTTGGATTTCACAAATGCAACAAAGAGAGCTTAAGCAGAAATGATGACTGCTACAAAAACACACAGAGAGATGTGCCAGGAGGACTGAATAATATCAGGGGGCTGATGTGTTTTCAGAATATGCTCCATTGAATGGCACCATTTCAGAACAGAAGTGGGGACAGCCTTTGGCAAAATCTGCTGAGTCAATTGAAGAATTGTTTCTTCCTGAAGGATTTATTTTCAGACAGTATGTGATGCAGTCACGTTGCTTGGATCTATAGTGAATGTCAGGAATGTGGTTGGTTCATTCATGACTGTGCTGTAAAACGTGTAATGAGCAGTGAGCTTTAAACCGCGCCTTCTCTCAGAATCATTAACACATTAGTCGTCTTGTCGGCTGGCGCTTCTGGATTCAACAAATCTCTCTACTCCGCAGCACCTCATCTTCTTCACTCTGTGAAATATGAACAATTACAGTTCGGAGAATATCATCAGAATAATTTTCTGCAGAAAGTATAATGCTGATAGGCAGTAGATTAGGCATGTACTTAAGGCAAAGTCTGAGAGGGGGGAAAAAACTGCAGCTACATTTATTGAAATTCCTAATAGATACTTAAGTTTCTCCAGGGCGCTGCAAGAATGACTACTTGGCATTTCAAAAATAATTTCAAAGTAACTGTAAAAAGACATGAAGTATAATCTTCAAGAGTTTTATAAGAAAATCCACTTGGGTTCTGGTGATTTTTGGTCATTTTTGACAGCTTTAGCTGGCATTTCATGGGCTTGTTAAATTCTTTGGGTATTCATTTGGGTATTTGGGTATTCATTTATTTAAGATAGAAATATTTATTACTAGGACTTCCTTCACTGTTCAATGCCATCTCATTTACAGTCGTTAATGATAGACCTTCTTGGTTTTCATCTCTACTCATTGTGTAATCACACGCCTTTCTGAAAAGCCCATCAGCCAACATCTATTCTTTTTGTTGCAGCATCCTCGAGGCATGCCGTCTGTGCTGTCATTCAACTTGAAACTGTGTTATTGATCCTCACATTCAGCTTGAAGAAATGCATTCATTCACTACCAAACATCTTGTTATACTAATAAGGATAAAACGCAGAAGATGCAAAGCTCAGTCCATTTGTGGTAATCATATTTCTGTCTTCCTTCCAGCCAATCCCACCAATAATGGGCCGGGAGGTTACCCAGGCACATCGGAGGTCTTCAGAGAGTCCAGCAGCACAACAGGGATGGTGGTTGGAATCGTAGCGGCAGCGGCGCTGTGTATCCTGATCCTGCTCTACGCCATGTACAAATACCGGAACAGAGATGAGGGGTCGTACCACGTAGACGAGAGCCGGAACTACATCAGCAACTCAGCACAATCCAATGGCACTGTAGTGAAAGAGAAACCAGTCAACACGGCAAAGACAGCGAGCAAGAACAAGAAGAACAAGGACAAGGAGTACTATGTGTGATTGTCAAACATTTGGTCTTTGACAGACCAACTTAGACATTTTATCAAAAAGACAAATCAGGACATCAACACGTGTACAGTATAATAACAAAGATGAAGATTATTTAGTCATTTTTCCTAAAAGACAATGCTCTGAAAAGTAAATATGAAAAATGAAAAAAGAACTTTCTTGAGACTCAAGCAGTGGTGATGTAAGAGAACATATACAGCCCAGAAAGAGAGTGATAGAAAAATGGCTCTGGTGACCAGATGAAAAAGAACTGAATACATATCTAACATGTCAACCAAACAACATTAACCCATCTGTGAGACTTGTTTCCTTGGCCCAGGACTATGTGATCTAACTCCCTTGTTTCTGGTAAACAGAGGAGCACAGATGCACTTTGCAAAGAGAGGTTCAGCATTGCAAACTTAATGTTTTTCATTTACATTGCCTGTGTTTGTGTTGTTGAGACTTTTTCTAGAGAAAATGACACAATGCATAAATAAATACATAAGTACGCCAAATATTTACTATGGAGGAAGAGGGGAAAAAAAAGATACTGTATCAGGTGACGGCGAATTAAGAGAGAAAGAAAAAACCCTGATGGATCTCCGAGGGATCAGCCAAAGTACTCACACAAGAGGCAGTGATGGCGGGCAAAGACTAACACCTGGCTGACTGAGCCGCCACAGAGCAAAGATGAGAAGGGTTGGCAGTTTCTCTCGAAAGACTATGGTTTAAAAGAAGAATATGTCCATTGTGCCAGTAAGAAATTTGGAGGCCTTCGTTTTCACGTCATGTGAACTCAAAGGAGAGAGTTTCCTCACAGGGCTGAGGATGTCTCAACAGTGATCATTTGGGAGCCATGCACGCAAAATTATCTTATTACAGTACATATGTTTATATACAGTACAACCACATCTATATGTGCTTTCTGGACTGTGACAAAGTGGTGTTTTATAGCCTGTTGTATAGATGATGCAAACTATAACTGCTCCTCAACCATTTTTGGAATAAAAAAAACAAACAAACAAAACGAAAAAAAAAAAAAAAACACGGACAAAAAGAAAAACATAAGTGTTATAAGTGTTGCTAGACATAGAAGATTTTATGAAGACATCTGCGTTGTTTTTTTTTTTTGTTTTTTTTTATTTGTTTGTTTTTTAGTTTGATAATCATTTGACTCTGCCCTGTTTTTACATGTGTTCCTATATAGTTTTTTTATACAAATGCCAACCAGAGATACATGATCCCGGACCAGTAGTAGCCAAACCATTCCCAAAAAAAACTTCACAAGGCATTGATAACGGAGTGGCGTGGCATGACAACTTGTGAGGATCTTTCAAGGATACCGATAGAATCACTGCCTTCCTCCTCAATCCCGACGTACATGAGTGAGAATGAAGACCGAGAATATGAGTGATGATGATGGATGATGACAGTGATTAAGATAAATTAACCTGCTGTGTGTGTTTCCAAGTGGTATTATAAGATTGTCCAATGTGTGCTTGGGCTGATGCAACCCCCCCCCCCCCCCCAACACCCCTCCGGGAGAATAGCTCAACTACGTCTCCATTTCAGCTGTTCTGTGTTTGTTCTGTCATTCTGTCCGTCAATTCTGCTTTCCAGAGACCTGTACTTGGAATGAGTATGAGGAAAATGACCATGAACTATAAATGATGATTATAAATTCTCTTTGTTTGCTCCTCTTTTATTTCCTCTTCAGTGTGTTTTTTATGTTGAATTGTAACCCTTCTTGTACTCCCCGTAAAAATTAATTATAAAAACTAGTTTTGAAAAATCAAATGAATAAAATATTACCTAAGTGAACTTAAACCAGTCTGCTGACAAAATGTGTCAGAGCAACATGCAGGTTTTATGAACTTTATTTTTCATCGTGCAGACACCCTTTTCATTAGGAGCACTACGCTGATTTAACATCGCACTGTGGCATCATCTGACTCACGGTGGAAAGTTTTAAATAGCAGTTCTCCTCAAGATGTAAAGACACTTAAACATTGTAACATTTAACTGTATATGACATTTACAGAGGTTTCTCTTAAATTTCCCAGACAGCCTGCGAACATGTCTTCTGTCTGAAATATACTCACCCATAAGAAAAAAAACAGTTACTCTGAATAACTACATTTAAAAATGTAGGTTTGAAGACATGTTCAGAGCCATTTAAGTGTTACATTCATTGATTTTTAAACATATCTGAATGCAGTTGTATAAAATCAAAGACACGCCTGTCCAGGCACTGTGTTAGTTTTTATCTCCAGATAAACTGTGTGCACCCCATCAGACAAGGTGCTGAGAGACTCGTCTGGCTAAATTAACTTTTAGTACTCAGCTTTTACTTGACTTTGAATTGAAGTCACAAACTCGAAGCAGGAAATCTCCCAGAAGGTCTAGTGGCAGTCTGACCGGGGATCAGATAGAGCACTCGACACTGAAGCATCACTCAACACATACAGCTGATCTCCGCACAGGTGCAGCTAGAGACAAAAGTGGCAGAAAATGGTGCTTGAACTGCACTGAAGTGTAGTTCAACTGAAGCTTTCCATCCTACTTACTGTTAGACCTTGGTTTGATTTTCAGATAGCGCAGGGTTTTGATGGACAGGAATAAAAGCACAAAGGTGTGACAGACTAGGTGCTGGATTTAAACCCTTACAGTAAACAGATGGTTCCTCGAGATACTCGACCAAAATCGTCACCGGTCTTCATCAGCTGCTCAAGCAGCTTTCTAATGTGATAATGTGTTATGTGTGATGTGCTACTGATCTCCATATGGAAATCCTTCCTCTCAGTTGGCACAGTCCTCTTGCTCAAGGACACTTCAGCAGGCATGTGCTATAGCTAACACAATATCACACATAATGCCACACTCAGACAAAAAATAGCACTGTGTTAAAAGAAAAAAAAAGGAAAGCCTACAGTATGCTGATGTGTGTGTGTGTGTGTGTGTGTGGAGGAAATACAGCCCAGAAAGTCCCTGGGAATGTGGTCTCAATCAGAGTAAAAAAAAGAAGAAGAAGAAGAATAAAGAAACACAGCTGACTGACACACAGGAGGACCAGTGTGTAGGATTTAGTGGAAGCGGAGGGGTGGTGAGGCTGAAAGCTCCAACTGACTGAAGACCCCTCCCCTCAGTGTCACATAAAAACATGAAAGGGCCTCTCTAGACGTTGTTGGTTTGTTTCATCTGCACACATGGAAGTGCAACATGGTGGACGCCATGGAAAAACATTCATGGGAAGGGCTTTTTCTACCGTTAATAAAAGCTGACTACAATGAAAACACAAATTATGAATACATGTTGTGTTTCTGCTGTAGATAATATCTTTTACAAGAATCAAATATCATCTTATCTGCTTCACAAGGATTGTATGTCAGTGTTTAATCAGGTCTGATTGACAGATTCAATTCAAATGTGGCTACATTTTGATGAGTGCGTGGGAGGTCTATAACACTTTTTATATACTTCTCATAAGAGCATAAGCAACAGACATACCTTATGTGAAACATAACTACAGGACCTTAAAGTAATAAATGAGTTTTCCTTATAAGATGGTGAAATGATGACAAACACTGTAATTGATCTCAGCGTAGCTTTGCATATCACAGTGACCAGTAAGAACTCAACAGCAAAGTTGCTGTGCTACTTTCAGGCTGCGCACATTTGTTACAGTAAATGAATTTCTGCTTGTGCATGTTTTGCCATGGATATGCTGCCATAACAACCTCCTCTGCATGAGGAAGCAAAGCAAATTTTACTCTCTCAAAATGAAAGATGGCTTTTGTTTGGCTGCAGAAATGACAGTCACCCAGGCTGTTTACACCTACATCATGACAAATGATAATTATTGAAAATAATCTTACAACAACTCAATTATACACGTTAAATCAGAGGAAGTCAGGAGTTATAGTACGAACACATGCAGGTTGTACGGAGCCCCTCTGGTGACGTTGGGAGAAAAAAAAGATAATGCATAGCCACACGTTACTATTTTGTGGCCGCGAGATAGTAAATGTGTGGCAACTCACTATCTCGTGGCCATGCATTTTTTTTTTTTTATGTCACCAGAGGGGCTCCAGAAGTTTGAATAATGAGAGGCAAATCGACATTCATACAAGGGGCTTCATCCGATTTTCTGACCGGTAGGGAGTCTATTTAACCCAACGGTGCTGCAGACCAGCCACTATCTGTTCACCCAGCACTCAAAGACAATTGTTTTCCTTTTCACATGCATAACACCCCCTCTTTCTTCTTTCAAAGCTTTATTTTCTGTTATCTTTTTATCTGATGGCCGTTAATGTGCTGTTTTGTTTTAAAAAAAGCACAAGAATGCTGTGTTTTTCTGGAGATGCCTTTGTGTTTCATATAGAATATCTATGTTATTCATGTTGCTGTCCAGCAAGTTCATCTTTTCCTTGAAGATTTGCTCTTTCCTGGATTTTTTGACCTCCACACGCAGCATCTTAGCCAAAGACTGCTGTTCCGCTGAGGCAGTTCAAAGCTCTCCTTTCTACATCCTCCGTGCAGCCGTGTTGTGCGGCGTGCACAGGAAGACTCACAGGGTGAACCCACAGTGCAGCTGTGTTTCTGTCTGTTGAAAACAGCCTCGCACTCAAAGCAGAAGGTGTTTCAGAAAAGTCGAGCGGGGCAAATGCTCAGTCCTTTCTGCAAATCTGTATGTTTTTCCTTCCACGGTCTATTCAGCCGTTTACATGTATGTGGTAGCTGCCTATAGTTCGCACACAGAAAGCCGCATTGTCATTTGTCTGGCTGTAAAGGTATAAGCTCCTATAATGCTGCTTTCAATCCTAGTGTGTGATCTCTTCTTAATAGATGTCAGTAAGGTGGTATATTTCTTTACTGTTTCATGTGAAATGCTCTGGAGTCAGTCACTTAAGACTGAGAGCACAGCCTGCCTTGCACAACAGTGCATCTTCTTTTACCAGGCAGCAGGATGATGATATTCTGGTCCCTGCTAATCGATGTCAGAGCCCTCCGCTGTTGAATGGTCAGGTTGCAAGGAGGTAATGTGCCGCTGGAAAAGGCTGCAGAGATTTTCAACCTGAGTTGTTCTTATACTCTGCCTCTAAGACGTTGTTCTTACACTGAGCTGACTCTGTAGCTGCGTCAAGATTAGCCATCGGCACATTCAACTACACGGGCCAACAATTTTCTCTGTGTTCGAGTGAGGTTTCTCTCATAATGTTTTATTGACGTCCTACAGTGCGACATTATTGTCCTTCAACTTTAAGGTGTTCCTTCTGCCTCTACAGTGTTTTTGGCTGGAAGCAGAAAAGGACAGGGAGTCAAACACTGTACTTTCTCTGTTATGTCAGCTGAGATTTACACTGATAACATCACATTCCTCTGCTTTAGGGCATCTGTGGTGATGTGGACCTGTCTCACATTGCCATTTAGCAATGTTACTGAGAATTCTCCATCTTATTCAAGAGAAGTCTGGGAATTAAGTGTTTATGGGCAAGGCCAAGATGTAGGCATCATGGATTGTTTGTATAACCAGCTGTGTGGCGTATCTACAGGGATAGAAATGTCTTTTTTTCAATTGGTTTGCCAACTTGGGCCATTTTTGGGCACAGGATGAGTAAACAAATCTTTAGACCATATCAGAGACTCAAGGAGAGTGTCATTACCAACAGGAGTGCAAAATATAGCTGCTTTTTCATCGAGTTAATCATAAAATCACAGTGTGTTTTGTAAACCACAGTGAGAATAGAGGAGGAAATGATTTTGCTGGTCCCTTAAAGTGAATAAATATCTGACAGCAGGAGAGAAAGAACATTATCTTCTCCTTGTGTGCCACACTGGGTGTTTACCCACCCGATTAGATTTACTTTCACTTGTTTCACCACATACTGCCAAAGCTATCCACCGACAGTAAGCACCGCCATGCCCTCCTTGTGTAGCTTACACTATACACAACTTGAATCTGTGAGTGTGAACATTTCAAGGCCGAGGAGATCATGCTTAATGGATGTTCTGCCTCTGGGATGTTGAATGCCACAGGCAGGGAGGAGTGTCTGATAAAATATTCAGGGACTATAGATTAGTGGAACACCTTCAGACCGGAGAAATTTAGTAGATTTTTCTGAAGAAATTAATTTGTTTACATGATTTCTCATCAAAATGAATCATGTGTGTCCTGAAGGCCGAGTTTACTTTGTTATTTCTTAATAAACACTCTTTTTGTTTTTTTTTCTTTTTTTTTTCCTGAACCTGCAGTTTTCATCATTTGTTCTTCTTTTTTTTTTTTTTAACTATAGATGTTTGGGACTTTTCAGGCCTTTAATGGATAGGACAGAAAACAGAAAGGAAATGGGGAACCCTTCATTTCATTAGCAGAACATCTCCCATCCAAAATGCAAAAAATAAAAACAACAAAAACTTGACGATCCCCCAACATCTCATGGTTGATGTTTGTCTGTATAATTTTACACTTTTACAATTCCAGATAATGGACCCAGACAGTTTTTATGCTTTTATTGCATTAGAGACCCTTAATGACATAATTTTAATGTTGTTTTTCTTAATTTGCTCTCAGTGGGTCGACTGTGCACTTTTAGTCCTTTCCAATAGCCAACAACTCAGTCAAGCCTTTTCCCCGCTGCGATACACTGTAGACCCTGTACACAAAATTCAGGGAATAATGAAATAACAATAACAAGCTCACAGCTTTATTTCAGCATGCATCGTCTACGCCAATAGACGAGAAAACTCATGGGGTGGGGAAGTATTTTTAGCAACATGTTTATCCTTTTCTCTCATCCTCCCTCCCCTGCATCTCTCACTCTCACACACAGTGTCTTTGTCCCTGTCTTTTGCATTCATCTAGTGCCATTTCCCCTCGCTCACTCATGCTCTTTGCTTCTATCTCTGCTGGATATACCAGACGTCCCTTTAATTCGACACACTAATGTAATTCGCCTGCACTATAATCATCCATTTTCCCGTTTCCATGCCCTCCACCCGAACTTGAGACACGTCTTGTGGATTCTATTTCACAGCAGTACACCAGACTACATCAGTTTTCATTTTATTTATTCAGTATTTGTTTAGAAACCCCATGCTGCTCTGCTCTGAATCAACACTGCTTAATAGAAGCTACTCTCGCTGACCAGGTTAAAGTAGATATAATTATGTATGGATCTGAATCTGCAATTTAATATTAATGTTCTGAATCCAATGAAAATGAATCGGGCTTCATGCAGCAAAAATGTTTAGCCTCACAAGATTAGTGAGGAGCATTCATCTTCCAGGCAAGCAATCTGAAAACAGTGTGCTCACTCTGAACGCTCAGTGCATCTGCAAAGACCCATTAAGTGAGGCTGCCTCACCACAGAGCAATGTCTAACTATCTATAATGCTCCTGTCCTTTTTATAATGCCAAATGATTTAGGTAATAGCACACTCAATATGTTTTTAATGTTGAAAATTAATCAGTAAATAATTTCATAATCATCAAGGTTGTTGTTTAAACCATTGTAAGTCACTGAAACACTTTTTTTTTTTTTTTTTTTTTTTTTTTTTAATTGCAGCTTGAATACTGATGAGGGAAACTATAAAGAAGATCTAGTCATAGTATCTACTCTGTGTTGTAGGCTCATCTTTGTTAAGTAAATAAGACTAACTGAGGCTGTGACTGAGTGAAAGTCATTTCCCAATGTGACCTCAGAGACACGTTGGTTGGGTATCAGATGCAAAGGAAAAGAGCAGAGATCACAGAAGCATTGACGTAAGACACAAATGTTTGCTCCCAGAGGCACGCATGAATATGAAACTCCACACTATTTATTTAAAAAGTATGAAAAGTTTGCAGGCAGATATTTCCACCCTGATTCTACTTCACAAAATGAATGAGATGGAGTGATGTTTCTACACTACTCTGATTTATGGCGCCTTGATGCCCTTTAACCATACAGTGCAAAGTTTGACTACATTCTGAATTATTTATTCTTATTTCCTATCATTTATTTTTCAGCATCTTATCTTATATCATGTTGCCACAGCAATGGTGCGGTAGAGATTTCTTTACCCATAATTTTGCATTGTTTCTATGAGCCGTCTGACCTGGGAACATAAGAGAGACCGAATCTGATAATGGAGGATGTGTAGATTAAGCCCGGGCCAAGGTAATTGGTTTATACATTACCATGAGCAGGTACAAAATTACATCTAACTACTGTATATATACTTATAATCCACTTAGAACTGGTGAGTCCAACAGAACATTGTTATGTAGCAAAAAAAAAAAAAAAAAAAAAACAGGATTATCCTACATGATTATCTTCCACAGAACATAACGTTTTAACATATTTTCAGCTCATGAGAATAAATCAAGGGTCTCAATTCAGTCTCCGTCCATCCTGCCAGCGTTGAGCCCCGAGTGGAGGGGTTAAGGTTGGAGCTCCAGGCCAAACCCAGCAGTTGAGAGCCCGCCCTCAGGAGAGGGAGTCAACATGGCAAGGGCACCAAACACATTCAGGATGCATAGGTGCCATTTATCATGGTTGACAACTACACCTCTCAGTGCCATTTGGGTTTATTACCGGTACATTTCTCCCCACATAATGATGTTTTCCTTAGCACTTGTCCTCTGAGACCAGCCTCAATGAAAAACTGCAGTAGAAACATCAAGGTGACAGTCCCCCCCCTGTTTTTTTTTCTCTTTTATATGAAGTTTGCTTCACATGGCTTCTAAGGACGAGGAAATAAAACAAAGAGGAAGTGGAGTTTCTTACTTTGGCTACAAGTTTGAGGACATATAGTGCCTGAGGATTTAGGCTGCATATCAGCATCCGTGCAGCAGGGACTTAATACCTGCACACATTGGTAGTCAGACCTCACTCTTATTGGGGGAATCAAATCCTTTCAAGGTTTGGGTTTCCCCAAATAGATGTGCACTTGGAATTGCACAGGAATTTTGATCCAAACTAACTGCTCTGGATAAATGATTTGAACAAATAAAAATGAAATACTCTTAAATCCCAGTCCTTATATCAGCGAAAACCATCAGCAAACACAGCTTCTTCTGCAGGTTGTGCGAATTCCTCTTCCTTTCAGCTGTTACCTGTATGTGACTGATTTTAAGTTATATTAATATTTGCTCTTGAATATTGGGTATTTACAGATCATGCTGGAAAAAACAACAACTTGCCAGCAGGTTATAACAACATTCACCTGTATTTATTTGCTTTATGAGTTCTTGTGATGGAAAAACAAACATAAACCCGACTTCTAATATCCAACATGAAGTCAGTGTCAGGTGCAGGTGAGTAGAGAGCAGCAGCAGCAGCAGTTGAGACAGCGACGCTGGATGTGTCACTACAGTGTGTCGTCTACAGAGCACTGAGGACACTGTCAGTGGAAGGCTCTTCTCTGTTTGCTAGTAATAAAATCTGAGTTCAACTTTTGAAAATCTGTGCACAACATTGAGATTTATAGTTTAATCACAGGCAACTGATTTATGTGAATCAGATCTGAAATTTTTTTAATTTACCTATTTTCTGTAGATGTGACCCATTTTTGAACCTTTGTTTTGATTTGCGAACCCAAAATGAGCAAGGACTCACTGTGAGCTGGAATGAACTGAATGTTTTAATTTCATCATGGTCAAAGTCACATTTACCACAACAAAAACAGGTTTGCACCATAAAACCCTTTTAATAAGTTAGCAAGTGACTCACTCATTCTAAGTCTAAACTTTTCCATCACAAATTATTGATTAAAATGCCACAAATTATCAATGACAAAAACAAAACTTACACTGTACACGTTTTAAAGTAAGCATCAAAAAATTTAAGCATGAATCATTGATAGCAGCCTCCAGCTATTCTCTTGGCTGCCAAAAGCAGAGTGAGTTGTTGAAGTTGAGGAAACACCAGACGCAGATATATTGTGCAAACAGAATAAACTACACTGTGTTGCTTTTCATGTAATGTTTCACTGCAGGAATAATCAATTTTCAGTTGAAGGTCTGTATGTACATTGTGACTGTTTTTCAGAGTTTGTAGGCTGAATTCATTCAAGTTAAACAATTTGGATTCTAGAAACCAGTTACATTTTCCTTCAATTGGAAGTGAAGGGAAACTTTTTATAAATGTTTCCGATGCTCCATGAAATTTTAGAGCGACTGCAGGAGGAAGAGCAGCGTAGACTTGCAACTTGCAAATCTATTGTCTTATCTGAAGAGCATGTGCACTTTATCTCTGTCAGCCAACTCCTAATCATAGCCTTAGAGGAAGGACCTCATTAGCACAAGTCACATTCTCTTTGCCTGTGAGATGGAGCTGATAATTATCTTTGTTGTGGCTGGTGATGCTGGTGGTGGTGGTGCCGCTGCTGCTGCTGGTGGTGGTGATGAAGATGATGAACAGCTGATTGATTTGTGCCAGTGGGTATGATCTTTGTTCACAGAATTAAATATGCTCTTTCAAATGAAATTTATTTTCTGCTTCTGGGATCCATCATAATGCTGAAATCAATATTTAATATCCTTGGATCAATGTTACACCAGGCTTTATTTTGCATTGGTTCTGTCAGTATTCTTATCTCTTATCTCTCTCTTATTCTTAGAGTAATAATGTGCAAGAGTGAAAGTTTAAGACAAGCGCCGTCTTGCATCTGTGTCAAGAGAGTTTGCGTTTTTTTCCTCTTAGATTTTCTTGATTTCACATGTCCAAGTTTTCCCTCATACATCATCTGGGTAGCCTCTGATTATATCCCATTACTTATTGAAAAATAGATGTACAATCATGGTGTATATGGAATAAATGAACCGTCCATTCTGTCTCTCTCTATTTGATGAATTGATCATAGCTTCAGCCAGCCATTAGCAAAATCCCTTTGCCTTATAAAATTAATCGAGGCACAGAAAACCTGTCAGGGTTTTTCACATTGGCTAAACAATGAGTATGTAGTCAGTGTAATACTTGTAGTAGAGTCAGATCAGCATCCTCTAACTGACAGAAGCAGCTGGCACGTCAAGTGATTTACAAGACTAAAAACACAAGAGCAAAGTGTGAGGGATTAAAATGTTGGTCATCAGTTGCAAAAGTTTGCAAACCCAGCTTCTTGGTCAGGATATTATATTCAACTCCCCATGGATCTTATTTGCAAAATAATTGAAATGGAAACATTAAAGTCAGCTAGAAACACAGCTTTCAACCACCTCCCAGGTATTTCAGATCAGCAGGTTAATATTAGCATTAGATTTTGCAGCTGTGACATTAAACATGGCACCTATATCTGTCGTTCAACCAACGGACAGCCGCCGATGGAAAGTCTGCTTTTGACATCTGTGTGAAATCAAAGACCTGTTACATATCTCCCACTGTTTTAATTGCTAATTGTATTGTTTTCTGCACAAACCTGGCCTGCATAAGTAACAGCAACAAAGGGTGTGCAATATTGCTTTAATAATTTCAAATAAGCTGCAGCCTAAAGTCTCCTCTGTACGATAGAATATGTTACTGTGAATGTTTTATTAGCAGAGGGGTCCTGAGAGCAAAGGACTTGGGGTGAGTGGAAGGTCAGTAATGTGTCCATATCAATTCTATGCTCTCACTTCCTGTGGGTTTTGTTCTCCCGGACAAGTAGCCCATTTATTATTTGTCTTTGGGAAGCAAGTGCATTCTTGCGGTTGTTGCCTTCATAATTGAGTAAACTCTCTCTGCCTGAGAACATTAAGGCAAGACTATTTTCTATCCATGATTTAATGGGATGCTCGGCTATGTTCTGTCTCTTTAAAATAAGCAGTGCAGAGCGCAGACATGCTGTCAACATTGCACTGAGTCACCATAATTATAGCAAGGTCTCCCCCTGTTCACAAGTGCATCCTCGTGTGACTGCAGTCATCTTTGCCTCCCTCAGCTGCACAATATGTGCAGAGCCACAGCATGGCATGCAAATCAGTGGATAGCGCGGTGACTCCTTCACTGGTGTGATCTGCAGCAGGGCTTTGCTTTGTGAAAACAAGGTTCCCATGTTAATAATTTTCCGGCCAGACAGAGTATCTACATTTTCCACATTTATTTGGTTTGAGCAGCATTGAAAATATGACTAAATACAGAATTCAATTTGTTTAGAGATTTCCAGACAAAGTGATGGTGAAATCTAACAAAACACTAAACGTGATTTTAATTAATCCATGACAAGTGTGAACTCTTAGTTTTTTCAGCATTGTATTGTGATAATTACTTGAATACCAATGTCCTCATTCTCTCTATACTTTTGGCTATGAGGGTGGAAACCTATAATTAAGTTGTTTTCGTCCAACAACATACACTGTATCTATGGGTGCATCTTTCATCAGAGACATCCATGTCAAGGTGTTCACTCACTCACTTGAGACTACGATGATCAAAAGCACCTTATGGCAGTCCATAGTAAAAAACAATAGCTGACTCAGGGATATGCACATCTGCAGGAACAAGAGGACAGTCTGCTCTTATGCCTTGGACAAACAGGCACATGCAGATAAACCTCAGGTGGTGCTTGTAGCGTAAATACAAATACAATCAGTCTAATAACCGAAACTGTGACTTCACGGTTCAATGGATTTCAGCATCTACTTCAAAAGAACATAAAAGGACAACAGCTGAGTGAGGCACTACTAGCTACACAGTAAACGCAATGTTTAATAACCATCAAGATGAAAATAATAATCAACTGCCTGATGAGTTGAGCAATGATGGGAGATAATATGTTACGGCTATTTACATCACAGCTATACAGCTAATGATTATTACATCTACAAATGAGACTTGATGATTAAGAATTGCCCAACGCAGCACTGTGGTACAGTGGTTAGCACTGTCAGGGGTCAAGCCCTGTACTCTTCACTTTCTCTAGCTTCCCCTACACCCCCGAAGTTTTGGTCTGAAGTGCCCATAGATGTGAATGTGTCTGTGTGAGAGAATGAATGAATGAAAAGACCGTTCTGTTTTTGTAAATTTTGTTGAAATATGTTTAGTATTCAACAGATGCTCATGTGCATGTGTGTACCAAAATGAAGAAAAATACAAGTGTGTTTATTAAAGTTATGAATCCAACTTTATTTTTCTATGACTGATTATGAGAAGGACACTCTTTTTTTCATGCTTGAGCATCTGCTCTCCAAATGTCTGTACAATGTGATGGAGAAACTGGACAACTCACACATGGAGTTTAATTCCACCAACCTGCATGGTTTTCTTTAGTTTTTGTCATGAAGGAGCAAGAACCTTGTAAGTCAGTAGAGTAAATGACACACTTCACAATGGGACAGTAATGACTGGAACTCCTGCAGTCGTCAACCCTCCCAGTCCCATGAGAACACCAATTGTCACATACAGAAACAGCTTGGCACAGCTTGCACTGTGGTTTGTGCTGAAAAAGGCAAAAAGGGAGTGGGTGAGATTATAGATGGAGAGGTGAGGGAAATGCAGAATGTGTCCACAGGGAATGGGAGGTCAGTGAACTGAGAAAAACACTGATTGATTTTTATATGAAATTACCATATTGAAAATGTATTAATTATAAAAGTTTGATAACATAACACAATATCTTTATAAAAACTAAAACCACAAAGTGAAAACTGGCTAAATATTGGTTTCTTTTTGTGTTTACTCTGTAATGGATACGACCTGGAATAAAATGTGCTGGACTGAGTTCAGGAGCTGCCTCAACAGAATGGAGACCTCATACTTCATGCAATGTTGTTAATACAGAGACTGTATATAGATGCAGATGCTGGTATAAAAAAACACAAAAAAACATTTCAGTTGGTGTGCTATGAGTTTCTACAGCCCTGGAAACACCCAGCCAGTATACTGTGAAAGAGGAGATCTACTTGAGGTGATTCTCCTATTAGTTGGATTTATTCAACACATAATGTCACCAGTCCTGTCTCCTCTCTGCTTTACACAGACAAAGCACATTGCTGACAGTATGTTCTTGTTTAGAAAAGATCATGATTTCTGTAAAAATAACAACCTCCTCAAGATCTTTGTTGTCATGGTTACTATAGCAAAGACATGGTTAACATTGTTGGAGGCTCCACAATAAAATAATATGGGAATCAAACCTTATCAAACTTTCCTGACCAATCCATTCACCTCAATTTACCCCTGTGTGGATTTTTATACAAAGTCACTGCTTTTTTCCTTTGGCCCTGTCATAATCTCAGCGGCCACAATATGTCACCTAGAAACAAAATAAAATAATAACAACCTGCTGCATAAATAGGCTTGACAGTCTCTCATCATTGTATCACAAGAAGTCCCTCAACAACAAGTCAGAGGCAGATGGTTCCAAATGAGCATTTTAATCATAATATTCAAACCACACGCTATTCACCAACACTGTTATTTTCTGATGACAGCAACTTCAAAATAAATGCATTAAACACATTATAATTTTAGCTCAACTGAAATACTTATACACTATGTACGCCTTTTTGCACTACAAAAATTGTTTCTGTAAATAATATGACTATTTGCATGTTGTTTACACAATGCTTCAGTGTCTGGCAAAATACATAGTTGTAACAATCAATGCCACTTGTAGGGAAACCAGGGGGGAGTTGAAATAAGCCATGAGAGATGAACATGAGCAAAATTCATGCTTTGTATCATAACTAAGGTAAATTGTGTTGTAACTATTAAATCAATAAATAAATGAACTGAAACTAAAACTAACTGATGTTTGCTTTCAAATCATTTTTCAGATGAATTGAGGTGGTTGTGAAGTGAAGTTATTCAACATCCGAGAAAAACTAAGTGAGGCTTAGACATTTAATTATAATGTAACTGACTGACCTGATCAAATATAGTTCCTTATGCAACAAGAACAGTTTGTAAGAATGGGATGTAGGCAGAGTATTTAGATTATCCTTTAATTTGTTAGAATTTAAATTCATGCAATATTTTATATGTATGAAGAAAGTGATAATGATTAATAAAGCATGTAGACAGTAAATACGAATACGAATATGAATTACTTTATCATCCCCAAAGGGAAATTCTTTAGTCTGTCAGCTCATCTACCATTTGCAGAAGAATTAAAAAGCATTTTATACCCATGGCCATCATGGGTATAAAAGATCTTCTGTATCTCTCTGTCCTGCAACGAAGAGAGAGGGGTCGTCCACCACCGCTGCTTCTTTGATCCATCAAGGTGTTGTGAAGTGGATGATCCGTGTTGTTCAGGATGGCCTCCACCATCCTCAGTGTGTATCTCTCCACCACTTCCCCCAGAGAGTCCATCTTTACTCCGATCACAGATCCAGTTTTTTAACAAGCTGAATACAATATAAAAAATCTGACCAAGTGGGAGATCATAACCTTATCGTTCCTAAATGTATGAGTAGGATAAACACTTTAAAGTTGTACAGTATGCCCCAGCAGGTAAAATGAAGTTAAAAAAGAAAAAGTACCAAGGCCAAATGTATAGCAGACAGACATTTCAAAAAAATAATAAAAAAAAATAAAAGTATAGAAGCAGAAATGCTGTTTTTGTTGTTGTAGATTTTCTACAGTCAGTGTCTGCTTCTTCTACACCTGTGGCGGCTTTATGGATGCTGGATACATTAGCCCCAGGCAATGACTGTTTCATTGTAGACAGCTCATCAAGATGAGTGACAAGTGTGGGGGCGGGAACTTGACCAGCTGAGGGGGAGGAGAGCAGGACTAACAATACATTTCCAACCTCAAAGAAAAAACTTGCATATTGCAGCTATAACTTGGGAATCACTGTCACAGAAAAAAAAATCTCTTCCTGTCAGGCAGAGCTCCCAAATAGGTGACAATCCACAGCTAGCAGTTGTTCTTTAAGTTTCTCAGTTGTGGTTGGTTCTCCTCATTTAAATTTTGTTTTGTAAATGCGATGCTGGCACTTTCTCTTCAGGTCACACTTGCATTTAAATCAGTCAATAACGCTCATTATAGATGGAGTAGGCAATTCAAGTCCAATACACTTTTTCTGAAACATCTCATGGTTCACTAGCTGTCTATTCAGTGTGTGTGTGTGTGTGTGTGTGTGTGTGTGTCTGTGTGTGCTCAACAGAAACCTGGCTCTGTAAACTGGAAATAAACAAAGTGGCTTGGACCAAAACAGACATTACTATTCCAGCCAAGGAGCAACAGGAGGTGTTTGTACTCATGAACAGGACAAGAGAAAGAGGAGGAGATGGTCAATCTGGCACATGTTGAGGAATGATACCAATTGAAGGATCACCAGGGGAAGGAGCGGTTTACTCTTCCATCCCCACCAGACCATGAGGAGTTTTGAATGGAAATGACTGGGAGCGCAGACAACAGACCAGTGGAGGGACGGGTGGTGAAGGCTTGACAGGGGCAGATACTCAACATAGTGGATGGCATGATGAATATAGTCAATAATGGCTCGTTCCGTGTGGGATACAGACTATATTGTGTAAAAATTGTAAAACAATTGTTTTTCCTTTGTGCTTCACTTATCTTGTTCTCTCCTAAGACTGTCTCTGTCTCAGAGACAACACAGTCCCCCATCCATCCGGTAAGCTCTCCTGCATGTGTGTCACAAAAGTGAGTCATGCGTGTTTCTGGAGCAAGAGTGGAAGGAACAGGAGGAGAGCATGGAGGGAGTGAAAGACGTGGTGCACCAAGGCAAGTTTATACAGATGTGTTTCGTGGCAATTAAAGATCAAGGCAAGCTAATTGGCTCAGAAAACAAACATTACTGGATTTGGGTTAAGTGTATCCAAGGGATTACTGTTGAATACTTGTGTCTTTCAACTCTGTGTTTGTTAAGAGTCAAATTTAACTTGATGTGCACAGGCAAGTTTAAAGTTGTGACAATATAAGCCACTAATTATAATACTGTAAACAAGAATTTATCATTATCATTTGTTACTACTATTAAAGGGTTAAAGGGCCCCTTTATGAAACACTTCTTCAGATCTGAGGTTACATTACGTACTGTGTTAACACAGTAACAGTGAGCTGCCAGGGTCATTAGGATGTAGATACAAATATAAAATGTTATTACAGCTTACTGCTGTGTCTCCAACGACTTTTTGCAACCACTGGTGTCGCCCCCCTGATGATAATTCGATAGAATACAGGTTTAAGGCTTCATTTTTGCAACACCGATTCGACATCCATGTTACATTGTGAGGCTCAGACCGAGAAAGAAACTCAGCTTCGTACTGATCATTTGAGGCTGTCCTGCACCCTGAATGACAGGCACACAGATGGCTGGTGAATTCACCATGATTTGTCCCAGTAGTGGCGACGGTCTGTAGGACTAGAAACCTTTTGAGAATATAAGAATATAAAGATGGATGTAGAAGATGTCCCATTTGTTAATATTTACGATAGCTTACCCCAAATTGTTTGTTAGCAAACACGTACAATGTCAGATTTACATGTACGGTTACAATAAATGACTCACCCACAGATGCTCAGCTGGCTTAGTTGGCCAGGATACAGGACTGGTACAATATAACATATATCCACTCTTTTGTCTTCAAGAGAGAGTCCACTTCTATACTGTTACACCATCATGTTGTTGCCTAGGCAATGTATGTCCATGAATTTGTGGGACAGAGCTTATGAAGGAGCACTGAAGGGAGGTGGGCTGTTTTTCTGTTGCGTTATCCAGCGTTGTTTACTCCACCAATAATGTCTCAGGTTAATGCACCATTTCGGTCTCAGTCTGTGTGATCCCTTGAGTTGGCTGACTGATTAAGCAGATGGAACAGAAAGCTGCACATCAGAGGAAATCTGTGGCTGACTTCATAGTCAGCAATCTCACCTACATTTAGGTCACGTCACAAGTTATCTGAAGAAAAGGCCAGTTGGTTGTTTTCTATCCATCATTTTTCACAGATCAAGAACCGCTGTGACTTGCTTGACTTCATCCATTACCACCTCATCCTCTTGTACTCTTGAACCAGTTGCTCGTGCTGAGAGTCTGAAAAGCAAACTGTACCTTTGTTTTCAGCTCAAGGACATTTTCTGCATTTTCGTGTTCCACAAAGTCACATCTACAAGACAAAAACATCTTTACAAATGCAGCAGGGGGCATGCATCCCTGTGATAAGTACACACAGTTTTCACTTGTTGGTGTTATTTGTGTCGCTCCAGAACAATACAATGCATATATCATCTGTTCTGTATGGCTGCCAGGGGAAAGCAGGAAGTCAGCTGAGAGTTTCAACAATCTTGTTATGTTCTTCTGTGTATTGTCTTCACATGGTTAAACAAAACCTCCCCTCATATTCTCTCAGCCTTTTTGTAATACACTTGATCGGACTGAAACCTTGTCGGCCTCTCAAACTCACTTTTCTTCTTAGATCAACCAGGTCCCACTGATTTTGACCTACAGAGGTTGATAACTGCAGAGAGGCAACCATAGATTGCCTCCTGTGTGCAACACTAACTTGTTTATATCTGCTGGGCCCTCAGTGGAGTTTGGGGACAAGACAGCAATGCATTTTGTGTGTATGTGTGTGTTGCAGGGGCGGGGTATTGGGGTCACTGTGCAATTTAGCAAGACGCCAACTGGAGCTTGCAAAAGAAAAAGAGAAACAAAATGAAGGCGGCAAGTGCCGTCTCAGCAGTTTCCTATTGCTATGCTTTACATTTTTGCCAAAACAGGAGAGCAGAGGATGTCAACACCACTGACAGTTGTTATGTTGACAGATTCACAAGAGAAAACTATAAAAGAAGGGGAGGTAGCCTATAGATCTTATCATGCAGCATAACAGCTCTGTCACATTTACAATACAACAGAGTCCAGAATGTAATGGAGTGCTGTGTTTGCAAAGAGGACACAGTGGCACTCGCTTATTGCTTCTCATCATAGTGGTGCATTGCTGAGCAATTAAAAAGCCATCAACTGACTCTCATCTAATTACCTACAGTGTCATCTAACCTTGTTGTTGATATTAAATGAAGTACTTGTCTATAAAATGAGGTGAATGGAGTTAAAGCATATTCTCAATATGGTTTATACCAGAGACTGGACCAGAACCATATGTTGCTCTTTATTACAATGCAGCAATTAGTGTGGTGCGAATTAATGTTCACACAAAGAACGAGGAAATGATCATGTTTGTCCCACAGTATGTAGTAAAAGTGTTTTGTTTTGTTTTAGTTTTGGTTACATGTGGCAGTAATGGAGAGTAAAGTTTAGAGGAGATGCAGTGATGCATAACACAGGTCAGACTATACATAAATGAGGTGTGGAAGCAGATGCATTCCTCTCTGTGTGTGTGTGTGTGTGTGTGTGTGTGTGTGTGTGTGTGTACATATATTAATCCAGCAATCTAATTTCTCCATCACACAGACATTAGTATGGCATGCAAGTTGTTTTTGTAATTGACCTGCGTGATATAACATTAAAGTTATTATCCTATGTACCAACCTCATCCCAAGAGTCACTGAATTCATAATTAGTCCTTTTTGTCAGAGGAGACTAAAACAGCGTAAATGAGAAATGTGAAAATGTTTTCAATAATTGGATTTGATCAAGTATGACCAAAACAAACCAGTTACTAAAAAGTATGTGATCATTCATGTGACTGTTCCCTGAAGTAGGAGATATTGTGAGTCTTCATTTCTGAGGTGAAAGAGAAATGTTATGTTATGTTAAACATCTTTTGAAAAGATTATCATCTTAAAAGGAGGGAGAATGGGTAAGTAATGACATGTATTAACATGGATAAGATGTTTTATATTCATCTGAGGTTTTAAAACAAACTTGACCACGCTTTGCATTTTTCAGCAAATGTCAGAAGTGGTTCGACTGCTTCTTAGAGTAGGACAGAGCCACTGGCCTCTTCCGCAGCCCTCAAAATTAATTTGCTATGAGTTGGACTTCAAAGATCACTGGCTGCACCGCGCACTGTTGCTGTACGTGTTGCCACATCACAGGTGTCTGTCACTGGTAAACCCAATTTTTATGAAAAATCATAGCCCTGCTAGTTGTGAGACAACACTGGCTTTAATGAAATCCTGGTGTTGTGTATAGATTTACAAATAATCTCTGCGCACAGGAAGTGACTATTCACTGTGTAGCCTCTAGAACCAAAGCATGTTTTAAACAGAAGCTAGAACTCGCTGTCTGAAGGGAGCTGGACTTTTCCTGAGGTTACTTAAGTTTATGTTTAAGGAATGTGCACTACACTCATTTTATACAGGACCAGCTGTATTTCGGTTCTTTACCCAAGTTCAATGAACTCTCCATATTTTGCCCTGCTGTGATGACACTGTATTATTCCACTTTATGTCACCACCTTTCAAAGTCCCAATGCTCTTATCAGAGGCAGAGTGCTGATGGAGCAGCTGGGCTCCTCGCTGCTGTTGGGCAGCAGAATTAGTTTGGTTCCACTGAATAATGAAGTCGAATGTGTACCCAGTGTTCTAATTAAAACCCATGGTCATTCATCTATCTAATTGATACAATGCCTCGCAGTATAATTTTGTCCCAAATGTACCATTCCAGCCTGTGTTCTCTGCTCCATGAGGCTCTGCTCAGCAGAACCGTTCTGTGCCAAACATACATGGTGCAAGGCAACGGCAACTTCTCATCACTCTTCCCATTCCCAAAAGTATGTGTTTGGCACACATAAACAACACACAAACAGAGGCACACAAACAAATCCCCAAATCTATGGGATGGGTTGGCCTGTATCTGGTTTATTATTCTTCTGGTGCATCTTGGTGAACATTTTGATGGTAGTCCACTTCTGGGCAGAGCTGTGGTGATGCTGAGTGCCCTCCATGTGTAAATGATTTGTCTTACAGGTTTTACAAATCCTTTCCTGAGGATGTCTCATTTGATTGGTCTGCTTAAATGATCACTTGATGTGTTTCATCTATGTCTATTACCTACTTGCATTACCTACAATGCAACTGGGGTTCACTTATTTTTGCACATACTCTGATTCCATGCTTCACGTAGTCTGCTGGCTACTCACACAGTTCCCTCAAAACAAGTACTGGGGTTGATAAATGTAAACCTGACATTTCATATATAAAAACTGGCAATGATAAAATAAGAGAATCATGAAAAAACAAACAAATAAAATGAAAAATCTAAACTACTCAAGGGGTTCACAAACTTTCAAGCAGCACTGTACATTAGTGGACCCTTGTAACCTCCAAGGCAACTTAACAGGCATCTCATTACACTGGTCAGGGTCAATAAAACTGTGACCTTTGTTCACATTTTCACAGCAGACATTCAAACCACCCTTATGTCAGAACAAATACAATTGTAATCACATTTCTGTACATTTATGATACTATGCTGGGGCTAATGAATTCTTAAACATCACTATCTGACATCTGCCAGGTAGAGACGTTATTCCATTCAACAAAATTAATGGTCTTTGGCAAGAAATGAAAGACCTGCTCCTGTTTACCTTTCTTTCTTTTTAGTGTTTGTTAGAAAGTGTGTTGTAGTTAATCTGCCACCATTTCCTAATGGCATCAGTTTTGCATCAAACACAGTACTTCACAAGCACAAATCAACTGATGTTATCATAATATTAGAAACATGGTGTTTTAGGTGCATCTAGAAGCCTTCCATCGATGAATAGAAAGGAAGAGTGTTTTTCTATGCACAACAATCAACAGTCGTTTGTTTGTACAGTATGTTATATTTGATTAAATAGAGAAGCTAACACCAACTACTGCTGCTCAGTCCTGCTGTCATGGCCCCAGAAAATGAGAATTGTGACACATTTTCAGCATCGTTATGACAAGTCTGATGCTTCTCCGGAGGAAGTGAATCTAAAAATAACCAAAATACATAAATATCAGGGGGACTATTATGTGGAAATAGTCCCTGCATATCAATATGTCAGCTGTACAGTATAATTTACAAACACAACATGTGTTCATGCACTTATGAACTCTGAACATGGACATCACATGGCTGACTGCCTCCTCAGATAAAATGAAAACCTTTAGGAGGCCATTTCATGAATTATACACATACATAGCACGGATATTATGTATTTATATGACATATAATTTTGAGATAAAGATCTAGTAAAAGGCAGTAAAGTGGCAGGAAGGAGCTGACACCTTAAGTGACATTTTGTGTCTATGCTGTAATCAGTGATTCAGGATTATTCCAGTGCCTTTCAAAGTTTGTTTTGCTCATTTTTGGTCTTTTTATTTATTCACGGTTGCATTTCCCTCCTTACGGTAAAATAGGAAGAAATGTATCAGAGACACTTTAAATGTATTCTCTCTTGCACCAGTGAACACAGCAACGGGGAATGCTCAGACCCCATACAGTACACATCTTCAGTCTAATAAGAGAGCGCATCAAGGTTGAGCATGCTTCAATTAGATCCAATATATTTCTCTGGGGGAACTGACATGTGTGATAATGTGGCACTGATGTCAAAGTGAGATGTATTTTTTTTTCCTGCAGAAATTAAAATGTCATTCCTACAATATTAAAACTGTTTGCTATAGGTTGAGATAAACGAACAAGTGAAGCCAGAAATGAGAGAGAAAGAGAGACACTTCAAGCATCACTGGCAGTGACTGTCAATGAGAGGCCAACATTGTGGATAATTGGGTTTATTTGCAGTACACAGCACTGTTTCTACTACACTGAAATAAAGCTCAAGTTGGATCAAGGTCGCTTCCTTGTTCATTTGAGGCAACAGTAGTAAATGAACGCTTGGTGCGCCACACTTTATGCAAAATAATAAAGCAAAACAGAAGTGCATGCGGTGACAGCTGTTCGCCATTAAGTACCTATTTATGGCAAACCTTAGAGCTCCAGAAGGACTTACTTGCATCCTTTTTTTTGTAACCAGACTGGAATCTGTCCTACTATTTTAATGAAGGGCCTGCTGTATGAGCTCTATTAGGGCACAGCTTAACCTGGTTGTATTATGTTTCTGTTCACTGCATCTACAGCACAGTTCCATATTTAAAATCATATAATGAGATGCAAGAAGTGTAAAAATACCATTACCTGTCTTAGATAGTGCTGCCTTTTATGGTTTAAAAATCACACAGGAATCCACTGAAGCAGGCGGAAATGCCATCACACAGACTTAACTATTTTCCCTGAGGGACGCCATGTGTCCCTTTTCTGAGTGATTGGAACAACCGAGTCATACTTTCTCCATTATCGCAGTTCTAGGTAGAAAATTCTAAAGTTCTCACATGGCAGCAATACAGCTCGGTCTCTGATGAACTGTTTCAAAAATTACAGCCACAGAATGAAGATTGGACATCAGTTCATTACACTAATTTTTACATGTACAGAAAAAGCTGTTGTTTTTCTTTTCAATCTTATCCACATGAACTGACTTAGAACAGTGTTTCCAACCCTCTGTGTACCTACATGTACCATGGCAGCTGTCCTCATAAGGAGATTTTAGTTTACACCTGTGAATGTAAAATATATTTCCTCATTTCAACTTCAACTTCACTCATGTTGGCTGGATTACTTTCAATTTGTTGCAGGAACTGATTTGCAGCTATAGTGTGTACAGTATATGGACCAGTCCATAATCCTATTTAAGTGCAAGATGCTGTACATTTAGTTGTAAATCTGCCTGTGCTGACATGGGCCACAAGGATTCTATAATCAGTGAAAATTGGGCTGGTTGTGTGGAAATAGAGATAACAGTGATAATGGTAATATTGACTGAACTAGTGGAATAATGTCTAATGAAAGTTTGTATCAGGTTTGATTTGCCGGTTGTGGATTGCTCTTGTTTGTTTCTTTGCGTCATCAGGCCAGCACAACCAGCAGCTTGTCTTTTGGTGGTCAGTAAGACATACTTTGTGGACATCAGCCAGACCAATTTATTTCTAATTACTTGCTCAGCCAGGCTTGCATCAAATGGGGCAGCTGTTACTTAGATAGATTTTAGACATCATCTGAAATTCCAGGGCTCCTTTTTTGCGATTATTGACATGCAGGCACACGTCAATAAGAATATTCAGCATATTGCAAGTAACATCTGTCAATCATCTCAGGCTCTCAGGCATTGCTGGTGTATTGCCCACAGATGTCTCCTGGAAAGCATTTTAATTCCACTGTACAAATACTCCGATGTGTTCAATTTCCCACGATGCACATCTCATCTTTTTCATCTTTTAAATGTCACCATATTATAAGCAATGCTCATGTTGATGTGTACTCATAAATCACTTATAGCCAGGGGTGGCCTAAAAGCTAACATGCTGCTTTGGGGTTAGGTAGGAACTCATCCATAATTTCCCAGGATGCAGGTGAGGGGTGTGGGCAAGGGAGGTTGCTCCTGCTAAAATGCCCCACGCTACAGGGGGCACATGTTTACTGACAGCCCCTCAGAGACTGCGAACAATCACCTGCTACTACATGCTCCTTTAGGGGCCGTGCTGTTACATTAATGCATGGAGCTTCATCTCATTATTCATAGCTGCTTGACTCCAGGGGAAACTGTTGGGATGGAGCTACTGTAGTAGCAAATGGATACTGGGTCATCTTTAGCATTCCAGGTGGTATCAAGCCAAAGGGAACATGGCCCATGGAGAGAGAACGCTGTAGCTCTATGTCATGCAAAATGGAAAGCATGTGTAAATTTAGCCTAAAATGTACTGATTACAATATAATGAATATGCTCAGGTTTAATGTGCTTGCCTTGTATGTTATTCCAAGTGGAAAAAAAAAAAAAAAAAAAAAAAAAGTTGACAGGCAATGAAAAATGTCATTCATGACAGCAATTAAAATCCCAACATCTATTATGAATAATAATAATTTGGAAGAAAAAAAACATAAATCAATATAGAAATGCAATTCAGGACCTCAGGGACTCATTTGAAAAGCACAGCAGGTCAATAGTTAGTCTCTCTCTAGTCTTGAAATTTGAATAAAAGTCATGATAGATGTCAATCTGTACTAATAAAGAAGCTGGATGCACATCAGGTAGCCAGTAAACAGTGACTGGCTGTTACACTTTAAGAAAAAAGTGATGCACAGAACTAATGTTTGAAATTCAATGCCATGTCTAGTTACTCCAAGTTGGTCAGGTTCAGGTATCCGCAGGCTAACGTAAAGTTGATGTTAAGAAATTGCTGTGAAATGTTATAACCTCAGTGGATATTACACACAATGTTTTATTCAATTATAAGTATAATTTCTCCACAGATTACAAGAGAGAATATGTACACAGTGGGTTTCCATTTTCATTAGTGGCATTTTGATATATTGCATCAGGATGAACAGGTGTAACCAATAAAATTAATAATGGCGGAATTCAATTCAGTTCCAGGGTCCAGATACTGTGGGTGTTGGTTTACTGTCACACTGTCATGAGTACTGTAATCCACACAGTGTTGGCAGAAAGGGAGAGTAGGAGATTCTGACTTAAGTCTTGTTGATCTTGTAGTCACACCCGATAAACATCCTAAATTAGCCACGTTTGTTGTGTTATGTATCTGTAGCAGCTCATTGCCAAGTGAAACCAGGCACAAACAGTATACCGACATGGAGAAAAAAATGAATAAATTAGAGGAAAAACGTAGCAGATTGTAAGAGTCTGTGTCCAGCTTTTTTTTTTTTTTTTGCGTGAATCATTTTGAAGAGTGAGGAGAAAGGAGGAAAATGCTGAAAAGTTACATCCAAACAAACACCGGGACGTCCACAGTACACTTCAACCTTACCACACTCAGATGGATGGCCCTATCTTATCATACATTAATACAGTGGTTCCCAACCTTCTTTGGCTTATGACCCATTTTGACATCAAACATTTCTGGCGACCCCAGAGACATTTTTTTATACTTGTTATACTGTGTTGTAAATACAGAGTACCCAGATTAGTGCACAACGTGACACACGTACATGTTATCCCTGATCGGGATACACATGTACAGTTAGGTGAGCTTGTATTTACAAGGCTGACAATTAATACTGAACAAACAATCTCTCAAACAATGAATTATGAAATAAGCACCTTAAACTGGCCACAGTGAAGACTGACATTTCAGGTGACCCCATTTGAATTCCAGGCGACCCCATGTTGGGTCACGACCTCAGGGTTGAAAACCACTGCATTAGTACAAAAGAAATTTCCCGTTAAAATGCATCCACTCTGATCTGTTCAGCTAATTTTCCAGTCTGATGATGCTGTACCTCTTGTGTCCAGCCAACACAGCATGTCTTAAAGATGAAGGGTTACAATACAGTTTACTGATGAGTAAAAAAAAATGTTATTAATTATATGCCATAGCCGTCACTCACTAATTCTGGATGTGTTAGATGAGGGAATGTCTTTGTTCATCAATGCGGTGGACACTTGCTGAATCAGTGCCAAGCTGTTCTGGCAGCAAGCAACTGTCCAGCACCTCATTCAGATTGTTAATGTTGGCTTTCCCTTTAATTATTCACCCATCAGTAGCTTCTGTATAATTTGAATCGGTTGTATTAGTCTATAAGTATTAACATGAGGTTTTATTTGGCTGTGAATGGCAGCAGTGGTGAATTTGCAGCTATTCTGCCAACACTTTGTGGAAATGTCTGCAGTTACTTACTTTAACCAAGTGGGTGCTCTATCGTGACTGTCAGGAATCCCTGATATCCCTGACTCATAACGTCTGAATGGCTTTTCCCACTCAGTGTCTTGAAATTACAGTTTAGATGACATAAAAGTGGCATCGCTGCAATGCTTTAATGGAAGTGAGTCATTGTTAATGTCATTAGCAACATATGTGCTGCTCCTACTCTGACAAGTCAAAATGTCTGGGGTAGGAAAAAGGCCCACTACTGAGTAATTACTTTGTTCCCACTGAAAAATATATAATGAGCTATTGGATACAACATTTCAAGTTGCTTGATGTTGCTAATAAATGTCAAAGCTTTTCCTAAAACCACACACATTTGCAGAGCAGTGCGGCTGAGTGATTGCACTGCATCCCTCCCCCGTGTGTCCTGAAAGAGTTCTTTCTTTGCAACTTCAAAGTGGAAACTATGCAAAATAAGCTTAAAGAATGAAGAAAGAAACAGAGGCGTAGAGAATCGGGTTAAATATAACGTCCGTACCCTCGAACCTCAGCTTCATTGATATTATATGAGCCGAGTGAGGACTTCAAAGGGAGGCTGGGTCCGATCGATGGGACAGATTCCAGGGTATTATGTTGACTCTTGCCGCTGCCATCAACAACTTAAAGGTAAAAAGGAATGAAGCTCCCTTCTCTGCATCACTTAGTAGAGTATATCAGATTTTTGATTCCTCACTTCCCACTTCCTTTATCTTTTATCTCAGAGTCCCAGGGTGTCAGTAGAGCCTAATGAATCACTACATATACAGTATACATGTGCGGTGGAGCCATTGTTGTTTTTCTAAACCTCTATCGAAAATGAGCCTTAAGCACTATTTGCAAACACAGAGGTGGTTTTCACTCCTCTTGTGGGTAGAATTTAAAATATTCATAACTTATACACAGTACTTGCGACTGAGCGAGGGGAAGGCATGGAAACTGCATAATGGTTTCTAGCTTCCTGAAAAGACAGTGTGAAATAGAAAAAGCGGCTCCTTGTCCTAAAATGATATTTATAAATCACAGCAGCATGTTGGCAGAAAATTCCAAGAATGGATTGAATCAATCCACGAGCTCTGCAAAGGAAACATCCTCCACACAGAGTACATGGCTTATGTTCAAGGCAGCCATCAGCAGGGTACAATGTGATTATGTTCTTTAGAAAACCTTGGTATAGTTGAGTTTTGAGTTTTCCTGCTGTTTACCTGCTCATGGTCTCATCTTATGGGAAAGTTTTGGTTTCTGGAATTCATCACGACAAAGTCGTTCTCTTGGTTGCATTTAACAAGAAACAAAACCCTTTCATGTCCTTTGTTTTATTGAGGTAATCTCCTGTAATTCAGTCTCCTGGTGTTTCTGGAAATGAGAGAAAACAAATGTGCCTGGTCTTACGTTATGTTGCAAACACTACTGTATGCTTTCCTATAGTTCACAAAGAAACGCTCAAGGACGCACTGCGCTCACAAGCCAGTGAGAAAATCCCAGTGCAACCTTCAAGGTTGCACTGACAGGTTTATTGGGGGACCTGGACGTGAGCCCAAGGGTTCCTCAGAACTGCTTAATACAAGATTGTTAGAGAACGTGGATGAACTCTTTGACGCCGAGTGTGCAGCCAAGAAATGCCAGGCCCTCGGAGAAAAGAATGAAGCCGTGTTATAAGGGTGAATATTTTATCACATCATATTAAGATAATTCTTTTTATCTGTCTCATTTTTCTCTTTTTTCTTTTTTTTTTTTCTTTTTTTTTTCTACCTGTGGGCAGAATCCATTCAGGAAGTGTACCCCCTCAAAATCTTCTTGATGCCATCAAAGTCTGGGCTAATGGTTAAGCTTGGCACAAAGTGCATCTCTCTGCCACTGTATTCAGCACTTTCAGCTGTCTTTTTTTTAATCATTGTTCTGTCTTTAATAGTGTGAGAGCTTTGCCTTTTGTCCTCTGGATTTATTAGTGCCTTGAAGGATCATTTTGGTCCCATGTACACTGTAGGCCAGATGTGCTGTTTAAGGTACTTAAGCACTTAAAAGACGTGAGAGCATGGCACATATTTACCTTAAAAATAGAATGTGTTAAGCATGTATAATTGGCCCCGTGCTAGGCTGGCTGCTTAAATATGCAGTGGTTATACTAATGAGTGTCACCACATGAGAATTATAGTGAGGTGTAATGAAAAGCCTCCGGCAGGCTGTTCTCCCACTTTTTAATATCTGTGATCGAGGTATTGAGCTAAATATGGGTCTACTTTGTTCTAAAAAAAAAAAAAATCTACAATACCTTCAAAAGTACATTAAACATGACTCTTGGCTTTGGGGGATTGTGGAGAGTTTTCAACAGAATTAGAAGTTGTTTCCTTGTTGAAATTTAAAAACATAATTTATTTGTTACCACGTGTGTTTAGCTACTGTGAAAAGGAATTCAGGGCCAACCCGAGGTATATTCATGGAAAAAAGAATCCAGAAATGCTGCTGAAAAAACAACAAAACAAAGGAATTATTTGTTGTTGGACTGATCTCTTCTGCCTTCAGCCTCTTTCTGCTGTGGCGTTGAGGCACTGGCTTGTTACCTTTAAACAGGCTCCATTACTGGATACCCAGGGTCCTGATAAAGTGTGTGAGCGCTGACAGGTAATTTTGGATGAGAAAGTGAGGTTCAGATAGAAGAAGATATTTAGATTCCCTCTGAGCTGCAATTGATTTTTGGATTGCTGTTTTATTTATTTACCGTCCATTAAACCAGTGAAGAAATGTAACTACATCTAAGAACATTTTCACCACTGAAGTATTTCTATTTTACTTTCTTTCACTGCATTTCAGATGCATGTGTTTTTTTTTTTTTCTTTTTACTCTTTCCAAGTCCTTCAATCATGAGCTGAAATGTATAATGTAAAATAAGCAGTAAGGTGCTGCTGACACATCGATGTATCCCTGCTAGTATTTGTAATTTCAGTCTCAAGTCAGAACCTCCACTCAGGAGTGTGTTTGCATAGTTGTGAGGTAATTTAAGTGCAGGACCTGAAGACTTTTCCACCGCCGCAGTGAACTCAGAGACCTTGTGTGCACCTTAGTTAAGTCTGCCTGCACCCATGTAGCCCTGCACTGCGTATTGATATAAGTTGTTGTGATGAACGTGTAAATGTAGAGAACAACACACCAGTACTACAAAAACCGCTGAGAGGGTGAAAATAAATTAAACCTTCCCTCTCATTAAATGACTGAAATTACAAATGCTTATTTGGTTGTTAAGGGCTCCTTTGTGGCTGTGGAGCATTGAGGGGAAGCTGCTTTGACTACACGAAGATCGTGTAGAAGCCTGCCATTCATTTAATCAGCCTGTTTGTTTAACACTAGTCCACGGTAAGGCTGGATATAGTGAGGATTTAAACTTTATGGATCCCAGCTTTAAGGGAGGTGCAGCATGCAAGGCCATCAGTCAGTAAACCATCAATCCAGTCTAAGCTGCAGAAAGTGAGACAGCTCACCAGATCAATAGTACATTCCATTTGTGCAGCGAATCAACAAATATTCCCAAAGGATCAGAGAAGAACAATATTGTCCATGGGTTTGATGCAGTGCAGGTGTCAGTGAAGGTGGACAGCCATGTAACTTGTGATGACACGTTTGCAAAAGTCAGCTGGGTTACAATATAATGCGGTTTGAGTAAAGAGCAGGAGAGACATGAATACTGCAGGAGGAAGACTTGAATGCTGCTGTACAGCCACTGCATGAGCAGGTTGTATGTTGTGCTCTAATCCACTTCCACAGAGTAGTGTGGAAAGACGCACGAACAGGCAGGTAACAGCTTTGGATTACTGCGTAGGATATGGTAAGCTATTTAAAAATATAAACGATCCTTTTAAAGTGGAAAAGCACACATCAGCAGTATCCAATGAGCTTAGTCTATTTTTATCATATTATCATAAAAGTAGGAGGGCTACGATTAATGTCCTTTCTGGGTGGAAGAAACATGGGCCTAAAAAATTGATATATATCGGATACAAGGAGGAGAGACCATCAAATATTCAGGTGTGATAGTCTTCCAGGAAGCTGTTGAAATTACATTTTCCATTTCATCTGTCTCTTTCCTCACATGTTCTGTAAGCTATGTATAAGTATCACACTTGTTAATCAGGTCATGTTTTTTTTTTTTCTTTTGCCTGCTCAGCCAGTTATGAAAGAAAAGTGATCCAATATGTGGAAATGTGATTTAATGAACCTTTTCTGTGCCCAGTCCAGAAGACTGGAATGTAGATTACAGTAATGAATAAGAGGATAGAGCATGCTTTAAGATGAACGTCACCAAACTGCAGATGATGGCTTGAAAGCTGTTAAAGTGAGTTGGATTTATCACGGTCTATTACGGCATGTACAAGCTTTCATGATCAAGGCAATAACCCGTTTTTCCAAACAACTACACAGCATGTGGTTTGAAAACACACTGTGGGAGTAGAAATGTATTGGGCTTGATTTATCAAGCAGTGTAGACATTTCTGGGAGCTCTGCAGTAATAATATGTAATCTGGAGCCTGATCTATCTCTGCACGATTTAAGTTTTTGCTCAGCTTTACATTTCCCATCCTTTCAGTATCAATTTCATATCCATCGTGATGTGCATGCGCTGATGTTTTGAAATTTTGATATTTTTCAGGGGATATAGAGATATACAGGAGGGGTACTTAAGCACTGTATTCACCTAAATCTGCAGATTAAAAGGACATGTCTGTCTAACTCTAACCTGTGGTCCGACCAAATATTTATTTCCTTTGACTTTGCATCCTAAGCAACTGAATACTAATTGTAAACACATGCAATCACTCATTGCTCATTATAGTTGAAATCACTCCAAACACACGCGCACAAGTTTAACTCAAATGTCCAGCAGTAAATAGAAGATCCAGGAGAAGTGTGTGTAAATAAGCCTACAGAAATCAAACAGTTTTACAATCAATAGCAGAGGAGAACATCACCATGCCAATCAATACACGAGCTGTATAAACACGGAGAGAGAGACATGTACAATAGAAACTGCAACAGTCAGTGAATATATATTGTTGGTCTCATCTATTTGAGCCTCATGCTTTAAATTGTAGGTCAGACTTCTTCGTCTGTCACTCTCAGTGCTGAAATGGAAAATCCTCTCAGCCTCTTTTGTCCCATTGAAATCTTTCAATAGTTTATATTTAAATTTCTAAGCTTAGAGAGCGACTGCAGTGAAGACTCAAAACCACAGACAGATTGTCAAAGGCAAGAAAAAAAAAACACCTCACTTACATTAAAAAGACACCACTAGGTGATCCACAAACCTTTTCACCATTCTATGTTCAACTTAGCATGCTCACTAAATGTAACCTTTTCAGTTAATGCCATTATAACCCTATATCCAATGATGTAGTCATTCTAAATGTTATTAAATATTGTTAAAGTTATATATGCAAATGTATAATGCTTTGAAAAAGTTACATATGTGCAGATTAAAGACTGTGTTGCACATCCATCATTCTTAAGAAATCCTCCCTTGCTGATAATTAGTACTTTTAAAGCATGCTGCCTTTTTGGGTTGGTGTAGTTTTCTTCATCAGCTTTTTGGAACAGCTGCTGTCCAGGGTGCTGAATCTTGGCATCCCCACTAATTTGCCACCTGCCAAGCTCACTATACATACATTGTTGTTCCAGATCCTGGTATGTGAGTCTTGTGGATGCAAATGCCGAGCCCCTGAGTTACTGTGTTTGATCGCTGTCTTTGTGTGAGGCCAGTTTATTTACTATGCCTATTCTGCCAGTAGACTTTCCTGTTTACTGTTCATCAGAGAAAACTAATATAAAGTTTCTGGAGTGAGAAATTACTCATGTGATGTTTTCTTTGCACTTGGTTCCAGTTAGATATCTTTACAGATTTTTTCATTGGCGCTCACTGAAACCAACACAATGAAGAAAAAAAACCCTAATTTTGTGGAAAAAACAATGCCAAAATCCTAGCTAATTAAATCAAAATTAAAGCTTTATTTTACACCCCAGTACAGACTGGTGGCTTCCTCTTGCAATATTGAAGAAGTTCTATTTGGTTAGTTAGTTTTTATTAGTTTTTATTCAGACCATGTGTTTAGTGCATCGAAAAGAGCGAAAAACTACAAGAACATAATGTCACTCGAAAACAATTAACAGTAATTGTAAAGAGATGATTAATGCGTTAAATAATCACAGTGGAGATGTGCTTTAAGGTCCTTCACTTAAGTCTGCACATGATAATTTAGTTGATGTGTGGATAATATTATTCTTCTTTCATGTCATTCCTGCCTCAATGGAGTTGATACTGATGCTAAATACTCTGGGCTGGTGTCAGAGACCCTTCTTTTTTTTCTACCGGATAATAATTCTGTTTGCATCTGTCATCTGCTTGTAGCATATCTGAGAAGAAACTCTTTCTCACCATAAAAACCCTCAACACATTCATTTTTGATGAAAGCGGCCATGTGTGGGGTGTTGCTCTTTTATGCTGTAATACAGTATCGGATGCGGAAGTGTCTCTTTCGATGCAGCTTTAATGCTCCCTGGAGTAAGAGGTGTAGCTCTTCAGAGTTTATCAAGAAATTTCTCTCAAATGTCCCTTCTTGTGAGGTGCTTAAGATTTTTTATATCTCTGTACTGAAAGCCTGTGTTAGGGGTGACTCATCAGGAAATGGTTGCCAAAAGTTCCTGAGCCTCGCCTTGCTTGCCTGACAATTTTTTTTTTTATATGTTTATAGCACAGCGCAGATTCAGGCAAGTGTCCAGGTCTGGAATAAGGTTGATCCAGAGGAGACTGTGTGTGTGCCATCAGCTTCAGAGCTATTTCTGATGGCACTGCAAAAAGGTTCTTTCAGGCAGCAACAGCAGACCATATTTGCCTTTCTCACCTGAGGTCCCCTCAGAATCACTGGTATATTTGCAAAATGCCCACACTAGCTGTACGCAAAGGGCAGGCTATTATAGCCAACAATAGCCCAGCTGCTTCAAGTAAACAAAGTGAAAACCCTCAGACTGTAAGGGTACAAGTCATTTCCATGAGTCAAGCCAGCCTCATGCATGTATGTTTATGTCATACGATTCATTATGATTGGTTTAAGCTCATTTGCATAATGCAAGGCAGCAAAGCCCGCAGGGGGTTTTGCGTGGGGAATTGAAGATAGCTCGAATGACTCACAAGGGCAAGATTACACATCAAATCTGAGCTGTTGATAGACGAAAAAGAGGAAACATTACTGCTGAAATAAATATCACATTGTTTTCATTTGCATCATTTGCATCTTTAGTGAAAAAGCTTTATTGGGTTGATATTTGCTTCATGTGCTGATGTCTTTTGCTTGATCCATTAGACTTTCCAGGGTTCCAATGTGAAGTCTTTCGACAACCATCAGATGGATTAACATGGAATGCGGTTCAGACATTAGCGGTCAAATCTTGACGATCTATTCATTACTTAGTTTATTACTAGAAACAGCCACATGCCCACCACACACCACAATTCAGAGCTCAGTTTTTGTTTTGAATAACCAGTAGTGGTGATGATCTGAGATCAGCATCAATCTGAAAATGTTGTTTTCTGATGTGTGCTGAGCCCCAGCAGCCTCAAAGGGCTGCGAGGCTATCGACTCAAACTCTTAATTACAAATGATTTATTTTATTAACAGCGTCTTCACTTATTCATTTAACTGTTTCTTAAATCATTTATGACTAGTAAATGGCTGTACGGGCTACACTCATGCATTATCAATGATCCATGCTAACAGATTTGTTTCATATCAGTTAAACAGCTAAACCAACGTTAAGCTCAAACTGCTCGCCACACGCAAAACATTCAGATAATGTGTCAGTCATGTTTACCTTAAACTGTTACGCTGTAATCATACATTTCAAGGGAAATGCTTTCAACAGTCTCTTTTACACTTGTTCCCATTTTATCTGTGCACATTTGCTTTTGTAAAGATAATAACCAGCCACTCTCTCGCTGTAATGAAAATATCTTTTTACTGCGAGAGACAGATGGTTTCAAATCTCTGCCCTGCTACAATGGCCTTGTGAGATCAAGATTAAAATTTCACTTCTCATGAAGGAGCCCTCATGTGCCTCGGATCGGTTTATTAAACTTCCTTGAAACAACATCAAAGTTATATTGCATCATTTTAGCATTGGTTCTGTTCCTCTGCGAAGTATTGTAAGTGTGAAATAATAATAACATGATACAGGATTTGACTGCCTGTGACTCACTGGTTGGCTGATTAAACAAACCATTTCCTATGAGTTTTCACTTGGGTTTACGCTCGCCTGTCAATCTTCAACCCGGGGAGTAACACATCAGTTCCTCAAGCCTCACATGAACCCAGTGTGGACAATTCCAGCAAGGTCAGTCTTTTTCTGGGTATTGATCACTCCGTAGATCAGTGTCAGCGACCAATAAAATGTAGAGTCAAGGACTGCTAAATCCAATCACTGGAAGCCAAACCTGCGTCGAAAGGCTTTATGATTTGGAACCAATTGGCTTGGTCAGGATGCTGTAAAACAAAGTAGATTGTTCAGATATATTCAACATCAGGCCTTGATGATTAAGATGTGAGATTTAGCAACACAGCAGCTGCAGTCTATGATTACTAGATACAGAACAAAATCTATAATTCATAAATGAGGGTGCAGAGTAGAATTTCATTATTTCGTCTTGAACAAATGTCTCGTTGGAAAAAAACAACTGTAGACCAACTGAAATCCAGCCCTCTAGAAATAAAATTCACTGCACCTAATATTAAAAAAAAAAAAAAGAGGCTCAGGTATGGTAATTTGTGAAAAACCCTTTTATTTTTCAATCTCCATTTTCATAACACTTACAATAGCTGAAATGGTCACCTGGATTATTTCATGAAACTTTTAAAGAGAGAGGCAGAAACTACAAAGATAAATCTGTGTCACAAAAAAAACTGAAATTGTTGAGATCAGGAACTTGTTTCTCAGCCAACAGGGAGTTTGAGTTGCCTGGTTACTCGCTGTAGCATGGAAAGTTGGGAGAGAACAACAGTCTTTGTAAATTGCCTCACAGTCTTTGGTGACTTGACAGCTGATCTCTGCAGGTTTGACAGTCTCCCCACAGTCCTGGACATCACTTGATTTTTCACTTTAGGTCTGACACTGTTTTCATTGCATCAAGTGTTTATACCTCTACTTTTACAGTCAGAATATCTTGTTATTCTTTAGGTTTTTTTTTGTATTTAATGTAGTTTTCCTTCTGATGACGACTGTAATCAGATGTTGTAGATTTGTAGCTACTTACATAAATAGGCTATAAAATGTAACTCAAAGTGCTGTACAAGTTAAAAGACCTGACCCCTCCCACATATACACACACACACACTCCCCACGCAGTGCTAATTTTGCCCGGCACAACACCGTGTGCAGTCAATTTGGTAGACCGCAGTAGGGGGAGGTTTCAACAGATTCAGCTTGGTGCAGCGACACTTTCGTGCCAAAGGGCTGCCCCGAAAGTGCGCTGAAAGCTCGCCAACTCCAACCTGGTCTACTTTCGGTGCAGGCGGAGCGCACCTGGTCAAGTGGTAATTTAGCTGACCAGTACCAGTGTTCACACGTCACCAAGAACAGCCAGCTAGCTTCTTTGGAGACTTCATTTGAAGACATGTTGTATCACATTGATGCAACAAAGTGTCCCAAGGCTTCTTCAAATGCAACAGAGATTTCAACGGAGGCATGGCCCGAGCCTATCCAGTAATGAAAATAATATGGCAGCGAACAATGCTGACAGAGAGCCTGAGGATTAGTTGAAAAAAAGGAAGAAGATGGAGAAGAATTAAGTCACATGTTGTCAGTGTTTCTAGATTTGAGATGCTCCAGAGAAGTTGAGCACGGGTGGTGAAAGGGGAAATAAAAGACCATCTCATTTGAATCCAGCATTCATGGTCTACAATGTTCATTTCAAGGATGGGATTCCTGATTTAGGCAGAATAGAGTAGAAAATGCATTTCATTCCACCACAGAGTTGCTGTGCAACTGTATAGACACTATAATATTAGCTGGATTTATTATGGAAGTGTTAGTATAGGGCTTTAGTTTGATGTAACTGCCAGCAGTGGTGCATGTGCAACCATTGTGCCAGCAGTTTCTTGTCATGTCAGCAGTTTTTTTCACCAGGTGGGACCTATCAGTGTTGTCAGAAATCCCCAATATCTTTGACTAGTAATTGCAAGGTAGAGGCTGATGTGACGGCTTTTTTTCCCACTTGCCTGCTCATAATTACATTTTAAACGATGTAATATTAACACGACGTTATGGCGGCGCTCCCTGGAAGCATAGCCTCACAGAAACACTGCTAGTTTGTATAATTTGTAGATCTTACAGCATATCCAGCTAGTTTATGTTGTGCGATCACAGTACAACATGCACACTAAATAAGGCCAATAGATAAGTGTTTTGATGATGGGTGTAAAATGACAGTATGTATGTACTGTGTAAAATGAGCACATAATGTGGATTCAGGACACAGGCTGGTTTATTTCTACTCATCATCTGAGATATAGAACACCTCTTTTAGTAACATATATTTCATGACATCTTTTAACTGTTATTCATTTATGTGTTTATTTGCTTTTGGTGACATGCTCATGTTAAGCCGTCATTATTGCTCGGCACCTGCCAAAACGTGTCAGATCATTTGTCAGTCAGGCAGTGTGGGCGTACGCAGAGTTTCTGTTGACGAAGGTTTCTGTAGGTGTTATTCCTGTCAGCCATGTTGGCTAGTGCTGCACGTACACCCGTTCGCTCTGTTCATCCTGAACAAGCTGCTGTTGCTGTTCCAGTCATACAAATATATCACTCACGATAAGGTTTGCTTTATTTGAAATTCATACGCAAGACAGATGTTAACATGTGTAAAAGGTTTCATGAACGGGCTGAAGCCTTACATAGAGGTTCATCAGTTGGTTAAACTGATTTATTCTGTACTGTGTAGGCTGATACACGCAGTACAGTAACTTCACTTAATCCCTTAACAGCAAATTATAACACTTGTACTGAAATAACTATTTAATAATACCTCTGTTGTTTATCAGGTGTATGTGCATGTTGACTGTGGTGTTGACATTTCAAATCATGAGCTCTAACCACTCTGTTGCAGAAAATGTTTCTTTTCATCTTTCTCACTGGAGCTCCCCACAGAGCACAGTTTAAAATGGTAGGAGTTATCAGATAAAAACCACAGGACAGATTTTACCTTGTAAACTTGTAAACTGCAGATCCTTGGAGAGGTATGATGAATTTATTTCATTCATCTCAACAACACTGGTATTTTATAGCACGTTAATCTGATAGATTTTATTTGGTAAATGCTGTCCCTCAGTACAGACAGAGATTTCATTTTTCAGACATCCTGACAGTCACTTGTTTCACCAAAAATACAGAGATGAATACTTTCTGTTATCATCAAGTTGTCGTGTAAAAACAAAAAGGGGCTGCTGCTGCTGGATATATATGGATTCAAAGGAAAATGTTCTGTTGACAGTGACTTCAAAGAACAATCAGGTACCTGCCTGCGTCTGAAAGATTTTGTGACTCAAAGTATATTTGAAAACTGACTCACACAGACACTTTGTGAGGCTCAAAGCATCCCTTTAACCCCTGTTTGGAGAATCACAGGCTTAGAAAAAAGACAAGATCACCTATTTTAACACTTACATGTGACCCAGTTTAGTCCTCTACCACTTACATAGTATATATCTTCATGTCTGAGGTTTTAATAATGACTTTGTACATCATTTTTATAATGTGCCATCCATTAGCATCGTTGCTGGTGATAATATTCCTGCAAACACTTTACAGATGCAATGAGTTTAATAATAGGATTATGTATAAATAATGAATTGTTTAATTCCAGCCAACTGCTTACTTGGGCATGTAATAAATCCAGTGTGTGACTGAGTCTTGAAGGTGCCCTCTAGCCTTTTCTTGGTGTGTAAGACTTGTGGTCTAACAAACATACTGAATGTGTGTGTTGGTGGAAGTCCTGTTGTTTAGGACTTTCACAGGATAAAGATAACCAATTTTTCTATTCTTTTGATCTTTCAAAAATAATGTCAAGAAAGATGAGTTGCCTTTGACTTTGACTCTATATCTCATGAGCAACAAAAGATTCTTTGATTATTTTTTTTTCCATCAAAATCCCCGCATGTGATCCATCATTATCATCATCGTCGTCATCAAGGAAACATCACATGGATGAGACCTGTGTCTTTTTAACTGATCCCATTGGCTCTTACATCCAAACACTTGTCTCCAGAGAACATATGATGAGAAAGGACAGAAGAAATATGATTTTACCTGTGTTACTTTAGAGAAATGTTTCAGAATAACAATAACATTGATTATTTTCAGTAGTCTATAGGAAAATATAGTATTCAGGGGGAGCATGTGCCAAACGTCCCTTACCACATGATATATGCAGCCTCTGAGGCAGGGAAGACAGTCCACAGAGAGTGTAGCTCATTCTGGCCTTCTTTGCATGGGTAAAATCATTTGCAAAGTTCTTTGCCCTTTACCCTCTTGCTTCTCTTTGACATTGCATGGGTCTTCAAAGGAAAACAACTGGCAGAGAGAATCAGCCTCTCAGCATTGCAGATGAATTTGTTTCCTTTGAGTGGGGAAAAACAGAAAGTAACTGGACTGTGACGAAGTGATGCAGAAATAAGACTGTCCTTCATAGACTGTCGAGTGGATGGTGTGAGATGTACCTGTTAAAAGTGAGGGCTGGTAAAGACAGTGGCACTCAGGAACCAGAGAAAACAGAGCCCACAACATAATGTTGTGATGTTTGAAGGTAAAAATGAAAATTTAAAAAAATAGACATTAAATCAGTAAAAAAAAAAAAGAAAAGAAAAGATTTTGGCTGAATATAGAACGTCAGTCTAGTTGTCTGCAGCTTTGTTCACTAACAAGCATTTTTCTCATATTTCATATTCATTTGCCTCGAATGCATTCACAATAGCAGGGCTTTTAAAAGAAAAGCAGACAGGGGCATAATGATGAAAAACTAATAAATAAAAAAACTCTGAAATTGAATTTTCTAAAAGCAAATAGAAAATTTGAAATGGGTATTGAGGACTGAGGACCACTAAATGCCCTCCACAATGTCCCACAAGGAATTTGTGCATTCAATTTGAAACTACAACCTCAGACAATCCTTTGAAACTTCCACTGGAACTAATTACATTTGTGGGTGATTGTGAGGTCACAAAAAGTCTTTTCAAAAAAAATATCACAGAAACATCTTCAAATTCCATTATTTTCAGAAGTAAATCCTTGATAGGTGTGGAATTGAGTACCACGGTGTGAACACCTGTATTATATAATGCAAACCAGTACAATAGCCTTGCAATAAATATAGTCTTTGCAAAACTCATAATATTCAAATAGCACTGCAAGTGTCTCGAAAGTGCTGACAAATTAAGCCTTAGGATTCAGAAAGGTAGTGTTTATTGTGAGGTTGCTGTGTGGGGGCTGCAGTGTTGTTGTACAGGTGCTCGTGTCATTGTTCACCCCCTGCATGTGAACGTGGAAACATCTTTATCATACATATTTCTCGTCAGGGTGAAGAGCTGCAGGATGCACAACATCACTGCAGGCAGTAAATGGATTTTATATAAAAGCAACCTTGGGATTTTAAGTTTACAGAAAAGCTCTGTGATTTTTCATTAATACGACAATGAGGCTGTTTTATTTCCACACACAGAAACACTGGCTGCTCTGTGGACTTGACTGAATCATTGTCTCTCAGTGTTGTTCATACTGAGGTGGCATTCATGAGTCAAATTAATATTGCCACTTAGTGTTCATCACCTATAATGAGCAATATAATCAACCAATTACACTCATAATAGTCTGTGCTGATTTCCAATTTACCCAGATGTACATTCTTCAACAGGTCTTATAACTCTTGAGCAAGAAGCTATCGTTTGATCAGATTACAGGAGAATGAAGCCAAAATTGAAAGTCACTGTTGAAAGATAATATTTTGGTGAATCTCAAATAAGACAATAATACATTTAAAAAAAAAAAAAAAAAAAAGGTAAAACACTATCACATCAAACATAGCATTCCTCACTGAGTCCGTCCCCCTCTGAAGAGTTCAGTAAAATATGTATAACCTAAGACTTTTCTTTAGTAAACATGCAGCGTTATCCAGCAGTCATCACATGAGGTGTGTCTCCAAGGAGTCTTATCAAAAAGAGATTCAAACATCCTTCCTCCTCCAATGAAGAAAACGAGCTGATGCTTATCACCATAGCGAAATGTGGTGTTTTTGCCATAGGCAGCACTCCACAGATAACATGATTACTTAACTTCCCATGTCCTTATTTTCCTGTTCAAGTAATATTCATATATGATGAGCTATAAAAATGCCCACTGCCCAAAAACAGGCTGATTTGGATGAAAAATGCTTTATTATATCATAAACTCTACTTGTAAGTTGATGTTTAAAAAATGCAAATATGGTGGTAAAATGGATGACTGTATTTCCATGCTTTCTAAAAGATTTTGGTTTTACTCATAAACCAGTAATTTGTGTGTTTAACAAAAGAGGCGGTTGTTCTTACAGTGAAATAACCCATTTCTACACCAGCTTTCTAAAGTAGTAAAATACCTGTGAAATTTAAATGAAGGCAATTTTATGTAACTGGGTAACTTTGCAGACAAACACCTACATTTGTCCCAGTTCAGGAAGTGTGACAACATTGTTGCATAGAAGCTGTAGCACTAATTTCATGTATACTGCAGGGTCTCTACACTGTATGATAACACTGACTGAAACATAAGTTAACTATGTTAAATGATCATCAGCAAGCATCACCTCTGCCATAGTGCTATTTAGGTATGGAGGAAAATGCAAAGAGGAGGAGGAGAACATGTGGAAAGAGGCCAAGTTGCAATGTCAGTTTTCCCCACCAATCCACGCTACGTCCCTATTAGTGAGTAAGTAAGCATACTGTAGGTCATAGCAGCAGTCACATTGGTAGATGGTCATCCTAAACACAGTCAGAATCAGCAATGGCCATCTTTGAACCTCTCTCACTGTGGGAAAACTGTGGAGCCACAACCAAAGATATCAGAAGGACTGTGACATAATGAGTCCTTGGGCAGAGACATGTAAAAGACTGAAAGAGCTCTGTGTCCCTTTGTGGTTATTTCGTGCCTTTTTGTTGTTGGTTTGTGGGGTTTTTGTGCTTTTAGTTTTGTCTCTCTTTGTAGTTGTTGTGTGTATCTTTTTTTACTGCATGGGCATATCTTTTAGTTGTTTTCCATCTCTCTGGTTGCCCAGTGTGGCTTTGAGTCTCTTTGTGGTTGTTATGCATTTCTTTGTATTTGACTGAATGAAAACAGAGGCTCTGGGTCCCACCACGGCCCCCTGAACCCTTGAGCCCCAGGTCTGTGTCCTGTTGGTCCATCCAATAATCCTTCCATACTGTATAGTTAAGGCTTAGGGGCAATTGTGGTTAAGGGAAACAAATTATGGTCCAGGTGAGGATTGATTTACATTATGAAAAGTGTTACAAAAAGTTAAACATTTAGATCTGTGACACTCATTCAACCTTATTACACATTGGTGTTTGATTGTGATTTCAATTTTGGTTCCAAATGATCTCAAAATGAATATAATCAAGGAAAAATAGTATTTAGTAAATTTCCTTTGTGCAGGTATTAGACTATTGGGATTTTATTCTGAAAGAAATCACACGTGCACCCCGAAGCCTCCACTGCACTCTTTCAGCCTGTATTGTCAATGAGGCAAGTCTTGTACATTGTCACCGGTGGTACTTAAAAATCAGCATGAGTGAAGATGGCAGAAGAAACTGAACCGAAGAGCAAACACATATAGGTTTTCTCTCCAATGGAGAGACTGAGTATTTCTGCCTACTGCTCAGGCCGAATGAATGGACATTATGGAAGAAAGAAGAAACTCTGCTTGTATCTCTGCAGCAACAGCAGTTCCATATTAAGCTCAACAACAACAACATCCTTCCACAAATAAAAGATCATTCGTCATTCTACCAACACATGTCAGTTAATTCACAAAAGCACCCCCATCGCCACACAGCTTAAGCCCTGCAACAATCCAGGGAAAACCCTGATATAATGTGCAAGGTTTGTTTCAAGATGCTATCTGTGCTACTTAGCAACATTGTTCTTGCAATGACTTGCGATATATAAGCAACTATCCAGCAGTGAATATTAACCATACAGTTCCTGCGTCTTTCTTGTTAACTGAAAACTCAATATTCTATAGTCAATGTGCCAGACCTGTAGTGGTGCTGTAACACTGCCACAAAAATACACTGAAAATGTAGAGGAAGAGTAGAAAGTTTGTGCTGTATAAACATATACCAGTGTGAAGGCATGGCGCCTGTGAATAAAATTTACTCATCGCATTTCAGACAACCATTTGCGATGTGTTTATTGTGCATGTTGATATCGCAATGACGATGAAAATGACATTAATCGGTCAGGCCTTATCACAACAACCGTGATTTGTCCATAATCGAGGAGCCCTAACAGGTGTTACAGTATTAAGTGTCGTTGAAAGTAAATCTTTAAGCACAACTTTTCCAAACAGCTTGTAGAAAATACTACTGCAATAAATCTGATCTACAACCAAAACAGAGGGCTGAAAATGCTTCAGTAAACCTGAGGGAAAGTCCAGAAGTGGGCCATCTGTGATTTTTCACTATGGCTGTGACAGATTTCACATCGTATTGTTGCATGATTTCTTTTTGCAGTGTTGAAGGTCAAATCTGGATGTCAAATGAGAAACATCTGCTTTTATCATGTATATGACAATAGTTCAGCTCCTCATTGTATCAGAAGATAATGTCAGTGTAGAATTGTGGTGGAATGTGCGACGACATTTTCAACCTCATTTCTTTGGAGCCCAACACTACAGCCATTGTATGAATACATTGCTGAGGGGATTTTTCAAAAGAGTCGAGAATAAGCTTCTGCCGCGAGTCAAACAGTCTCCCTGGGCGAGGAGGCGCTGGGACTGACGGAACAGTGAGAGGTGGTGTCAAGCCCACAGAGATTTTAAAAAGTATAAGCTGCAACAAATCTGAATCTGCACTGTGTTATTTATTTTATTTTTTTCCCTTACTGAACACACATCACAAGGTGCACTTGTGTGTGAGGGTGCTACTTGATTCTCCTCTCAGACCTCTATGTATCGCAATGCTCTTTGTTTGTTGGGCAGAATTCATGATTCACAGAGGCCTTGGAGGACAGTAGAGAAGCGCAAATATACTCAAGACGCTCTGTTCTGTTGCAGATGCTAGGGTTGGCTCTATTTACATTTCATGTCTGTCTGACATTATGTTGAGCAACTGATGCATCTTGACCACAGAATCAGTAGTATCACTGCCACTGAAATAACCTTACATAAAAGAATCTGAATCATCCCCTTCAAGAGGTGGAAGTATTATTATTATTATTTTTTGCAGAACAGACACAAGGACCAGTGGAGAAATGTCACTATTTTAGTGTGCCATCACAGTTTTAAGATATGTAGTGTTTTAGTGTGTTAATGCAATGTGCTTGGGCCTTATGGGAAAATAAACATGCTATGAAAAAAAGGGTCCCATTAAGCACTTCTCAAGAAGCCAATTTAAGTTGCACTGTGGAAGAAGAAGCATCTTGAAAACACATCTTATCATGCCTACATCCCATCATTATCCTTTGGAAGAATTGTTTTGCTGTAGAGGTCCATTTGTAGAGAAACAGTGTTATGACCAGCAGAAAATGAATAGACTCAATAGATACACTCAAATTTCCCTTTAGTTGACAGAGACAGTGGATTTGTTGGCTGTAAATGGTTCTTTAGGCCATTAGGAGAGGTTTCATTTGTACTGCCTAGGGGGTTTGCACAAGACCCAGATACACTTAATGATATACCCAGACTGCACTCATGCTGTGAGTTTTAAAGCAGTATCCGATGGGAAAAGTGGTTATTTTTTGTTATGACTCACGTCCCCCTTCACTCACATCTCTTAGGCTAGTGCAACAGACAGAGAATGCTTCCCTACACCCTAGCCATGAAACAGAGCATGACATTTGATGGGACAACAAGGGGTGGACAGAGGTCTAAATGAAGCCAGATTGGGTTTATGTATTCTGTGAAGTGTCCTCTGCACAACACGTACACTGAGATGCCAAATGTGCACAAATGTGATTTATTTGGAAAATGCTGTTTTGCATGTGGGCAATGACAAAAGGACTGAGAGAGGACGGAGAGGAAAGAGAGGGAACCTTCCCTTGGTGAACCTTTGTGTAATACATAGACTGCTGTGAGTCTGATTTTGGTTCAGGAGAAAAAAAAGGAAAAAGAAATGGAAGCAGTTTATGACTCTGACCTGAATGTAAATGTCTTTCCTGAAGGACCCTCTGCTGAAAATGATTTCTGTCAGCTGCATGTTTACATTCAATCTATTCTTTTCCTCTCACTGTGGATTTCAAAGGAAAGCTGTGATGCCAGACCGGCAGCTACACTCTCACATATTGACTTGTGGTTTTGTTTTGTTTGTTGTTTTTTTTTTTCATTTTCATTTTTACCTTACGTTAAAACACAGTTTAAGTCTACATGAACTGCATGTACAGTATATACAGGCTGTTATTTGAGACACAAGGCATAAGGCAAATGTAGTTTGGTGAACCAGAAGCCATAGAAAGCGATAGGAAAATAAAATGATGTGATATACCGTGACATGTTTTGAATTAAATAAAATAATAATAATACTGGATTTCACTACAAAGCACTGTAAAAAAAATTTAGTTTGTATCTATCTCTTGGTCATTTTAAATCCCTCCCTTTATTGTCTCTTTGTACTCACTTTAATTGCTTTCACAGTTGTTTGTACAATATTATGGTGTTTATGTTTGTTTAAATTGATTGTCCTTTCATCTTGTATGTTTATTATTTTGATGAGTGTGTATATGAGATTGCCCTCAGCGTCTTTCCATAGGTTTAAATGACTATTGTACCGTTAATTGGTGATTGGAGGTTGAGAGCTGTACGCTGAGCTGGGTCAGATGGATGAGGGAAACAAAATTATATATTTTCAAAAGGCCAAGTGGAAGACTGATTAAAGAGGTTGGTAGACAGATTTAGATTATAGGATAGGATACTCATCTATAGCTGTTGTGTATCTAACAAATTCCCTTTAATGATGAACTGCAGATGGTATAGATTTGCTATAATCTTTGCCATGTGAGGATGGCAAAGATTGACAGAGGAAAGAAGGAACGGTTCATCTTTCCATAACTTATTAAGTGTCAGTATAATGATGCATCTCCTACATAAAGTGTTTTGCTGATAAATCTATTTGCTAAATGTGAAAATCCTTTATCAGGGAGGGGACTCAATGTGAACGACGATAGATCATTAATATTGTAAACAAGGCACGTTTTGTATAATTCATTGTAGTATGTCTTTTTTTCAAAGCATTACACCAGATTGACCTTTAGTGAGGATGATGATGGAGAGAGTACTAAAGAGGTATTCATTTGATCATGTCTAATGTTTTATCATTTGAAAGGTACAACTCAGGAGTACAGTAGATGCTTTTCACTTTATGCTAATTACAAACTTCATTTGTAGCCTCTTGTACACATTTAGAAATAAAAATGAAATTATTCTGTTTTTATTTTTGACTTAATCATACAGTTCTGGGACAGGTACGCCTGCACATTTTCCATTGTGCCAACAAACAATAAAGACAGCTTCAAAAAAATGTTGGCTCACTTTTGCTCTGTTCATTGGCACAAATGGATGACAACATTACAGTGAGATACTAGTCAAATCTTATTCAGCTGGAATCACTATTATCCAGTCACTCAACTACTGTCTATTTTATAATATTTTTCTAATATTTACCAGCCACAGGAATGATTATATTAGTAGAAGTGGTAGTATATGATAGATGAGTTCATCTTGTACGAAAATGTTGCATTGTGTCGGACCAAATGTCATGTCTAAAAGAAAAATCACTCATTTTTGTTAGTTCTACACAAAGAAAATGAAAGAAAGTATAGAAATCTACTGTCTGTATGCCAGTGAAAGACACAGCTACAAAGACTCCATGAACCCAGCAAGTTCAGCTTGGGTTGCACACCAGAAATCCTGATTCTAATCCTGAGTCTGTTTAGAGCTGAGGCATTTATAGTGCATGACAAATAATTTGTTTGTACTGAACAAATGTGCACAGAAAAACCACAGTATTCATTCCTCCTAGTATTACCTACTTTTCCTCACCTGGAAAAACATATTGCCTTTGTGATGACTCTCTGAACCTTTACGGTCCAGAGACGTCCCTTCTCTGAGGCAATTCAAAGTCAGTGTAGGTGCTGCGGGAAATCACTGACTGAAGCAAAAGTACCCCAAACAGTTTGAGGGGAAAATGGGTTCACAAGAATAAGTACAACACTTGTCATAATAACTTCCATGGTCACACAATACAGTGTATAGAGCACAATAGATGGAACTGAACTGAACAATGTTATGATTATGTAGCTGTAGATATTTCTTCTAAAGGAGAAATGTAATGAAATTGTTGATCTTCATAGGAAATAAGTGTTGTGTGTCAACTCTTGAAAGCCCCAGTCCATATTGCAGAAAATGCAATGTATTTTTTAAAGTAACTTTGTGATGTCACAAAAGTCACAACAGTCATCCATAGCTCAGCCCACCTGATTCCACCGTTGTTGTTGTTTTAAGTTTGATAACAACAAAACAAGAAGCAGTGGTTCAGTTGCTGAGCTTGCAAGCTACACGCTATCAAGCTGATGTATTGAGGAAACACTGCACAATCTTTGGATGCCAGGAAGCCAATATATCATGTATCAACTGTAATATCAGAAACCAGTGGCTAAAGTTGAGTATTTCTGAAATACTGCAACATTTAATCCATCTGTTTGGCTCATTGCAGCACTGACTGGCCGTTGTTAGTTGCATTTACCAATGACTTTTACCAAGCTACAGCGGTAGGCAACTAACTATTGCCTGTTGGTGGCTGGATGTGTGTCACAGACAACAGCCAGCCAATCAGAGACAGACTCAAAGGTCCAAGGAGAATTGGAGATGAGATGAGATTTTTGTCTAAAACTATTATTAATGTATATGTTTTATGGATATTTGAACTTGCAGAATAAGGGACCTTTAAAGTTTGAACATTGGGAGCCAAATATTAACTCAGCATAAGTAAGTGTAAGTGTATCTAAAGCAATATGTCTTCACAATTCAAATTTTAACATGATTTCTTAATATGATGAAAATTCACCAAAGAATAGTGAAACTGTGAGGAAAAGCCTCTAACCTGACAGACTTGGTAGCAGTGTCAGCCTTGAAGTCATGACCAAAGGATTAAAAAGAAATTAACCTAATACCTTCAATTAACTGTATCAAGCTCACATGAACAGCATTGGGCTCTTAAATGTATTCCCATCACTAATTTATTTCCTAATTTATTCCCTTTATCTTCTGTATTGGGCGAACATGCTTGGGGGAATCAGTGTTGGACGTGCTTTTCTGGTTTAAGTCTCAGTGTGTAGGATTTGAAAACTTCTGTTTTTGAGGACTCCTGGTGGACGAATCAAAAGCAATAGACCAAGTTTTATTGGAATAGGGATTGGGCCATATACCCAATAAGCAATGTTTTGTTTGTTGTTGTTTTTTCATTATCACTCTGTCCTCTCCTTGCTCCATACTCTTCGGATAATAGGCATTATTGGCCGTCCCATCATATTCCTCCATGATCCTGACCATCCGATGATATATCATTGCTGTCAAACTTAAAATACATTTCTCTGCTGCTGTCATTTCGCTCAGAGTGCCGCGACCCTCCTCCACCCCTTCACCACCAGCATCATGTCAGTGTCCTGGTTATGCCCATCTGAGGCCGTGCTCATCATTCTGAAGTCTTCATCATTTCATCTCTCCATCACTACCTGTATCCAGACCCAGGGGATTTCCTATCAAGCTACATACAACGTTCCATCTCAGACATGATGGCATAATGATGAGCTAATCACACAGACACTCCCACTTTTCACATTTCCTGTTTTGGGCATGACATTAAAGTTTTTGTTTTGTTTTTTGTTTTTTCACTTAAAATCTTTTTTTAGTTTATTTCACACCACATGTCGGATGGCTGACCAGCGGGGGATCATACAGTCAGTCAGTCAGGTAATCAGACATTTATTATGATTATTATTTATTGATTATGATTGTATGGCTGGCCTTACTTATGCCATCCATGATCAGATTACTGCAGCTTAAAATTTTTGTCACAGGTGTGTAATGCAAGGAGAATGTGCAACATTACAGGCAGTCCTTGCTTTTATAATAGTGAGTTGTGTTGTTGTGCATGAACCAAAGCTGACTGACAGAAAAAGAAACACATTTATGAGTAGATAAAAACGACAAGAGCCTTCGACAGATTCTCATTTTCTGTCTCCCTATATCTATTCCTTTCGCTCTCTCTCTCACTCTACGTCCAGCTTTGTCTGTCTGACACCCTCTCATTCTGCTCCTACATCAACCCCCCCCCCCCCCCAACTGCGTTGATAACAACCTCCACAAAATACTCTGCAGAAAACACAATGTCCTTGATCCGAGATTGCAGCATCCTCTCTGTTCAAAGACATTACTTTTTTTCAGAGACTTGGTTACCAAACAAGAGAGAGAGATTACAGGGTGCTTTATTGATTCATTGACATGGCTAAGTCAGTTCAACCTTGGATTTGTCTGAACTTGAAGGTGGTGCATCACACGTGAAGAAGCAGAGTGAGAGGACGTCACCTGTTGCTAAAATGTCCATGAGTGTTTTTGGTTTCCATGGTGAAGAAATAAAATGCAATCTTGTTCGCAGTTCCAGTGTGCATGCGTTCTACAGGAATCATTAAAAGAAGGTCAGTCAGAGGAAGACAATGAATTTAAATACTGAATGCACTGCTGCAGTTATTCTGTGGAAATCAGCTGTGCTTTCCAATGTTAGTGAAACAAAACAAAAGAAAATGTTTCAAAAGTTTACTTAAACCAGAAATTCTTGTATTAGCTACATATCTAGAGGACATATGGGCTTCTGCCACAGTGATTACACAGTGATACAGCTACACTATGTTGCTAAACATTTAAATCACGCAATTATGAAAACGATCCTCTGTATCTCAATGTGAGATGCTGCACAGAGATGTTGCTTGCATTCCAGCATATGGTACATTACAAATGTACTGTGAATTTGCAAGCCAGCGAGCTGAGCTCACATTTCAATAAGCTGATAATGAGGAATTACTGTTATTCTCACTGTCACAAATGCACAGCTGTGCCCTTCTATCGAATCTTTATTTCAACTTGGCACCATTGCTTATAGTTTTAATCTCTTGCACTGTTCTCCCATGCTCGCTCCATTTCTTGCACATGCTGCCTTCTTATTCATTTGATATCGTTTTTTGTTTGTTTCCGTGAGGCGAGGCAGATTACAAGTACACGACAACAGTGCAGCACACCTCACTTACCTGGAGGCTGCACCGCAGAGTCAGGCGTAAGAGAGAGAACCCCCCCGCCACACTCCTCATTCTGTCAACAATGCAGTTGCTCTCTGAACTATAACATTTCTTTTCCTCAACTGCCTTCTCTCCCCCCTACATGCTCCTTTTAAGCATGCAGCGCAACACTTTGTGTGGATGTGTGTACCTGTATGTGTAAAGAGAGAGTTGACTGAGCATTCTCATATTCACTCAGTTAAACCCATGAGAGCTGCCCTATAAAGTCAGTCTTCAGCTGTTTCAGCGGCTCTGTGAGAAGAATTGGGGATTACATGTTTCACAAGGGCAATTCAGAAGTGGCATCAGTGTTCTCATTGTTTGTTTATGGTCACAGACATTTGATATTTGATCAAAATACCAATGACACTAATGACCTAATGACATTTTCCCCATAATAGTTTAACGGTGAAGTCATGGCATCACTTGAATCACACATAGGCTATAATACTGTAAAAGATGCAATGTTGAGTGAGTCTGATGTTTTGTTTGGTTTATTTATTTTTTATTTTTTATTTTATTTTTTCATTTTTTGGGCTCTTATTTTAAAACTGATTTGAAAAATTTGAAATGTGCCTTGTCAAAAACAAACATGTTAAATTAAAATGAATGGATTTACTATTCTACAGAAATAGTACATGTGGTCCTAGAAAATAAATGGGGGAGATAAAGATGAGCTCCTTGACCTTGACGCAGCTGAAAGGTCCAGAACCTTGAGTTAAAAATATTTTAAAACAGCGAGTCAGAATTTAACAGTTTGAACAGAATGTGATTTTATGTGTGGTTTTAAATAAATTCACATTTTGGGTGGTAGCTAATAAAAGACATGACTTTAGTAAAATCCTGACTTTGGCCTTGTGTGAAATAACTTCACAATAAAAGCATGTCACTTACATTCTGTTGAATGAAAACCCCTAAAGATACATAAAACACAAGAATACATACTGCACAGAAATACACTGAGCACAGTTCAGTTCAATAACTCCCATTGTTAGACAGTTAACCCACAAATCTGTTTTTATGGTCGAGCCGTGGCCTCAGAAATTCTCCACTGATGTTATCTCAAAGATATTTGTCAAAAGTGAAGTATCTCACACAGGTAAGGGGCTCTGAGAGGGTTTCTACATCCCAGCTTGACAACTGTTAAAGACTTGACACACAAGAGAAATAGGCAAACGTTCTCATCCCTGACAGGAAGGAAATGTGTTGATTTGTTTTTCTCCCTGAAAAGCACTAAGATGAGAGCTACCCTGGGACTCTGGGGTTGTATAAATGAATAAAAATGGGGTGGGAGTGAAAAGGACATGAACAGGGATGTCGCCATTATGGCTCATTAGGAATTTTAGCCTCCAGCCTCAGGAAGGTGCTACCCACAGTGGCATAAAAACACTATAACTCACTGTTTATTAACCCTCGTGTGACGGAGTGGGTGTTTTACGTGAAGTGTCTGGCAGATTTCCAAAGGCAGATTGAGTTATGACATGTAACAAATAAGCGGCGTGTGGGTCCAGGCACCCTTCGCTCACATCCGCCACCTCTTCCCTGTCTGTGAACGTGTCTTACAGCTCTCAGGGGGAGGAAGCATAAAACTTCCCTGCAGAGCACAGGTTTAAATTTTAGAAGATTAAAAAGTGATGATGCATAAACAGTGTATGTTCGTAAAAAGCTGCACTGGATGCACCACCTGTGCGTTGTTATTTATTCACAGTCACAGTGAGACTCTCAGCAGAATAAGATATCAGCAGTGCAGGATACAGTGATAGCACAGCAATTAGACTGTGTCACTTCTGTTTTACAGTAAATAAATGAATGACTGTATAATATATCCTTCCTTCTTTAAACATGGGCGTCAACTGTTTTCCTGAGAGGCCCCAAAGGCAATGCAGTGATCATGAGCAGTGTTTCGAAACAATACTGACTTTTTGGAAACATTTTTTAATTCATATTGTAATAAGATGTATAGCGCAGTGAACAAAAAAGGATTTGTATAATTTTGCATTATTTCTCAAATTAGAAAAACATAAGTCTACTTTACGCTGATGTGATTGTCAGGCGCTGTCAAGCAGAAAATATCCCCAGCACATCCCTCAGGAGGCTGGTAAGCTTCACTGAAACTTATCCTCGCCTGATATAAAATAATGTCTCGCAAATTACCACAATTTTCAAGCTGAAACCTGATTAAGAGGCATTTCCCAGTTATGAAAGATTAAATGACTAAAATCATGTGAAAATATCAACAGATCAAAGGGAGAGATTTAGTTTGATGAAAGCTAAAACTGTCAGATGTGGATGAGCCAATGGAGAAGGAAGAAAGTGAAACTCTTGCCAAAAAAAAAAAAAAAAACTTCTCTATGGAACGATATTTCTCAAAGGCTAAGTGTCAGATATTTTTAGAAGTCAGAAGCTGCTGGTCTGTACAGCATCATCAAAAGGAAAGAAGGAGATGAAGAAGATGAGATTAGAAAATAAACTGAACGTTAAATATTTTGAGCAAAAACAAATTCTGTGGGCTTATTTACTCTTTAAAATGTGACATATTTCTGTTGGTGTGCCGGGACAGCCGAACATGGAACATTTAGATTTGCTTGACACAGTGACAAATTTGTTTAATTGTACTTTAGTCATCTCCTCGGGTCTCCCCGGGTCTCCCCTCTACTTCTTTCCATTTCTTTCATCTGAAAAGTCTTATTATGTTATGCCAGAGTGCTTTGTATCGTTGCATTGTAACCATGAGCCAAATATCCTGTTAAAGCAAGAGGATTTTTCATTGTTTGTGTGTTTCTATGAAGACGTCTGAGTTTTCAAAGTTCAATTTAGGGCCCAAAGTGCAGAGCGCACACCCGGAGAGAGTGAGCAGGTTTATAGGGGATTTATTGCAAACTGTTGCAAAATGTTGAGAGATGAGTTGATGGCACCAGAGACTTGGAGTCTGGCAGATGGATGAACTTGTGGCCGGTGAAGCGGAGCAGGTAAGTTCAACAGATAAGTTGAAGCTGAGAAGGCAAATGGAGCTTGTGGCAGGCGGCGAAGCCGTGATCGGAACGAGGAGCAGGGAACGAGGACGGAGGCGGACGTGGGAGGTAACTGAAGCAGGCAGGAGCAATGAACCTGAGGCGGAGGCAAACACAGATTCAGGATCATACAGATGAGCGCCAGGAAACAAACTGACAGGAAACTTGACCATATTGTGTCAGTTCTCGCAGAGGTGACTGAGCAATATGGCTGAGACTGGAGGGATGAGATGGGGTTTAAATACTGCAGCAGCTTGAGCTGATGAGCTGTTGAGATGCAGGTGTTCAGATGAAATTGAAGAAGACAGCACATAGACACACCCATACACCCAGGTACTGCAGATACACATGTTCAAACTTACAGGAAGAAAAACAAACTGGGGATACGCAACCAGAAAATGAAGGGACAAAGCAGAGACCAGAGGGAAGAGTTTGTTATGTTGTGACTCAAAGTGTTGATCGACAGTGAATCCATAGCACAGTAAGTGTCATCTTTTACACCTCATTCTGTGCCATCATAACATTTAAGTGCAAATTCTAGCATTTTCCAATTAAGCCAAACTTGAAATAGAAATACTCAAATACTGACTTAAATTTAAAGACCTCCTACACCATTGCCCAGATATGTCCCCGAAGCCTGGCTCTGAAGAAGGTGACCCCACTTCAACACCATAATCACTGGTTATGACCTGGTGCACACAGTCTATGAGCAGCTCAAACAAGGAGATTGTTTCATTTGAACAATTTGCAAAGTTGAGAGTATTGTGAAACAAATGCCCGGGTAATATACTCACTATCCCAATGCTAATGTGCAGTGATTGGGCTTTTTAGTGGGCACTGCTTATCATATTCACAATATAGTGTGCTAATGTTTACTAATTACTAAGCTGAAAAACTTGAAGAGATCACAAAGGTCATAACAATCCATGCATGTGTGATTTCATGTCAATCCATCCACTGCCGTTGAGCCACATGAAATAGATATTAGAGAAAAAAGGAAGAGAAACATGTATTTATTTTTATCTTGGTTGAACACAATCTGAATCACACATATGATGAAACGAGTTAACTTGCTGTAATCAAGGTGAGGCTCAGTGTAATGGAAGCACACCTCCACTTCCCTGCAGTTTCCTTAAAAAGTCAGGAAACTGGAGAGGCTCAGGTGGACTGTGACCACCACTCCACACAGAAGTGGTAGAGTAGAAGTACTATCACTCACTCACTCACTCACTGTTACACTGTCACAGGCCTTGCCCAGTGTTGTATGCCAACCAAAAATTAACCTTAACAGTAAAGTTTGGACTCTAAGAGAAACTAAGTTGGTGGTGGGAAATGCAGTTTGTGAGTGTGTGTGTGTGTGTGTGTGTGGTGGGGTGGTGGGGGGCATTTGCTGTAGCCAACAAACTCTTTATCAGTTTTAAATAATGAATTCCCATCCTATAGACAACAGAATCTATCACAGAAGCAAAGTTTTTGCAGACGCTCAGAGGAGATATTAGCCTGTGAAAGCAGAAACATCTGTATCTCCTCCATATGTGCTGATGCAACCTTTTCCGCTAATCTGCTTACACTGTAGAAAAACAACTCTGATTGTGGAGTGTGCCCAGATATTTTACAAAGGAGCATCTTTGTGTGAAGTTTTTAGAGATTTTTGTCACTTGATCTCTGAACCATCTCAACACATTATTCAGTGAGGAACCGTGCACTAAGAGCACAGCATTACTTCAGATGCCATTCCATGTGAGACATTAGTAATTAAATCTCTTTATACTTGTGTTTGCTAATCACAGGCCTTTGGCTTTGGGTGGGACCAAGGCTGCATTTTGCCAAGTTGTAATCAAATAGAGGAATTAGAAGAATAAGAAAGGGGGATCCAAATAGCAGGGAGTTACTTTCCTTTGAATACATAGCAGGTTTTAATCTGAAAGGCCTTCAGCAGCTTCTCAATCTTTTCAGCAATGTGAAATCCAGTGCTACATGCACATATGCGATGACTCAGCTGCTGCCTGTCTGAAACCTCAGCTTGTACCTGCAGCTACTTTTAGGATATAGTGACAAGTCCTCTGAGTGTTTTACTGAATGACTTGATATCTTTGAATGCACTGGCTACTTTCACTATCCCACACCCTCCACAGTGTGAATTCTTTGTCTTTGTCCAGTATGACATCTTATCCCCCCCCCCCTCTTCTCAGCTGTGCAATGGTTTCAGCCTCCATTGTCCTCTTGACTGTGTTTTGCTGTCTATCTGTCAAGGAGACAACTTCCTCCCTGAGACACTGTCATTGGTAATCATGGCCTGAGATAAACTCTGCAGGAACAGCTGGAGCCAGCCTCCAACATACAGCACCAAGGTCAAGCTCCAAAGGACACGCCAGAGAAATGGGCCACTTGAGGGAAACAGTCATAGCAGTAAAGTTGAATGCTCATGTGCCAGGATTTTCTTTAACCCTCACTCAGGTTTAGTTTTGCTTCTTTAAAATACATCATTGTCTTTATTACATGGCCTTTGACAAACGTTATTTTACTGCCAAATTTCCTGCTTCCTGATCCGTCCCTCTGCATCTCTGTGAGCTTCCGTTGTAACGCTTTTATGAAGCTTCAGGTGAGGTGAAGCACTGTAATCAGTTTTACGCCGGCGTCTGTGATGGAAGATATTTGGCTCAGGACTGAGTCGACGACTGTGCTTTACTGTGCTGCGCTGGGCGGCACTTAGACTTGGAAGCTGTAATTCTGCCTCTAGCTGACAGATAAAGTGAGCAGGTAGTAAATAATAAGAAGCAGTAGAAGACCTTGGAGGTGGCCCCTGAACTAAATTAATGCCCCTTCTTCTGAATTTAAATTACACTGTAATCCACAACTGCTTTTTCAAATCAGAGAAATATGCTCTCAGTGCTGCTCTACTCCAGGGCTGAAACACAATGTGTAGGCCGGTGGTCACCGCCGGCCTGCCCACTTTGCACAACAGGAAACTAGGTAAGAAATAAGATACTCCATCACAGATTTTGATTCAGTGGAAGGACTCTCAGTAGTATTAAATATTTACGGGATGAGGCTTTCTATCAATAACTACAAAAACGTCTCTGCCATCAGTCTCTGTCATTTATCAGACGAGTGCTCGTTTTCACTTTGGAGAAATGAGGAACTTGGGCATATAGATTTCTATCTGAAATCAGTAGGAGAGAAGTAGAAATCAATAGCTGGGTTTGTTTCCGGCAACATTCAGAATAACGAGTGAGTGGCACCAGCCAGACGTTCAGCTGGAAGACAGACGGAGACCAAATACGGAAATAATCTGTCTCCTTCCGTTTATGGGTTTCTGTCCCCTTCACTTCAACATGTTCACTAAATAAAACATTTTAGACCATCTCCCCTGAGACTCATACTGAAAGAAACTAGCTATTCATTTGATTTCCTGGAAATGTGATACAACCAGAGCATCAGCAGAAACTGTCCTGCTCAGCTTCTTCTTAAAAAGTACAGCTATGCGAATCAAATCCACACCCATCATTTTTAATGTACTTTTCATGAACACATTTTCAAATTTCAACTTAATGCACACATTTTTGGGAACATCTACATTACAGTAAATTGAATTCTAGATGTTTGAGAAAGACCATGAGTTGTTGTTGAAAGTGGCTCTATACTATTTTATTAGTAGTACAGTTTGGTGAATACTGAATATTTATGCTGATGAACATAGATGAGAAGCTGCTCAGAATCTGCAGAAGAAGACCATGGCATGTTGTTGAAAGTTCCAAAGGGAAATTAGTAAGTGGATCAGAGGTTGACTACATGTTCCACATTGTGGCCAGATCAGCTGTCGAGAGGGAAAAGTTGCATAATTTCAGCTTCTTTCTGAGAAATCTGAGTAGCCTGGATGATGTCACAGTGATGTCATCAGAGTCATGCTACCTTGTGGTGCGATTAGTGTTCATATAAAGGGTGTGCATGCTCAGCAGGCAGTGGCAGGGTAATGAAAGACCAACCTGAGCTGCAGTATGGGTAATCCATGTTTGTTGATCTTGATTGATATATATGGATATGTCAGCCTCAACCAGTGTCTTCTAAATTTGCCTCTTATGAATCCCCCAACTTTATCAAATGCAAAAACAACTGTTAGAGTAATGCTCTTTTTTTTCAGTATAAACATTTTCTCTGTGCCGCAAACCATTTTTGCACAATTGATATCTTAAGTGTATCATTTTCTGTACTTATCTCTGCACCCCTCCTTCACCTGGTATGAATTTAAAACAGAATATGCAAGCTATAATGGCTTTTTCCTGGATTCACCTTGTAATTGTAGAGCATGGAACAGATGGTGTCTTTAATATTTTGCATTCGGTTTATGCCTGAATTTAAATGAGTGTAAGTGACTCAGGTACAAGCAACATGCTACAACATGGAGTCAGGATAACATTTAAACAAAGCCTGCTGGCGGACATCATGCACAGCATTTACGATTATTTCAGTATAGGGTTGGTTTTTTTTAAGCTGTGGTCAGGAGAAGACTGGAGGAAAAACAAGACATTTCATATTTTCTTCAGCCTTGAGATGTTCTGAGCAGGGGCTGCTGTCAGGAGCAGTCCTGGCCTTTGATGGCTGATGATACAAAAGACAGTGGCATGTAATGGGGTTGCAGCGGTGTTATCATGCAAAACAGGTAGGTCAAAGCAGGGTGAGCGTGGCAGAAAAAGCATTTCAGATGGCCCATGGGAGGACAGCGAGAGGACAGTTGATGTTAGTTTCCCAAGCCACCTGCTGCCTGCTGTGCAGCGAAGAGTCCAGCGGATCCCTCCTCTAATGAAATTTGACATACTGGAGATGACAGGTGCCATGACAGCACTCCGGCAGGATACAGTGGAAGGGGAGGGGAACATGAATTCTTATAAGTTCCCACACCTGTGCACCCCTGCTCCACTGTTCCAAGGTGAGGGAGAGTGTGTGATGGAAGTGCTGGTGATTTCTCTGTTGGCAGGTGATACATCATTCAGCAGTGGGTCCACAGAGGTATCGTCTCAGCAGAATAATGACAGGTGTGATGACAGTCGCACATCTGAATAATCGTGTGGCATTAATGTATGAATGTTGAATGGACTTGACCTGATGTAGTTTATACCTTGTAGATCGAGGTTAAAATCGTCCTCCAGACAACAGAGCTGTGGAGAATTGACAGCGCTGTGCGTGTGTGTGTTTACGTGCATGCATGTGCCCTCACAGAAGTGTGTGTGTCTAATTTGAATGATGTTTCTGTTTTTACATGTTTTCGATTGTGTTGTCAAGTCTACCCTAATTAATTCGCAGTTGGAGTCTGTCTAAGTGAATCATTTATCTCCGCTCTCATTTCACTCACAGATGCGCACCTCAGTTGCTATCTTGGAATTGTCACTGTGTGCAACCGTGGGCATGACAGCTTTGACATTTCATTTGATTTTGTTGTCTCGTCACTCTCATGTTCCTGCTGTTGGCCTGTTAATTAGCAGCCGCTCTATACACATGAACTCCAAAGCAGAAGTTCTTGAAGTTCAGGCTTCAGTCTAAATGTTTACTTCCTGGGGATGCCTTAAAATTTTAAAGACTTATTAATTACCATTGACTCCATGGACTTGCAGTGTGGCTACAATTAGTTAATTCATTCAATTAGGGAATTACAGTCAGAACTGAAAACAGGCCACCAGCTGTTAAAACGTTACCAGAGGTGGCTGCCTCCATGAACGTGTCGCCGGATCATGTTCAGGCGAAGCAAACAGAAGCCAGAAAAACTCTTTCATCATTTGCAGTGAATGAGAAACTTTAACTGGGATGAATGGGATGTCTCAGTGCATGATATCCAGCTCTCATAATATATCCATGAGCTGCACAGCTGCTTAACATCTACTGTAGCGCCAAGCATGTGAGCGCTGGGATCTCAGCAATGAAAATTAGACTTTCCACATGCCATTATTGTAACTGTCCTCAAATTAAAATTCATGCATTCACAGCATGAAGTGAGCAGAACTGACAGCCTTCAGTGACTTGAAATGCAAACAAGTGAGACCATGAATCTGGGCCAACTCTGGCATATGATTCTGGCTATTATACTGTCAGATGCCATAACATTCAGTTTCCTCACATGGCACACTCATTTGAATGACTGATGGGGGACATTATCTGAAAGTACAAATGCAAAAAGACAGACTTTTTTCAGGTAACATTCGACCCGCAGCGGTATTTTTTCAAAATGGTATTGCTGGTTTGAGGCCTATTTGGTTCATTTTGTGTTTAAAAAAAAAAAAAAAAAAAGGAAAAAGGCGACAAAATAAATTCAAGAATACGACATTTATGCACAGGAGATCTTTTTTGTGTGTTTTTTCTCCTTCATCTCTCCTCCTCATTCTAACCTTGAACGCCCTTCATCGCTTGTTTGAAATAATTTGTCTCTTCTTCACCCATGCATGCTTAAGGATCAAGTTAGTGTTTGTTGCATATTTTATCCTGCTTACTTTCTACTTGAAATCTCTGCTGCAGGCGGCTGTGTGCTTGTCGAGCTGACTGCTGTTGCTCTGTGGTGTATTCATGAGCCATGGGAATAATGGAGAGTCACATGCTGAGAAGCAGTTTTTTATGGTAAGAAATTACAGAAAATATACATAATGTCCATGTTTAGCAGCTGGCATTAAAGTTCCTGGATGTATCAGCACCAAACACACAGATATAACAAGTAGAATTTGTTAGCCAGCTGCTAGCACAGTCGCAAGAACTAGATTTTGGCCTCTGGAAGCATATCAGAGTCTGACACTCAGTTCAGGTGGTGAATTGCGAAGTTTTCACATTTCACACTTTGGTACCTCTAAAAAGAGTTAGCTTGTAGGAGGGTGAGTTTGCGCTTAACACAGACACCCTGTATTTCTCACATTACTTATCATACATTTACTCTTATCATCGGTGAAAAGCAACACCCTCGCTGTCCTGCAGATTGACTGGTTTCTGATGCCTGTCTGCAGCTGGTTTCCTTCAGACAGCAAGTAGAAAATATGAGGATTTATCGCATTGATAAAATTCTCACTAAAGAGTTTTTTTCGGTGAATATTAAAACTGAGCCAGACGCTGATGTTCGCATCCAACAGGATATATAGGTATGGGATATATATACTCTGTATATACATCAAGTCTCCTTGGGCATGTTCTCTGTTTTTAGAGGGGGTGTTAATGTGTGGGCCAGTGTATTTGGTAACCATGGTTGCACAATGACATCAGAGCCCCATTCAATCTTCATGATGTGTTTATAATGAGAATATAGATCTTCTGCAAAGTATTTCCATGCAAAGGTCCCAGCAGATGCACAAGTGAGCATAATAAAGTGTATGAAAGGACGAAATAGCACATGCAATTACTCTGTTAAATAATACATAAAATAATTCAATAATCATCACTTAACTCTAATGGTCTAATGAATTTGTCACAATTAACAGCAGGTTTTCAACTTATTCTTCCATGATGCGATTCGTGATATATTGGCAAGTTCATTTTCGACTCCAGCAGCCGAAGAAGATCAATGGCACCCGCTTTAACGTCTGTCCCTTGTCTCCTATTCAGAAACACTGAAAACTAAGCTCATTCTTCACCATTTTAACACTGTTTTCACTCCAGCCGTAGAAATTGCTTCATGCATAATACATCAACTTTTAGTTATTTATTCATTACAACTGTTAGCACTGTTACAGATACACACTTTCTATGCAGTCCGCAGCCTCTGGTTCCTTTCTCTACGCCGTTGCTCCATGACAACAGCTTACTTTAACTTCACTTTTTTTTTTTTTTTTTTATTTATTTCTCTCCTGTGACATGTTGATTTATCTGCTTCAATTTGGACATCAAGTTCTCTGTCTGATAAATGATGCACAGTGTTTTTTCTTGCAGGCAACGATGAAACAAACATGTTAATAACGTGGTGGGTGGTACACAGTCAAAATGAAAAGAGTGGATTCAGAGCTAGTGGTGTGGCTGCATGGTCGACCAGGTCTGTCAGTTCATTTGGCCCACTGATTGTGTCCAGACTGAATAATCTGTACAACCACTGGATGGATGGCCATGAAAATTAGGTCAAATGTCCATGGTGTCTACAGAGTGAATCCTACACTCTTCTATGATCCCCTTAGTTTTCCTCTAGTGCCACCAATAGGTCAATATTTACAACTGTCCAGTGAATATCTTATAGTGTGGTTACTGTCTTTTGTCACTGAAATGACAGGTTATTGTTACTGTTATTGTTTCCTCTACAGCTGATTAATAAAACTAACTGAGAAGAGACATTGTAGTGAAACAACTGATAGTGAACACATAACAATGACGTCTGCATTTGTAGTCATTATCTGCTTGATGTTATTGCTGAGAATAAATTATGAATAATGCTGCTTAATTTTAGACACGTCACAGGGCAACATGAATCACCATGGGACACTGTGTTATATGCTTCTTGGTCATTTTAATGATTGGTGATGTGAATGAAGTCACTTATCACGTCGTGGTCCAAAAAGTCACACTGTTAATGAGTAAAGCAACGGCTGTGCCGAAACACAAATAAACCAAAGATCCTCAAGTTTTGCACCTCGTAAAATGTGTCGGATCACAGTTGCCCCCCCACCCCACCCCACCCCTCTGCTTTAATCATCTCTCATCCAAACATGTGCAGCCTGCTCCTAACCACCCTCTTGAGATGCCCTCTGCAGTTATTATGTCTTCAACCTTCCCAAATTATCAAGTGTCTCAACCCTTCCTGCTGTTCAAAACCTCAGTGTCACACAAAGCTGCTCTCTCTTTTCACTCATAACCTTCTCACAAATCTCTGTTCCATTTCTCTAATATGCATTTATCAGAACAACAACAAAAAACTCACCTTTCGGCTGTTTTCTCACAGGAATATTGTAACAAAGATTTCAGCGATGCTACTGATCATCATTGATGCTGCCAAAGTTTGAAGGTGACTCCTCACGAGCTGAGACCGGGATCTACCAGTTTAAAAGCCGCCGCCGCCGCCGCCGCCGCTCCTCCAAAGAGGAAACACTGCTCTAAGTCAAAAGCTTTGTTTCTGTATTTACCCCTCTGACTGCCAGGCAGAGTAAATATTTTATCTTGACAATTTTCTAATTCTCTCCTCCACAATAGCAAGCTGTTATTGCAGCAAATTTTTGCTGCGACAAGCAATTATGGCTAAAGGGCTCCACAAGCTGGGCTTAGTGAACTATTGTTAGAAGCATCAATCCCTTCAAGAATTTGAGATTTAATGCATGAGAGGTGAGACTTTTCATTCCACTCTCAGCGATGAGGCTTTGTCCGATGTATTTGTTTGGGGCTAAGGTATTGTGTTTGCTGCCATGACAATTTATTCCTGGCCAACCTCATTTAAATTGTCCTAAAGATAACATGTTTAGGCGCACAATGCTCTTTTGCATTTTTTCCATACATTTCCAGCAGGGAGTATGTTTTTCATTCTTTTTCTTTTTCTTTTTTACCCACAGATATGTGCATTTAAGAGAAACAATGTTTGGATCATGGCCCCTATTTATTTTAAAATTACTTACTGTCGTGTCGGTGAAAGTTCAGGAAACACAACAGGAGAATAACACCTCTGTGTATCACCTCTGTGGGTAAAAAACTGTGTGTTCTCAAAAAGCAAAACAGATCATGCCTTCTTCATGTCTTGCCGGTGTGGATGTGATTGCTTCTGACCACATAGTACAGCATCACAATCCATTCAGAGCCTCTTCACACAGTTATGAAAGTATATGATAGCAGATTTGAAATGATAGCACTGTTGGCAGAGTGAATTCCTGTCATCTGCTGTGATCCCACTGAAACACACCAGCGCTCAGTCTTAGGGGGGACAGACCCAGACTCTTTGCTTTAGTTAAAAAATTCCCTCTTCAAACAGCATTTTTTTTTCTCTTTCATATTTCATCTGTATCTATCATCTGACCAAGGAGACTGTGTATCATTGTAATTTACCCCAGAAGAGGTAACAGAAGGCACTTGAGGTCGATATGCACTTTGTGAGTCTCCAGGCTGTGCTGTGGCCATTGTCCTCGCTATAACCACCACTGGTCTAACTCTTTATGCCCAAGGCACTTTAGGGTTAAGATTCTCACTTTCAACCCTGCTGCTGAAACTGCAGACAGGTAGAACTGCTTCATTTTGTTCACATACTGTATGGGAGGAAAGGTGTGGTTTCGGGGCTCTTCAGTGCTCAGAACTAGTTAGGATTTCTGGTGGGACTGCAGTCATGGTCCACTTAAAAGTGGAAAATACAAGGGCACTCTGCTGCCTCAGATCATCACTAGAAAAATAATCCTGAAGAGGGGGATTTGGAGGGTCCAGAGACAAAAGCTGAGTGTCTTATATCAAATATTCTGGTGTTATCACGCCTTGATTTCTCAGTAGCACTTATTTTAAGATGACAAGTGTTGATTGGAGGGTTGGTGGTGCATTCACAGTGGTGATATGGCTCCGGGGCAAATGAGTGTTAGCCACATAAAGTTTGTGTAAACACCAGCACAGTGACGAGTTTAACACTCAGAGTTAATTAATACTGATGCTGAGTTCAATGGGAGTCTGAAAAGTCACGGGTGAGTTTTTTTTTTTTTTTTTTTTTAATATTTAGAAACTTGCCAAAAAAACAAACAAAAAAACCAAACTCCTCACAGTCTGGGGAGTGATACTTTGTTTCAGCATACACATTCATAAAAATACAACTCATAATTCTTGATTCTGGACCATATACCAAACCACATTAACCTACTTTGAAAAAGCTACAGCAAAGTCAGGATCACCGTTGTGTTTCATTTATTATCTTGACAGCACCTGGGACAAAGGATTTCTTGTAGATTTTACTATTAGCCATCAGTGACCTAAGTTTTCCCTGTGGACAAGAGTTCATATTCACTGTACAGTGGAGGAGAAGGATCATTAATAACTCTGTCAGCTTATCTTCTTAACAGTTCATAGTACATGCTATTTAGTGGCCTCTGTGGCTTCCGTAAAATTTCTGAGGCCATGGTCAGAAGCTTTTATACACACTATTTTAGCTCACTCCAAAACAACTTCAATATTTTTTGAGTCTTTATTTGACAGTAGAGGTGGAAATAGAAAAGAGATGTAGCAACAGAGAGCAGATGACTGACGTGTAGCACACGGCCCGACCAGGCAGCAGCAGCACACATGTATCTTGCACCCTGACCACTCAAACATCAGCTCGCCAAGGTCGCCCATTTTCAATGCAATAATAGTGCCAGCGCACAGATACACACAAATCACCTGCTGTTTAGTTCTCTGAGTGATTTTATCTTTATTATATATATATTTTATTCCAGTGGTTCATTCACTCATTCATCTATTTCTTTCATAGATGCACCTTATTATTTCTTCTCAGGGTCACAGGTTTTAGGAACTGACAATACCACAGGAACGCTTTGACAGCTGCAACCACAAAACGCCCTGGAGTGCTACTAGTCTGGTTTTATAATTTTATTCTAATATAATACGTTTTGTTACAGTGAAGTGTTGAATGGAAAAGCAAGTTATGGGAATTACATTTCTTTAAAGCAGTTCAAACCCATATTAATAAATCCTTCAATAATATATGTTTCTTAATATAGTCCACCGAAGAAAAGGCCAGTGGAGTTTTTATTAAAGCTATGCAGGTTATAATTGTATGCTCCATTCAGTGGATACCTTCCAGATTCAAATGTAGACTTGGGCAGTTTGAACAGTTCACAGGAGGTGTTTCTTGTCAAAGTAAGCAGAGAAGGAGATTGGCCTGGGGCAGCCAGGAAGCAGAGGAGTGGGGCAGGGAGCAGAGAGATAAACCGGACCAGGGGAGTGAGGATGCTACAGGCAAGTAAACTGGGCTCGAGTAGTCGAAGGCAGCAAGGCAGGCGGTGGAGAGGGAGGGAAGTCTGGGGCTTACAGCCGAGTGCTGAGTGAGGCTGAGGCGACGAACCACAAAGGTGAACACGCAATCTGGTGGAGAGTGGTGTGGAGAGCTGGGGTAGATATACTGCAGCAGCTTGTTAGGGTGACGAGGTGATCAGGCACAGGTGTGTGGGAGAATTGGTGGGATCCATAACCAACACACACACACACACACACACACACACATAAAAACAGATGTTGCGTCTCAAATCAGATACTTCAGTTGGTACACTCACATGCAGTATATTAAGTGCACTAGCTCACATGGTGCAGTGCGTAAATCTCAACAGGTACTGTCCCAAATTGAACATTGCCTTTGTGTACTCACTGGAAATGATCATGGTGACAGGTGGCCCCTGTGTCATGCCACTGCGCATGGAAATTAGGCTGCCATCATCAGTGAGGGTGACTGTGTCTTCATTCAGGGGCTGTATCCTATGAGACAGAGGATCAGGCCAATTTAAACATGGCTCCCATTGCAATGCTTACCAACCTTACAAGCTGTAGGTCAATCAGCTGGGGATGTTCTGCAGACAAGACCATCACATTTCCAAGACTTAAATTAATTCATAAGGACACATAGAGACAAAGAGTTGTTTAAATTATTTAAATTTACATGATCTCTACTGCCACCTTCTCCACACAATAACCCAAGTGGATCAAAATGCATTGTGGGATAGGTTTGGCATTCAAATTCAACAGATGGGGGCTGCACTTGAAGGAGCCTCAAAAAGTTGGACGTCCTGGGTTGCGCTGGTGTTACGCATTCTGCTTCAAATGCAGCCATGAGGCCCCTGAATTAAGACACAGATGACATGTCCTCCTTCTGCAGTAACTATTATAACAAGTATGCTCTTCCTCTTCCGCTATACCTAGCCAAGATGGCGACTATTGAGGGTAAGAAGTGTCCATCATTTTACGCTCAATTTTGTGACTCTTAAGTGCACCCTCTGGGTATTGTGCACTGCACGTTTCCAAACTCAACAATGTCAACAATATTCATGTATTCAACATAGCACGTCTAGTGTGGACGTACTTGTGTTAATTTTACGTCAGAAAGAGACAGATGAACCGAGGACAACCAGGAAACAGCGGCAAGTGGGACACAGCTCTTGTGATATGACACTTGATCATCTTTTCATGTTATAGATTTTTCTGTCAAGAACTAGGCATAGCTGCACCGCTCCTCTTAAGATCCAGACGTAGACCCTGCACAGGGCAGTGACATTTCAAAGTAATAAATACAAACAGCAGCCACTTAATGATTTGTGTTTTGCAGGTTATTAGAATTCATGTGGTTCAGGTGTGAGAAGATGAAGGGCCTTGCGAGCACATACATAGCTCTGCCCCTATTTATATTGTACCTATATGTGCATGTAAATGTGCCTGTGAGTGTGCATGCATATTTCAATGCCACTCAGCAGCATCATAGAGACATATGAAGTTTTACACTGCAATGACTCTCCCTTACTGTTTTGACAGTAAGTATGGTGCAAGCTGTTCATTAAGGAGCTTCATGCATGCAAACAAATGTCTCTCCAGTATACCAAAATATTGTATATTGCTTGCCATATTCTCCCATATATTGCAGGCTGAGCTCTGAGTCACAAATAGATGTAACTTTCATAGGCTCAAATTAAACTCAGCAAAGCTTCAGCCGACCATGAAAGCATGATTTCCATTCCTTAATCTGCAACGTTTGTGACTATTTAAGGTCATGCATATTTATAAGACTGAAAGCCCCAAAGTAATGAGAACGCCTTGTGTTTCCTTGCATTTATCTTGTTACTGTCATTTTTACAATAAATGCCAATCTGCTCACAAAGCGGCAGCTGCACAACCACCCATGTTACATTCGCTTACACGCATTTCAATTGAAAAAATGCCAAGTAATGGGGAATGAATCTACAATATTGTGATACAAAGGACAGGCAGAGTCAGAGGTGTCACTCACACTGGTACCATTAATAAAATATCATAAGAACTAAACGAATCAATGATTTAAATCGGAGATTGATCTTTATTTAGATAGGAGGCTATAACAGCATATAGACTGATTTTAAAGAAGGTGCTGTTCTTCTATCACTGTTTACCTTCTCGATTGTCAAGGGGCCAGTTTTCTCCTTCTCTTCAAGTGATTGATCAAGAACCGTCTTTGACGGTTTGATGGGTGCTTGAGTGATGTGCACCCTTGAGTGTATCCCACCTGTCAGGGAGGAATGAATTGTCCATCCCATCAAAGATCACCTTTGATCTTGCAGGTGAAGATAGTGGAAAGGCACAAGCAGAGGATTCAGTTGAAAAAAAGCATCAAATGATGTTACAAAGGAGAAAAAAATGACTTGCACACACCCTGTTTCCAGTCAGTCTGATTCTATGGAATTGCTCACTCTTCCGAGTCATTTCACATGTGGAGTTTATGTGATATGGTTTACAGGTCTTTTATTAGATCCTCACAATAAGTTTATAATTGGACACCTTGACAAGATGACCGTGTGACTGACACAGGCTATAATCAAACCCCTTTGCTATCACAAGTAAACAAATCAATGTGCAAATATGTCAAGTACTTAACCAATCAGGTGTAAGCGCAACCTCTTCAACCTTCAAATGCGGCTCTGTAAATATGTAAGCAAACAGACTTAGAGGTGTAATCTGTCATGGGAATTTAAGTCACCGAGCAGACTTAAACATATTTATCCCAAAAACAAATGTTTCTTCTCATTGCAGAATTCCGCTCACCCTCACTGCTTCCTCACAACAAACACAGTCTTTGGATGATAGATAAGCGCTTCATGGCACTGCTTGAAAGACAGGCAACAACCCACCTGGGTGGTATAGAGGGAAAAAAAAACACACTCACCCTCTGCTGCGGGGACCTGGAGTTCAGCCTCTGGTCTAAAACAATAGACCTGGTGGGAGGCCAGCAAGGGATCAGATCCCAGTTGGTGCTAGTATCTCAAACGGGGTGGACTCTGACTCCCACATGAAAGTTTCACCCTCCCAGTGAGAGTCTCTGTTGTGTCTGCTCAGGCTGATGGACATTGTTATTTACAGACTCTTAGGAAACAGAGGAAATATTGAGCCAAAGTGTTGTCTGGGAGGAGAAAGAGAACACATTCACAACCGCATAGCGGACTGCAAGACAGGCTGTTTGTCATCTGTGCTGCAGAAACTTGTTAGTGTGACATCACACAGAGCAAGGGGCCTTTGCAAGTATAATGACCTGTTATTTATATATTTTTGTTAGAGGAGATTCAAGTTTTTATTGGTCAAATCGACTAAACAGTCCAATTTGTTGCACGTTCTTGGCCTTGCTAGCACACAGCTCGCAGCGTTTGTGTGGTTACCCTTGAGCGTTGTCGATTTTGTTATTGAGTCAGAGTGAGCAAGGGTACACCTGTTTGTTACCCCTTTCAGATCAATGCTGACGAACCGAAGCCCAGACTCTAAAGATCCTGTCATTCTCATAACAGCATGCAATAATAGCAGCAGCACCCCAGCATGCTAAAATAGGCTATGCTAAGATGATCTGACCTTTTCCAAGTAGAACATTAAGTAAAAACATAGACTTTTCCTGGTTTTCTAGTATTCCCACTTGTAGTAAGAATCCACAATGCAACCTTCATCTTTTCTCCTTTCACCCTTTCAGCACTTTTGATTTTAAGTGAGGAACTTTTCAGCGATCTCCCTGGTAAATCATAAGTCCTGCTCCCGAATGCAGCCATGGATTGACTCCTACCCAGGTAATATCAGATCCAATTGAAGGCAAGATTTTCTTGTTTTTTATTCCTGGAGTCTTTCCTTGTCTTCACAGAGCTCTTGGCCTGGTTCAGAAACCTGTGCTGTTGTGAGCCAGTAAAACAGCAATTGAATGAGATTGATGGACAATACAAATAAATTTGCCCCTGACTTACTTTGCAATTATCCGAGAATAAAGGCGCATCCTTCTGCTCCTTAGAAGGCTTTCAGCCTGCACAGCCATCCAAATGTGATATCAAAATACAGCATTCATTCCTGTGACACAGTTGTGCAGAGAGAGACCAAATGTGACATTTGCTTTGAAAACCATTCATCACTGTCGTTGCATATCACAGTCAATATGTGATCTACCAGGACTTTCATTTTTCATGCCAAATTCAACCCATTTGTGCCCATTTGTTTTTTTTGTTTGTGTTTTTTCTAATATTGGTAATCTATAGTCATTAACCACAGCTATCATTTGTCATAATCTTCTAATTGTCATCCCATGTTCAGAAATCAGGCTCTGGGCTGGAATAATATAAACATGCATATACTGTATAGCCTTGATCTCGGTCCTCAGTTACCATGGGCCCCTCCTCACCTCTCCCAAGCCTTGTTCTTCCCTTCATCTCGCTGGACCGGTCATACTCCATCTACCCACCAGATGTGTCAGGACATTGATTAGATTTAAAATTTTCAATCACCTGATCGTCCCCCGCCCACTCACACACCTGCTACCGGTTTCCTCTTCTCTCTGGCCAGTATTTAAACCCGTCATTGCCACCAGCTCCTTCTGGGATCATCTGCTTATGTCACAGTGTGTCTCCATGCGTACTTGCTACCTCTCTGTAGTATCCCTCTGCCTGTACCTGCCTCGCTGCTTGTCCACACGTCTGCCAGTAAACCTTATTTCACCCATTAAAGCAATTTCACTGCATCAGCCAGGGTCCTCCCCGTCTGTGCTGTTATAAGTAACCTTGACAAGATGATGTCTTCCTGGCCTATATTTAATCAATTTGGAGGTTGAAATGGCCATAACCTATGTAACAAATAACCCTGATATCTTGTTATTTATAATATGCCCTGAAATTGCAGTGGGATGACACCATCTTTTTCTATTTAGTGCTTTTGTATTGCAGCCTGTGGTGTTCAGTGCATTTTCTAGAAATTTTTTTTTGTTTGTCAAGTTTTTTTTTTATCATTATTATTATGTGAAATCTACCTTTTTTGTCATATATTAGCTTTTTTTAGCATTTAAAAAAGCAGGAAAAGAGGCTGGATAAGCTTATCAAGAAGGCTGGCTCTGTGATCGAAGTAAAGATGGACTCTCTGGGGGAAGAGGTGGAGAGATACACAATGAGGATGGTGGAGGCAATACTGAACAACACGGATCATCCACTTCACAACACCTTGATGGATCAAAGAAGCAGCGGTGGTGGACAGATTCTCTCTCTTCGTTGCAGGACAGAGAGATACAGAAGATCTTTTATACCCACAGCCATCAGGTTTTTTAATTCTCCTGCAAATGGCAGATGAGCTGACTAATGAATTTCCCTTTGGGGATTGATAAAGTAATTTGTATTGTATTTTTGATTTGCATTTCCCAGAATGTGTTTGAATTCACCTGGACCTGCTCTATCCAGCTAGGGTTTGTGCATATGCACAGTAGAGAGAGCACAATATTGATGATTGATGACTTTCCAGGCAATAAAAACACTAAAGCTGGAAACCCTACCATGTGTTGTGGCTTCATTGAATTACAGACTATTGAGGCTGCTGCAGGTGGAAAAACTAGAACAGTGTATATGTTATATACATATACATATATATATATATATATATATATATATATATATATTATTTATTTTTTTACTGCTCATTGAATCACTCCATAGTACATGATAGTCAGACAGCTGAATGTCAGTGAAAAATGTCAATTAAAGAAGGAGAATTTCTGATGTTTGCTGATTACTGACATCAAACTTGATTTTTATTTGAGCTTACTGAGTTTCTTTTAAATATACACTTTCAGATTTCCATGTGATGTAACGCCATCTAAATTTATGAAACCACAAACCTGACCCAGACATGAACTGTGCCATATAAACAGCGGCATCTAAAACGATTTTGGGTGTTTTTAATGTGTCCCATCATCTAGATAAAAATTTTTCATTATCTATTCATTTGCTGACTGTATAGGCTGAAGTCTAGCTCATCTGTCACAGTCTAACTAATGAGTTTACTGAGCGCGCAGCTCTTTCTCTACCAACTCCCCAGTGCAATGAGGCCACAGAGAGGGCGCGACCTCTATCGTCACCGTCGTTTTCAGCTGCTACCCTGTCCTTTCTTCAGTCTGGTGGTCCCAACCAGGGAGAACGTGAATGTAAAGACTTGTGCTAATGAATGAGCTGTCCAATTATAGATAGCACAGTTACACAGACGCTTCCTTTCACTTTCACTTACACACACACACACACACACACACACACACACATACACACATGCAGGATTACCCGCATTCCTCTGTTTACCTCCTTTAGCCCTCCCCAGATAGCAAGAGCACACTGCAGCAAGTTTGGCCAATCTGTTTGTTATTAAGAGAAAAAGATACAGAAATTAAAGAAAGAAAAACACTCAGATGAAAGCAAATCTTCTCAGGTCTTACTCACAGGTTGGCTATGATTTCAAAGATCGCCAATTCTGTTATCAAAAGATGTCAGAAAACGTCCCACGTATTGTCGGATTCTTTATTGTGAAACATTAAATGAAGATGCTTTTATTTTATTTTTAACTGCAGCTGTTGTGTCTGCATCTATGGAGGCTGCTGAATTTTCTTTTATTCTCCACTCTGACAGTAAAGAAGGCGTCTTGGCTTTATTTCACACTACAGCAGCTTGTGTCTTCATATTTGTCTCAATAACTCCTTTTAAGTACCTGCTGCTATGTGTTGTTTTCCCCTCATTATGGGCAAATTACTGTTCTCTCTTTGTTTAGTATGAAATAGTGAAGCTAATGTAGATCAACAACACAGCCTGGGGGCTCTACCCACTTGAGCCTGAGTCTGTCTTCCTGTCAATCACATATAATTGGATCAACAACAGAAAGACATGTACAATCTATGAATCATCTAAGAGAAAAAAGCTAAATGAAATGGACAAACACAGCCGGCATGCACAGGGATGTCCACATACAGGCGCACATGCAAACAATTACGTGCACAACAAAAGATAAAGGTGTACTGCTTTTGGAATATACTGTACTACACGTGCACTGGATATAATATATGTGAGGGAGGAAATAGGCAACGAGACTTTAAACATTCCACAGTTGTATCTTTATCTATGGCAGTAAAGCAAAAAGAGACCAATGCAGCATCAGTGTCCATAAGGAAAAAATAAAAATTCTTATGTGGTATGTAATTCTTTATTGTTAGAGGCTGCATCATTTTATCAAACATCTAGATTCAGTGCTGAGTAAAGACTTGATACACATCCAGAGGAGTGTTTGTGTGCCCGGTGGTGAATCAGCCCCTTGAAACAATCGAAGGCCTGTATGGGAACTGAATGAATTACTGGCAACTGCAAAAGACATTTTGAGATTGCTTTCGATACGAGCAGAGCTCTTCAAGATAAACTCACAGGGGAAATTGACAAATGTAGTGCGATATGTCATGTAAAGCTCCTCTCTTTTGTTTTATTTTGATAGTAAATTAAAGGTGGGAACTTACACGACAGCCAGGCACAAAAAAAGGAGAAAAGTCTCAAATCAGTCCTGTAGTGGCAACTGAACAAAGGGGAATTACACCCCACTGGTAGCTTGTCAGGTATCTTCACAGCGCTGCAGCATATGTAAATGCTGGTAGTGAAGCAATGTCTGTCATAGCTGTCAAAACACGATCCTGTTGAGACTTCATTCAATGCTGGAACGAAAAACACACCTTGTTCCGCCGGGTTGTTATTGTCATCTACTGTAAATACGCTGAAATGTGTCAGACGGAACAGGCACTTATTCATCACTCAGCTGTAACAAGTCCATCAGCGACATCCTACAAAATACATTCGGCTTTATAACAGAATGTTGCATCAGCAACTATGGGCTGTATTGCTTTTTTCTTTTTTTTTTCCTCTTTGAAAACACAATTGTAGCGTCTCAAGGCACTGTAATGCTTAAAGGATGCTGTAAAACACAGCCAGATGCTAACCTGTTTTTAGGTACACCCAGCACCATATATCTTCCAGAACCACATCAAGGTGGCATATTCTACCCGTAGCCTTCATTCCTCCAGGTCTATTTTTAAGTGAAGAGTTTCCATGGTAACCCGAGGTGCAGGTATTGCTTGTTGAAAGTGGTTTTTGAGGTCTAGCCACGGAGTTGGAATTGAATAAAATAAGAAAGAACCAGAAACAACAGCCTTACCTCCAATCTGTCCTTTTACCTGCATCGTGTGTGAGGACATGAATGAGGGATGTTTGAACTGGTGATCTGTAGGAGACAGGTGGTAAGGGGAGCTGAGGATACCAAACTGTTGCTTGATAGATGCAGGCTTAGATTCTGCCAGCCGTTGTGAGCTGGAAAGCTTTGTCTCAATTCCACTGTTTACCTTCAGGGCAGCTGGCCCAAATGTTCATTACGGTGTGCACAGGCACCTCCACGCTCTCGATTTGAAGGACACTGCGCACTGTCCCAGACGTGGTGGGGGGGGGGAGAAAAAAAAAGAAAGAAAAAAAAAAAGAATGCCATGGTTTGAGGCAGAAACAGGAAAATAAAAGATTAATATTCAACCATAGAAGTGCAGGTGTTGCCGAGCAGCCAGTCTTTCTTCTCCAAAGCCTTCAGGATGAAAGAAATGATGACTTGGCTGTCAAACAGTGTTTCTTGAGTGCTAGCAGCAACAATGACAGGGTGAAATTAATAGTTGTGGGAGTTATTCAATAATCAGATGGAAGGCCTCTACACCTCGACTTGACTCCACCACACAGACAAACTGCAAGTACCCTTCACTGATAGCTGTTTAAGTCTGCGCATCCTTCACTGCTAAAATGAAGTCAAATCCACCCACACGTTTCCATATCAAACTGTGAATATGTGAAATGTAAAGTATTTTCATGCAGGTCACTTCTATTCTAACATGTTTCTGTTATGTGAAGCTATAGGAACTCTTCATGTTTTAATGAAAAGCTCACATCATTCAAAGGCTGTTAATAAAATGACAAAAACAAATATTATAGAGCTTTTGAAAACATTCTTCAGTCTTATGATATTAAAGACTCTGTTAAATGGGTAATTTGGCATTATTTCGTTTTCAAATAGTTTTAAAAGAAAGTGAAGAAATAAGAGTATTTGATGTTATGTCAAGGACATCTGTGTATTCTGTTTCACAGACACATGCTGACGTTAGCATTACACCACAATGTAAATTACCTGGATTACCATTCTTTCTTTGCTTTATTAGGATTCCCATTAGCACCAGCAACAGCACTGACTATAAATCTAAATGTTTGTGCTGTACTATATTCATGTTTAATTCCTAAATTTTGCATGAAAAACAAAAAAACAAAATCCTGCACTCAAACTTTAAAATGATGTTACTGGTGCAAGTTATTTTTGGTTCGATACCTGCAGAAAGACAGAACCTTGTAGCTCCCCCTGAAAGTCTGTTGTTTTCATCCTCTGAACCTGTACTAGGATAAGCTCCAACCTTTACTTCTCTCTTTCAGACATTAAGATGTTTTTTGTTTGTTTGTTTTTTTAACTCAACAGCTGCTATTGTCCTGCCCTGTGACACAGAGTTGAGGGATTGGCAGACAAGTTTTCAGAATATCAATCGAATGAAGAGGAAAAAGCTTCACCCAGTAAACAACAGGGAGTAGAGGCTGGACATGGAAACACTGACATTTACAGATGATTTTTAAAGTTTGATTTTAACTTGCAGACAGACTAGACAGACGGTCAAGGAAACCTGGTTATGTGCCTTGTCTGGCTGCAATATGGCTCTGGCCATTCAACGTGGACATCATTTATAGATCCATATTACAATACACTCTTGCCCATAAAGTTGGAATATTTTTTTTTACCTTGTCTCATGAAATGGTTGTGACAATGTGATTTGCATATGTCTTCTCAAAAACATTATTGATCAGTCTCTTCCAAACATGTCACTGTGAAAATTAAACCACAATTAACCTTTATAATCAAAATATATTACAATTCAATACTGATACACTAAAACTTTAGTTTCTTTAAAAAGCCCTGACTTGTACATCGGACGACAGTCAGTAATGAAAGACAGGTCAACTCCACACGTGGATATGTTTTATCCATCACATTCCGCCTGGTTACCTCGACCACAGGTTTGGACGAAAACTGAACAGAAACATTAAGCAGAGTCACTTCCACAAGCTCCAGTGGTCTGCACAGTCACTTGACTGTAACACAGGCCGACACAGATGAGATGTAAGAAGTTCATCTCTTTGACAATTTGCTCATGTTGAAGGTCGTAATGGGCCAGAAATAGAAAAAACAGTGCAGCTGTACCTATTACTAATATAAAAGCCTATCAGGATCTTTTCAGAGTAACATCTAAGTGATCCCTACACAGCCAACACACACACACACACACAAACTCATTCACTCATTTTGGTTACCAGTCTGGCGAACTGTAAGAGAAGTTATTTTTTTTTTTTTCCATGTGAGTGCTACTGATTTTTAAAAAAATATTTCATTGTTTAAACCAACACACAATGTGGCTTTGTATGGTCTCCTATATTTAGATCATCTCTACGCAGGCTGTTGGTGTTTTCTGAAAGGATACTGTAGATGCTGTAGACCAGAGCCTCTCCAGAAATCTAGTGTACCCTGGCTTCTCACTGTTATATTTAGTCAAAGAGCATTATGAGTCACGGCCATTGTTTAGCTTTGCTGTGCCTCTTGTGTTGCTAATCTGGCGAGCTGCTAAATCTCTGCGATTGTCCTGCTGCACTGACTCAGTTTCCAGGTATAGATTGTTCTTCTTGCACCAATCTTATCTTCCCTCCCCTTCTTCTTCTTCTTCTTCTACTCCTTCCTTTTTTCCCCCTGCTTGTCTCCTCCACTCCCCACCTACCGCACAAAGGCGGGAGTATTAATCAAAAGAAGTATGTCTCCCCATTCCCTCCTAATAAGTAGAGAGTGAATGCATGGCTGCCTCCATCACAAATAGCAATGAGACCTTAGACTCCATTACCACGGGCTTGTTAATTCATGAAGTGGGTTTCTTCTTGCCCTCGCCCCCCCGCCAACCTGCTCCCCCCAGCTCACGCTCTCTCTCTCAGAGGTCTCTGCTTTCACATGCCCTCTTCTCTGATTCTTGATAGATTTTGTGCCTTTGCACGTTCACTTCGCTCATTTCATTGTCATATTTGAGGCAGAAGAACATGTTTTTCGTTTGAGAGAGCTTCCAGTCCACGTCCCACTTAGAATTCAGCAGCATACAAGGTGCAGGTTATTTCTGGACATGCAGGAATAACAGAGGAGAAATCATGACACTTTGAGAGCCTTCTGGCTGCTAATGGACGTAAGTAAATGACATGAGGAGGACGACTAACATCATTCAGCAACATTTGGTCTTTGAACCTCTCATTGTTCTTTCTTGTCTACGGCTGTCCCCTGGTTTTCTTTTCTTTTAAATCTGAACAACAGTTCTTCCTTGAAGTGAGGTCAGCCTGTTTAAAAGTTGGCACAATGTTCCTGTGTTTATCTAAACTTAGTTTACCTGGTTACTCTGTTTCCAAATACCATGAAACATTTATCTCTTATAGATTTTCACCTGGTATTGACCTTGTATTTGTTTTGTACTTTACAGGTGCTCTTGAGGAGGCAAATAGTTGAGAAGCTGACATCCCCCAAGGTCCCAAAGAAGATGTGCACAGAGACAGATTTAGATGCACATGCAACAACAAACTGCAGCAAATGTTCAGATACAGCTGTTATTATTTCATGGTGACGTCATTATAAATTTATTTGCATTTAAAGTCAGATATAAATTTCGACATATTTGAAAATATGCTTGTTTGCTAAAATCCACCTACCATCACTTTTGAATCTCACTAATTCACAGAATTTGTCTTGTGTTTGTATTTGCTACAACAGTAGAAATGTATAATGTAATGTATAATGGCTGCTGTTCCCCACTTCTGTCTTTGTGCCAAGCTAAGTGGCCACAGTTTAATATTTGGTAATGGTACAGTGTATTCTCCAAGTCATTCCTTACCTGAAACCTTTATGTAGGCCACCTTATGTATGTGTCACAGGGTATTACTGTGACATCAGAAGAGCTTTCTGTTTCATAATATTTTCTTATAGTGAAATGCTATGTCAGTGATCTACACAGAGAGTGTGGGTAAAGGTTGTTTAATTTTCCTTGGATTGTTGAACTGGCTGCTCTTAATACAATTATATCTACTACCTGCAGCCTGTGGCCATTGCGCTTGAGCCTTCCTGCTGTCACTGACACAGATTGAGGGCCCTGGTGATATTTGCAGAGCTCATTTGCACTCTGTGTGGCACATGAAATTGCCATTGACTGCAATCTTGCAAGCTCTCAATGGCCTCACATCGACAGTGCTTGTTAAAACCGCAGCGTGAGTAAGTCCTAGGATAGGGACACATGCCTCAAGGGAGTGCAAGATGGCTAACAAGCACATTAGGTATGGCAACTATGTAGTGCACATTGTTTACACCCACTCTTAAGGCGCACATGCACATGGACGCACACTCACACACAAGCACATGTCGTGAAAAACTGTAACGTTGGAGGGAAGGCAGGGGCAGGAGTGAGTAAAATTAGCTTATTAAGCAAAACATTTAACGTGGGCTCCAGCCTCCGCGTTAAGTATCGCACACAGCACAAGCGCCAACAAAAGATCAGGTAGTCAGGATAATGATTGTAAAGTGGTTTTGAGGTAGCAATTAGCTGTCAGTTGTCGCAATAAGGGCCGTTTGTCTTGTCTGATAGTCTATAACAAAAGAAAATCTTGCTCATACAGCTTCCCCCTCTCTACTTGTATTCCTCCATGCTCCTCCTCTGCACTCTGGTGCATTGCCAGAAAATCAGATTTCTCACATGGGCAACTTTTCTCCTACTGAGAGATTATTTCAATAAAAAATAAACAGTCTTCCCCCGCAAGGCATGATCACAGGCCAAATGATCCACTCAGAGAATGTGGCTTTAAGAATGAATAATGCATATGTTCACTGTTAAATTGTATCTAGCTTACAAGAAAGGAGGAGTGAGGGAAAGGGGGGGGGGGGACATCTGTCCTTCTGCCAATCTGAAATGTGAAGTTTTTAATAATCTTCACTGCACTTGAAACTATACAGTAAAATATTATTTAAGTTGAACCAAGAGGACACAAAGGCAGCAAAACAGAGCAGTGAAAAAAGCTCAGTCCTGCAGGTTTTTGTGTCTCTGACTCTGTCTAGAATGAAAATCAGCACGGTATCATCACTTTGTAATTTGATATGTTTTTAGGGGCGTATAAGGATTAAAACCATAGCATCAGCCTGGTGTCAACGAAGGATAATAGGTGCATGAAATATGAAAGATAATCTAAAATATATATCAAAGTGTACCCTCTGAGAAGCTAATAATGGACACACATGAGCCACAAAGCAGCCAAAAATACATTAGAAGATTATTCTCTATCCCTGAGTCCTGGAACCTGATCCTTTTAATTAGTGCCTGTACTCTACGATATTATACTTGCAACTCAAGCCCTCCCTGTAGGAGTTTTGTTCATCAACATCTGCCCTGACTCCGGCATTAATTAAATAAACTCTTAAATTATCACTAAGCCCGTTATAGTATCGTACAATCGAACCCCAGGTGATGGTGCAGTTTTGTGCTCAGAAGCCTTTTACTAATTCCTTACAGTGTAAAACGATTCCTTTGTGAAGCACTTTTTAGTGTTAAACCCACAGAGTGACTGCAGGTGGAATTACACTAACTGCTATAACCAGGTTTTCCTTTTTTTTTTTTTTTATCAACCATGTTCTCATGCTCTCAAAACATTTGCAGGTTGCCTATAAAAAATATTGCCTTGGGTAATGGAACTCAAACATTTTGGGTACCAGCCCAGTGAGTCTATTTGGCTGGCACCCCGCACTATTTCCATTAATCCCCATTGAAATTTTGGCAGGTGAGGATAATTTGGCACAGTCACAGTCTGAATAGTAACAAGAAGGAGAAAGTAGGAGAACAAATTATTGTCACAAACCATCACAAGGTCTCAAGACTGGGATCATTGCACTTGAGTGGCGTGTATCCCCCAGTGTGAAAAACTCATTAGTGGAATATTTAGCTGTGAATTCAGTCCAGTTATTATTCATCTAATCATCGTAACAAGTCTAATTTCCACATGTAGAAACATATGACTTATACATTAGTGTTGTTTTTCTCAATAGCCAGTACAAGAGGGCTAGAGCTGATGAGTTGACTAATCCATTAATTGATTAATAGATAATTGAGCAACTATTTTTGTCATTTTCAAGCACAAATAATATTCCCTGGTTTCAGGTTTTCCAATGTGACACTTTGCTTTTGTTTGTAATTTGAATATGTCTGAATTTTTGACTGTTGATCGAAACAAAGGCGTCCAAAGCAGAGGAGCACTTCTTGCAGCTAATTAGTGAGGCAGGTATGTGGGGGCAGGATGTGGTGATCCGAAGTTAAACAAAACAATGCAAATTGTTTATTGCAAGGCAGACAGTGTGCAGGATTTTATAATTGCTACATACTTTAGGTGTCAGGGTTTCCCACTTCATCCTCAGCTTAGTTGTGGGGAGGCAGTTAACCACCAGGAGAAAGCAGGAGTTTTAAGACCATATGGCTGAGAACAGGAAGTCTGTGCAGCAAATCCTCCAACCTAAATAAGTCCCCTTTGTTTTAACCCTATGATACAATCCATAAGAGTGTCTCCTGAAAATGCTTTCCCACTGTGGCCTGCATGCTGGACCTCGGTTGTCATAAAGCAAAACTGTCACCAGGCTGTAAACATGTTTATTTCTAGTGTTAAAAGTTGAACACGGGAGTCTATAGGGATTGACGCACTTTTGAAGCCAGACTCCTGCAGCCATTTTTAAGAAGATAACTTTGCTCGTATCAATTATATCATTAGACAAGCTTGCTGTGTACATCTTTACAGACGGTCCTACGGCTGAGGCGGAGGTAGCTGCCGGGGCACATCCATGATCGTGCTGTTGTTTTTGCTGTTCCTGTTCGGTCATGTAACCCTGTCCCCCAGCCCTTCGAGTCATCGGTTCTTAGCTCTGGACCAGCTCAGAGTTGGTGCTTGCTTGGAACCAGTTTGAAACCAGTCTAAAGAACCAAGAACTGGTGTGGAAAAGCAAAGAACTGGTGCTAAGTCAGGCACTGGCTGGAACCAGCACCAGTTTGGTGGAAAAGAGGTATATGTGACCACACTTTTCCCTCTGCTGCTGTCATAATCACTATGACCACTAGATGTCACCTAACAACAAAATGCACAACATCACATGAACTACGACAACGTTTACAGATTTGAAATGAATAACTGAAGTGATACTTTTGTTGCTGAGTAACTATTGAATTACAGTGACTTTTTCAACAATAAATGATTCAGCTTTTCAACTAAATTCAGATAATTAATTCTTTTTTGTGTCAGTAATATTTTAATGACAGTATCATTCAAAAGATGCAATTATGTGAATTAGTAGCTATCATTCTTTCTAAAGATGCATTTCAGAGTAAAATAATTTCGAGATAACTGCCACCAGTGTAAAAGGGCAGTGGGGACCAGCCAAACAGCCTGCCAAACAGACCATTAGCAACTCATACACTGATCAAACCCACATCCTCATTATCTCAACCAGCCTCTCCATTACTCATGCAGAGCCATGTGAATTGTCACTCATATCTGCCATCTTTAAGCCACTCATCTTTATTCAGCTGATCTGATTACAGTTTGCATTTTCAATTATTGCTACAATCCAAAGAGAGAGGGAGCAAGAGAGGGGATAACGGAGGAGAAGCTGATTTTCAGATTGAGTTTGAAATGTGGATTGATTGTAAATGAAGTGAACAAGAGCTGGATGGATGGAAAAACGCCAGATATGCAGCAGTCCGCAACTCTGGAGGAGCACATCTGGAACTCCTCCAAGTGCCTTGGGGGGGGGGGCAACAAGGAGCTCCACTCGCCGGCTCCATCAGAAGCCAGGGGGCTGGTGAGAGAGGGAGCATTCAAGAGAATGGAAGAAGAGAGAGCAAGTGGTGGCTTTTGTGTTGCCGAGCAGCTGTTCCCTGCAGAGCTTCCTGTTTTATCATCGCTCAAAGAGATGCTTTATCATACATCCACGACCGCCTGTATCGTCTGTTTATCTGTCGCAATTCCAAAAATATCCCAAACTACTAACACAGTAAAGTGAAAGTATTAATCATATCTCAATATAAAGTGTGGGAAATCAGCAAAAGTCTGCAAAAAGCTCCAATCAAGATGAAATCTGTTTTGGATCTCTTTAAGAAATGTTCAGTGAGTACCTAGTGAGTGAGAGGTTAGAGGCTGGATGCGGGCAGAAATAGCACCAAGCTCAGGGCACTCAGAACATCCTGTGTGTACAAGAGGTGATGTGGAAAAGGGGTCTTTTTAGAGGCACAGAAGACGATGCCTCATTTGGATGCAGTTAATTAGAAAGGTTGATTGATTTGATGGCACTAGCGGGGCGGGACAGGCAAGTGCACTGGTCTGTGAAGGAGTCCACGCTCAGGTCGATATTTCTGCCTTCCAGGGAGGCTTTAATAACAACATTAAAGACTCCATGAAGAAGCCCCCACATCTCCCCTTGTGTGTATATGTGTGTGTATGTATATGCCAACCAGGACACAATCTACACATGATTACAAGAAGCCTTTTTAAATAAATTTCTGTTTGCTCTCATTCGTGACTCGGCCCCAAACAGTTGGCGAAATACAGCAGTGACTTTACTTTAAACACTTGTATCAAAGAGCATTGATTTTTCTTTGAGAGACAGAGATGAGCCACTTTAATGAAATGCTGTTTATGGCACATTGGTTGTTCAAGAGGATATGAAGCTCCTCTGATGATGATACACTTTAGGCTACATCTATTTATGACTGAGGGACTTGCCTGTGTACTAGACACAAGTGAAGCTGCTGCGCTCTGAGTCTATACATTATTTTCTTCACCAGTACATCATTTGAACTACATGAACCCCACTTATATTTACATACTGCAGTCATCTGTCAATGTTTGAACTGCCACGTTCCTTCACTGGACTTCTGGCAAAGGATTTTAAAGGGAAAAAATATATATTATTTTGTTAAACTATTATTGTGGCTCTCATTATTTTCACACAGCAGTTCTCTTGTGAGGTCTGCTGGGAGAAAAAAAAACAATCTGACGAAAAAACACAAAGCTTAATGGCGATGCTCTGGACGTCTTTCATGCACTCTCACTGCCTTTAGAGAAACAGGAAGCGGACGAGGAGGGAGAAAATGTAGAAGGTCGTCTGTGTGCGTTATGTGCTCGGGTCCTTAAAATTAACAATGGTCAATCGAACAGCAGCACCACCGTTTCTTAGCTCTTTGAGTGGCTGACATTGTCGGACCAGAGTGTTCATGTTTTCACATGAGAGGATGAAATATTTCCCTGGAAAGATAGACAGGTGAGATATGCATCAGCATATACTCTCACACACACACACATATACACACACATAACCAATGAAAGTCAATCATTTTCTTTTGACATCCAAATTAAAACTAAGCATCCCCCAGAGGATTGTATTACCAGAGTGGTGTGCGCTTGTGACAGCTTCATCACAGCGGTATGAAATGCAGACGAGGCCAGAGGGACACTATTGTTTACCCCCAAACCATTACCAACTATTCTCTCTTATAAATCATTCCTTGCATTCCCTCAGCCTGTGTTTTTTCACTCTGTGTCTGGTGGTTTATTAATACTCGCACCCTTCATGCTCGGCTGAACGAGATGAGCCCCAGACTTCTGGCATCATCCATGCACCTTGTCATGCGGAATTGATTTTGCTTTGTTGCTTTTAGGCATCTACTGTCTGACAACGTTCAGAACTATTGGCAGGCGCCTGGTATGTATGTACAGTATAGTGTGTTGCTTATGTAACAGAGCCCAGATTTCTGACTTTGATCCTGCAGCATTCGTGCCCCACATCGTCAACAAAAGGCGCGTCTCCAGCTGTCGCTCCCATTGGCTTTATCAACAAAGTTTTATTGTCGTGAGCAAAGTTTTGTTTTCTTGAAGCAGTTTTTGTTTTCATTTTTGCAACTTTAAAACACCTAATGTATTTTTCATTTCTATTTTAGCCCTTTTCTGAAAAGCACATCATTTATATTTTCTTTACTGCTTCAATCTCAATAAATATGAAGAAAAGTTGCCAACTCATTATTTGTTTTAAAGCAGAAACAGGGGTGTTGTATATAGGCTATAATAATTATGATGATGATGCTTTTTGTTGTTTTGTTGTTTGGTGTTTTTGTTGTTGTTGTTGTTCATTTTTGTGTTTTCGGTGGCATGTGCAACAAAGAAAACTGAACATCCTGGCGAATAACAGACAATATTAAAGTTTCAGACAGGGCACAGCTTTAGTTATCTGCCATATGGGATCATAAAAGGATTCTGAGTCTCTATGAGACTGAGATAAGAGACTTTGCAATAATGAGCTGCTCTTTGATCAAGAGATGACACAAGAGCAAAAGTACTCACTTAAACAGAATTCACATTTTAGCCTATGATGTGAGATGGCTGAATGTAAATGGAGATCTCAGGTCTGAAACAGATGCTGCTGCTGCTGAAAGTACACACCTCTTCCTTCTCATCATTTATTCATTCTTAATGCATCAGAAATCACATTCTCCAACTCATGTTTTGACTTCTGTCTTCTCTATGCTGCAGCATATGCCCTCTGGGACAAGAATAGTGGGCTGACTTTTACAACCTATAGTTTATTTATATGGTTATATTTAGTTTTACTGCCTCTGAAGACACAAGGTGATTCTGAAACCTTTCTTTTTAAAGTGATTGACTACTGAGCCAGGCCTTGGTTATTCTTCTTTCTAAAAAGGTTTGTCTTTCCCTGCTTACCCAGGCGGGTCAGGACTAACGTCGGCATGATGACCATTCGAAGGGGCTGATGAGATATTGGCATTCTGCAAAGATGCATGTTGATTCACTTCTTCTTCATGATGCCAGCTGTGACCTTTTAAGTCAATCAGGGAGGAATATGGGAAGGCCCAAACGTGAAGCTTTGGGATGTATTGAGCGTTTTCAGCAGATGGTTAGAGCCATTTCAAAATCCCGGCGGAGGCTGAGCAGCCCCTGCACCAACCTTTGTTCCCCCCCACACACTCTCACATACTCACTTCAGGTCTGACGCAATAAAATCAATCTTACAGTGACAGTGTTTCCCCAGCAGCTAGGGGCCAAAATATATTGGTCTAAATTAGGATCTGACCCAACACCTTTCTCTCATAGGAAAATGGAAGTGGTACAATTTGGAAAGCTATCATTGGACACAAGTGTCTGTAAAATGAAAGTTTCCAATTGAAAAGATTTATAATGCCAACTGATGTTCTTTGATCCTCAAATACAACACTAGGTGCTGCTATATGAACCACGTAACTCACTTATAATGGGGGGGGGCTTGCGCTTGCCTCAAAGCAAAGACTTACTCAAAACACATCCTATTACAAGCCTGTACACCTACTTGCCTTATGTCAGCAACCTATAAGCACACACACATCAAATCTGAATCAACTCTAAATCAAAACCAACACATGCAAGTCTGGATACAAGGAATCAAGTCTGCATCAACATGTGCCAAATAACCTCTGAAATACTGTAACACGCATCAACAAACCAATCAATGACACCACACACGCGTGACCAGGCTGCCCACAGGAGATCCGGTCCTCAGCAACATCAAATACAACACAGTGCTAACAATGAATAATACAGATCATACAGATTAGCCCTTACCTTAAAACAGAGGCGACCACACAGGCCTGGGATCAGCTTCCTTTGCTGTTGGTCCAAAAGCCCGTGATGTTTGACAGGCGATGACCTGGTTGAATCCAGGGTGTGATGAAGGCCGCTGGGTCGAATCCCTCCAAAGGGGGGTCCATTAAGATCCACAAAAAGGAGCGACAAGAGGCTGCTTTCAGAAGAGTTTTTGTGTCTCTGCAAAGTGTGCATCCAAAGTTTCCATCCTTAACAAACAGCCAGGTGTTGTGGGACTTCCGCTCTCTCCACTGCTGGCTGGTCCAGTTTGCCGGAAGAGAGAGGCAGGTGGAGTCACCTTCATCAGCGGCCTCTGGGCTGTCCTTAACCCCAGCCTCTGTCGGCTCGTCCTGTATGGTCACCATGGATGATGATGGTCACCATGGATGATGGTCACCCCGGGCCCCAGCATCCGCCGAAGAACTCAACTCTTCCTGCTCCTCAGAGTCATTCGTCTGCGATTTCTTTGTAAATCCGAAATAGACATGATGACTGCAAAACAAGGCAGTAAATACGATTCAGCACCGAAATTGACCGGGTCCAGAGCGGGTCTCTTTTTTCCGTTTCCGATGTCTGATTTAAAGTGACGTTTGAGACGTAGCGCCCCCACGCTTTAATGGTGAGGCCCTTAATGAAAGTGAAACAGTGATGAATCATCCTCATGCGCAAATCACACATTAAAAATAGACAAATTTTACACATGATCCATGATTATGACGATACAAACAAACAAGAAACAAAACAAAAAGCAAATGCATAGGGAAAAAACAGCATTTTGCCAATATTTTAGAGACCCCCCCCCCCCAAAAGGGTTGGGGTTAGGGGGTGGTGACCCCCTGCTGGTGACTAATGCTGGGTCAGGTATTTCGTTTTGAATATCATTTGGCAGCTGGAAGTGAAAGACATACTCATGCTTAGTCACTGTATACTTTATAATAACTAACATTGTAATCCATCCAAAACATAGTTGGAGATTATGTCAGGCATTCATTCATAGGAGATACCAGGATAAAGGATAGAGGAAGTGCTCGTTTCTCTTTATTATCCTCATTACTGCATTGTGTATCTGTTTTCTTGATGCATACAGGCCATACTAGAAAACTTTTAATGAAAGTGCTTAGCGGGGTACGATTCTGTGCGTCCTTAAAATCTACCATTTGTTTATTGTTATCAAAAAGCTTAATGAGCTGGAAAATAACCTGCATTCAAATGGCAGCGGTTGGTGTCCAGCTCTTCGGTTACGGTGGTGAAGAGTGATTCACAATTGCTCAATTCAAAGGGAGTGCTGCAATCAGAGCAAAACCAACCTCCTTATTACGGGCCCCGAGCTGTCATCCCCATCAGAGAAGCTTCAAAAACTATTTGCCGTCTTTGAGAGAGAGCAACTAGTTAGGTCAGAGTTTAGATGGAGGTGTCCTGGACAGAGAAAAATGCAGATATGAATACAAATTATATCTGATTCATTTTCAGGCCAACAATATCTTCACATTATCCATGATATTTGGTGTACAAGATCTATCTGCTGTTCATGTATGAATCAGGAAAAAAAAAACATTATATATTCTTCTTGTATTTGTTATATCATTACTTTTAGCTCAGAGTAAAGATACAGAGCTGGTATGATGAGGAATACCCATTGGACATTGACTATTCAAGTGGAACAGAGACAAAGTAAAGGTATAGATGCATGTTATTATGTACAATTGTTCCATGTCACTAGTCATTATAATAATGAAATGGACTGGGCACCATTAAACAGCGTTAGCCTAATCTAAAATCAGATCTGCAGCCAGTTTGCCTCGCGTGTATGATTATTGCTGCATTCATTTATTTCCTGCCACTACAGTGACCTGTTTCACATATGGGTTAATTTGTCTTCTCCAGGTTGACACATTTGCAGTGAAAACTGGTTACATTGCATTAACACTAATAGTGTGATTTTTCATTGATGTCTGCCTGAAATAGTGTATTTGCTTCCCTCCTCACCATGAGGTCAGATTTCAGAGTAGTCTTTACAACAGCAACCTCAAAGCTGCAGGAGCCTCAACAGAAACACTTTAAATTTGGATTTTTTTTTTCTTAAGTTAAAAGGGAATGTCTAAATTCACCTATTGCCAGAGAAGACTTCATCTGTAGCCCCAGCTACTACCTTATCGCCTCACCTCTCATCATTTCAGTGTGAAATAGTTTTTGATCGAAACACGATCTGAGGTCTTTTTACCAATATTAAACAGAGTTACACAGCATCAAATATGGTGCTGCAGATGTTTTGCTTTTTTTTTCGGGGGGGGCGGGCATTAATCCATGTTTTACTGCACTGCATATTAAAGTTCTGCTCGTACTGTTACATAAGATGAAATGTTTGTTCTCTTATATATATTTTTTCTCTAATTATCTTCAATGAAAATAAATATTAACTGGATTTTGACAGTTCCAGAAAGTTTGGAAGAGATTCATTATCTACCACCTGAATAAATATTGCAGTAATAAAGATAAATATACTGTGGAGCATATTTTATATAAAGGTAAATATACAATCAAAAGAAACTACTCGTCTGAACTTCAGTACTTTTCAGCGGCTGCTTGTTCATATTGTTGTTAACTCATGGCCCTGGTCCAGCATGGGTCAGCATTCAAATGCTCCATTTATTTTCCCATCCAGTAACTGATGCTCGATTTATTTCTACAAAAATAAAACCTGTATTTTCCTGTGCCCTCTCCTCGTAGAAGGCTGGAGCTCTGTGACCCTCGACAGCAGACGTCCATATAAAATCGTGGTTTTCAGGTGCATGTATGCTTCATTGGCCTCCTCACACCTGTGCATTAGTATCATCACTCAGGCACATCATTCAATCTGGACTCCCTGTAGGTCTAATTAAGCCAATAATTTCAAATCCTCTCCGTGTGCTCTCTCTTCATTCAGCTGAAAGTCTGCAGTCTGGCTCCACAGCAGCTCTATTTTGTGAAGTGGCGCAAAAAGTGGAAAGAGAAGATATGCTTGAGAACTAGATGAAGTAAGGTGAACCCCCTGTGGGCCAGGTAATAGACGGCCTCAGACACTTGTTATGATACATGTGGGTGACACTCGGCCCCGCCCCTGCACCTCAGCAGGGTGCTGGATGAGGTGAGCCCTCGCCTGTCTGTTGGATACTCCTCCTCTGATCCACGATGACCAGTGCAGCATGTGGAAAAGCCCGCCGGGCCCTCAGATGGTGAGAAAGGCACCAGACACCCTCCTATACCTTACCACATGACAGCCACTGCCCTTGTCATCTCGAACATGCATTAGATTAAAAATATGTATCAGCACTTATTGGTAAGACAATCACTCTGCCTCTCCCTGTTTCGATTTCTTACTTTTCCTTTTCAGGAAACATCGAGTGATCCTCAGATCACTTCACATTGACATTTCAAGGGGAGGACACGTATCAAGGCTTTGGCACAAGTGCGGTATAGTATGAATGGTTTCCACTGCCAACTGCATCTCAGGCTGGTTCTCAGTCCATAAGGCCATGAAATATTCATCCATAATTCCAAAATGTCTGTCATAAATACTGTACAAGAAGCCCTCCTGAATCCTGGAAAACAGTAACAGCATCGCAGTTAAATGGAGCACTGTCATCCTATGAGGAATATATATATATATATTTATATATTTTCTCACACTGGATGTTTAGATGTTGTTTTACACTGTTTAGGATGTAGGGTAGTCATAGCACTGTGTATGAATAGAGCCTCAGCATCTTGTTTCCTGATAAGGCAGAGCTGTCACAGTCACATACTGCATGCAGCAACATGTTTCTGTTGCACATTGCTCTGAATTCAGGTCAAATCCCTGGACTACCTGCCATCAGACATGGTACAGTTACCACAGGCCGTAGATATTGGCTTCCTTAGTACCCATTAGCAAGCAGCTGAGGATTTATCACTAATGTCAGGGAGGCATTTGCAGGCCTAATGAAATTTCACGTTGTTCTTCAAGCAATATTATCCCTGTGACCCCGCTCTTTTCACTACAGCAAGGTTTAACTGCTGAATGTCAAACAGCTGGCTAAGCCTGTGGCGTCAAGCTTAGTTATGTTACTCTTTTTTTTTTTTTTTTATCTGTGCTCATTTGGATTTCTGTTGCTCTCAGAATAATAGAAAATAATGACAAGCCCACCTCCACCACCACCACTGCAACCCCCACTCTGCCAGCTTCTTTCAGTCAGAGGTGGGCTGCTTAAAGTTAATGACATCGGGCCATGTTGCGCTTGGCTGCATCCCCACACATAATTATGGTCTGATTGTCACAAAAATCGCCTGCACTCACCACTATAGCTGCTGTAAACGCACTGCCGCCGCCACCACCACCACCACCACCACACCACTCACCCCCTGCCACCTCTTTCCACTCAAGATTAACGAAAAGGCAAATTATCTTTAGTGTGCTGCGGCTCTAACCATAACTGCCCTGAAATGAGTAATTAAAATGATAGGTGCAGCCTGGAAATTAATTGCCTTGCCCAAAATACAAACTCTCATTTTGCATGAGATCCCGTTCAACGGACAGGAAGTACAGTAGGCACCTGTGGGGTTAGTGCACATACTGTAAGTATTTCTATAATATCATAGTGTTTTAAGTGTGTGGCTGCATGAATAAGTGAAGAAGGAGTAGAGAGCCCTGTTAACATGGCCATTAACTTTATAAACTATAAAGTCAGCACCATATAAATGATATAAATCTAAAATACGGGTTGTAAAGTCCCCTGTGTTTCTGGTTTTTATCGTTTGTTTTGTTCTATCTCCCAATAAAATACAATGATTCATTGTTATTTTCTCATCTTAATTAGCTTCTGTTGTTGCCTTGAAAGTTTAAAGGGCATTTTCAATGACTGACACAACACAGAGTCCACAGATTTTTGCCATGCAGAGGAACAATAAAGTTTGCTTTGTGCACTCCTTCAGAATAAAAAGGCATTTTGAGAATAGACTTCAAGCCAAACAGCAAACAAAAACCAAATCAAGTCGTGTCTGGCTCTGTATAAATTCTGATAGGGGTTGCTCTCCTGGTGCATCGGTAACTGTGTGAGTTTTCCATTTTTAAAAAGGCAGCAGTTGTAAACCTATTCCCTGGAAGTGAGAAATTTTGCTGGATTTGCAAACCACCCACGACACTCGACAGCCTTCAAATGCAGACAGCCTGAGGTTCACAGAGGATACCTGGTCACATTCTGGGCTGGGGCGACTCAAGTTCAGCAATATCAAAGAGAATCCATTATCTGTGCGGCACATGGTGAGGTGTGGCGACCGGTTGACGAGGGTGAGAGGGAGCACAGGAAAGCAGAGGTTTTTAATAAATAAACATTGTGAGGGAGAGGGGAAGAGGAGCAATTAAAACTCTATGCAGGTTTGATATTGAATATTTCAGTTGGTGGTTTCCAGCTTCTCACCTGTTTCACAGTGTTAGACTGAAGCTCCCAGTGGATCCGTCATTGCACAACACGGGGACAACTTGTGTGTTGTGAGGAGATGCATAGAGGACTTGGCAAACTGTGAAACCAGGACACACACGCACACACGCGCACGCGCACACACCTCTGTTGTCCCGCCTCTCCCTCCTGCAGACCTCTCCTGGGACTTACCTCCAAGTTCAGGTGGTTGGTCGTCATGGTAACTGCTGAGAGTAAGGGCTATTTGCATTGTTTCTGCTTTCATCTCTAAAACCATGTCATTATCCATACACTACAGGTACTCGTGTTTATTTGTATGCTCCAGTCTGTCTGATTGTCAGTCTATTCCTCCGTCCGCCTGCTTGTCTATCTGCCTCTGTCAAGTCTGTCTTCCTTGTCTCTTCTTCTTTTCCAGTCGATCCCGCCACTGTTCCTCCATCACCAATTCATTTACCACATCTGCTTCTTTATCTGGTGCACAGCTGGAGCCCTACATATATCTGCACCCACTTTGTTCTGCACCCATTCTCCATTAATTACTAAATGACACACACACACACACACACACACACACACACACACACAAACACACACACAAAAGAGAACCTCCTTATTCAAATGTGTTGTTTATATACACCTGACAGCATTCACACACAAAAAAAATAACCCACACCTTATGTTGTGACTGTATTACATTTACATTACATGTACAATGTACAAGGAAACAAGCTTGATGACAATAATGTGAGCTCATTGCTTTTAGGAACAGCCAGGTTTTGAGGAACACTTCTGACATCTGCTGGTCATGAGGTGAACATCACAATATATATGTATACAGTATATATTTATATAATAAAAAAGTGTAAAATAAATGAACCGAAGCTTGATGGTGGCAGGTAGAAGCAAAAATAGCATGTGCGGTTGACTAACTCCCTAATTAATGCACTACAGACCAGAAATCAACTGCATTTTATCATCATAAAAGGTGCAAATATTGAACTGCAGGTAATATTTTCATATATGTCATCATTTACAATGGCAATTTCAATTTCAACAATGCATACACAACTTACATCTGCATCAAACTGCAATCAAGCGCTAAACACACATAAATAAAAGCCAAGATTATGTATGCAGGATCTGTAATCCATTGACAGCTTCTGCTTGAGCAAAGCACACTGGTAATTATGCTGGAATTCTGAATGCTAAGACTGTTTCCTGTGAGATATATTTCCCTTACAAAAAAAAAGAAAAAAGAAAAAAAAACTCCTCTGCAGACTCACTGCTGCACTAATTGGGGGGATTTATGAGCTATCAAAACTAAAGCTTTTTTCTGCCTGTTTCTATTTCACCGTGTCACCTCTACATGTAAGGGAAACAGGTCGGTTTCAACATTAAAGCGGGCATTATTGGATGTGCAAACATCTGTCAGAGGAGCTCTACCTGGAGCAAACATCTCTCTCAGGACATAATGTGTTTTAATACAAAATCTGTCCATATACAGCCTATATTTGAGCAAGATGAAAGTGAGAAAGCACAGAGGACTGAGGAAAGGCCCTGGAGTCTACACTGTTTTATTGTGAGTCTGGACATATGCCAGGATTTCATGAGAGGGAGAGCAGCTGGTTGCTGAATTCACATATCCATATCCAACTGCTCAGTGTTTTGTCTACAGCAATTACCACCTCTCCACGGCATGGTTCATTTCAGAATAGTGGAGCTTTATAAAGTCATCGTTGGTGAAAAAGCCAATTTAACCTGTATATGATTTGTTTCCAAGAGAAGCAAACTCTCCAAACATTGGGCCTGAACAACAGTGAAGAAGACAGGCTCTAAAATAAACATAATCAGCCATTTGGCTTAAGTAGATTGTTATGTAATTACAGAAGCTAAAGCAGATAATGTAGCAATACTGCAATCGTACTTTGGGCCAGAGACAAAAACCTGCCAAATTTGACAAGATCAAGAATAATTGGAGAAAAGATGTATTGAAGAACGTGTGGGAAATAATGGTATAATGCTATTCTTGCCACTATTTTGTTAAGCTACATAGGTTATTGGTATGCAGTGCATTTTAAAGGCTTAGATTCACATTTTCACAAACTAACAAAATGTCACTGAATATATTAACTCTAAATTCTAATATATTCACATAAAAAAAAAACTAATATCTTTAGGCATTTTCCATATCGAGGCAGAAATAACTGCTTTGTTTAGCGGTGGCAGACAAGCTATAAAGCTCTAATTCAAGTCACTCACCCACAGTATAGCTTGGATTTGGTGTTCACCGCCTCCTGAGGGAAACATTTTGCTCTTTAGCTGCTAAATGCTGCTCTGGGTTAGCTAGTTGCTGATTTCTGCTTTCAGGAAGAGATGTCATGCAAGACTGAAATCAAACAGAGCAAGAGCAGAATGCAAAACCAAAACAAGATGCTTAAAGAGACTAAAAAAAAGGAGAAGCTACAAAAACAAAGGGAACTGCAGAACCAGATGATATTTTTCAGAACATAATATGAAGTTTCAAACTACAAAAGCTAAATAAACAAGGAACCATAACTTTTTTTTTTTTTTTTTTTTTCCTGTGTCTATATAAGTGTAAATATATTCCATCCGCCCACTGAAACCTTCTCAGATTCCTCTCACTTACTTCCTTCAATGGGCAGGTCATGGCACTGGAGCAGCGGACCCACAAAGAGAGCTCATGGGGGAAGTGAGTCACAGAGAGCTGGCTGCAGACAGGAGGGTGAGGATATGATGGGCAGATGAGAAACATATGCTGGCACTGAGAGCTTAATCCGTCTTATTGATGACAGGTCAGTGTCTTGGTGGAAAGTCTGCGATCGATGGCACTTGACCCCCTTAAATATCAGGAGTGCCGACATCCCTCTCGTCTCCATATCTCGCCCCCCAATCAGGATTGATTGCAGCACTTCCCCTCTCCTCCATGGGCAAGTGACTGCTGTTAGTCCCTCATCTTTAATAATGATGATGCCACGCATTGATCCCAGAACAGCTGTCTGTTGTGCTGAGGAGACTTTTATATTGTGCCCGATGACACAATGATTTCTCATTCAACACCAAGTCTCAAACAGCACAGGAACAGAGTCAGTGTCGGGTTATAAAAACCTGAGAGATGAAACATCACAGCAGCTGCACAAAGGTAAACTCCTACGTTCAGCATCTCTTCACTTCTCACAGATACAGATGCAGAGATTTTTTTTCCCACATGAAACTAACTGTTCTGTTTTTAATGGAGATGTCGGAAACAAATACTAACAGTTGCAGCTCTTAGCCCTAAAGACGTACATCTGCTGTATATGACCAACTTGTGATGCTCTAGTTGTTTTCCTTGAGAGTCCAGTTCCTGGAGTTGTGTTGTAAAATGTTAACATTTTGGAGTGGACGACTGCAGCATCTCTGCAAAGACCCTCCCTGGTCTGAAAGATAACAACAGTTCAGGTCAGTTATTTATCAAATACAACAGAACAAACCAGCCTGATCTGCAGCAACATTTCTGCAAGCCAGCCATCACAGATCATGTAGAATCGTCCTCATCAATGCAGGGCTAACCTAATACAATCATCCTTTTATTTAAAGTTGAAATCCTTGAGACGTTAGACCTCAGGTGATAGCCATGGTTACCATGGTAATGCGAACAGGGCACGGCAGGACACAGCAGTACAGTTGGTTACCTTGCTGAGGAGCTGGAGGTGTGCAGCACACTGTGGCTGCTCTGTCTGGTTCCATTACTCCCTTGCAAAATATAAGACTGACCAAACTGTCAAAAACTAAAATGCAGAAAAAGAACATTGTTGTGCAGATGCTGAACATCTTGCATCTGCTGTAGGTGACTGGAAATAACAGTCACCCAGTGTCTCGCCAGTTGAGCACTTCTAATACAAAGCAGCAGCAGCAGGATGCACCATTTGCATTAATAGGCTTTACATGTATGACAGCAAACAGTGAGGCAGATATTAATGAAATTATGTTGCACAGGATTGCATGCATGCATCATTTACTGGGAATCCCTCATGCTTAGGTAGGCAATCTGAATATAGCACAGAGCTCTGCCACTACCAATCAAATCTACTATACAGAGAGATAATTTCTGCATGTAAATACAATAATTGTTGTTTGTGAATCATGCAGACCATAAACAGGGTCTTGACTTCTTTTCTTTTCTTTTCTTTTTTTTCTTTTTTCCATCTCCAAGACTGCAGCTAAACTCCCCTGATTTGAAAAGCTTTTGAAATGCCCCCTTCTACAAATTACAGTAAATTACATCATTTCTGATCTGGTTCGTGCGATAGTTCTGACCTTAAGGACTTGCTGATCATTTCTTAAGCAGTGTAGAGGAGCACGGTGTCTTATAGTTTATATTTGTCAGGGAAAGATCACCTGTTCGCTGTCCTCACCGGGCCTCCTAACAATGTCATTGACCTTTTCTCTGACACCGACTGTATTTCAGCTCGCAGAATGCTCAAACAGCCAAAGCTGGGGCCCGGGAGATGCGAGTGGTGAGCCATGATTAACGCTCCTCTCTCCCAATCTCTGACAAGCACAAGGGCCACCATGCCCGTGTGATACACTCCTTCCCAAATTGAATCCTCTCCTCCTCTTTCTTGTTTGTGATGTAATCGCACTTGGTACGACCACTTCTCACAGGACACCTACCCTCTTTTCATTTCCAGCAATAAAGTGTTATGTGTGAGCCAACTTCAGCAGCCGCTTGCAGAATGCGCTCGGAGGTTCTGAGGTCAATGCGGGTATTCATCAGCGCCGTTCCCCACTGAGGATGTAATGATCAAAGTTTGTGTACCACAGACATAGCACAATTTACTGCAACCCCAGGTGCCCTCGCCCATCACTCTGCATGGCACTAAGATTATCATTGTTCGGGCCAATTATGTGACCCAGTCAGAAGAATACAATGGCCATTCGGAAGCAGTGCTTTGCCAAATAAATAAGTGTTTAATGACCTTCTCAATACCCTTTTTATAACTTAATTAAAGAAGGAGGGAAGGGGGGAGGGGCAGATTGGTTGGATGGATGCTGATACAACAGCAGACTGTTAATCTGAACCCTGGGACTGCCAGCCCTTTATCTGTTCCTGTGCCTTCAGTTTGCTCTGTTTGTTTCCTGCCTGAGCCTCTTCACTACAGCCTGACCACCAGCAGACCCAGCAGGGTGGCTGCAGCCATTTGAGCATCCTGCTGCAGAAGGTCTGAGAAACCAGACAAGACAATCACGTCACCAGTTCTGTAGATTGCTGAATTGTGTCTCTTATAGGTCATGATTCCCAACCAGGGTACATGTACCCCTAGGGGTAGGTGAGCACATTGCAGGGTGTACATGAAACATTTATTTGTTGATTTCCAAGACAATATTCCCAGCCATTTCATAAGCCCATTACTAAAGTAGTAGGTGCGCCCCACAACTTGTTCCCTCCAGGATACAATAACCTGTGGCACAACTCTGTGAAGAACACATGCCAAGTTACCCCAACCACCAAAACGGCCAGATATAGCTGCAAGCAAACATGGATAAATGGCTCAAATGTCTAGTTACTGTTGCTCAGGACTCAGGAGAGGGATAAAGGGGTGTGAAGGGGTACTCATAGTAAGAGAAGAGAAGAGAAGAGAGACAAGAGAAGAGAGAAGAAAAGTCGCTGCAGTCTGGTTTTTGCAGGTGACACATTATGTGGCCACCCTCTATTACAAACACAATGATGAAGAATTAACACTGCTCTTGGTTCACCACAGACTTTAGACAAGACAAGCACTGATCTCCTATAAATCACAATGTGTGAACTGACTAATACACTAACATCAAAAGACAGAGGAGTGACACTGAGGCAAATATCTGCTGGTATTTATGGTTCTGTTGCCTTAAAAATACACACATACACACACATTCCCAGCAAACAGTGTGCACAATAATCATTAAAGCCATTGACTTTGCCTTTCATCACTTGGGAGCCTTTAAACATCAGCAAAACAACAGGGGATCATCGTACATCTGCACAATCCATGTAAAATTCATGTTCAGCGCAGCAGAGGCCAAAACTCAACAGCGTCTGAGAGGCAACAGAACAAGATCAGGAGGCTTAAAGAGACATAGTTTCCTCTCTGTCTTTGTGCCAATTACAGTTTTATTCTTTGGCAGCTGGTTGGATGGTAGATTGACTTGTCAGTGTTGAAGAAGTCAGTGTCACAACCAGTCCTGTTTTAGTTACATCTTTTAATTTCTAGAATTGACTTTGATCATTTCCTGTTTTATTTAGAAGCACTTGTCTCAGGTCACTCACTTCCTGCCCTCCTGTGTAATTACCTGCCCCTCCCCTGATGTGTTTTACCTGCATCTCATTGTCTCCCCTCCCCTTGAGTCTCTGCATGTCTTCCCCCTCATTGCCACGTTGTCTTTGTGCCTCATGTGAAGCCTTTCCAGCTTTTTGTTCTCTGGTGTGTTTTGACCAGGTTCTGTGATTTTTGGACCTTGCCTTTGCCTGTAGCATGTTTTTTTTATACCTCTCTCTGATCTTTTGGACTGGCTTTCTGTGAGCCAAACCCTGATTTCAGCATAGGCCTTTGAACTTTTGCCTGTGTTGACAGTCGTGCATTTGTGTGTGATGAGAGAGCCTTGTGTGTTCTTCACGTCACACATCATTACCTCTTTCCATCATTACTCCTCCATGCAAAGTCAGATGTGTGGCTGTGCTCTCTGTTAAAGCAACATTACTTCCTGATTCATTATCATGGAAAAAGTCTGTGTAAGTGGCGATCATCTCCTAAAGCTGTAAGAATCTGACCACAATGTTGTTTTCAGTATTTAAATTATAGGCTGATACTGTATCCTTTTGTGTGCATTTGATAAGTTGAGACCTTTTTTTTTTTTTTTTTTACAGCAGACTTATTCTTTTTTTTTTCTTTTTTTTTTACTTGCCTTAATGATGCAACTGAGAGCTTACTGGGACTGTTCGTTACAGCCACAAACTTCACTTGGATGTCTCCAATCTAGTGTTTAAAGTTTAAATTGGGATTTTTCTGTTTTGCTTTTTCACAGACATTCAATTTTGCCATGACTCCACCACAATTTTACAGCCACAGCAGCCTTCCAAAGTGATCCCTTGGGTCAGTATGATGTGTTCAGAAGCACGGAAGGGGGGGTAGCACCTGATTTAGATGATGATGAACAAAGTGCTTCCCAGATCTCCAAAGAAGTTTCCTCACACCCATGATCTACCCCCACAGCTATTGTAGCTGATTAGGCTCATTTCAGGGGTGTAGTAATGGGCAGTCTCTTTGATTCACATTATCCAGTTCTATGTATTTTGGGGATTTTTTTTTTTTTAATATATATATTTCATCACAATTTACAGAGATGAAACGAGGGCAGAGGGAATGAGATGCCGCACAGGTCTTCACATAGACTCAAAATGGCCGTGCTGCTGCTCACATTTCGTGCTTTAACCCTGGGGTTTCTCTCATTACTCTTATCATTAAATGCAGCCTGGCTACATGGGGGGCAGTGGATTGGATCCATGTGTTTTAACCTCACAGAAATCCCTTTCAGAAATAAAGTGCCTCAGCCAAACAAACAATAATTAACCTTTACACTCAACTAGAAACTGATCATTCGACTCGATGTGCTTTGCCCAAATTACGACTTGGTGGCTTAATGTTTTCCCTGGGATGATTAAATGTCATATAATGATTCACATCTCATTAAAATTGTAGCCTCTCTGATTTTTTAATTAGCATATTTGGTCTCCACCAGGAGTCCCAGCTGCTTCTGTATCTTGATGGGCAACACCAGCTGTCCCCTGAACATGACTCTAACTTATACACTGAGATGTGAGAAACTGAAGATGCCCTGCGTTATGGGCCACTCAGGTTTATATAGCACCCATTTACACTGCAGATGAAGATAGCACTGTGGGACAGAGCCAATGGTTACTCCACACCACCTCCTGGCTCATGCAACGTTCTTTGTCTGAGACACTTGCTTACTGTAAGTCTGACTAATAAAATTAGTATTATGAGTACACTGGATAGAATTCAAGGTGCCAGACGTCCAGGGCCAGACTCACCCACAGAGCTCAGATTGTGCAGAGCAGGTACAGACAGTGCCGTCCTCAGACATCCTGTGGAAAATGAGTAGCCGGGAGTATTTCAGAGACTCTAGTGCATCGGCCCCATAGAGCTGCCCAGGAGCCACAATGCAAAAGATATCTGTCCTTCGATGAGAAGTGTCCTCAGCAACACCTCTTCTTCAGGATGAATGTCACTGCATCCAGAGAAAAAGGTGTGCTAAGATGTGTTTATCAACACAAATATGCCAAGGGCTGGGCCTTAGTCCAAGTCTCCCACACACACACACTCTCTCTTCCTCCCTGTCTCTCTCCCTCATACACATAAACACACTCAGCCAATACAGCTCTGCTGTTTCTGTCCAGCTGGCACTGAGAGAGATGCTTTGATGTTGGTAGAAGCCAGAAAAATCTGCTGGAATTGCATGAAGGAGAGAAGTTGTGAGCAGATCTGCCTGTAGTAAACATATTTTAGCTACTGTGCTGGAGATAATGTTGAGACATTTGGAACAAAAACAGTTAAATGACTGCAAACTCTCCTTTTTTGTGTGTTTTCATGTGGACCAGCGCTCGGCACAGAGCAGACTGGACATGGACTGTATGGCTGACTGATTTGCACACTGATAAAATTGAAATATTGAGGACTCTTTTGTTTCAGCCTCATGTGGAAAAACAAAAACAGCTCCAAAATCATTTTACATCTTTGAATGCACAAAAATGTTTTCACATTTTTAACAAACACTGTTATTATCACTCATTGATAATTAGTGGCAATTATCTCATAAAGAGAGTGTACCATTTGTGGGAGAAATCTGTTCATCAAATGGGCAGATGATTAACATGAGCATTCCTCCACCCATTCATACAAACTCGTGTTATAATTTGTCATTTGGGTCCTAAAACTTGTCAACAAAATCATTTGCTACATTTTCTAAAGTAGGGCAAAGGCAGAAATACTCAAATATCCCGCTCCTCTTTACAGCAGACCTCACACTGAACTAATGATCGCTCCAAAATCCTCATGCAGAGCAAATCAGACCTGAAACACAAAGAAGATTCCTGTACATCTGTCGCTCTCTGGACATAATAATTTGAGCTCACTGGCCTCCACCGAGGCTGTAACCAGGGCTGTGTCCCAATTTCACAACACTGATTATTCTTTAGTGCTGGATCAGAATGAATCAGTGATCAAAGAGCAGCTGGCTTTTCACTGTTGGAACCCAGAGCTCAATCCCACATATGAAAGAGAAGTGCTCTCTGACACCTGTTGATCCAACTGAAGAACTACAGCCACTTCTAACAAATGCTATAAGAACAGTAAGGGCATCAAACAGCACAGAGCCTGATCAAACATGGCAGAAAAGAAGATAGTATATGGGAATGCGAGTTCTTTTTTTGGACAGGTTGTGTTGAAAAAGCCTGGTGTTCCTGAAAATCTCTCTGCTGGGAGATTACAGTGAACACGGGTGGTGTCCCGCCTGGTTGTGAAAGGGTTAACTCTCTTAATGCCATATCTCCGTGATGCATTTCGGATGTCCAAGGACCCGCAAATTCCTGCCCTGATAAGCTGTCAGGAGCATTGCCCTGTCTACAAATTGTGTGTGTGTGTGTGTGCGTGCGTGCGTATGTGTGTGTGCATTATTATGTATGTGTGTATAATTGAGAATTGAGAGAGAGCGGACAGCCTCAAGGTCATATGCCATTAAAAACAAGACTGCATAAATTCTGCCTAATAATTCATAATAATGACTCCCCTGTTTGTTGGTTGCTTGTTTATCCCACGTTCATTAACATGCCAGCCTCATGGTGCTCATACTGCAAAACGTCTTGTGAGTGGGAGTGAGGAAGAGTGATTAGAGGGCATATGGAAATGATTATAACCTGCTGAAGTGGAAGTATCCCAGATCCACCACGCTCTCATACAAACACCCCATGAGCAGAGAGGATTAAGAGAGTAGATTAGGAGGCAAAAATCCTCTGTGGAGGTGTACAGTACATGTGTGCTGAGGTTGTGTGTGTGTGTCTGTATGTATGTGTGTGTCGCTATCTCTGCTTTGTCATGTTGAACTCTCTTGGCTCTCTTTCAGTCTCCTTGGCCGTCACTTCCTTGTTCGTGATATGAGATTCCTGAGGTGCCCTTGAGAGTAGAGCCTTGATTTTTCTAAGTCTTGAAGCCAGAAACGATCTTTCTGGTCCTCCCAGATCTGAGCCTGAGTATCACTTAAACTTAGGTTTTATCAAAAACATGTTGCTGTTCTGAATAAATGCACAAATCCACTTTGGCGTGGTCACTTTGAAGTAACATAAACTGAGGTGCCGCAGGAGATGTAAGAGACGACAATATTATCAGTAAGTGTTTTAAGCTCAGGAAGAGAGTGTGGAGTTATTCAAGGAACAAGATAAGGAAATACCAAGCAAAGACAGAAGTAGGAATGAAGCGATTGTGACCGTAGTCAGACTCCAAACATACTTGATTTTTAGCTTCTTCGGAGCAACTCACAGACATGACCAAAACAAAGACTCATTTCTGAGCCCCTGTGACATTTTCTTTAATTCCTCTCCCAGACACCAACCAGTAGACTTGAAAAGATCTGTTGATTATTCAGCTAGAAAACTGGCAAAAAAAAAAAAAAAATTGGCAATCATTTTGACAAGTAATTAAACCTCTTAAGTCTTTTAATGAGACAGAAGAGGAAGAAATATGCCAGCTTCTTTTTGGCATAATTAACATTTTTCTGACATATTATTCATTTAACTAATCATTTATTTTTAAAGAAAAATAATAAGTGTGAATACTTATGAAAATCATGAATTCCAGTTGCAGTTCTACGACACCTCTGTGATTGAGCAACGAACCCTTCTATTGACTACCTGACAGAGAAAAATAAAAAATATTTGATCCAACTCAACATCACAAAAACTGGCAAAGAATGAATTAAAATGTGTAAGAAATGATGAGTTGTAGAGCCAGGAGGTATGGATAACCCTTAGCCATACACCTGTTCACACCTGGCATAAACATGCGTTTTCAGTGATCAGATTGCAGTCGGAGAGTACTTGACCACATGAAAGTACAGGTGTATATGCACCCAAGACACACTGAGGACAGATTATGATCCGATCAGCTGAACCACCTCCAACGGTGGTCAGGGATGCATTTTGACCACAGGTGTGAACGGTAATGCGTCCTGTATCCGCATATCCCATCTGCATTTCTTTTCTTTTTTTTTTTTTTCTTTTTTAATTTACCCACATAAATATGTGATTGGATCTCAACGTGGACACTGGAGACACATATTAATGCCAGGTGTAAACGCTATTCGGTCAAATTGTATCCAGATACAATCTGGATACGAGACGCTTGTAAAGTTACACCTAGTTAAGTCAGAGTTTAAACTGAGCTATGAGCTCATTCACTCGACTTTGAGTTGAGGTTTCTCTCTGATTAATTCTGACAAATAAAACTCACATGAAGGGATTAATTTAAAAAATGTCTCTCAAAGAATCGACAACAAGGATCCCGCCGACAGCTAATCCTCCTCAAATCAAATTTCAGTTGCAAAAACAAAAATCTGCTTATGTTTAACTTCATTTTGTGGAATTTGCACAAATCATTAAAAAAGTTGGTTTAAACAAGCAAGCCGTGCTGTGGCTAACAGCTGATTACTTACCAGTGTAGAAGAAAGGCTGTGAGTTCAGTATCAGCACTCATCCCTTTTCTCACCAAGAGCCATCAAAATCACGATGACTGAAACTCTCAACAAGAATGGTGAGTAAACAGTTGTGCTAACAGCGACCATGTAGCAGTAGCAAAACTTACAAATAGCTCCTTTAAGGCCTTGAAGTGCACGGTTATGTGATATTGGTTTAATGTGACCGAGAGCGGACCGGGGGTCGTCTGGAAAGTCCCCTGTTCAGTTTTCAAGAGATGAGATGTAAGTTTGACGCCAATAGAGAGAAGTCATTCGGTGCTGAGCTGCAGCTTCAGAGAAGAATAAAACAAAGGGACTCTCAGAACACACTCGGTGCCCCTGTTGCCAATTACCTCAAATGCCACACTGATGTGCGCTCGCTCTTGAACTCGCTCCCTGAAAATGTCACTTTATGTGGAAATAACAAGTAAACAGCGTTTGACACCAATTGCTGCTTCCACCACTTTCAGTAATGACTGCAGGCCTGTTCTGACTCAGCCCTGATTTATTTCACTGATGTCTGTGCTCCTTTTGTGTAATTCCATGTTGAGTTGTATTGTTTCATGTGGCGTTCCATTGATTGCGCTTCTTTGACGCTGCACAGTGTCGTGCTGCATAACGTCATTTTTGTCTGTGTGAGTGTGTTTCTCACACTCCCCTTGTGCACCCTGACACCCAGCAGGACGCTCACAGGTCAACAGCTTTGCACCCAGAGTTAAGGAGAACGTCGTCCCTAAAAAAGGAACCTCTAATGACATACAGTAACAAAACAAGAGAGGGTGAGAGTGAGGGGTGCAATCCTACTTAAAATCTGCTATACCCTTTTCACACAGGTCTCAACTGCACCTGTTCTCATTTACTATAAATAAAGATTCAATCTATCTCACATTAAGCAGCAATTTTATGTTGTTTTCTCTGCTGTGAACATAAAAGCACAAAAACAATTACAAGGACAAAGCAAAAAAAAAAAAAAAAGAGTGTTTTTCTTCACAGGGGTGGACATGGCCTTAGAGTAAAACTCTCTGATCCTGCTCGGTGTAAACATGACCTCAGTCCTCTTCAGCTGAGCTGTATGTGTGACTCATTAGCACTGCCAAGTGTAATCTCAGCCAACCAAAGGTAACTGCACCAAAATGAGTGTACTCATGCAGGGACAGGGAGACGTGTCAATATCTGAAAAGCAGACAAATGTGTCATGTGCTTTTTTTGTGTTGTTTTTGGTTGTTGTTGTTTTTTTTTTTTTGAGTCAAAAACACGTCCATCACCAGTGTGATAACCACCTCTCTGAAAGGTGCTATTCTCACCTGCCTGAGGTACCACAAGGCAGGGACAGGCTGCTACAAAGATGCAAAACAACCACAAAGACAAATAAAGAAAAAAAAATACATCCACAAAATTATGTCGCATGAAAACAATAAAGAAAATGGCCATGAAGGCATACAGCATTAGAAATTAAAAAAAAAAAAAAAAGCAAAGAAAAACAAAGAGAGGCAACATGAGTCTTTTACATGTGTGTGTCCAGGGACACATTGTCTCATAATGTGACCAGATCTGGAGCCTGTTTTGACTTACAAATACCAGTTGTTTATATTAAATATTAGAATACTTCAAGGTGTTCGTTTGACATTCATCTATTGTACTGAATACTGAATAAAGAACATGAGTATTAATAATGAAGTTTAGCACATTTCCACTCAATTTACAAATGTACTCGCTCTTTGTTTAAACGCTGAAAAGCAGCAGTAATCAAACAATCAGCTCAGTGCAGCTATTAGAATATTCTGTCAAGAAATTATGAAATTTTTATGTGATATAAGTCTGTTTTTTGAATATGTGTCTCTTTGCTTTTTCCTCTACGTCTCCCCCTGCTGTGTGTGACCTTCTAGGTGCGATGTGATGCACAGCGTGGTGGTTAGCATGAAGACGCTGGCTGATTCATAAGGGTCCACTTGCATAAATTACTCTCTCTTTCGCTGTCAGTGTGTTTTTCCTTCCACAGGGTTCAACCTACTGGAACTTGACACTGCGCTCGGCGAAGAGGCTGGCAGGGATTTCAGGAGTCTTGGTAAACAGCACTGGGCAGTAACCTCTCCAGGGAACTGAGCATGTGTGTGTGTGTGTGTGTGTGTGTGTGATGCATGTGTGTGTGTTACTCAGCAGCAGTCAAAAGAAGGTGTTGTTGCTCTGTTGACATGGGTCACGGTGGCAGGGTGGAGGGGCATGATGGGAAAGCTGTATAAATGGGGTCAGGGTCACTGACAGCAGAGGGGATTCAGCTGAGGATGTTGGTGACAAGAAGCTTTACGTTTGACAAACTGGTGTAAATGGGACACTGGCTTGTTGCTGTGTTGTGTTATGGGATGTAAGGTGTTGTAAAAGCACATGAGGTTTTACAGCAAAAAGGTTGTGTTAAATTTGTGTTGTTGCTGTTTTGAGTGGCTTTTTTGCACTCTCCTCCCAGTTTGACAAGCCGACCTGTGAAAAGTGTTCACCTGTGGAAAAACAAACAGAGGCATCTTCATCATGGCTATGGTTTGATGGGGCCATGGCAGCCGTTACTTAACTGCACAAAGACACACAGTGTTGTACCATTAGTTTCAATACACCTTGTGCTGCACTTAAAGGGAATATTTCAATAGAGCCGACCCACTGTTAGACATATCACTGTGGTTCCATGTGAAACATCCAGCTTTCATCAGTCTGTTTTCATGTCCAGTCTGGCACAGCTTGCAACATTAACAAACTGACTCATACCATCAAAGTAAACTTTATTTTTTGAAAAGTCATACTTTTCAGAGTTACTCCCCATGGGAATTCATATTTAGATTTGTATGAGTCAACATAAAAAAAACACATTTTGCTGCAGCGTACAGTCAGCCAAGCCTGAAGTAAAAGTACTGCTGCAGCATCAGCAGCAGGAAGAAAGTGTCTTCAGGTGTTCTGTAACATCCGCTTTGATTTCTGTCTTTAAATTGTAGAACATGAAGGCTTGTTCTCCCATCAGCTGGTGTCAAACATGTGTTTTTTAAAAGGTGTTTCTACAGTATATTCTGAGAGGGATTCTCCATCTCTGCACAGGATCTTTGGAGCTCAGCCAGTGACCATCGAGTTCTTGGTCACCTTTCTTGCCAAGGCCCTTCTCCAACAGTTTGCCCACTTTGGTGGGGGCAGCCAGCTCTAGCTGTTCATCTTATACTCCATGTAAGACTTATGGAGGTCAGTGTGCTGCAGTAATGTTTTTGTAGCCTTCCATTACATCCGTGTCTCAACACAAACCTGTCTCTGAGCTCTACAGGCAGCTCCTTTGACCTCATGGCTTGGTCTCTGCTCTAATATTGTGGTATTGTAATCTGAGAGACAGGTACCTGACAGGTCTCATACAGGTGTGTCACCTTCCAAATCATGTCCAATCTTAATTTACCATGGCCAAGATGAAGATGACAAACAATACATGTCACAGCAAAGGCTCTGGATATGGATATGTATCTTCACACACAAGACAGTTATTTGCTGCTATTGTTTCAAAGGTCATTTACAATGCTTTTAAAAACCTACAGCAGCCAAAATGGTGAACATGATGTATATTTCAGGGGAAAACAGACTGTTGTGGTTCTTTACAATTAAAACAGGGTAGTTAATTGCTGTTTTTATGTTTAAGGATGAGGATAAAGTACAGCAAGATCTTTGAACTAAAATAAAAAACAAAAAAACACCTGCCTCAAAAAGAGGTGAGGGAAAAAAGTTGCTCCCCACTCTTTAGAAGTGTTTTAGTGACAGTGACTTCACCACATCACTTTGAACACCGAGGCTTTCATGATCTCCACCCACTAAACGTCACTTCTCTGCAGCTCAGCTGTCAAAGGCAATTCCGCGTGTGTTTCACTGTGTCAGATCTCCCGAACACAGAACAACCTCGCAATTACGGCAGCACCTGAAGGCGACACCAGACCCCGACACTGAGTGAGAGCGCAGGTGGAGAAAAAGACCGTGACTTTACTTTGTAGCCTTTTAACATGTTAGTTTTCCTACTGTAGTTTATTTTCTTCAACTTTCAGGATATTCTTCCTCTTTTTTCTTTTCTTTTTTATATTTCTTTTGACTCTGTAGTGAGTGGCCCGGTGTCACTCATGGCTCCCTGGGCGGTCTGGCTCCTGGTCGCGCTGTCCGGTGTTGTGACTGTGCGCTCCTGCTGTGCTTATACCTGTCCGGCCATCTGCCGCTGCAGCGCCGATAGTTTCCAGTGCAGCAGGGACACTCAGCTGGCCTCCCGGGCACGGACAACATCCGTGCCTCGACTGTAAGTAAAACAGCTTCCTTGCTTCATTTTATAATCCTCCTGTGGATGATCTGTGGCACTTCATTCACTCCTCGACCCATCAGCGCCCTTGTGCTGCTTCATAACCTCTTTTTTTTTCTTCTTCTTCTTCTGGGACTTATTATGTCTATGTTTCACAAAGTTACCTTTGGTCATTTTTATTATGTGACTTATAAGATAAGCTGAGGAGACATGTTTTGAATTTTTATCTTTTCTTATAGCCAAAGTGTGAATGTGGAATTAACAACTTCTTTTCTGGCTGTTGCAGAAGGCTCACTCATCTGCCCTTGAAAGAAGTCCCCACTCATGCCTTCAAGGAGCTAATCAACATCACAATAATGTAAGTTAAAAGGTGAATTAATGCTGCATTTAAAGTGGGATTCATTTAGTAAAGGACACACAGTGCTCAGAGAGGAACTTAAGCCCTGATGGAAGATGCAAACACAGGGAGACTCATTTACATGTTAAAAAAAAAAAAAAGAAAATCAGATACATTTTTGCATTTTACCTCAATAATACACTTCAGTGTTTCTTACATGTTCCCATCTTGAAATGAGATGGAACAAAAGGAGCTGGAGCATACATTTTAACTTAAAATTACTCTTGGTCGACATATATAAAAGTTTACAGTAGCCTAATATTGATATACGCCTTAGGTGAACACACAGCACACAAACCCACCGTCCACCGTAAGGAAATGTGATGTAGAGAGAAAAAAGAAAGGAAAAAAGAAAAAACAATCACAGGCAGTCAAATTAATTTCCAAACACAGGTACTAACACTTTCCCTGCAGCGCCTTCTAATGGTCTGTGTGTATAGAGTAATCACAACATCCATTCTGAGTTTAGGAAACAAAACAGTGTTGAATCAGGTCATTTTATCCAGATGTGTGGGAGCATAAGAAGTAGACACACACACGTACACACACACCTCATACACAGGCCTGGAGATCGGGGACATAGTAGCTCATATTTTGGTGGAATAAAACATAACACTGACGCAGTGTCATATATACTGAAGTGCTGCAGAAGTGGTTCTGTGGTTTTATTTCCTGTAAGTGGACTTGTTGTTTTTTATGACAAGTCTCTCCAGCTGTGAGAATAAAAACGGACAGAAATCAGACTGAAAATAAAAAATGAAGTGGCTATGCTAGAAAATATCAAAAAAGACACATTTTGAAAAAAAAAAAAAATCTGTGATGTGATAAACTCTGACAACTAAAGACTCCAGTGTTCTGTCAGGCTTTTACTAGATCTCATATCTTGACATTTATCTGTACACAACACTTGTTTATGAATCTTCACCATGTTGACATTGTGAATTCTCACCCACATGCATATGTCATCATGTTCCCAACATGTGCTTTGTTTATAATTACACATCACTGCTATTCTCCTCATTCAGCAGCACACACTATTGTGTTCCCTCAGGTACCTTATCATGCTCTTTTCCATTCAGTAATTAAAACAAATATAGTCGCGGCTGTTATGTCAACCAGTTATTACATGAATCAACCAACAGAAGAATTTACGGATGATATTTGTTCAATATGATCAACTGAAAAGATTCAAGGGGTACAAAAAATACTGTTTGAGACAGAGAAGGCCACGTACGTCAGAGGTTTCCAAGTTTAATCATTTCATAAGCAGGTGACTTATAACTCTGCACTGTTAAAAAATAAATCTTATATAAGGACAGAAGAACAGGAATACCAGGGCAGATATCACCTCAATATATAATCAAATGATGATCAGGTCAACACACTCACCATCATGCCAACGAAGAGTTGGGAGAAGTTTTGGAGTTATCAAAAGGCTCAAAATGGGTGTTCTATGTTTACAATGATGAAGAACATCCCACAGCAAATCTCGCACATGTGCACAAACATCAACAGAGCCACTGGGAGCTACTGCTACAACGAGGCTAAAAACAGAGATCGAATTAAGTTTTTCTGAACCGCTTTTTCATGTCGGGGCTTCAGGACACTTGGGTCAGTACGGATGAGCAGTATGGAGGTATTTGGTTGTTTCATAGTGTGTGTTATTGGATGATTCAGAAGTGAGCACTGTCCGCTGCCAAGAAAATCTGCTGCTAGCCAGACCCGGACAAGAGGAGGCTCTGTATAAGTAGGCTTGTCAGGTGATTGAGGGAGTGGTTAGCTGTGGTCCTGCTCCCGAACTTAAGTTAACACATTAACTGTGTTCAACTCTGTTTTGCTCCTTAGTGATGACTTCAATCTCACCCACTCACAGCATTTACATGTGGAAGGGTCACTTTCTTCAAATTATAAAAGAGTAGTTTTAGGTGATAAAACACCTGCAAGTGTAAATGAAGTTGTAGGTTTTTCATCTTTTTTAGCCCTGAGCAACATAGCCAATAAAACCCGTGTCAAGGTGGAATGACACGAGGCTACGTGCTGTTTGTCATTGATGACGTAAACTGGAAATCACAGTGAAAAGGCTTTTCATGAGCTCTAAGAGGTAATTATGACACTATGCACAACGCAATCAGAGGAAGGGATAGAATTAAAAAAAAGCAAGCAGTGCAGATGGAGTCATTTAATTGTTTCTTGGTGTGAAATGGAAACAGAATGACATTAACCCTAAGAAAAGTGTCGGCTAATTACAGCAGAGTGGGAGTGTGGAACGATGATTACAAAAAAGAAGATGGAGAGAAGAGCCAGCCATCAGAAAACAAAGTGTTCAAGGACAAATCAGGAAGTCTTGTTGACTTTGTTTGTCTCTGAATGTCTTTGTTTAGTCCTCCTTTTTAAACATCTTCACTTAGTCTTCTTGGCCCAGATGCATCCAACATGTATGTTTGGAGATTTTCCAAATGTCTGCATGTGTTTGTGTGTGTGGTTGTGTGTGTTATGCCCTCAAAGTATGAATTGTTGCTGGTGGCCTTCCAATATTTTCCCTTGTGGTTTGTATCCCTGTATCAATCAACTCTGTCCTGTTTCTCAAGGAAAGTAAGTGTGGAAATAAATCCACACTAAGCAGTTGTGTCAGTTGAAATATTTGTTTGACTAAAATTCCATATTTGCTGGATGAATCTGAGACGTTCGGGGAGAAATTTGTTTACAGTCTCCTGTTAATCTGTTGACTGATGTGGAGCCATTTCTTTGTGTCACAGTGAGATTTCCCAGAGCGACTGCATCACACAGATACAGAGACATGCCTTCCTCTCCCTCCACAGCCTGGTGCAAATGTAAGCGACACTTACCTTCCCATCACACGTCATATTCAAAGGTGATGAAAGCAATTATTCATTTGAACAGCTGCTATGTGTTCTGCATTTCATTTAAGTTCCACCGGATTAGTCTCTCAATTACAAAGCAGCACGTTTAATCCTTGACTTCCAAAGCGACTGATGAATTCATGGCTTCCTCTGTTTGTTTGTCGAGAGCAACTGACAACAATTGCCGTAATTACTGATATTTTCTTTCCTCATTTGTGTTCCTGCAGTTCGGTGCAGAATATCAACAGTCTGAGGGTCATTGAAAAAGGGGCCTTCACTGACCTGCCCAGACTGGAATATCTGTAAGTCCTTCTGTTTTTTATTATTACTGGTCACCTCTTTAAATCCTATTGTACAGCTAGGTAGACTAGCCATTATTATCTTATCCTCTATTGAATTTAATGAAGATCTAGCAAGTCTCCAACAAGTGGGCTAAAATTAAAAAAAAAAAGTTTAGCCGGCCCATGCTAACATGCTAAACTGAGATGGAGACCATGGTTAACATTATATCAGTATAACATCGGCATGTTAACAGCCTCACAGTGCTGCTATAGTGTGACTGTAAACTCTCGTCTTGTTATCGAGTGATCATTTGTGAGCTCTGCTTGTGCTTTCATTGAGCTGTGTGTATTTGTACAAAGGCACATCTATTGACTGACACTGGGAAATAGCTATGGCTATAAATGCCCACAGTAAGTGGCACTGGTCCACACCATGTCCCTACTGAGATAAACAGTGATTTAATAGAAAAGATGAGGTAGAGCAAATCCATATAGAATATGTATGGCACAGCCAGACAGCGCTGAAAAAAAAAAACAAAGAACAGTGTAAATGTGGAGATAAAAGTGGATGTTAAGAGGTTACCAGCTGAGATAATCTGACGTCTTTGTGGACACTTTAAAGATTCGTCCTTAAATGACTGTGATCATCCGCCTCTATTGCCTGCTGTCTTCACAGGAGCATCTCTAACACAGGAATGATAAACTTCCCAGACTTCACAACTATCTCTTCCTTGGCGCCCAGTGTTATCCTGTAAGTAATCCCATTTCAAAAATAGTGTGTTTCCAAACCAGATTAGTGTCTTTTTACATGTTGTAAAACTGCACCTTTTTCATGCCTTAACTCTTGGTGGTACATCCCAGTTTCACTTTTATCTATCAATGTCACGATGCCGCCAACCCTGCTGCAAATTCTACAACTGGGTCACAGTTCATCAAACTGCTCTTTTTTGGGGGGGATGTATATACATAATTTTGACTAACTGATAATTGAGCCAAACTGCCTGAGTGAACGGTGAATGTTATCTCTTCTGTGTGCAGAGAAATGGCAGACAACATGAGGATCGGCTTCATTCCTGCCAATTCTTTCCAGGGTATCGCAGAGGAGTTTGTTGACATGTGAGTGCGAGAGCCAGATTCTTTTTTGTTACATTACCGGAGCTCGGAGCAACAATTTGTCACCATTTGTTGAGAATGTTTTTTTGATGTGTCTTAATATGCTTATGTAATTGAATGTTCAGTTCTCTGACCTTGGTGATAGGTGCGTTTGACAGCAAACTGAAAATTATAACATTGTGTCCTTGGCAGGAACCTCGTTAGAAACGGTTTCAAGGAAATAAAATCTCATGCATTCAATGGAACCAAGCTCAACACACTGTAAGCGTTTTCATAATCAAGATTTTTCTCCTCATATACAGTAGGCTACCAACCTAATAATAACATAACAGCTTGATACAGTACATTGCTGTTAAGTATGCTGTTCACGGTTAAGGCTTTTCTTTTTCTAATCATAAAAACTGAGTGTACCAGTAAACAAACGTTATGTAAGACTAAACAAAGATTGGATGCCCTGTTGTTTTCTTGCTCTGCCCTGTACTGCTGAATGTTGATGGGGACGAGATATGTGCAGACACCCTGCAGTCTAAAAATAATGCTCATCTTCCTCAGTGTCAAATTGAGAAAACAAAAAGCAGATGAAAAATGGTTTTGGGCATTGTTGGGCATTAATGTGTCATTTTAAATTTGCTTTCATATTATACGGTAACTGCAAAACTACAGTAAAGAGTGGAGGACACTTGGGTTACAGTTGTTTGTTTTTTCTTTTGTAGAATTTTAAGAGACAACAAATATCTGAGTTTCATTCAAGAGGATGCTTTCAAAGGAGCCACAGGTCCAACTTCTCTGTAAGTGACAATGATTCAAGTAGGTGAAAGTAAAGACAGTTATCTGGGTGTCTGTTCCAATCCTTTATCTAAAGCTGCCATGATCAATATTATCATGTTATTGGTGTTTGTTGTTTGTAGGAGTGAACCCACAGTGAATCACCACCCTGTATGGCAGGTCTATGGTTTTGACTCTGCTAGAAATTAGTTAACAAATCTAACTAATCTCTTTCCATTGAGAATATATACCAGCTCAAGAGACAGATATTTTTGTGGAAGTTGGGTGAAAACAAAACAGAACCAAAAGCAGAGTCAAAAAAAATGTCTTATATTAACCAGGCGGACATAACCATGACTAAAATGAATGCTAATGTGGGCTACATATAAAGGCCTGCTTGCTTAAATGTTAGCCATCAAATCACGGTGGCAACGTAACAATCCTGTCATGTTTATAACTTGTTTTTCCTGCCTCCAAGGTGCCAATAAGATCAAGAAATTGCATATTTAAGTAAAAATAGCAGTTTGATGATCCACCTAAAATATGACAGGACGCGAATATGTCGTGTATTGAAAATGTTAACAACAAGAATTAATCACATTTAAGTCATGCGAAACAGCCCCTTTCAGACTGTTGCCTATAACTTTTTACATTCATAAAGGTTTTTTGTATGTATGTGTCTTACAATAATGTACAACAGAGTGATTTGGGGAAATGTAGGGTTAATGTGTAAGATGCAAATACCTGATGACAGAAGACAATCACAGATTCTTTATCTATTGTTGTTCAAATCAACAGCAGTGTGGCGATCATTTGAAGCAAGATTAATATTCATAACAATGTTTATCATTTTATTATATAAACATTAGGGCAGTGACAGTCTGTCTGTGTAAACAACCAACAAGGCAGCCAGGACTGCTGAACACTGATTACAGTGAGCAAACAGCCTAGTCCGAGGAGCATACAGCTCACAAGGTCTCCGACTGCAACCAACCCCATTTTGTAGATATGAAATTTCTTCTTATCTTGGTTATGAATTAGTGCCTGTGGTATTCACTGACATGCAGGAAATGCCAAAGGTCTTCATTTTGCTTGTGTGGGGTCCAATGTGTTACCTCTGTGTAATGTCAGCTTCCAAATAGGCCCTATCCAATCAAATGGGGGAGCAGCAGCAGGAGCCCCTGAGTATTAGTTTTGCTTTTGGTGAAATGAATTCAGCCCTGAATGTCATTGTAATTACAATCTCCATTCTGTTACAGAAACATTTTTGTTGTCAATGTGCATCTCTTTAGAAAAACAGCATGATCTGCTCACTGGCTTGATGAATATGAAAACACTGTAAATTAGGGCTTGGCTGCCGCAGTCACCAGAACTCAATGAGCACCTGTGGGAGGTTCAGCATATTTGCCTGAAACAGCATTTCTTAGTGCCATCATAAAAAACACCACACGATGGGTCTTCTCGTGGGAAAAACCTGGCTTTGTTTGTGTCCAACAGAGTTTAAATTACAGATGAAATCCAAGTCGAGATAGACCAAAGCTGTTCTAGCGGCTTGCTGTTGTCCAAAGCCTCATAAAACACTATTTTATTGCCACTTGCTTCACTAATCTCCACTGAAATGTCTCCGTTCTCTGCGTGTGATTCAGGGATGTTTCGTCCACGGCCCTGAGCTCCCTCCCCCCTAACGGCTTGAGGCAGGTGAGGTTTCTGAAAGCCCACTCTGCCTTCGCTCTGAAGAGCCTCCCTCCTCTGGAAAGCCTGGCTGAACTGGTGGAGGCTGAGCTCACGTACCCCAGCCACTGCTGTGCTTTCCACACATGGCGTCGGAAACAAAGGTAAGCCGACAACCGCTCCCAGAGATGCAACAAATCCATTCACATCTGCATAATGAACAAAAGCTGTGTGCCGTGAATGCAGATCATCAGGAGTTTGGCAATTAGCAGGTGAGCTTATTGACATTTCTGTGGTCTAACCTTTACCTTTCTTTTTTCTTTTTTTAATTTAAAGGGAAAATACCTTAAAGAACTTCACAAAGTTTTGTGATCTCGGCCAAACAGAAGCGTAAGTTACTTCACTTTACACTTATGGGCTGTACAATCAGTGTTGGGGAGGTGGATTTTATTGATTACTTTCTTCAAAATTGAGACTTTCCCAAACATTATTCATATTTCATCTAGACCCCTCCCTCTGAAGAAAAAAAATCCAACACCTTTCATCACTTTCGCATTGATCCAGTTCGTTTTGCCATTAATAACTAAAATTGCACAAAGAATTTGAGGTTTCCTTTTGCACCCAAACTGAACAAAAATACTGGAAATAGCCATTAACAAAAACATTGAAAACATGACAAAATACCCTGTTTATGATATAACAGATGTATAAATCCATATGTATATTTGTTTATATGTAACCAGGAGTTATCACCTGTCTTTGTTTCAGTTAGAAATGATGAGCTTTAATTCCTCTCTCTCTCTCTCTAATCTCAAATTTCCACCTTTACTCTGTTTACAAACTTAGTGATCGCATTTGCTTCCAGGTGATTTTTATGAGAAACTAATTATACACAGACAGGATTGCCAAAATCCATTAATCACAACTATTTTCTTCTTAAATACAATGTAACTTTGCAGTGAGAACAAGTTTGATCCCTCCAGCAAAAAGAAAAATAGCCTCCGATTTTTCTGTGTCCCCACTCCTGGATAATTGTAACACTGTTCCCTAAACACATAGTTTTCCTTGATACAGTGCTCTGGGATTTTTATGGTAATTGTAACATCTGTGTATTCTTCAGAGAGCCCACGGCAGAAGACATTAATCTTTTTGATGACATCAACTTTCAGTATCCAGACCTGGAGTTTGATTGTCTTAACAGCCCCTTCGTCAAGTGCACCCCGAAGCCAGATGCTTTTAACCCCTGCGAGGACCTGCTGGGCTTTTCCTTCCTGCGCTGTCTCACCTGGATAATCACAGCTTTTGCTGTGGCTGGTAACCTGGCTGTTCTGGTTATTCTGATACTTAGCCACCATAAGTTAACCATCTCCAGATTTCTCATGTGTAACCTGGCTTTCGCTGACCTGTGCATGGGGCTCTACCTGATGCTCATCGCCTTCATGGACCACTACTCCCGTCACGAGTACTACAACCACGCCACGGACTGGCAGACGGGGCCTGGTTGTGGCATAGCAGGGTTTTTGACAGTGTTTGCCAGTGAGCTTTCAGTATATACACTGACTGTGATTAGCCTTGAACGCTGGCACACCATCACCAATGCCATGCATGTCAACAAGAGGCTGCGGATGCACCATGTGACAGCCATAATGGGGGCAGGCTGGGGCTTCTCTCTGCTGGTTGCCCTGCTCCCTCTTGTGGGGGTCAGCAGTTACAGCAAAGTAAGCATCTGTCTGCCCATGGACATCGACACACTGGGCTCTCAGGTTTATGTGGTGGCTGTGCTCATTCTCAATGTTGTAGCTTTCATTGTGGTCTGTTACTGTTACATATGCATGTACCTGAGCGTTCACAACCCAGAGCACTCTACTCGTAATGGAGATACCAAGATTGCCAAACGTATGGCCGTGCTCATTTTCACTGATTTTATATGCATGGCACCCATCTCCTTCTTCGCCATCTCTGCAGCCCTGCGCATGCCCCTCATAACTGTGTCTCACTCAAAGATCCTGCTCATCCTTTTTTATCCCATCAACTCCCTGTGCAACCCTTTTTTGTACACCATCTTCACCAGGGCTTTCCGGAAGGACGTGTGTGTGCTGCTGAGTCGCTGCGGCTGCTGCCAGGCCAGTGCCAACTTCTACAGGTCACAGACTCTGGCTTCACATCTCACTTCTACCCAAAAAAAGTCCAGCAGAAAACCACACTCACTTAGCTTCTATGCCTATCACATCAAGAGGAAGGGCTGCTTCCTAAACAAGGGAACCACATGACTATCTGTGTCATAATACTGTATTATAACAATACAGGCAGAATCTGCTGTCTTGCTAAAAATGTAGCATTTCTTCAAAAATTTAGGTCAGGGTGCATTTTTGTACATGGCAGTTGTTGGATCAGATTTGATCTAGGTTAGTTTACAAAATGAGATTTTCATCAGTCAGAACCAAGAGACCTCAAGTTGAAGACAAAACAGGTGCTGCAGCCTCCATGTCTCACAAACAGGTACAAAGACGCTGCTTGATGGAGCTTGATGGAGTGGGAAATAAATAAAACTGGCCAGTTCACGTCAGCAAATGCCAAAGGTCATCACTGATGGCCATTTAATGAGATCAAACTATATGAAACAGCACCTGAGTAAGATGTTGTTTCAAGCAGAGACATTGAGTTCTATTAAAGATCAATAAGTGGGAACTGTTTATTATTCTGAGCTTATGTAGGTTGTGATTTTAAGTTTGAATAAATTAAAGTATATGATCAAATGTAAGTTGCTGTTTTAGATGAGTTTTAGTGCCATCTATTGGATTGTTGTACTCAGGAGACTTTAAGACTACCAGGGTGCCCACATCAACTCAGCTGGTTAATGAGAAATATCACTGTTGTTTAAAATGTCCTGGATTTTCACAGTAAGACATTTAATTAAAAATAAGTGTGTTCAACTACTTGTGTTTTCCCCCCATTTTCTTTCCCAGTTAGAAGCAGCAGTCAATAAAAAACAAAATTGACATGCTGAACATAAACTTCCACATCAGTGGTCTAAGTCTTTTGCTCCCCACTGTGTGTACACACACGAACAAACACCTGATTCGCCCTCTGTTCTAGGAAATGTCTCACTGTTAACCGGACAAATCAATAGTAAAGACATTGCAGTCAAAATTTGAAATTGGTTGTAGTGTGCACGCTGGCAATTCTAAGCCACGGGAATCTTTTTAGTTCAATAGTGAAAAGAAAACAAAAATGAAATGCAAAAACAAAATTCACAATGAGGCAACACTGGCTTTGTATGGGGTGGCTCAGAAAGTAAAGAGTCATTGACTGCAGCACAACCACACAGTTCAGTGTATTTGATGCATGATTTCAAGGGAAAATGCTACAATGATAGAAAATCAAACAGCAGTAAACACCTTCAAAGCAGCAAACTCCAAGCCAAATAATGTTTTTCTCGTCTAATAAAAAAAAAAACATTCAACAAAACACTCTTCAACATAAATTCCTGCTGTTTGCCTCAGTAAATTGGATTCACAAGCAACGCTGTAAGTAATCAGTTGTGACATCACAAATGACTTGCAGGATTGCACTTTTAATTGCATTATAAAATAAAAAAAAGGTGATCTGTATCAGTGATTTGGCCCAATGTTGTTTTAACTTTGTGCCTTGCGAGCCAAATTACACCACCAAGTGGTCTAAATTCATTAATTGTTTTTCCTTTTTAAATCATTGTTCCCCCTGTTTCAACATGATTATCTAATCTTTTTGGGAGGGCTAAAGCTCATTACCACTCAGCTTCCCCCACAGCTTTGGAGAACACGTAGTCCCTGCCTGCATAACACATCACTCCGTCTTTCAAATGAAACTTCCAGCGGTTCTTACTGCGGTGAATCTGCAATACAGAGAACATTTTACAGTATTAATGGGCAGTGTTCAGCGCTGGGCTTTGTTGAGACGTAAATTATGGCCAGTGGAGAGATTTTCTCACTTTGTCGTACTGGCAAACGATCACGTTGTCGGTGTCGAAGAGATCTGGGATGTCCTGCTCTATCACATCATCGCCTGAATTCAAAGGATCCTTATCAACAGAGAATGTCAAAGGAAACAAATTGTTAGAACATGTTATCAATGAAATGCTGTTGGAGAATAAATAATCTGTGCGACCTGCCACTCTTGACTGATAAAAGTCATTCCTGAAAGAAAGAAGCAATGCAGAGCTTCTTCAGCGTGGAAAACTAAAGCATGAGACTCTCTTCCTCTCACCTCCTCCTCTACATTAGCGAGTTCATCTGCTCCTTCACTGTCGCTGCTGGAGGAGATGCTGTTGCCGTCACTGCTTCCATCTCCTTCCTGCAGGGCTTTTATGGCCTCTGCGTTGATTATACCCAGAAAGTCATTCTCTTCCAGTGGAGCTCCATTTTCCCCCTCCACGTCGGAGTTGTCTGCAGGACCATCCAGCTGAACGATGTCCGACAGCTCACTGTAGTTTAAGCCCTGGAACATTTTTGCAGGGAGAAGCATAACGGTTGTGCTCATGTTGACAGCACAGCAGTCTGATACTGTTACAGTGCAGCCCTCGCTATTCTATTTAAAGAAACTTTCCAACAATCTAGTAAATGAACTTCCATAATGTTGGGGAACACATGAAAATCTTATGGTGAAAAGACTTCGGAGCATGTTGGTTTGTCTGCCATCAATTATACATAACTTTAAATCGTAGTGGAATTTCAACAGATATGTTTTGTAAAAATCCACGTAGTACTCTTGTCATGAAGGGAGAAATAAACCAGATAACAGTTTTTTCCTACCAGGCTGTCCTGTCCCTCAACATGGGAGTCACTGGGTTGACTCACTTTTGGAGCCAGACTCAAGACGCCATTTGAGGAACTGGCTTCTTTTCCTAGCCCCATGGGTTGCTGCTTTACTTTTGCTCACTATACACTACAAACAAATGTCTATCATTATAGCCTCCCTATCTAATAATACCCATGTCTTTTAAACTGGCTGAGCACCCCCTTAAAAAGACATTTGAGGAAATGTACATATTTGTTTTCTTGCCAAGAGTTAGATGAAAAGATCGATACCACTTTGTGTTGAACCAGTCAATATAAAGCTGCAGCCAGCTGGTGATTTTAGCTTAGCATCAAGGATTTAACTAACTGACATGTTTATTAATGTGTTTGAGAGTTGCTGGAAGGCAGATTTTGTTACCATCAGACAAAGCAAGACTTTCTGTTCCCCTCTGTTTCCAGTCCTTGTGCTAAGCTATGCTACCCAGCTGCTGCCTCCAACTGCACATTTAGCATACAAATATGAACAGTGTCAATTTTCTCATCTACTTCTCAGCAAGAGAGCCAACAACTGCAATTCCCCAGATGTTGAATTATTCATTTAACTATACACACCTGCCCTGCAACACCCGGCCTTTTCCTATTTCTGTTATTTCCTTTAACAAGCCACAGATGAGTGTTAAGCCTTTGCAGACAATAGTTTCCTCACCCTTTCTGCCTTCTCTCTCTCCTCCTCGATCACTTTCTGCAGGATGTCATCGATGTCTCTGCTCTTTAACTGCTCTGTCTCTGTCAAAGCCTCCGCTGTGCTGAGTTGGAAATCTAACACCTGACTGCTGGGTGAGACATTCATACTTAGGTTTACAGGTTCAGGCTGCTCATTTTCTCCCAATGTGGCCTCTGGTGATGGAGAACGGAGCCCTTGAAGCTGTGAGTTGTCAGTAGCAGCGGGAACATGTGGCAGCTGGGGGATGCTGCTCTCTTGACCGGGGAGTAAAGCAGTGTTTGGTTGGGGCAGATGTGAGACAGAGGGAGCCGGAGGAGGGGAGGGCTCAGCCTCCTGAGGATGAACGATATTTGGAGGGACCGTGGCTGACTGAGCGGCTGGTGCTTTCTGGGGGGGGTGAGGTACAGGTTGCTGACCTGCCGGGGCCTGGGTGACCACAACAGGAACATTGACCTTGTAAAGTTGACCTTAGTGAGACGAAAGAGAGGAGTGAAATGTTATTTCCATCAGATGGTGCAGGCCAGTAACAAAAACAAACGTAGGCCCATCACACTTAAAATCATGGTGTACCAGAGGCTGTTTGTAGAGTGACTCCTGCTGGTATCTGCACGGGGTAAGCTAATCCAGCAGGGAGAGAAAAAGTAGTGACTGTCTCCGAGTTGTTCTGCAATTAAACATATAGTGGAAAAGGGGTTAAATTACTATATACACTATATAACATTTTAATTCAACAGATAAAAAACTCAAAAACAATGTTCAATCTGCTTGTTTAGTTTTGATCTAAAAATTCAAGTTAAAACAAATTTATGTTGCTGAAAATCGATCAAAAGGATATGAAACTTCATATCGGTGCAAGCAAACATAAAATCATACTGGATTACAAGCACCATGGGTTTGAAATTCACAAACTCAACTTCTGCAACTTGATTATATCTTTGCTACAATCATTTTGTTCTCTGAATGGATACGAATTTGACAAGCTTTGATACTGAGAAAACTGAAAAGTAACTTCTTTTCAAAACTGTGTTCCTTGAAATGACTTGAATTTTCAAAAAAAAAAAGAGGGCTCTGAATTATGTTGTCACTTGCCTTGACTGGGAAGCTGTGGATATTTTGATTCGCAGGGATCACAACTGAAGCTGAAAACAGAAAGCAGAGCAGCACAGGAGAGACACACACACACACACACACACACCGGAAACATCATCTTTTTTCCAAAATCACTTGAGTACCCTTAATTTGCCATCTGTACAAATTCACATAAGAAGTGTCTAAATCCAAGAGATAGATTATCTCCTGATCGTCTAGTATTTTTTCCATTCATTGTAAATCTAAAGTAAACGAGCTGCTTTAAAATACTCTTAGTTTGACCATCTGTGATAATTATCATCAGATAGGTTCAAATGTAAGTGTAGATGTTAGTTTTGTTGGTAAGAAGTTGAGTCTCTGGCTGCGTTGTGTTACCTGCCAGCTCTTGATCAGTCTGACTGTAGCTGGCGGGGAGTTGGAGCACAAAGTTGGATGAGTTGATGTTGTTTTTCCTGAAGTCTTCCATTGCTTTAGACTGCATCATCTTTGACTCCCAAAGCTGCACAGCCAAAGACACAGCCTGTCGCTGCTATGGTGCACACTTTCTCACCAGATGATCGAACTTTGCAGTAACTGACAACTCGAGTCAAGATGTGTATTTAAGTTATATGTAGCCTTTTAAAAAGTGAGACAGGGTTATGTTGAGTATGGCTCACCCGTCTCAAGTCGTCCAGGACGCAGTCTTCAAGCCCTTCATCCAAGAAGAGCTCTCTCATATTCTCAATCACATCATCAATTATGGACAAGTAGAGTTTGGCCTGCAGTTTGTTACAGAAAGTGTAAATCAGAGACTGATGAGCTGCTTGTGCGGATTAAATGATTAATCACAACCCCTCTATGTATGTTTTATAGGCAATACACCAAAGTCCATTCAAACACTTTCTACTATTTCTGTTACTGATAGATGCAAAACCCAGTCTCACATGTCAAAACATAACTGAGAATATTTTCTGAACATTTCAAAGTCACTCTTTTTATTTCGGCTCACACATAACACATCAGCAGACTCTATTAATGCTTTTGTAGGCATCATATTTATTTTCAGAATAAGGCTCCTCGCTAACACGAAAATAAAAATGTTAATAACAGTTACGATGTCATGATGTGAAAAGCCATGGAAGACATATCTGATAGATTTTTGGATGGATTTTGGTTTGACAAGAAGATAAATGAGACTACACTTCAGTACTCTATCACATTTCTGTTCAAATAAATAACTACATTTGAATAGACAGTTGCACGAGGAGCTGTTATAAGGCGAGCTCGCGCACTACACCATGAGTTTTACTATTATTGGTTAGCTTGTAGTAAGCTGAAGTAAAAAGCAATGTCGCTTACCACAGGGCCTGTGTTGGTCAGCATTGTTCACGGCTAAAAACAACTGCGCACCGGTCACAATGGACTTCCATCAAATGGGAAACACAACACAACAAGCTAACGGTGGTAGTCTGGTTGTTTTGCCTGCAGCGGCTCGATAGAAAGTGCGCGCACAGGTGACACTAATCAGGCTCCACAGAGAGGTGTGGCTTGAGGCGTTCACTTGTTAGGATGAAAAGTACGGGGGAAAAAACTGACAGCTGGTACCCTCAACCTTACCTTCACCAATAGGTGGGATTTCATATACTTTTTTTAGCAGCAGGAAAACCTATAGAGACAAAAAAAAACACCCTCATGCTGAAAATGGCTTCCTGACCTCGGTAGTGGCTTATCTCAGACATGCAGTTTCAGAGTACTACTGTGGTTATCCAATCCCTCAAATATTCTAGTCCTCCTGCAGAACCTCTCCATCTATCCTTTTCTGGTTACTTTCAACAGAAACGTTACGCTGTTCCACTTTTTTTCCCCACAGAGCTGGGAGCTCAGTACAGTTTCTGATCCCAGGAGTGCAGAATGCCAGGAGTTAAAAATATTTCACCCTTTATAAAGCACTTCATTTAGAACTTGGCGTTCAATAGATTTGTAGCAACAGCAAGGAGCCGTGACCCCTGCTTCCTCCAAGCATCTGTTTGGCAACGCTGGCTCTCTTTGAACACTAGGTTGAGTCTTCTGGGGAAGCAAGAGAGAACTGCGGCTGAGAAGCTGCAACATAAGACACCTCTGTTAGATACTGCAGTTGTTGAAACTAGTAGGCACTTAGTTGTTGCATGACTGTAAAGGCTCTCCTTCAATCCTAAATTGAATTTAAAACATTGTCCTTTTAAGGCATTCTCAGAGTTGTAGCCACTGTCAATTTACAACCACAAAGTCCCCTGTGATCATCCAAAACTAACAACTGGGGGAAAAAAACATATAAAACCTGTCATAGTTACTCATCTAATGTTTGAAATACCCATCTGGGTAATGGCTTAATAAAAGGGGTGGAGGACTAGGTATCACCTCTGTGTGCATTGAAGTGCATTATTATGGTGTTCCAGCATGTGCACTTTCTCAAAGTATGTGTGACCACAGACAACAACTTTGTGTGGGAGTTTTGTCACTGGGAGATTTTATAGCATTTGGGCACTGCAGCATTGCTTTTTAGTTTAACAAGGTGTGAACTCAACATGTGTTTCTATCTTAAATTTTACAAGAAAGAATGACACTTTATTTTGGTCTCAGCAACATCTGTAAAGAAGTACCAATCGTTCTGTTTTAATTCTTTTTTTTTTTTTTACTCTTAATGTACATAATATCCAGCTTAAGCCAGGTACCTCATACATACATGTCATCACTGAAGGCATTGTTTTTCACTACGAAGCTTCACCACTCTTTTTTTTTTTTTTTTTTTTTACCCCCCATTCAACCTACTCACAAACCCAGAGGCAGAAAAATCACATAATAAAGATTTGATTTGTTTAAATAACATTACATACAGTCCTCCAGAATGCAACCTTGGTATAAAAAGTCAAAGGTCAGCTCGAGGTAAGCAACAAAAGTAATGAGTTGTATTAATGTGAAAACCACCTTAGAAAATTAATTTCTCATTTGATCTAATAATATTAACACCCTGTGTTGCACAGCCATTATTTTTTGCACAGGACAGTTTATGTATAGTTGCCACCATTCAACAACTTTCTCAAAAACCACTCCAAAGCTGGGACATACTGCACTGTATAAGGCTGCAGTCATTCAGTCATGTAACTGCTACTGCTGATTCACTTTGTAAGGGCACTGTGTCTGCTTATGGCAGAAGGCAACATAGCTAATGTTCAAAATATGCACTTATTTTGAAACCGTTTAGGAAAATGCACTTGTAATATTGGCAAAAAATAGTTTGCCCCATGTTTCCATGACAGCACAAATTGGCAGTTAAGTTCAAGCAAATTGTCCTTAGAATTTCTTTTGTCTCCTTGTCTGAGCCCATCTCTTCTTATAAAGCACTTGATTACATTATTCAGAGAAGTGCTATTTGAATGCTATTATTATAATTATAATCCATAAATGTGATTCCACCTCAGACATATACTGCCCTGAGGGACTCAGTGTCATGTGACCAAGATCTGAGCCAGTACTATGCTCTTTGTTTTGTTTTGTCACTTCCTGATACACAGGGTTACCTACATACCAAGATGCTTAAAGCAAAGCATTCACCATCACTAATGCCACTGCCAAATAACATGTAGTTTGTAGAGGACTCACTGATGAATCATTGTGGAAGTATGAGAGGTCTAACCATCACTGGGCAACAGCAGGGCCTGATGCTAAACATCTACTAATAATTAGTTTGCCTCAAACACAGTGAATGTTGCTCATTACTTAAGCTGTTTATCTCATGCAGTCTGATCGGCATACATTTATTAAGGCTGCCAATCATTCTGGAGGGCAGTGCAGATGATGCAAATGCAAGCTTATATACAGTACTCATACAAATCGTCATCTTACAATTAAATCTATTAAATGTAAAGTGCTAGGCAAAAAGACCATTTTAAATTTTCTGATTAGGTCTAGAATAACTCAGTCTCAGTTAAAGGATACAAAATCGGTTACCAGGCTATGTATTATTTTATGTGTTATGAATCTGACACCAGATATAAGCAGAAAAGTCCCTCATCACCCGTGTTTTTGTTCATTTTCTCTCATCTCCATTCACTACTAAGAAGATTTTGGCAAATGTCTCGGACCAAAAGGACAACATCCTCTTCAGTGCTCCTTTAATCATCACTGTGTCATGCAGCCAGACTGCCTCTGCGACTCTGTTTCAATCCATTTCTTCTCTACCTCCACCTAAAAAAACACAACATTGAGTTAAGTGCAGTGCAAGATTGTTAGACATTTCTGCATAAAAGCCAGTGTGTTGAACATTGAACACTGATGAAACACTGTACCTGACAATGATAACGTGTCCAACTTGTCAGATGTTTCTGTGGCTGGATGTCGTTGGTGGTGCCCAGTGACTTCACCCTGGTCTGTGACACAACTGCGCCCATTATTTCACATTCCATCGTGACAAAGGGGTACCAGTCATTTGGGATCTCCTGATCAGATCCCAGCTCTAGCTTGCAGGAAAATGAATGGGGATGATCCACTGCTGCAGAGGAGAAAACAAAGGTCACTTGTAGTTAGAAAGTTAGTCCACTGAGTGGCAAACATACTGTATCTGTGCACAAGGGGCAAAAGCCAAGAGGTTAACAAGAACATGATTGCAATGTGTTACCTGTATTTTTCGCAGGCAGTCTGTCGATCCTCCACACGACAGCTGAATACACATTCTCATACTTGACCGTGCCAATCGACACCTGCATGACAGGCTGTGAATCTGTGCTACCGATGGAGCCTAAGCAGGCATTTCTGTTCATACGAGCCTTCAGTGATCTCTGTCGCAGCAAGGCCACCGTCTGTGTCACTTTGACCCAGTTACCTGGCACTGGCACGCGGATGACTACATTTTCACATAGTGGGTACCTGTCAGACCCCCCCATGGAGGAGAGGAAGGTGGGTGACATGTTTAGAAAGGTCTGGAGCTCCACGTAGGCACCTTGAACAGTGACCACTGCTTTGATTGAGAAAGGAATATCTGTGCAACCCAGACTTGTCGTCTTGTACCGCATCAGCTCTACCCTGCAGGCGTCGGGAGGTGAGAACTTAATCAGCCGGGACCTCCGAAACTCCGTCTCATTCACACACTTGTGAAAGTGGGAGTCGGCAATCTCCATCCAGACTTCACTTTCCTCCTCTGATCCATAGCTGGAGTCAAAGCGTAGCAGCCCGAGATCATTAAGGGCAAGAAAACAATCCCCTAGTCCGTTCAGAAAGGCCAGACAGTGAATCTGGGTGAAAGCTGTTCGCTCCACGACTCCTCCGCACTTATCCAGTTGTACCCAGATGTGATCGGTGATCTGCACCGACATCTCCTGCTCCTCATAGTGCCGCCTCTGCTGATGGGGCATGCACAGTTTGAAAATCTCCTCTTCCATGGAAACTACCAGGTCCTCCATGTCGTCATGCACTGTGGAGCCAAACTTGAGCAGCTGCTCTACCTCTGCCTCATGACTAACCTCCAACTTCGGGTGAAAGCGTTTCTTTTCGATGTAGGAGAAATGCTCCACCTTCAACGTGAGGACCTTGCGTGGTTCTCCATAGCTTTCCAATTTAAGATCTGAGAGCCGACACTGAGGGAGGAGCTGGAACTCCTTGAACGGCTTCTCCAGCCCTTTCTCATAGTACATCTGCAGCACACCTCCCGGCAACAAGCGTAGGTAGATCGGACCCCACTGTCGAGAGGACATGCGGTTCTTTTTTTCAGGAATCCTGAGCATGACAGGCCAGCCGTCTCTCTTTTGGCTACGAAATAGACCCCGAGGGGCAAAGTGAGTTGAGCCTTCGCTTAAGACTTCAGTTTTGCAACCTAGCAGCCTCTCCCCATCCTGTCCCGCCTCTGCTTCGGGGTCCGTATCTGTTTGCAGGCCTTCTAGTCTGTGGCAAAAATAGGAGAGGGAGCTCTGGAGTTGGTCACGTGGAGGCTCACTGCCATCTTTGGTCCTAATGAAGAAACGTGGTAGGCTGTTGTCACATTCTGAATCTGAGGAGGAGCTGTCCACATCTGCGCTGTGTCTAGATCCATCCCAGAAGGGGTTATAGTGTCCTGAGTTCCCTTGGAAAGAAGGGAAGGGGCTTGGTCCATCTGAGGTTTGACTCAAGGCCTCTGGTGCAGGAGACGGAGCAGAGGTGGTTGATGTGCTGGATAAACTCCGGAAGAAGTCCTTCTTTTCCCATGTGTCAGAGTGAAATGGGGACGTGCTAGGAACCCCGCTCACAGGAGTGCAAAAGGGTGTGTTACATGGTACACAAGAACTTCCACTAATACTTGAGTGGCTTTGAGGGGATTCCAGGGAATGACTGATGCTCCAGGAAGTGTCTCTGATTGGAGGAAACACTAATTTCAGTCCATTAGGACGTGGTACCGATGCTTTGATAAGCCCTGGTGACTGCAGGGGCTTCTGAGGTGATGAGAGGGGTGCGTTGTCATCATCAAACGTGACCCAGTTTGAATGGTTGGTAGAACACATGGCTGCAAATGACTAAGGTCTAGTCCAAAAAAAAAAAAAGAAAAAAAAAAAAAACAGTTCCTCCTTTCTTGGATCAATTGTCCCCCACTTCAAGACCCTCTCCTCTGCAAGAGAACACATGAGAAGAATTAGAAAACAATCAAAGAACTAAAGATATTCCACAGATGACAGATCAGATGTCAATCTGAAAGTATGAACAGGTATAAATAAAACATATTTCATTGATGCCCTCAATAAAAGCTTAATGAAAGACGGACCTTGACAACCTGGAACAAGTTCATATCAGTTAACGCCACAATTAACTAAGGTTCATTTGATGTAAAGGGTGAAGTAAGTTCAGTGACACACAGTGAGAGAGTTTCTCTCAGTGACATTACAGATTCAATCTTTTGTTAACATTGTATCTCATTTATTAGATGAACTCTCTTATGTATTGAGTATAAGATGAGCACAGTGTGAACAATTCTTACATTCATTTCTGTCATTCAATCCTGTCATTACCTACCTTAGCGACAAAATTGATAACATTTACAGTGATAGAAAATAAAGAAAATAATGCTCCTTGCAATTCTTTAATTGTCACATTTTGATTTTGCTTCAGTTTTTTAACACAGTGACTTGTCTCGGTGGTTGAAATGCGAAGTATCACTTGTGACATTCGGATTCATGGAGTGAGGCTGATAAAACAGTAGAGAGATTCATTAAAAATCTACTCGTCTATTCAAACTTTGCTTAGTCTTAAGGACGTCTCTCTAAGGAGCTGGTAATTTAAACCAAATCAACATAACAGTGGAAAAATAACTGACAAATTGACACAGGGCTTCTCACATGACTATAATGACGGTTTTTAGAAATGCATATGAAAGGAGAAAGAAAAAAAGGTTTAGAGAGAAGGAAATACTGCCGTTTTCAAAAGGAGTTCAAGTTCAAAAGTTTTGGACATTCAAATGTTTTGTGGTGCGAATTGATGAGTTAAAGTGCAGTATTTTAGACATACTGTTCTTTGAAATGAGCATAGTCTAAATATTTCATAGCAAGCCCGCTCTAAAGTGTGTGTGAGAGAAGTTCGCCATGGCGGCGAAGATCCTGCCTCATTAAGCAGCATGAAGTCAGCTGTGAGAAGCAGGTATAATGTGGCACAGCAGCTGGTGCTGCATAAAGCTTCACACAGGAACAAAGCTTGTTCTATGAGTCAACCATCTCTGGAAAATGAATGTTACAGTCTCTCTGATATTAGATCTACAGCACATATTTCAATATAGGTATTAAGTGCTGAAAAAGTGTGAGAATATTACTAATCACAGTATTCAGGCTAATTTTCCATTGGGCAAACATTGTGTAATCTTTAAACAAGCTCACAGTTAATTTTCCTGCCACTCAACTCAATCACAGTCTGTCTTTTGATGTGCTGACTGCTCGGCTCTCAGCAACATCCGTCTCCGAGGCCGTGGAGAAGCTGCTTTCAAAATGCTGAAGCCTCATATCCCCATAAAAATCTTGAAAAACATAATTGAAAGCAGAAAGCCTCAATTACAGCCTCGCTCCTCCCTTCAAGATCACAGCCATGACTTGCATGAAGGAGACATCCAGTGGCAAGTTCCTCTAAGCTATAAATAAACAGGGAAGTGGGGGGCTCTGATTCAATGGTGGATTGACAAGTCCTCAGTCAAGCAGTGGAGAACATCTTTCTAATGAGAGGATGTTTGCAGGGGCACACAGACGTTCATCCCCAAGTTCATCCCTCTTCTCCTGACTTACAGAAGCTTTGGTTCAAAGAGACGGGCATGGATAGGGATGAGTCCTCCACAGGGGTTACTGACAGTCTTTCAGACTCATTTCCAGTCTGTCGTCTGAACCCGGGCTTTAACAGGCAGTACAGAAATGAGACTGCTGCTAAATCTACAGAGGACAAAAGAATACATTCCACACATTCCTCTGGGACAAGCAGCTTTGCACACAGGAAATACCAGCCTACTATATCCGTGTGAACTGACAACAAATATTATCTTAATGTCATTTTATCACATTTCAAAAATGCACTACATTTACAGGTCATACACTCTTCCTCGTCTCCTTACTTATCACTGTCAAACTTGACAAAGAGGTAGCCTGGGAATTAGCATGGGCTCATGATGTTATTTAGGTACTTTGTAAACAAGAAGTCTGAAGAATTAGTTAATTAATCATTACAAGAACTGTAAACTTCCTCCTTCCTGTAAATACTGAACAAGTTTGTTCATAGTTTCATTGCCGCTCTGCAGCTGAGGCACAGAGTAAACTAATCCCACTCAGTACTGCATGTTTATCATCTTTGATTATCACTATCTTAGACAAATTACAACAGTTGCTAAACCTGGGTGTAGGAAAAAATACCATACACACATCATGGACAAAAGTCTAAAGTGTGAAGTCACATAATCCTAATTATTGGGTTAAACTCTGTGATAACATGTTGCCAAATAGCGGCATTTGTTGGCTTTAGAGGAGGCCAGTCAGCACTTTGACATGCCAGCCCACAGAAACTGCACTGTGGATTAGTATAGTGGGACATCACGACAGCTTCAAAAAACTCCAATCCACAAAGGGGAACAGCAGTCACAAGGTGAAACTATGTAGTTTAGGATATGAGACAAAAATGCAATCAATCTAAAGTGACCTTGAATAACTGCAGGACAACACTGTGATCTAGAAACCATTGTGGTTTATGAATAAAAAACTGCTGAATTTAACAAAAAGTCTATTTGAACTTTAACTCAGCAGACAGATGCTTCCTGGTGAAGCGAGATAAGTTTCTGGTGGATCCTCTGGATATTTCCTGTTCTCTCACACTATGGAGTTGATTATTTATATACTTCTCTAAGGAAAACAAACTAAATAAGACAATTTCCCTGTTTAATTTGACCGGGGATTACTACTGTTGTGACCACAATGAGTGTGTGTAATGTAGTGCAGGGCTGAAAATGAGATGACCCATTTCCAGTGGCACTGCCTGCAAAGTGAGCTCTGCCCCTCAGTCACACAAAGCAGAAGTGGTGCTGCTATGCTTTTATTTTTGACTCTTTGCACCTTCAACAAACTGAGTAAACCTATGTTATTTTAGATTTATACTGTTATTGCATGGTTCACTGCCTTTATTGTAGAGATTTGTTCCAGTTCAGAGAAGCAAGACTGGGGAAAAAACATAAGCAGGGATGAGTAGAGATTGATTGTCAGTCTCAAAGCATTGACTCATTTTCTTCTCATCCAATCAGGCTTTAAACTCATGGTAAACTTCACAATATACCATTCCAACATAACTTTTAAGTTTAACAAGTAACAACAAAAGTTGAAACGCTATTAAAACCAGAATATTTAGTGTTAAATCCTTATTTAGTATGCTAGCTTTTGTTAGTAACATTTAGCTAACGTTAGCAAAGTTCAGCTAGTTACTGCTCTGTAGGCTAACTGACAGTACTGAGTCAGCTGCTCCTGCTGTTGTTTTATTTTATTTTATTTCATTTATTTATTTTTACCATTAACCTATAACTGATATTTGGACTGCCACATTACATTTTGAAGGTTTACACATTATCAGTGTCAAAAACTAACTTTAAGTGCTATTTCTTGCCAAATTTCTTAAACAGGACATATTCGCATTATTTCACGGGCAGCACAAAACATGTCCGAATATAAAGCTTTATTTTCACTGAATGTCCTCTACGTTTGCAAATCAAAACCATCATCCTCATTGAAACACATTCTGCTTCACTGTTGCACTATTGTTATAACGCATTCTTGCAGCATGGGGTCACAAATACAACAGTTACCGGTAAACAACATAATTTCTGTCCGCCCATGGCAACCGGAGGAAGAAAACAGTACCAGCGTGCTGTCATCCACAACAGAGCCAGGCCCGGGTCCCGGACACGGAGGCCCGCTTCTGGGATCACTTGTTCCGCCATTGTTTTGATGTAAAGTCGGAGTAAAGTTGTCAGTGTGCTTTGCTTTAGTCGTACTCCACTTTGCACACATTTCTGGGAGCACAACATGCGCCATTCAAGTCACAACCGTGCCACGACTGACAACAGACAACAGTCAACATTAGCCGAAAACACTTCTTGGATGGTTTTTAACGTGAACTGAACTATCGCGAGTCACTTAGAAAATACAGGCGCGAGTGCAAATGCAAAAAACAGAGAGTAATACTCACAAACTTGCAGCGGTGGTTCATTAATTCAGGTCATGGCTTCTGTTTGATGGACGCGTCTGAACTCGGATGTCGAGTAGTTTTGCTCAAAATGGCAGAGTGTAAATCCTGGGAGTTTTAACAGCGCCGCGATTCCCCTCCCGAGTTCAGACAGACTGTCCTCCAACGGGACACTGCAGGAATGAACTGAGCGGTGGTGCGTTCAAGACTATAGGAAATATCCCCGTCACGATATGGGCGCGCACATCACGAAAAAAAAGAGTGAACTCACAAAAAACTCAGAGCTTTGGGGTAAATAATTAAAATAATAAGCCTGTTGGTTCTCTTTCCTTGGGTAGAAATAAACAAGGTACACATGTTTTGATTTAACCAGTCTCTTTTTTGTTTTCTGCTAATGTGTTGAATTGATTATTTTAAGAGGTGAAGTTTTGCAGGTGGTGGATTGAAAACTATGCCAGTAACCATTACATGTAAAACGAAGTATATCCAGTATTCAATTACAAATTTAGCCTAATGACAGAGCTGCAAGTCTTTGAATACAGCAAAGCACAGTGATGAATAAAGGGTGGATCACAGGACCAACACTATAACATGAAGCAGGGTGTAAGATTCATTGAGAATTAATGGGGTTGCACAGAAACCACATATTAGGTTTGTACAACATTATTTCACACTTCTTTTTCTTAACTTCAGACGTATGTAACAATTTACTCTTTATTTTGGTAGACCACTTTTCCACTAACTTCCGTACATTGATTAGGAAAAATGAAAATTTGAAGCTTAGTTACACAGTTAGTGTTACAGTCTCTCAAATTTAAAAACAAGTGGTGGTTATTATTATCCTCTTTACTACCCTGACCTCTGGACTACCAAGAGTACATGAAAGCATCACAATTTCAACTAAAATGACACAACATGTTTTTCCTCCCAAAATAAGGTGACGGCATCAAACAGTAATCTTCCAGTTCTCATATGTCCAGTTTAATGGGGCTGCTTGATTCCCAGTGGTTAGGGTGTGTTACAGGCTGTTTTTGAAAAAAGAATTATAGGCAATTTAAAATCCTCCAACTCCCAGAAATGCAGCACAAAAACTTGGATGGATGACTATTGACCAGGTTTAAGTGTTGAGCAAGCTCTTTATTTTTTCGCCCACATATTTATATGTGCTTTTGAACAGGTTACACTGTGAGAATACAAGTGACTTTATTATTTGTTTTTTAGTTCAGGGTGTTGGCAAATCTTCAAATGATCAAAGGTTTGCTGGCAGGTGTAGACTGGAAAACAGGAGGCTTGAACACTCACAAACACTGCTAGGCTTTTCTTTCAGCTAACTCGTGTCACTACTAGTCAGAGAGGCTCTAATTTACTGTAAACTTTAACTGCACTCTGCCATGACTCATGAATTAGGTCGTCTAAGCACCAGTTACAGTATGTGCCAGCCCCTCTACGACACCTCCTCTCAGGTCTTACAGGAGGCACATTAAAACTAGCTGCAGATTTAGTTTTCCAAATGGTGTGGAAAATAAACATTTGTAACCTCTAAATAAATGTTTTTTGTATATATATATATATATGTATCTATATATATTTTTTGAGAAATTATACAGTACAATTACATCATGATTTAAAATGAGTGTATATTCATAGTAACCCTTTTTATCCATACATATAACAACATGAATTTTGAGACTCCTGTGACACAATAGTGCACATCCACACTTACTTTGGTGGTAAAAAGGACTTGTTACAGAGCAACTTCACAGAGACAGACTGACACCATTTCACAAGCTCTGACTTGTCCATCCTACTCTTTTTGTCTTGGTAAACACAGTTAATCAGTGCTTCAAGGCAGATTTCTTTTCTTTTCTTTCCTCTGCTCCCAGAGGATTTAAATTTTTCCAAAATGAGGAATGAATTCAAGTGCGTCTTTGTTAGTTGTTCATTCAGGTTTTAAAGCCCTTCATTAAAGAAACTTGTGATCTATGCATGTGTTAGAAGGGGTATTATGCTGCATGTAGACATACAGGCCCTCAGATCCACTGGCACAAATCTCATCTCATATCTGATCTAAAAAAAAAAAAAAAAAATCTAACCATAAAACAATACTCACATGTTGTAAAGCCTGGTGCCACACTCACACAATGACACAACACTCTGTACACATACAGCCACACCAACGTTTGCTCTGTTCGCCCACTCCAACAGATAAGCAGTAAGAATGCAGCCTCATTTGCTCTCACATGTGCAGCCGAGCAGGAAAAGTACACACACTGATCAACAGGGTTTGGTCTTCAAGTCTTGACTACAGAGAGTATCGCCAACTTCAAATGTTGTCAGCTGTTTATCTTCCTCTGTCCCTTTTGGGAAAAGGCTGTCTCTCTCCCACCCTATTTTGACCAAAGGGTCAAGCAGGAGCTTCCGCTACAGTTTCATTTTTAGCAAATCAAGTTCTGTATTATCTGGTGCTGTGACAAGGAAAAAAAGAGAGGGGGGGGGAGTTGAAGCTTCTTCAGACGAACATGTTACAGCCTCCATGCAGTTCATTTGTATTCCCACTGTCTGTCAGCAGAGGAATCTATGGCTCATGTAGCCGTCCTGTTGTTTGGTGACAGTGGAGGTGTTGGTACCAGGATGCTGCTGGGAGGCTCCACAGTCCAACTCATTTCTCAAGGTGCCCTTTGTGATGCCAAATGGAGCCAGTGTTTTGAAGGCAGCTCTAGCGACCTTTGTTCTTTTTGGCATTCCCCTGAAGGAAACAAAAAAAAAAAATCACATGACTCAGTCCTACAAAAATTTAAATAACCTCATGTCCAGGATCGGTACAAAATTAAATGTGTGTTGCTTTTAAGTGCAGTAAGCTGGGTCAGCTCATAGTTGCATTTTAAAATCTACAAACGTGCTGAGGCAAGATTCTGGCCTTCCAGAGAAAAATCTTCACCTTTACACAACGTGTTCTGTCCTGCAACTTCCAAATATCCAGCTTAGTGTACGCATGCATGCAGGAACATGTGCGCTTAATACAGGCCTCTGCACTTCTGTGGCTTCAACTTAACGACTTTTTCAGATGGTTCCAGCAGGTGCTTTTCCCATCAGACCCAGCAGCAACCACAACACTACAGATGACCTCTGGGTTCACCTCATAACTGACAGAAACTTTACAATGTCACATTTCACTGCCAGGCCTGAATTGATCTTTCACACTGCCTGAAGCCAGTCGAGTTTTTATTACTCCTCTTTAGTGTTAGAGGTTTTAGATTTATTTACATGGAGACTGACATTATGTGACAACTGAGAAAAAAACTGAAAGCTAGAGTTTGGATTAAAAAGCAAAAAAGAAAAAAAAAAAAGTCGCAACAAAAATCTGTGTTCAATGTTGTACCTTGCTTCCAAGTTTAAGCGTGTCGATTTCCTCTCTCTGTTTGCTCAAAGTCTCATTCATGCTACACAGGTGGTCACTCATCATGCTGAGCTGATCTTCATAGCTCCTCTTAGTCGTAGCCAGCTCATCCTATAAGACAAAAAACACAGTTATTACATGGGTTGGGGGGAGCCTGAGGTCTGTACTACGGTGTGGGGAGCTCTTTGGTAGAGTGATTGTGTTTTACCTGCAAGCGTGTGATGTTCTGATTAGCCAGTTTGACGTCGTCGCTCAGAGTCTCCCGTGACTTTTCCGCTATGGCTAATCTCTTAGCCAAAGCTCGGCACTAGAATGGGGAAAAAGGAAAGTGAAGTGCTTTTCCCGCTGACATGTTTAATGCATGTTGAGAACAGCTCCAATGTGTTTCAAACGCTGCCATGTTTCTTTGAGGAATTTTTAGGACAGCATCAAAAGCTAAATAGACACTTTGAAAAAGTGACAGTTTCATATGTGAGAAACTGTAGTCCTGTTGCTGCTGGGTTACAAAATGAGGATGACTGACATGCCAGTTAGTCACAATATGACAGCATGTCATTTAGACAAGTACTTTGCGTCAAATGGCAATTCGCTGTAATACTAAAAATACAAGGTGTCAGTTTTCAGCAAAAATAAAAAGTTAACTCATCATTTCCAAAGTACAACGGCTAAGGATCAAAGACAGTGAAACAACGTTAATTTCTGTTTCTATTTTCTTCAAGAGAACCCAAGAAGCAGACAAAAATGCTTGTGCAATGATTATAGGGAAAAACACTGGGGGAAACTATGGTAGGTGAAAAGTTTCTATTACATGTAGCACTTGTATTTAGTAGAGTTATATCTGTATATCTGATCCCAGCTGACATGTTAGAAAGGTCGTGTGTGCTATGAAAAGGTCTTTGCTGCGCGGTTAGTGAGATAAACATTTGAGCAAGGTCTTCACCTCGGAGTGAAAGTGCACAGCTTTACTGTCTGAAATCTGCAGCTGAGTGGTGAGTTCTCCCACTCTGGTCATATAGTGAGTCTTTATCAGCTGCTCCCTGGACTCCTCATCTCCCACCTGCAGACGCAGACACAACATCCAAGTTAGATAAGTCCTTACTTTTTTTTTAAAAGATGGTTTCTAAGAGGATTTTAAAGCTATTTATTGGTTGACAACTTACATTTTCAACTGTAGGGGTGGTACACAACATCCCAACCTGGAAGGAACAAGAGAAAGACATGTCAGAATGTGAATAATACACCAGATGTCAAAGCCACAGTAACCACAGACAGGCTTCTAATACTGTTAGATCAAACTAACCATGCCAAAGATAACAACAATAAAACCTAGACTACCAGACTACAGAGTCAAATAGCTCTGTGTTGTGACTGCGTTGTGGACTCTGCACTGACTTGCATAAAAAACAGTATTCTTCTACTCTGCAATATCAGCACATTTGAGTTGTATCAAGCAAAAAAATATATTAAGCAGGGGTGCTACAAGAAAAGAATAATAATAATATTCCTGTTGTTGAGGCAAATCAGACACCAATGCTATAGGCTGAGATTTTACTCTGCAAGTGAAAAACCAGCAGCAGCCAGTAGAGTGACTGTACCAGGCTTGTGCACAATGTAGCCTCTTTCCCTGCAGCTTTCTGCTCCCCCTCGGCTTCCTCGTGGCTCTGTGCGAGTGTGCTGGCTGCAGCTGTTTGCAAGTTCGGACTTCCCCCTAGAGCTGCCGCCAGTTGTGCTTCCAGGTCTGCAATGCGCTGGTTTTCCTTCTCCAACCGCACCTTCCCCAGCTGGGCCTCCAGGAGCCAGTGCTCCTTCTCCTGCTCCAGCCGAGCGATCTTCTCCTGGCTCTGCTGCACCTGCGGGAGGCCGGTGGGGAGAGGAAAGGAGTGGACAGTGAGCTTGTGGGAAGAGGGCTGAGCAGAGGTCGGGAGAAGTGAAAGGGCAGCAGCGTTTAGGAGGGGCTGGGGAAGCTAACAAACAACAAAAATATTTTACTAACTTTATCTGATCCAAGAACTTAAAATGCAGAGAAAAAAAAAATATTTAATGAAAGATAATTTATGAGCCAATATAAAAGATGGTACTGATTCTGCTATCCAGGCACTAAATTGCTCCAGAACCTGAAGGCTCAAATGGCAAAAGCCCAATAAACTGGATCTTTATAGATTCATTTTATGACTTTGTACGTGTAATAGTAAACTTGGTGCTGAAGTAACAAACTTAAGAAGGTTAATACAGACCACAGGACACAATTAAAAGAAAAAAAAAGACACTTCAAACTGGCTCAGGACAGAATAAGCACAACCTGAGGGAGCAACCTCACACTCTCTCCCTGAAGAGCAACATGACTGTGTTGTATTGTCTTAAAACATAAGAATTTGTGCTTCTGTGTTCTCTCAGCGACTATTTACTTCATTGTTGTTGTTGTGCTGTTTCTGGTTTTCCTGCATTTTTCAATTTAGTCTTGAATTGTATTGTGCCCTAAAAAACACAAAGCCACAATAAACATAATTGCACGTGGAACCATTTTTGACTTTATCTCTGTTATTACACCAGTGAGTTTAGGGCTGGCACACTGACTCATTCATGGTTGTATTGTCCACATAATACTTACTGCCTAGTTGCTGGCCAAATGTTAGCTCTTCAGAGCTGAAAAGAAAAATCACTTCAAAGCAGATGGAAAGAAAGAGCGTCTCAGTCGAGGGTCGTACCTGTTGGGTGAGTCCTTCTCTGCTCTCTGTGGAGCTGGTTAGTATGCGACGGTTCGACAGAGCTTCTCTGTACGGAACAGACTGTGGCCTGGGCTGAAATGAAAAAACAAAACAAGCAGTAAAGTGAGAGGACAGTCATTTATTAACATTTATCAATTATTCATGAACATAAAATAGCAGGGAGATAAAACCAGATGGAACGTATGAAATATTCACAAAGGCTTCCTCATATAAGAATGTTTTAAGAAGCGGTTTAAAAGACGTCTCTGGCGTTTTCTTTGTGGGCAGAATGATCCAAACTCTGGGGGCTCTAACCATAAAAGCGCGGCCACCCTTTTGCCACCAGCTGAAACCCAGCAGATTCGAGAAGATACCCACCTTTTTGGTAGCATGGATATAGGCAGCTGCTTTCTTTTTGTTGGCCAGCATACTCTCTGCTTGCAAAGGATTGAGGGCGACTGCGCCGCCTCTTGGACTGTAGCCTGAGGATGTAAAGAAGTCCAAGTTGTTGCTGAAGAAAGTAGCAATCTGCAACAAAACGGTGATATTATTATCTCATATCATTCAAAGGACAGAGAACAAAACACTAATTAACGCTTACACTTCCCAACGCAGATTCTCAGCGTTCTGTCTCGCCTCAAATTAATCAGTATGTTTACAGCAGAGATGACTCCACCGCTAAGTGTCCATGGTAATAAATGTCTGAGCAATTAAGCTTTTGCCTGGAGAGATGATCACTCTCACTATGCGGCTCACTCCACACTCTGCGTGCCAGTGTGTTATTCGACGCTGCAGCCCAACGGACTGTGCCTCCCATCAGTGCACACACAGATCATCAGCCAACGGTTCACTTGATTCACAAAGAGAAATCATTTATCTCTTTACTCTGACTGGGGAGCAGCTGTACAAACTGTGATTTGGACATCATCTTTGAACATTTAACTGCTGCCCACCTGAGTCCTGCCGTTCGGTGTTATCACATTAGTGGCAAATTACCAACACGATCCAGTTGCAGTGAAACCTCACTGCTGCTCACAATTAAGCCTTTACGCCTTACAGCAAACAAACAGCCTTGAACTGCTTGAATACACAGTGTACTGTACAAATCTGGCTGCTGTCTGCCCTCTGTTGGCTGTACCTTGGCAGTGCTGCTGGTCAGTGAGCCCAGAGATCCCAGCAGGCACTCCGTGGTGGTGCAGAGCTTCTGGGTGGTGGTTGGGAGCTCCTGCTCCAAGCTGGCCTTCTGGTTGTAGTGCTTTGACATCTCTGGACAAACAGGGAGGAAATACCACAGCAGTGAGGCATTTAAGGCACCTTTGTAGAGCTCTACTATTAGATAGTGCCACAGTCCCAAACAAAAAAGGGATTCATTAAATGAGCACATTTTAGCTGAACAAATGTGACTCTTTCCTACCAGACATCACTAGATTATACTTGAAACTACACTGGACTCCCAGGATATGTTTGCAAGAACATGTTGTGAAAGCAGAAAATGATACCCTTTTTACACCAAAATTATTGGTTTTAGTTGAGTTTGCCTTTCTCTACAGACTGAGGACACACACCACTGCACGAAGCAATGTCATCACATGTGCTTACAGAACTCACGGAGATGCAGAGGAGAGAGTAATCTAATAGCTGCCTAGAAAAGTGGGAAAATGGACACATCACATCACACTACTGGGTTTGTTGTCCCGTAAAACTGCTGGAGCCTCTGCATGAGATGCTTTGATCAGTGATTGTGTCTGTTATTCCTGGCCGGCACTCACTCTTTTATCCCTGATTGAAGTGTAGCTGCAGTGTTTCTGGTTTAACAGCACCATGCTGGACAGGTAAGAGGTCTGTCTACAGTTGTGTTGTGTCTGCATCAACATCAATCAGACCTGGTGCTGATAAATACCTCTATTTACCTCTAAGTCAATTGAGCCTGGTGTGAATGCTGAGCATTTCCAACAAAAGCCTGATGTTGGCGTGTCTTAGCTGATTTTTTTGACCTGCTAAGGAGCTTGACAGCAGTTTTAATGAATTAGATAGTTGCACCAGGGCGTGGTCTTGCTGTGTTGCACTGGTGGTGAATGGCTGTGGGTCAAAAGGGGCTCACAGTGCTGCTCACCTTTAATGGCATCATGAAGACTGTGTAGGCAGGCGGCCAGCTGGGTGAAGACAGCTGAGGTGCTGCTCTGTGGCATGGCATCCTGCCGAACACCTGAGTAAACATCAGCACCAATTAAAAAACACACACGACGTGAGGATTTCCTATTTAGACATCAACAAGTTCTATTTTCTAAAAGAAAAAATACCACAACATGCATTTGTACAATAATCAGTCCTGTATTGCATTAACTGGGATGGGTGACAGAACTTTCAGGCAAAAAGAGCTGAACTGTTCACATACTGGGTAAGGCTAAAAGGTTAATGTAGTTCTGCAGCTTCTCAAACACAGAAGTCACTCTCTTCATGTCACTCTGCAGCTCCTGGTTTTTCACCGTAAGGGCAGCAGTACAAAGACTCGCCTCACACTCCTCTTCCAGGCTGAAAGAAAAAGTGGAGATAGCCATCAGTACAGCCTCCTCCACTCCATTTCTCTATCACAATCTCGCACTCACTCACACACAGTACTGACCTTTTCAGCTGGTAGGGAAGAATCTTTTGCAGAAAGTGAGTGTATGAGGAGAAATTATCAGCAAAGCTCTTCAGCTTGACCACAGTCTCCTTTAATTGGACAAAAACAACACCATTAGCGGTTAATTTAACAGGTAACCCAGTAAATCCCTGTGTAAAAACCACTCACCAGCACTGTGACCGTGTCCTCGGTGATGCTTTGGTGTAACTGCAGAAAGCTGTCCTCTAGGGGGCGCACATAGGCAGCATTCTCATGCAGGTACTGGGAAAACTGTTGGGAGGAGAATTATGCTTCTAGAGTTTGCATAGTAAATATGTAGAACCAGTAATTACATAATATATGACGGTCTTTTCTGTTGCTCTTGTGTGGTGTGGCAGCCTCACCTTCTGGTTAAGGGGGGATATGGGCTCAATGGAGGAGTCCCGGGGATAGATGTGAACTCTCTGCTCTGTGTAGGAGTGAAAGTTCAACAGAGCAGCAACCAAATCCTGAATAAAGCTCAGAGCCTGACCTGCTACATCCCGAGCCTTAAGCTGATTCCACAGAGAGAACAGACAAAACACAGGACACTGTATTAGTACTCCTGCTAAGACATAAAGCAGCATGAATTAATCGGTGTCATAAGATGTTATCACTAGCTTTGTGAATACTGGACTACATCTAAATGCCCTTAGATATTAACTGGTAAACATGGATTTGTGGATGGTAAAAAGTATCAAATATTGCACTGGCACTAAAAACTATTATCCAATAACAAAAGCACATTCAGTGACAAATTACATTACAGTCTCACCTGGTGCCTTCGATTGTGTGGTGGTACATTCAGGCTGTTGTAGTCACTAAATTCTGCAGGATGAGAAAGAAGAGCAGTTAAACCAAAGCTGAGCCTCAATCCCTGCACTGAACTCTACTGACTCGACAAACGCAGCTTAAATGGTTTTGCCTCCTGCCTTATGGCATGCAATATTGCAGTGTGGTGTAGCGTTACACTGTTTACTCCCGGGCAGAATGTTGTTACAGTATCAGTGACACAGACTTCAGTTGTTCTCAAATAGATGTCTGCTCCGAAGCAGTGTTTTTTTGTCTTTTCTTTTTTTGTCAGTGTGGTACTCACTGGTGTCATTGAAGGGCACTTTCTCCTGGATTACACTGCTGCTCTGTTTCACCTGTCTGTTCAGCTCTGACTGACACCGCCTCAGCTGCTGCTGGCTGCAGAGACAGAGCAAACAGAAGATAAACCAATATAAATAATGCATATACACAGGGTCACAACTACTATATGCAAAGATGTGTATCAAAGGTCAGTTAAAATTTTCTATGTAGCTAACATGTATGCCAGTAAAGGATTTTGATATATTTGTGCATATTTCCACCAGAACATGTAGATAGACTGTACTGTAACTCTATATTTATATGCACTTCCTGCAAATGTTCTTCCACCACATTAGTGGATTAAAAAAAAAAAAAGAGTAGATTTACCACTCCTCTGTTCGCACTCTGCACTCTTTTGCTTCCCTCTCCAGAGTCTGTGCTTTCACCTATCAGATTAAAAGGGAAATACACAATTTAATGAAGTTTAAATTAAAACTGACAATCACATAATGTTCTCCATCCTCCTCGTCCTGTTAATCCTCACCTCTAAACGTGCCTTGTCACTCTGCAGCCTCTCAATTGTTTCCATGTACTTGGTGGTGAGTCTGTCCACAACAGCCTGGTGCCCCTCAGAATCTTTCTCCAGCTCCTCTAGTCGTGCCCTCAGCTCGGCCTCCTGCTTTTTGTGCTGCTCATCTGCTTCATAGAACTAATGAACACACAGCAGAAAACAGCAATTCCCCAGCGCATTAACTATGAATAATGTACATGCAGAACTATGACTGGCCAATATAAATATGTCATGTCTGCTTACTTGGATATGAAGTCGCTCGTTCTCCTCTATCTTTTTCTGCAGGTCCTCGTCAAAAACATTCTGGGTCTGCAGGCCATGCTGTGAGGGAGAGTCCCCTTTGGTCTGGAGGTAGTGGAGATAAAAGCAGGGCTTGTTAATTATGATATCGGCTCCACAAACATTAGTGTTTTAACCATAATCATTACTGAGTTTTGCAGATTCCATAATCACTCTAAAAAAATGAATGTTTGTGCTGACAGATTAATTTTATGCTAATAACAAAAAATACATAATTCATCCTGTACATCCTGGACACGACTGAGTAGCAACTCCCTTGTAATTTCCCCTCGTGATTACCTTCCCCTTTTTCCCCTGGCTTCACTGGCAGCTAGCTCCTCTTGCAGCAGTTCCACCCTCTTGGCCAGCTGTTGGTTCCTGAAACTGAGACTGTCCATCTCCTGCTCCTGCTTCCTAAGGCTTTGGTCCCTCTGCTTCAGCTGCTCCTGATGACAAAGGAGAATGCAGACAAACATGTGTTGAGCATAACATTGCTATAAATGTCTTCCTATGTACAAACACATAAGTAAATCACCACTTCAAGTCATGGTGCCACGGTTCTGTACTGTGATTGAAAAGAAGGCTCTCTAGCAAATATGGGAAGGTTGTCGTTGTGTACAACATAACTAACAGCAGTAAGTGCTACTCATGGTTAGGTGACCTTTATCTAGCAAAAATGAAAATGTAGGTGGCTCCCACACTGGAAACCACTTATCACAGATACAATGATCAACCACCTGTTGGGTGGGGGCCACAGAGACTGGGACAGAATAATTCCTTTAGAAATGTAATTTACATAATTTGCTTGCATTAATGAAGTAGTCAGTTTTCTGTGGTCATTCTGGATCATATCATACATGAAAACATATGGGGAAAATGTAAGCCTACGACTGTGGGCTGTCACATGCTCAGGTTCTCCTTTTAACCTATTACAACTTTTATTGAGTGCCAGGTTGTACATGACAGGTAACAACCATCCCTGCTGGCTGGTTCAACATATGTTCAATCTGTGTGTGTGTGTGTGTGTGTGCACATGCACTTGTTTTACACAATCATGAACCATGTGACATCTTCACTGCTGTGGCTCAGCAAGTTATTTTGACCCCCTAATCTGGCTCTGCTCTTGTTTTTGGACTTTTCAGTGGGTAATTATCACCCCTGCTTTCTCACAGCAGCAGCTATGTTATGTGAGTGGAGTGTAATGGTTTCACCCTGAGCTTTTGAACTGGACTTGGAGCAGGAGAGGGCCATGGTGCAATCTATTTACTCTATCTGTAAATCATCAATAACAAGTGACTCTGTTAATTAGTTAATCTGTCACTACTTTACATATACAAATGTCAATTTGATGAGAATTAAGAAAAATAAAAAATATTTGTAATGTTTGTAATAATCATCTACTCCAGACAAACAGTATATTTATTTTTTATGTCAATTTACCTTTAGCGAGGCAGAGTTGGCTTGTTCATCCACGACAGCCTTCTTCAACACCTGATTCTGGGCACGGAGCTGTGAAAAAGAAAACCAAATGTTGAGACACTGCACATGAATAAAACATGAGAGCACACACATATCTCTGTATGCAACATCTGAAGATGAATTTATATTTTCCTTTACAAAGACAATCTCAGTCATATGCTTGTGATTTATTACTATTTGGTCACCCTGTTGTGTCCCAATTATGAAAATTAGTAATACTCAAGCAAATATTGGATTGACCACAATGGCAGCATGTGTGACAGTTACACAGTCAGCACTTTCTAAGCAGGATATGGTTATTGGCTAACGGCAAGATCAGCGCTGACCAGGAAACAGCACACACTTCCCGTGCTGTCAGCTGACACAGAAACAAAGGGCAAATACAGCCCACAAGAGAGAACACTGGTTTTACTGTCACTTCACTGTCTCTCACTGAAAAACTGCCATTATATCACTTGAACAGAGGGTGTTCATTGGAAACTTAAAATGTAATCATCATGTGACTCAATTATGATGTATCATCAGAGGTACACCTGACTGATATTCACAAAATCAAAACAATGAAGAGCATGTGATGACCACAAATATAGTTTATAATACTAACCTTTTCATCACAATGTCATGCAATAAACCCTACCTACCCTACCCTAAGGTGAAAATGTGCAATTTTAAAGGCTGCAGTTCAAGTCACTTAGTTTTGCTTGCACTATATTCTCCTTATTATTTGATATAATATAGTAAGAATATAGCGTTAATACCTCTGGGTGTGAGACAATATAATACTACAATACTAGACTGCAGCCTTCCTGTGGAGACCTCTCTTAACCTAAGCATGGATTACTTTATTAATTACTGGATATTAATCTTAACAATAGCAGGATTTATTTATAATTTATAGCTAGGTGAACCCCAACGTCTCTGGTTGCTCTGGTATGCCTGATAAATACCTGTCAGTGGTTTTAAAATACATCCATCATTAATAGGTAGCTAACGCTAACACACAGTTGCATCTGCTGTCCTCCTCCTTCTCGTCAATAATTATATGTACATCAATGACAACTGACATTAATCCATCAAAATAACATGAGCAGCCATGGTTAAGTGTTTTACCTTAGAGTACTCCTGAGCCAGCTTGCTGTATTTTGTTTGTAGGTCTGTAACGTTAGCCATTGTCGCTGGAAACGTTATCCCGTGGCTAACAACTGATGCTAAATAACGTTATCCTCGCTAGCCCGGTGGTTATCCGATGATTGTCCGGTTAGCTTGTCCAAACCCTGTCTTCACACTGTCCGCTGCTTGAGATGTTGACGGTGGTGGGCACGGTGAGCTATAACTTCATGAGGTGGGCTAGCTCACTGTCATTAACTACTTCCCGGGGGCTCGTTCCGTTACTTGGTGCAACCAACCTCGGATACATTGTGACAGAGGGACGGTCATGAGTCCCGGGGTGAGCGGCTGCTAGCCATCTGATATACACTGATTTCTGAAGCGGGATGTTATTCCGTGCTGACAGCGGTGCTTTCTTTACGTTAGCACTGCTAGCCGTGGCAGAGCCGGCTAGCTAGCTGCCTAGCCGAGAGCTAACTAGCTATGTAGCAAAACAAATCCCGACACGGAGCAGCACATGTAGGGTAGTCTGTCTGTGACAGCGGCCGTGTAACCAGCTGCCTCCGCAAGTACTATCAGGGAAAGGGTGTAGCTGCTGCTAAGCTATAGCAACAACTTTAATAATCAAACCAATTTAAAAGAGCACTTTCCCTTTCTAACCCGCAAAATCCTCCACTACCTGGAAACAGATCCGACCATAGACCGTCTATGCTACAGACTCAAGCTCAGAGGTCAGAGTTCACAAAACCGTAAAACTGATGAGCTCATGTAAAGAGGGCGCCGCCTAGTGTTCAGTGTTAGAAAGGATAGATAGATAGATAGATAGATAGATAGATAGATAGGTAGATAGATAGATAGATAGATTAACCCTACTTATCATATTTCTTAATAGTGTGCAACTTAACTGCAGATACGTATGTATTTTTTTAATTAAGTTTGAATCACAGACTGTATATAATCCAGTGGGAAATCAATTTTAAACATCATCAAAAATAAACAGGCAAAGAATAAATTTTGTAACATTACACTGGTGATATATACTGTACCATAAACTGTAATATATTCTACTATTTTGTGTATTGTACAGACAACCAGAGGGAAGTCTGGATGTGACTGTGATTTTTATATGATGCAAAATGGAAATATTACTGGTAAATATATTAAATCCTTTCCTCTGCTTTCATCTTTCCGGTAAGCGACTAAATGCCATTTGCAATTAAGGGATGTGATGTCACAGATAAATTATTTACTGCTGACTTTGAGTCTGGTAAGGGTTGCATTAACAAAAACCAGGTCAGAAAATAACAAGTGGGTTGCAGCACTGTGAAGGATAGTCTCAGCGAGTTCCCTTTAAAACGCACATGACCTCGTTTAGACTAGAAGTGAAACGACATGTTGCTAATGCAGCCATCACCGCTCAAATCCGACACGATTAATTTTACCTAATCCATAATAATCTCTTTATACTTTCACCAAAGTATCGCTATCTCTTTAAAGAAAAAATAACTGTGGAGTTCTTCTGCTCCCAGCTGTTAAATTTGTAATATGTTCTGTATTCACAGAAGGCTTGAATGTTTTGTTAAAAGGAAGACATTTCCTCTGCTGTTGTCTCACTATCCCTGATCTTAAATGCATACAGGCAAAACACAAACTCTCTCACACGCACACCACAGCCAGTGGCTCCAGCATTGTCTGGTTGCCTGGCAACTGTCGGCGTGGCGTGGTTGCTAGGGCCGTGTGGGAGGGGGGGAGGTGATGCTGCTCTGATTTCCAGCTGAATTGAGGCAGTCAGTAGGGAGAAGCCCCCCTCTTCCAGTCGACACACAGGACTCTATTGAACAATAGAGCTGTGCCAATGGGCCTGAGGCTAGTCAGACAAGCCCTTGTTCAGGGTCACACTGTGTTCATCCCACAGTCCTCCATGACTAATTAACTTACAGCGAAGAGTGTCGTAGAGGACATCTGATGATGCATCCATCACTGGCACAGCCCTGGAATCTACATTAATGTGAGGTGCATTTCTGGCAGCCTGCCATGTTGGTGCTTTCGAAAAGACACACAGGAGAAAAAGGGAAAAGTGTGGTGAAGCCGCCACACGTGGTGCCGAGCACAGCTTGTGCATTCAAAGTGGCACTGAACTGCTGGACATGGTGGGAAATATTTGCCAGCTGTAATGTGGTTATGTGAAAGCTGAGAATCCGGCCACATGGAGAGGTAGTTATTCTAAAGAACAGGCATTATTCACCAGAATATGGCCTTCACAGCAGGTGGCAATGTTGGTCAAAGATTTTTAGCTAGCGTAGGCTCCTAATGTAAAGTGATGGCATTCTTCTGTTGTGGAGGAGAGTTTGGAGGGCAAAAAACACGTCAAGTCTCATTTGCAGTGACAAAACGTTAAAAAGCTGAGCTGCAGCTCAGACCAGATCAAAAAAGATGCTCACAGCGATAACAAGAACAGGTTTTTATTAATATTTTGTAATACCATATATAATGCAATTGCATATCTTTGGCGAAAATAAATCTTATAAACATTTTATCAACAGAGGTTAGCATACAAAAACCAAAAAGGTGTGTCGGTCTAAGAGACATGGCAGACAACTGACACAAACCGATACTGGGTTGGCAGCTTCGTCAAATGCAACAAAATGTTCATCATACCCATAGAGACTGCAACAGAATTTAGAGAATCACATAATCAGTATTCAATCACAGCTGCTGAGAGATGAAGCAACTGGGTTTTTAAGTCCTGGGACGCCGACATGTTTAGGTAGCCTGTCCACAGATCAACTCGCTGACTCGGTGTCGCTTTGAGACCAATATAACATTTCTTTTGCAAGTGCTACAGAAAGAATGAGTGAGATTTTCCTCTACAAGTCTCTCCATAATTTCTCAGCATATGTTAGGTCTGAGACTAAACAGCAGCAGCCTGAGGACCGACTCAGTCTGATCCAGTTTTCCAGTAATATTCAAAACATATCGACATCTGATAACGACACCTGGAAGCTTGAGTTATGAGCGGCAGTCATTGTTTTTTTTTTTTTTAAAAAGAATTTCATCCGTCATGAGATCGAGAGCTAATTTTCCATTTGCCACTACTTAGTCATAATATCTAAAAATAAACAAAACATGTGACAAATAATAAAAATAATTAAATTAGCTTCATAGAACTTCTACAGTACATGGGGAATGTGTCCATCTTGAATTTTTTTATACCCCCAGTTGTACATCAAATTTTGGCAACAAAAGGTTTCAGGATCAATGTTAATTAACTGTCTTCTAACAAAAAGCAAAACAAAACATCAAGAAAACCTGGCAGTCATGGTTAAAATAAAAAAAAAAAACATAACAAAACACCCGCTCTAAAGACAAAAGATATTGGCATATTTAATCACTATAACATAGTGAAAGGAAAAAAAAGGTGTATTGCTGTAAAACAAAGGAGGAAAAATATTTATAAAGAGGAGCTCAAAGAGGGAGAAAAATAAATGTGCCCAGTCATTTCTTTCAAATGACCAGTGTTTGATAGAGTATGCATTCAATAATCCCATAAATTAATGTCATAAATAAGTTGATGATTAAGGAACAACAATTTGTTCTTTTTTTCACAGCTAAACAAGACCAGTGTATGCAAGTATTAACTTCTGAGAACCGAAGCTCACTCTGGTAAGAACAGTTCCCACTCTAAAGATAAACCAAAAATGATTGGTTCAAGTCACTGTACTGACCAGAGTCCTCTCCCATTTCCTGTTAGGGATGATTCAGAAAACTAGGGCATTGTCGCTCTAAATCACATTTACATTGTGGCAGCGGGGAAATATAGTAACTATGGCCCTTTGCAGTTTTACAGTAGTGGCACGAGGAAATGTTTGGCACCGAGCATGCATGCTAAACTAACAGTCACTGTGACACAATGTGATCTAGTGCTGTGGGAAGAAATCCTAAATGATCATTTTCAGTTTGTTATCCTTGTGTGGTCCTGTGCTACCTTGTATTGTGTGCTGCCGATGCGCAGCCTTTTTTAAAGTTCAAATGAGAATATTGGCCCTTTTTTTTTCTTTCTATTTTTTTTTTTTTTTTTTTTTTAACACAAGTGGCTCACAACTTCCCCTTAGCGAACTGCATGCAATCAACTGACAATAAACACTCCATTTCACAGCTTGAGAAGAGAGCGTGCACTTCCTGATTTTGTTCTAGAAGGAAGAATGAAAAACAACCAGTGGCCGGCCAGAACTGAGGGCCCAGCTTAAGAGCAGTGGCACAGGTCTTGCGCCTGTGAGCGCTTGCAAATATTAAGTTCACTTCGCTCTGGGCATGACTGCGTTGTCCCCCTTCTCCTTCGCACTGGGGTATGCTCTAAGCTCTGGCTCTATCATTTACCTGAACCCAAACAGACACACCTTCCCTCAGGTGTTAGTGAACTTGGCCACAGGATCAGTCTGCAGAAAATTTGCTAAAAATAAAAAACAAAACAAAACAAAAAAAAAGACTTGAAATCCAGGAGAACACACGGAGGTATAATCAAACTGAAAACCCAAATAATGGAGCAAGAAGCTGTGGTAAATTACTAATCCGCTTCTGCTTCTGACCATTAACCAGCTCTGCATTCAAAAGGACCAGAAGCAAGCAGCCCTACACTAACAGCTGTAACGAGGAGATCTGTCAGTACACCAGTCATATTCAAGACCGACGTGACTTCTTTGTCAGTCACCTTTTCACCATGTCTTCTTTTTGTTTTGTTTTTTTCTTCTTTTTCGTTTTTGTTGTGACCGTCATCTCAGGTTTAGGCTGAAGTCAACATGCACTATGATACACACGCACGCACGCACGCACACACACATAAAAATAAAATCTATGGAGGATAACCTATGAACACGCGGTGAACATCTGGCCACGCGTGGCAGATGTTCACTTTGCATAGGCTGTCACCAAACATGTGAATATATGTTCTGTATCTGCACAATAAATGTCAAAAGAAAAAAAAAAAAACACGCCGATGAATGAAAAAGACTGACAGAATGAGCAGTGGATAAAAAAAATGAAAATAGCTTTCATGTGTATGGCACTGTGATGGCCATACAGATGTGAGCAAAGTAGTATAGCTAACTTTGCAACTAAATTTGGCAGTGGCAGAGTAATACTATTTCCACATCTTGCTAATCCTGAAATAGAGTCAGAGCTCATGTGTAGTAAGTTTATCGCATAACAAGGTCATAATACTACTCCATTCATTCTCTTAATTGTAAAGTTTAACTAGCATACTCAACTCTGTAAAATGCCACGATGAAATAAATGTCTTAAGGTTGTGGATTAATTATTGCATCTCTCTTACAAGAGGATTCATAGAGCAAGAATTCCTTTCAAAACAGTGGCATTTTCTTCTTTAGCACAAAAAAGGAGAACTGATAACACCAGGAGGTTAGATTTTGTCTGTTACAAACATGCACTCATTCGCTTCATAAATAGATTCACTTGGAAGAGGATACAGGTTTGAGGAGGAAGCATGCAACGCTTTGAGTTATAAAACCTTCAGCTTTTTCGCATTTTGTCTTTCAGAGGAAAAAAAAAAAAAAAATCTTGAATCATAATCTCCCAATCCAACAGAAGCAGGCAGGTCGTTTTGGATAGGTATCTTAATGGTTCTCCAAAGCCCAAACACCCACCCCCAGCAGTTACCCCCGAGTTACAAAAGTCTCTATATGGCTTTGTTCTCCTGTGTGAACGATACTATTGCCATTTGTGTTGTTGGACAGGGATATTCCCGAACGAAAAGAAAAGGCTCAAAATGGCCAATGAACGATCAGATAAGGAGAAGGAGGCACACTGGGACACACGATCAGGGGTCAGAGGTTAGGGCTCACAGGGTCCAGAGTCTGATGGAGGCAAAAGAAAAAAATATCTTCATTTCCTGTTAAGTTTTGTGCTCTTGACAGTACGTTTGGAGCCCTCTGTGCAGTTGCGTATACCAGCGAGGTGCAGCAAGGAGCCAGCGGCTTCCTTCAGCTCCTCATCCAACTCTGGCTTGACCTCACGTCTCGCCCTCTTGCCGGCGGGCCACTTGATGGCAGGTGGACGTCGCGAAGTCTGCTGAACGCCCCTTTCGTCCCAGAGGTCGGAGTCCTCGTCGCTGTGGAAGCCCTCGCTGCCGGCGCGGCGGGACTGCCTGCGGTCACAGCCTCCTTCGTCCAGGGAGGAGAGAGACGAGGAGGACGAGCGGGAAGAGCAGCGCTGCAGAGCTACGCTGCTGTAGTTGTGGTCCTGCTTTGGATCACTGCTCACCAGAACAGAGTCGGGTCTGGAGAGGTCCAGTGGGCTGTCAGAATTGCCTGGAGAGAGCAAAAAAAGGACAAAGCGGTAAGTATGCTTATAAATGCAAAAGGACATTTCACAGGTTTGTTAGTGCATGTTATGGTCATGTTAATCTCCGTGAGTAAAGTGTCAAATGAAATAGGTTGGCACAAGTCAATCCTTAGGGTAACTTTGTTTTTGTTGCAGGGTAAAAAGCAGAAATCAGATACAGTGCACTACACACTGTGGCTTTAGCCTGTTTTGTTTACAAGTATAAAGCAGAACTTAGCTCAGCCTTGGCCCAATTGGGAAAACCCAATGTAAAAATATCCTGCTGCCCGTTAAAACAGAATCAACACAGATGAAGCAAGTACAAATATTAGCAGAGACAACTGACATTAAATGGTCCTTAGGGGGCTTCTGCAGACAATGAATTAAATTACATAAGTGCAGGGCAGGCTAAATAAATTCTAATCTAACCTAAAATGTAAGCAATGATGGCATTTTGATTTAAAACACGTCAGCAAATAAAAAAAAAACATAAAAATAACAATTTACCATGTAGAGAGAGATCATTAAATTTCACAAAACTCTCTTCAGCTGCCATAATATTCTCTTAAAACATTTTAGAATCAGTCACAGGATAGTTCAACGTGTTGGGAAATACTTTTTTTTTTTTTTCAAGTAACTACCTGTCTGTCACACAACTGTCATCTCCATAAAATAGGGAAACATGAAACTTCAGGTTTTGTGTGAAATTAAACAAACAACACACAACATGATACTTAGTGGGATTTACAGCTGGGTGGAGTTTCTCACCTTTGTACAGAGCCAGGGGAGCTGTTTCCCCATCTCCAGTCTTTGTGCTAAGCTAATCGAAACAGCTGCTAAATCTAGTATTTCCGAAATACCAAACTATTCCTTCAATGTCCATTGAAAAGAATGTACAGAGGGAGACTGGTTTGCAGGTGCATGTAATGTTCTTGAAACCTTTCCTGCACAAGAACCAAAGTTTTGCTTATCAAGGACCGCTGATGTACACATAACGAATTAAAGCACACACACAAAAAGAATATTGAAGCGATGAGAGGGTGGTATGTCGGGGGAAAGAGACATAGAGAAGAACAGATGAACGTATGGCTGCTTGTGGATTCTCTTACATGGGTCAACGTGGTGCCCGGGGGCAGAGTTTAAGAGCATCATGGCAGTGGCAGCATCAATGTCAGACTCTGGAAGAGGAGAGAACATGCACGATGGTCAGTCCTAAGGTGTGAAAGCATGATAGTATGGCATCTCTTCTAGGACTGGAAGGACTGTGCTCCTTCAGTAATTTTAAACTAGAGACCATGTTTAGTGAATGGACTGTCTATGAAAATTCACCAAAAACAAACTAGAGGGTAATTTCTAGCCACTGATATTGAGGGAGTGCATCCGATCTTTTCAGACCTGACAAAGTGTCTAAAAGCCTCATAGCTCACTTCTGGGACTCTAAATTATTAATGATTACAGTGAGACTGAGTGCACGACACTCAGCACCAGCAGAACCTCTGCCTGTCGCCAAGGTTACAAATCCAGGAGGCAGATGGGGGGGGGGCTGAGCTCTCAATGTTATGGTCTACATGAGACATCAACGACTTGAAAGCAACAAATCAAACCAAGAGTTGAGGGTAAAAAGCAAAGTGATGCTGAATGTTCTGGGACTGAGATGTGCAACGGCAACACAATCAAAATACTGCACAAACACAAGCTAAAAAAACAACAGCACTGATTGGATTTTCTTGACGTCTGCAGATCCTTGCAGGGCAGGCAACTTATTTTTTTGTACATCCAAATTTAGAGATGAGATGAGAGATGAGTTTGCTCCAGTCTCACCTTTGAATGAGCAGCCTTGTAGAAAGAGATGACGAGGGGGTGAGGAGGCACTGTGGAAGTAAACAAAGGCATGAAGGGTCAGATTAAGAAGGAACTGTAAAGAAAACACTTATCTTTCTGTCATGCCCCAAAAAAATTGATATCGAATCATACACCTCCAGAATAAAACAAAAGCCTGACAGCATGTGTTTCTTTAAAACTAAAGCAAATACAGTGTTGTGATATTTTAACAAAGACACACTGAGTTGACATGAAAAACCAAACTCATGCTCCACAGTATCCAGGGGGTCAGTGATGGTGGTGTACCTGGGTGGGGAGGCGGGTGGTGTGCAGAAGGCATGTGCGGCAGGGAAGTGCTGCTTCTTAAGGGCTTGGATCAGGTTGGGGCGGTATTCAGGGTCAACACACCACAATGAACCTTTTCCATTGGCCTGTGGGAAAGAGCAGGGACAGTCAAACATCTGTACCCAGAGTAGGAAAGTTGTGGCACCAAACTGTGAGAGGAAATCAAAATGATTTAGTCCTGATTTCAGTAAATAGATGCCATGGGTTTGACCACTTTATGTATTTATTGTTCTCATTGCTCCTCTGATTGGATTTAAATAGAATCCCTGTGGAGTTTTCTGGTGAACAAACAAAAGTCATGTTTAAATACACGCTTAATGCGCAACACTAAAGAACTGAAGACTGATTATGTTGTTTCCTGTGTTGTTTATAATCAGGTCTGCCCTCTTGCACCCTTTTTCACTTCTTTTGAACGCACTCCTACACTTCTCACCACTACACAACCTCTTTTTCAAACAATACACTTGATAGCTGTTTTTACACATGATATCCTCATGTTAATGTAATATTTAAAACTATGAACTCTTTGTGGTGATGTTCTGTTTTTAATCCATCAAACTGAGACTGATGCCTTTTTTCCTCTTATGGGGGGGGGGCTCACACTGAGAAAATTCTCCTCGCTGACAAAAACTGTGACGTACCAGTCAGAATAGTGATGTGTCACATTTCATTAATGCATGTTTCATTTTTCATAAAAGGCAAAAACTTAAGATAGTTGCGAGAGGATCACTTTGTCGACGGCAAAATAGCGAATGTACACGAAAGAATTCCTTAACAGCTTCAGCTATAGGAGGAAATAGTTACTCCACTGTACGAGGAATGAATTTGTCTGTTGGTGGAGTGTAACTGTCACTTTATCTGATGGCAGCGTATGCTTGCTCAGTCTGGGAGGAGAATTGAGTGAGTGAGGGAGCGCAGGAGGGAGGGAGGGAGGAGAATAACCTTGACTCAGATTACCAACCAGCCCTGATGCAGGAAGAAGGAAATGTTTCCATGGTAACGGAAACCACCAGCCAGTGTGTCATGTGAAACTGGTGCTGGTCTCTCAGCAGACGAAGGGCTCACGCTGTGCACCTGCACGCTGCGGCCTGCACAACACCATGTTGCCGCTCGCCGAGTGCTAACCACCATTCCCTCCCGTGGTGGCGAAATATCAGGTCCTAGCCAGGCACAGACTTGGCACCACGGGCTCTGCCGGTCACAGGTCTGCACTCATACTGAAGCTCAATATGGCTACCATCGCGTCACTCCCTGGATCGGTTATAGTAACATGCAAATTAGGCTGTGAGTGCAGGTCTGACACACGTACCGCCGAAGGTGTTTGTTTTTGACACTATCAAATCAAACCACGCCCAGTCAGCCCTGATAAAAGCAGATAAGCTCAGTGTTAAAAGTTTCAATAAAGGTTTCAGTTTAAGAATTTTCTTGTTCAATCATGAATATTCATGTTAAACAGAAATACATAACACCTGAAACTAAGGACGTAAAGTCAGTCTTGTCCTCAAACAAGCATTTCCTCTCTCTCTCACAACACTAAAAGACTGGAAAGCAACATGGAAACTCAACCATAAAAAAGTCAACTCAAAATTTCGCAACCCATGTTTTACTCACATCCTACTCATTTCACAAAAACGACTGTGCAGGATATTATGGATGCATTTGACCTTTTGCCACAGAGCATGTGCATATGAGAAGGCCAACTTCTCTATTTTATTTTCCTCGCTATAAAAAGGAAGACAAACACAAACGACAATATGTGAACCATATTTCAGGCAGAACTAGACTGACAGAGATTCTTCCTCCACACTCATGTCTGCATTTTTAGGTCATGTTTGGCTTCCTTGTCGCTGTGTGATGTTTAGCTCCCAGACTGTGGGATGCTTCTCTCCCCGGCTGAAACAGTTGCACTACCTTGTAGTGCTTCGGGAGATAAAGTCCTATCTGAGTGTGCTGTGTTTGCATTTCCTCTGAGGGAGTATCTGTGACCTTGACTGGATTCCACCCTTATCACAGCAGAGTCAGAGGTTCCTGCAGCGGTGTTACAGTCTCGGACACTGTCACATGAGCCACACTGCAGCTTCGGACTATAATACACCGTTCACGAACAGTGTTTTGCTAAACACAGACAAATTTTGACCTATGGGAATTTGCATATCATATTATCACAGTTTACTGATGACAACAGTTAAGATCAGTCAGTGTTAGAAGCTGAGTAGTTAGTGTTAAAAAGGAGGACACAGCTTGATAACCTACCTTTCCCAAACTCCTTTCCACCTTGCGGAAGCATTTGTTCAGGGACAAGTTGTGACGAACTGAGTTCTTCCATCCAGTGGGTGCATTGGAGAAATAGGGGAAGTGCTCAAGAATCCAGCCATAGATTTCTTTTACAGGCAGAGACTTGCTGGGAGACTGCTCAATGGCCATGTAGATGAGCAGAGAAAATGAGAACGGGGGCTTAGACTTCAATGAGTCCCGCTCCCTGCCTCTGCTGTGTGATGAGGATGATGAGGAGGAGGATGGACCCTGACCGGAACCGTAGTCCCCCTCTATGTCGAACAGGGGGCTGCCACTGGGCTGAGCTTCAGGACCCCCGAGAGTGAAGTTCTGAAGCAGGTTCTCGTGGAGCCAGTTGAGGTTGGTGAGCTCCTCATCCTCTGTACCTCCAGTGCGATCCACGCTGGTTGCCAGCGGACTGGATGCACACTCCGCCTCCGGCAGTGTTCCTACACCACAAACACCTCTGAGCCCTGTCCGCTCCTCTTGCATACCCGGAATTTCCGTTTTCTTATCTGGTGACATCCCAATGATTGGACCCATTAAATCAAAGAGGTCTGCAAAGAAAAAGAGAGAGAAAGAGGTTATTGATGTGCAACTGCTCACACACAGGGACAAAATCACAGTTTTGATGGTAACTTGATGTCAAAACAAAGTTGAACTGAAATAACTGGATGTGGCACGTCGGAATGATGTGCTCTTCCGAGCGTTGGCCTTGTTTTCTTAAGTTTCCCCTGAGGGCACACCCCCTGTAGCTGTGCCTGTCTGCCTCTATTTCATTTCCTGACCCCTCTCATTGCCCCTCTCCTCCACGCCTGGCAAGGACAGAGAGGCTCTCTCACCCCACCCACCCCCTTGACTACAGCCGAGGAGCTTTGAGGAGGTCCTCTCAAGCAACTGAACCGACTTAAGGATCCACTCCTCGACGCCCACCTCGTTTGAGACAAGACCCAGCTGCTCGTTATGTGTAAATGAGCATGAAACCATCCAGCAACTGCAGGAATGGAGTGGAAGGTCTCCGTCTCCCAGATTGGATGGCTCTTACTGACTGATCTGCATTCAGCCAGGATCAAGACTCATTTGTCACACACAGAGTAGAGTGAAGAGCCCCTGAAGTTGTCAGTCATTTAACTGCACTAAGAAATTCAATATTGTCAGGAGTTCTGTATCATTAACCAATTCCACCTAAGTACCCTTATTAGTAAGACAATGGCACTTTTTTTTACATGAGCTCAGGAGCATGTCATCTTATACCAGCAGTAATCCTGTTTCAGTTAAACCTAATATAATGAAAATTGTAAATACTGGCACAGAGGTATCAAACCCTGAAATTGTCAAAGACACCTGTACTATTGTAGCTTTTTTTTTTTGCTATGGTCTCCTTCACTACTTAGTGAGGCCAAAAGCACAAAGAGATCACTCTTTGGCTCAGCTCAAACAGGCTTTATGTCCTGGGTGTCACCATGACGACCATGCCGTCCCTTCAATTAAGAGCAGAAATCCCACAAACAAGAGTCAGTAGGAAAATAAGTAATCCATGCTGGCTGGCTCTGCCACAGACGACCACTGGGCAGCCACCCTGTAACGAAATACTCCTGCTGCAACCGTGTGTGGACACCAGATGTCCTGGGTTCTGGGGTGGTCCTGGATGCTCTGGATCCAGACTGAGAGGAGAGTAGGATTTGGTAGGTTGGAGAGGTAAAGGAGCAGAGAGTGTGACGGACAGGCGTATCTTTTCATTTCTGGAATAAGATAAGAACTGGGTCAAACTCGTGAGTGTTTGCGCAGTAGGCAAGACAGGAGAGGGAGTGTATGTACGTATGTACACACCCACATACACAAATCAGTTTGTCAAAGCCAGTCAGTCAGGACAGTGGGGGGAAAGTAGTGCATTTACAAAATAACCACTCAAGTCACAATGAGGGAAGTCATACATCTAGGGTCGCTCATTTCTTCAGCCTTAAAAGCATACTCTCTGTCTGTTGTTAGGTGACATGGTGTTAGCTAAACTTTGTCCCGCATTCTGCCTGTCCATTCTCTGTTGTCTGTGTTTTAAATTGTCAGTGAACTATTGAAATGTCCTTGCATACCACATGTAGTTCTACGAAGAAAGCAAGTCAAAGAGCTTTCCAGGTCAAATGCAAAGGGACAGGCAGAGCGAACATAGGAAGGCAAACAACAATAGGGAAATCCTTTTTACGGAAGGAGAGCAAGACGAAAACACTGAAAGAGAAACCAAGAGACTGAGAGGAAGACACAGAGAGGGAGAAAGCCAGCCGAGACTCAGTAGGTAGTGAGGTAGCCTATATAAGTTATCCTTAGTCCAGGATGAATCACAGCTCTCAGCAAAGTAGAGCAATGAGAAATGTCAGGTGGCCAGAGAGCTGCCCATTTGTGTTTAAAGAAAATTACTGTTCAAGAGACCAACACATAAAAAGATATTCTTTGACAGCTTCAAACAAAGCAGAGACAAGTCAGCTGTTTCAGAGTAAATTCTCATTTAACCTTTTGAAAACCATTTCAGACTAAAGCTATGTCTGTGTTTCTGGTCATTAAGTCTTTAGGCACAGTTAGCTACAAAGAGTCTATATATTTGTGTTGATGGGAGAGAGACAGAAAGGATGACTGATTTAATGGAAGACAGTGCAGCCAACAGACAAAATCCCATCACTGGGTTGCCCAATACATCCCGATGACAGACATTTTGCTCACAATGAAACACAAGTCAATACAGGTGTAGCCTTAACTGAATCAGGTCATTTGATTTAAAGGTGTGGCCATTTTGACTGCCTGTGAACTTTTGTGGCAGGGCGATGAAAAGAAGTCATGGCCTGAGTGAAGGGGCAGACTACTGATTAACCTCAAACACACAAGAGAGCTTCACCTTAGTCCATCTCCACAGCCCTGACCTCTCAGCTGGGCCCTTGGGTGCCAGAGAGCGCTTACCCTCCTTTGAGTAGTTCCTCCAGAAGACCCATCATTTGAATATCAACGGAAGCAGTGTGGACAGATGAGAAAGCTGCCATGCACCCAGCCAAACACAGGAAGTGTTTTACCATGATTGCAGCTGGTCAATTACCACTGCTGTTGCAATGATCGCAGTTATCATTGCTCTTATGAAAAGGCATCAAAGAGAGGCGGCCGGGAATGCGGGGAATAATGGGACGCTAGTGTGCAAAGAGTGGAGAGGGGAGAGGGAGCTAATAAGCCGGACTGGCCTGTTGACTGCAACTCATCCTTGAAAATACACCAAAGCTGCAATGGTGCTGACCTGATGGCTCATCTGCAAGTTAAAATAGCCCAGCGCACCGCCAGCCTCATCATATTCATGTGCAAACAGGCAGGCACTAACAGCAGGTGCCAAGGCACATTTCCCCCCCTTTCAAACTGCTCTTTTATCCTGTTAAGCACTTACCCTATTCAAAAATACACAAAGACATATGGAGATAGCTTTAAGTGGCAAATCAAGCCGTTGATGTGTCATATTTGTACGGGGGAATGTAAAGGAGATGATGGCGGCATCAAAATGAAGAGGTTCTGTTTTGAGATGTTTTCTGGGAGCGAATCTCACGATCAGGACTCAGTTGCCACGGCAGCCAATGTTGTAAGGGAAGCAATTGTGCTCATGTCTGTGCATGAAGAGAGAGCTAATGTGGGGAGATCAATACAGGCGGAAAATGCTGAGGCCAGCAGTCTGCTGTCGTTCTCCACAAACCTGTCTGACAAAGAGCAGCGAGAAAGGCCACAGCCAACCTGGGTGTCATAGCACGAATGACTGACTGCCATTAAGGCACACTTTCATAACAATTCCCATAGGCACCAAAATCCTATTTAAAAAAAAAAAAGAAAAAAAAAAGAAAAAAAAAGATTGAAAAGGACGTTTTTCATGTAACAAACATTAAAAGATTTCTAAACAAACTAATTTATATAACCGCTTTGACGTCACACCACACCCTGTTCACAAGAAAATAAACCAGTTGACACAAACCAGTTACACCTCTGTAACAGATACACAAAGGTGTGTCGCACAGCCCCATGGCGAGGGCTGTTATTTGAAACCCTAACTGATATTTAGGTGACTACCCAGTCTGGCTGGAGCTCTAAAACTGTGAATGAGACAAAGGGGGGCTAAGTTAGAATGGGAGAGACAGGGAGAGAGAGAGAAAGAGGCTGTTCCAAACCAAGGTAGCCAAATAGCAGTCTTTTATTTTATGGGAGGGGTCAAATTATGCCATAACAAATAAAGCTGCCATTTATGCGAAGGCTAATCAGGCGGCTGTTAAAGCTCGTCCAAATGATTCATTTTTCAATAAAAACTACTCGATGGATTAAAACGATCTACTCTGCGAAAGCAGAAAGAAAAAGCTCGCACAAAGCATCACAATTGGCCCCACACTCAGCTTGTACAAAGGAGCAGTTGTTTTTGCTCTAGTCATGTTTCAGAAGTGCTCAGTATTCACCTCACAGTCTCAAACAGAGGACCGGGAGGGAAGGAAACACCTCCTGCCTGTTGAGGAAGTTCATTCTCAGAAAACAAATTCAGACTTCACACAGAGACAGTTAGACTCGTTCTGCACCAAAACAGTGGACGCGAGCAGCAAGGTGGCATTTGTTGAAGCGGCAGTATTTACTTTGGCAATCTATGAATTCCACCAGCATGTAGCCTATAGACTGCTGACAAACACCCTAGCTGATGCAATCACCTAACAGTTAGGGGAAAAACAAGCAATCAAAACAATGGGTAATGATTGCGGTGTTCATCAGAGACATTAACTTCACATTGACTTTTCAACCTCGAGCCCAGAGCGCTGCACTTTGACTGTCAACAGAGGTGAGGCCTTCCAAAGTACATGCTTGCCCCCAGCCAACACTGAAACCTTATCTCTTGGGTCATGTGGCTGTAAGTTCAGTGTATAAACAAACACCACCAATCAACGCAGGCAACGCTGTCATATACTTTCAAATACCGAGAAAAATTTGCTTCTTTACGCTAAAGTCCTAATAAAGTATAATAAATGAGTAAATTTTCTGCATTGGTGGGGCTTAGCTAGTTTCAACATAAGCCCGGGAATGTGCTCTTTAAGAGATTATCTCCATGTTAATATTATAAGAAACACAGTTCGCCCCTGCATCCTGAACTATAGCAAACGTGAGGCTGTCTCCATTTCCCACAAAAACCAAGAGACATAAAGACAGGTGGAAGAACATAGGCAGCAACAAGTCTTCATCTGCCTATCTGCATGTCATATTGCAGCCTCTCCTATTTGTCCTTCACTCACTTCAACAAGAGCAGCATCAATAAATGTTAAAAAGTGTAAGGCTTTTATTGTAAATCTGATTTACAGTGAATGGGACTGTGTAATTATTTTTTCTTATTTGATGCAAATGCAAATCCTCAGTTTTTAAGTGTAGACATTTTTTTTTCACAAATGCCTTCTTTCATATAAACTACATTGGTCCATGAGTGACATTAATGTTCAGTGTTACGAAAACATAACACTAACATTAACTTCCATCATACAACACATTAGTTGGCAAAAAATACAACAACTTGGTGAAGGAAGGAATGGCAAGTTTTCCTAAGGAATAACTTTATACAGGTGCATGACCTGTTTAGCCCTAGCTCAAATTAAGTTTAATTTTAGTTCAAATTCAACTTCAATAAGCTGAATTTGAACAATAAATCACCACAGTGATCTGATGGCTTTGCCAAACTTTAAAAAATACCACAGCTTGAGAAATGTTCGTGTAAATCAATCATGGATTCAGTGGTTTTAAATACAGACCCAGTGTAAAACTCTCATGCAAATCACAGAATTCTATGGTTATATTTCACTTAACCAGTGCTGTTTAGATGACAATATTCTTTTACAACTACACGCTCAGCTGGTTTTGTTCTGTGTCACCTCAGTTGATGCTGGCTCTAAAATTTTGGCCAAGTGACAGTCCAGTCCTCCTCCATATCCACAACCATTCTGATAAATATGCACACAAGCTGCTCACCCTTGTTCTCATACTATCATCAATTAAATAAATCCTGTTAATTCAGCCAGTGGTGACAAGACAAAGACCCATTGTGTCACGGGACACACAGCCGTGCTTCCCTCTTCCTTTCTCTCAATCAAGGAAACGGTCAAATCAGCGCTGCTTTCAATGAGGCGGGCTCTAATGGGCTGCGGCGTGAGTCCACCCCATCAGAAATGAAGGCAGGCACAGGGACAGTCAGGGGGTTAGAGTGGGCCAGGGAGGAGAAGGAGGGGGCAGCGCACAACCACTGAGACCAATCAAGAAATGTAAAACAGTGACTGGAGTGGAGGGAGAGGCGTCACAACAGGAAAATACACATTGTTGATATGCAACTTCACACACGAACACAGGGGGTAGGCTTAAAGTAGAAACTGAAAACATTCACAATATATAATACTGTGACCAATGAAGAGACAAAAACCAATGACTGCAAACACTGTATTTTTAGATTTGCACAACAAAATCTCAACCTGTTCTGTCTTTTTGTTTATGTCATGACATTAACTACAATAAGTTGACCCCAGTTTATAAAATAGTGACAGCTGCTAAGTGGAAAGCTTATGGGATAAAAATAGATGCCATTTAGCTCTGCCCTGATCTCTATGGAGATGCTAAATGATGTGAAACATCACAAAAAGCAGACAAGTTGATCATGTGCACAGAACAGGAAAATAAAATCATGACCAGAGAACACAAAAAAAAGGTAGGCAGCAACTTGTCTCTACAGGCGTTTCACATTTGCATCTCAAATTCACAGTCACCACCTCTGTTTGATCAGCAGAATGTCACCGATCCGAGACAACAGAAGACCACGTACTCCTGGGGACGTCCCTCCTTCAAAAACACACACGGGCTGTGATGCAGGTGATGAAACACACATGTGCAGCCTCTATCACTCAAGGTTACCACCACAAGTCTGCATGAGCAAGTCTCCTCCACAGGCCTGGCAGGCCAACATTACAGCTGGAGCTCACTGACTGGTGACTGTGACTGATCTATTTAACGACCTAGGCTGTCAAAACAAAACATGAAGGCTTTCTCTGGCTATTGACTTTAAAAAATATATACCAGTTACACTACACGTACACTCATTTACTTTCAGTTAGTTCACAGTATATAGTGTTGATTGTATTTTCAACTCTGAAGCCTTCAATTTGCACACAACAATATAATTATGTAAAAGAGTTGCCTCAAGTGAGCAAACTGTCAACTTCCCTATTTTGACAATCATCAAATTATTCAACCACTAACCTAATCTTACCATTTACACCTGTAGTAAAATCAAAGTCACAGATGACTTGCTAATTATTGGGTTTTCAGAGAATAGCAGGTTATAAATTGCGAAGCTTTTCTGCTCAGCCAGTCCAAGAGAAAAACCAGGTTTAGTCAGAGTTAAGCAATCACAGGAGGAGTTTTGTAATGAATTTAAAACCACAGTCACTCATATACCTACAGAGAACATGGTGGATTTCAGAGGACGCAATGTATCCCTTCCTCTGGGTCAGAGTACACAATTCTGTGATAAGACTGATTACATGGCAACACCACCTTTCAACAGCAGATTCTGTGCCATTCTTTCTTTTATTAAAGAGTGCAAAAACCACAAGCTGTAATCCAGTCCAGTGCCAAGCCACTGCCTTGTATAAGTGTTAAATTCAGGGTGTTGTGATGAATGAACGTCAAAAGATGAGATTTAAAACTTTGTTGATAAAAATGCTGTGCTCTGGGGGTCTCATGTGTCACATTGCTTCATTTACATCTTACATCCTCTCAATACAATGGAGCAACTTCTCAGAAAAGTGACACCCACGTATTTACAAAGTTGTAAAAATGAAGCATGGCACTCCCAGGGGTTAAAGAGAAGTTCAAGATACATCAGATACTACTGTGTCTACTTCTCTTCTCAGCTGGTGTAAAATATCCCAATATAATGAAATGAAACTCAATTAGAATAGTCACAAGATTGTAAGTATGTGACTATCTGGGCAATGCTCACTTGAAAAATATTTTCAAATAAGAACACGAAAGCCTAGACTTTGATCTTTTCTAATGAAATGACTTAAACACAGAGGCCAATACCCCAGGGTTTACCGTCAGGATTATGACAGAAACAACAGATGACTCATGTAAGCAATTGTCACATTGACCATTTTCAAATTTCATTTTTCAAGTTACCATCAGTGAAATGATTTGACTCAAGTTTCACAGTTACCTGTTCAAACACTGTGCTTTCTGAGCAGACACAAAAGAAAAGAACCGAATATACACAAACACTTGGCAGTGAGCCTCATTTTTCACCTGAATTTCACCTCTCACTGTGGTAGAAAAGAACATCAATCCATGAAGTAAGGCAACCTGTGGTAACCGCAGTGTTTTAGAGGCCTACTCCAGCAACTCAAATAACCTTATGATAGAGCACAACTAGTGATAATCCAACTCCTCCAACAATATTTCAGCTCTTCTAAGTTATCAATGCCATTTAACATGAGCTATAACTGCATCGGTGGGTTACAACAAGTCTTATTTATAGAATTGAATGTCAGTAAACTTAGCAGACCCTCATCTATTCTGGGAGGCAAAAGTACTTACCCTTCAGAGCCTTCTGTACATACCAACATGTACAGGAGTGGATACATGCTAGTCCCGCAAACAACAGCAAAGACAACAGATGGTTTGACCTACAGTATGACCAGGGAGATCTTGGCAATGAAATAATGGCAAACTGACAACATCTGTTTCGTTTTTGTCTTTTTCTGTCCCTTAAGCTCCTCTTGTCTTTGTTGTCTATTTACCACCAGTGCTTGAACAACTGTCAAGCAAAAAGAAAGACAGCAATGTCAGCCTTTATCAATGTCACAACCTCAGACATGTTTCCATCGCTACTCCCAAATATACACAGAAACCTCTGAGCACACATCTGATTTTTTTTTTTTTTTTTTTTTTTTTTTTTGGAGGAGGACCGTGCAGCCCAGTAAACACCACACTTACAGGTAGCAGATAGAGAGACTCCAAGGGCAGACACGTGGAATAACAACCATAACACAACAAAGTATATATATACTTGATATACTCTATAACAACACCACACAAAAGAGAGCTATTTTTCCTCCACTCTGACATTGTTTGTAGAGCACTCTCTATCTGGGACAATCTTGTGATAATCCATTACATCATGTGCTCAGCTAGCCAGTGTAGCTTCCCAACCTCTGGTATCGCCAATGTATACCATAAAATATTCAACTATTTATACGTAAGAGGGGAAGATGTGTGTCTTGAACGAAGAGCGACAAAAATTGATTTCATATCGTTGTCCGCTACAACTTGAGGAACCACGCGATAACCCAAGACATTAAATGTAACACAGGGACTCAGCGAGTAGACGTGGGGGGCTGAAAGCGCAGTTAGCAAAGAAAACTAATATGCTTTGTAGCTAATGCTAGAGATACTGTGGTATTAAAACACCACGGGCTCGAGACAGAACTCACGAGCAGGCACAGGCAGCAACACAATGAGGAATACAAAGTTACACGTAACGACGTAGAGAATTGCACAACACTTCCCGACACACGGGACTCGTCGCGAAGTATCTTCCCTACGCTTAGCTCATTACATTTAGTTTAGCTTTTAAATTGGAGTAAGTTCACTGTGTGTAACGTTACCTACCTAGCTCACCCAGCACAAGCGTTAGACAAAGTAGCGTTAGCGGTCGCTCGGTGGGTCAGTGAAGGTAGATCTACTGCTAGCGTTAGCATAAGACTTTAACTATCCAGAATACTACAACCGGTCTATTTTCATATATCTAACCATACACAGCCGTCGGTGTTAGAAATATTCCTCCTCTGTGTTAGAGCTCCCGAGTCCGGAGAACAGGGAGAAGTAACATTAACATTAGCTAGCTGTGGCCACATGCTGTCGCTTGATCTGCCATGCTGGCTTCTCTAAGCAAAGTCACTTGACCACATTTACTTTTAGCTTGTTCGGAAACACAAGCCGCGTCCTGCCGAACACAATTTAATTACCGTAAAATTCAAGAAGAAAACTAAATAAAAGAAAACGACGGAATACTTACAATCATGCACGGCGTGCCTCGGTGCGGTATGTTTAAAGACACGTCTGTGCGCAGTTTATTCAGATGTCTGTCTCACACAATGTCAGAGATCAGATCAGCAGCTGCTTCCTCCATACACGCAGCGCGCAGATCACACACCGCACGGCAACGCTACCAAACCCCTTGCCGTCGTCATGGCAACAGACCCACTTCAGCCAATCAAAACCCCTCCCCTCCTATCTCCCCTGGCAACTGCCGCAGCGCAGGAGCTCCGCGAACGCGCACGCCATCCTATTTTGCATCGTGCAATGTGCTTTCACTTCTATCGCCAGCTGCTTGTAACGTAATCCGGAGGAGGGATATGATTTTTTTAGTGTGTTAAACAGACTGATTGAACAATGAGGTATCACTGGTGGGGAAATAGTATTGAGATTCACCATTCTTTTATTTCAAATTTGTGAATGATCAAACAGGACGGTCCCCAAACACATAAATTCCCGCGTTATTTGGGCTACACAAACACCTCGGGGCGGAGAGAAAGGATGTGTCACCACACCCAGCATCATGACGATAGTGGACCCTCAACAGGGCCCCTCCTAGAGTAAACGATGATTGAAGGAGCAAACGTGACATGTAAATACACAACAGACACATGGCTGGGTGATGTCTGAGCATTTGGACAAAGCCCATGAAAAACTGAAAGAGAAAGAAAAGCACAATTAGTATGTTCTTTTCCAAACAGATAAAACTCATTCTGTGTGTGCGTATTGGTGAAAAGTAAAAAAAATAAAAAATAAAAAATGTTATTTACATGAGCGAATGGATGTGTTTTTAAAGCCAAAAGTGTGCTGCTCTAGTAAAGCCAGTGAGTCGGTTTGTGTCTCTTCCAGACTATCTGTTGAGTGCAGCTTTACCGGCCAACTGACTTCACACCAAACTGTAACTTTCACATAATGGTGATACCTTACTCATCTCAGCCACTCCATTTCATAAGCGCACACTGAGTAGCTCTCTGTGGACTGATCTAATAGCCTCTCTGTTTGCTTTTACTGTGTATAAACCCAGATACCTGCCACACACCAGTGCCGTAGTAAATACTTCTGCATTGGTGTTGATGCACGCCCTGTTGTTTTTCCCCCATCTTTGAACTCGACAAACAGGCTTTGCAGCTGTGTAGTGACAGTTTCATGCCAGAGCTGATGGCTGATTGATACCGTGGAAATTATTTCTGTTAATCTGTAGCGTACTCCATTCCCTGTTTTTCTTTCATTCCTAATAACACTGTGAAGAATTTTAAGGTGCATATGTGTGGTAATATTATAAAATCAAGCAAATAGGCATATAAAGTGATTTTTCAGTGGTGTCAGAGCACGCTAGATACCATTATATTCATTCATTCATGATTTTCCAGGCCTTTGCTCAGGTTGCTGTGGCATGGTTTTCACATACGGCGAGCTATTCTTAGGGCCAGCAAGCAGCATAGACTCTGCCCCATTTTTCCTTCCCAGTATCACTCCCAGGGATGATGAAGTTGCAAAGCTAGCAAATGAGAGACAGGAGAACAAGATGCATTAATCACCAGGGAAACAGTTGATTGAAGATGCCTTGAAAATACAGACCCATTAGTCTGTGTGCCTGCAATGGTGCTAATCTGATTGTAAAACTGTTAGGCTAAAACAACATGCCCTGCTGACCACCATTAAAGATGTTCATAATGGTACTAGAACATTTCCTGCCATATAAAGTGTTGTCTGCCTAAGGTGCTGATGAGGGATTTAAAGGATTATCCTTTCAGTAAGATGAAAGAACAACACAAAGCGTATTTGTGACAACTCTGATAATGTAACAATGGGTGAGAATCATTTAAGTAAACAGCCCACTTTGTATCAAAGGGAGTGAGGTGAAGAATAGTAGGATTACAGACTATGAGAGTTCATGTGAAGCAGTAAAAATGGTACTGATGAAGAGATGAACAATGAGGAAGCTAGCGTGTGATGAAGAGTAGTGACTGAGCATGAATGAGGGTGCAGTATGTCTTCGCAGCCAGCCTATGGTGGCATAGTGGTCAGGAGGCCTGCTGCTTTAATGGGCCATAAATCTGTGTGGACTGACTGGTCTGATGCCGCCCCAGTGAGACCCTCTCATGTGGAAAATGAATCAGACCATTTTTACGAAGCACAAGTGTGGAAGCTCTCACCCACCCTTACTGCCAGTGAGCCGATAAGAGCTGCTGCACACGCACGCCACTCCATTTCAGCAGGTCTGGAGCTCATAAAAGTCTCTATTAGTGACAATGCTTGTTTGTATGCTGCTCCTCATTCAATCTGGCCTCTTGGCGTTGTTCTCTCTCTGTTTTCTTTTTTTTTCCTCATTTCACCTGGCTTTGGTTCCTGGAGTGGAAACATAAATGCCAACACTTTGATACACAATCATTCAATCATTACATTCAGGGAAATGTAAATATATATTACATTCGATGAGAAACTTCCTGTTATTGCACTGAACAGGATTACAGGTAAAATCTAGGTTAAAATCTCTCTTTTTATGTGTCCACACTGGCAACAGACAGGGCCTGTCCACATTGTTCTCGGTTGGGTAACACCTTGATGGAACTTTCGAGTAAACATTCACTTGCAATCAAGATGATCTCATTAAAATTTAGGGGTCATAGGTCAAGGGTGTGGTGGCATCGCAAAACACAATTTTGGCCTTTTGAATGTGATATCACAGTACCATTTTAGAGAGACTCAAAAAGGAATTGCTTAGATTTTCTTGGCTAAAAGTCAGAGGTCAACATGACAGTGACCTCACTAAACAGTTTTTACCCATTACTGAAGACTTTACATCAAAATTATGATAAAATGTCACACAAATGGTCAATATTTTATGTGATTCTGAGTGGTGGAAGCACAACCACAAGGTAGTAATTCTCGTTATGTCCATGTCACACACAGACATAAACTGAATAATACATTTTGCATGTTTGTTAGGAACGTGCAGCTGTTGTCTACCTCTCCCTTTTTCCTGCTTTCTCTCACTCATATATTTAAAGCAAGCTGGTGTTAAGACAATACAAATGCATCCTGGGCTTCCTTGTGACATAAAGTACTATGATGTATTGTGTATAAATATTTAACAGTATGCACACTAAGGCCTTTATTCTTTGGTTAGTTCCACTTAACGTACCTCGGACAGGTTAGGGCATTAGAAAACGTACTATATACAGTCACTAATGTTGGAACAGTTACCTGCAGTTATTATGGGACTAACAGACCAGCACCACCCTGAGCTAATTAGTTTGAACCTCCTTTGAAATGTGAAGTGGAAGAGCCATCGAGAGAATTGTGACGTAAGGTGTCCTAACACACATTACTTGCAGAAACACATGCAGACGAATGCGCACAAACGTGTTCTGAGGCTAGTGTATTCTATTTTCCTAGATAAGTATGGGCTGAGTTGTTACTGGTTAAACAGGTGGTATTTGCATTCTTCCCAGGATGAGAATTCAACTGTCAGTGTAACTGCTGTGGCTGCCTGCTGTATAAAGACTAGTCCAGACTTAATTGCTCTAGCTCTAGAAGGGGAAATCATAAAACATGCACCACAGATAGTTTATCACTTTTTTTTTTTACCTTCCTTAGGCCAACTTTACATCTTTACAGTGAAAATTGTGTATGTGTTCAGCATACATGGCCTCTAACTGTCAGCAGAGCAACCAGGCGTGGTCAGCTTCTTTCAAATGCAACACTTTCTTTGTTCTTCAGGTTTCTTTTCCCTAGAGGTTTTCCCAGATTTTGCCTGCAGTTATCCTCAGCTGAAGAGCGTGTTTGCCTACAGGAGCCTTTGTTTGACAATCCTTTCTGCTAACTGGGTCTCATGAATTGTGTCAGCAGTGTGCTGATTGTCTGTTATCTGTCAGCTGATAAGTGCCTCCTTTAATGCACAGGCAATAAAATGCTCAACATGTAGGGCAGAGGAATGATCTCTTCAACAGTCAAGCAAATATCCTGTAATTCTTTATTGATTCAGTCTATTTGTTCAGGTTAGATTGGGCAAACGCTTGTATAAACAGGCCCAAGTGTCAATTTGTTCCAGTGGAGGATTAAGCTTACCAGCATGAGCTACGGACAGTAAATTACATTTTACTAAGGCTCAATGAAAAAGAACTTAACTATTTAATGAGACAAGACTGTGTAACTAACTACTTAGCATTTTTTTTTAAGTTTATATTTGTCCTCTTCAGTAATCTGCGCTCGGTAAACAATGGATTGTCAGTGTAATTAAGACAAAACCCATTCACTAAGCAAAAACATTACAATAAATTGGGTGGTTTTAACCATTTTAAAGGCCCAAAACCATCTTGGAAGATGTGACATTTTTGGGCCCTCAAATGTGTGTCCACAGTCTGTACAAATCCCTCTTATCTTGGGCCTCTCTTGCTTTAAGCCTCCACCACACCACAGAACTTCATAAACATGCATTATAAATGGGCTGGGTAATGGACTACTTACAATCTACCTGCAGTAACCTGTCATAAACAATGAAGATGCATTGTTACAGTCTCTTAAAAGCTCCAGTTATATAAATTCATAGCAGTTTCCCCAAATTGACTGTAACAAATCAAGGACAGACTTCCTCTCCAGTCATCTCGTAACTTAGCAGTCACCAAACACACAATACTGAACTTTGGTCTTTTTTTATTCCAGTGCCTTCAGTGCTGTACTTTTCTCTTTATTGACCAATATCCATGCTATCTCTTTGCAGTTTTAAGCACACTAAAACTGCATGACTCCCTCATAAAGGCCTTCAAATGGCCCTGCTATACAATACACCACATGCAGGGGCAATTGAATTAACCTATTGATCCCTGGGCTGTTCTATCGCCAAGCTAAATTTTGTTATTCAGCCTTAATGACTGCTTCTTGCAAGCAAATGAACACTTGTAGTCAATTAACTCTGAAGCAGGAGGAAGATAAAAGAAAGACACCCCACACTGACATATACATACAGTTTCAAATACTTAATCAGCAATGCAGAGTCGTGACGTCTGCAGCAACATTTGACTGACGAATTCACTGTAAACAACAACACAACACCAAAAGCTTTGTTCTTTGACACTCCCTTATCTTTTCACAGCATCTGGTCCTCCCCGCCTTCCCTTGGTCACAAGTGCACTTTATCTTGCGGGACAATGGTGGTCTTGTGCCCAGCAGTGTTGTCTGGCACTACCAGCTTCGCAGTGGGCTATGACACGTATGAGGGATTGCTAGTGTTCCTCCAGCAATGTGAATAAGTGTGACTTGTGTACACAACACAGTAATGAGTCCGCCTGCTGCCTTGTAATGTGAATTATAATTTCAAACTTCATAGCTGGATGAAAAGTTATATGCCCTCATATGTTAGTGTCGGGGCACTCAGTGTTTACTGATCACAAACCAGGGGTACATTGATTTGATAAAATGTTACACTATGATGTTAAATATATATATATATATCAGAGAGAGAGAGAGCAGAGAGAGAGAGAGAATCAGCTAACTGTAAATATTAGCAATATGGTGTGTAATCGTGCAAAAAAGTTTAGATATAAAGGATAAAGGATAAATGGTTGAAATAGTTATCTTTTAATACAATTAAATTTTGACCACTTTTATAGCCTATCATTTTCAAAAGACACCACCGAGTTTAAAATCAGTTCAAACAAATCCATTTGGAATATGATGGGTGGCACCATTAAAGGGTGCAAGTTCATCCATCCATACTGTGGGTATATGTCTAACAAAAAAAGGTTGGGACCCACTGCTCACATGATACATGTTGAGACCTCCCAGTGTTGTCTCTGCACTGTGCATATAAAGTGATTGTGACCTGATGCCTGAGGGGTAGTGTATATCCTGGCTGGGTCTGTGGGGAGCCTGGCTGCTAGGCTGTGAGCAGGCGCACGGCTGTAGTGTTGAGAAAGTGGTGCAGTGCCTCTCTGTGCCTGGCTGAGCACTGGGTAATGAAGTGTGTCAGAGGAGAGAGGAAAGGAGTGTGTCTGCAGGGTAGGCATGGCCCTCGTGTTCCTATGCAACCAGGGCGGATGGCTAGGTGATGCAGGACCGCCTCTACTCTGCTTAGTTGTCATGCTGCTGCCACGCTTTCTTTCCCCCATTTGTCCCCCCCCCCCTTTCTCATCCCTCTTTTCTTTTGCAACACATTAAGGTGCTGCAGTCAAACATCCTGCCCCATTTTGCTCAGTGTTTGCTCCCCCATGGACAATATGCACGAGGTCTTCGAACTTAATTAGGCAACATGGCAAATGAGAGAAATTTAACACATTTTAGAGTGTAGCCTCAAATCAGATCAACACAACCATTCATTATTTGCTGCACAGAGGTATTTAAAGCTAACGTTTTTCATTTATCTAAATAACAGTCTCTCTTGTATTCTCATTGATCTCTCCTCCTTCCTGTCTGTGAGACAGTTGGCTGCACTTGCCCTTTCGACCAGAGGTCTTGTGAGAGCAGATGTGCTATTGTTTCAGAGGTGGTTGAAACACTTCTCATAAGAAGAAGTGCCTCACCTTACCCCACCTCCCACTATCTGGGGAAACCTTTTTTTTATTTTCTACATAAGGCCGAATACATTCAACAAAGCAAAGCAGTCAGAAACAATTATGCAGTAAGTGAAATGGGCTTTTCAGATTAGCAAGAAGATAGAAAGAAAACAAAAAGATCATCCTATTCACGCTGAGTCATATTTTGATTTTGTGTGTTTGTTTAGGAAGATGTATCATTGTAGAACTTCTCCATACAAGCTTTGGCCAAATCATTGTCATTAAGTGTTGAGGAACTAAATAGCAACAATGGAAAAGCAAGAGACAACCCTTGATTATCCTCAGTGAATGATTTTCATCCTTGAGAGAGCATTGCACTACTACAAAGATAAATTCTTAACATATTATCATCTATTGTGCAGCCACACATTTCCCGTGGGCAACAAGTGTGGATCTATTCTTAGCTGATGGCCTGGGCTTCAGCACTTTCTGCTCCCGCTTCTGATACGTTGGACGGGATGAGGTGTGATTCAGTCCTGCCAGGTCTAACTGTGTCGGTGCAGCCTGTGTCCAGCTGTAGAGACAGTGGGGCCCATCGACCATCTGTCCCCGACCAGCAGATTCAAGGCTCTGTCCCCAGAGCAGGGAACGAGGGGGCGGGAGCAATACGAGGTCGGATGGGGGAATCAGCTTTGTGTTGCCATAAAGCTGTCTTTCCTCTCTCCTAGCAACGGCCTCCCATTTCCTTGGTTTTGGGCGGCATGGTCCTGTTGGTCGGTGAGCAAGGCCCCCTCACTCACTCTCTCTCTCTGTCCTATTTATGGTAATGAGCCATCTGCCCTCTCTGTAACAGCCGCCCAAATAGAGGAGAGGCTGGGGGGGGGGGTCTCTGACAGACAGGAGTCTGAGACAAAGACGCCTATCCTGTTGTGTCTGCCTCTGCCCCAGTGGATGCCTTCAGATATGGATAGGACTCAGTGATAACCAGGAGTGGAGACAACCCTGAAAGAGGTCCTGTCATTTTATGGGAGCACTAATGTGAAGGATGGGGTGGGGGGTCTAAAAAATAAAGACTTAAGCATGAGGTGTGTGTTTTGTGTGCCTTCACATCTGATAAAGAGACAGGGAAAGTGACAGAGACAGAGAGCGCTACCACCTGCAGGTCAGTACACCAAGTTGTTCAACACAAAGAGCATTTGTAATATCAGTGCAAGGATGACCCCTCCCCAATCACACTCACACACAATATTGACTCCTCAGCTGAATATTACACAACCCTGCCATTATTCAGAGCTGCTATATGGATGTGCGTCTGTGACTTTGTGACACAGGAGAGAGGTGGGCACACCAGCCAATACAGAGCCACCCAGATTCAATAGACCTCTGTTGCCACTGGATACTGGATTGGTTACCAAGCCAACACATGTGCCTCACTGTCATATCTCCCACAGATTAGTGTCGAAAACAACGGATCTTGACAGTTAAGCTCTCCGTGTTTCAGGCTGAAGTAAATTGGTATGTTTAAGTATATTTTTGTAAGACAACTGGTGATTCAGATTGAGAAAGAGAGGGAGAAAGATGGAGATTATGTCAGACAGGACGGAACATGTTCCTCCTGGCCATGACAACACTTAGTCCTCCTGTTTTATCATCAGCCGACCACGGCTATAGTGCATCATGAACACAAAGGTCATTAGTTTGTCATTTACAATGCCACAGTGCAACAGGCAAAACAAGTCAATTCAGAAGCTGTGGTCATCCTGATGAAATTTTTATCAGCCTGCCACAATATAACTAAAATACACATAACACAAACTACAACAAGAACTCTTTCATTTCATGGTATCATGGTTACTAATCCTGGGTTTTGTGTCCGACACAAGACTCTCAGCTGACTCCTCTCTTGAGGTCAATCACCATTAACCTCATCAGACGGACAAACACACAGATGGGTCAATGACCACAGAGCAACAAATCACAGATGGTCCTGCTGATAGATCTGGGCTTGATTGAAATCACTGAAAAAACAATATGAAAGAAAACATATGCATAGTCCGAAAATATAAACACCATAAATGTCTATAAAAACTAACAGTGCTGCGTCAGTTGTGATTACACCATGACGTACAAAGCAGTTGCAGGATTGTTTTACAGATCAGTGTGACTCATTTCCTGTAGGTAGTTAATTAGTCAGTGGAACAGTGTTAATTTAGAGCAGCCAAAATGTATGCTAATTAATTACCATGTTGTCACCACATGAACATATTGATATCCTACGAGCTAATATTTACCAAGCTGAGTGTTACTGCTGAAAAAAAAGAGAGCTGGCATTTTAATCTATCAGAGAGGACAAAATTCATTAATATATTTGGCAATTCGACACAATCAGTATAACAAACAACACTGTTGTCATGGCAGCATCCTGGGGCAAAAGGTCTGGAAAGAGAAGATAGTTTACAGCGACTCAAGATTTTTGTGAAACAAGAAAGCGTCAGTGTGAAAACAAAACCTGAGCAAGGTGAGGCATCACTCAGACAAAAGAGACAAAAAGACAGATAGAGGAAAAGTATCATGTGATGTTCCTCAGACAGAAAGCATGGAGTGAAAAGGTGGAGATGAGGAGACACCTAGTGGACGAGTAGGCTACTGTGCAGTCAGGTGACAAAAATACTGGATGAATTGTTTATTGAGTAAACTAACAAGACTAAGAAATAACCCAAATATATGAAGAAAAGATATTTTCCTGTTTTAATGTCAGATACAGCTTTACTCATTTTCCTCTGTCAGCCTTGAATACCTTCCTCAGAAGATATTTTGCATGTCCCAATAGCGTTTTTTTAATGTTTTTTCAAAAACTATAGCTGAATTCTGCAGAATTCCTCATATATTGTGTTTAATTTGGACTCAGATAAACTGTATTCAAGAGCCCTTTCACTCACTTGGCCATGCTGAATTGCTCCACCATCAGAAAAAGTATGAGAATATCAAATAGCAATGTGTCAAGCACCACTTCACCTGCAGGTGCTGGAAATTCTATGAGGTATAGAGCTACAGAAATAAGTTGGATTTTTGCACATATAATGGTTTATGCATAGGTTTGATCCTTGCCACCTTGTTACTATTTTCCTCTATACATTTTTCCTCATGTGAACCAGAGAAAGCACTTGCTTAAAAATGTGTAAGCCAAGCTTGTATCAAATCACAAGAACTGTGAATAATGCTATTTTTATTAGACTAAGGGGCTGGATGTGAGGCTGGTGAGGTTTATTCCTCTTGACAAACTGAATAAAAACACTAAAGAGATTTTGTGATGCTGTTCCAGCAGTTATGTCGAGAGAGAGAGAGTGACAGTACTTTGAATCAACGCAGCTCCTAGTCATGATGAAACAAAGTTCATCCTGAAAAGCGACCATCCAGTCCTTGTCTCTGTTCGGTGTGGGACACATCATGGTTGCATACATTCTGCCTTTTCACGTGATTATAAGTCTTTCATTGAAGTCTTGCATTGTAAGACATTAAAATAGTCCACAAGCTTGACTTATTATGAGCATGGTAGGTATGTAAACTGCGTCCATTCGTTTAGAGCCCTTGCATGAAATGGATTCGGCTCAGTCATAATATTTGCAAAGGGATTCAACATCAGGATTTTGTGTGCTGGACCGTGCAAGGTTTAAATGAATGCGTAAACAGGTATGAGACAGAGTAGAGGACAATGAATAGGCCTACATATCTGCTGGATAACATTGTCTGTAGCAGAACCTGAAGCTTCAAGTTTTTTTTTTTTACCAGTTAATAACAGCAGGCATCCTTAACATGTACCAAAACTATACCTCAGGCTCCTCCAGGAATGTCCTCAAAACACTCACTCTCACTGCTCTTACTTAATACAATATCTGTATAATAGGTTAAGAATCATGACATTTGATTCCCGTGGATAAATTATCTGTATTTCTGGGATTTCAAGCAATTTTACGCAGTCTGAATAAATTCCTGCCAATCTTCAAGGTCAGCTCGGCTAATGTAGGACACTTTTTGCAATTGTCATGCTATGATACTGCTGGTCACATGTTACGCCAAAGAAATAAAATTAAAAGTTAATATGGATTTACTGCTCTATCAGGAACAAAGTTAAAATTTTATATGTAATTCATTTTGCATATAATCTGCTGATCAAGAATTGATTTGTGGTTAGTCCCTTAGTGGTTAGGAAAAAAAATCAAATTATCACAGCCAGACACATTTTATTCAAATGATACTACTGCAGCTTCTCCAATAGCGGATGGTGAGACAGAACAAGTGAATCCACACTAAACAGACTTTTTTCTCTCTCTCTATTGTTCAGAAGCAAGAACAAAGTGTAGCCTACATTCAGCAAGTACAGTAAACACACAACAGACAGAACATACACAGGCATGTTGGTAGATTTACAAGTTTTTTGTTATTAAAGTTTGACATTATTTTTTGTACAGGTTGTTTTTCATTATAAAGATTTTTAAAATGGGCTGATAACATTGTTAAATTCATTATAGGAAGTGTTAGTCAAGAAATCTTGACTGGTTTCTAAAGAAACAAAACATCACTTTCCTGAGGTACTCACAAAAGCCACAGTATGCAGTTATGCGTCTCTTTTTTATTTTATTTTAACAAATAATTATATAATATTTAGGAATATTTGTAAAAACAAATCATTCGCCTAATTTACAATCAATGAGGAATGGTCCATACAACATACATAACTATCATCTAACTTAGGAAGGAGAAACAATGCTGTGGACTGTGTACTGTCTTGTTATTGTTTTGAGGATCAGCTGAGTCAGGAAGAGAGACGAGTGTATGTACAAGTCTGCCATCGATGAGCCCGATAGGCTGGTATTATTAACCAAAGTGAAATCTTTAGCTGTTACAAGAAAACTATGCAAAGATGTGAAGTCAATGTACGTGGGCAACAGTGCTTCTCCATTAACCAGCCGGTCCACCAGCAGAACACTGTTGAATAAACCGCCGTGGACGAGGAAAGCGACGTGACGGCGAGAGGTCCTCCCATGTGATGTGACTAGGGCCTGACGGACTGTGCTTGTCTGTTATGGCTCCTCCTGCTACAGTAGAACGGGGCTAGACGTAACACCAGCGCAGGGGAACGGGAATAACACACCGCGATACGTTTTCCAGGAGCCACGGCTAAACATGGCAGATCGTGCAATGCTGAAGAAAAAGACATAGATGATGTGCTTGGAGTCGCCTCTTCTGCTGTGAAGGCTTCGACATTTCTTCAAGATTAACAACACCCCAAATGAACTCCGTCAGAGCAAGTAACGTTAGCAGAAGACCTAGGCGAGTATCGAGGCCGCGCCCGGTGCAGCCGGAGAGGAACCACCAGGAAAGAGGTAACGTTAGCTAGCGATACTGTACGGATTGTCAAACATTTATCTTGAGGAATAAGCCTTTCGTTTTATGATTGTGCGGATTAAACTATTGTCTATGATCATATGTAGTGAGTACATTAGGGTAACGTTGGCTGTTGAGATAAAACAGTGGGGGTATCTAACAGCAGTCTCTAATGGTCGCCATGCAGCAAGGAAACACCGAGGCTTTTGTGTGTGTACCTAGCATTCAGGCCGCGCTTTGTTTTGCTTGATTTTTGCTCCGAGTCGGCCTTTCTTTTTCTTGTCTGGCCTCGTATCGCCGCTGAAATCTGCCTTTTGTCAGCTAATGGTATATTCGTGGGAACCAGGCGAGCTGTAGGCAGCGTTTTAGGTGGGTTCATGGGTGACAAACGCAGAGAAGGATACACAAAGTGGTTTTGCCAGTTGTCGTAGCATGCTAACTGGTCTTAGCCTGTGCTGGTTAGCTGTTATTATTAGCATGTTTGGCTAGCTATCTGCGTCCTCGCGTTTTTCAAAAAAAAAAAAAAAAAAGTCTCAGCCCGTTTATAATCCTTATAACGTTAAAATGTCGATGCAGGAATATAATGTCTGTAACAAGTGTAGTGTCCTCATTGTCACCATACAGGGATATTATGTTTTGCTGTTTCTCCAGTACCGCTGTGTGACAACAAACGGTGTAATGTAAACGAGCGTTTTTTTCCAACGTAAACACAGCGTAGAGATGCTCTTTAATCATAGTTGCCATGGATGAAACCCGGTGCGAGAGACCCAGTCAGTGTAGTATTGGCAAACGCTGGTTAGTGAAGCCGGTTAAACGTTGTCAGATGGACAAGTGACATGTTGTGATATTGGATCTCATAGCATCGTTTGAATGGCAGTCATAAGCAGAGGGTTAACTCAGTAGCTTCTCGTGAAAGTGACTGAAAACATACATACTAAACTGAAGGAATACCTGGTTGATTTTAACACTCATCTTAAGGAAAACTGCCATGCCTGTCCCAATAATTAATTAGTACACGATGGCAGGCTTGTGGTGCTCCTCCCTTTGACGTTTCATTTATTCAGGCATGACACTATTTCTCTCTGGCCAGATGTTGTAAGCATTTTAATGTGACAGTGAATGAGCAAATGACAGTGTTTTTGGTCCTTTTCACATCACATAGTGTTTGTGTGTGTGTGTTTGCTGTTAAGTGGAATGTATTTGTTTAGGGCAAACAAGACAGGAGAGACTGTCAGTTTACATCTGCAGAGAACTTGCTCTAATTGGCCCAGTCTGTTTCATAGTCTGTGTTTGTAGTGGTTACTGGCCCAGTAGCCGGGGAGAGTTATCCTTGCAACCAGAGCAACAAGCAGACAGTCTGCATCTCCCATCTGGGGTAGCTATCAACTCATCATGACACAGTGAATAGGCTTAGATATAGTCTGGTTTAGGTCAAGGTTGCTGTTATGGTTGTTTTGTTTTTCTGTTGATTGAATCCTCTCTTGATAGGATTTGTAATCAACATGAAACATACAGAGCAGGTGACAAACACAACTGCTCTGTTTTCTCTCTGAATTTTGTCCTGTGACCTGTTTGATATATACCGTTAAGGAATAGTATCTGGTAATCAGTTTTGTTTTGTGTTTTTTTTTTTTTTTTTTACAATTTATTGCTTATTAGAGATTGTTTTGAAAGTTCAATGCTTAATACTTCTTTTGATTAACAATTAAAAGTTTAAATTCATATTTGCTGTTCAAGCAAACATCCACAGCCTAATACAACCACAAAGAACTAAAGTGAATGCATGCCTAGTATTATTTATTTCATCAACCCTTATCTAATAACCATATTTGATATGAATGAGAAAGAATTTGCATTTGTATGTCTTCCTGTTGCGTACAATATTTTGTATTCGTTGAGTCGATAGCATTGTAATTAATCAGTTTTAATCCTTTCCACCACTTCTAGATGAGGACGTTCCTGCAGATATGGTCGCAGAAGAATCCGGTCCAGGAGCTCAGAATAGTCCCTACCAGCTTAGAAGAAAGTCTCTACCCAAGAGAACAGTGTGTCCGACAAAGACAAACATGGAGGTAAATTTACCAGATGCCCTTAAAAAACTGCAGAAAAACATGATGAAAGGCTGATTAATATTTTCATTTTTCACTGACGTCTTTTTAATCCACAGGGTGCTTCGACTTCAACCACAGACAACTTTGGACATCGGCCTAAGCGCCCCAGAGTTTCAGGAAAGTGTCAAGATTTACCAGGTAATTAGGAGCACATTGCTTTGACCTGAAATGGAGCTTCCTCAAAGATGAATTCTTTTGGTGTCTCTCCTGTCGACTGTGAGGGGTAACTGGGATTAATATATGGTGTATTAATCATTTTCTGCCAGTATAATGAAAGAATGAACAGAGAAAAATGTACAGTTTTTCCCCAGTGTGAACTATTACCAAGGAGTTATGCACAGCACAAAATGCCATGTTGCTGTTTTTCAGAGTGTCTTATGAATACATGCATTTTTTTTCACGTAAAAAAAATTGAAGTTTCCATTTCAGAATAAGAGATCTGTGAATAGAATAGTACCAGATACAGTGCCATTTGTATGTATGATGTCATGGGGACATCATCCCTTCAAAGACCTTTGGTAAAGATGTGAAGCAGCACCATGGGCTTAATCAAGGGGAAATTATAGTTCTGTTGTTTGTGGCATATGGGGGCTTTCTCATGCTGTGTAATTCTGGCCAAAACAGCCATTGCATGGTATTTGGTTCTGGATTTGCACTTAACGTGTCAGAGACCATTGCCAAAAAGGTGGTCACATTACCTTATGCGGTGCTCACAATTGCTCTATGTGATTCTTTTTAAAACCAAGGTGACATTCAAAAAGAAAATTTACGCTTTAGTATCTGGTTTCCCCTCCTGGTCCAATAGCAAAGTGCTAATTCTGGGGGTCTCGGCTTGGCCTCCCCTCCATGCAGTCCATGCAGCCAGCACACATAGAGCCAGCTTTGAGCATTGACATCAATACCGGATATACACTGTGGGACTCCTACTATCGTTAAAGTACTGGGAGACTGTGATTTTTATGAACGTCATCGCTGCAGAAATGTGTTTCTGTTGTTTATGAAGAGATCTCATGTGATGTGGATATAACTATGCTCGTATGGCTGCTGCTGTGTAACCTCATCCAAAACTGTGTCCTTGCCTGTTTAAATGTAATGTTGTGTGGTCCTCCTCCTCCCAGCAGCTCCAGCAGAGCAGTATTTACAGGAGAAGCTTCCAGACGAGGTGGTGCTAAAGATCTTCTCGTACCTGTTGGAGCAGGACTTGTGCCGTGCTGCATGTGTGTGCAAACGCTTCAGTGAACTGGCCAATGACCCCATCCTCTGGTGAGACATGTTGGAGTACACTGTTGGTGTTTGGGGGGGGTCTCTTGATCAATATGTTGTGATATTTGTTGTTCTTTGTGTTTGTTAAGTGAAAAGTTTAACAGCAGCTTTAACGTCTGTATCTTAAATGTCCCGAGAGCAGTAACAGTAGCGGTCCCATTTAGCTACTTGTCGGTCTGAGTCTGTCTCTAACACAGAAGCTCTTGTTAAAAAAGACATTCTACTACAATTGAGTGGAGCATGGTGTTAATCATTATTATGCCTTCATGTTTTTCAGGAAGAGGCTGTACATGGAAGTTTTTGAATACACGCGACCCATGATGCACCCTGAGGCAGGGAAGTTCTACCAGATAAACCCTGAAGAATATGAGCAGCCAAACCCGTGGAAGGAAAGTTTTCAGCAGCTGGTATGGAACCTCCTGTGGCTAACTGATTCACTGCTCATCTTACAACAGACTTACTTGATGTGTTTTTGCTTTCTCACCATTAACAATGATGTTTTGCCATCACAAAAGAACCATCTAATTTCATATTTTATTGTGAAGTAAATGAGACAGTGGTACACAGCTGTTGGAACAGATCGCTACTCATCATGATTATTATGGCCTCTATGGTAGCTATACATAGTGGCAATGACTTTGCCGTTCCCATCTGTGTGACTTCAAATCCTCCTGTGTATGGACAGCTAATGTCATGTGAAAGGACAGCACCACAGGCCATAATAGTGACATTCAGTAAGCGGGGCGTAGAAGAGAACTATGTGTTTAAATTGTATTCCTTTGCGATATAGTGACCTTTAGGATCGTTTTCCCGGGACAAAAAATGTCTCAGACCCCCCCCAAATCTTGTTCAAAATGCAGTGTCAGTGCCATGTCTTTGCTCTGAATTTGTTCATTGTAAATTATTCATTTCTTCAGCATGTGAGTAATCATGTGGATATTTATTTTTACAGTATAAAGGAGCACATGTTAAGCCAGGCTTTGCAGAACATTTCTACAGTAATCCTGCCAGATACAAAGGGAGAGATAACATGTTTGTAAGTAAACTGTTCCCAGCATTTAAAGGTTTTCCCCACCACCTTAATGCTTCCATGATTGACCTGACTTGTGATGTTTCCTCCAGTACTATGACACCATTGAGGATGCTCTCGGAGGGGGTCAGGAGCCTCATTTTGATGGCCTGATATTCGTCCACTCTGGTATTTACACAGATGAATGGATCTACATCGAGTCGCCTATCACAATGATTGGAGCTGGTATGTGTGCAATCATAGTCACTGTTCCATTCGATCGTGTGTTTGTTAAGTCTTGTTTCTAATGCAACTTTCCTGATTATTTTTGTAGCTCCTGGAAAAGTAGCAGAGAAAGTCATCATTGAGAATACCAGAGACTCTACATTTGTATTCATGGAAGGCTCAGAAGATGCTTACGTTGGATACATGACCATCAGGGTGAGTGAACCCTTAAAGGTTAATGTGGACATTCACTCGGAAAGTTATAGCTGTTGCTGACACATATTATGTCCACTGCAGTTCAATCCTGATGATAAATCCGCCCAGCACCACAATGCACACCACTGCTTGGAGATTACAGTCAACTGCAGCCCCATCATCGACCACTGCATCATACGCAGCACATGCACAGGTAACGATCCTTGACCTAACCACTGGATATATTTGTGCTTGATGTGTCTGTTTTGATACGTATATTGACATATTGATATTGATGTACTAGTAAATCTCTCCTCTGTTTTTTTTCAGTGGGGTCCGCTGTCTGTGTCAGTGGCCAGGGTGCCTGTCCCACAATCAAGCACTGTAATATCAGTGACTGTGAAAATGTTGGTCTTTACATCACTGACCATGCACAGGTAACAACACAAACAGCTGAAGACTTGTGTCAGGATGTGTAGTATTGTACAGATGGGTATCTTAGCTTCTCATTAGCTAATTGCACACCAGTAAAATGCTCTATCTTTCCCAGTTATACCACATAATAAGATGATAAGATACAGAAAACAGTCAAAAATAACTATTAAACACGCAATGTTCAAAGCTTTAACTTATTCAACCTTTCTTAGGGAATATATGAAGACAATGAGATCTCAAACAATGCTCTGGCTGGGATCTGGGTGAAAAACCATGGAAATCCAATCATCAGACGGAATCACATCCACCACGGCAGAGATGTTGGTGTTTTTACATTCGACCATGGCATGGTAAGATACAGCTACTGTTTGATTTATTCAAAACAAAGCTGTGGTCGTGTGTTAACCGACAGTTATGGTCATTTAACCTTGTGTGACCAAACCCAACTTTGGTCGCACAAGGTTCTCAATCATGGGCTGAGAAAAACTTAGCAACTATCTATTTTTCCATCCATTTCCAGGGTTACTTTGAGAGCTGTAACATCCATAGGAACCGTATTGCCGGCTTCGAGGTGAAGGCGTACGCCAATCCAACAGTGGTTCGTTGTGAGATCCATCACGGTCAGACGGGGGGCATCTATGTGCACGAAAAGGGGCGTGGCCAGTTCATTGAAAACAAGATCTATGCAAATAACTTTGCCGGGGTGTGGATCACATCTAACAGTGATCCCACAATAAGGTCAGTGTCAAAGGTCAAATATAAAATTTGAATTATAACTTAGAAGGTGTGAATTTAGGCACTAATCCATGCACAACTGAATTATGTCCTCACCTGTTGTTCTGTATACACACAGGGGTAATGCCATTTTTAATGGCAATCAAGGTGGCGTTTACATTTTTGGTGACGGCCGAGGCCTCATTGAAGGAAATGACATCTACGGTAACGCCCTCGCAGGAATCCAGATCAGGACGAACAGCTGCCCCATTGTCAGACACAACAAGATCCACGATGGCCAACATGGTGGCATATACGTGGTAAATATTTGAAAAAACATACTGTCTTTAAACTTGTGTAGTTACCACAGCAATCTGTGTTGTGACAGGGACAGTCTTAGATCTTGGCGTGTTTTTCACTTCTGCAGTTTTCTTTTGATATAATTTTAGGAACAGCAGTAATGTATGCTGGTTTTGTATCATGCAGCACGAAAAAGGACAAGGCGTCATAGAGGAGAATGAAGTGTACAGCAACACACTGGCAGGAGTGTGGGTGACAACAGGCAGCACGCCAGTACTGAGGCGGAACAGGATACACAGCGGGAAGCAGGTAAGATTACAGGATAGTTACCAATTCAGTAATGAGAAATACATTTAATGTCACCGACCAGAAACACACAAGTATCTGATAAAATGCATTATTTTAATACATGAATAAATGAGAGCTGATATTTTCCACTGTATTTTAGGTTGGGGTCTACTTCTATGACAATGGCCATGGTGTGCTGGAAGACAATGATATCTACAATCACATGTACTCTGGAGTTCAAATCAGGTGAGTGCAAAACAGTAGTCACACAAAATTGCTATTTTTATTCATGTTTATAGTGGATGGATGTTCCAGTAAAGTGAGTTGCCCTGTGCTGATAAGACCTTATTATGGAAGGAAATGTGTAGCATCAGTGAAGCATTGGATCAAATGTGTCTTGTGTGTCCTCTGTTTCTTCGGCAGGACCGGCAGTAATCCCAAGATCAGGCGAAACAAGATCTGGGGAGGTCAGAACGGAGGCATTTTGGTTTACAACTCAGGTGAGAAGCCAAGAAGTCTCTTCTGTTGTCATTGATATTCAACTGAACAGTTCATTTCTCTGTCATTGTTATGATCAGTGCCGTTGTGATCATGCTGTTGTGTTTTTCTTTTCAGGCCTTGGCTTTATTGAGGACAATGAGATCTTTGACAATGCTATGGCAGGAGTGTGGATCAAGACGGACAGCAACCCCACTCTGCGGAGGAATAAGATCCATGACGGGAGAGATGGAGGGATCTGTATATTCAACGGAGGGAGAGGTGAGAAAACGATTTATTTTCTGAAGCTGGAGGGACTGAAAGTCAATTGGCCAGAGAGTTAACATAGATCAGCATAATTCTTCTACATCATTTCAGTCAAGCACTTTTTATATAGGTGATTGACATTGTCATGGTTGTCTTCAGGTTTGCTTGAGGAAAATGACATCTTCAGAAACGCCCAAGCAGGAGTCCTGATCAGCACCAACAGCCACCCAGTCCTACGGAAAAATAGGATATTTGACGGCTTTGCTGCAGGTGGGTCACATGTACACAAGCTGTAATATGTCATCATTTGAAATTTCGATGTGGTGTTTGAGTCCATATTGTTCATTATTACAACCTTTTAACATCCTTACTCCCTGTAATATGAACTGCTAGGTATTGAGATCACCAATCATGCCACAGCGACTCTAGAGGGCAATCAGATCTTCAACAATCGCTTTGGGGGATTGTTTCTTGCATCTGGTGTCAACGTTACAATGAAAGGTATTGTCACGTATGTCACAAAGATTTAGACACTTTTTCTTTACAGACCTTGAAATGCCTGATCCACATGTAAGTGACCTGTGGTTTACCAGTTTCTATCATCTTCCCGCCAGATAATAAAATAATGAACAATCAAGATGCCATTGAGAAGGCTGTGAGCAGAGGTCAGTGCCTGTACAAGATTTCAAGTTACACCAGCTACCCAATGCACGATTTTTACAGGTAATTTACATTCACACTCGCAGTCAATGTGTCAAGAATACCCCAATTCGCTTTGCACTTGTTAACAAACACAATTTGGATTCCCACAGGTGTCACACCTGTAACACAACAGACCGCAACGCCATCTGTGTGAACTGCATCAAGAAGTGTCACCAAGGACATGATGTGGAGTTCATCAGACACGATAGGTCAGTCTGACTAACCTGCACCACTACAAACGAAAGCCCTGACCCAGAGTGTCCAAAACAAACCCTGGTCGTGTCCTTACACTGTGTCATCACGCCAACAGTTGCATGAAACCACATTTCTGTTTTATTACTGCTTTTACTTGATGGATAAGTGTGTAAGAGTTCAGAGCAGGCACAGTTACAAGTGTCTGAAACAGGTGAAGGCATCTACACTCCTTACATTTGCACACGCACATTAAGCCACACATTTTGAGTCTATGCAGTAGTGACTGGGCAGTGAAGCCAGAGTTTCAAGGTCCTGCTCATGACCTGCACCTTGACCAAGTCAATCACAGCTGTAAGTCGTGATGTCACACCATTTGGCAAGCTGTCATGTCGTCCATCTTTATTTACGATCATTGGTCCGAAGAACAGGTTGGAGTGTTGTTTTGCATTTTAAAGATGAGACCTATTCCTTTGTAGGCATAATAAATATATACATACATAGACATAAAGCTTTAATTTACAAAACCTTGCCTCAGTAACTGAATTAGCAAGTGCTGCAGCTTCCAGACATGTTTTTATCTCTGCTTTCTGGTTCATATAGGCCACATATTGCGTCAACAGTGTTTTATTCCTTGTACCTTGATCAAGTACATGTACTGATTTTTCTCTCCTCTCCTCTCTCCACCTGCAGATTCTTCTGTGACTGTGGTGCAGGGACACTGTCAAATCCTTGCACGTTAGCTGGAGAGCCAACTCACGACACAGACACACTGTATGACTCGGCTCCTCCTATAGAGTCCAATACACTGCAGCACAACTGAGCTCGTGACCCAAGGTCCTTTTGTGCTTCAGCAGTAATGGACATGAGACACTTTACATTGTGCAGTGGAGGAACAAATCCAAACTTAAATACAGATTCACTTTGACAGAGCATATACAGTGACTTACAAAAAAGAGACTTGGACATGAACATGCTAAAAGGAGACATTTAGGAAAAAAAAAAAAGGTCTGATTATGGATGCCTCGCTTTTTCTTTACTTCAATTATTTGACAAAAAAGACGACATCGGTGGGACAGAGCAGAAGAACAGCTGACTCAGGGTTTGTGGGTGCATTGCTTCAGTCATGTGAGTGAAAGCGGGAGACGGACAAGAAGCCAGAGTCTCATCTGCTATGAAGAAGAAGAATGAGATACTGCAGTCATGTACAGCCCCATTGTGGACAGATGCTCAGTCAGAAGAGGCACAACATTTTTCATGAGGTGGCAAAGGCCCCGAATACAACAATGCTTCCATCACTGGCCAACCGACGTGCTCGTATGAATATGTACGGGAAAAATGACCTAGCACTTCATCTTTTTTTTTCACCCCCTTGAGACAACTGTTGAGATTTGATTTTAATGCTTTTTGTGTAGTTTTGTATTTTCATGCAAAAATCTTCCTGTACTTGAATGTCTTTATTTTATTAAATGTGTTAATTTTTTTGGTTATTATACCCTAGAATTGCTGTAATTATACTCATGTCGCAGTATCTAACTTCTTTCTGTGAAAGAGATCAGAGAAAAGAGAGGAAAACACTAAACATTTTCTCCAGCAATGTTGACTCATTTACCTTTGCAATACTGAAAAAAAAAGATGCTGAAATGTGCTTTCACAATACTTGTGTAACATTCTAAATGTTTGTCTGTGAAAGGAAGCGGAACTGTTATTTTTCACTGTTTTACATAATCTATGCATATTTTCAGTTTGTCATGCAAAAGCCGATTTCTAAAGAAAAAAAAATATGGGGGGAGGGGGGGATCAAGCATTTCTACCCAAGGCTGCAGTTATATAACAAATTAATGGTGTAGTTTCTAATTAAGAACCAGCCTCCTACTTATTTAGCAAAAAAAAAAAAAAAAAAAAACACATGCTGGTAGGGGTCAGGGTATTTTGCATGTTAGTAAGGATGTTTGGATGGTTGTACCCTCTGCGCTACACTGAATGGTCGTCACTGATTTATCAGTCAAGTACCAGATTACATAATCTGTTGACAATTTACCCTGTATTAGGATCAGTGTACAGGCTCAAATGTAGAAGAGATTTTTTTATATACAACAGATTTTTTTTTAAACTTGTATTTAGGTCAGAAAAACAAGACAAGTCTCGTGAAAGCACAGCTAATTTTGATGTTATTTCCTGTGTTTGCCAATATTGCTGGAGAATTTCAAAGGCTTTTACTCTACTGAAGCTGAGACAAGTATCTATATACAGCGCTATATGGTTTCATTGCCCCCCCAGTCCCCCACCCTCCCTCCCCATTCATGTGTACTGGTGATTGTGGGTTCTCATACAGACTGAAATGTATGCATGTATCATAACATCTAGACTTAATATATTGTGAAGTATTCAATAACCGTTATGTAGGCGCTAGCGTGAATTAAAAGGGTTTAATTTCCTAGATGAAACATTGTCATTTTTTTAAAGAATAAACTTTATTAGATCATTACAGTAGTGTTTTTTCAAGTGCTGACACAACAAAAAAAAATCAGCAAGAACAAATCATGTTTTTCCAAACTACAGATTGTTGAGCATCTGAACAAGAGAAGTAAAGTGTGTTTTGTCCAGTGTTGCATCTTCAGCGAACTGGCAAAGTTTCCTGCAAGAGACAAGGGGAGAGGAATCACAACAAAGTTGGCTGCGGACACCAGGGTGTCACTGCGGTAACATGAGGGGCTGACAGGATGCATTAAAGTGAACTATAAATACGTACTTGAACAGTCTGAGGCTGATGGTGCTCTTCTCAAACTCTCTGGCCTTCCTGTGTCCTGACTGGATGACCTCCTCTGGCAGGCTGGCGAGTCGAGCCGCATTGAAGCCGTAACTCTTTGGACAAGCACCAGTGATGAACTTGTAGAGGAATGTGATAGTTTCTTGACTCGGATCCTCACATTCATTCTCCACCATGCACGCCTGAAAAGAAAAGGACAGGGAAAGTTACACTTACTTCTGGGGCTGCATATGGGTGAAATAATTCGTGCACATAAATCATCAACATCTAATTAGCAAGATGTTTTTTTCAAACAATTACTGTGTACAAAACTTCCACTTTGCCTCCTATTATTAACATTGTATTATTGAGGCAACAGGAACTCAAGGTAAGCAGAATACCCACAATAGCAGCATGAAAACAGCTGCTTCGTGCATCTGTTCATACACACAAATTACTACTTCGTTGCTTTTGTGTAGGAGAAAATGTACTCAGTACCCTCAAGGCTCTTTACTGAACCAAGAAACAGGGCTTGAACAATTTATTTCCTGTATCAAAGGCTTAACTTACAAAAACAGACTGCGTTGTTGACATTGGCAACCACCACATACCAAATACAATAACAGGATGCAATAAGCAAATGCATTTCAGACGATATTTCCCTGAATAATAATTTCAATCACAGCTTTTTTTTCCCCCTCCTGCTTGTTGTGCATTGTTGTACTCACCATGTGTCCCAACCGCACAGCGGGGTTGTTGGCGTAGTCCTCCACCAGGGAGTGGTAATGTGTGGAGAACAGGGTGCGACAGCAGATTTTCTCAGCGAGCTCCTTCACAACAGCGCTGGCAATCGCTGTGCCATCATAAGTGGCTGTGCCCCTTCCTGCAAACAGTGCACAGCTCAGTGGTTACACCCTGCAAACGTACCACCACAGGAAGAAGACAGAGCCGAAGAGACTTCCAATGATGTTTTACTTTCATTGTGAAGAAGCTGTAATAACCACCCACCTAATTCATCCAGGAGCACCAGCGAATGTTTGGTGGCATGGTGTAGGATGCTGGCAGTCTCACTCAACTCCACGAAGAAGGTGCTCTCTCCTGCAAAAGACAAGAGTTGACGGTTCAAGCTTAGCTCATGAGGTGGAAGCTCAGATCATCATATGTGCTAAAGGAGTTTGTGAAGTTACCAGCCATAATGCGATCAGAAGCTCCCAGCCGGGTGAAGACTCTGTCAACTGGTGTGAAACGCAGGCTCTCGGCAGGAACGTAGCAACCCAGCTGAGCAAGGATGATCACCAGCCCACACTGTACATACAGACCAATGTTGCATATTAATATGGCCAACAGTGACTCTTGAGAAATCTGCACTGGCCATGTCATCATTTCCACTTCATTTACTCCTGCTTTATACATTCACACACTTGGAGGAAACAGTGTGTATATATCAACATATGACCCACCTGTCTCATGAGTGTGGACTTTCCACCCATGTTTGGCCCTGTGACGAGGACGCACAAGGCGTGACCTTTGTCCTCATCACTTTCATCGCTACCAGGGCAGCCGATGAAGATGTCGTTGGGAATGAAGTCGTCACCAAAAAAGGTCTTGGTGACACACGGGTGGCGGGATCCAGTGAGGTCAATGAAGGGTACTACCTGGTCGTCACCCTCAGGAAGCACCAGCTGGGGTCTGGTCATTGGTCCGTCTCCACCCTGACTGTAGCGTGACAGGGCCAGCAATACATCTGAGGACGAGAAACAAAGATAACACTTAACTAGAGGTTAAAAAGAAGACAAACTGAACATCCCTTAAAACTCTACAAGCCTTGTCAAAACCAAACATGTGGCTGAGGGGTGGTCCAGTGAGAGAAAAACTGATTATGAGCACATTATGTTTAAGCAAGAGACAAGTAATAAACTGTGCAAACTATGTCAGGATCCAACACCAGTGGGCAACTTGCATAATGGAGAAAAACAAAGTAATTAGTGTCAACTTGGCTCAGTACGCTCAGACTGGTGCAACATCATCTTAAATACATGCAGCTTTAATCGGTAACATCTGTAGGAAATGAATTTAGAGCAGACACCTGCGATGCCAGCTTGTTTTCATAAGACCCCTGAAATGTGTTCACTTTCAGAAACAACTGCAAGATAAAAAATATATATACTGAGGACGAGAGGAATGTTTGGTTTTGCTGAAGTAATTGTATGCGTTACTTCGTCTGTTTGACTGATGCATCCTTTAAAAAATGCTTATCTATAAGAAGAAAAAAGACATTTACCAAGCACTGCCATGCAGTCCACCCCAGTCTTCCAGTCTCTGTAGTTCTTGTCAAAGTTGTAGAAGAGCCTCCTCATGCAGTCTTTCAGGGCAGCATCTCTCTTCTCCTCATATCCCTGCAGCTCTGAGAACAGCCGCTCACTCTCCTTTGTCACGTAACGCTTCCAGCCTTTCTTTGTGGATTTTACCTCATACTCCTCAGGAATGTTCCTCTCTGAGACGCTTTCAGGCACCTCCATCTGGTAGCGGTTTCGCCCAGTTCCCCAGTAAGCCATGTTCTTACAGCCGAGTCTCTTCTTCTGTCTGTCCAGGTAATCCTGCAGCTCTCGCTCGCAGCTCTTGATCCCAGTCAGAGCCTGGTCGTACTCAGGGTCGAAGCCGACTTTCGGGGTGATGACACCTGTGGTGCGGGCTTTCTGGTGGTCGAACGCCGTCTCCCAGCGCCTGAGTTCGCCAGAGAGGTCTGGAAAGAGGCCACCCTTTTCGCTTTTCTGACTGATGATTTGATGGAGCAACGTGGAGTGAAATTCACCTGAAACTGGAGCAAGGATGGAAATGATCTCCTGCATGGTTTTGAAACCTTCCAGTGCTGAGAGGAAGTCTGCAATCTTGCGTTTGCTATAGGTGACCTCCTCATAGAGGACCGCCCTGCTGTCGGGGTGGCCCTGGTCCTTCAGAGGAGTGCCGATGCTGTGGATCTTACTCAGGAGACGCTCCAAATCTGGAAGCTTTTTCAGCAGGTCTGACACCTCCGTAGCCTGGGCCTGAGCTCCCATCAGGTCCTCCACTGCATCCAGTCTGTCCTTGATGGAGGTCGGGTTACACAGAGGAGCACAGAGCCACTGCTTCAGCAGCCTCTTGCCGAATGGGGTCGAGCACGTGTCCAGACGCTCCAGCAGCGTCCCCTCTGTTCCTCCTGACCCATTCTGAAAGATTTCTAAGTTTGCCAGAGTCACTCCATCGAGGACCATTCTCTGACGGGTCTGGGCAAAGAAACTGGCCGGTCCAGCAGCTTTTTCCATCTCAACATCAACGGGGACATATTCTTCAAAGTTGGCCATGGAGAGCAGCTCGTGGTCCACCAGACACTTCTTCAGGTAAAAAATGCTTCCACCCAGTGCCGACAGTGCCAGCTCATAGCCCTCCTTAGGAGTGAGGCACAGTGAATCGCTCTCAGAGGTCATCTTTTTTAAAAGAGGAGGAAGACGACTGTTCCCAGCCTCCTGCTCTTTGCCAGCGGTATCTTTGAAGTAGTCTTCCTCTGACAGGCTTTTCAGAGTCTTCTGCGCATCCCAGAACTGTGTTCCTGCATTAAGTCCCTCTTGCAGAGCAGAGGACAGAGAAGCCTTGAGGATTTTGCGGGTTTCAACAGATGGGTTCCCCTTTTCAAAGAGCACCTCAGCAGGGGAGTAGTGCGCAATCAGGGTGCGCAGACGTGAGCAGTGACGGTCATCTGGGAACTGACCCACATGAAAATAACCCACAGAGGTATCTACGAAGCAGACTCCGTAGGTGCGACAACTGCCGGAGCTTTCCTCTTCAGCCTTTTCCTTCAAACTCAGGAGGAATTTGCTCTGACTCTCCGAGGGAGCACCGTCCAACACGCTGTATGTCTGGGTACCACGTGTGATAATCCGGCACACCTCTCTTTTCACCACACGGTCGAATTTTGTAGGCTTGGCCAAGGTCTTACAGCGTGCTTCCATCATGTCTGGGGTCTCTGTCTGCTCCACTCGGGCCACCTTGTAGCCTTTCTGGACGAGTACATCTGAGAAACGTCCAAAGCCGATCTCTGGAAAGCCCGAGTGTGCCCAGGTCCCCTTCATGAAAGTCAGCCCCATCTCATTGACTCCAATCACAGCATCCATGTGGTACAGCTCATAAAACTTCCCGACCTTGTAGAAGATCACTGTGTCAAACATCTCAGATTTGAGCTGCCACCACCGACGCATCCCAGGAGTGTTTCTGTTGAGGAAGTCTTCAGGCACATACAAGGTGGTCGGATCGTAGTCGTCCTCTGACTGTCGTCGTCTTTTGCTGTCTTTCCTCCTGCCGTCCTGCAACCACTCCAACTTCTCGTGATCCCAGACTGTTGCGCCTCCACCAGTGCCTGAACTGTTCGCCTGGCTCTCGAAGTTGTCGGGGGCAGAGAAGGCTGACAGGCGAGACTTTGTGTCGGCTGCAATAGCTGCTGGAGCTCGTTTAGGTGCAGCAGATGGCGTAATGGACACTTTGGGTTTCGCATTAGCAGGTTTCTCTGTGGGACGTTTGCGCTTTGTGGGCTTGATGGGACTATCTACTTCTGACTCTTGTGAGCTCTGCTCTTCATCCTCTTCGCTACTCACTGTCCCTTCTTCCTCTTCATCCTCACTGCTGGATGCAGCATGTTCTGGTTTGAATTCCTCATCTGAACCATCACTGTCAGAGGCTACAATGATGCGGCGCCGCTTGGCCTTGTTGCTCTTTTCTGTTGAGGCTCGGGATGCACGACGACTGACCTTTGACGGCTTCACTTCCTCATTTGTCTGAGCATCCTCATCAGTGCTCTCTTCATCAGTCAGTGTCGACTTGTCAAGCTGGCAAAGTACAAATAAGCAGGGGTAGTGACAATATGTACTTGTACTCTTGACTATAATACATTTACTCTGAACTACTGTGAGTAGTGATTATTTTAGAAACTTGGCAAAATCTTTAGTTGACATGCAGCCTGGTGAATTTGCACATTGTCAACATAGTAACTGAACATAAGCACTAAGTCACCTCCATTTCTTCATCCTCCTCTTCATCATCTGATGGGTCTGTGCAGAGCGGCATCTTTAACCTTTTTTCTGGGCTGTCAAACATGACTCCATCAGCAAGCCCCATTGCACGACGGATCACAGGCTTGCCGCTGAAGAACACCCCACCAGTTTTAGCATCACTGCTGTCAGAGCCTGAAACAAACGAGTAGAAACTCATCATGCAACGGGCAAGAGGGACAATTAACATAGTCATAATGTTCTTCTTTTTCTCATCATCATCATCATCAGGGGAATATGTGTCACCAAACCTTGGTACTCTCTGACATATTTGGTGCTGACCCATCCCCTTGTAGGAGGTTCATCAAAGAAATGGACGTGTATGCGTTGGTCTCGACCCCGGCCCCTCATCTGCTGTCCAGTCAGAGGTTGTGGTACCACCATACATGGCCACCAGGGGTGTCCTTCCAGTTTTGCCCACACGAGGGCGCCAGCACTGAATGAGGATGAGGGGCTGCTGGAGGTAAGAAAAAGAAAGACACGTTTTAGGAGATTATTTATGGGTCTGTTATTAGCCAACCTGTATAACTCAAAGATTATCTACAACTAGGCATCATCCTGTGTGCATTATGGAGCTTTTATGTCAAGATTGAGTTAAGATGCAATGCCTGATTAATACCATGCAACAATCCAAATATAATGATCAGTTATCATTAACAGCAGCAAATTCTCAGCCATGAAAACCTCCACAATACAGCATGAAAAATGATTTACAAAATCAATAAATAGGAAAAAAGTTGACCATTTTCCATTGAGCAATTAATTCACCCTAATGTAGATTGTACTAACATTGTAGCACTGAAAAAATTACAGCCATTTAGAATTTTGACAGTGATCAATACAGATGGAAAAAGACACCAACACGTGCTGAAAAGGAAACAAGCTACTTTAGCTTTCATTTCTTGTTTCACACTCCTGGGATTAAAGGTGAGGGGCAGTTTGCCCTTGACACAGTAATCATGCTCATTCCTTTTCATCTCCAATGTGTTCTTAAATGTCACTAAACAATTATGCTACAGGAGTTTCTGCCTCTGCAATTCAACTGTTCTACACATGCCATCTATCATGTACAGTGCCCAGCAACAAACACAGAGTGGGGTGTAACTGGGCCCATACCACTAGCACTGCCAAACATTGGAGCCTACAGTCAGTACATTTCCCTTGGATCTCTGCACTTAATGTTGGTAAATATGATAAGACTTGTGACTGATGAGACAATGGGGAAAACCTTGCAGTGAACATGTACAATGTACATAGTTTACACCCGTGGTTTATTATGTCGAGCAGAATAACATGCATGAAATGAAATGTGAAATAACTCAAAGCAAAACAAACTGTGAGTTTTCAAAGTTGACAACTTCTTCTCTTGTTTACATTAATGCACGGGGTGGTTTTGCTGTATTTCCGTTACCTCGTCTGCTATTGGAAAAGTAGGCTAAGTCTCTGTGAGGCCTTGCAGACCGTCTTTAGCAGGAAGAAGAAAAACGGTTCCTAACGTGGCTCTAGCAATTACACCGCCCCCAACACAATCACAGCTAACTCACCTTTCTTTGGTTGTCGGAGCCGCTTTGTCGCCGAATAGTTTCTTGAATCCTCCTTTGCTCGACTTGGGGTCACTTTTCGGCTTTGCTTTGTTAGCTTTGCTTGTTTGTTTGTTGTTGTTGTTGTTGTGTTGCGGTTTGTTTAGCTTGCTCTTTCGGAGAGGAGTTGGACTTCTGCACCGAGGATGGCAGGTCTGCCTCGGCCGGAGAGGGACTGGGCTTCGGCTTGGAGACCGACGGAGGAGACTTTGTGAAAAAATTGAAAAGAGAGCTTTGCTTCGCCATGTTTGCGAGTTTGAAGGCTGTCGTCGTTGAAATGTGTGAGCTACACCCGACTGCGCTGTCTCTGCATCACCTAGCATACAGCTACACTGCACGAGCCCAGTGAGTCCCGTTCGCGGGAAAGCACGCAGGAGATGGGTTGGGCGTCAACACAGGCCTCCACCAATGATGCGCAAGGATAGCAGTCACATGTGCTAACATGACATGCTTTGGCGCCCACTGAACTAGAATGACTTCCGCCTTTCTTTCCAACCAACACTGAGAGCAGGCCACATGCCGATGGATGAAGGATTCAGCTACTGTGTACACAAAAACCACGCAGTAAAAATGCACACGCACTCCATACAAAAATGCTGTTAATACACAAGTATATTCAGGAATAAAATATATTTAAACATCAAAAGTAAAAGTACTCAATGCAGAACACTGTTCCTGTCACTGTATTACTATGATACACTATGTTACTGAATAAAGAAGGAACCTTTTTTTTTTATCGTAGAGTGGCCATTTAAGACTACGGTATTTTGTGTAGGGCTGCAACCAATGACCGAATGAATGTCTGAGCTGCTGATAACTTAAAACGCTATAACTGTTTGATCTGTTAACAGTCAGAGTAGTGAGGAAAGCCATTAAAGCCAAAAAAGTAAAGTGAAGCCAAAAGTACAATTGCTCAGAGCCCAATGCAATGCAACTTGAGACAACACATGCAAATATACAAACATGCTGCAAATTCAGAAGACATCTTTGTCAGTTTGACAACATATGTCCTACAAATATGCAGTTGAATGAGAAACAACATAATCAAAAGCACAGTACACGTTTACAGTGAATAGTGATCAAAAAGATCAGGACCAAGCACTGACAAATCCTTCAGATATCCTGAACTGCATTTTGAATAGTGCCATTGGTTTAGAAGTTGACAAAATAATTTCTTTTCTGGTGTTTTTAAGGGCAAACCGACATTGCAGTAAATCTGTGTCTTCTCTTTTGTGTGCAGATTCCTGTTATTGCTGCAAAATTTTGGGTTTGAGCATCATCCGCTGACTGTAAACTGCACAATTCCTTTACGACCAGCAGGGTGCAGCAAAATACTGGAGGCTTCATGAGCAACAGCTTCTGTCTGGATAAGACAGCTATTGTATTTCAGCTCTGGCATAGCTGCCCTAGTATTTCAGCTGTTTTGCATTGTCGTTCAACCTAGACATGGAAACAATATTGAGCCGCATGCTTTCATCACCCTGCTATCCCATTGTTAACCATTTACAATGAAAATGTAAAGTGAATTTTAATTTGTGGCCATTTTATTCAATACTGTTACATAATGTAATGATTTAATCAATATTTAAAAGAGACAAATCTAAACACTAAATGACACTAAACCCCAATCCATTGATGACATAAAATGTTATGGTAAAGTGCAAGGAACTGGCTTTATGAGCACACATTTTGTCCCTTGTGAGCTTGACATAATTGTTTCATGTGAAATCAACAATTTTTGACTTTTGAATTCATTTTATTTGAATTTTACTGTCGATACAGCTTAATTGGTCCAAGGCTAAAAATGTGCACATGCATATTATCTTTGATAGCTGAATGAAGCAAAATTAGTCTGTAAAATATTCACGAAACGTTTTTATCTTTATGTGACAAGTAGCCATTTTCTTGCTTCTTCTTTTTTCAATCCGTCATCTGATTCACTGGTTCTTTTATCTGTGCTGCAGATCTCAATTATGAGTTAAGCTAAAATTAACCAAAAGTTTTCCATGCACGTTGTTTTCAATAAACTTTTCAGTTAAGTGAGTGAATAGTGATTTATGAGCAATAAAGCATAAGTCAGCAGGGCTTATATACAGTGTCCTTGTTGCAGGAGAAATCTTCACATGAAATATTACAGTTTACCTGGTCACACTCCCAGTTGTGATGTACAAAATTTTAAAATGACTAACTGCATATATTTGTGTTACTGACAAGGTGTAGTTTAGATAAATACTAAACACCAGCAGAAGGTGGCCTTAAATATTCAAAACAACCAAACATCCACCCACATGTGACTTTTTGGCATATGGTGTGTGGGTGATAGAAACCATCTAATTAAAACAGCATTATGAACCTTACAGAGCTGTTGTTGCGAGGAGATGTTTTAATTCAACAAGACCAAGTTTTCCATCATTAATCAATGAGTAAACCTGAAAGCTCCATCATGAGGTTATGAGTATTATATGATGATGTGCTGTCTATCATGTATTTTGTACAAAACCACAGTAAACATGGCGACCTTTAGCAGAATGAGCGCAGTTAGTTATGTTTGAAGATGTACAGAATTAATAATTAAAGATCTGTTATAAATGAGCAAATTCATTCCTGTAGTAACTTTGCAACAGGTTTCTAGGGCGGAGTCTGAAAAGCAGGTGCGTAATTAAAAAAGCCAAAATTTCCTGCTGCAAATAGGCCTTTTTCACAGCAGGCATTTTGACTTATCTGAGCTGGAGAAGCACAGCTGTTACTAATAACATTAACAATGGCTCAGCTCTATTCAAGAGTCCAGTAAGTGTGACAGTAAGGCAGCATGAACAATGGCCGGAGCCTGAAACTGAAGCAGCTAATGCATTCAGGCTTGTTAATTTTATTACAGACACCTGTGCTCTTTCATACTGTGACCTAGTATATATGGGAGGAGTATTTCCAGTAGTAGCTTCAGCACAGAGCCATCATTAAGATTTGTGGGAGAGTAGTCATTAAAATGCATATTCACTCCTCTATGAGACCAAAGATGGAGAAAAATGAATACATTATGTATTGCAAGGTGGTGACAGTGTGGCCTGTAGATGCACTTCTCCCAAGACAAGTCGCTGGTGAGATGAAATCAGTTATAGCAAGGAAAAATTGTCTAAATCTCTTCAGATTATTGACATAAAAACAGTAGCCAGCAAGAATATTCGATTTTTGGCACAATCTATTTCATTATTCCTGACTCAAAACACTAATTGCATTTTCCTCAATACACCATCTTCATCTTTTCCTCCATTAGTGCTATTTTCTTTCCTTCATTCCTGTAGCATGTGCAGTGTCCACAGCAGGCAGATGCAACAGCGTGGAGCTGCTGGGGCTTGATGTGATGCTCTATATAGTCAGTGTTAAACTGTGTTTTACAACAGTGAGCATTCCCTTCACCTCTCACCCTTTTTACTACACTACCTTGAGAGGAGCATGGCTGCAATCCAGGGAGCACTTGTATGCACCAAACTCATTAAGTATTTATATTCCAAGCACAGAAATCCACTTGAAATCCCTCATCCACATGACAGGAGTTTTCACAAATATAATAACAGCTGTTTGAGCTGTGTCAAGTGCTTTATGAAATAAGGTAGCCAAGAGGTCTAAGGTGCAGCCTCAGATAATATAAACACATTTTGCTTTGCCCTCCTCAATGAGGCCACCGTTTGGCCAAGCATGATTCATGAATATAAAGAAAAACAAACACAGCTCATTCATTAAACTGTAAATTGGGGTTAGAGAAGAAACCCCCTCTACATCCCACCCTATTGCGAGCAGCAGATCACAAGTCATGTACTGTAAATGTTTTTTTTATACATAGAAAATTGAACCTTGAAGGCAGTAAGAACTATTTTCTTTGAGCATCAAACAGGCTGGTCTGTGTTAGATAAACCTGCCTCTGAGGGAGTTTCTTTTCATCCCTTCCATCCCCACCAAACAGAGGATGTTTAAGCCATGTAGCTGATGCAGAAATACATCAATTTTTTAGTGTCTTTCAGAACAGTTATACTCTGTGGCCACCAAATTGAAAAGTTGTGTAGTAGATTGCAGAGTGTCTTCATTTTTCTGGCATTTTCTAAACTTAGAAACTTAGAAAAAAAGGACACTTTATTGCTGATGTATTGCCATGTACTGCTTTGCACCAGAGTCAAGTTATTTATAGTATTAAATCAGCTGCTGTTACCTCCAACTGGAAATGTAAAATACAGCGCATATATTCATAGTAAGTGCACTGCCAGGATGTGAGTGGCTGCTCTGCAGGCATTGATTTATTATGGCTTTGGTGTAGCCTACAAGCAAGGATGAGGAAATCTGTCAAAGTAAATCAACACCTGGCAGGTGTGAGCTATTCTGTGAGTTATACAGCACCAACGCCATCAGTTTAGGAAAAGTGTAAAAGAACTGATAAGACACCTGCTAAAAAACAGTGCTGATATTAAACTTGAGTAGAGAACCACCTCTATGAAGAAATGTATGGGGAACAGTACACGAGGCAAGAAAGCTGATGAGAGATACCATGGTCTTTTTCCTTTGATGGGCTGCATTAGCATCACCATACTTGTTATTAGTATTTTCTATCATTATCATTGTTGTCAACATTGTTATTAATAACCTTTTTTCCTCCTCCTGGGTATCTATACCACTCCTGAAGCAGTATCGTTGGAAAGCAGCCTCTATGGGACTCCTAGCATAATGAGCGCACATCAGGCTCATGTAGAGAGCGATTCCCTGTGCACTGCTGGGACTGTGTGGTGAGAGAAAACCTGAAATAACAGCTCAGCCATTCCTCTCTTCCTCTCTTTCCTTCCTTCCTTCCTTCCCTCTTCATCTTTTCTTCCTCTGCTCTGCTGCTTTAATAGGACGACCTGATAAACGTAGGTTCTCTCTTTGTTGTCGCTCTCACTTTACACGGCATGAGACAGATTCCATGATCACAGGTTCTCATTCCTTTTACTTTCATTTCTTCACAGTGAAACAGAGAACAGAGAAAGCCCTAATGCAGATGACTAATGCCAGTTTGCCTCCTCACAGCCATCCACATGCCTCTCCTCAGTCACGGAGCTTTATTGAAATACCATAACTGTGTAAGGTTCAGTCACTTCTTAATTCAGCTGCCTCTGGGGAAGCTGAGATGGGGGCAGTCACTAATAGTGGAGTGATAGCTCAGTCAGCAAATTTAACACCAACTGCGGTTTCTCTCACTTTCTCTGTCTAGAGAGAAAGGAAGATTATTTGTGGGGTAAACATGAGAGAAGAGATATGGAACAAGATATTAAAATGAACAGTATGTAAGTCCCCTCCCCGGTGCAGTATGAACAATTTTCTCTATATTTAGAAGCATTTAGTTGCAGAGTCTTTGTAAACAAGGTTATTTCGTGCACCCACGCGAAGAAAACATGCAAAATTTGACCGTAAAAAAAACATAAAACAAACACCTGGTGCGATTTAGATTTCCATCATCTCCTCTCCTTGAGATCCACTAAAGCTGTACACACACTGATTTGCAATTCAGAAGGAATTTACCACCCGCAATTTTACAATTAGTTTGCTTTCTTTTTCTTTTTACAAGTTTCAGGAACTTTCAGATTTAGACAGGCTTTAATGTCCATCACCATGTGGTATACTTTGTGCAACAACTACAAATCCTCCTCAGGGGTTTCAAGGACTGGTCCATAACTGGATTTATGAATTCGTCATTTATAATGAGTGTGAATTATAAACGGACAATTCATCGGGGGAAAAAGAAACCCCGAACAGTGTGTATGTAATTTGGGTTTGAAAAAGAGAAATGGAAACACTCAAGTAAAGACAGATACCTCAAAATTGGATGTAAGTATAGCACTTGGAGTAATAGTGTTTAAATACTTTCGAACACTATACAGTTATTTATCCTTCAGCACATGTGGATTTCAATATTGTTCAATTACTCAACCAGGTAAACCTACTGAATTTTTCAGTGAAATCAAACGGGGGTCCCAGCCTAACAAAAGTCTAGATAATTAACTCTATATTGATGCCCAAGTGTGATTCAACTAATTCCCACTTGTCTCACTGGTCATGACTGTGCACCAGTGTTTGCTTAAATTAGTAGTATAACAGTTTGTATTGGTAGCTAATGAGTTGGCAAACCTTAATTAGAAATGAAAAAGCACTAGCTCACAGGTGCTGGCTGGAAACCTGTGACCTGAGGAAAAAGTTATAGCTAACAGTCTGTTTAAGAGATTTATAAGATACCAAAGTGAACTGTATTAAACAAGCAAGACAGTCCGCAGACAAGATGTTCAGACATCAAGGTCAACAAGCAATAGTACTAGTATTAAAGTAATAGTCAGGTCCTCTGTAGAGTTGTCCGAAATTGTTGCACAAGATTCCTCCATGCACATGAGTATGGCCAATGTGATATTAACAATTGCAGGTTGGACAAATGGTGTAACCCCATTGAACTGGTGAACTCTGTTGTGTGGTGGTACTGGAGGCTAGTTATAATGGTACTGTAAATAAACTGCAATAATTTCTTTTGTAGAGTGGATGTGTCTGAAAAATAATGAAAACCCATTTGAAATGTGTGTTTTTTTTTGTTTTTTTTATCTCCACTCAGAGCCACAGAGGTGCTCAAAGCTGAAAGGTTTTCTCCTCACCTCCAGTTTGATTACCATTCGTCTGACTATCAGCTGTAAACTCTGTGCTTTATTGCATTTAATCACTCCGACACTGAAGAATTTCTGCAATAGTAAACACTGCTATATTCTAATCTGAGGAGGAGATCATATTAAACTTCATTAGCTGAATGGGTGAGTTTCTCTTTTCTATTAACCCCTCTCTTCCTCTGTCTCCCCTCCCATTCTAATTGAAAGAGCAGATGTAATAAGGTAATTGCCTCATCACTCAGACTGCTCAGCCCTTCTACACGTAACTGTCCCGTTTTCACAATGACTTTTGATTTTCACGCTCCGACTTAAAATCAGATATGTTCACAGTCTCTTCAGATACCATTAAATCACCCCAAGCTGTTCCAACCTACTTCCCTGTGTGCATCGTGAATAGATTAATACAACTGCAACCACTCTTGCAGTACATGAAAGGCACGTGTAAGAAGAGGTTGCTGTGTTGAAAGTGATCCGTAACGTGACTAAACGTATTACTGCCCCGGGTTAAGACATGGATATAAAGAGTATAGAGCCAGAGGATATTGAAAGCAACTAAGGCAATTAACCCCATTATAACTATGTCTAAATTTAAACTGTCGGCAGGTTTATCTTTTCAAGTCATAGGTCAGGACTTAAATGTTTCAGGAGTCCTTCATTTATCCTTCCTTTATTCCAAAGAGTGCATCAGTATAAATCTGCCGTGAACAACATCATTTTGGGCGCCAATATGCCTCGTCCCAGCTCTAATATTCTAACATGGGCAGACTAAATTAATTCCCCGAACATCCACTGCAGCCACAGCTTGATATTTCTTTTTATCTTCTCAGATCTTAGTCAAGATCTAAATTCTGAGAAAACGTTTAAAGACTTTAGCGAAGCACCAACCAAATTTACTAGCGGCCCTGTTTCTGATTAAAGGAAAAGGCTGCTTAATATTACATGTTTTCTTATTATCAATATACATCCAAACATCAGAGACCAGGACCGGTACTCCCTGACATCCCTGTCTGTCTGTGGCTCTCAGACTTATTGCTCCTAAAGAGGCATATCTTGTTTTCAGGTGTTTTTAAGAGTTTTGGAAGATGAATAAGAACACAAAAGAAATTCATTTTTTGGTTTTGGTCTGTCCACAGGAATTGATGACCACAAAAAAATATTCACACATTAAGGTAGAAATTGAATATATAAAAATAAAATGCACTAAGTTTCAAGTTTATGTTATTGATTTTATTTGGAAAAGGCAAAAACTCCAGCTGTGATTGTTGTTGACCCCCTCATGGTGTAAAATGTAACTTATAGAGAGAAACAAAGTGGCTCCAAATTAACGTTCAAGACTAAGTGGTACTTCTCCACAAACCTCACAGTCACTTTATCTGTATTGATGTGTCACTATTCTCAGAGGACTGATTGGAAAATGCATTTAGTTTGACAAGGTTGTAAAACGACTTGATTCTCAACACCTTGCCATCCAAATCACCTGAGACAATCTTAAAATGAAGATAAATGACATTCTACCAGAGTGTGTGTGTAAGTGGTACAGTCTATTTTCCCCATCCATCATTTAGATGAGTATGAGCATATTTAGGTATATTTATTCACCGAAAGAAGTTTGCTGTATCTAATTAAATTTGTAATTGGATTTTTCATGTTTTGTTAACTGAAGTGGGGGGAAACAAAGAAGAGATGCAGAGAAACAGCTGTCAGCAGCTTTTGACATATGGCCAAGAATGAGGGGTTTCTGCTGCAGTGAAGGAATTGAGGCACATGTCTCTGATGCCTGGACCCAGAGGAAACACTTCAGCCTGCTGCTGGAGGCTTAACTGCAGTCCTGTCTCCCTGTGGGATAATCTTGCTGTCCACACTGTTCCAGTATGACATAAAGGTTTGTCTGTTTGCCAAACAAGGGAAAACAGAGAAAAGATACAGTGATTTGATTTGCTTTTTTGAGCCATATCTGTTACAAATCAGGAAGCTCTTGGGTGTTGAATCTGATCTGATGCAGTGATGGATTTATTCATCTGTAATTTCTTGGGGGAAACGGAGGTAGGTGTTTTGCACAAGCCTGGAAACATGCAGATATTCTGGCAAAACAAAAACTCGAGTGATCAAATGTAGCCCAACATAAGCAGAGGGAAGGCTGCAATCATTCTAGGTGGGTGTTAATTCCTCTGACAACAATACGAGACTGTTTAATGTCTCTGCTAACAGCAGAAACCAGGCTTCTTCCTAAATAGAAAATTACTGATGACTACAGACATTGTGGCACATTTCCTCTACACAGACTCCTCTTAACCCCCGCGCAGTGAGATAATGTATGTTGTTTTTCTGCATAATTCACTGGGATCAGACTCATTTTAATAATGAATGCAATTACAGGTTCCTCTTTATGACTAACATCCTGATTGACCCATTACTGAAGAGCCATACTGTTTCAAGGTCCTTCCAGCTGGCTGTATGTGTTCTGGTAGAGCAACGTCTAAAAGAAATACAGCAAAGCCCATTTATCAGAGTGACATACTGAGAGCCAGCAGAGCATTTTATGAACACAATCAAATATAAAGCTTTTATTAAAATGCAAAATAAATCTCTGTTGTCTCTCTTTACTTGGAAATGGGATGCTGGGACACAGCAGGTCAAACATTTGATGGTGAAATTAACTCCCTAGCTAATTTCACACTGCAGTTTACTGGGCTGCAGCTCAACAGCATTTTTGCAGTTTTGCAACACTGCTTTAAAAAATGTGTGATTATGAATTTTCACATGGTCTGAACATGTTATCAAGTTTAATCTGTGGGATCACTTTTATTTCTGACAAACTCTGTTTGTAAAGGGTTCATTACTTCTACAGTAACTTGTGACTTGTTTTTGCTCAGACTTAAACCTACATGAAAAAATCAAGACCATTCTCACATGCAAGATGAATAGGGTGGTGTTAGCTCAGCATAAAGACAGGAAATAGCTAACCTGTCTCTGAGTGAAGGTGTCAAACCACCTGCCAGACCATGTAAAGCTCAAGAATAAACACATCGTATCTCCTTAATACAAGCTTAAAACTTTTAAAAGGGTTTTGTGCTGGATTAGTGTAGGCTATCAGTCTAGTCATTAAAGAGGCTCTGCTACTAAGTGGTGGTGGTAGTTGTTGTTTGACAAAAGCTTTATCCATTGTTGCAAGACACAAGGTTACACAATATCCTCTGAGCATTGCTGTGTCTTCAGAGTAAACTGGAGGCAGCATGCTAACTTCAGAAGAAGAAAAGATAGAGACAAGTAAACATTGCTGTTGCTATCCAATATGATGTTTCTTGATGCTGAACTCACAGTGTTTCTTCGAGACTGGAAAATAGCTGTTATTACTCGCTATGTAGGAAAAAAAACCTTTAAACTTATTTAACGACTTTATGCTGCCATATCAGAGATATCCACTATTGGTGCTAAACAAAAGTGGTAAACTTTCTCATGTATACTGTTATAATGTCCATAAACCTTAGACAATAACCATTAGGAATAATCAGTGGAACATCAGTCAATATCATTGTTTAATGGAACCTCCTCTTGTTTTCATGTAGGTTTTACTTTTAATTACATAAATATAAAAGTACAATCATTGGTATAAATGTGCAACTTGCAAACAGAATTAATTTGCATACATTAACTGGATGTTACACCACAATGCAAGCAACATGAGACACACACCAAGGTGTAGATGTAGATGTCAGTAGAGGCAAAGGTCAACATAACTGTGGATTACAGACACTGAAGCAGCTTTTGAATTGGGGTCAGTGTAGTTTGTGGTTCCATGTCATCCATTTTCATACATATATATTGAAAAAACCACCCGACACATGTGTCCATTGATTGTGGAAGTTAAACTCCACATCAGAGCCAAGAACGTGACTCTTGTTAAAGATCAGAAGCAGCCAAGCACAGCGGTAATACATCATCCTGTTACTGAGCCACTCAGCTATTTGCCAGTAACAGCCATTTCCAGTGTGCTCCAGCCAAATTAGTATAAATACATTTTGTACCCGAAACGAGCAGTGTTAGCAGTGTCAAAACACGAAAGAGTTCACACACTCTTTCTCGGTGGAAAGTGGAGAGCAAGTGCAGTGTTGTGAATCATACTGTGATCACAAAGTAATAATAGCATTGCTGAATAAATGACAATGCCATTAGCACCATCAACAGCCTCTGAGATCAACACTGAACAACATCTCCGGTCTCTGCTTATTTCAAACAAATTGTTTTATTATGGGGTTTGTATTGGCTATGGAGCATGACATTTTAATGGACCTATTTTACAGTCAGAGTACCGTTGACTACAGAGCAGGATTTCCATTGTGAATACAGTAGAATGTGTGTTGACTGCAATAAACACTGGCAGTGCTGATTTGAACAATTCAAGAGCAAATTAATGCTGACAATGTTGTGCAGGGCTGTGATCCAAGTCTGCTATGTTCACCCTTATTATGTACAAATAGTGTGGACTCTAAATTTTGCATCACTTCAGTCTAATTTCATGTTGGATGAGAACATGAAAGCAATTAATTACACTTAAAAGGGAAAACTGTGATATCACACCAAAGAGGCATTTCTGCTGATAACAAATACAAACATACAGGAAATCCTAAGACCCCCCATCTCCTCTTACAGAAGATACAGAGGACAGTGGAGCTGTTAAAACCATTGCAATCAATGGAGATCAATTTTGCAAAATGCAAAAGGATTGTATAGTACAACACACAAGCTCTAAACACTATATTCTTTTCAATAAGGAACCTTTTTGTAATATGCAAGGACTAAAGTAAGGCAATTGATTTCAAGACACGCATGCATTTTAGGTGAGCAAACATTACTCTAAATACTATATTCAATGTCTTAAAAGCTTGATGTGTTTCAGGCTTAAGGAAAATACATTTTTATGGATATTATATTGAGTCAAATAGCTTCTGGGGGACATATGTTTAGGGAAGCATTTAAGATAACATTCACAGTCCCTTAATTCTCATCATCAGTCTTTTACACACTGGTTTGGACACACAAATGCATACACACACACATGCTCCTTGTCAAAAGTAAGGTTGAGGATACAGTGCAGCTGATGGCAAGTGGGGTTTTAAAAACCAGTGAGCAATCCTGAAACTTCTCCCACTGTTGCCTTAAGCCTCAGAGGGAAAATGAAGGTTCACATATAACACCATTCGCAAATCATTATTGTAGACATGTGCCTCCCTCAGTGACATACTACAGCAGGGAAACACCACTGAATTCAAACTGCAATATGTCATTTGCTACAGACCGTACTCCTCCTCAAATGTCTCGGAGTTTGACACTTTTCTATGGCCTCAATGTCACGGCTAAAAACAGTGCTTCACATCATCATTGCCAATAAACGCTCACTCTGCTGCTCATGAGCCACTCTGTCGGGAATTGGAGAAGGAATAAATTGACATTTTGGTAAATGCACGCAGGCTATTCTTGAAGCTACAGCCAGTTAACCATTTAGCTTAGCTTTGCATAAAGACAGAAAATTGGGGCAACAGCCAGGTAGTCGTGAAACTATACATCGAGGTAAAATGTGCTAATTAGTGAGCTTAAGTTGTGCTGCTAGGCGGGTTTTATTATCCAGGGATATAGCCAGGAAGTTAGCATGAAGACAGGAAATAGGAGGGAAGCCTGGAGTTAAAATGTTCCAGTAAACACATTGGATTTTAATTATTCACTGTTTTTCACAGGGGTTAAGGGGATGGGGTCATCACCAGTTGCTAGGGAATCAGCGCTGTATCTAGGGAATTACCACTGGAAACAGCTAACCTGGCTCCGTCCAGAGATAATCTGCCAACCGTCTAATCTAAAGATAACAAATTAACATAATATTTTTTAATACATCTATATTGAAACCGTGTGAAACTGTGGTTTTATGACTAAATATCTCTTCTGTCTTTATGCTAAGCTATCCAGCTCCGTATTTGTCACTCTGCTATCAGAGTGCTATCAATCTTCTCAGCTAACTGTCTGCAACAAAGCGAATATGAGCATTTCCAACACCTTCAAGATATTCTTTCACACCTGGAGAACCTTGTGTTCACTTTGTGATTCTGATAATGTAAAGTGCAGTCAAGTTCTGAATGCTGCATCTCATCAATCCGTTGACTGATTGTGTACGAGACATGACAGTGAGACTTTGTCAGTCATCCACGTGTAGGTATTTGAAAGCTATATGTAGAAAAATAGACTTTAAAGAGTCCTCTGTTTTATATACATCTATCTTGTATGGCTTTACCATAATGGCATGCAGGAAAAACTAAGACAAGCCTGAAGATTTAACTACCTGAGTCATTTTCTCTATTCCTCTTAGTGAGACTGGGGAGTAAAGGAAATTATTTAGCTCTATGCTCTGAAATGATGAAAATCAACAAAGTATAGACCCAAATCCAAGTCACGCCTTATTGTAAAAGCGCTTTTTAAGACGTTCCAGCGCTATATTTATATATATATATTTACAGATTCATGACATGTCTCATATTCACAGTGTAAGGGTGATGAGCGTGAGGAGAGAGCCGAGATCTGCAAGAAAAAGGAAGCAGGAGGGTTTTGGTGCAGTGAATGTGAAATGAATGCAGAGATGACAGAAAAAAAAAGAACTGAGCGACCTAGGAGGACATTAGATACTAAAGAGATAGACGCCAGGAAAAGTTGAGCCCTTGGCTGAGAGAGGCTGTTGATTTATAATGGGTATGAATTTGGATCTGAAGGGAGTCGATTAACACACGTCCTCTTCTACCTCTGCCGCTGTCACCAGCCCCTCTGTCTACTTCTCTTCTTTCATCACTGTCTCCCGGATGCTTTAACTACCAGCGTCCTCTCCTCTCTGTCGCTGTTTACAAACATCAAACACCATCACACGGCTTTAAATCACCGATGCCTTGGAAGAGATACTTACTGGCAACACGGACATTGATTGTGCAGCCTGACAGGGTAGCACTGTATCCTCCGCAAACACCCCCCATCCATTAAACCTTGGCCACACATTTGCTGAACCCAACCTTTGCAGAATTTTGTATCAAGCTTTTTTTTTTTACTGTGAGAGCCATCCCTCTGCAGAGAAGTCTCCCTTGAGGAAATAACAAAAAAAAAAAAAATGCCACAAAACTTAAATCAGTGTAAGTAAGAGAATCCCTTTAGGGTGTTGTTTCCTTCTGCTGCATGTGAGATTGACCCAGCTACTTTCAATCTGCAACATTTAACAAAATGCACCTGTGGGGTGAAACCATCCATATTTTGCCTCCGTCTTCACCTCCCTCCACTATATTTCACTTCAAACAGTCTTAAACACCTTTCACACAAGTCTATTCTGCATTGAAAAAGTAATTAATACAAGCTAATGCAAGGCTTTATCATTTGTTTTCCTTGAAAAAGCTTGAAAACCAGTTGCAAGGTGCTTTCAAGTCAACGTCTTGGGCCAGCAGAGCATGTTCTCGGCTGATTAAGACGACCGGTTCCTCTCTTATGACAAATGGATTTCCATTCCTCAACTTGCTTGAGGAATGGGAAATTGTCCTTTGCAGCCCCTTATTGTGGCACAAGCCCTCCCTCGCTTCAGCCCTGTCGAAATCAGCTACATCACAGCCACACTTACAAACGCCTCTTTCCACACTTGCCCCCAGAAATGACATTAATCACCTGAGGGTAATACTTGACCCATGTCAAGACGGGATGGGGTTTGCACAATCGATCGATAGAAAGTCTATACATGGTGCAAAGAAATGCATGAAAAGTATAATGCATAGATCAGTATGTGCTATATCATTTCAGTGATTCCACTTTTTGTGTTTGTATCGGCATTCAATATGTACATTCAGATAAACCGGCAAAAACCACCAAACAGTAAAGGTCGCACTGTATGCCTCCCTTGGCTCCTTTGCAGCACAACATTTCAGTACGATATATCGAGCGTATATAACGGCATGTTTCCTCGTGGACTAACACTGATATTTCAGAGATATTCAGTGGTTTGTTCTGGGTTGAGTTTGAGGTTAATGAAATGGGCAATGGGTGGTCCCCACGCTTCCACATTAACTAATGTTTTTTTCGTTGTCTCTGAGGTTCTCTCATCATGCCATCATCATCACCAAAACAATCATCATTGTTTCCCTGTATTACCACCACAGGCTAGTATCCAAGAAAATCATGCATAACAAGGAACACTGGCAATCCATTTTAAAAGCCTTGTATTTTTTTTTCTATGGCGATAAACCTCTGGGTTTGTTATATAGTATGTGAATAAAGAGTTCCCATCATTTGTTTCCAATCTCACTGTGTCCTCTACCTTCTACCTGGAGTTACTTGTCTCTGCCAGCCTGTTGTTCATGATACCGAGGGCACCAACCCCCCCGGAGAAACCATTATGGCGTGAGCTGCCACAGACTGTCCTTGGATATCCGTTGGCCGACTCAGAAAGCTGCTTCTGCATGATGGCCAGTGACACCTTGTTAGAGGCTGCCAGGTCTTTCATTGAGATCATCTCCCCTGATAGCCTGCGTCCCTCAGTGTCACTATCGCAAGGTCCATCTGAGTCGGGTGGCTGCCCAAGCCGACCCTTGCGTCTCCTGGAGCCCGGGCGGATGGCGTTGCGCCGGCCCAAGAAGGCGTTGGCCTTATTGCAACGTTGGCAAAACAAGCAGGTCATTTTCTCCAGCATCCAGTTGAGCACCTGCTTGATGACAATGGAGATAACGTTGAAGAGCGAGTAGATGCAGCACACACCCATTAGCATGAAGAGGAAGTTGGCCACCCTGTAGAGGCTTTGGTATTCGTAAGCCGCGTTCTGGCTGCTCACAAAGTCCCCAAATCCAATGGTGCTGAAGGTGACAAAGCAGAAATAGAGCGAGTCCAAGTATGCCCAACCCTCCACAGGGGTGTACATGGCTGATGCACAGCAGGAGATAGTGATGGCTGACAGGCCCAGAATCAGCATTACATGGTACACCGAGGGCTTCCAGCCTGGGAGGGAGTAGGCTGAGAAATCATGGCGGATGCCTGGTGGAAGGATACCACTATTCCTGATTCGCCGCTCCCTTACAGCCTTCATCACCACGGCCAGCAGTGTGATGATACGCTCCAGGAAAAGGTTAAAGAAGAGGATGGTGGCAGCACAGCCCAGGAGCCCGTAGAAGATCAGAAACACCTTGCCTGCAACAGTCACAGGTGTTGTCATCCCAAAACCTGCAGAGACAGAGGAGGAACATCAGACAGTTAGTCCAAAAGCAGCTACAAGATGTCTTCAATTTCCGAACAAGGAATTATTTCTGGTTTGAGATGAAGCAAGTGGTGCATGAAAGCAAAACAACCTTAAATCCGAAAGAAGGCTTTAAATGAGGCTTAAGTCTTATTTGTAAACATTGGTGCCAGTAATGAAAAAATATGTAAAAGCAGGGATTGACCAGAGTGCACACAAGTAATATGCACAAACTACTGGATAATAATGTGTGCTGATGCTGATACAAGACAGGAGGCTCTCTCTGCACTATGAGTTAATGCAAAGTCTTAGTAATGAGTGGATGATAAAAAGTGATCATTAAACAACAACAACAACATAAAACAGTGTTGTGCCTTGCAAATGAGCATGCAAGCTGCAAAGTGAGTATGAGGGTATACTGTATAGCAAAATGTGAAGTCAGTATTACAATTAACAGAAGTATACAAGCCAACGTTACCATATTTGACAGAAAACTGTGAGCATCTACTCAGGAATACCACACGGACACAGAGTTACATGGTTACAAGATACACGGTGCATTGTGGATACTTTATATGCAGGAGTGCTGTATGTTTATGGGCCTGAAAAGTCAAGGACACATGGGTTATATTGAAGGGAGGAGGATGCTGAGAATAAGCTGAGGTAAGACCTCTGAATATTTTTTCTCCATAGTGTGTGATTTGGCCTCCCGCGTTCTTCTGATTTCTTAGTCAATTACACTGAGTGTTCAAGCTGAGGGAGAGGAGAGGAGAGGAGAGGAGAGGAGAGGAGAGGAGGAGAGGCAATGTTTATGGATTTTACTGCGCTACATGTTGAAGTGGCTTCTTATTCTTGAGGATGTTCAGCTGCAGCTCTGGCTTTAGTGCTGCTGCCCATAATGTTAGCATTGGCATCTGAGTGCTATTATTATTCTTTCTTGTGAGGTCAACATAAATTCTTTTGGCACTTCAACTGCAAGAGGCCTACCACTACCATCAAACAGGAGGTGAAATATGCCACAGCGATCCACCCAACAGGGTTTTAAAGTTTATGATATAAGTGGTGGTCCAACTGACTGTCAGACAGATAATGTCATAGATAAAAAGCACAAATTGCAGTCAGGTCTCAAAAATATTATTTTGTGTAATACAGGTATTGTTGCTCATTGTTGTGCCTTAGCATGTGACATTTCTCTCTTTCTTTTTCCCATTTCATTTCTTGAGCCCACTTCCATGTTAGGAAACCCTGGACTGAATAATTGCTTGTATCAGCACAAAGTGTCGATGTTTAATGTGAAACCTGTCACATGTGGAGAACATTTCATATCTGTGGTACGACTAAGCATCTGCCGGTGCAAGACACACGTCTAGCCTACATCTACTGATGTTTGATTTTTCATGTGCAAATTCTCTGCTCTTATTTGTATGCACACACTCAGCACTCATACTTCTAACCCAGAGCCAACGTGAGCACACACACTTAAACACACATGTGGTGTCGGGCCCTTTATCCACAGAACAGCAGATGGTATATTTGTCAACAAATAAAATCGTGCTGAAAGATCAACCAGTTCACTTCCAGGCCAAGGTTAATTGATTCTTCCATCATGGCTATCCTCCATTTCAATCTGCTGGGAGCATTAGGGCAGCGCTTTTACCCCCTTTTCTACCAGCCCGACTGTAACCATCCTTGTCAGGTAATAAATGACATCAATATCTAGCCAATATGTCCTTTATGATACCCAAAATGGCTTTTTTGACCTTATCTCTGGCACTGAAAACCACTCTCATGAAGGTTTGCTGTTGACACGCCGGGTCATTTAGATCAACATTGATTGATACAGATTGTTTTTTAGAGACAAGAGGAAATATAACCCCACATGTCCACACATACACACACACATGCACCTTATGGCACACACACACACACACACACACACACACACACACACACACACACACACACACACATAGAGTCCTGTAGGTTTCATACATTACATCAGACAGTGAATTATCTAGTCTAGTCAAAGATACAGTAGTTAAACACAGTAGTTCAGTGACAGCGAGGCACTGCAGACTAACAGGAAGGTGAGGGGCAGTGATCACCCAAATTAAGCCCTTCAGTGAAATCCTGTTTTCCCCCGTTTCATAGTTAATTAATTAGCAGGGCAAGTCTGTGTAACCCAGCTGAATGACTGGGAAAACAGATTACATCTTCTCAGCTTGTGCAGAGACAGTCTTCTGCACCGTCTCTCATTACCAAGTAAATTACCTAAGAGAGGAAAAGACACCAGGCATCGATTCAGTGTAGCATTTCAGAGCCATTACTCCAGACTACTGTGTCAAGACGCATTAGGGGAAACAGAACAATAATAGAAAGGACAGGCAAGCTGAAACCAAAGATGTAAACCCTGTGTGACATTATTCACAAAGACTTCTTTATTTAGACATTAAGACTCTTGATTAAAGGCTACGTCTGAAGTCACCACCAGTCCCGACCAGAGCTCCAGCTGCTGACCTCAGTGAACACTTCAATCTTTCCACTCTGCCCAAGCCAGGGAGACTCATTTAATTCAGCAGAACTTGATAAAGCAGGAAATCATATGTGCACTAATCTAATACAATCAGAGTCCTGGGAGAGTATTTATCCATTTACATTAAAGAAAGTATGCTCAACTCAAAATGGAGAGTGATATTTTGCTGTAATGGTTAATGATGCTTACACAGGTAATTACACACAAGAGATCCAACCAGAAGGAGAGGATGGAAATAGTGCCATTAGAATTCATTAATTACCATTTCACATTTTTTTAAGGGAAGAGGAAGACGCTCCAATGGTTATCAGACTGTGGGGAAATAAAATGTGGGGAAGATCTAAATAGACTGTTAGTGGACTGCAGTGATTTCAGTGTTTAAGTCAGTGTTTATCACCACTGGTCCAGTCTGAATCACAAGTGCTCAGGAGCAATTGGAGATCTGACACAATTTGCAGCTCCCATTACAACCTATAGTAAGTTACAATGGCTCATGAAAGCCTGGACCTAGCCCAAATTACCGGGAGTGTTACTAATAGAATTATTGATGGACTTCATGAATGCTCTGTATTTCAGTTGCTACACTAAAGAGGGCCCTCTCGCCTCAAAACAATAATCAATCATTACAGTTTTCATTACAGTTACAGTTTTGCAGCAAAGAGCCTCTCAGAGTGAAGGACAACTGTACAAAATCTATAAAACTCAACAAATATTTCATTATCTGGACAGCCTGCAGCACAAAGGAGCAAACAGTGGTCTGTTAAATAATCTACAGAGCACTATTCCAATACTGCTCAGCTCAGGGAGTTGAATTTGCCTTGTTAAGATGTTGAGTTGTGTTATTCCACAGCAGGACTCTTCCTCAACAACTACACATGTCTCTAAGTAACTGGATTGCAAGAGCTGAGTCTGAACTGTGAGAACTGAATGTTCAAACACTGTATGCATGGGGTTTTTCAGTAAGAGTCACGTATAATGTCCGGATACAATCAATTTTCAAATGATCCTGCTCGGAGTTGTTTTTTTCAGTGCGGTCATTCAAGTTGACAAGTTCAGATGCAGGACAGTTGTCTTCGTGTCTTCACTTTAAAAAAGTTATGACAGTGTGTGACAATGTATGAAGGACTCCCTCCAGTAAACAAGTAATCACAGCTATCCGCTCATATTTTGAGCTATGTAACACAAATTGTCAGCCTGAGTGCTGTGCAAGGACAAGTTGTCAACTCAATTACAATGATAAGTTTCTACGCAGCACGATTTCGCTCAGCAGATGATATGATGATCCTGTCTTTGGGGACAGATTTAATGATCCGGTTCTGGAGTGGTTGTGGAGCACTTGGTAAAAGGCAGGTGCGGTGAATTTTGCAGGTGCAGATGATTACATGAAGTTATGATGCCATATCCCCCCCCACCAGTCCTGTCCCATTCTTCTACAAGAAACTAGGAAAAACAGCTTCTTGTGCATGGATCAGCGTTAGAATGGGGAATACTGTTTACATCGGCACACATAGTTGGAATCACACTGTGAGCTAAAGGGCAGATAGTTTAACCATAAAACCATAAAAAGGACAGTTTTAATCATCCATATGGTATTGTATTTTTTACACTCTCTGGGAGTAAACTGTGCCAAACCAGTGTTTATTTAGGACATTAAGACTAATTTAATCACCAAAATGAGTCACAACCACTTTGATGAGAAAGCTGTGACTGTCTTCCTATAACCCCCCTACACACTGATACTGATACGTCTACCTTTTTTCTTTTTAAGTATTTTTTTGGGCTGTTTGCCTTTAATTGATGGGATAGTTGAGAAGGAGAGAGAGAGAGAGAGAAAGAGAAAGAGACAGAGAGAGAGAGAGAGAGAGAGAGAGAGAGAGAGACAGGAAATGGGGGGGGGGGGGGGGGGGGGGGGGTGACATGGAGCAAAGGGCCACCAGATTCGGGACTCAAACTGGGGCCAGCTGCAGTGAGGACTCTAGCTTCTGCATATGTGATATGTCAACTTGAAGTAAAACAGGTGAAAAATTAAAGATAGAAGGAAAACATTTTCATATCTGATCTGGTTCCACCAAAACAAACTGTCAACAAAACACTGTAACACTGCAGGACATAGTCACAGCCATGGATCCTGTATCTGTATTGAGACAGGTATTCACTCAGAGGGTGGGAGAAAAGGGGGAAGGGTGCAAGGAATGGGCAGTGAGTAAGGTACCTACTCTACTGTAATTAGTCCATTTTCTGCCTTTTCTCCTTCTTCTTCTTTGGTTTCTTTCTTCTTCTTTTTTTTTTAAAACCTTTTCAACTTCCTCATTATCTTTGTTCTCCATGTTTTTCTTCCTTTTGAATCAGGCTTCATTTGAATTCTCTTTATTTTCTGGTGTTTTTTTTTTCTATCTTGTACTTCTCCAGCTCCTCCTCCTGCACTTTCCTCCTCCAGCTTTCCTGTCTCAGTCTCCGCTCCTGTTGCCTCCAGTGTGTCACATCTGTTCTTCCACTGCTCTTCACTGCTCTTTATCTCTGAGTCTTTCTGAGCGAGCAGGGCCAGACAATCTATGTAGGCTTTGATGCGACCCTGCCTTTTCCCCAGTGGTCCTTCTGAAGATCATTTTGTCTGAGCTCCTCTTGGATCTGGCTTTCCATCTGTCACCGTCCAATTTCCACCAGGTGAACTTGCTCCTTTTGAGCTTTATTTTCTTCTTCAAGAGACTTTATCGCGGTGCCTGCAGAGTAGGGGGCATCTCTGAGGTCCTGGACAGTGGACCTGTTGTTCTGCTGCTGTACTGCACATGTACTTCCTCATAAATATACTTGTACTGTGCAGGTGAAACTCAACTTTAAACTTTAGTGTCTTGTAGAACTTTCCAGCACAGTTGTTGATGAAGTTGCTGAAGGTCAGATTATGGCTGTAGATATAGATAGACTAGTTGGTGTTTTGTGGAACAGATGACAGTTCATTTTGTCCTGGTCTGAACCCCTGCAGTCAGTGTCTTCTATTACTACCCACACATCCTCTGCCCACACTGTCAAAGACATTTACCAATGACGGTACACAAAAACTCCATAAGGTGTGTGGTCTCAGACTACCAAGGGGCATTGATCTCCCTCACTGAACAATAATGTAAAGACTGGCCAATGTTTCAACTGGAAACTGGCCCCTGGGAAATGAAAGAATAACAGTCAGAGATCATTTAGAAATAGTGTCTCAGTATGTCCATGAAAATCACTGAACCATAAAGTGACCCTTTCAATACCTATGGTGGTCATAACTCTTTATGAATCATATCCACTGTACAATAAAATGTTTGCTTATGTTAGATATTTGTGTTCACAAAACAAATATAACATAAAAATATATCAATTATGAATCAGATTCTTTAAATCATTTATTTATACTGAAATTTAGTATCAAGTGTTGGAGTTTGCAAAAGGAATAGCTTTTTTTTTTATTGCAGATGATGTCGTTCTTCTTGCAAAGACTGAACATGATTGTCAGAATTAATATTGTAAAACTAAAGAATAAAATGAAGAAATATAGATTCATCCTAGGTCATTTATTATAAAGATAGCTACAATATTTCTTACTTATTCCATTCTCTTGTCATATGGTTTTCATAGTTTTGGATGATCATCAGGTTCCTTGTGAAAAATGAATACGAATCCTGTCAGACACTGCTGGTATGGGACTCTGGGGGACTTTATAAATAAGATTAAGCCTTGTAAATAAAAATCTTGGTTACATTCCAGTATGTACATTAATCTGTGCCTGTCCAAGACTGGATTGCACTGCAGGGACCTGGTGTTGTAGACAAAGAAGAAACTCAATGAAGAGCTGTATGTTGACTTTTGAGGTTATAACATAACATAACATGGTGCTGGAGCTGTCCATATGTGCTGATTAATCAACATGCCAGACAGCAGACTTACTAAACAAGTCTCACGTTGAATGTTGTTAGTTATCTGCTGTTAAAATGATAAGGAAAAAGAAATACTTTTATGTCACCTTTAAAGCTGAGTTTGATTTAGGTGTATTTGTGCTCAGTTTAAATCTGGCAATTAGACCTTTGACTGTGGAAACAGGACATTTGCATTCAGACCCAGAGGACGACAGAAAGTCTTTGGGCAGAACTATAATCACTAGAAACTCAACTTGAATTGCTCAACTGGAATAACTGCACTAAAGGAGCTATTTGTGAGTTTGTGTAATTGCTACATGACCAGTGCAAGCACTACCAGCTGTATTGTAAGGTTATCCGTCTAAAGTCTAATGTTTGCAACGATTTGTCTAGACTGGTTAAAATAGATGAAAATCAGACACTGTGTCACAAGAGGAAACATTTATGACAGATCACATGATAGATGGGACACCTTTTTAATTGTCAGTCTAAAAGTGAATAGTCTTTTTTAAATACTTGGTATGTGTGCTTCTAGTTTTCAAAAAGCTCACTCTGGAGTTTCAGCTTATTTGCTCAGAGCCCACTTGACATGTTTTACAAACCAAAGCATCCCGAAAAAGGCATATTGATTGAGGTTACTGGAAAAAGGCCTCAGAAGGCCAACCGTCAGAAAGCCGAGAACATTTCAGTCTCACGTGAGAGAAGTCTGCATTTAGTGCAGAATGATAATTGGGAGAATGCAAGGACAGTCAGAAATAATCTGCAAAAGCTAAAGAAGAACAAAGTGCATCAGAAACATACAACAGCCCCAGCTGAAATGGGCAAACACTCCTAATGGACTCGAGGATAAAGACCAACTGAAAGCACTGACAGGCATGTTTATATGTTTGAACCAAGGACATGTACTGTACTGTGTTCACTCGTCTGTCTAAGTAGCCTGAAGGTCACTGTGTGTCCTTGAGGACAACATCCCCCCACACAGCTCCCTGCAGACCTGAAAATGGACCAAAGACTCATTATGTGACTGTTTTGAAAACCCCAAAATCAAATCTCTGCCCCCCACCCCCATCCCCTTGTCCCCAATTAATGAGCTTAAAAACAAGCTCCCAATCAACTCAACTGAGTCCCACTAGTGGGAATAGTCACAAATTGGCCTGATAAGAGCAGCAGCAGAAAACGCCACGCATGCCCGTCTCTCTGATGACTGTATTTCAGTGACGAACAGGAAATCATTAGTCACGGGTGCGGCGCTGCGGGGGTCTGCAGAGAGGGACAGAGGGCTGAGGAAGCAGCAACATGGCCAGACCTGAGACATCATCACTACACCATCTGCTGAGGAGCTGCCAGCATTCCTGGCAGACTGGGTATAGGAACATTCACACTATGCTCAGATTCTACAAAAGGCAGATGAAAGAATAGATCACGTACTGTACATGCCAAATTTAGTTTGAGATCTGTACGCCGCATGCCCAAATTACACAAGGGCTATAAAAACACTGATAAAACACACAAAGCCCACACGTACTACAGTATATTCTAAAGGGCCCTGGAGCAAAACAATGTGGGTTTAACTTTCAAATCCTGCTCACCCACACACACACTATAGGCGATTGATATCTGTTCTGCATGTCAAAGCATTGGTAATGAGTGTTTAGTGCTGTACATGGCTGTGCATTAATTAGAAATAACAGACTGAATCGACTGTAATGAAATATTGTATATCGCTGAGAGGCATTGATGCTGGTCGATAAGAATATAAATTACAAGGGCAACAGCTGACATGGATACACTCCGTTAGAAGTAACACAGAAACACAAACCTGGCCAATCAGACACTTTATAATTCTGTGATTCGTTTTGCACCTTCTACAGCGGATTGGGTGATTCGTGTTTTAAATTGTATCTCACTGGCAAAGAGAGCGAGGAGGATTGATGAGTCCACCAGTGCGCCTATTGATTTATTGTCAAAAAAATATGCTGCACAGACTTTGAATCCACGCCAACATTTGCTCTTTGGTTTCTTCATTTTTTTTGATCTATTTTACATCTTCACACAGGGGGAAAAAAATGATGAGAGTTATTCCGTAGTTTTACATAGAAGGGAAGACAGGGCTTAAATAAGTAAAATTTAGATTAAAAATCATGAGGCGTCAGAGGAACAGAGACTTTGTCCTTTCATGTGACTGAGGAGCCATTCTCTCGACAGATTAATAGCTTCTCCCTGATGGAGAAGAGCCATGTCCTTGTGTTTCCTATTATCTTGTACTGTATGCACAGTCAATGTTTGAATAAAAGCGTAGATACATAAGGCCCTCTTGTATTATTCCCTAAAGTCAACACACCTGTTCAGGTGGAGCTGTTGAAACCCTATCAGCCTAGATCAGTGAGATAAGCCTCCATGTCCACCCCAACAGATAATACAGTATCATGGTAACGCCACATTACATGTATCATATGTCTATAGTGGCATTAGTTTTGGAGGCGTCTGCATGAAAACAGTCAGATCAGATGCCAGCTGGGAATGACTGCTTGGGCTTTGGCAGATTTTCAATTCAATGGTTTCCATTACCACTAATGTGAAAGCACAAGTCCTTGAAATTTAAAGCAGGGCAAACGTGTGATCCCTGTCAGGGACTACTGACAACTGCTGTAATGATCTTGGATCATGGACATAGAAACCACAGCAAGGTGCCTCAGAGAAATGATGAGGCAATGCTCTGTTGCTCATAATTAAATGATGTTTTACTTTCTATTAACAGAAAGGGCCCACTATGAGTCTTAGACTGTCTGACTCTGGCAGAGGCTGTCAGCCTGGAGGTAACTAAATACTGTCTGAACGCTGGCGTCGGGATAAAATATGTGCCATGTACTCAGCTACGTGTGATCTTGGTATTTTCTACGTATACCAGTGGATTGACTGAAAAGCTCACATGATTTTACCACAAGAATATTATTCCCTGAGGCTCAGGAGAAGCTTTTCCCTCTAATTCAAACAGATTACATGGAAAACTGCTCAAAGTGGCTCACACTATACAGTTACCTATTTTTAACCAGCTCTAGTGTTTGAATTGCATGCATTTCCTCTCAATAGTAAACGTGTTGCAACTGTAAAATGCAATATATATGACTCCCAATAGTATACAGTGGATGATCTGAAGCTGCAGGGATGTAACACTGTGTTCTGTTGATTCTTTTATCTTGATAAACTATTATTATTGCGATGAACCATCTCACTGATTCAAGATCACACTCAAAATTCATGGCTGTTCTCTCCTGACTTTCACTGTTATTCTGTTTGAGGTAATTTGACGTTCACTCCATCTATTCTACATTTCATACTATTCCAGTGTATTTGCATTCAGCCATTTAAAAGCTGCACTATTGCAGCATGTCCTCCTCTCTCTCTCTCTCTGCTCTCACACAAGCAGCCCCTCCTTCACACAAAGAGACAGATGGACGGCTGACAAATCACGCTGTTTGCCAACTTGCTGTTATCGTATTAACATTGATAACTATTTATATACGTGACCCCAAGATCCAGATAAATGTTCTGCTGGTTGCAGAAGTGGATTGCAACACAGAATCTTTGGAACATGGCGACACTTTGCTATGGAAAATGTGTGTGTCTGCTTTAACTGCCTGAAATGTTGCCAACCATCCAAAAGTTTCTACAGAGGGACTTTTCTGCTTATGGGTAAAATTTAAAAGCTCACAGCTGCAAGTCAGCATGGACATCAGCACCAGTGCAATTTGGGTTGTCAGTGAAACTGATGATGGTTAAAATATTAGCACTGGGACAAAATTTGAAATGTTTGCCAAAGTCATCTCTGATGGGAAGCAGGTCAGAGGACTGTGCAGTGCAAAGAGCACAAAAAGTTTATCCTGTCTTTGCCTTGCGGGTACAAAGAGCAGAATCAGTAAAATGCTAATCAGTTTGAGGGGGTGGTAGCCCAGCAAATCTGCTGTGTCCTCTAAAATGATCTTGGAATCACTTGGCCATGATCACTGGAGTCTGTGACTTACTATATACAGGCGAGGGAACGCCTTAGTAAGTCAGGGTAGATTTATGACCCACTGTGACACTGTGAATGCAGAGATGTGTGTCCCCTTCCTGTGGAGCAGCAGTAAACCGAGACGAGGCTGCCCTTACACACACACAGGATGAATTATGTCCACTTTGATGGCCCCTTCAGGTTTTATCATGTGATATCATCAGGTCAGAATCTGTGTTTGTCAACCTATCCTGTGGTTCACGACCAAATACCTGCAAAACGAGATTCCCATCAATCTCGGCTACACTTTGTGTTTATCAGCAAATATCAGCATCAAGAAGGTGCTGAACATGGAAAATATTATCTCCTTTTAACACAGGTAATGTTTACCAGATGTCACCTGCTCAACATCAATATGTCAGCACAGTCACTGGGAGCATGTTGAGGCTAGCAGCTAGCTCAAAGCACTGCTGTTCCTATAACCTCACAGAGCTGTAGACATGACTGTAGAGAAGGGAGAAGTGCGCTACAGTTGTTATTGGTTATTTTTCAAATAAAGCTCCAACAGTTGAAGATGTTTGTAAGTTGCACATTTCACATGATGCATGGTCAGTTTTTTTTTTTTCCAGTATTAAGATGAAAATATTGATTAGTGCAGCTTTAAGGCAGAAATCACATTATGCAACAACTAGACACAATCTTGCTGATCTGCTATGCTGCAGTGGAGCAATTCAACTCCATTAATTTAGGCGACTGAAGTTGGGGATCGACTTGTTTGTCAACTTGTAAAGAGACCCGCTGCCTTTCATGTGACTGGAGGTCCCTTTTTTTCCATTTTTAACAGTGACATTTCCTCTGAGTCTGGGATTTCACAGACCAGCCGAGGAGATCTAAAGAGAAGAGAGGGGGGAAGACTGTGACAGACACTCGGTAGAGAACAGAGAGTTCCACTGACCTGCTTCAGATGGTTCTTTAAAGTTGTCTTCATCTTACTTTAAAATGTACTGCTTATGCAATATGAACAGCTTACACTAGTGTAATGTTGCCCCGCAGATGCACAAAGAAGGTCAACAAGAAACCAAGATGATCCAAATAAATGAATGTAGGTCTACTGTGGTAGTTATGACTGAAGCAGCAAACTAGTTAGGTCTGAGACTGATGCGAGACAGGAGTCAACAGTGAGTGGGACAGTCTATAGCAACAGTGCTGAAGTGAGAGACAGAAGGCAAGGACAAGTCTGAAACGTCGCTGTGCACCAATGAATCTGCTCTCACAGATTGCAAGACTTTCCCACCCACCTCCTGAAAGCACATTCATAACATCCACAGTAGCAACAACACAGATGGTTTTGTCCCAGCGAGGCAGCAGCAAGCAGTTAATCTAAATAAGAACGCAACATCAAAACAAAAACACAGACCGCCTCCAGGAAGCCACTTCAGTCTAGTATGTGACATTTCACAATGCTTAAATGCCAAACGCACGCTCTGCCAGCCTGAGGTGACATTGTCTTGTAAACTCAGAGTGACACGTAAATTACAAGGCACAGTGCCGTACAGTACAAAGAACAAATTTGGTTTCCAGACACACTGGCCTTGGTCAGACAGGCGTGTAATAGTCGCACAAACCTCACAAGTGGACATCAATGAGGCCCTGCAGCCAAATAATCACCTTTTAAATTGGCACAAGACGACAAGGAGGATAACACTCACTAACCAATTAGGTTGAAATGTTTACTCACACCGCTGAGTACGAATCGTGGGGGAGGACATGGGTAATAATAGTTCCTCTTAATCTTTGCATCATGATATAACAAGCTTGTAGTTATCTTCAGTCAACCCAATTATAAAGTCTTTATCACAACATGCTTGTTTTAGAAACTGGATATAATGTCAGAATGTGTTTGTGTCCAGTTACCTTTTTTATCAAAGCAAATCACTGCTTTTTTACACAACAATCATTTTGTAATAGATAGAATACGCAACCTGATGATAATTATATGCATGTCAGACAGAGCCATCGCTCCTGAACGGGTATCTGAGATCTCCCCGGCGAACGCCTAACATCTGTTTCTCAGACTGCATATACTGTTCAGTCTCACTGAATTCGACAGGGTGCATTTTCATATAATATTCCAGAGAGCGATTTGCCTGATGTAGAGCCAAGATAAAACCAAACTTTGCACATAAACCTGACACCCAAACACACACATACACACACACACACACACACACAAAGTCTAAGTCTGCAATGTTGGATGAATTATGCATTTCGGCTCTGTCTGGGTGTAGCTGACTGTCCTTATAGAGACAGTATGGCATTATAACACTCAACATTTCAAACTGATCTGTTTGACAGAAAATTCATTGCCTATGGCCACAACACAACCAAATACATGAGCGTGGAACACTGCAGTTAAAAGGCTATGATATTGTCTACTTGTATTCATCCTGGAATTTATTACCTTGTTTTGGCCACAGTGGAGCATTTTCTCTGGAAGTTAGGTTGACTACCAGACACTGCATCTATTGTTTCTATCACTGGCTGTGGCTTCCAAAGCAGAGAGGGGAGCGCCGCTTTTTTGATGTTTCCACATGTGCCACTGGGGCCAGGACCTGGGATCTTTGACAATGATTAGCTCCAACTAGATACAGTCAGATGTGCCTGTCAAGGCTTAAATACAGTCAATATAAATACAGTTGTGTCTATATACGAAGTTAAATTAGATCACTGTAATGACAAACAATAGCTCATCGTATTACATGTCTAAGATAGTGTCCAATATCAGAAGCTATAAAATCCTCAGCTACGAAATCAAGTTGCTGATATGTTGCATGTTCCTCAAGTCATGTTGTGAAGTCTTTCTGTGTGTCTGAGAAGTGCTGATCAGGTAGTGCTCAACTGATAACTAAATGACCACATGACACCATCTACCTTCAGTATATTCACTATATAATAACAACATGGAAAAACATCAAATTCTCATTTTTGTAATTTTTCTTTTCTTCAGGTTAAATGATTATTTACTGATTGTTTTTCAGTACATGGATTAGACAATTAATCAACCAGTGTCTCTTGCTCTGGTGTGATTTATTTGTGAGCAATTCTCTCTTGCCTTCCTGTGGGATTTCTAAGTTGTTCCATCTTTGAAGAGTGATTAAAAGCATTATTCATTTCAATTGTATTTGTTTAGTGCTAGATTCTAGTATGCATATGGAGTGGGGGTGGGGGGTGTTGATAGAGTACATCAGTTCACTGTCTTACACGTTTTCTTCACGTTGTTCTGTCTTCGGGGATCTTAAATCTACAGTATTACTGGCTCCTCTTTTAGACTGCACATCTTTATCATCAGGTGTTTTTCCTTTCACTCCTGACTGTGTGCTGGCTGACAGATGCACACTGGTGGTGGTATTCAGCCTCAGATCAAACGGGATATGGCATGTGTGTGTGAAATCACGGTGGCTTGTGCAGGTGGATCTGCCATCACAACACTTTCTGGCCTTATTTTCATGATCTGACCTCTCATGGTCAGAGTCTTCAGCATCTGCCATCTTCCTCTAAATCCACAGTGAGACATGGTTGCTACAGCCTGAGGTGGATGGATGGAACCTCTCTCAGTCATCATCTGATCTGTCATCGTGGTGAGTCCTAGATTATGAGTCAATCTCTGTCTTTATCATCATCGATCTTCGAGACTTGATCTGACCCTTTTGGTGTAGTTTTTGTATCCGCAGTGCAGGCCTGGTTGTAACTGGCACAATCCTGGATTCTGCTGCTGGAGCTGGATGGAGCTCCATGTCCTCCATCATATGAGAAATGGGATGTTAACAGATTGAAAAATGCCACTGCCCCCAAACTCTTAAAATTTCTCTGAACTGATTCATGTGAGGAGCCATCCTGATCCGAGGGAAACTTGATCTTTTTGGACAGATGGACACTTACAATGCACTGGCTTCATTTTTGATACCTGGAGTCGACATTCATTTATATGCTCAGCCCATGGTTTCTACTGAGGTGTTCCAGAAAAAGGAGGATTTGAGGATACAAGCTGAGTTTATGTTACGATAGACGTGTCTTTGTGTTCAGGCCGAGCTTAACCTACCAATTTTGGTATGGTCTCCTCTGTTGCAGTATAAAATACACAGGAACCCCCCTTCTTGCTGCACCCCCATCAGAGAAGAACTTAGAGCTGTGATCCTTTGTGCATAGCTGGGTCCTGAGGCATTTTGAATCATAAAAATGTGAAATCTCAGAAAAGCCCAGAGTCAGACAGTCTCTAATACTTCTGTAACACGTAAGCACATAAAAATGATGAGTGCATTTCTTTGGCTGATACCATGCTTGCAGAGGAAAATGAGGTGTAGAAAAAGGTGGAGCTCGCTGCATCTTCTCCTCCACAAGGTACCACTGATCTGATGTGGTCCAGGTCAGATCCACCTTCTCCAAGCATCTGCTGCTCAGACAGCTGATTAGATGTTGAGGAAATGCTTTTCAAACGTAGCGATTTCAGTTGATCATGTTGTTGTCTCTTCTGTGTTCACTAAATTCTGTCTCTGGCACATGAAATGATCAGGACATCCAGGTGTAACAAAAACATATTCTGTCCTTTCATAGTTTTCAAACATCCATTCAGTCCCTCTGCATCCTATTCCTGCTATAGGAGGGCCATTTGAGCCAGTAATGGTTAACTCTGTTAATCTCCTGCCCTGTACAAAAAGTGGAAATAAGCACTTGAGCCGCCACTTGATTTCCAGAAGTGATTCCACTGCACAAAATCACCACCCACCTCTTGGTGAGAGCCGTTTTCCAGTGCAAACTCTTCAAACAGATCCTCAAGATATCAGATGTTAAGCACGTAGTCCCTAGTACTTATCATCCTAAGATGCAAGGCGCAGTAGAGCAGTGGCATCAGATGTTAGAGTCTATGCTCTGTTCACATTGTCTGGAAGATAAAGGAACATGCGTTGAAAGACTACACAGTTTGTCTTCAGTCATGCATCCCGCAGTCCCATAAAAGCCTTGCATGTATTCCTGCAAATTCCTGTCAGAGTCCTCTGCAGAGAAAAATGTGCTTGACTCCCTTTGCCAAATCTCTGAGTGTTTGCATCACGCCAAAATTTCATCACAGAGTCTCTTTCCTCTTCCCAAACAGTGAAGAAATGAAGAATCACTATGAACGCTCCATCACCCCAAGGTTGGTGATAAGATTCGCCGTTGCTGCCCAATCCCAGCTCTGCGCTCTCTGTGAAGTTTTCCTTTGCATATGAAATCTGTGACACAGATTACATCACTTGAATTCCAGAGAGAGAGCTCAAAACCTGTTTGTGGCCTGCTACAGAGAGTCACCAAAACTAGCCCAAACTTCATCAAGTGTTTCTTCAGAGCAGCTCTGCCCTATTATTGTGAAAGACGACTCCAACGCACCAGATGGTGATGGCAGTTTGACAATGCATCAGTCCTCACATCAAGCCTGAATCTGACATGCTTGACATAGCCTACTACCTTCACAATTATCTCACTCTTCTGATGAACAGAGTGACATAATTGGGCTGGCTGATCATTTGTCATGTCTCATTGGTGACATTCTGACTTCACCAGCTAGGAGATGTATATGAACTTACTTGAGAAGATTTTCACGGATATGGCTGATGCTTCCCGTACTCTGAATCTGGTCATATCTGAGTTAGGAAAAGCCACTGTTACCTACCTGGGGAGGTGAGAGGTGTCCCATGACTGTTGGGGACTGGTGTAATTTTTAGACCACCAATTGTGCATTTTGGCCTTACAGAGACTCCATTAGACTCCCCAAGAACAGAGGTGCTGCCTCCTGTGCTTTGGAGTTTTAAAATCTTCCAGTTTATACCAGCTTCATGTTGGACATTGAATATATTTACTCCCGGCAAAGCAGACTGCTTGTTTGGCATCCTTCCCCCTCCTTCAGTGATCCTCTCACCTTGTTTGTACCATTGTTTACTTATGTACCCTCCTTATTATGCAGTATATATTGTAGTGTGCAGTGTTGGTTTCTTCCAGAAAGTATTTTTTCCTCAAACAACTGTGTGCTGTGTCAGGACACAATGGGGATGATTGTGGTTGGATTAAACTAAAGTTGTGGTCTGTACAAACAAAACAATGAGCTGAAGGAGGCTAAACAGAGCTGATTTAAATGTGATGCATATTCATGCCTATGAGCAACTCCTTTCCCGTTACACATATTCATTTGATCCATTTTAAAATGTAAATGTAAGTTAGTATAGCTTTAAGCTAAATGCTGAGGTGTCTTTGATACACTCTGATGCAACACTTCAAACTGAAACACCTCTCACAATGCCAGCCTAAACTATATGTTATCACATAGGTTTGTGTCATTAGACCAGCAAGGCCATTTTGTTTTAAGGATCATATTTCACTCAGTCATCTCATCTGTGGCGCCTGTCCTGGAGTATATTTAGGGAATAATGTGCTGTCGTGTCACTGCAGCACAGAGCAGCCAGGGGGTTAGCAGGATTTCTCTCACCTCTGGCATTTCTTCTCATCTTGCAAGTTGTGGACTGGACTGAGGTTAAATCGGGCCTCATTAAAGAGAAGAACTGCATGTGGGTCTGTTTTCTGCTGTTTGTTAAACTGTCCTATTTGCCTGGTTTGCCTTTGTGACTTCTCTGAGTGGGCGGATATGAGCGTGATGGAGCTAGAAGCTGCAGTGGCTGCCAGGGGCAAGAAGAGACAGGACAGAGTCTACATCCCTGGCAATAAATAGCCTAGAACAAATCCAAACCTGCAGCAGATTATTATAGGAAAACTGCCAAACAACTCGCTGTCCTGTGTTGTTAGTCCTACTCAATCCGAACGAGTTAAAAACCCATCAAAGTACACTTGATTTTCCGACAAGTACTGGCCCCGTTAGTGCTTCAAAACTGACTAAGTGTTTCTCCAAATTGCCAATGAAGCACCTTACAAGATGTTTAAGCCCACCAATGGCTACAGAGTGCTGTCCTAATTGGCAGTCATCAGCTATCAATCAGCCATGAGGTTTATGAATACATTTCGTTATTAATAGAATTTCTGTTTGCAGAGTAGACTCCATTCCCTCTTTAATGAGCAGACACACAGTAAAGCTGTGTCTGAATATGTAGGGCAGGACAACACAACCAAGTTGGATGCTGACAAAAACAAACTCCTCAAACCAGTGTGTCAACAAGATGAAACAAAGAGGGAAAAAGAACAAAAGTCTACAGCTGTAGCGGCTCTGAGAGGCTGTACTTGTAGGCGCAGAAGTGTTTTGTGGGGCATGCTAGCATCACAATGCTAGAGCGCTCCCAGAAACTATAATAGGAACTGAAAACTGGACTCAAAGAAGGCGCCGATTCATTTCGATGAGAACTGCTTGTGGAGCACAAAATCCAAGTGATTTGTAGCTTCTGGGTTTCCTACCATGCTGTGCAACACATGGCGCGTTTCCATTCGTGTTTTCATGTGCATACATTTTACACTGGAATCATTGCACACAAAGAACGGTAGCTTCTCTAGACTCAGTTACAAAAAGGATGTTTTCAAGGATTAAAACAAAGAACTGAGTGTGCCTGCCACCAGAGATGATCTGTGTACAGTTACAGCTTTTTGATAATGGTGCTTTATGGATAAAATGACTTGTGAGATTCAGGACAATTTACTTTGCAATTCCAAAAGTGTCCACCGGGGAACAATTGGCAGCAGTTTGTTATTTTCACGATTCAACAAGGCGTCCAATTAGCAACCGTATAATTCGTTTTCATCAGCTAACATTTCCTAATTACCATAAACACACACAGTAATTTAGGATCAATACAATAGTTGTCAGCACGTTTAATTTAAAAACACAAATGCCGACCGGCTGGTGTCTCTGGTCTCAAAGTCATTGGATTCTTTGGGGGATTTAATTTGTATCTGTCACAGAATTAGATGTTGAAATATTTATATTTTGGAAAACTGCTGGTAACGTTGCAAGCGAAGAGTCTCCAAAGGCTGTAGGATTTATTCTCTGGACACTGTGGATATTTGTACAGGACACAGTAGCTGATGAGAAACATCAGGGGAAGATTGTGTTTGAGGATTTGTCTGCTGGCATTTTCCAGCACAATAATAACTGAGGAGGGAACAAACTGACCTCTCCATCTACAGAATGACACCATGATGTGATATGACGGCTGTCTATATATTATTTGAGAAAAAGTTGCTTTGCCCTTTTGTATTATTTTTGCTACAACAGGAAATGTCCTGAAATCACAAAACAACACACCAAGTGCAGCAGCAGTGGCCAGTGACCCTGGCTCAATCACTGGGTAAACAAGGGCCTCAAGTGGCCACAGCTTCACTTTCATTCTTCAAAGCGATATTGTGGAGGCACATCAAGGGGACCAAAGTGTCACTGCTGATTTGAAGCTTTTGCCAGAGTCAGAGGTGGGAAGTGCTTGGGAGGAGAGTGCTGAACACGCAGGGGGATGCCGCTCTGATAAAGAGTTGTGTGGGGAGGCCCCCAAATCCCTTTTATATCACGGGCTCACATGCATGCAGAAAAAGTAGCACAGACACCCGAGGGGTGGGGGGAGTGGAGATCAAAGCGAGATGGAAATCCAGACAGAAATACATGTGTGCAAATGAAAAAGACAAACACTGAAGAGAAAATCTCAACATCACCCCCTTTTTTCTCTCCCTGAAGCAGCTGAGTCAGTTCATATGATCTACTTGCTGGCAGAAGAGTGCCCTGCTGCTGCATGACAAGTGAAGCACAAAGGATTTCAACCTGCAGCAGACATATACACAAACACAGCTGCTGTGGTTTCCCCCGTGTGACTGTGCGAGCTGCACAGAGTTCCTCAGAGAGTCCATGAACCTATATGTGAGTGCAGACAGTGGAGCAGGCAGTAAAGCCTCTCTGCAGGTCTGAAGTAAATAAAGTTCTGACAGGTTCCCTGCTCGTGTGGATTCAATTCTCTCTAAGCATCCTACACACAGCCATCAGTTTTCCTTATCACTCCCCTCCCTACAGTTTTCAATTAATAGGAGGTGCCGGGGGTATCACACTGTATATATGTGTGTCTTTGTGATGAGGGCAAGGTCAGAGATAGACAGTTAATGTCAGCTCGAATTATTACCTGGAGTGTGTTCATTTGCTCGTTCATCCATTCACACTCACCCCCTCACTGTGTACTGTGGGACCTCTCTAGGTGTCAGGGGGCAAGGGAGGGGGACATGGAGTGAGTTTTTGGAGCCATCAGGCATGCAGTGCACCGCACCAATGGCCCCCGGGATACCCTGCGAGGGACACTTGCTCTTTTCTGACCTATTGCACAGCAAATGTTAAACGAGGGGGAGCAGACGGGGCTTCTCATTGACATTCCTGCTGGTTTGAATGGAAATGTAGCAGCAAAAGAAAAAAAAAAAAAAAGACAGAAAGAAAAAAAGACTGCACCCATGGGTGCTGTCCTATAGCCAGGGATGAGTGTGCCATTCCAAATGGCAGGCCAGTCAGATGTCGCCCCCATTGCCAAAGTCCCTCACAGCCAAAATGTAACACATGACTGGGGTAAAAATAAAAAAAAACAAAAATGTTAATCTGTTATTCTGTATGTAAGCCAGAGAAAATAAAGCCGCCTAGAGGGTTGGCAGCTCGAGTGCTTTAGACACCCAGACTGTCTGTAATGATATGATTATTTATCAAACAAACCACAGCAACATTAACCATTCTCCAGTGTCTTTGTCTTAAATGTGGCTTCATCACATCATGGGGTCCCACATTTCACCATTATATGGGCTCCCTTAAAAGGATGTGTGTTAATGGTGTGAGCTGAGTTCATTTTATATATATCAGGCTGACTGTGGGCTTGGCTACGTGGAACAATGCGTGTTTTTCAACAAGTATTTATAGGACACCATGCCTGATACCAAATGGACGCAAAGGTCAGGGAAATCAGAGAAAGCTGCAGAGATCACCCACCTATAGTCGACACCACAGTTCCAACAAAATAAAAAGCCCCTGTAAAATCCCATCGTGGCCTCAGAGCATCAGCCCGGATCCCGGCGGCGATGGCAGCCTCGTACTCCCGCAGGAAGGAGTTGAGGTCCTGCAGGCTGATGTTGAAGGTCTCGCTGAAGTTGAGGAGCGTCCCGTTCCAGCGGCCGTGAGCCCGCAGCTCCGAGGGCCTCTCTATGGCCGAGAAGACCGCAGCGCCGCACAGCAGGTACAGTATGATGAGGACGGCGAGCAGCACGAAGCGGCCGTTGTCCTCGTTGAAGTGCAGGGAGCGGCAGCCTTGCAGTCGCTGACCAGGCATCATCCAAATTTCAGCACCACTCGCGCGTCGGACAGCGACAAGCTCCACATCAGAGACGGCATTCACTCGTCTGCAGGTGTCCTCTGGAAGTCACTGTCCTGCTCTCTCTCTGCACTTCTACAGGCAACATTTGTTCCAGGGAGCTCACCACGTTGTCTCATTGTAGTTGTGAAGTGATATTATCTGTGGCTGAAAGACAAGGAAGAGGTGTGTGTAGGGAGGGGGGGACGCTCCACTTGTGGATACAAGTCTGCAGGTCCTCGACAGAGTTCATGAGAAAAGCAGCCGGCGCATAGTTTCATGATGGATTCATTTTCTCATACAGTTGTGCCACTGCAGTTGGAGTGAAGTGGGCTGCAGCTTAAATCCAAGCAGACGCGCGTCTTTGTGCAAAAAGCAAGCAGCGTTAGTCGGCTGCTGGTAGTATCCTCTGGGTGCCCCTGCACCAAAATGCGCTCCTCCACAAAAGACCACAGCTGCAAGTTACAGATTTATGTGTCGCAGGGAAAAGCCCGTTCCCGTGCTCAGATAAAGTCACTGCTCCTCAGACTGGCTTGTTGCGGGTGAAGTGGCGGAGCCGCAGCCTTCATGTGGACGGTGCATCCTCTCGGTGCATGTGTGGAGAGTGGAGTCTGCGCTGTAAATCACTACAGCAGAGCAAAATAAGACATTGAGGCTGTGCGGTCCTCACTTGAGATAGTGCCCAGAAAGCAGCTGATTTGCATTTTCACTTGAGTGCAACCGTGTTACCTTGTGTCATGCGCACTGAGGATACTCCACACACTGGAAACCACCGATGCACACTTTCTGCACCGTGGGCACAAACGCAGGATCAAAGATATCCAGCAGCCCTGAGCTGATCTGTTTGAAAAGTTTCTGAAAGCGGAGTCAAGAAGACAATAAATAATATAACCCCATCCTAAAATCAATAGTGATGGTGGAAGTCTATTCACTTCATCATGTAGCGACCATTCACATTACACTTTATATTCAAAGTGTCCATGCAGCAGAAGGCTCTTGAAATGATACAGGCTCTTATTTCAACAAGAGCCATTGTGTTTCATGAGTATCTGTATGATTCTCATTACATTTACATAAATCCTGATATAGCTATTTCATACTAATGAGTCATTTGGATAATCTAATGCATCCCATTTTATCATCACTTGCACTGATTTCTGAATATATTCAATTAAACAGCTGATCCTTTATGGCAACTGGAAGATAAATGGCCATTGCAGCGACCTACAGGGAAAAACTGAAAGATGTCAATTTTCCAGTGACACAGAAGCAGAGCACAGTGTTTCAATGTGAAATACAGGCAAGAATGAAAAATGGAAAGTTTCTGAGTAAATGCACTCTGACGTTATTTTTTACTCACACACTGATCTGCTGCAGGTATCTGTGTGCATGCCTGTTGCGCTTGTGATTTCCCAGTGATGCTTGAGGACAGTGAGACATGATCTCACCCTGTTGTCACTGTCTCACGTGATTTAAATGACTAACGACCCGCTGCTGCTGCTGCTGCTGCTGCTGCTTTAAAGACCCGGGAGAAGACTAATTGGTTGGAAAGTTTTCTAGCAATACTCTTTAACTTGTTGGGGGGAAATTGTGCGTCTGTGCCAACATCTAGAGGCATGGCCACAGTGTTTGTTAGAACAGGATGTCCTATTGACAATATTCAGAAGTATAGGACATGCATGAGTGAACTTTTACAAGGCTCAAATGACCGTCCAGGGAGGAGAAAAGAGGAGCAATATCCTTTTGGGTTGGTGGATACGCAGTGGGGATTCTAACAAAATCAATGGCGACCTGGAGCTGCTGATCCATAAAAAATACCCATGAAACTATCGACTGATGCTTTAAAAAGACACATTATCTCACTCAAGTGGAGGCTGCAATTGTCTGTCACAAAAAAAATCCTGTCACATTGGTGTTCAGAATCAGAAATAATGTCTAAGTGATATAAAATAGAAAATACCCTCTGCCAGTGACAACAAAAGTGAACCTTTAGATGAGAAGATGTCAGAGCCCCAAACTGTGTCCACATCACTGTGACAGCAGTGTTTAGTTTTCTGAGGACAAGGCAGTGGTGGGCTCGCTTTGGGGCTGCTGTATTGATTATGTTTTTTAATCTAACTAATTGGCTTAAGAATATCAAGGCAGACTGCAGAACAAGGGCAAACTCAGCACAGCTATCTCAGCTCTGAACGCCCTTGTCTGTTTTCCTCAGCATCAATAAGCAGACTGCACACTTTATAAAAACACTATAATTAATGATTTGTTATTGTGAACATCTATAAAGACACTTTTCAGTGTGTTTTAAGACAAACCAGTGGTGTGTTCTTCTCATGTTCGAGCTGTTTTAATGTTTTTATGCCAGAAATGTGTTTTTCTTTTGAGTAATTGCCCAAAGATAACATGGATAAATTGGCCAACAGGACAGGATTCCTCACACTTTGTGCAAATGTAACTTATAATCACCATTTCGACTGAATATTTGGTGTTTTATTCAAATTTACAGCATCTATGGCCTTCACTCCATTTCAGTGGAGCGAGGGATCACACTACTGAAAGGGTTTTAAAACTGTATCGTGACTAAACTTTGGCATATGCCTCTCTTATTCAAAAATTAGATTTTTTTGATTTTTATAAAATCAGCCAACTAAATTGGATCACTTTTGACCAAGGAGGACAAAAGAAGATGATGCCAATATGATTACAAGATATAAGGCAAAACCATGGTGCCCACAGTAGCACAAGGAGAGAGGAGTCATAGACTCAATTTACAGCAACATCTACCTACAATTTGCATTAGCATTAGCCATCATAAACCATCATGCCAGACCAGAGAGATTAAGAATAGGATCACTGCAAAGAAAACATATATACTTGCATGCTAGATTACCATTAAAATGATGTAGCAGCCATTTTACAGTAGTGCAGGATAAGTGTTAGGTAGGTAAATGCTGTCCAGCCGTAGCTAAGCACACACCTTAACTGGCCTATTACTGGAGATATAGAGGGCGTGTGGGAAAGACAGAGGAGCGACAATCCTTCACAGTGCAGCAACGAGGGCTCCCGCAGTGAATAAAGATGAGGAGACAAGGGAGGACACACATCCTGTTACAGTGAGAAATGAAAGGGGAGGGAGGCGAGTGAGGGATTTCCTCTCACCCCACTGCGCAGGAGCTTCTCCCAATGATTGAGAACATATGGTCAAATTAATCACTTTGTCACTCTCAAATCACAACATCACAACATGCGGGGGCTGTTTAATGGGCAAATGTCAATTAATGCATTCCATAAGTTCCAGCATGTTAGGTTAATGTGAGTAGTGAAGAGCGCACGTGGCAGTGTTGAAAGCAGTGAGCGTGTATTGATTTAAATCTGGCTTGACATGACCAATTTGCAGACCTCCGTCCTCTGAGATTTGAGAAGAACCCTTCAGAAACCTCATTTGTCATGGGGCATGGAGAGGGGATGACCCGTCAGAACAACACCTGCACACTGGGTCAAAGGTCAGTTACAGTTAAATCTGCGTCTGTTTCATGAGAACAATTCTAATAGAAGAAAGAGGACAAACAGATGAAGTACATTAAACAAGCCAAGAAGGCGCAAAGCCCATCTGCACCTTGTAGCTGAGTCTATTGTGCTGGTCCAGCTGAAATGCTGCTTTTCTCTATCTCTGCGGCTGGGAAATCTAAAAAAAATAATGTGTATAAGCAAATGCACTAAAAGCAATATTCAGAATTTAAGCTGCATGTAGCTGTTTGCCAGTCTGTCCGTTATGAATCAGAGGTGTTGCTTTTTTAAAGAAACTCCGGTTTGTAATCTCGGACAAAAGTGTGAGTCAGTCGGGTTCACTTCTTTTGTGCTTGTGTGAGTTTGTGTGCGTGCGTCTACATGCATTTGCTTCCAATGAAAACCATTTCCCCAGAAGGATTTGCCACCAAGAATCCAATTAGATTTACAGTTCAACAATACTTCTGAAAATTCCTGTGGGGGTAAATTATTTGGCAGGGGGGTCAAGGTGGTTCATCAGTCTGTTGAGGAATATCGACAGGGCTCATTCAACAGCTACGACGCTAAGGATATATGTATCTATATCCTTAGCGTCGTAGCTGTTGAATGAACCCTGTCAACATATTGTTTCCACTCCGCTGGTTTCTTGTCCTTTTTAAATGAATGAATGTAAAGCTGTTTGGTTGTGATACCTCAGAGGAAGGATCCACATGTCTCAGTTGGTACCTTGATCCTGCTGTAATAGCTATCTCACCTTTATCCAACCTTTTGTCCACATCCATCTCTTTCTCAAATATCTGTGTTATTCTTCAACCTACCTGAGGCCATTATGCAACAGATACATTTTAGTCATTCTGCAGAGTGAGATGGGCTTTTTTGAAAAGCTCTGTCCTCTAACTCGTAGCCTTTTGAGAGGATCCTCTCATGTAGAGCATTTTTCTCTCGGCAAGACACTCATGCTCAGTCAAAAGCTGGAGGTGGTCCACGCTGAGAGCTTTAGATGGGTTTATTTAACTGCGGGTCTCCTGCATTATTATACCTTTCAGATCCACTCACCTTGCAACTGTCAAGGGTGGCCAGAGGCGTGGAATTACAAACTAACATATCATAACTTTCCGACAAGCTAAATGGCAGCGAGGAGGAGGGAGGCAGACTTTTAAGGATCTCAGGGGTGTTTCAGCTAACATACTGCCAGTTCTTTTAGTGTCATAATCTTTTTATCAAACACCACTTCAGCCTGGGAAGATAATATGCACAAGGCACGCCTGACAGTGGATAAGCCTGCTGTGGATGCTTATCTTCCTAAAACACGCTCATGTTAGAGTTGGTTGCAGTCTAGTGCTTCACTACTGTTGACTTTTCATATTCAACACATGTATAATCACACTCAATTTTGTGGCATTTGTTTATAAATTAAATAAAACTAATTATAGCAAATGAATGACTAACAAAGCACCATGTGACGTTGTTTCCCTGTATTCCTTAAAGACAACAAAAGACAGTCGGGGAACTTAGGAAAACTGATAAGATGCAGCGAGGGTCTGTTAATTACTGGGGAAAGGCTGATTGGACAGCTTTATATCCCACAGGCTGCATCCCTGGTTGCTGTGAATCCCTTGAAGCAGCAAATGTCATGGTCCAGTAGTCTTGCTTTAAAGCTGAACCTCAGGGACAAATCTGAGAGCCACACTCCACATGTTTACTGTATATGTTTTTATCCAGAAATGGTGATTTTTAACATCTCCAATGCAAGGAACAAAAGAACTGACTTATAAATACAACAATAATACTGAAAACTGCTCGTATTAATTGCAAAATGCTGAGGGGTGACCTACAGAGAAAAGTAATCTCGTAATCTAATCATATAGGCTCCTATTCATGTTATAGGTAGAGCTGCTCTCAAGCAGAATCTCGTTTTTTGGCCACTGAGGCTTTGAGCTGAGCGGTTAGGGAAACCTGACTGGACCAAGCCTTCATTTATCATGGTGACAGCCATCTATGGGTTTTCTCTCCCTGCATAGGCTCTATCTTTGTATTTAACCACATTCCCCCAACGTTTTTTTTTAATTTAGATGTGGAGGGATAGCATGGGAGCAGAATACACACAGGAGACATTGTGGCACGTGCCTGCAAGAAGGAAAAAAAATTAAATGGAAAAATACACTCATACAAACCCATACAAGTTAGAGACATGTTATTGGTACTGCAGCAATGGCCAGTACCATGAAAATAAAATCTGCCCGGGGGTGGGAACATATGCGCCCTTTGCTTTTCAAAAATCTATTATTTTTACCCTCACTGTCAGAGTTTCAAGTTGATTTCTGTCCAAAGTCACAAAGAATACTGTCTTCTTACTTTCCTCCCTCCGTAGTCCAGATGAGGGAAGAGCTGTGCTGACACAAGACATTAGGACTACACATCCATCAAAGACAAGACAGTTACACAGTGTTCTTTGTAGTAAAGATGCAATTACCAAGACAGAACTAGGTATCTCCAAAGGAAACTCATTTGAGCGAGCAAGGTTAGTTCATTTGCAATATACAAGTTTAAACTGCTGTGCTGTGAGTGAGTGAGTAAGTGAGTGAGTGAGTGAGTGAGTGAGTGAGTGGATAGGTAGGTATATTGTGGCATGTGAGTTGGGCCTAACATCATGAGAGTAATTTGTGAGAATCGCAATCAGGTAATCTTCTCATGCGAGTCTATCTCTCCATCTAATCTAGCTGGGCAGGGTGAGTGTGACTCTTGGTCTGTGTCTTGCTTAGCTGCAACATCCAGGGTGACTTTGTATCTGACAACAAAAGGTAGAGTGAATGCCAACAGACAACTATCTCCCACTTTCCAGCAGGACACCTCTGTGGGATCTGGTCCTGGTACACACATTTTTACAACATGACAAAGATGATCTATTCTGTCAGTAAAGATTATTTATATCTCTGGTCTAATTCAAGATGGATGCGCATTCACTATTCACTATTATGCAATATGGATGCACATCTCTCTGTGAGCAATAATGATAATTGATTTAGCCAAGCCTCTGTGTGTTGGAGAAGGAGTTGATGATGGCATTAGTATGAATAAATCTTATCTATCTCATTGATCTCCATCCTTACACTCAAAGCAGCAACGTCCTCAGTTATGTATAAGTCAAAGCCTAAGTGAAATGTAAAAATCTATCCAACATCCAGATCTCATGAAGGGGAAATGAGTTATAGAGACTGAAACCATCTGGACTGTAAACATGTTTTGTTCTGCAGTAAAGCTGGGTACATTAACATGGGACTTACAGCCAGCCTCAAGCAAACCATTCAGTAAACAAGAATTTTTGCCATGTTGACTTTATTTTTCAGCCCCAGAGGTCATCTCTTGTTCATGAGTGAGGACAAAATGCAGCATGAGATCAGTGGAGCAGTGGGTTGGTGTGGTGTCAGCTGCAATGAAGGCATTTTACTAGACTGTTGTGGTGAAGACAGAATTATTCTTTGTGGCCAAGCTCTCAGTCTATGTTCCAGCCCTCACTTATAATGGACATTGATGTATTGTAGTGAAAGAATTATTAAATGCAAGAAGTTTCCTCTGGGCTGTGGCTGAGACAGGCCTAAGGATCCCAAACATCCTCCATCCTCCACTTTCAAGGAGCCAGGTGAGGTGCTTCTGGTGTCTGATGAGGACACCTCATGGGAGTCTTCAACTGGAGGTTTTCGGGAAGAGCTAACTGATAGGAGAGCTCAGGGGAGACCCAGAATATGTTGGAGAGATTATATATCTCATTTGGTTTGCAAACATCCCTGGATCCCCCAGGAGGAGCAGGAAAATGTTCCTGGGGAAATGGCTGTCTGGACTACCTGGCTTAGCCTGCTGCCATCATGCCCTGCATAAGTGGAACAGATGGATGGATGGATGGATAGATGGATGGATTTACATAGCATGCTTCTTTTTTGCCCCCCCCACCTCCTCTGAAACAAGACCTAATTGGGATTTACCCCTGCAGCAGGTTTTTAAACCCATAGTATAAAGGGATAGGAGGTAAATGAGGTAAACAGGCAATCTGGCTGTAGTTACTGTCCTGACAAATTCAAAGCTGCCTTAATCCCTAAAATAATGCTGAATCAAAACCCATGCATAGACGCCAATAAAAGAAGCCAGGGTGAGTAAATGAATTCCTCCCTTTAGTCCTAATCTGTTCTTCAGTAAATTTGTTATCACAAACTGAATGCTCAGCAAGTGTTGGGGGTGCTGATATATTTATACAGCATCTTCTGTTGTTGTAGAGCAGAGACTAAGAGGAGGAAAACTCCTGTTGTATATTAAAAATGATTTGATAAGGCATGGCGCGTTCACAGCAACCATCCTAGTCAGCAGATCGCGAGAGCTCAGTACAGCCCCACAATGCTGTTTATGTGTGTTGTGTATATACAGTATATAAATACAAAACAAGTTACAAAACCTCTCTTTCAGACAGTGGGAGGATTTTTTTTATTATTATTATTAAACTGTGTTGATACGTTTCTTAAACTGATTCTATGGATCCAGCCTCCTACAGGTCATGACTTAGTGATACATGAATACCTCTCACCCACACATATCAAAATAAATGTTTTCTCCACAGTTATGTACCAGGGAGACGTGAAATAAACCCCAGGATTATGTTGCCTTAGTATACAATAATAACATATGCCAAGTCAGTGTATGCACTAAAAAAGTACTGATTCAGTTCTCACACTGCATCGATATGCTGTTCTGTGGACACTGTGACTACTTGTGAAAAGTAATGTACATAGTAATGAGGCGTTCAGGAACATTTGTAACATGATTATTTATGAAGCAACCGCATATTATAGGAAGAGAGTGGCTGCACCTTGCAGGCTGAAGGATAAAGATGATTGTTTATGAAGCCTTGAGCGATGACCTTTATTGATCAAGTGTTCATTTCTTTATCGATTCAAAGAAACGATTCATTTTAAATCACACAGATAGAGTCTTTTTCATTTGAGATATGTTCCTTAACAACAAATGATCTGACAGAAGTGAAGATATGCTCAGATAGTTTTCTACCATTACTGTAAATTTCACCCTTTCTGTATATCTAAATGATATTGTCAGACATGGACTGAGGCTTTAAAACAGTATTGGCACCATTTTAGATAACCTAAACAAAAATGGACTCCAGACCTTTTCAATCATTATTAGTGACTGTGTCGTCCTTGGCACTCGTCCAGCACGTCATTTATTTTATGAGCCTTTACTCAGAGAGCCCAGCCATTAGCTTTTCTACATCCAGGTGAGTGAAAAGGTTATCACAATGACACAAACGCTAGAATACAACCAGAAATGCACAGATGTCATCTGATGTAACACTGAACAAATGGGAAATTTATGTTTGCTCCAAGGCAGAAGGTTGAGATTATGGCACAGCTGACTGATGCTGCATTCACCCCTTTAGGACATGATCAGATTACTGCTCCTTTCTTCTGTAATAGCTTCTCTGTCTCAGCCCCACCTCCCAGTGCTCCACGGGGGGGACCCGCAGTTATCAGCAGGGCTGCTTTTATCCTCTACCACAAAGCAACATTTTATTACCACTGTCATGGCGATGAGGGGGCAAGTAGATAACCCCTAGTGCCATTAGCTAAAAGAAACTTTCCCTGTCTGTGTTTTGTGAGAACACATTTGCATCTGTGCTTTCAGATCAGGTTTATCAGTCCTTATCCAAGGCTGCCCTATGACAATAACAGCCACGTAGGGACGCTGGAGTTTTTTAATTTTGTGATGTTTGTCAGATCACATTGTGATCAACAGATGAGGCTCTATCTGTGGTGGCAGATGCCTCGTAGAGCTCCAAAGTGTGTCTAATTAGACACATATTCATGTCAGTGCAGAGGCTAATTGGAATTCACTTGATCAAATTCATTGAGATAAGTGACAAGTCTGAGCTCACCGGTTAGTACACATCACTGCTTCCTCCTGTTTGATATTCATACACTCAACTTATTATCTCTGCATTACAAAGTTGTAAAATAACACTGGTTTACAAATTTTGGGAATTGATCGACCTCTGAGATAAAATGTGCTAATTCTTACATATTTTGATTAGATGAATTAGAAAACAGGTGATAAAAGTGCTGATTGGCTAAAGTTTTCAAGATATTTCATACAGGCAAGTATATTTGCCTACAGTACAAAGTGGTGCCTCATAACTTCTTGACAAAGTACAGTAGAATAATCTTTGTCTTGGCCAGATCTACGCATCATACAGTTACATCTGGTGGCTTGTGAAAGTGTCATTGCCTAACATTTCCAAGGAACAGTCACCGCATGCTCCTCCTGAACCACATCTAATTTCACTGAGTGATCTAATTGCCTTGGTCAGGGACTTGGAAGAGAGTAAGAGTATAAGGCAGAGCTACTGGGCTCCAGTTTACAACAGTGGAACCTCTTGTTGAAAAACCAGTCAGTGAATGGAAAATTATATTAATGGTATTGATAAAAATATACATTTATAATGATTGGTGTGGCAGCATTCTCATTGCTTTACATTACATTTTGTGGAAAGGTTATGGAGCATAATTGCTTGATAATTGAATTGTTTTGATGAAACTTTGAACTGACGCTGTGCTGTGTCTTGGAAACTGGAGCCAATAAACACTCAGGACTTCATTTTCTTTTATTAGTGAACGAACTCCGATAAAATTTAGCTACTTTCATTTCCAAGGCTTTTTCCTTGTAGTGTAATCAGGGCTGTGGCCAGATTAATGATGTCATGAGTTCATCTCTGTCCTCAGTGTGTTCTGGAGAAGTATGCAAATCTCTGCATATTTAATTAGATATTGCCTCATTTACATATTTAAACATAAAATGTAACAAAACTTGTAATGCAAAAAATACTTGTCTTAATGTAAGTGAAGTTTCATGGTGATATCTGTCGTTTAAATTTTTACCCTATTCATCTGTGAGACATGCAGTGTCTCACCTTAAATATTTTGATTGTGTTTTTGAAATTCAATTTCACCTGGTGCAGTATAACATTTGGCCTGAAGCAAACGCGTAATGAGCATCTAGAGAAATACAACAGCGTGCCAACTGGTGTATCTGTTTCCTGTGCAGCCAAGCAAGTGAAAGAAGTTAAAAAATGACATTTGTTTGTTTATGCACACACATTTTTTAATTAACAACTGTAACCAGCATGACTGTGTTTCCTGTGTCTGTGTCACTGTGGGCAAACCACCTTGAACTTCACCCGTTGAATATTTTTAATGTGAAACAGCCACAGCTTCAGTTGTTTTCTGAATGAGGCTAAAGCCATAGAGATTAAAATAAAACAGTAGCACTGGATAACATGCAGGCATTGTTTTCTTAAGCCACAGTGAATACTTTATGTCACTGTGACCAAAAACCCATTTTACACACACACAGATACCATCAGATTGCTGCGCTTTAATATTGTGGAGTAATTTACTTTTCAGTATTTCTGCTTTTCCTGCCAAATAAGCACTAATGAGCTTTGTAGAGGAGATAAGACTGTAAAGAATATGCTGGTTCATGCAATATCTGAAAGTGCCAGTGGCTCTGAAAACAGAGGAGGATCAGAATCCAATTGCTAATAATAATACAGAGACCAACCTCCAGTAAAGGTTAGACTTGTTATATAAAACATGTTCATTCAGGTGAACCCTCCTCCTCTCAAGATGCTGAGTCTTTACAGCTGCAGGCTTTGTAATGAACGCCATTATTCTCAGCAGACAAACATAAATACAACCACTCCCCTGCTGGGATCACAGAAACCTAAACAATTACTGGTACATATACCCCCCCCCCCCTTTCACTCTGATGTTCAATTTCCTTTTTTGTTATTTCTAGATGTGTTTTATTGATATGGAGGCTAAACAAACTCCTGGCAGTGCAGTCAATACCTACAAAGAGCAGGATTGATCTTTTTTCCCCTTCATCCTACAGCAATTATATATATATATATATATATATATATATATATATATATATATATATACATACATATATACATATATACATATATATATATATACATATATATATATATATATATATATATATATATATATAAAGTTGTGATACCCTGAGTGATGATACAAAAGGAGGAAAGTGAAAAAAAAGTAATTATCTCCTCAGGAGGAATGTGTGGTTCTGCTCAGTTACCCAATGTTGGTGAAAGCTCTGTAAAGACTCCAGGCTGCAATTTAACTGCTTAACATTCGATGTTTGGCACCAGCATTCATGATGACGAGAGATTCTGGCTAGTTATATAGTTGCCCGTTTTCTATGCTGAATTCTTTCTTTGACATTATGAAAAAAAAATTAAAAAATAAGAAAATGGAATGAGGCATAAAGAGATCCCTCCTAAGCACATAATACAAAGACCTCAGATATCCTTTTTTCCCCCAGATTTAGTTACTGGTACAGACAGAAAGATAGATTCTGGCTTCAGATGGCACAGTCAAAAATAAAGAAAGCGACAGATCTGCATAAGTAATTAAAGCTCAGATCTTTTATCTTCTTTCATTCAAAGTAGTGATCCTGAACAGTCGGTAAAATGCCAGTACCCATCACAATTAAAGAAGTCATTTATTTAAGTTAATTAAAATTGTTCCAGCAGAAGGCATTTTAATCTTTATGTAATGACTTTTTCACAGACTCTCATATTTGAACAACATAATCCGTCATTTGTCAGTGGATTCCGCAGTCATATGGTCAGTGGCTTATGTAGCCATCTTTTGGATTTTCTATCCTTATGGTTAAAGTTTGCGTCAGTTTAGGCAGCTAAGCAGTTGGGTATAAGTTTGGGGAAAGACTGTAGTCATGCTTTATGTGTCATGGCATTATTTTTACCATCCTGACTTGCTGGTTGTTTAGACATGACAACCTGTTCTGGCTGTAGGTTTTATCCATGCTTTTATACTTTGTTTTAATGAGAATTGTATCCCTGAGCTCTATTTACTCTTTTCTAATGTAGTATTCACTAATGTGATCACTGATATTTGAAAATACATTAACATCCAAAGAATTCCAGCTGGGAGACCAATGGAAAGCCATGATCAGGCAGCAGTGGCGGGTTGATTTCTAATATTGTCCACAGTTCAGCAGGTGAGATCTTTCCTCGTTTCAATGAGATTTCTTATTGACTGAACAAATTTTGAAGAACCAAGAATTGAACCTGCATGTGATCCACTTCCAGAGCTCTGGTGTCACCGTACTTCACTGAAAACACACTGACACACAATAGGGTAAGCGCTGATGTGAATAACTGATTTCTAACAATTGTAATTGCTCATACTGGCTGACTGTTAATGGGACACTTGTAGTTTTGAACTCTAAAAGGTTGTGAGATAATGTGAATACACTAAACTAACTCAGGATGTGCAGACAACATGGGCTACAGTATATAAACATGGAACCGAGATTTATGTGCATATAGAGGTGGAAAAGGATGCACAACCTTGACTGACTGAGATATAAATATTCAACAGATGTTGTGCTCTCACACTGGTAGAGACAGGTGGGTTCAACTAGTAGACAAGTTGGCTAGCTGAACTGTCTCTCTCTCTCTTTTTTTGTTGACAGAAATTCTGGCTGTGGGTGTGTGGCGATGCAAGGGTAGCTCCATCTGGTGGATTCATCCTACATCAAACCACCGCAATGATCAAAATACACGGCAGAGATCACTGTTTCACAGAATTCGCAAACAACGACCCCTCAATCCGCCGTTTGGTCACAGATGCAGGACTTTTGGAGGAAGGCCTGCTTTGAGTTTTGTTAAATATATCATCAGTAACACTAACTTTAACTGTCTGTATATGCATGTTAGTATATTTGTGTGCGCACGTGTCCATGGGTATATGGCGTGTATTGCATGTATATGTCTATCTTTGTTGATCGGATTCATATGCAGGTCATGAAAACAGGTTCCCCCCTGAGAATATATAAGACAATTTAAATGCAGAGCTGTAACAGAAAAGAGAAAAACACACACATCATATCAACCACCGACCATAAATGACCTTTTGATTTCATTTTATTTTTTGACTTCTTAGTGCTGACGTTGGCATTTGGCCTTGGCACAGCTTCATCCCTGCAAGGCTACGTGAAAAGGTTTGCAAATCATCATGTATGTGTATTTTGCACATGGCATGGAGGGGGTGATGGCTACACTCATAGCTGTGCAATGCTTATTCCCATGCCAGTGACAAATATGTGCCCAGGAACTGCATTTTTTAACAGGCTCTTCAAGCTGGCACGGCCGCATCGTGACAGGAGGCATGGCCACAAAACAACCAGATGATGACACCATGGGAGATGGGAAAGGGGCAAGACTTGTACCAGCGTACCAACCCTTAGTCATCAATCAGTGTCCTAAACAGTGACTGCAGCACATTTTTGACGGGAGTATGAAGCGATACCAGAGAAACTTTAAAGTAAAATAAAAAAAAATAAGATTGAGAGGCTGCCTAGGATGGTCGTTACTCAATCAGAGCAAGGAGGTCAGGGCCAGGATCTGGTCCAGACCTGTGGGCAGGTTTTTGGAAAGATCCCTGACAAGCAACATCAATATTTAATCAGCTTTGCCCTTTCTCTCAGGTAGCAGCAGTCAGTGCCGGCGGACAAGACCAAGCTGTATAACATTAGCTTGGTCTTCAGGCCCACCTGCAGATATACTTTTAATTGGGCCTCACTGAACTCCACAAGGGATTTATAGAGTAGCTCACTTCCTATATTGATCTGGCCTTCGAAGCCAACTGTATTGTTGGCTGAGAAATTGAGATGAAAAGGTAGTGGTCTTACACCTACAGTAAAGACAACAGCAGGAGAATTCAGATTTCAGTTTAGATTCAACGAAGTATAAATGTCTCTGTCCCAAACTAAAAGGAGGAGGAGACTTTGAGATTATGCATTATCTAGTCTGCAGCACACCACAGAGGTCAACACAGTGTCTCTTCTCCCAGGCCTTTTTCGCAGCTGACATTTTCACTTGTCACAGTAGGAGAAACACAGATGCCACTGAAAACATGAACAATGGCTCTGTTCCACTGCAGGGTCCCGCTAAGTCATGACAGTATGACAGTGAGCCAGCGCAGTCAATACCAGCCCCCTGAAACTGAAGCAGCTGAATGGAGCTTAGTGATCAATTAGTCTACATCTGTGCTTCCCCCCCGGCAGCATATGTAAACTTCTTCAGTGAAAAGGCCTGAAATATCTGTACCTGTCAGTCATCTGATAAATGGCCCTTCAGAAACATGTTCAGCCTCTCATGGAAGAATAGGAGATGCCTGCAAAACTGCTATTACTTCTAATATAGTCTTTATTCAGTTGCCTGTACACCTAACATCTAAAAATAATGTTTGTTTAAACTGTTCAACATAATAGTCGTTTTGTCTGCTGCAGTTTGTTGCACTGATGAGGTCTCTACAACAGCATGAACTGAAATGATGAACATCATATGACAGGATCCAAAACTCCACAACAGCTTGTAAATGGACCTCGTGGTGAGAATGTATCCTAAGCTGCTGCTTCCAAAGGCCAAGTATGACACGTGCACAAACTCAGTACATTTATGAAGATCATATTTGCATACATCATGTCGCTGCTTGCTGTTATACACTTTTTTCTTTTTTTTTTTTTTACAACAGTGTCATTTCAGCAGTGCCACTGTGTTTGGGACGTCCCAGCTTACTTTACAAATACACATACATATGAAACTAAGTGTCTGTTTATAGGAAACTGCCAAAACTGCCACACAAAACATGCAGCAGCCAATGCTCCTGTTTACTACACATCCTCTCTGCTGTATGCCTTGGGGGTCAGGCATAAACCGCAGCATCTTATAGGGAGCTCCATCACTTTGCCGTTAACCACCCACCATTCCTCCTCACTGTTCCAGGCACCCATTCCCAGTTTCCTGCTGAGTTATAAGCACTAGAGCCAAGATGGTGAAAAAATGCAAATCACACATTCATTCCAGCCTTTGTTTTATTGGCTTTGGGGCCCAAAATGGCATTTCTTATGTTCTGCCTCTACCAGACAGCAAAGTCTGACTCAGAAATGTTTATTCGAGATATTCGCACATGGCCAGATCCCAAAGGAAGGAAAATACCACGCATTTAAACCATGACTCACACCCACAGTGTGATCCTTTCTAACAACTTCTCTGTGTTATAGTTTTCAATGCATAACCTGAGGACCTCATGACTCATGTGATGAGCAAAAATACAGACTTCATATTCTTAGATATGCATCAATAAAAAACTAATATAAAACATCAGAGCACAAAGGATCAGCAGGTAAACAATAAACTGGAGCACTTTGATCTTTTTGTGATTTATTACACTGACCTTTTTTCTACTGTGAAAACATTTTTTTTTTTTTTTTTTTTACCTGAAACATCTGTTATGGTTATGGCCTCAGTCTGGGATCATGAAATACTAATGTTGGTACAAAGGTGAGAAGTGTAGAGTTTACATGATGGGTTCCTCGTCCTCTGTGAAGAAATAATAACAATAATAATGTAATAATAATAATCCTATGTTTTACACATTCAATAAACAGATGGTTCCTTTCTGCTATTTTGAATTTAAAGGTTTAATATCTTGAAATCAAATGGTGCTCATGGGAGACCTGGCACGTTTCAAATACCCCTACTAGAATTACTCTCTTGGACATGAGTAAATAAAAGGTGATGGTGAGAGCACAGTTTGGATCATTTTGTTGGTGTTATGCTTTGAACTGGGCTCACGCTAAATCACAGTAAAACCATGCTTAGGCAGTGCCCTCTTCTGTCCAAGCTATGCTACTAAATGATTTCTTTTTTACTTGTGTGGGCAATTTGTTATGCACGAAAAGGTCAAAAATGACAAATGGGAAGGAGACATATCAATTATAGGTTTTAAAATAAAGTTTCTTCAGCTTTTGCGTTCATATCTCATGAATGAGGATGGTTTTTAAGTTTCCTGTGATGCAAATGTTTGTCACAAAAAGAAGATTAAGAGAGAAGACAGAGAGAGATAAATCAATTTTCCCTAAATGTATTCTTTAAATCAAACATGAGAAGGAACACTTTGTTTTTTGTTGAATTTTTAATATTTGATAACCACAGTTATCCCATCACCCAGGTTGATGAGTCATATTGCTTTATTTTAGAAAGTCACGAGCTCAAAAGTGCAGCACCGTCTAGTAAAAACAAGAAATAAACATATATAGAAATATGCATAGAAAGCAACAAATAAAACAAAACAGTAGTATCATCATGTAAACTGATAAACCTCACTGTGGCTTCACAATTGAAAAACTACGATAAACATGACATATGTCTAGTGTTTAAAAAAAAAAATCATAACTTTGTTCCAATCAAATGCTATGTCCTGTAACATATACAGTCAACTTCCAATGGATTGTGTTAAGTGAAATTCCAAGCCACTAATGAACCACAAATATTTGTAAATAAAAAATTATAAATTCAGTAACCCAGTAATACCAGCAGGATCTGCTCAGGCAGTTTGGAGGCTCTGTCCTTCCTCCACAGGGGGCGCTGTAGCTAATTTACTCCAGACTGTGCCCTTTAACTCTGACGTTTCAGCTTTCCTCCACGTTGGCCGCACATGCGCAGAGAGCCCGGTCACCTGCTGGAGATCAGAGTCGAACAAGGAAGTCTACCACAGAGGACTGGATGACAGCCTGAGCAAAAACTAAATACATCTCCGCCGGATTGTAGTCGTCTGCTCGTCCGCTCCCAGCTGCGTCGGCGCGACAAGATGTTTAAGAAACTGAAGCAGAAGATAAACGAGGAGCAGTCACCGCAGAGGAGTGCGCAGTCACCACAGCAGGCCCAGGTTGGTTGTTGTGTTGATGGGAGCTAACTGGCTAAGCTAACATCTGTTTACACTGCTCAGGCAGCTAGCTGAGCAAGAGAGCTGCTGTTACGCTAATGTTTTAGTTCATTTTTCCAAAACGACTGCTTAAATATATCTCTTTTACACAACTTTACAAGCTGTAAACTTTTCTGAACTTCTAATGTCTCCTGGTCCTTGTGTTTTCTTGTAAACGGTAGCACGATGCTAACTCAATTAGCTGTCTGACTTAGCAGCTAGTAAGGCGTTCAAGTAAACTTGTAACATGTAATTCTTGTTGTGCCGGTTACAAATAACATCAACTAATCCTGAACGTCACAGCACTCACACTGTTAATGATCCCAGACGATATGGGCGTGTCTGTTTTGAATCACTAACATGGTCTGCATGTGGATGTCAGCTGGCAGCTTTACTTGACACATTCAAGTCCTGCCACTGACAGGCATTTGATATCAAAGTGCGCGGTTGCATAAGGATGGAGAGGCCAAAATACAAAATGAAAGTGTTCATCAATTCTTTGCTGGTCAGGTTCAACCTGCCTTTACTTGTCCCGGTGTTTTATTAGGTTTCTTAACTACCTCCTTTAAATCTGGACAGTTTGCTCTTAATTGTCATTTATGACCAATCTTTTAACTGTGTTTAAGTTTCTTCACCTGTAAAAAGCAAGCAATATGTCTTTGTATTCTGTGTATTAATGGTTTCAGCAGCTCTTGCAACTTAAGCATTGTGTGGGACAAGTTTGTTTATGTTTACCTTTCTACCTTTTTATCTTACCCTTCCACTGTCTTAAGAAAAACAAAAAAACAGTATGTTGAGTTGACTGGGTTCAAAGGTGAAGACAAACAATGGGGTTCAATGACAAGAAAAGTTAAGAGCAGTTTTACACTGACCCAACACTTAAATTCTCAGTGTCATCAGAATAAGAGAAAAGTTGCATAGTTATGATTGTATGTAATTTAGAGAGAGGGGTTATGCATTCGTAATACAAATATGTCCTGTTTTATTTACTTCAGCAGGTGGGCTCTGGTAATCGGCGCAGCAGTCAAACGGCCCCATTTCATCACGATGGCTCACCATCTCCCAGTGACAGAGAGGTGAGCACAGCTTCAGCCTGTGTTGATGTAATAATGTAATGTATGTGTAATATCTTTCAACTCAAACTGCAGCCTGCACAGATGCCATGTCCTCTCCCCTGCTTTTGTTCTAATTTTCAGCACACAGAGTAATGTCTCTGTCAGTCCTCAAAAATCTGTCATGTGTTCTGTTACGCTTCAAGAGCTCTCAATAACAAACACAGTGCATTTTTGGTTGCTGAGTCGAGTGAAAGTCCAAGACCTGGTAGGACTGTCTGTTTTTCAAAAATTGAAGGCACAAGATAATTTCCACTTTTTACAGTTTGTTCATATAATAAAAGCCATGCACATTATTCCCTGCGCTCATTCCCCAAGCATTTTTACTAAACAGTAGCACAGTAGCCGTTTCTCTACTTCAGGTGACAAATCTCTCACCACAGGGTCCTTCTGATTTCACGAGTACGAATGATCTGAATTAACCTTGTGATAATTGATGTTGTAGATCAATCAGCACTGTGATCACATGGTACACAGGTATGGTGTCTTAAGTTTTCTCTTCATTTAACCGCATGTACGTTCACATGGGACAGTGAAGTCAAACTGATTAAATTCAAGGCATTTCAATGCTTTTCTTCAGGAGCATTTGGCCAATTATGAGTAATCATTTGTTCAAGACGCCTTGTAACAAAAACAAATCATCAGCACTTTAAATACAAACATCATCATTTAACAGTACAACAAGTTATATTTCACAGTCATGATGTATCTGCTCATTTTGAAGAGATTCATTTGGAGGCAGAAGGAAGTACATTTTAATGGAAGCACTCAGACCATATTTCAGCATGTGTATGAATAATTTATGTACCCTCTCCTCAGTGTTTTTTTTTTCTCGGGTGAGTTGTTGCAATATTTTCCCCCTGTGGATATGGGCAAGTCAATGCAAGTCTTCTTTGATTCATTAGATGGAGTTAGGCCGGCTGTGAGGTATTGACAGCAACTACTGTAATATGGATGATGCAACATATGGTTAATACGTTCATTTTAGAGCTTAAATATGGATGTTTACAGTCTTGACTGTTTGATCTCTAGATCAAAAAATGGGCTAAATTACTTATTCATGACAGGTTTTCTACACTGCAGCACTGGAGTAGTGACAGCATCCCACTTGTTCAGGTTTCTATGCTTTCTGCTTTTGTCCTGTGGAAGCAAAGATGTGTAGTTGCTTTTTGGGCCCATGTGCTCTCAACGTAGAAGCTTCTCATCATCGCAGCATCTTTTTTCACCTCACAAATCTTTGACATTTTGACACACTCTGGAGGAGTCGAGTTGGCATATTTTGCCTAATTTTTTCATTAAAACACTAACTCCAGGCAACCTGCAGAGATGTCAAACTGTTATTCATGACATTAATGTTGATTGAGTGTTTCACTTTCCCGCTTTTCTTATTTTTCTTCCTATTTGATGTAGTCTCTCTCCCTCTGTCTCTCTCTCTCTTTCTCCTCTCTCTCAGTCTTTTTCTCCATCCATCTCAGTTTCTCCCATCCAGCCTCGCCTGGACAGTCTGGCTAGACACTCCCTCCAGCGCTATTTCACTTTCATGGTGTTGTTTTTCTCATTGCTCTCTGTGTTCCTCTCCTTTCCCCACCTCTCGTCCCGTTACTGCACTGACGGGGTCAGATGCTGGCTGGGATGATAGCAGAGCCCGCTTTTCTCTCTGAGTATACTATCTTTGCTCTGGACCATTCAAAACGACCCAAAACGGCCCAGGTAGCCAGTGTGGTGAGTTTGTCCTCACGTCCTGTCTCCTCCTCTTCCTCCTCCTCCTCCTCCTCCTGCCCTGTTCCTTCCTCCCATCTCCGCGCCTCTGGGGAATCGGTAGACGACTGTGGCCCAAGTAGGGACAGCTTGTTCCCTGCTCTCTGTCTCCTGTTTCCTTTGGATTTAGCAACAAGAAGGCATCTCATATCTAGGCTAACCCTGCATCTCATGGGGTCTACACTGTGGTGTAGAGGCTTGTGTGCTTTCTGTGATATGTTGGTTTATTGCCCTATCTTTCAGTTATTATGATCTGTCACAGATTTGAATATTGCCTCCCTGTCTTTGGGTGTCCTTAGTTGCTTGCCTTATAGACCCTCAACACCTTGTTATGTTGCCCAATGGCCTTTATCCCTCCTCCCTGTGAGTCTGTTTATTTGGAGAGTTAATGTTTTCATTGTGCAAATTATGGGACTCCTTTATAAGCACTTGAAATGTTAAATCCCTTGTAACTCTTCCAAGTAAACAAACACCTTTATAGACGCACCATTGTAGATGCCCTTCATTTCATAAATATATCTACAGTGTTCATAATTTTTGCAGAAATGAAGCATTTGAGACTACAGGCAGGAGTACCAATAATTAATTATGGATACATCTTGCAAACAATTTTGTCTGTAAATGTCTGTGGTATATTTAATAGAATAATGTAAAATATTTGATGTAAAAAGTGAATTTTGTTTTGCCCACTGCTTCATGTGAAGGATATATTAGTAGCCACTTGTGGGTCGCAGGTAACATATCTATTTTAAAATTCAATTATTAAATGCTAAAAGAAAAACAAAATGTTATTTTCCCCAAACTTTCTATCCAAGGTGGTTTATATTGTAGTTGACTCTTGTTGTTGGTATTTTATATATAGGAAACAGTAAAATGTTGGGTCCTCTTCGACTAGGGCCAGCTGTAGCCTGTTATTTACCTTGTCAGTGTTTACTAATGCTCATAAGGACATACTGGTAAAGTGGGTCAGTGTGTTTTGAGACTTGAGCTGTTGCTCTTTATCACATCCAGGCAAAATGTTATTGAAAAAGCTGTGCTACATCTAACACGTTTGCCTTAAACCTTTCCTGCAGTTGATATAACCTTTGTTGGTCTTTGTCAGTTGTAAAGTGGAGTTGTGAAGTGAGGTGTAAAGTGGATCAGAGGATTGTTACTTCACTGTTTAGAGAGTCAGTGTTGCACAGTCACACATTGTGGTTATCCATAAGTACCTTAAATCCATCACAGTGTCTTTCTCATGTTCCATCTACAACAGCCCGTCCATTTGTCATTACATTAGGGTGATTGCTGAATCCTATGACAGTGAGTGATTTTTTTCACGTTTTATTTTGGAAGTACAACCTTGTCTTGCCAGCAGTGTTTGTCATTTGACTCAATACTTCAACCTCTGCAAATGTTATTAAGCTTGTACTTGAACCGCAGGCTGTGGTATGAACAACAATTGTGAGTCACAGGCTTTTGGAGTGAGAACTGATTTGGATTTGGAGAGTATCATTGTCTCCTAGAAATAGTCTACTGTAAGCTTTCCTGAATTAGATCCCCATGAGCCGTTGTGTCCAACTTTGAACAGTGACAAGCATCTAAGTGGAGCAGCACTAGTGCATGTGCGTCATCTTGTGGGTGTGAAAGAACAAAACAAATCTCATTCCTAATAAATATTGATTCATAGTTTTTCTGGTGATGGAAAACACATGTGGTGTCTTGGTGTCTTGTCTTGGTAAAGTCTCTGACTCATCGATATTTATTCATCTAGATATTAACTCTGTACGAGTTTCCTTAATGACCAGTCAGCTCTGTGATCTCTAACACACAAATACACACATGTATCCAGATTCATGGAATCAAACAGCTGCCTCATATACTGAAAAAATGGATATAAATGTGCTTATTTGGTCCTAATCCTGCACATTGCACTGCAGGCTGAGACCTCACCACAGAGATCCAGTTTCAAATATGACCAGGGCCCATCAAAACAACAAAAAAAAGACTTGAGGCCAACAGCCAACAGTGACTACGGGTTCAAAAAGAAAAGGAGCAGGAAATAAATGCTGAATGTTTTGCACAGTAACTCAGAGGAAGGACTAGCTTGGAGCTGGACAAGGGAGGAGAAAGTTTGCTCACTGTGATCCTGCTTCTAACAAGTCAACTAAACCAACTATGCTGCTCACTTCAACTGTGTCTTTGTGCTCTTGTAATACAGCTGCACACGGCACTGCCAAGCATCTTTAATTCAAATGCCGGCGCTCCGACTTGACTTTATAACTGTCTGTCTGATCTGTCCTCATGGCTGTTCTGTAGAGTCTAGTTTTAACCCTTTTTTTGTTTAATGTACAGTAGAGATGCCTTCTTTTTATGTATATAACCCCTCTGTTTTTTCCAAGTTGCATGAGGGTACCCATTGCCCCTGCATTGCTCCCAGCAATACTAATATTGCTCCCTCCAGAGTAATCAGGGAGAGCCACGCTGGGTGTGGATGACTAACTGGCCCAGGACAGTCACTGGCACAGCTTTCCTCTCACTCATAATGTCCCCTTTATCTGCAGAGTTCCTCTAAAGGACCAGGCAGGTCTCCCAGAGGTAGCATCAATGGCGATGGAAGTGCCTCTCCTCATGTATGTCTATTATCCAGTTGTTTTCCTACCTCACTGTTTAATTGCTTTTGATTATTATTTAATTTTTTTTTTTTTTTGTCTCAAATATCCTAACAGAGAGAAGAGCCACAGTCGTTTGCCCAGAAACTGCAGCTAAAGGTTCCCTCCATGGAGTCGCTGATTCGTGGCGGAGCCAGTCGGGCAGAAAACCTGTTCCGCTCTCCCTCTAAAGAGAACCTGGTCCGAAGCTCGTCACGTGAATCTCTGACACCTTTGGGAGAAAATGACTCCCCGGGCCCACCGACATATGATCCTCCTTCAGATATTGAGAGTGAGGCTGAGGAGCCCCAGGAAGCGTAGAGTCCCTTTCCAAAGATCAGCTGTTGCACCGACTGCTTCGAGTGGAGCGGAGTTTGGGGAAGTACAGAGGAAAGTACTCAGAGGTGAGACACACACAAAGTTTAGTTTATTAACTTGTGTAGTGGATACACTCATTTAACTATCATTGCTCTGATTGTCAGCTCAGTCATAATTTCCACTTTGTCCCTCTCTCTCTTTCTTGTTGTTTTATGTACCTCCACTTCCTCATCATACAGCTGGTGACTGCGTATCGAACAGTACAACGAGATAAAGAAAAAACCCAGGTAATTTTACACAAATTGAAATTTATATTTATCTCACCAGACATTTCAGAACAAATATCTGATGTAGCCTGAACTGATCAAATGTTCATCTCTGCTCTTCCTCCTCTCAGGCCATCCTCAGTCAGAGTCAAGACAAAGCTCTCCGCAGGATAGGGGAGCTGCGTGAGGTACAACTATAGCTTTTAGTATGAGTGTTGTCTTTCTAGGTCAGATATTCTGTCTTCCTTTTGGATAAAGGTTTTATGCCTGAATGAACATATTAAATGGTCCCTAGGAGCTTCAAATGGACCAGCAGGCCAAGAAACATCTGCAGGATGAGTTTGATGCTGCGCTTGAGGAGAAAGACCAGATGATCACTGTCCTCCAAACACAGGTCAGTGCAGCAGTTTGTGAATGTTAGACCACTGCGATAGCTTTTAGTTTACAAGTTAGTTAAGTATGGCTTCATATTTCACAGAAAATCTGTCGCACATTTTAATTTTATCAACTTATAGATGGAGTCAACACAGTGATACTTCAGATAAGAAAAAATAAGCAATGTCTGTTTTTTATGAAACAAAACAGTACAAAAAATGTGAGACAAACTGTAGAGGCAAACAGAGCAAACTACTCCCCTCGTCTTAGTTTTTTAGTAATTTTGTTTGCAGTCAATGTCGTTGACAATTTTGTTGCACAGACATTTATTTGATTCAGTTTTTTGAAGGAAAAAAGCTCAAATGGATCTATAATAATCTATAATATGAATATAATTGACACTATATCTGAGGAAGGATTTTACCTACCATGATCAATTGATGTTATGATGTTTTTATACAACTAACCCTTCTTAGAAATCGACTCTGTTCTTTCAACATTTGGAAATGGTACAAATTACAACATTACAAATGAAGAAAAACAAGCTTTATGATAAATGTACAAAGTGATGTTTGTTTTTCTTGGCAGGTTGCTCTGCTGAAGAAACGAGTTAAAGGGGTATCTGATGGTGCTCTGCCAGCTGAAGGTGAGGCCCCTCAGTCTGAGGATACCGAAGACTCTGCTTCTGCCACACAAAGTCCTTCTAAAGAGGGAGGAGTAGAGCCTGAAGCCTCTGAGGGTAAGAATACACTTTATATGAATTTAGTTTAGACCAAACTCATTGTGAAGATGATGTGTGATTTGTATGTGACATCTTTGAGGATCTACTGACACATTTTAACTAGTGCAATGTATTTTCTGAACAGGAGAGGGCAACAGTGACCCAACCAAACTTTTGGAGGCTCTTCAGAAGCGAGTTAAGAGGCAGGAAAATCTTCTGCAGAAGTGTAAGGAAGTGATGCGCACACACAAGGAGCGGAGCGCCCAGCTGAGCAGCGAGAATGAGACTCTTCAGGAGCAGCTGCAGGAGAGGCTGCAGGAGCTGGAGAAGATGAAGGTAGCTCTCTTCATCTTTAATGACACAGAAGTGTTGATCTTCATATTATAATATTAGGCCATTTACAGTCAAATTGAACCATACATTTTAGAAATGATCTACTTATACACTTTGTCAACCAAGTATCTGCAGAAGCTCAAACTAGATAGTTATTTCAAAGCAATTTCCTGGCAACAGTTTCTCACTAGAAATTGATGTGGCGGTAAACTGCAATTACCAAGAGGTTTCAAGTGGAGCTGGGCTGAGACGCTGCGAATGACTGAGCAGTGTGTTTATGTGGTGCTGCAAAATTTCTTTATGGCCCACTGATAATGTGACTCCATTATCTCAGTGACACAGTGGATTGCTGTGGTTCTCGGTGTCCTAGCATCCAAATTCTCTGGCCACAGCCCAGGATGAGGGTTCATGTCATGTCAGTGTGACATGACTGAACCATTGTTTTCATTGATGTCAAAACATTTAGCTTCAGTGGTATGATCGGCTTGTTTAGCTTGTCCATAGCTGCTCTGATGTTCTGCAGCGTCTGATAACAAATGTTTATTGTCACAAAGACACTGTGATAACACACAGCTTTTCTGTATGTTGATTGACTTGCTTTCATTCAATGCCATTTTTATGTTGAATCTGCACTCTGTTTGGGAGTGGGGCCTTTCCTGTGTCGGGAAAAGCAGAGGTTAACAGGCGTTTAGTCCTCTTAAGCAGCATGAAGGCATCCTGGAACTGCTGGGCTGAACTGGGCTGTGCTCTGCCTCAGACAAATATCCCATAAAACAGACCATGTGTCTGTGATTCCTGACCCTCAACTTAAGGATATTTGAATGCATTATTTACTTCCTGGTTGAAGGACCTTTCTGTCATATCTATTGTGTCTTACACAGTAAAAGGCTCCATTTCTGACATTCCCGTCGTGAAGTTTTGAACACCAGCTGTTAACGAAAAGGTTGCACAGAGTCTCATGGCTTGTGACACACACAGATTAAACAGCCGAGAGCTGTCCCAGCATTTCCTGTTCAGCCACCGCTGGTTATACGGTGGTGGCAAAGAGACATGGCGAGTACATGCCACTGCTGTTAAACTGGGCTATAATTTGGGTCAACTTGTTGGTTCAGCAGCGCTTGTGTACACGCTTTAGTCATTTGACTTGTGGGTGAGGCATCCTGGGTGGTGCAGAAAACATCTAATTTTGAAGTTATCTGATCAAAGGGTATAAAGAATATGAGCCTGAAAATCACAGCTGGCGCACTGTGTGTTGAGGTATTTGTCAGATAGAAATATGTGATCTTATCTGAAATTGAGTCAAATGTGTTTTTTGTCTTAAAGGAACTGCATACAGGAGAAAAGACAAAGTTGATCAATCAACTGCGTGATGCCAAGAACCACATTGAACAGCTGGAGCAGGACAAGGTGGGTAAAGAAGTTTTCGGTCTCCTCTTGACTGAAGGTCCTGCTGATTCAGTTGTATTAGAAAACCAGAAATCTGTTTTTGCTCTGCTTCGGCCACCTTGAAGCCCCATAATGTTTCTTTTAAACTTTGACCCCAGCTCTGCAGAAAGGTCAGCAGCTTGTGATATCTCTGACAATTTCATTCATAAGGCTCACGTTAGGATGCAAAAGAGAGAGATGGTGCTCATCAGAGCAACATTAAATTCAGTATGGAGTCATTTGCTCAGATTGCACAGTTAAATGGTTGACTTTCCTTTATGACTGTTTATGACTCTTTGCTGGCCTTCAGGGAATGGTCATTGCTGAGACAAAGCGCCAGATGCATGAGACCCTGGAAATGAAAGAAGAGGAGATTGCACAGCTCCGCTCCAGGCTCCAGCAGGCCACTGCCCAGAAAGAAGAATTACAGGAGCAGAAAGAAAAGGCTGAGAAATCAGGTCAGTTGAATACATTTTGGTTAGTATTTAGTATTTAGGATGTCTTCTCTGAATATGCTATTAATGTTTTGTTTTATTTCTCCTGCAAAGCATTTGAGGAGCTTGAACGGGCGTTGGGTGTAGCTCAGAGGGCAGAGGAGGTCAAAAAGCAGCTGCAGGTTCAGCTGGAGGAGCATGTGAAAGAGGTGGAAAGGGCCAGTGAGGAGGAGAGGAAGAGTCTGCAGCAGGAACTCACACGAGTCAAACAGGAGGTGGTCACTATAATGAAGGTCATTTTGCACAATTCTTATGTATTTTAATTGTGATGAAGTCAGTAGCACAGTGCAAGGAAAATGTATTGAGTTCGATTTTCATTGACCTTTGATCTTGCACTGACATTTATTTTATTGACATTTACAATATCTGATTGCTGTACATTGTCTTAAAAAACAGAAAAGCACTATATAATTCAGATATATCATTATTATTATTTTTAATTATATTAGAAATCATCAGAGGAAACAGTGGCTGGTCTGGAAAAACTCCACAGTGAAGCTCTGGCTGCTAAAGAAGCAGAGATAACTGCCAGAATCAACAAAGCTGTGGTAGGTGCCAAATGTTTTCATTCATTAGATTTTGCAGTATAAACAAGTAAATCAGATGAAAAACAATCACTTTAAAGCTGGTTTTGACATGCTTGTGTTGCTTAGGAGGAGTGCAAGGAAGAGTTTGCCCAGTTAGCCAAGGAGCGGGAACAGCAGGCCTCCCTGGCTTTGGAGGACGCAGAGTTACAGAAGACAGCTCTGAGGACAGAAGCTGAGAACAAGGTTAAAGAGATACAGCTGGAGCTGGAATCTGCAAGGACTGTGAGTTTTGTGATGCACATTTTTGCTCACTTATATCAACTGATAAACAAAAATAACAGCTGCATTATCTGATTTTGTGTGTTTATTTATTTGGCAAACTTTAAGCCTTATGGAAAAGTTTACACACAGACACTTACAAAAAACACACACACTCACACAGAGCAGGTGATAGAGGATTTCATTGTCAAAGCATCCTCAGTCTACACATTTCAGTATATTTTTACTCCAAACCACAACATTGTTCAGTAAAATAAGTACATTGGTGAAGTTTATTATATTTTGTGTCTTCTGTTTCTTTTTTTTAAATAGAAAACCTCACACGTATCATTGTTTAAAAGTATCTTATCTGTTAATCAAGCTGCATTCTTCTGAATGAGTTTGAATGTAGTGACTATATCAATAAATCTCACATGTATGTGATTGCAGAGAATATTGGAGCTGGAGAGCTCCCAGGAGAAGATCTCACAAGATGGATCAAGTCTGTCCCATGAACTCTCCAGTCAGCTGAATGAGCTGAAGGATAAACACAAAGAGCAAATCTCTGCATTAGAGGAAAAGCATCAGGAGCAGCTGGAAAAGCACAAGGATACCCTTACCCAGGAGCATAATGCTGCTGTCGAGGAGCTCAAGGAAAAACACAGAGCTGAAATGGAGACCCTTCTGAAGGACAAAGAGGTGCAGTTCCAGGCACACGTTGAGGACATGAACCGGAAAACATTAGAGAAACTGGATGCAAAGCAGGCAGAACTTGAGGCTCTGTCCTCAGAGCTCTCTGAGACTTTATCAAGTAAACAGCTTCTGCAGGAGAAGTTGGTGGCGGCTGAAGATGCTCAAAGTTCAGCTGAGAAGGGGCATGAGAAGAAATTTCAGGATCAGCTGATAAAGCACAACGAAGAGCTTGCAAACATGAAACGGGAGCACGAGCAGTCGCTTGGAGGGATAGAGAAAACTTTGAAGGAGGAACTTAATGCGTTGAAGATTGTTCTGAGGGAAAAGGAAAAGGAAATTAAAGAGCATATCCTTAAACAAAAAGCACTACAAGAGGAGTCACATTCCACTACACAAGAACTAAATGTCAAGGTTAAGGAAGTGGACGAGCTGCAACAGAGTTTATCTCAGCTCCAGTCAGAAAGTGGGAGCCTAAAGGTGTCTAATGCACAGTTGAGCAAGATCACACAGGAACTTGATCAATGTAAAACAGACTTGGCAGATTTGGAGCGTCAGCTAGAAGTTGCAAAGAGTGATTGTCAAGGAAAAGAGAAATCACTAATAGAACTAGAGCAGCAGTTACAACAGACTAAAAAGGAGCTCTCTGAGCAGGAGAAGTCATTTACTGCAGAACTGAACACTAAACAGGAAGAACATACGCGCCTCAAGAAACAGTTTGATGATGAAAGAGCTGCCCATGAGAAGAAGATGAAAAACATTAAAACTGAGATGGAAAATAAGCTGAAATCACAGGAGACAAAAATGGAAAAGTTCAAGCATAAAGCCAAAGAAATGCAGGAGAATTTTAAGAAAAAGCTTCAGCAAAATGAGGAGACCATGAAGAAGGAACTTGCAAAGAAGGAGACAGAGCTTCAGCAGAAAGAGCAACAGGTTCAAGAAAAAATTCTTGAGATGGCACAAAAAAGCTCCCAAGGCCTCAGCAGTGCGATGTCAGAACTGCAGGCCAACCACAAGGAAGAATTGGAGAAGCTTCGTGACACCCATAAACATGAGATTGAAGAGCTGGAGCGTCGTTGGCAGGAGAAATGTAGACAGCAGGAAGAGGAAACGACGGAAAAACACTCTGTCATTCTACAGGAGAAGGCACAGGAACTGGAGGAATTATCACAGCAACTCACCAGAAGCAAAGAGGAGAATAAGCAAGTAATGTGTGAAATAAAAGATCTAAAGGAGGACCTGGCAATTCGAGAAACCACTGTGCAGAAGCTGCAGGAAGAACTTAACGAAGCAGCAGTCAAGCTGGAAAGTTTGTCTCAGGGTGAAGCGCTGCTGAAAGATCAAATGGAGTCAGTGGAGAGGAACCTCAACCAAGCTATGAATGAGAGAAACACCCTCCAAGATAAGCTCAACACGACAGAGGAGGAGAGTAGAGAGAAGTTAAAGACTCTGTCAGACAAGTTGGAAGAAACAGAGAAGCAGCTTAAAACGCTGGAGGGTTCCAGATGTAAGGAAAGTGAGGACTTACAGAGTAAATTTGAGGAAACCTCCATCCAGCTACAAGCCAAGGAAGCAGAGTTTCAGCAGCAATTAATTATGATCAGCAACCAAATGGAGCAGTACTGTAAGGAGGTTCAGTCTAAAGTGGAGTGTGGATCTAATGAACTGAGTCAAAGAGTCGAATGTCAGGTGAAGGAGCTAAACGATAGACTGCTCTGTAGTCAGAAGAAGGTTGGACATCTCAAAAATATCATCCTTACTAAAGCAGACAGAATTCGCACTTTAGAGGAGACTCTCCGTCAGCAGACTGAAGAGAATAAGAATCTATGCATTTCATTAGAACAGGTGACTGCTCAGGTAAATGCTCACATGGAGCATATCAAAGCCTTAACACATGAGAAGGAGAATCATTCTCAGTCTATCAGTGAAAAAGTTCAGAAGATTGAGGAACTGAGTGAAGCAAACAGAATCATATCAGAGAGTGTGAACACAAACGAGACACACATCAGTGACTTGAAAAATCAGCTAGCAAGTAGCATAACAGAGAAGGAGGAAGCCATAAATCAGCTGAACCAGCAGTTTAATGAGGAGAGACAACAGGCCACTCTTCAAATGAAGGAGACCATTGAGAGATTAGAACAGGAGAGGACAGCTGCATTAGAGCAGGCAGATGTGCTCAGGGTCAGTCTGTCTGAGTACGAGAACAAGTTCACCCAGAGTGACAACACTATTACGTCTCTGCAGGCCAGGCTTGAAGAGCTGGAGCAGAAGATCTCTGAAAAGGATGAAGCCCTGCAGAGGCTGTCGGCGAGTATTGACAATCAGTCCATCAGCAAGTCTGAGATGGACCAGGTGTTGAGCGAGAAGGAGCAGAAAGTCAGCGGACTTACCTCGGAGCTGGAGGGCTGCATCAGCCGACTCGACGAGCTCCAGGAGCAGTTAGCCTTAAAGACTAAAGAGTGCGAGCAACTCACAGCCGACCTTAAACAGCAGCACAGCATCAGGGAGAGTGAAAAGAGAGAACTGGTCGAGCAGCTGCAGCAGAACGGTAACTTAGAGCAGGAGATGGCAGAAAAACTCAACTCCCTCCAGGAAGACAACCAGAAGTGTAAACATGAGCTTGAGAGTCAGAGGGAGGAATTTGAGAAGATGAAAGATGACATTAACAGGAGCAAGGAGGAGAGTCTGAAGGCGGCCGAGGAGAGGTTATCTGCAGAGAGTGCGAAGAAAGTGTCAGAGCTGAAGAAGAAAGCGGAACAGAAGATCGGACAGATTAAAAAACAGCTGACCACTCAGCTCGAGGAAAAAGAGCAGATGATCAAGGGTCTACAGACGAGTTTGGAAGAACTCAAGAACAGTGAATCATCCGGCAAACAACACACAGAAACATTAGAGGAGAGAGTGAAATCACTGGAGGAAGCTCTTATCAAGCTTAAAGAGGAACAGGAGAAACATCTGGAAGAGATTGTCAGTAATGAAAAGCTTGAGAAAGAAAAGTCTTTAGAAGAATTGAAGAACACGTATGAGGAGAAGCTGTCCGCACTTCGGAAAGAAACGGCACAACAAGAGGAGCTCAAAGAAGCTGCATCATCACTACATGAAATCGAGGCAAAGCTGAAAGAAGCGGAAGAGCAGAACGAAAGCCTCCTTGCAGAAATAAGCCGTCTGAAAGAAGACGTGCATGAGAAGGAGGTCCAGCTCGATCAACATCTCAAGGTCCAAAACCAACCACAACTTGAGGCTGAGATGAAGGTGGAATGTAGCAGTGCACCGCTAACCAGGAGCATGATGGAAAACCACTCTCTGACGGAGGACGTGGAAGGCAATGCTCTGGTGTCTCTCAAGAGCAAACTGAGTCAAGTGACGAACGAGAAAGACAAAATCTACAAGGACTTCACGAGTTTACAGAAAGACATCCGACTACTGAGGAAGGAGCACGAACAGGAACTAGAATACTTGAAGAAAGAGCTGTCAGAGAAGAATGAGCAACAACTGAAGTGAGTTCATTAAAGTCAAGTTAATAAAACATAATTTATGAAAGCCCATTAAAATGAAAACTAACCAACATTTGTAGGCAAGGGCTTGTAATGAATTTCTTGTCTGTAGATAATTGCTGATTTCACTTTGCTCTCTGTCGTAATAGAGTGGAGTTAGAAGACATGGAAATGAAGCACAATTCTGCCATCAAGCAGTTAATGAGGGAGTTCAACACACAAATGGCTGCGAAAGAGCAGGAGCTCGACACTGCAGTGAAGGAAACCATTGGTGAGGCTGAAGAGAAATCATGCTCCATTCATCAAATTACAGTCACAATAAATACTGCTGTGTCATAACACACTAGAAATGAATGATTAAAACCATTCTCTTTTGTTGTGGTGAAGTCATATTAGTGTATTACAGCCTCCTTTTGAAGAATCTGAATAATTGCTTTAAAATGGAAAACCAAGAAAAATATGATTTCTCTTTCATCGAGGTGGAATAACTACAAAGAAACATTTTGCATTATTGAATCTTAAACACAGGTTGGAACCAAATGAAGGCATCACCGCACTAGGAAACTGTGGATCTGAACCAACATGTTTCCTTGTCTCCTTCATGTTCAAATAAGATGGGATGTGAGCGAGTGGTTTGGTATATGGGCTTGTGGTATTTATGTGCCAACTCTGGCTTCTTTCATTTTCCTCGTTACAGCGAAGGCCCAGAGTGTGGAAGCAGAGCTCATCAGCACCCATCGAGAAGAGGCCAGCGAGCTGAAGAAGGCGGTTGCCCAGAAGGAGGATGATTTGCACAGAACTGTTCAGAAATATGAACAAGTTATACAGGTATTGTAAAAAGAAAAAGAAGATGAAACGCAAATAAAAACCCAACTTTTTATAGGTTGACTGTGGAAAGGAGATTTACCCCACCCTCCATTTGGAAGCAATCACTGCACTAGTTGGCAGCTTAGTTAGTCTTAGTCTAAAGCAGCAGTTCCCAGCATTCTTTGTCAGACATGGCTCATAGACCTGTCAGATGAACTCAAGTACCCTTCCTGGACACCACCAGTCATGCTCCAGATGTTTTTACTTGAAATGACTGAACAGTGAATATTTAACTATTAATGATACAAATGTGCATATAATAGAAACATTATGATGAATCTTCTCATACAGCTGAGTCATAGAAGGTGGATGTCTCAATCATTTATCCATCATCCATCATTTGACTTGATCATCAGTGGGCACCTGCCTGATGAAAAGACTGTTTTAGTGTTTGGGATAAACTCGTCTCCTTAACTGTCTCCAAACATAATAAGGGTGGGAGGTCTGAAATAAGACTTGACCAACATAGTTGAGTTGTGATGCTGATATGACACATAGGAAATGACTCAGCCGTTGTTATTACTATTCGTTTTCTTTTCAGAGTCGAGAGGAGGAGATGGGAGAGCGAGTGTGGCAGGTTCAGAAGGAACTGGAGGAGTTGCAAGCAAGGAGCCATGGCTCTGCTGAGGTACAATCCTGTGTGACCTACTGTACATATTCACCCGGTCATCACACCATCTGTGATTGGTTTTACAACACATCGATGCGGTGGGGACACGTTACCTTCTATGCAGGTGTAGGAATAAATACCTGCAGCTATTAAAGTCCATTATATATGAGACCGGAGGTTTAGATTAAATTTATATTGTGATTCTGTTGAAGCCATACAGTAAGTCACTTCACAGTGGCTGCATGAAATAACAATAGCTGTATGAACTCATCATTTTTCAGTTCCCTTATGGGACAGGCTGGAGTCTGATGGAAGCATTACTAGTCTTGAATGACGGTTTAATCCGGACGCATTATTGTGTCAGTGCCACGAGGCCCTTTCAGTTGCCTCATTATTTGAAAGTTCACATCCAGGTTAACAGACTTAACAGTTCTCAGTTGTCTTTGCCTTTGTCTTGTTTCGTAATTGAAGGGTTTTGTCTAAGAGCTCTGGGACAATTTGCTTACATACTTTGCTCTGATCAGTGTCTCGCTCCAGTCGTGTGGCTTCCCTCCAAAGCTCACCGGATGCTGTGAAGCTCGTTTGATTCACTCAGGAATGTTCTGCTCGGAAAACAGAGATTGCGAGGCAGCAGCCAGCCTCAATCCCTGTTCTCAATTATCATCATGCGAGGTGATTCTCGGACTTAGATTTATGCCGCGCCAGTGCTCCCATGCAAGATGTGCGTCCTGGAATGGGGCCATCTAGAACAAATGTACTCCTGAGAGATGTTTTACCCAGGTGTTGAGGTGCCATGAGACCCCTGCGCCGATTCCTCTACCTTTACACGCATGTCCAGATGCACACAAACACTAAGAATTATGCTGCTCTCTCTGCTGCATTTTTCCCTGGTGAGGCAATAACTTTATGGGTGGATTGTATGGGTTTATGCTCAGGGAGGCCTTTCCTTACAACGGGCCTCACAACCCATTCTTCATTTAGACAGTAGGTCAGTGTGTCTCACAATAGAAGCTGCACTCTTTCCACGAGTTCATGTTCAGTCTGCTTTCCCATAAACAGGCCAAAGCAAACAACAAGTTTGTCCATCTCTCTGTAGCCCCCAACCTCATCCACCTGTATATGGCTCCCAGCATGTCACATGAATATGTGAAAAAATTATTACTTAAACGGGACTGGTGGGAACTATTTCCAGTAGTGGATTGATACACAGGACTTGTTATAACGCCAGATGATTAAGTGGAACTGATCCAAAATAAACTGCAGCGTCCATATTCAAGGTAATGGTGCAGCGTGTCATTCTGTGCAGCTGTGTGGCTTTTTGTCACAGACGAAGAAGATGGATCAGATTTATGTTTATTGCTTTTTTAATATTTTATGTTATATTTTCATTGTAAAGCAGTAAAACAAGCCAATCAGAATATCAGTACGCTTATCATTTTAATTGTTATTATACAACAACTGACGAATAATAATACTAATAATGAAGTTTATTTATTTATTTATTTAACACTTTTCCCAGACAAATGTCACGAGTGCTTTACATATATACATACATATATCTATATCTTTATCTTTCTCTGTTACTACACTTTTGTGTTATTCATCCTCTTGTAACATACAGTGTCTTCTCTTTTGTCCATTTTCATTATTCTCATACAGATGACCACAGAAGAACTACAGGTATGTTTGCTGGTTCCAGTATCACTGGTTTCACTGTTTTTGCTTGTTTTTTTATCAAAGCACATTACCACTGTAATACAGCTGTTTGATTAACAAAACATGCATCACTGATCAGTATATAATGTCTCTTCACATTAATGTTCTGTCCTCCACCTCAGGCTCAGCTCGCTGAGAAGACCACTTTGTTGAGCGAGGCTCGACTGAAGGAGCAGGGCTTTGTTGAGAGAGTGAGTGTCAGGACCCCGTGTGCGCTCTTTGCCAGGGACAAGTGAGCACCAAATCCCATGCAGTGTATTCCCAGGATTCTGTGGCCCCCAGCAAGAGCAGCCACTGCTCTCCCGCTGCATCTACTTAATTACACAGCACATCTGTTTACATTTGATTTAACCCTATAAACAATCGGAGAAATGCCTCCCACAGTTTTTCTCACACACCTCGTTACTATGCCACACAAATCATGACCAACAAAATGCAACAATTAGGCTAATACACAGAATTAACCCACTGGGGTCAGATAGATTTTCTCTTATGAATCTGTGCATGCTTGTGTGTTTCTCCACATTAGATTCACTCGCTTGAGGACAAGATTAAATGCTTCCACCGAAACACTGTTGTAACTCATCTTGGGAGCTCATACAAAGGTAACGTTAACACCATGAATCACTTTGTTTTGCTTTTTGAGCCATTTTTCTTTTAGATCAGCACAACAAAGATGAAATATATATCGCTTTAACTCCAGTATCATGGGAAGGTGGAAGATAAACTACTTATATCAGCAGTGATATATTGCTTAACTTTATTCATCTTTTGGACAAAGATGGGACAAGAGACGCAGGCCTGGTTAGTGTGTAATGACATGAGTGTGTGTGTGGTCTGGTTTAACTATGCTTTTGAGGACACTTTGACCAAGTAAGTGTGATTTTAGGCTCGCCGGTTAAGATTAGAGCTGCGGTTATAATTAGGGTTTGGTGAAGGTTAGAGTAAGGGTTAGGGTTAGACATATAACCATAGTGGTTAAAGTGAGGGGGCAGCTTCTCAACGCAGTATACCATAAGTGTATCATAAATTGAAGATTATGTGTGTGTTTGCGTGCACTCCACAGAGAGCGTATTTGGAGAGTCTGAGTGAATTCTACCCTCCTCTCAGACCATCCTGGTGTAATAAAGAGAGTCTGCTGTCAGAAGGGGGTGGGCTAGGGGGGCGGTGAAGAAGCCATCCTTGGATTTAATGGGTTTTGCAGATCGCGGTCTTAATGTTTCCCACACAAGACCCTGCAGCACACAGACTTCTCAAACCCTCTACGTCCACAACACATAGTATGTCCAACCTTTAAACCTGCTCTACACCGTATTTCCTTTGGGCTGCAGCGCCTATCAGTGAAAGTGCCTTCCACTCATTCTGCTGAGCCGACTTAACCCACCCAGAGCTGTGGGATTCAGCGGGAGGGTTGATCAGAGGGCTGTTGATAACTGGTCTCAGGTCTGTTGCGCTGTGATTGTGTGATTGATGTGTGGTAGACTCAGCCAGGGCAGCATGAGGTCAGGAGGACAGAGGCTAAGGGATTTATTGGTGACGCATTGTTTCACAGAAGAGATCAAAGAGTTGTTTGCACTTCTCTATCACCTATTCCTCCCCTGCATTTGCGTGGTCTCTCCTGGCACACACAAGCACATTTGGTGTCCTCTAAATGAACATACCAGATAAACAGGGAGCGAGTGGGTGTTGTTTCATATTAAAGACCTGCTGGGGATCTCTCAGTTGTACAAGCAGAAGCCTAAGTGTTACCAGCCATATCCAAGTTGTAACACGGATTTTCCCATTCATAGTTTTTAGAGGGATGATGGACGATGATGTTATAGCTTCAGGCAGAGAATTAAAACCTTCGTTCTTAGACACTTGCAGTTTTAAAATGCTCATGCTGAGTCTCTCCATTCTTTCCTGTGCAGGTAGAGGTGATTTATTTGGTTGCTAACATAAACATGATGCTGTATTTCACCGGGAAATCTGTCATGATACCCACAAAGTCACATAGCAGTTACATGCTTTATAGTATGACTTATAATTAAATGGCTGTTGCTTGTTTTTTTCAGATCCTGCATTCAACAGCACTGACGCATTCTCAGAACCCACTGAGATGGAGTACCTGAGGAAGGTGTTGTTTGAATACATGATGGGACGCGAAACAAAAGTATGCTTTACATTTCATCCTTTATTTTTGTTTTTTTACATTGTTACACAAAAAAAATCTAGATTTTTCACTTATTTTTTTGTTATTTTATTTTTTTTAAGTTATTATCTTCTAATTAATCTGAATGTAAAACACTGGAACTCGCTCCATCTTGGTCAAAGCCAATAACTCCATGGGCATTATGACATCATTTTATTCCTAACAAAGTCTGATGTTGTATTTTATAAAGATGTAATGTCTGTAAATGAAACTCACATTGAAATGATAACGGATGTTATCAGAGCTTCAGCCCATCCCATGGTTTTAAGCGAGGAGCATGGGACCATTTCGGAAGTCTTGTTGTGTCCAGTCGTGTTGGATAAAATTAACAGTGCTTTCCCTCATTAACAGCGCTGATGACACGGTCCTAAAGTCAGCGGGATTTTCCCAGCTCCTCAGCAAACAGTTTGTCTTCATGACAACATGGCAGACCTCCCCAGTGTTGAGGATGTCCCCCAGGCTGCCTGCTAGCACATGCATCTTGCATGACGCAGATTTGCCATTTAAAGACATGCTGGCCTTGTTTAGTGTTAGTTGAGCGGTTCGGTTTCCTACACAGCAGCCCTGTTTCTGATTATAGCCTGTGTTTATGGGGAAATGCATGCACCCTGGCAGATAGGCCTGGAGTTGATTATGTATGTAGTGTTTTTTCTCCCTCTCTCTCTTTTTTTTTTTTTTGCTGTTGTTGGACTTTAAGTGTCTAACAATAAGTTTGGTGTCACAGTGTCAAAGTGCGAGGAAGATTTGAAAAAACAAATGAGGATGAAAAAATGTTTGACACAACTCAACAAAATCAGAACAAATTCTTTGCTCAGAAACGAAGATCAGAGCGCAGATTGTTACTCTGTTATTTATTTGTCCTGTGGTTCTCATCTGCAGACAATGGCCAAAGTTATAACCTCCATGCTCAAGTTTCCTCCAGACCAAGCGCAAAAGGTTTTGGACAAAGAGGATTCAAAACCAATTGTAAGCATCTGTTTACCTGCTGTGGAAATTTGGATGAGCTTGGTCACTGAACTCACCCCTGCCCTCTGGCAGCTGAAAACATATGAGTACAGCTCTTCTGTAACAGGCACATGACTAACTGAATTAATGTCATATCTGTCCCTCCGCAGCCTTGGTTACGATGAGTGTGAATGGTGTCCTTGTTGATGAAAATCTACTGCTGCTGCTGCTGAAGGTGAAGACTGCCACGGATTTGATTGATTCCTTCTCCTTGCATTTCTTGTCATTTTATGTGTGTGTATGTGTGTGCGTGCGTATGTGTGAGTGTGCATGGCCACATCTTTGGGGCATAGGTTTGTGGTGTGTCTGTGGTGTGTGTCGTGTATTATGTGTTAATATACGTAAAGGTATGAGGGAATTATGAGAGAATATGCCAGAAACACAAATCTTCCATAAATCCAGTTTTACTTTGAAATTAAGCTTAAGTTAATTTATACATTTTAGTTTGAAGATGAATTGTTTCCTTTTTATTTTAGAATGTGTTATACAGATTTGCTTGTGCAATAAATGATATCACTATCATGTATTGATGCTGACGGTCAGTTGATTTATAGGTTACTGTGTTGTGCTGTTGTCTGAATCACTTCCTCTGTAAAACTGTATACGACCCTTTAACTGTGCACTTGCACCACATTAAGATACTATGGCCTCTGGACCTTGTTTGTTTAACACAGCTTTTCTATGCTTTATATTTTGTCACTGAAACTGGCATAGAAACCCCAAAACACAAAACTGTAAATTGTACGATGATAATTCAAAATGTACTATAGGGCACTATATGACTTGCTATACATTTTCAGACTAACAAATTAAATCTTATTTACAGAACACCTTTTGTCACTGCTTTATCCTTATTATCTTACAGTGTCTTTAATGTTAAATCCAATCTCTTATCACCTGTTTTCACACTGGCTGACGGAGGGTTAACTTTGATAACATACTGTTTAGAGACATGTGGAATGCAGACACTACAACAAACACAGGTTTGACCTTTTTTGTATAATCTCTCTAATGATAAGTTATATATAGAAGGCATGTAAGTATGAATTTGACCATTTGTGCTCTCATTTAACGGGGATCAGAACAAACTGATGGTGAACTATGTTTTCACACTCAGAACTTGACACAAAACTGCAGAAAACAAATTTACAACATGAGACAAATACAGACTGTACTATGTACTGTATCAGTAATTTATTGTACTAATGATGATGAACAAATAACTATGCACATACTATTGGATAAGAAAGTGTTGTGCCACGCTGGAAGGTCACGACCCCTACAGGAGAAAACAGAACAACTGCCAGGTGTTTAAAAAAGAAAAGCAGAAATAACCTGTTTCTACTCACTTCTTCCTTCAACCTCAGCCTCTTTTCTTTAAACCTAGAGGATTTATTTTGTCATGGTCTAAAGAGTTTTCAGTAAAATCCTCCTCATGATAAAAAAGTGTTCTCATGTCACTATCTACATGCTGCTCTGTGACACTGATCTGTCCCTTGGTCCCCTTTTATGCTTTCAATTCAGAATAATATGGAATAAATTTCAGTATGATTACAGTTTTCTTTTTGAATGAAGATGTTAAGCTGCTCACTGCGGGTGGAAAACGTTAGGTGGCAGCAGCGCCCACCCTCGTTTCTCAGTCTTAGTGAGCTGAGCCCCTAAAGCCCACGGCTGAAATGTGATGCTTTGCGCCTCAAAACCATTCGCTCCTCTCCGTGACTACGTTTAGCAGCGTCACAGTCCCACAGTGGAAACACGCGTTCCGGTTCCACCTTTCGCATTAAAACCCTCCCTGCGCTCGGAAAGCGGGTTTGGCACAGCTCATCGGCGATGCTTTTATTTTTAAGTGAATGCTACCTCACTTCCGGTACCTCTCGTGCCTCACTCAGGTTTACTTGACCTATCTGACAGCATTTATGTCCAGGACAGGGAGCCTGCGAGCTGCAACTTTCTCAGATTGACAGAGAATGGAGAGAAGCTGACGCACCGTTATTTACCGGACCGTTAACTTTCCTCCTGCAGCCTCTCCTCATGCCATCACAGCCTACATGTGCTGCTAGTCCAGGACGAAATACCTGCCCGATAGTTTTGTAACACTTTGACCACTGACGCGCTGACAAATCCTACTTATTGTTTCTTTTTTCTTTTTTTTCCTACTTTCTGGACACTTTAACGCGTTATTACGCACGATGCGCAAAGGGATGGCTCCTCTCCGGGGACAGAAAACAGGAGTACAGAATGTTTTCTATGTGTGTCTCTCCATTTCTGTGGCTTATTCTTACAATATAGACTTGGAACATCCTCTGGTGTTCCGCGGACCAAACTCTAGTTTTTTTGGCTACTCTGTGCTGGAGCATTATCATGACAACACACGCTGGTGAGTCCCATCTTGAACTCTTCCTGGAAATGATGTTGTTTTCTAATAGTGATGCAATGAATTTTACATTTCAAACAAATGTTTAAGTGTCTCCAGACTTTGGGTTTCTTTTCCACACCCAGTAAATCAAAGAGGGAGATGAGTGATATTCCTCATGAAAAGTCATTTGTGTTGGTGCTGTAACTTTTCCTGCAGGCAGGAGATTTTCCCTTCTTTATCCAAAGGCTGCTGTGACACAGATCAAAGATACAATTAAGTGTTTGGCGGGTGGAAACCACCCACTGTGTCCCATCCTCTCCTCTCTTCTCCTCTGTGCAGGGTAATAGTAGGGGCTCCGAAGGCAAACTCTACCTACAGTAGCTCTGTGCACTCTCCTGGAGCTGTATATAAGTGTCGAGTTCACAGCAACCCAGAGCGCCGCTGCACAGAGATGGACCTGGGTAGAGGTCAGTCACCACAGCCAGCAGCAGCAGCAGCAGCAGCAGCAGCATCACAACAGCATTTAATGTCACACACTGCACATCTGCACCCACTCACAACTTGAACAGTTAAGAAATTAACACTTGTCACACAGAGGGAGTTTCACTATCTGGTGCTATACACACGCACACACGCGCACTCACGTGCACACACGCGCACACACACGCACACACACGCTGGGTTTTCCTGCAGCTTCTCTCGTCCACTCTCTGCACACACTCCCCCAAGCATCTGTTTTGTTTTATCAGAATAATGCAGCCTTATGCTTTTAACAGCGCGACATTTGTTCCTTTTGTTCTGGACCTGCTGTATGGAGACACGTCAAACACAAGAGGGGTCTCTGTGTGTGGGGGTCTGTAAATATTTTGATAAATATGATTTATGCTTCTGCTAATATTTTCCAAGCACGTGAGCCAAAAAAAGTTCAGCATGGCTGGGGTGCAAGCGTGGCTTCAATATTAACCCTGCGCTCTGTTAATGTGTCACCAAAACCACAACAAAAAACCTCGGTGACCACAGTCAACATCAGCTCTTGCTGCTCGATGACCAGTGAGTCACGAGCTGGAGGAGCTGAACCCTGGAAGAAACCAGACACACAGAAAACACCCACAGCTACAGTACAAGTTGTTGTGAATCAGCTCTTCAGGGAGAATCAGGTCCTGATAGTCTAACAGCATATGTATTCACTGAGTGCAGAAAGATGTGTTTGAAACAGTGTCTTCATTACAAAGATGTTTTGTTTCAACTATTAAATGGCACACACTGAGGTCACAGTTAAAGCTACAACAGGTAGTCAGTAAATGAATGGTTGACTGATAATCAATAAGTAATACAAGTCATTTTTCAATGAGAAATCCCAAGTATGTAAAAGTTGTAGCATCTGTAATGAGAGATTCTGCCAAGATTGTAATGGAGCATCTTTAGGTTTTGGACACAACATAACATCTGGTGATGGGATTTCATCAGACTGAAATTTGTCATGGACACTGTGTTGTGATGTTTTGGTAACAAGACAATCAATCAGTTGATGCAGATAGCTCAGTTGTAGAGATGAGGTATCCTGATAAAGATATTTCTGTATGTTGTGTTTATGTAAAACAGAATGAACTTCAGCCAGTTACTGGACTCATTCAACTCTCAAATATCAGTATTGATATCTACTTCAAAACTCCAGTGTCACAGAGCTATAAAGGATTTGTCTTCCTTTGGGTTACTGTCAACTTTGCAAAAACCAACTTGTAGATTCAGCAGAAGTAAATAATAAATACCAGAACTCAAAAAGCTGACAACGACTCACAAGTAACAAGTTACTTGCTCCAAGCCGTCCTCTATCCTGATGACTCAACGTCTGCAAACTGCTCTCATTGTTTCACAGGAAACAAGCTGAGGGAGTCGTGTGGGAAGACGTGCCAGGGAGACCGGGATGATGAGTGGATGGGGGTCAGTCTGGCCCGCCAGGACAAAGCCAACGGCCAGATACTGGTGAGTTCAGGGACACATCGCTGCAGCCACTTCAGCAAATTGTTTAATGGGAACCATCTACAGTACGCTCCTAAAAACAGACCCGATTATACCAACATCATTGTTACAAATGTCTTACCATGAACCGCGCTGTTAAACCACAGCTGGTCCCCGACTTTTACGACCCTCCCTTTCCTTCCATTCTGTGTCACATGCCTGCAAGCTTGCACGTAAAAAACTGAACTCAAGTCATGATTTTTCGTTTTTGTTTTTTTCATATCCAGAGCTGGACTCAATACTAAACTCAGTGCGATCTGGAAGCTGCTGTGTGGTTACATAATACTGTGAAACATTTACCTCGTGTTTGGAGCTGGAAGAGTCAGTGGAACAGGGCAGATTGTTATTTGTAAAAAAAAAATAAAATAAAATAAATTTAAAAAAATGGATGCAGGTTTTAGAGAAATTAGAAGACTAACTAGTGGTGCTAATCCCTGAGGTGTTTGCACAGAGATCACAGGGCAGCTGGCAGAGTTTGTTTAGGCTTCAGCCCCTCTGCGGTGGTCCCGTCTGAGGGCAGCCCTTCATTAAACGTTAACTCCCGGCGTCCTGCGGTGGGGGGCGGTGGGAGGGGTGGGGGTCCACCGATGGAGCTGGGCAGCTCTTGAAACATTCATGACAGGTGTGAATGTGCTTGAATACCTGTTGCTGATTGACCTCCACCTCTGGGAGTGCAGAGAAAATCAAAAGAATTCCTCCCTGTGAAGATGTCCAGATAACTGTTTGGCCCCCGCTCTGCCTCTGTTCCTTTCAAAGTGTTTGTCTTTGGTCCATTTTTTTCACTTTGGTGGAATTCACTGGCACCATTTTCAAACCGTTACCCTTGGCTTTGCTCGTCACTTAGTCCGTCAAAAGTTGAAAACCTCTTGGCGTTGTCAGTGTTGGGGATTTGAGCTGTTTAACAACAAACTCTTAGCTGCTGTTCAGGGGGGCGGTGGTAGGCGGGGGGGGTGGGGGGGGGTTATGATAAAAGAAAGGTGGTGACTTTCCACAGCCACGTGTTGCAGTGCCTCTTTTTTCTTTTCTGTTTTTTTCATATCTCATCTGAATGGACTCACGTTTCTGTGCAACAGGAGAGAGAACGGCTGCTTGGCAGATGTGTGCAGTGGTGATTTCATCTGTGCTTTGAGTGAAGGCCCTTGTTTGTGACCAGTGAGCTCTTCATCCTGACAACAGCACCACACTCCCACCATAAAAACCTCCATCGCTGCTTTGACAGAACTTGTCAAGCGCTTCTTTTGCTATGTTTATATCAGCTGATTGATCTTGCTTTTTTTGTTTTTTTTCCAAAGTATCTGAGAGTGAGAGTTCATGCTGGTATGGCTACTACTGTTGGCAGGCTGTGCTTTGTTTCTCAATGCAGAACTTTGCTTCCAGACAGTCATCTGATGCTCTGTGTGCGCCCACAATCTGAAACTCTTATATTCATTTAGATTGGCTGTGTGTGTGTGCACGTGGGAGGGCGTTGGGGGGGGGGGGTTGAAGCAGTGCAGGGGGAAATGAAGTGAACTTTGTCTACGCAGCGGCGTCCAGAACTGTCCCCAGAGCCACAGGAGCCCCACTACCATCCCCCGGGTCCTAAATCATTACCACATTTACACATACAGTATATATGTGGCCTGGTATGTGCAGAGTTTGAAATCTAGTCTATATTATCCTATTTCCTTTGGTTTTATTTTGAAAATTACACCAAAAGACATTGTTTTTAGAATTATTCACTGTCAGATGAAGAATTGAACTCTCTGTTTCAGTAGCGGCACATTAAAGTCAGAATTTGTTCTCTTTCCACTATTTTTTTTTAACCCACGTTTCATTTTTTTGCGATCTGAACTCTTGACTCCAAAGCCTGGGGGAGATGTTTTGAAATGAAAACTATTAAAACACAAAACGTCCAGGATTTTCTCACTGCATGTTAAATGCTGCTTGGGAAACACAGATCTCAGGCTGTAGCTGAGATAGTCACACCACAGACCGTGGCTGTTATGGTCAGGGTTATGGATAGACTTTAATCACCACCATCACCAACCCCTTCCTCTCATTGACGCTCTGACAGCCACAGAGACGCACTGACTCCAGCCAGGCGAGGAAGGGGCTCGAGCCCCCCCCGCCCCCGACCCCTGTCTGCAGTCTGGAATATTTGTGTTTATGGAATGAGCGAGTGTCTGAATTTGTTTGTTGCTTCTCTTTTCGCAGGCTTGTGCTCACCGCTGGAAAAACGTCTACTACGACTCGGAGCACATTCTCCCTCACGGATACTGCTCCATCATTCCTCCAACACTTCAGGGCAGGACCAAGCCGCTCATCCCTTGTTATGAAGGTACAGCCCAAAGTTAATCAGGGTTTTCCTTCATATTATTTGGAACTAGCAGAAACAGAGGGAGGAGGGAGAAATCAGGCAAAGACACAGGTCATGACCTTCATCTGAGGAGTCTCTTTTTTTCTCACTTTGCTTAGTTTTTTTAATCATTAAAGACCCAAAGAAAAAAAGAATGTGTTAAAGAAAACATGAACATGATTTCAGGGAAATAAAGTTTGTCTTGCCACATCAGCAGCACTTTTTGATACTGATATCTTTGATACTGATATCAAGGATCCCCAAGAATACCTCCTACTGACTTTGGTGATGCCTGGACATTCCCTCCTGTGTCACTATGAGACATTGACATTTGAGAAGTAGAACAACGACTGGATGAACTCATGTTTTCCTCAGCATGAACTCTAATCACACTGCTGATGCGTTAAGTTTTCATCATGAGGCCAAACCTGTAATTTGCCCAGTTCTTTGGTTTATGACTTTCATTGGCATTCAGCCCGAGCTGTGCTTTGGGTTTCGAGCAAATTAGGAAATTTTAATATGATAACACAGCCAAGTCTTATTTATTTCTTGTCTCACGATCCCACAGATTCATCTTGGGACCCCATGAGAGGTCCAGACCCCTAGTTTGGGAACCACTGGTTTAGTCTGTTTTACATCTTCTCTGGTTACATTTTATCACGACACGTGATCTGCGTAGCCGGCACCAGCAGTGTGCAGCCTCACATCTGCTTCTAGCTTATGATTGGTGTTTTGGCACTGGGGAAGAGTAGCACGAGAGCCTTGAAGTGTGAGACTCAGATCCTCAGTCCAACACCAGTTCTCTGGCAGGAGCCAGCACCCACCACTGAAGGCCGTGCGGTTCGTTAAGCCAAATAAATGAACATTTGTCCAGTGGAGGTGTATTCCCTCTACACCTTTTTACAAGAGAGAAACATTATTGCAAAGGTCTTATTATGGCAGCTCTGTCAGAGCACAGATTGTAGGTCGATTTTTCAGAAATCAGATGTTTCTAAGAAAAGGCTTACTTGCAGAATATAGAAATCAGATTTTGTTTTGATTGTAGTAAATCAAATCCATTTGTTCTGCAGGTTGTTTTCCTTTGTGCACACGCTACAACACAAAAAATCAAGTCTCATTTGAGATAATAATGCTCTGTGTAACATTTTGAGCTAACTCATGCAAATACGTTCCTTGTATGTTTTGATATGTGACTCAGAGCTATTTATCAAAGGCTGTTTTACACCTTAATTGTGCTCCCGGGTCAGTGTTTCACTTCCTTCCGTAACTCTGGTTGCCAGCAGTCATAGAGAAGCCAGGCAGACTTTGCTTGGGACGTTATTTACAGTGCATTTTGTGCAGATCCAAGCTCAATATTTTTGTAACCTGAGAGCGCCGCTCCCCCCCCCCCGCTCCTTTCCTCCCCTGCTCCTCCAAAGTAAGAGGTCTTCTCAGTCTGATTTCTGCCCCCTTTCCTCTTGGATGGGACTGTGACTTTGACTAGCTCCATATGGAATGCAGGAAAAACTCCAGTAAATGCTGGCCCGAGCACACAGTGAAATAATTTGTGGTTTGTTTTTTCTTACAGACTATAAGCAGAAGTATGGGGAAGAGCATGGCTCGTGCCAAGCCGGGATAGCGGGAGTTTTTACGGAGGTCAGTAACGTTGCCCGCTCATCCTCCTAATCCCCATAATACTCTCTCTCTGGTGTTTGTTGTCATCCAAACCCTTATCAACGGAGCCTCATCCATCACTTCGTTGTTTGGTGAATGGAGCAGTTGGATCACATCTTCAAACATAATAACAACTGACTTTTTTGGGGGGGCTCACATCACATATACTGTAAATAGGAAGTATTAGTCTTTCTCAGATGCCTTACTGTCTTTTTTCTTAACAAAAGTCTCATTTTCTCAGTTGAAGTGTGATCATCATTAACACTACCACATGTCTGATGTTACAAAGAACCTTTTTTTCCCCCTGTCTTTGTTGACTTCCTCTCTCTGGTGTTCTGAGGAGAGTTAGCAGGAGCCTTATACACTGAGCTGAGGTTTGTTTAACAAGTCAAATGATGTGGAAAATCTGAATTCTACAGTCAGATATACATGTTGGTCAGCACTCTGGTGACTAAGTGCTGATAACTGTTAGCTTATGTTTCCATAGGCAGATAGGGCTCCGTGAGGAAAGGCTGCCGTGGCCTCGCTCGACCTCTGGTGTGGTGCCACGAGATAAACGCTTGAGAAAATATGAGCTTCCTTTTCTCCACTTCATGGATTCACTTCTGTTTTTGTATTCACGTGTGGCATCAGTCTGAATCACTGAGCCATCTTATTGTATCTTCCAAACAGCTTTTAGTCCAGAGAGATGAAGTTACCGTGAGCTGGAGTGGTGAGAGCAAGGTCAAATAGATTTAACTTCTACAAGCATTTTTGTGAAAATATGGTATGACAGGGAAAATGTGCATATGAGGAATAAATTAAAATTTGAAAAATGTATATTTGATCAGTTTAGACATTTTGTTAGTAATATAATTCTTTCCTGATGTTGTCCATGAGCAGCCTGTTCTGCAAAGACCCGTTTCAAGTCTCATGTTACAGTTACGCTTAATTTGGGACATACAGTAAAGTACAGTAGAGTGTAAGTGTCCAGAGAGCACGGCTGTGTCTTGAGGGCGAAAACATTCTCAATGGTGAAAAGACAGCTGGACGTTTAATTTAATTGGTGTTTTTTTTTTTTTTTTTTAATTAATTATTCCACCTATACTAAATAACTTTATTACTGTTAGCTTCAAGTTGACCTGGTCCTAAGCTGCCAGAGCCACCTAATCAAATAGACAATCAGCAGATCACATATAAAACAGATAAATTCATTGAATTCAGTTTAAAACAAGCCATGCGTGTTTGGGGAAACAATGAGTAATTCCTCACTGTTTTCTGACGTTTAATAGACTTAATGATTAATAGACAAATACATCAGTGGACTTGTCGTAACATTACAACATTACTTAATGTCCCCCTAGCTAGTGAAATGGTTTATAATGAAGGTGTGAGCAGATCTTAAATGTTTAGTGAAGTAAGTGCAATTTGTAATGAAAACCAATAACTGATAAGTAAAATAACTGTTTATCACAGTTCTAAACTCGCCATTTATGTACTTAGATGAACAAAGACTCAGCAGAGTGTGCATGTTGCTCACATGGCTTTGCTCTTAAAACTGATTTCCCTGTGACAGATACTAACATAGGATCATTTCACATGATCCTGCTGAACCTGCTGAACATTCACTACAGAGTCATTGATGTGGGGATTTCAGCATGGTGTCAAACAAAACAGGCTTTGAAAATCTTCTCCATGGCTGTTTTAAACACTCTGGTGTAGACCAGTGTGACAGTCATGTTATAACATGTAGTTTCATTATTTATTTTATAACATAAACTGAATGAAAAAGCACAATATTTAAGCTGTAAGGTTCTGCGGGGGTGCACAAAGTCATGAAATTTGACTTTTGCCTCCAGGAAAGAAAATATTGTTATTATGGCAGATCATACAATGAACCTACTGTTTTAAACCCAAAGCAAAATCACCAAACTCACTTTTTTCGCAGGCTCAGGACGTCACTGTTGATCTGTTAAAGCATTTGAACCACCAGCCCCCCTTTGAAAAAAATGTGAGGAATTTAAAGAAAAGCCGTCCAACTGTTAAACCTTATCCTTGTCTGAACCACGATCCACACGCCTGGTGGTGCCCAGATGTTTGACACCACAGTGCAGGGAATGTATTCTGCTGAGTAAGGTCATCGCCGTGTTGTTCGGTTTGTTTGTGTGACGCATGAGTTCCCAGTGGTGACCACACAGTGTGACTGAGGAGCCGGGTGCTGAGGAAGAGCATGACATCTTTTATTGTAGTCTAATCAGAGGATCTGATTGGTCACTGTCTGGTTCTGTTAATAGCCGTGGAGCGTCACGACAAAAAATCTGTTAACGACTCATTTTACAGCTGTCAATTTTGCTCAAGCTCTGAATTCCTCATCACATCAAAGCCTCGGCTGGAATACCATCTGGATATGTGGTTAAGATCAGATAGCACAAACCAGTCTGTGGTTGTTGGTTAACCAGACGTTCACCCAGCAGTGCCTGTTTTCTTCTTCTTCTTCCTCTTCCTCTCTTCAGCAGGCGACTGCTGCTGATCAAAGGTGGATCACAGTCAGAGTTATCTAAATGCCTGTGGTGGTTGGGGGGTGTTGTCATTTTCAGGAGCTGGTGGTAATGGGTGCACCGGGGTCATACTATTGGACTGGGACGATCAAGGTGTACAACCTGACCTCCGACTCTTTCTACAGCCTGAACAAAGAAGACGTGGACTCCCACAGATACAGCTACCTTGGTAAGAGTCCGTTTATGGATGAATGTGGAATATATCATTACAGAGGAGCTGTGACTGATTATTGTCTGTGTCTCCAGGCTATGCTGTGACTGCAGGACACTTCTCCTCTCCTAATGTAATAGACATAGCTGCAGGGGCGCCTCAGCACAGCGGCAGTGGAAAAGTAAGGACTTAATCTTTTGTCGTATCTCCTGCTGCTGTCGTTCCTCTTGTGTTGCTTGCTCCACTGATTTTTGTGTTTCCCCTGCACAGGTTTATATTTTCAAGATCGACGGGGTGTCTTTGGTGAAGAGTTTTCAAGCCTCAGGGAAAATGGTATGAGCTCAGATGTGGTCTCCTTTAAATCATTATGTAGCATATTACTTTCATCAGGAAGACTACAGCAACATTTTTTTAAACCTGAACTGCCCAGGGTATTGTGTAGTCGACTCTTTAGATGCGTTGCAGACCTGCAGCTCTAATTGCTTTGTTGTCAGAGCTGCTCTGTTTACGTCTGCTTCAAGTGTTTAGACTGTAACAGTGATTTAAAGACAGAGCACACTCTTCAGAAACCAAAGCCAGTGAGGAGCTAATGCTTTTCATGCAGAGTAAATAAAGGGGGAACCAGGGTAGCTTTAAGTCATAAGTTGTGTGAATATTCCTTTAATATCGCTCCAGCTATAAAAGGGGAAATGAATCCAGTCGGAGCATATGTCAATTGTATGAACTGAAGGAGAAGTGTCTGTGATCTGACCCATTGCTCTGTGGCTCGGCTTGGTTCCAGATGGGCTCTTACTTTGGCTCCTCATTGTGTGCAGTTGATCTGAACCAGGACGGCCTGTCGGACCTGCTGGTGGGGGCACCCATGCACAGCCAGCACCGGGATGAGGGCCAGGTGTCTGTGTACCTCAGCAAAGGCAATGTGAGTGGGATCTGTGGGTCAGTGGGAACACGATACCGTAACACACACTTTTATTTACTACGTTCACTCTGTCGGTTTGACCTGCACATTTTTGTCCCCTTATCCACAGTCCTTTGCTTCTGTTGGATTTATTCCTGACCGTTATCATGTTCCTAGAATAAAACAGCAAAGCATTGTGACATTATGTAACTGAGTGAGAATAGAGCTTCAGCTTGTTTATTTTATATTTATGAATAATTGCAAGGAAACTTGACTGTCTGTTTGGTTAAGTTGCTTGAATAAAAGTTAGGTAACAACATTCAAATCTTAGCTGAGAAAAGCTGCAGTAATTTCACTGGAGCTCTAAACTTTCAGACCTTTCTTTTCCAAGTGTATAAACTGATCTCTCGCCTGCTGCTGTTTTGTAGGGGGTGATGGAGGACGCTGGTGTTTTGACTGGTGACAGTGCTTTCAATGCACACTTTGGAGAATGCATCGCTGCTATAGGAGACATAGACGATGATGGTTATCAAGGTTTGTACAAAGTTACACTTTTGACACTTCCTGCGTCTTTGAAACTCCCTATACTACTTAGAAACATCCTGCTTCTGACAGACTTCCTGTGTTTTCTGATATTGACAGAGCATGTTTTCAAGTTTTATCACACTGTCATGCTGTGTATTGTAAATCTATTATGCTGCACAAAGTTTTAACAGAGACAATGCACTTTCTGTATTTTACAAATGAGAAGAAACTCAGATACAGATACACCCTTCCTGTGGACCGGGAGTCGGGAGTGTACTTTGAATAGTTTCACTTTGATGTCTGACATATACCTGAAACATGTTTAAAGTCAATGCGGGCAAAAGCATAAAAGGGAACCACTGACTCAAAGGGCAGTTAACATGTTTTAGTCAATTAAACACAAATCACTTGTGTTATAGGTGCTGGCCATGTTTGCAGATTGATGTTCTGTCAATTGAGAGCAAAGTGTTTCTTTCTGAATCAACTACTGCAAGGAACATAACACATTCATCTTGTTGGTCTCAGATACTGGTTTCTCCTCAAATGCTCCAAAGAAATTTCAAAACAGGCCTGACATGCAGTCTTTCTTGCCACTGGTGAGATGTCAGAACAAAGTTGGTGTCTGTGTTTTAGATGTAGAAGTCTTTCGATGGCTCTCCAGTGGTCCATGACCCCATAATCCAGGCACCTCCTAAAAACCTTTGCAACAGTGTTCGGTTGTATTGTTCCAGAGTCATGCAACAAAGCCATTTCCTCTGTCATCTGATCTGGTAATAAAGTCACACAGTTTATATATTTCACATCAGGCCACAAGCAAACGCTGGCTGGTTGAGCTGCTCAGTAGGTGCAACAAAACCCTGTCACTTTCGTTTGTTTCGATTACCCCTCGGTGAGCAGTGGAAAGTACCACCCTCAGGCTCAAACCAAATTATCCTCGCACAGAGACGTACATTTGCGCTGTCTGTTCCTCTGCCGGTTGGATTTGGCGTCTGTCTCACACTGGAGGCCGGGAGCTGCTGCCTGGTTTCATCTCTGTGTGAGATACGCCTCGAGGCTTGCAGCCTGGCACGAAGTACGTGTGTGAGTGGAGAGAAAAGATGGCAGCTGGGAAGAATAACTCATCTGTCCCATAACTCGTCTCGCGGAGTGTCGAAAGAGCCAGACTCGCTCGCTGACTGACAGCGTTATTTACAACTTAGCTGCTACCATTTCATTTGAAACTACTGCAGAAATCATAATACACATTTGGGTTCACCAAGAACAACCGACTTGTTTAATTTAACTTTTACATAATGAGTTAATCATTGTGATATTTACAAAAAAAAAGAAACATTTCTGCTTTGGTATGCTGCACCACATGGCGCAGAAGTGTTTCGGTTTATAAAAAGAGAGTTTATATACGGACTTTGTGTGGAAATGGCATAAGGAGATGTTGTTTCAGTGCTCTCGCCAGCACTTTATAGTCTTGTTTCCACTTTCTCAGAGGTCGCACACATTTTTATGGCCACTAACAACACTTAATTGTCTATTAAGAGTCTTACTGTAACAGCTTGTTTCCCGTGCACTGGCCCAGCTGAAAGTAAACAGAGGGTTAATGAAAGCTTTTGTACACATTCACAAACACACACAGTCATTAATGTGCTCATTCATCCCTAATCCAAGTTTTACACACAAACACATTTTGTCCTCCATTTGTTTCTTCAGATGTAGCCATTGGGGCACCTAAAGAAGATGACTATGGAGGAGCTGTTTATATCTACCACGGTGATGCCAGTGGGATCATCAGCAAGTACTCCATGGTAAGACGGCTCCTATTGTTGTCCTTATTTTTTTGCAAAGGAGCATCAAAGTTCTAGTGAAACGCTGTGCACTTGCTTGTGTACAGATTAAACAAACATGAAGTTAGAGGTGTGTGTTTGAGCTCTGGACTTAGCCGGGGTAGCTGTTTCCTCATGTACACAGTCTTAATGCCAAGCTAAGCTACCCAAATGTGGTTTTTACTACAAGTCTGTAAAAGCAAAGATTATTCATCTATGAAAAACAAACAGAGCGAAAACATTTTACACAATGTGCTCTTTTCCATGTGGGGCTGGATCACATGTTATTTGAAGGCTGGTATCATCTGTTACAGAAACTGTCTGGACGCAGCATTAACCCTGGTCTGCAGATGTTTGGCCAGTCAATCTCCGGCAACGTGGACATGGATGGCAATGGTTACACAGGTACAAGAACATGAAGTAAAAACACACCCAGATGGAAAAGGCTGAGATTATTAAATGTGATTTTTTTTCCGCACCCTCATGGTTTTGGGCTCTTGTTCTCTTGCAACAGCAGAGTTTCAGACTCGTGACTGAGGCATCTTGTTTACTGCATTCCTCAGCTGACATTCAGACTCAGCCTGCATAACTGCTAAAGACCTCTGTGCATTGTTTGCAGGTGCACACAGTGATGTGAATGGATGTTGTGCTAATATCACATCCTCCTAATGACTTTTTCAATCAATCAATCAATCATGCTTGTGTTTTTGTTGCAGATGTCACCATCGGAGCTTTCATGGCAAATAGTGTGGTGTTGCTGAGGTTAGTGATGATGAGATCGATCTGTGACACAGCAGCATATGAATTTTTTTCTCTTTATCTGAGTTGTTTTAAATGTTTCCCCAACAATCTCTCCCCCTGGGTGATGTGGGTGTAGGTCCCGGCCTGTCATCACGGTGGATGTCTCCATCTTCCTGCCCGTCTCGATCAACATCACTGTGCCTCAGTGCCACGAGGGACACCAGAACCTGAACTGCTTCAACGTCACCGTCTGCATGCGCTTCCGGGGAAGACAGCTGCCTGGACAAATAGGTGAGGACAATACCTCAGAAACCTCATGAAAGTTATTGCCTAACTACCTTGGAAACAAAAATAGATAGAAGAGATGAAACACCTGCTTGCCAAAGTGACATATCTTAGGAAAATAAAATCCTTGAATCATTAGTTGTGAATAAAATGAATATTTTTTATATATTGAGAAATATGTAGGAAGTAATGATGTTGGCATAAAAACTGGGGCTAAGGAAAGGGTCAGCTTGGCTAGCACCACCTACACTATCTCTAAAACCCATAAATTAACATGCTGTATCTAAAAAAAAAAAAAAAAAAAAAAAAGCTAACTATGTGTTAGCAACCAGCAGCTGAGCGGTGAGTAATAGAGTTTCAAGTCTTTCTGAAAGTGCATCTCAAAAACAATAAATCTCAGCAGGCGTTTAACACCATCGAACACTTTAAGGTACATTACATATTATGAGTAAGTGAAATTCATACGACTTGAACTTTCAGTGGTCTTTTCATTGAGGAAAATGTGTAAACATGATCATGCTGAGCAATTCTCCCCATGCTTGGAGACAGCCAGTGTGGTTAGCCTTTGGCCCGTGGTTGACTGTCAGTGCTCAGGGCCGATGCTTTACCCTTCAGTCTTCGTTAACTGCTGCTTGGGTGCGGTGCATGTTGAGAGCTGAGGTGCAGTCCTGTTTCACTGTTTGGGTGGGGTCATTCGTGCCCCCACCCCAGGGGAGCAGGAGCCCTGTAGTTACATAATGACTACATCCTGGCTCGTAGGAATAAAGCTTCTCTGTTTAGCCGTCTGGCGAACACCATGGAAAATGCAGCACCATGTGTTTGGTGACTCCTGTAATGAAACCTTCCTTTGCCTCCTCTGGAGTGAGCTCATGGCGTTCCCTCTGTTGGACGGAGGAAACAGTAGGTTTTGGTCCGACTGGGGTGTTTTTGCCACCCCTCCCACTGTTTTACCAGTATGACACCCTCTTGAAGCAATTACTACAAACTGAGGCTGATTCATTCAGAGGAATGGGTTTTAAATGGCCAGAGGCCCATATATGGCTTTCTCGGAAACATTGGTAATGTTTGACTTCATGCTTATGATTTCTCAATTCAAAATAGATTGGAAGTGTCTCAGTGTCACTAAAGCCAGGGGAGGGACCAGCAGGAATGTTCTCCTTGAGATGTTTTCTTTCACAGCAATACTAGTTCTGCCCCAGCAGCTGGAAAATTAATTTCCTTTTTTAAGTTAATCCTTGTGTGCTCACCTTAAGCTACAGAAATATCAGCACAAAAACCTATTTTTATGTCTAAAATCAGTCCAGCATGAGGGAACATTAAAAACATGGCTTACACAACATCTCTTCTTCACATCATAGTGTTATAATGTATCATCTATTCTTGATTAGTCAAGACAAAATCAAAATCTTCTATTTACAATCTAAATCTAGTGATTTTATGATGCAACATAGAACAAAGGGCTCTTGTTAAACTATTGCAATATCAGATGATTTGACCAAAACATGTCATCTTCCCTCTGACTCACATTAATCTGACTGCAATAAGAGATCTTTTTTTTTCACGTTTTCAGAAAAACAAACCCTCAGAGTGTTTCTGAGATCGTCTTTACTGAATGAACCATCTCTGTCCATGGATGTTATCTCTTACAATGTTTGTCTCCTCTCAGAGTTGCTGTACAACCTGACAGCTGATGCGGATAAGAGACAGAAGAGCCAGCCATCGCGGGTTTACTTCATTCAGAGCGGCTCTCAGATAAGCCAGATGAGCCATCAGCTCAGCCTGGACATCAACAGGGAGGAGTGCCAACGCTACACTGCCTACGTCAAGGTAAGTTTGGATCGTCTGGGCCTAACTGCTCCTGCATCTTGTGTTGTGCTGCTCATGTCCTCAGCTGCTCTCTCAGTTGCTTTCCCATGACCCTGAGCACTCCAGCCCGCACTGCTGATTTGAGATATGGCTTATTTGCTTATATGGTCTGTTTTCTTTCTTCGTTATTTGTGTAGTTTTTGGTTTGAGCATCAGAGTCTCTATATTTCCGTCAAAAATGATGGAAAAAACACATCAAAGCAAGAGCAAAACAAAAATGTCAAGATAAAGCAGGGACCGTCTCGGCGATGTGAGAGCAGTGGCTGCTGTAGCTGAAGGCTTCAGATCAGCAGCTGTCTGCTGGGAAGCTATTTGCGTCCCCCAGCTGGGTCAGGTTAAAGGTAACAGTAAGGCGCTTGATGGTTCATGAAGCCATGCTGCTCAAGTGTGCGTCTGCAGAAAGTGACAGAAACAGGAAACAGAGTCCCCCTTTGTCATCACACAGTCCCTCTATTGTGTTCCTCTGTGATTTAGTAGAGTAGCCAAGGAGAGGGTCCTTATCCTGAGGGCACCCTCCGTGTTTCACCTCCTCTAATACAGGGGCCCACGGGAGGCCTGTAAATTTCACTGGAGTTTTAAACGGCGCACTCCAGGCACTTTCACCATGGGAGGCTGAGCTGCTGACTTAGAAGGAGGGGGCTGTCATTGCTGTGCCTGCCTCTCTTCCTTCAATCAGTCTTTTATGGGGGTGTATGACACAGAAGGGTCATGGCAATAAGCACCTTTATTTATCACAAGACACACATCACAGTTATCAAAGGTTATTCAGTCAAGTCTGGTGTGTGTTTATCCAGGCTCTTCACTAAAACTGGATGGTTTTGCGTGAGTGCATTGCAACTTTAATCTTCACTTCTCTTTGTCGAAGTTTAAACACACAGAACATTAACAGGAGGGTAAGTCATGCAAAATAGTGTTTTCTACCCAAGGTAAAGCAGACATTTCAACATTGAACCAAACTCCCAGAGTTTGTGGGTGGGCGGGTGAATTATCGGTCAGCTGTAGCTTCTAGCTGCTCATATCTGAAGCATCTCTCCAGCTGTGAGATAAACACTCTTATGCTTTAAGAGCCATCCATCAGGCCAGATGTTAACCTCAGCTCTGTTGCTTGTAGGCCCTAATGTTGGCAGATAATTACACTGTGTTTTTTGGTAAATACATTGGTTTTCTTTCATGGAGGGCGCTATATGAGGAGATCAAAACCCTGCCATTTCATCTTTATATTGAAACTGAAGGCAGGAGATGAGTAACTTAGTCAAGACTTGAAACAGAGGGAATAGCTCGCTCAGCTTTGTCCAAACTACAGATGTAGAAGAAAGTTGTCTTGTACTGTTTTGTACAGAAGTGAACTAGAATTGATGTTTAAATCAGAGACCTTACAGTTTTATGCAGGTGTATTATTTATCACTGACCAAAGCAAGTCTATAGATGTTTCCCCTTGTTTCCAGTCTCTCTATGCTGTGTTTCTTTAAACTATCTCCCGAAATAATCCGCTATTTCTATAGGTGTCTTTGAGGTGACTTCACACAGAACTGTTTGCATTGGCTGGACTGAGGTGTGAAGTGTGGCGAGGTTGCCACTGCAGCTGCATGAATTATTATTGTTTCACTATATGTATCCACGAATTCCACCTGTTCAGCAGCAAAACGCAAAAGTGAGATTCCCAGAGCAGCCAGACGCCAAAAAGCCACACAGGATGGTGAAGGTGTGGTGCCCAAATTACAACCTTACCAGACTGTTTACAGGCTGAATGACTTGTATATGTATGAAGAGTAAAAAGGACAAAGATTACGACCTATAACTGTCTCATCATACGGTGCGTGTTTGTCCTAAACTTGAGCAAGGAGTTGAAGAATCACCATAATCAGAGGTGATCTGTCTCCGCACTGAGAGTCCGCTTGACCGATCGCATCGTTTATCCTCCTCATATGTCTGCCCGCATGAGCCAGTCCTCCCATTCCCTAGAAGAGGAATGCTAATGGAAACCAGCTGGTTGCCCGACTACATCCTCAAGGGTGTTTGGGGGGGGGGTTGCAAACCACCAACCCACCCTTCTTTCAGTTTTAACATACAGTGAAAACACAGGACTGGGGCTATAGCGTCACAGCAGGGTGCTGCTGCTGTTGTGTCAACTGGAGCTGCGTGCTGGCGCTGCTGATGGAAAACCCTCACGTCAGGGTTGATTGCTCAAGCCCTGATGCATGAGGGCCGGTGGAAGCAGGCCATGAGCTATTCTGAGCCACTCTCACGTTTGTAGCCACTCTGACCATCTGTCGACCCCGTTTGTTGACTTTATAAATTAAACAACTTTTAAAGGACTTCAGTTTACAGCAAAGTTTAATAATGTGCTCTTAAAGCTGTATTTGTTCTGCATAATGTACAAGCAGAACCAGGACCGGAGCTGGATTTTCCCCATCTGAAATCAAGTCAGAAAGCTGGACCGACCCTTCAGTAAATCATCTAGAGCTGAGAACACAAGGACATAACCGGAGTTATTCAGAGAGCACTGAGTACAGAAGCTAATAGTTCAATCCTATCATTTTTTCTGGAGTAATTCTCTCTGAAATTATGCAAGACTTTCACGTTGATCATTTTAAACATGTTTTCATTGGCATCAACTAACAGCATACCAGCCCTCCAGATGGACTTTGTTTAGTTATTTTTAGCTAAATAAACTCCATGCAGGCTTTTCCTTCAGTTGTACCTCACTGTAGGGAGGGAGGGCAGTTCCTTGCAGTGATGACTGATGAATGATCAGGGCTCAGATTAGACCAGAGGTGTAGTGCACGAGATGGAAATGAGTCATTTAACAAGAAAACCACCAACTTTCAGCGGAAATTCTTCCGTTGTATGTGTTGTATTAAGTAATTTTGCCCTGGCATGTGGACTGGTCTCTTCTTATTGTACAAGCCAGAGCACTTGTAGTGAAATATTTTGAAGGTTTGCAGTATTATTCATGTGCAAGTGAACACCTCAGTTATTACATTTGTCATCATGGATTAAACCTGGAACAGTGAAAAGTGTTATGAGAAACACTTTTTTCATGCAGACATATTTTTTACACTACTCTACCAAATGGTATCTTACATAATAGTGGCATTTGTAGAGGATGGTGTATGTACTGTACATGACATCCACAGAGCCACAGTGCAAGCATTGATAATAAGCAAAACAAAGTGACACCAGTATTCAGATCATGTCATGTGTATGCATGCCACATATTTAGCGAGCTCATAGGTTTTAAGTGCAACAGGTGTAATGTCAGCACTTTAGATGCATGTCTTACTTTAAACTATAAAACATTCATTATTCACTGTGTCACATGTGATGTGGTTGTCAGACGGCTTTTACTGCTCGCATTGATTTATTGCCCATCTTAGTAAATAAGTTTCCAATATTCCTCTGTTAGATGCTCTGCACTTCTTCCTTGATCACAACTCATGATATGTTTACATTCATCTGTCGTCATATGCTCCAGCAGTCACTGTCACACTGCACACGTGAGTCTTGAAATCATGCCAAGAGCCACTTCCATTTGTGGTCATGAGTGGTATTGTGCAGCGCCGTAGCTTGAGCAGAGTCTCTGAGGAGGAGCTAAAATAGGCAGCAAGAGCCCTGTAACAGTTGTCTGTTTAATTTAGCTCGTAAAGTATCCTGCTCACTTTCCTCTGGATGGCCTATATTCCACTGAGTATGTGGCCTATATCATGTGCCCCCCCCCCTCCCAACATTTGCTTGGCACCACTGGAGTATTTAAAGCTCCATCAATTTTTATTCTAAAGACTGCTGCTGTTATTGAGGCATCTGCAGCATCTAACTGCCAAGGCTAAATGCACTGAGGCCATCTCCAGTCTCCAGTCTCATATAACTGAATGGAAAAACCAGATTACACAGACATGTTAATGTATGGGACTTGGCAGACAGGAAGATGGACTGATGGTGGTCTAAAGCAACCAGGTTACTGGTATCATCGCCTCTGCAAATTCAGTTGACAGGCGGTAATGTGTGTCTGTTTGTTAGCATCACATCTCATTTGCACCAATCTGTCTTTTCCATGCCGTATTTAGTTAGAAAACAAGCCTGGAAGACAAATGATGAACAAATAAACTGAAGCTTTACAAGCTAATAAGGTAAATCTGTTTGTGGGGGTTGTATTCTGATGCATTATCAGATGGACTGATGTATTTTTAGCTCCACTTGTGTACATGTAGCTGCTGCCTGTATCCACAAATGGCTGGTTTCTGAAATTGGAATAAAAAGATAAAGTCACAATAGCCAGTAGTAGAGCTGAAATGATCAGTTGATTTAATCCACAGCAATTTGATAATTATTGAAACAAAAATGCCAAAAAATTCATCAGTTGCAGGCTCTCGTATATTCTTATGTTCTTAGTCATCTGTGACAGTAAACTCAGTTCCTTTGCATTTTGAGCTGCTGGCTGGACAAAAGAAACAATTTCAAAATGTGAACTTTGTCTTGAAATCCACCACCATTGTTTTGTCATTCAGCTCTTTCAGTTTTCATTTGTAGTGTCCAGCAGGGTTTGGTGATTTTTTTTTTTTTTGTTTGTTTGAAAAGAGGTGGGCAATCAAATATGTGTCTGAACACCATGTAACGTAAACTATGGTTATGTGCAGAAAACAAGGTTAAGCTTCAGATTTTTAAACAACATGTCAACCTGTTTTTATAGATATTTTGCCAGTTGGTCAATCAAAGTCAACCAAAGTGAAGAAAAGTCGCTATCATACACTTTTCTGTGACTGACAACTTACTTGACAGCATTTGAACTGCCTCGTGCTGGTAAGTCCTCTAATCCGCCCCTCACAGTAAGCCAAAACAAATGTGAAAAATCATTTGCACTCACAGTTTGACCCAAGTCTGCTCTCCGCAGACTAACAGGAAACTCTGGGGAGCAAACCTAAGCAGGAGTTCCTGTCGCCGCATCGCAAAGAGTCTCTAGCTAAACAAAGTCCCAGAGCCTCAGCACTGTCTGGCACTTGGAAACACCAGAGCTGGGCCACCGCCACACTGCCTGCTTTGTTTGCCTCTTTACAGTTCAATAGAAACGTCCAATTCCCTTGATGCCTTTCCCCCTGGTTTCATTTACCTCAGGCCAAGAGAACTGATACAATGAAAGCGTATGGCAGGAAAGTAATCAAACCCAGCTGTTTCTGTTACACATGGCAGCGAGTCAAGCACCTATTTATTAAGAATATAATGGATAAAAAAACACTACAGCAGTCAGCTGAAATATTATATCAAGGGGAAAATGTCACAGGCACTGTCACATAAATGCATTCAGCTCAGTCCATTGTCTGCGAGTAATAGTGTTGATAACCTTTACTGAATTCTGAAGAAGAACTGTTCAGGTTAATTTTAGCTCAGGGTAATATTTTGGTCAGGATTTCCCTACATGGTCATGCCAGAGTGAACATTAGACACTTCTTCTCCGGGCTTGTTTTGGGAGTGCACGGCCAACAGACTTTTGTTGCAGTAAAATAAGTCAAATTTCTCATGAAGTTGCTCTCATGCAAGCGTATCCAAGATATAAGTGAACTCTTATTTTTGGTATGGCTGCTCATTAGTCCCACTCTGCGTTGTTGCCATAGTAAATCCTTCGTTGTTACTCATATCAAGAGGGACATATTTGATGATTTGTTGATTCTGGCAGCCGAGCATGCTGGGTAGAATGTTTCCGCAGTCTTTTGGCCGCGTTACTGCCACACAGTGCCATTGCGAGACAGCGAAATGGGTGGCCAAGTCTGACCACAGTGAAAGAGTCTCTCCTGCCATGTTTCCCGCTTCCACGGCAGAGGAAACGTACATGCACGCGAGTCTTCGGCGTGAACTCGAGTGCATGTACTGTCTGAACGTCATAATGAGACATTGCCTGTGCTTCACCAACCAGGATAGAACAAAAGGCTACTTCATCATTTGGCATCTCCCTTAACTTCCTGGCAGTAACTCTGTCATCATTTCCCATTTCTTGACCCATTTGTTAATATTAGCGTATACTCCCGATGTGGTGGCGTCAGCATCAAAACTCTGCTTCCTTTATAAGCGGGCAAGATCCACCACAAAGGAAATGGAACTAATGTATACAGAACACTTTTGTTTATGTGTGGCAGCGACTGTAACCTGCCTTCATTTGACTAATTTGCCGCCGCAGGTCTTATTTAAAATGCCTCCATCAATAACAGGCCGTGTAAGAGCGCTCCACAGTTTGTGCGCAGTGACAGAATCAGCTGCAGGAAGCATCTGGAGACCTCGGCTATCACCAGGATGGAGTAGACTCGTGCTCACAAACACACTGAGCTCCATTACAAAACCACACACTCAGAGCTGCTCCTCCGTGATGGCAGCTCATCCATCAGCTGATTGTTTTCTCCTGAGGCCGAAGGGCTAATTTTCAATAAAAGCCTGCAATTACACAACGTGATGCAGAAATCATAATCCTTCTTTCACCACTCTTCTTTAATTAATTGAGTAAGAGTAAAGATAACAAACATCCTGTTTATGTAACAGCAGTAAGCATCAGGATGTTGGGGGAAGTTAATCTCTCAGTGAGAGGAAGTCTTCAGATGCTTCTTGTTTGTTGATGATGGCAACAGTTGAGTAATGTCATTCAGTTGCCTTTAGTTAATACGTTTATCAATAAAACAGATGTCAATGAAAACCTAGTACACACAAAACTACATTATTCAACCCCAGCTGCTACATTTGAGCATCTGAAATCATTGTGAAACTTATTATTTATAGTAGCAATATCAGTTTTCCTCCCAGTGTTACCTATAACATAAAACATATTGAACTGGTGACTAAATCCACCTTGTTCCTATTTGAAACCACAGAGCTGTTTCCTTAAAAGGATCTCATCTGGATTCTTCTTCTTCTTCTTCTTCTTCTTCTTCTTCTTCTTCTTCTTCTTCTTCTTCTTCTTCTTCTTCTTCTTCTTCTTTTTCCCAGCAAAAGGTTTGTTTGACTTCCTTGGAGAGCCTTGCATGTGTCCTTGTGGTGACTCCGCACTCATCAGTCAGTTACAATAGAGATCAGCAAGGGGTTAAAGTTAGAAAGACACAATGATGACGGTGGCCCTGGGTCAAGAATTTGGAAAATGAAGACTCTGTGTTACGGGACCGTTTAGACTAATTTACTGCTCCTGAATTTCTAGAACTCAACTTTACAGCTTTAGGGTCATTTCAAGAGTGTAAACGGTTGTAATTCTCTCAAATTAGATGCTGTAATAAGACTGAAAATAGCACGGATACAGATAATGTGTTGAGAGTATCACAATGTGGGAGCTGAATGCAGAGGAACTGAGACACAAGGGAAGACATCCGTATATTTATAAGTGGCCCGGCTGGACTTTTTTTTTTTTAGACCCGGATATAACAGTGATATAGATAGAGTTAGAGTTGGTGTCAAATCAAGTTGTTGTTGAAAGACTGTAGTAAAAATAACACGCTGATGAATTTGGTATGTTTGAGCAGTAAACCTACTCCATCTGCCAATTTCCACCGGGGAAATGAGGCACCTTTCTCTCCTCCTTTATAAATCCCAGCTGTGGTTTTAACTGTCCATGGGTCAGATGTTGAATACCTTCTTCATGATGCAAGTGAGACCATAAAAGTTTCCTGCAATTTGTGTTTACGTGAACATTGTTTTAAAAAGCAATAAATTAAATACACTTGCATTCTCCGAGGCGTAAGAGACGTATATATCTCCTTATCTGCACCCGTGGGATCTTTATTAAGGGAGAGACATTTTACTGAGAGTCTCAAGCGGAGAGGTGTGTGTGTGAGTGTTTGTTTGTGTGGTCCAGACTATGGATGTTAATGTGCGAGAAAAGAATTTGGAATAACAGGCAGTTTGTACTTCTGCAAATAAATGTACTGTGTGTGTGCGATGCGTTGAGAGCAACATGGTATTTATTGGTGTTTATGCACAAGGCGGCCTCATGCATGACAGTACAGATGGTATACGTTTCCTGTCAGTTACGTGATGGCGCTTCTCTGTTTTAGCCAGGAGGAAATATGCATTTGCTCTAGGGACACATTGCAACACTCTCCGGTATCTAGCAACTCTCAGTGCTGCGAAAGGTTAGAATTTGGTTGAGTTATGTTTTCACAGGAACAACAGCTTGAAAACTGCACAAAGGATTCTTGTAGTGCACTGAGATGTGTCTTTAAAAATGTACGGAGGCAGATGTTTGTGATGTTTGTTGTAAATGTTTCATCAGATTGGACACAAATGAGGGAAAAGGGCCAAAAAAAAAAAGATTGAACAGAAGTGGGGAGAAGGAAAGAATGGGGGATGTGGGAGATTCACACTTTCAATGTTCCCACAATTCTAATGTTAACATACACTGTCCACTCTTTTCCAAATGTCACAGTCATGAGTGAAGGTTTCACACCATCAGTCACAGGGAGTTTTGATTTATTTGTGCAAAAGTTCATTGTAGGTAAGACCAGTGTACTGTTTACTGAAAGCATGATTTACTCCTAATGACCATGAGAGTACAGCCCTGTAAATCCTCACATTTGTTTTTTCTGTATTTCTAACCAAATTATCTTAATAAGCAGAAACATCCCTGGATTATCTCTCAGTAACATATTTGCCTTTTATTCTAGGCAGGGTGTTCAGTGAGCTACGCACGGTCTGTTGTGCTCCATCAGTTTAGTTTGTTTTTATGCACAACAGGTTGTGGAGTGTGTAAAAGTGTGTGATTTATCAGGCTGGTGCGTGAAGCTGGATGGACATCAGAGAATCAGCTGCTAACATCAGACAGACCCAAGCATTTTCCAGTGGTTGGAGTAAACATGGCTACATGTTGAGTGAAGGGTTTTCAAAGGCATACTGCATGTGTTTGGTATGAACTGGTAATGTGGCATTTTAATATTAGTCAGAGTGATTTGGTTTTGAACAGGATGAAGGGGGTATTTGTTGGCTTATATCATTTTTTCCAGACTTGCTATTAAAAACATTATTACTCTAATAGAGCCATATCCGTCACTTCAGACAAGGCTTTTAACTTGCTTAATTATCTATATGTTTCCTTATTATGACATAAAAACTGAAGTGAGTCGCTCTTAGTGATGAACTTTTAGAGGACGATGACCTGGATCTGCAGCATCTTTTATCTTTAAGGAGCTGCATCACTTTATCCACGTTCAGCTAAACAATGTGACTGCTCTGGTTCAAACACGCTGGATCTGCTGAGTTAGACAAAGCTGGTGACCAGCTGGTGAAGACTGAGCATTAAGCTGCTCTTTCCTTTAGGACTTGGTCACAACCAGAAACAGAACTGACAGGGGGAGTGAATATTGGACTCGGACTGGATCAGATAACCACATGTGATATCACAAGTGATGACCCCACAGAGAGTTATTGACCTTCTTTACAGGTGATATCGCTGTTTTGATATTAAGCCCTGCTACTTTTGGTTCCATCTCAACTTTGTGTTCAATCACAAAGTTCTTATATACACAATGTGCCAAATGGCAAACAATGTAATAAGAACCAGAGCAGGAACCCATCCCCTCAGGAGATGTTAGACGTAGTTAATTAGTTGGTGGAGACCAAAGTTGGGCTAACAGAAATTTTAACATTGCTTGGTGTCTGCTGGATGTGTAAATATGTAACTACTTACTAAAATAGCAGTAATGTTGGGTTAAAGCTTGTTCTGCCGCCATTAAATTTAAAAAAAGTCCAAGAACTATTCAAAAAACATTCCTGGAGGTGGAAAACACATTTGAAAGGACCAGCAAATGAATGCATTATCATGGATGCAGGAACTAAAGGCAAGGTGTGGTTAAAGTAACAAAAAACAAGAGGAAAAAGGACATAAACAAGTTGAATGACCAGCTTTAGAGGCGCCTGAGCTCATTCTCACTCAGGAGTCCTTGACAGTGTCCTTGAAGGAAGTTGTTTTTTTTGTTGTTGTTTTTGTCTTTTTTTCAGATTTTAGAGTTTGGCCACAGCAGTGAAGTGAGGAGCTGCTACTTGATAGATTTTGAATGTAAAAGAGTGTGTTTTCAGATATGAGTGAGTTCAGCAGATAAATCAAGTAAGAGTTAATCGAACCAAAAAGACCCCTGTTCAAGATGAGGACAGGCCATGGGATTCATTATAGAGCTGCAATCTTCTGTTTTACAAATAAAGATAAGTGTGTTTTTTAAGAAGCAATGATGACAAAGCAGATGCACACTCTGATCTTTCTGCCATAAGGAGTGTTGAGAAAGATTTAGGAGCATGAGGACGGAGTGAAGCAGTTCATCGCTGAACTTCTGCAGAAAGGTTTCTAAGAAAAACAACTGGATGACACTTTTTCCTGCTCCTACACAGCTTGTTATTTCTAGGCTTCCCAACATCTGCTAACCTATTGTGAGCTGAGCAGCTGCTCGAGTTTGACCTGTAGTCGATCTGGCAGAGAGTTACGCACTAAACATCTCAGTAATAGTCTCACTTCTAGACTTTTTTCAAGGACAGGCTGAGATAAACTGCTGGAGTGCATGTCTGCCGTATGCTGCAGACATTACTGTAAATTCTCTCAATTTCAAGTTGTCTCTCTTTGTCTCAGTATACACACGTAACCCGAACCTTTGACAGGCTGAATCCATTCATCACTTAGCTTAAAAGCTTTTAAGATTCCCTGGAGTTCAGCCCTTGAATGAAATGGCCTCAACCTGCAAGTCTTCCAAACAGGCATTGTCCTAAAAAGGAGAGCTGTGTGCGCTTTTTGCTCACGAGTTAATAAAGACTTCCCACGACCGGGATTAGACTATACGCTTTTGAGGGAACGGTTTTGGCTGAAAGTGAAGCTCTTGTGCATTTCAGCCAAGCATGAGGCGTTTAAACTGAGGATCAGAGCCTTTTGCAGCCTGACGTCATCCTCCCCGCACCCACCACCACCACCATGGCGGAGCTGCTCTGTGAGCACGAATTGGGCAACTTGGTGTGTTGCCATCCTGTTGATCAGATTAACATGTTGTAGTCAGAGCTCGCAGCGAAAGAAGTGTAGCTCATGCCTAGCTCAGCACGAGTTCAGGTTGACATTTATAAAAGATGTTTAACTACAAGTCAGGTTCATTCATCCAGCCACAGTCTTTATGTTGCTAAGACACGCAAGCATCAGTCATTCAAGAAAGTCTTAGTGGCAAGTTTGAGGGGAAATCAAGGGGAAAATGGTTGGTAAGGGGGCGAGTTACGCTCTGCTGCACTAAATGAATGGTTCCTGAGCGTGAACATAAACATAGAGATAGCGTATTCGCCGAAACCTTGTTCCGCAGGGAGAGGGTGTTGTCAAGGTATAGGTGAAGGTTCGATTCCCAGTTGTTTTCTTTCAAAACATACAGAGTGGTAAGCTGTCCTCTGTCCTGTGACTTGACCATATGAATATGCATACAGGGAGGAAGAGTTTTATCAAGCGTGTCATAAAAGATCCCAACATGCAGATTTTCATCCTATATAGCAGAGAATTTACAGTTTCCAAAGTATGGTGAGAAGTGCTGGAAAACAGCTGCTTCCCGCTGAGTTTGCTGGCATCTCTACAGCATGACTGGAACCATTAATAAGTCATTCTGTCCGCGGGAGGATGAGAGGCTTCAGACTGTTTTTTAGGTGGCCTTGCAGGAAATTTACCTTTTTTTTTATTTCACACAGAAATTCTTCCAACTTGTTTAAAGCCACAGTGTGAAATAAGAGAAAATCACATTGGCCTATGTCTGACAGAAATAAATGGCCCCAACCTGATGAAAGAATCATGTAAACTGCACTAATGACCTCAGCTTTGGAAACCCCCACATAGCTCTGATTGGTCAATTGTTTCTAGGAGCAGGAAAACAGTGAAACCTTGTGTTTTACTTTAGTGATAAAACAAAATCTGTGACATGCCATATGTGTAACTGAGCACGAGGAGAAAAGTCGGTCAGAAGTCATAAAGTCAGTAAACTGATTCACTAACAATCATTAGTTTACTTGAGCCATCATCAGCTACTGGCCAAGGCTGTAGCAGCAAAACTCCTGACTGTACTGTATTAAACTGAGCGAGGGTGTGTTTTATTGCTCATGAGTTCAGCTTTTGCAACAGTATGTCAGAGGAAGAATGTTTTTTTTTCTCTTTCAAATGCCATACACTATTGAAACCTTCTGTTTCACATCTCCACCTTCATTGTAATGTTCTTTAAATAACATAAATCCCAGACTTGCTGTATTCTGATCTCAGATCAGATAGAGTGGCCTTTATGTTTACATGAGGATTTACACAGTAGAGGCCTTTGAGTAGAGAATGACTTGTCACAAGTTTTCTCTTGTAAACTTGCCGTCATGTAAGGAACAGTTGTTGGGTCTCTTTCCATAAAATTATAGGTAGCAGGCCGTTAACACTAGCCGGTGTCCCTCTCAGCTGGAGCTCAGGAACTCGTCTGTTCCATAAATACAGGAATTAAAAGCAGGGTCAGGAGCGAGTAAATGACCGGACCAGGGGTGTGGATTCGGGTGGGGCAATTGGCAGCATTGATCAAGGGATAATAAAAGCTTAGGCCAAGTGTTACTGAACACCTTCTGGCAATTCTAATCTAAGCTTTCTGTGAGTCTTGGGAGCTCTCCAGTTGGTTAACAGTGTATAGGCCTGTGCCTCCAGAAGAAAGTCATCCTGTATCTGCACAATAAAAGATCCCTTCATGCACAATAATAGATCCACAACACACTCGTGTTAAAGGGGGGAGATTATGCCTATTTACTTGTACATAAAAGTCTCTCTTAAAGCAAGACCTTGTTCAAAAACACAGCATTTCATGTCCAGTCATTATGCCCCTCAGTTCTCCTGTGGCTTGTGAAAACGTGAGATAAGCGGTGGGAGTTTGGGGCTTGGAGACCCGAGCAGCGAATTCCCAGGGGGTCAGTTCACTCAGAGGCCAGAGGACAGGGGCCATTTCAAGCATTCTGCTTTAATGGCTACTGAGGCTGAGGGCTTTGCCAGTGCCTTACTTTGTATACAGCACCACTCGTCCAGCACTGACTACCACTGTGTCATGTTACCTCCCAGCTGAGCCGACATACTCTTAGAACAACACAGTCTCTGTAAGTCCAATGAGGCATGAATTGTACTCCGGGGATGGATGTGAGGTCAAAGTCTTTTTATCATCCAGGACTACTGTGGTAGTGGGTAGAGCTGGACCAAAATCTGTCCAAATGAAAGAATTACAGTGTGTTAAAAAAGTACAGTGTGACAAAGATTATCTTGGTTTAAGTGAAGGTATTGACTGACTTGACACGTTTCCCCCTCTTGCCATATATGTGCTGAGAGTGTTCGGCCTTTAAAAGTCATATAAACCCAATGCAACTGACACTGATACCAGATCTGTTACACACTCGCTGTCGTCAATGCTTCCTGCACATGCCAAACTGCAGTCTGAATGCCAAGAAATGCTGAAGATACCTCTTGGGAACTTTGTACTACAGTCAGACATCTATGTTAGCATGTTGACACTGTCAATGTGAACATGCCAGATTTCAGCTTCGCGGAGCTGCAGGCGTAGCATAAACAGTTTTCCGTGGTTCCTCTTTTCAGATATGATTGTTTTTGTTTTGTTTTTCTGAGTCTTATACGGCATGTGCTGTATGCAAATTGAATATATCCGGTTTTATCCAGCAACTGCTGGTCGCACAAAACATGTTTAAGGTAACGCCAGATTCACTATTGATGGATTTCTATATGATTTGCAGCCCTCTTTTCAAGTGCTAACGGTAGAGCCGACCACATAATGACAGAAAATGGCTAGAAATTCTCTGATATTATCAGCAAAGCCATGTTTTTTATTTGTGTACAACACCATTTCCCATGTGAGCCCCAAATCTTCTGTTTTTGTCTGTTCACGTCCTGCACTAACGGCTGCTCTTTCCTGCTGTAACTCACTCACTGCAGATGAGTTGGGTGGGTTCTCCACTGCTGTTGCCTATAATGTGTCCAAAGCCCAGACTGGCCCTGCCTGAGGAAAGAGGATGGGTGGGTGGACACTGGAAAATGCTCTGATAATGGACAAAAGAGAGAAAGCGCAAAAGAACGAGTGGCCTATGTGACCACCGGAAAACACAGGAGAGCCCTTTCTGTTTTTAAAGTGGGTTTGGCTCCGTGTTGGTAGACATCAACTTGGCAAAGGGACACGAGTGGCCTATGTGTGTGTTTTCGGTGCAGTTTTTTAGACATTAAGATGAGAGCCAGACCCACCGAGCCTTCAAAGAGCTGAGCGTAGCAGAAGAGATGAAAAAGCAACATCAGTATCTGCTTTTCCCATGTATGTCTTTCAGCACTGTCATCTAATGAAGATATGGGATTTGATCGCATTTAGCTCTGTTTTCGTTCTGTCTGCATTGTTTCCAAACCTGGTGCCAAATCAAACACGTCTCTTGCGGTCTTAGATGGAGCCGCCAGAAAACGAAAAGATAGCTCTTAGAGGCAGAGCCAGCAGGTTTTAAAGTGAAAGATCTACATGTTCACTTTGCTGAAATCATTTTGGCAGTTTCCCTGTTACTACTACTTTCAGCAAAATGACAAAGAAGTGTATTGATCAGAGATTAAGATTTATCGGTCTGCTTACATCTGCAAATGACCATGTTGGTCTTTTGCTGGGTGATTACAGTGATAACATTATATCCAGACTGTATGATGTTTTGATAATCTGCAGTGTGATCAGTCTGCGCTTGAGGCCTCAATTAGAGAAAGATGTTAAATTGCCATAATCATCCAGACTGTTACGTGCCAGTTCATGCTTTGAGGTTAAAATTCGTTTTTAACAGTCTCGTGTCCAGGGCCAGAGTGAATTTCTTTGCAATAGCCTTTCTTGTTTATTGTCTTAACAGAAAGATGTGAAGGACGTGTTCACAGCCATCGTGTTCGAGGTGGCCTACAGCCTGGGGAAGCATGTGCTGACTGGACACCAGGAGCGAGACCTGCCTGCGCTCACTCCAGTGCTACGATGGAGGAAGGGAAACAAGATTGCAGTTAGGAATGAGGTAAAAAAAAACAGATTGATATATTATCAAAGGAGCTGCTGATGGTTTCAGGGATTATTATCTTCATAACTGGAAAAAAGATAAGTAAACAAAGTGTGAGGAAAAGATCATTATTTATTTTTTACTTGAATTCTGTGTCAATGTCGCAATTTCAGGTCATACCAGTTTCAAGTGTTTGTTTGATGTCTGTCTTGCTCTGGTGTTCAGTTCTTGTCAGTCCTGACTGAGATAAATTTCACTTCCTCGGCTTATTTGACTGAGGTGAAATTCTCCTCACACCTGACATAAGGACCACAGAAGGAACGAAGGAAATAGTTCAAATTGCCTGTTATAATGATTTGGTGTTCGTTACCAGCTTATTATTGTCTCTGTTAGCTTTTCTTGAGTGGAGTCCAAAAGACTGATTCATTTATTTTCTTTGCAACCACCTCTAACCTGCCCCACATGTGTTTCCCCCACTGTCTGCACTTCTTGAAAAATGGGGGATTTGCCTCTTTCAGCACCTACAGAATCCACTTATCTGCAACTTATTGAACTTCAATGCTCCACTTAAGTTCCCTTTCATGATTTAGCCTCAAACCAGAGCTCATCCACTGACTAATTAAAAGAGAGATCAGACAGAGTAAAGACTTCAGGCCCTCCTGGATAAAGAAATATTTCCTGTGCAGCTCCAACAAAAACACAACACTGCCCCCTAGTCTGAATATGAAGTCAGTGTGCTCGTTGCTTGGACTGCATGAGGTCATATGAACTGTGTACTTTACTGTTTCCTCTTCAGACCCTGTTTGAGAAGAACTGCCTGTCAGACGACTGTGCTGCAGACCTGAGGCTTCATGGGAGACTGCTGCTCTCTGGGTAAAAAACTCACAGCCTCACCAGTTTAGTTTCATTTGCTTTCTTTTGCCTTTTCCTCCTGCACTGAAGAAGCAAGCTGACGTCATAGGCCATGTGGGTGTGGGTAGTGGAACCATGACGCATGCTTGGAGGACATCCATATGTTTTTCCGTAGTTAGGGAGTTCCCTCTCTTTTTGCTGTGTGTCATCTGCTCTCTACGCATGTAGTGACAGTTCAGATCTGTCATGGTAACCACTTGACATTTTTCTTTGTGTATCCCCAATTTTTCTGCAAAAACAAGCACATGATCTATTTTAAGAGCTCTTCCCTGCATTTACCCGTATTTAGAGCAAAAATTTCAAAATAAAACAAACTGACTTCCTTTGTTAATATAAATCTTCACTTACTGTTCCTTCCTTTAACATCCCACAGTCGTTATAAGAAGTTTATTTATTCTCTGAAATACATTGTTTACTTTATGTTTCCCTCAGGATTCACAGCAAACCCCATTTGGCCCTCGGAGGAGTGAAGAATGTCTCCTTGAACCTGACCATCTCCAACGCTGGAGACGACGCCTACGACACCAACATCTACTTCAACTTCTCCCGAGAAGTTTTCTACATCAACTTCTGGCAGAAGGTGTGTTGTGGCTCTCAAGGAATCTGTTGTTTACTTACTCAGGTGCTCGTGCTTATTTCTGAAATCTCATGGGGGATCTGAGGTTGTAATGATACACACAGTGGTATTTTACCCACACGTATCAGCTGAATATTGTCAGTTTTTCTACTGAGATGCACATTTTCTCTGAGATGGTTTATTTAAAAAGACTGATGATGTGTCAGGAGCTCAGTCTAAACAGTGAAGCACACAAAAAGACAGACCTGCACGAGCTTAAAGCTCTGACTGAGCCATAAATGAAGTCCTGCAGATGAAAGGGTGAAGAGCGAGCAAGCCCCCCAGCAGCAGCAGCAGCTGTCCTCCTTCACAGGGCAGCGCCTCTGGCTGACCTGCCATACACATCTTTGACTCATTCAAGACAGACGCACCATGTCGTCAAACATACGAGCTGTTTGCATGAGAACAAATCACATATTTTATATTAACTCAAGCTTGATTTATGCGCTGTTCAAATCGCATTATTCAGTGTCGAAAGAATCCCTCGAGGCCGTACTGAACGGGGTAAATCAGGGTAATGGCAGAGACTAATGGAGGTATTGATCAAACCTGCTCCTTGTGCCCTTTGACCTGTAACAGAGGCTAACTATTTCAGCATCCTGTTAAAGAAATATCTACCCACTGCCATCCCACATAAAAACCTGAGAGATTTTCCTTGTGACCCCACAGTATGTGGATGGATTTCACAGCAGCCACCTCTGCCTCTGCTCCTCGCGTCTGTTCGCTCACTTGTTGTAAAGAGCACGGCAGGTCCGCTCGCAGCTCAGATAGACGCCACGTCAGACAGAGCACTCTGACCTGAGCCTGCATGGGTCCGGCAGCTTTTCCCGATGCTACACGGGAACAACATCCATCAGGAAGGGCTTTTCCCCTAAAAACGGACCTCATGCTTATCCACCAGCTGGGATTTTTTTTTTTTAATGCTGTGATGGATAGGGCTGTGTCTGTAGAGAACCAAACATGTGACATGATTTAAAAACCCCCAACAAAGCTGAAATTGAATTTAAATAGAATATATGCTGCAGGCAACTATTAGAAAAACAGTGTTTCAGTTTCAATTTCATAGCTAATCTAATGAAGCAGGCTGACATTAAGTATCAGGTTGCTGGCAGCCACAGAGCCTCATATTGTTCGGGAACCTGATAGGTCAGGATGGCCTGCTGCACAAAGGGAAGTCAAGTGTATGAAGAGATGACAAAGGGGCCACAAAGGAGATTTACTGCCGTATGCTCTTTGAGACATTTCTAATTACTGCAGGAGCAGTCTGGGGGTGAGGGTGTGAAAGTTTTTCTCAGTCCTCCCCTACAGCTTTGTCTCCTCTGGGCGAAGCGGGGACGTGCACTCCCCTCGTATTTAAGAGTGGGCTGTGTTATCTGTGTTGTTCTTGCAACACAAGCTGTCAGAGAGCTGTGGAGGTGAATTGGTTTCAGGAGCACTGCCTTGACTCCCGTGGGACGCCGACACTGCTACGCTGGCTTCTGTGTTTTCTTTTTTTATCGCTCACATGTTTGAGTAGTCTATTTTTTTTAAGGGCAGAGGTGTAGCAGATGTTTGCACCATTGTATTTCTGGCAGTGGTTTATACTTCTTCTCCACTACAGTTTGCATGTATTTATAGATACAGTTAGTGATTAACTTTGCAGATTGGGACTTCTAAAACTTATTTGGTTTGAATTAAAATGGACTCATAATGATAGGACTAACAATAATAAAAATAATAGATACACTGCATACCACTTCTAAACAAATATTACTTTCAGTGAAGTATTACTGCTTTCACTTGTCTGAAGGATCTGAATATTTTTTCTGCCGTTTCATGATTTAACACTCGGAAGACATGAGCATCATGGTGAAAAGCCCAGAAAGTGGGAATGCAACAGAGAAATGTGTGAAGCTGTGGATTTCAGCGGACCTTTCAAATCAAGAGAATATATGAATCATTGGCTTTCTTGGCTGCCAAGTGCAACTTTGCACATGCCACTAAAGCCAAAGGTAGATCGTCATATAGAGAGGATGAAGGAGGCGATGACAGTGGTTTGGAAAAGGTGAACCCGAGTCAGGCCAACTGTACAAATACTGGGGCACTGTACAAATTGGATGCAGAACACGCAGAGAGCAAGTCTCCTCCGTGATGCTGCTCCAGTGGAGGCATTAGCAGACACTAAAGCAGGGTAAACAATCACGGCGATATTTAATGGTGCTGCCACTTGTGAAAATCCCAGCATCTATTTGTTCGTGACAGGGATAGAACAGAGAAAGTAAGTGAAGAAGTACTGAGCAAACAGACTTTGTCGTTTTGGAGGCTCAGCATGCCGTATGTCTGAGTGCTCTGCTCTCTCAAGGGCTGCCAGGTGGGTGATGGGTAAACAGGCTGACTTCCACAATCCTGCCCAGCCCCATGGGACAGGCGGTGTTTGCACAGCAGCACAGAGGAATACAGGAAATAGAGGAAATTCCATCATTGCCAGTTGTTCTGGGGTCCACCCCCCACTCCTGGCTCCCATCTCCCCCCTCCCCCCCACAGCACTGGCTCTAGTCTCCATGCAAAGGGCAACGCTGCTTATTTAAGCTGACTTAATGAAGATTGAGGGCACGGCCACACCCCTGGACCGACACTGGGAATCTGCTGAATAAGGGGAATGGGAGTGTAGATGATATGTGGATGGTTATATACCTTTAAATATGTCAGCAGAGACAACCTTCACACCTCCTTTCTGTATCACATTTGGAAACATGTTATAAACACAGGCTCACACTGGGCAGCAGAACAAGCATGCAGATATTTTGTATGACTTACATTAAGCCCCGTGCTAAATCTTCCAGAAGCTCTACTCTCCTTTTTTTTCTTTTTTTTCGTCAGAGTTGTGAAGTATCTCATCGTCTTTCATGCGCCCAGCACACGAGCTCAGCTGACAGACTCTCAGTGAACTCTGGCTAAAAGAATTCTTACTCCTCATAGGGTCAAGGCCCAAGTGTTTACACAGCGCAGCCGGTGAAGCTCCATATTGTTTAGACAAGCTTCCAAACACACAGCCTGGACGCTGTCCAATTACCCACCCGCTAAGATGTGTGTGTGCCATCACTGCTTTGTACATTCTTCATTTAACCTAATTTGGAACTTCTACGAGACACGAGAACCTATTCTTCTCCATATATTGTCTTCTTCTAACCCTGACCTCTGCCTGTACTGTAAGAGTTGGCAGGTATGTCTGTCTGTGTTTTCAAAGCTGCAGCAGACAGTTGGTTTTGTTATGTGTATGTAGTAAATTACATTATCTATAATATTTTTATTCAAAGCCACTGAGGATGCTTTTTGCCTGTTAACTTATCTAAACAGATGGTTCCTGGTCACAGTCTGCGTCCCCTCAACCGTTGTCTTCCTCTTTGTGTCCTCTGTCTCCATGAATGTCACCAACTCTGTCTCCAGTCTGTCTGTCTTTATCACTCCCTCTCACTCCCGTGTCTATCTGTCTATTTTTTTGCAGGAAGAGAAGGGTATTTCCTGTGAGCTCGTTGATTTGGACTTCCTCAAATGCAGCGTGGGATTTCCCTTCATGAGAGCACAGACTAAGGTAGAGACAAGTAACTTGGAGTTAAAAACCACAATGTAAAAATGTCAGAGCATTTGTGTAATGCTTTGGTGTGGAGACGCCAGCTGGTGTTGCACCATTATTTGCATCCAGCAGCAAACGTACTCGCTCACATGGAAAACAGTTTCATGTTAAAGAGTGCAGTCACTGATGCTCTGTTTTCTTCAGTATCATTTTGCAGTGATTTTTGACACAACTCAGCTCTCTGGAGAAAACGACACATTGCAGTTCTTCGTCCAAGCAAAAAGGTGTGTAGAGTCACGTTAACTTCATACCTAACAATAATTATTTGGTGTACAAGAGTTTTCTGTGAATTAAAATGCTTATTTATCCACATAAAAGCCTGCCTTTATGTCCTATACAGTACATTTGTTTCCCCCAAAATGTGAATGTATTCCCAAAATAAGTGGGTAATTGCATCGTTACTTGTTTGTTGCAGTGCCAATCCTGAGCACAAACTGTCTGACAACACTTTGGACCTTTCCATTCCTTTGGTCCATGAGACAGACACAACTATTACTGGGTAAGAACAACTGTTTTGAGTCTTGAACCTACTGCCCATCTGCTGGCTCTGGGGAATAGTGGGGAGTGCTTTTGTCAGTATGGAGCATATCAACTTGAAAAGCCTTATCTCTGAATGCTTTTTATCATAGCTCTGCTTCACAGAGAAGGGAGAGAGATGTAAAACAGCCCAAAGCTGCCAGAGCTCTGGCATCTGATAAGACTGCAGTGTGTTCGCTGTCTTTAATGTGGAGGGAGGCCTCAAAGCAAAGCTGCACATCTGACTCGTATCTCAACTCCTAAAGAACACTTTAACTAATAACTTGACCCAAGGCAGAGATTTTAATGTCACTGTTGTTAATAATATTTCTACATATTTAAATAAATAATTTTTGTGGTCAGTGCGTGATCTGGTATCTCTCTCTTCGACACTGTTGTCTACAGGGTGGTGACACCGAGCTCCTTCGTTTATGGAAACTCCATTGATGCCTCACGCTTCGTCCAGCTGGAAGACATGGAGTGCGACTTCCAGCCTCTCAATCTCACTTTCCAGGTACTGCTATCACAGAGTACATAGGATTTTCAACATTTTTACGTTTTCCTTGTATATATTCACTTCACTTTTCCTTTCGCTGTCTCTGTGTGATGTGATTCCAGGCCATAAACAAGGGACCCAGCAGGCTGCCTGGCTCCACTGTGGACATCAGGATACCCAACCGGCTGGCTGGCAATGGAGCTGACATGTTTCACATCATTGAAACACAGGTGGATGCCAACAGCAGTCCATCTACATTATTTATCTAGCCCAAATCCTTATTTATTAGTTTATTCACCTGCAGGCAGCCACATTTTTATTTCATTTATCCAGCCCGTGCCTGTTAGTCTTGCCCCTTTTCATGGCACGGTTCCCTGTATCCACTATAGAGGACACTTTTATGCACAGAAAATTGCTAAAGCAGCAGGCTTTCTGTCATGTCTTGGACAATTTGCTTAGTGTGAGGCACCACAGGGCCAGTGAAAATCGCGGCAAAAGTGTTGACGTTGCTACTGAAGCTAGCGGACCATTTTGTTTCACAACATTTTGCATTTAGATAAAGAAACACAATCCTCCCGCTGGGTTAAATGTTTTCTTAACCCTTGCATTGCTCCCTTTCATATAGGTAGATCATGGGAGAGCTCTAGCTGTTAATTGTATTTACTGTGAATGGGAGACGGGAGTTGACTGTATCCCACCCTCATAGATCCCATCTGGAATCACTTTCAGGGGATCAGACAGCTTGCACGAAATGGGAATGGGACACCTGCAGACCTGGCTACTGCCCCGCACCATCCCCATCGTAAACACTGTTAACACCCCGCCTACCTTGTTCCGCACTGATATTTTATAGCAGATATTCTTGCATTTTATACAGACCTCCATTTGTTCGGACATGATATACAAGCTCCTCACTGTTACTGTCCGTGTGTTCAATCATTGTTATTTACTGCAAATTCTTGCAGGGGATTTCACCAGGTTTGAGTCAGTGGAGCTTATGAATCTTCACACTGACAATAGAAGCAGTAACATACTGTAGGACATGAGAAAGTGCAGCAATTAAAGCTCGGACATGCTGGGTGGCAGCAGAGCAGACAGTGTGGACGGCCAGAGGAGATCCCACCTCCTAGCTGTAGGTTGGATTGAGAAGAGGGGAAAGGGGAAGTGCTCCCCAGGGGACAGGGCAGTAAAGCAGACACCTCTAAATCACTCCATATGGGAAATCTGTCTGGGAGGGGTACCAGCTTCTCGTTGGGAGAACTTCCTGTGAGCCCTGGAGACCTGTAACAATAGTGGGATTGGGCCAGTTTAGTTGACAAAAGTGCTTGTGTCCACATTTTTGCTGTCAAACTCCAAAACCTCTGGTTTCCTACACTTTCATGCCACGCATCCTTTTTATATTCATCAGATCAGATTTTTACTCAGATCTTATTCAACCCAACTCACTTTTTCTCCAACACTGGCATGTTTCAGGTGGCCGATGGTCGAGGCAACTGCACTCCTCACAGGAACCCAACGCCGTGCACCATCCCCCAGGACAAAGAGAGCATCTTCCACTCCATATTTGCCTTCTTCACCAAATCAGGACGCAAAGTTTTGGTAAAAACACTTTGACATTTCAGAGGTCATGGACAGTCACCCCCTGTGAGGATTCTTCATCTTTTTTTTCTCAGAGTGTAACATCTGTTCATCACACATCTTTCTCTCTCCCACACATTCTCCTCCCCGTTCTATCTCTTTCTTCTTCTCCCTGTCTGTTTTTTTTTTTTTTTTTGTTAAGGACTGTGACCGGCCGGGAAGAGCATGCATGACAATTTCCTGCAGTCTGGGTCCACAGTTAAAAGAAGAGGCTTTGAGCATAGACATAAAACTTCTGCTCAACACCGAAATTCTTAAGAGGGTAAGAAACATGTCAGAAGCTTGATGAATTCAAGCGCAGCCTATTGTGATCATGAGAGCAACAGTAATCGGCCCTCTCTCAACCACAGGACAGTTCCTCAGTGATCCAGTTTGTGACAAGGGGCAGTGTGCAAGTCAATGACAAGACAATGGAGGTACCAAACGGCCTGCCAGAGGACATTTCTGTGAGTATATCAACAGTTAATGCACCATCCACCTACACTGACAGAACCTCTAATACTACTTGTAGCACTCAACATAAATCATAATATATCTACAGAGTGTCAGAGGGGAGGTTTTATCATGCATAATCCACTTATAGCTGCTCTAATCAATATTTTCATTTTAATAAGGAGTCGAATGGCTGCGTGTAATTGGAGAATTATCATCACACGTTGCACTGTTTTAGTTTTTGGCAACAAGCTTTATTGTTTTCCATCAATTTAGACACTTTCAGAGTTATTCTCTGCAAAGATGCTCTGATCATCAAACTAAATGATCTATCAAGCACCAAATAGCAGACATACAATGTTAAGGACTAGCTGGTGAATGTAAAAGAGCATTTAGCAGCTTAAGAGCCTTTTTTCAGGGGTTGCTGGAGACCAAAACTGAAGCTGCAAGTCTGTGTTCATAGTGACTTTGTCTTCATTGGAAAATAACTCCAATAAAACATTTTAATGAGATACTTGATCGAATAAAACCTAAATTAAATCTACTAGAATTGAGTCAAAAATTATGTTTCTCTAAATTTAAATTAATCACATTGAGAGATTTGTTCTTGCCAGGGGTCACTGGTTAGATCACAGAGCTGAAATGCAGCTAGTGAGGCAGCTGTGTCTTTCACAAAGGTAGCAGTGGATGGTATTTAAGTTCTTCAGGCCTAGATTCTGGTTGAAGGACGGAAACTAGATCATTTATAAAGGACACAAGTCCAGGCAACAGCTGCTGGGTATACTGTATGGTGGCACTTGTATTTGCTGTTTTCGGGGTCCTCAGCTGTGCCCAAGGACGGCCCCTCCCCCCACTGTTGTTTGCTGTGTGATTGAATGACCCACCAGATCAGATGTGATGATTGCATTGAGCTCGCAGTGGGATCTTTCGAGTGACTGGGGTTCTGACTGGGCTGCAGCCCTGCTGACCCTGAGCTCCAGACATGCTTGGAAAATTCAGACCCGCTATGAATATGTCCATACCATGCCGGTCTTTCAGCACCTAGTGAGTGAGCTCATTCCAGTGACTACTACCCCGCTGGGTTTTAGTAAACACAGTTACCTTTTCCCTCAGGATCGCTGCTGACTAGAGTACACACTGCAAAGTATAATTTGTGGTCCCAGGTTGTATTGCTCGCAGCAGGTCTCCTGGTTGTCAGCAAAATGCCGCACGCACTTTTATCACCCATGGCATGTAAACAAACCTGCATGAAACTCCACATGTGCCGTAAGTAACCAAGTCGCACACTTAAAGGATCAGAGAGCCGAGTTGAACGAACTTCACATTCAACCATCGTTCCCAGAATGAACAGATTGCTCAAGTTATATTGGGAAAGTCAGAGAGCAATGACCAGTGGAGCTTTCATCTTTTTGGTTCACGCAAGCACTTTGGCATGCACAACAACAGTGAGATTCCAGAGCTCGGAGCATGGGGGAGGCGTTAATGTGGCAAAGTATTCAACAAAGAGACTAATCTTCACTTGTCCACTTGGGCTCGCAGTTGGCATCTCATGCCACATTTGTGTTCAAATCCCATGCAGTACCATACATCGGAGCAATGACATTCCTCAGTCCGCTCTGAGGCTGTCCCATCATTGTTTTCAGTATTATCATATATTATTAATAATTTGCCATTATTTGCCTTTGTTTTATTAAGATTTAAGATTTATTAAGATTATTAGGAAATAAACCTCTCATCTCTTTCATGATCCTAGTGGGTGTGCTGTTTTCCATTTAAGGCCTGATTGCTGACATTAAAGCAGGCTTAGCTGCGGAGCAGAGTAATGCAGTTAACCACACGTTAATTCAGAGCAAATCAATTCAAGTCAAGTGATCAACGTAATTGTTTTGGAAACAGTGCATGTACAGAAATATCAAATAGCTTCAAAGGGACTTTTTTCAAAGCCAAAGTGCCTATTTCACTGTCACACAATTAGACTTAATGGTGCTAGAAAGGGATTTGAAACGATTATGTTTACTTTATTACATTAAACACAGCATTTATCTCTGGATCCTGCCTCCTTATATTGTAGCTAACTGTTGCACTGTGCATTGAACGAAATGAACTGAGTTTGCTGTCTGTGACAGATGATCCAGCAGGTCAGCGTTCACCCATGTCATGGGAAGCAGCTTAAATATCTTTTTTTTTATTGTAGAGCGAGGCCATTTTTTAAAGAGTTGCCAAGCCTCCCAGAATGAGCGAGATAACTGTCAGAATCAGCCTCATTCTGGGCCTCAAGGAATCATTTCATCATTCTTGAAAACGGGAGTAGATGACATGTTATTTTGAGTTACTAGTTTGGCATCAGCACTGTATCATGGCCAAGTTCACCGATTAGTTCTATGATTCTATATTAATAGACAGTGGGAAAAAGTATGTGAACGTCTTTCTATTAGTTTGAGTTAACGATGGATACCAAGACTGCCAGTCTACAGCCAAGAGAGGTCTGGGAGGCTGTACTGACATGCAATGGTGCTGTGACCTGACAAGCTTACACTAACTATGCTAACATGATGATGATTCATTTCCAATATGTTTCCTAACATCATGTTTGTGTGGTAATGTTGTATCTGCTGATTGATCTACATCTGGGACTGACAAGAATGTCATCAGCTTTTCTGTATAAACGTATCACAACCAAAGACCAAATCAGTGATAGTTATCCATCCAATAGCTGTTGAGATATCTCAGTGGGACCAAAATAGTGGACCATCCAACCAACGGACAAACAATGCCATCAACAGAACCATGATTAAAAATGATCACTCATTATGTTCATGAGAAATAAGCTTTACAGCTTGTTCACAATCTATGCTGCAGGTCATCATAACAGCCGGTCCTGATCTGAGTCAGCTAAAGACAAAGGGCTGTCCTTGGAAATGTGTGGATTCTGCTTAAGTGCGCTTTCAAAAGATATAGGATCTACATTGATTTCGACAGCTTTGTGTAGTCTTGCATGTGTGACAGGCTGATTGAATGCGTGTCTATATAAAATAAACTCCATCAGTGTCCAGTTTCCTGCAGCCTGATGCTATGTTTGCTTTACAACACGAAGCTTCTCTTGAATCAGCTCGAGCAGACTGAAACAAGATGGGTTTTGGTTTTTGTCATTGCACTCACATTGCATCATTAACAGCACATGACTTAATGTGTTTAATCGTCATGTGTCCCTGCCTGTGTGTGCTGCATTTTAGTGTGACTCATTGACCGACTGATGTGTTGTTGTGTTCCAGCTGGTGTTCGAGGCTCTCCACAGCCAGGAGCCGAGGGGTTACGTAGTGGGCTGGATCATTGCCATCAGTCTGCTGGTGGGAATCCTCATCTTTTTGCTGTTAGCTGTGCTACTCTGGAAGGTAAAAAAGCACACGAACACTGACTTTTCATTTGGAAATCAAACTGCTTGTTTTCCAAGTAACATTTTGCAAAAGAAAAAAAAGGGAGGCAGATGACAGAAACTTGTATGTTGTAGCCAGAGGAGCTGCGTCCAACTCTGATAAGACGTCTGTGCAGTATTCAGCTGTATGGGGACAGCTGTAGGTCGGGGGAGTGGTGGGGGTGAGAGCTTGCTTTGGGCCTTTAACAACTATGAAAAGGACAAATCACAGACAATAATTCACACCAACAGCTCACATGAAAGAAGAATCTATAGAGGAAACAGCAATTACACTGATGTCCAGAGGCCCTGTTAGCACAAAACTCCTTTTCTTTTTCATTGCTTCATTTTCCACCGGGAATACCACAACTAAACCTTGGAATGTTGGTCCTGGGTTACGTTCCCCTCCTCCTTGATCCCCAGGTCCTCACATCTTGCCAAAATAAACCTCACTTACAAGAGCAGCACATGTCCTGTATTGCTCTTTTCAGGAAATGCCTGAGGAGAGTACAGGTCTGTATCAATAAACTTTAGTAGCCAAATGCAGATAAATGAATGGAGTTGTAGTGAGGAGGGGGAAGCATCGCTGTAATGTGGCTTTGTGTACACACACACACACACCAAAAATCTACTGCTTTCTCCCTTCCTTCATATCTTCTCCATTTCTACAGGGGAAGTTCTTGATTTGCTTCCATCTATGCTGGTGGTTTGCATGGTTTAGCCTAGTGGCTTCAAACTGTGTATGCTTTACATTACTGCTGTGCATTTTTCAAAGCTACCACACCATGACGTTTTAAATTGATTTTGTATCTCCCACACACACATAGATTTCCACTTTCATCACCATGGGAGAAATCTCATGTATTTTTTAAAATAAGATATTACATCTAACTAAATATATAATCCATCACAGGGGATTCAAGATTTGAATTATTACTTGTTTGAGTTATGTTGTTACTGTAATAACACAGACTGGTTTTAATAAACTCTCACTGGTGGTTCCTTCGCTGATATTCCTGACAGCTAGTTGCTGAATAATGCCTCATTTACAAGCTAAATTCCAATCCAAGAGACAACCACCAAAAATCTTGCAGGTTATTTTCTCAAATTGTTTGAAAATGTTGTTCCTCTACAGCTGAATCTCATAAGACTTTTGTCCTAGAGTGCACCTGAATGCACCAGCAAGTACCAGTATATTATTTTACAACAGAGGCTTCCAGCAACTTCATTATTCTCAATAACCTTTGTGCATAACACACACATTTTCTTTAATGAGTCCAGAAATGTAAAAAAAAAACAAACATAAATGTTTATTTTGGAAATCCTCCCCCAAAAAGAAAAAAAAAAACTTAAATGCCAGTATTCTGCAGTGTTGTGACTATTGGAGGCATCTCACAATGTCAACATGAATTTGACAAAACATAAAGCTAACTAAATATTTATATTTACACCAACCACCAAGGGAAATATGTTTGTTTTTGTTAGATGAGAAGATTGAACTCCCCCTCATGTCTGTACCAGTATGTCCCTGATAAGCTACGAAACAGTATGACAGTATGACAGGTCATGGTTATGCATTTCCTAACTGAAAACCAACCACCTCAAGGGAGGAAAACCATGAAGAAGTTATAATATCCTTTGGAACATGGTCAGCACTAATGTAAAGTGTACGAAATTTCACCCCTGCACAGAGTCACCTCACTAATCCAAATTCTTCTCATTCTTTAACAGATGGGTTTCTTCCGTCGGCGCTACAGAGAGATCATCGAGGCTGAAAAGAACAGGAAGGACAGTGATGAAAGTTGGGACTGGATGGAAAAGAATCACTGAGACTTGGAGTTAGGGGTGGGGGGTCCCAGAGGAGCCAATGCAATTAAGGATTGGGTCAGGAAGGATCCAATAGCAATGGGGTCTCGCAGCCCAGCTGCCCCAGTGGCACCGAACCCTTCAGTCTTCCATATGTGGAAGAGAGGAATATTCTCCATATTTTTGGAGACTTGATATTTTTTTGTAGGTGGGGTCCAGGAAACAGGTTTCTGAGGTGACAGTGTGGCTTGCCAGAGGACACTTGCTGTGAAATTCAGCTAATCTGAAAGGAGGTAACTCCCAGCCAGCGGAGCGTGGCTGCTGATGGAGATACACGTCCATGTGGAGATTTAGAGATGGCATGAATACTGGTGGACAACAAAACCCTCAGGGCTGTGTTACATAGCAAATTTATTTTTATACATACACTTTAAGCCATATTGTATAAAACTGGGCTTCGAGAAGAGTTGGGGGTTTTGAAGGCCATTATAAACATACTGGATCTGCAGTATGTTTTCCTAAAAGCACTGATGTTTGATAAGAATGAATGCCTTGGCTCCAATAGCTTTACTTTTTATGCCAAAGATTTGTCCTGTATAGTAATATGATTGGAGTCATTTGTATATTCAGTTCTTCCTGGGAGTGAAAGATTGTATCTTTTCTTTACTATTTCCGGCTTATGGATATCTGTTTCTCCATCTGACCTTCCCTCCCTCCCACAGATAATCAGCCAGAGATATTTCTGTGTTTTACACCCACACACACAATAATTAAAACACTGTGTCCTGATGTCATCAGTCAGTGTTGGTAGAGTTGTCTCAAAAGCTCTGAAGGCCCAGAAAAAAGTGCTGTCTCTGAGGTCATTGGGACCTAGTTCAGGATGTAGTAATCGACGGCACTGTTGAGTTGTCCATTAACACTTTAGTTGCCGTGTTTCCTTTATTATCCATGCCTGAAATGCAGAGGATGAATTGTGAATTAGCCTCCATTCACATTTCAAACTGCGTGACCATCCATGAGCATTCCATTAGTTCTGGTCATGCTTTAAACAAAGTTGTTTGTAGGTGTTAAAGTGGATGTAATGTTCGTGATTCGGACTGATTTACATTTTGAGCTTTACTCTCGGTGGCGCTGTAAATCAGCAAATGCTCTGAGAGTGACGCAAAGCAAATGATCTGAAGCTGCTCCTGCAACAAACTGTCCTTTAAGTACACAGCTGGCTTTTTACATGGACTCCCCAAAGGTTTCAAAGTTTCAGATAAAGATATCTTAATTAATTCTGGAGGAAATGATTCACGATATGTCCTAACATAGGACCTGATCATGATTTATTGGCAGAGCCTTTCCAAGCTTTGACCAAGCAGACCGTTAAATTCTACCATTATATTATTAGGAATTGGGTTTTAGCATGAAATACGAGATACGTTACTCTGCACGGCCAGATGAAAGTCTGTGATGGGAGTCCACCTACAGTCATTTACAGGGGCCCATGCCATGACTAATGCCCTAAAAATAGGTGGGAATGTGCTGCACTCAATCACCATACATAAACGAGCTCTTTGGGGCTCATGGGAAAAGCTCATTTTAAGTCAACATGGAGGAATGTAAGCGCCCTGAAAACCTGCCACCACTAAAGTCCACGGCTCATTGGTGTTCAAATTTTTTGTTTTTTACCCCCATGTTCTTTCTCTAAATGCTACGCTAGAGTGTTAATGATTTTTTTTGCATTGAACAGTGAATTGAGTTTGATATTAAATGTCCCCAAAGAAGTGAGAATGTTACTGTTACTCCACATTTTGAGAGCTTTATTGCAAAAAAATATGAAAAAGGTGTAAATGAAGGATATTAAAACAGATATCAGTAAGTTAGGATGACACCCTGCGGTCCTCGGACTTGTGGGTAATTTTGCAGTAGACTGAGGTCAGACTGACATGTGCAATGCCAAAAACCAAAAACGACATATGAAGACTTTAGTGCTAAGTCACTTTATGGCTCACTACGATTGCTTAGCTCTCTATTGTGTTGTATGACTCTTTTACTGATCTGATACACTTTATTTTTACCATTTAATTCCACTGGCATGATGGCATATACTGTACACATTCACGTCTTCCCTCTGCATCTGTGTTAAACCGATGCTATACCTGTATGCAGAGAAACCGACACTTGACATTTTTGGTAAATTTTAACTGTGATGGTTAGATTTTGTTTGTATGTTTGTTTGTCGTCATTGTTTAATCGCACCGTTCTTGGGGTTTTGGTCTGAGTATACTACTGTCACTGAATATCATTTCCATTATAGTGTGCTGAATGTGTTGATGTTTAAAGTCATGTTTGAGCTGTATATTTATCTGTTGATAAATTTTAGAGTGAAATTCCCTGGCTCTGTCTGCTGTTTTTGTGAATATGAGTTGTGGTCTGGTTTGTGTGTGTTTTGGTGGTATGTGCTGCTCTCTGCTGGTGGCTTTGTTGTGAATCTGCAGACATAATCACAACACTGCATGTTCAAAGGAGCTGGAAAATTCTATACTGTAGTTTTTGCTAAAATGTTAAATTTCCTTCTTTAGAATCAGCAGAAAAGTCATTATTTTGATTGGTTCCTTGTTTATCAGGAAGGAAAAACAAAAATATCTAATTTCAGCTTCTAAAATGTGAGGATTTCTTAACTACTGTGTTTGTAAATTGGTTTTGTGTTGTATTTTATCTTATGTATCTTATGGCTTGTTCCATCCTGTTCATTTGTTGTTCCACTTTACCTGAATCAGTCCCTCTATGAAGTTCAGCAACCCTAACAATGTCACACGAATATTTTTGACTGAATGACAGCAGCAGTGACACTGAAGGACGGCATATACAACAATAAGGCTGATACTCACTTAATAAACCTGATGAGGTTAAGTCTCCTCAGTCAGGTGACACCAGTTGCTATGAAACACTGTCATCATGCATGAGCTCCTCCATAGAGTCCTATGAATTATTAATACAAACGGCAGTCTGAATAGAGCAGGTACTCTGCTCACTTTCCTTTGACCAGAGAGAATCGCTCTTCTAACCATGTCCTCCTTATTAGATCATGGATTGATCAGGACTACGGCAGTGGAGCAGGTGGTCGCACCAATCGCGAGCCATTTGTGCCATTTGGTCCTGCTGTGTGACAGCATAGAGGAACCTGAGCAGTTCGGCCACCTGGAGGAAGCAGCTCAGGCCGTGGCTAAAGCTACTGAGAACATGGCAGCAGTGGCCTCCAGGTATGTACATGTATGTGTGTTTAACACCGCAGGTACAACAATCTGAAATTCAGATTCCAACCTTATTTGATTTATATAAGAGTCTGACATGTGTAATATATTATCGGACAAACACCAGGCACTTTACTTCCAGGCGTATAAAGGAGACAGACGATGAGGTTTTGCACATGGAGATGTCATCACTGTTGGAGTCAGTCGCTGTGTCTGGACAGCATGTGCTGCTGGCAGCCCAGAAACTCAGCATCCAGCCCAGTTTGGCCGAACACAGAGAGGAACTCATCACGGCTACACAAAACGTATTCCTGAGATTAGTCAAAGTAAAGTATGATTTTTCCCTCTCCTGGTTGAAAAGGTGTCTGAGTATATTTTGCGTAATGTCCTCTGACTTCTAGAAATATGATCATATTAAATAGAGATAAGGGATAAGAAAAGACTGCCTTGTCCAACACTGGCAGACAGCGACCATTTAAAAACACAGACAGATCCCAATAGATTCATCTTCAACAGCTGCAAGTGCTTTACTTTGTCTCAGGTTTCCTTAAATGGAAATAATACACTGTAGCAAACAACATTTTAAAATACCCTTTGTTAATTTGTGACGACGGCGAACTTTTCCTTAATATCACTGATATCTTATCTTTATGGTGTCATGTCTGTGCACTGACCTTCTCTGGTCTAAATTGTGCAAGTGGATAACATCAGCCATCCATTGTAAACAGGAAAAAGCACAGAGGTCTACTTGGTTACCAGCATTGTATTATAACTTTATCTGCTCTTTCTTCTCTGTGGCCATGATAAATGCTGTCAGCACACCAGAGTATCATATTTGTGTAATTTAAATTTCAACATTTTCTGCAAACAATAGCTCTCACAGTCAGAACATGCTGACATATAAAGGCACCGTTTCCCACCATTGTCCAAGGCTTATGAACAGATTGCAAAATAATCCGGGAACTTCTGTCTTTACCCATAATTGCTACTGTCATAATATTATGCAGTGACACTGCAAAACAGCTTTATATCTACGGTGCCTCTGCTCCACAAGGTAGAATTTCTCACTGTGTTCAGTCTTGGCTGCATGTACATACAAACTTAATTTAAATTTAGGGCAAATTTAATATAAATGTTGTATGTGAACAAAACTTGGAGTCATCCATGCTAGGAATTCTGTGAGGTCATGGCTATGCTAAGCTAAAAGCTCAAATCATGCCAATCTGCTGCTATTTGTCAGGTTTAATGTTTACATGTTCCATTTCAGTCCATCAAGTTAGAATGCTAACATGTGCTAATTGTTACTAAGCCTAAAAGTACAGCTGAACCAAGGCTGATGGGAACGACATAGTTTTGCAATAATCACTAACAGTAGTATCGTACAAACATCCACATAATAGAGTTGTAATACTGGGGGCATCAATGTCTAAACCAAATTTTATGCCAACACTGTTAGAAAGACATTGCAGTATAAAAATGTCACTTCATGGTGGTGCAACAAGACACTTCAGGAGGTCTTCAGCATCTGAAAGCTAGATCAAAGTGGTTGATTGATTGTCTGACCAGTGACCCACCTTTCCAATCACAGTTCACAAAATGAAAATGGATTGAAAAAAAAAATAAAGTGGAAAAATAAAACAGTTAGGCTACATAGTGACCTCATCTGTTCGTCTGCTCTTAGGTTCTGTTGGTGGACGATGATGCTACCGTCAGGAGAGTTGTAGCTGCTGCTCACTGGGTTTTGGAGTGCCTCTCTGAGCTTGGCTCCTCCATGGACATCACATCTCTGCTCAGATCTTTTCAGGTGTTTTCTGAGGCTCTGAGTCTCCTCAACAGTCTGACAGTGGAGAGGGCACACTCCTTACAGGATCCCACGCAAACCAAACAGCTTTTTGATTCATTGGAGACCTTGAGGAAGTGCATCACCATGCTGCACACGGCCATGTGCACAACCATCAAACACCCTGCAAACGAGCAGGCACAGGCATCAAAGCGGTACATTCTGGATAAAGTGCACAGTACAGTGAGTGACATTATTATAACCCTCGAAAGTGAATGCCACAGATGTTCACTGGGTCCTTTTGGGTATTACACAGGGAGGAGGACCGGTCTGTTGCAGATACTTACTAGTTCCTCCACATCCTCAATCCAAAGCAGTGGCTTTGACAGCATGGTCAGAGATCTTGTGTTTCACTGTATGGTTGTGGCAAACTCTTCCCGCAGAGAGTTTCAGCAAAGAGTGGTGGGTCATTGTCGTCACATCCTGCAGTTCTGGTCAGACATAAAAAGCATTTTGAAGTCCTCAAAGGATTGTGATGAGCACAGCCTTGAGGACACCTTCGCACTGTTGGTGCAACAGATACAAATGCTTGATAAAGCTCTGATGACTGCCATCCTCTATCAAGTCTTGGACACATTTCTTACAGCATCTTCCACATGTGAGGAACTTTTAAGTGTGACTAGGCGGGTCCTGGTAGCTGATTCCTCTACAAAGATGGATCTGAGCTTTATTCAGCCACTAGTTGAGGATTTCATATCTTCCACTGATGGAATAACACAAGTGGCAAATTTTATCTCAGCTGTGGCTGATAATGCAAAGAGTTTGGAGAATGTGGAGAACTCACGAGCGTGCCTTGCAAGACTCAGAGCTCAGATTGCACCTATTTCACTGGAGCTGGAGGACAATACAATGCAAATTGTTCAAAAGCTTCATGAGGTGTGTCAGAAATGGGAGGAGGAGACTAGCCAGCTTCTGGATGCTCTCAGTGATGTGATGGATGTGAAGGAGTTCACCAGTATTGCCATCAGTGAGATGGTCAGTGATCGGCATGGGTGCGATGCAGCATACAGAGAGCAGTCCTATGAACAGTTTGATGAACATGCAACAAAGCTCATTTGTCACATGAAGCTGGTGATTCACTCAGTGAGGAGGCACTTGGACGGCAGCGATAACCCCATCTACAGGAACGGCCTCCTGGTCCTGCTGAAACAGGTTCAGTCATCTCAGGCCAAAGTGCATGAGTCGGTCAAAAGCATGCTTTCAGGTTCCTGTCTAAATGTGGAGGTATATTCCACCTTTTCAGACAACGTTTCCACTGTCATTCAGCATTTTAAAGTGCTAAGAGAGGGAGTGGACGGCCAACAGCATCCACATCTTCTGAGCCCACTACGAGAGGGGGCACGTCAACCTGAAATCTCACAGCTTTGTTTACCAGTGGAAGACACCTGTGATCTGAACCTGGATCATATGGTGAGAGGCTATGATTCTCCTGTTTTGGAGCTTATGAAGAGGGATTCCCATGCTGAACATGAAGAGGAGCGCTCAGATGAGGAAACCACTGAAACACAGCTTGGTCATAAATATGACAGTGATGATTTAAGGATCCCAGCTGTCTCCGATGCGCCTGAACTGATCCACAAGCCTCTTAACTTTGACCTTTTGCCTCTCTTGTATAAAGTTGTAACTGTGACTAAAGAGAAAGATGTGACGGTGCTCAACCAGGCCTGCACTGGTGTTTTGGAGTTGTCCAACTGTTTTGCTCAAGCTGCAAAGGAGGCCTTGGCCATCGTTGATGCGGTTGACTGTCAGACATTAGAAAGTTTTAGAGCAGAGCTGGTGTCACTGACTCCGCTGCTCGTCCAGACGGCTCAAGAGATGGCAATGAGCTCAGCAATGAGCACCGAGAACATCTACAAACACAGCTCACAGTTTTCTGACCTTATTAACAACATCAGGAAGGTTTTAATACCAGTAGCTGGAACCTGGTACCATGCTGTTTACACTGCACTGCAAGCAAATGTACCAACAACTGGAGGCACTGGTACAAATCAAGTGAATGAAGTGATGAATTTATGTGCTGACACGGTTCAGCTTTTGACATCATCTGACTTAACATCACAGAGCGACAGTCAAGAGACCTTCAGCGTCTTACACAACAAACTGAACAAAGCCCAGAACAACACAAGGTATCTGGTCGAGTTCTCCACATCACTGGAAGGACAGGTAGATCAGCTAGAAGGACTCTGTATCCTCTGGGGTCTCTCCATTCAGATTGTGATTAATTCACTTGATAAGATTTTGGGAACATCAGCTGCAGTGAACCAGTTGAGACCTCAGAGACAGCTATCAGTGTTGTCTGAGAACTCACTTCGTATCCAAGAGGCAGCAAGGCTCACCAGCTTGAATTGTAGAAGTGCTTACAAAGCAAAACAGCTAACAGGACACCAGGATGAACTAAAAACGCTGACTGAAGCCTTCCTTAAAGCTGCAGACGAGCTTGGTGCAATGCCAAGTCTGATGCAACTTGCGAAATCGGAACTCTTACAAAGACATCTTTTGATTAAAATTCGAGTGCTTTCTGGGCATTTAAGCAAAGCAAATAAGGATTATGACTCTGCACTTCAAAATATTGTCAGCATTGCTCATTCGGCAGTTGAACGCTTGAGGCAGAACAACACAGAAGACGCAGAGCAAAAATTTGAAAGTGCAGCTCAAACACTTTTTGAAAATGTAAAAGCTGCCACCAAAAGAGTTGAAGGCTGTTTAAACTACATCCACGACCCACGCGCTCGCTCTAACCTGAGGTCTATCAACGACCACCTGTCTTTTCAGATCTCAGATGTAATCAGCAGGGCAAGGCTCATGGTAGAGACTCACTACATATGTGACATGTTCAGTCTGGAGGTACAAATACAGTGCTGGTCAGCCAAAGCTCACTATGTGGTGGATGAGATCAAGAGGCAGGATGGGATCCACCAAGAGGCCAAAGAGCAAATTAGAGTCGGTCTACAGGGCAAAACAACTGAGGATATCGAAAAGGTGCTGCCTGCAAACCTGCCAAAAGTCAAAGAAGTGGAATTTCCATCAGGCACAGCAGTAACGTCCTGGCAGAAACACAAGACAGAGAGTGTGGAAGCAAATATGAACAGGGCAGCTGTGACCAAATACAGAACTGTAAATCTGGAAAAGGTGTAAGTCTCTTATGACTGACATGTGGTTTTAAAGGCCAGTGAATCCTTTATGACACAATAAATCACATCTTTATTTTCTCTACAGGATGATACTGGATTTGGTGCTTTTAAAGCCTCTTCACTAACCTACACCTCCATTTTCCTAAAACAAGAGAGTGACAGCTGGGATTCCAAGGACAACAGAATCGTGCAGGTGACCAGGAAGATGGCTGACACAATATGCTACATGACTCAGTACTTGAAGAGCAAAGGCCCAATACTGGTAAGGAACACCAGAGGTCACTCTTTTCTCCACACTGGCAACTGTCAGGACTGGAGGTGTTATGTTTTCAGGTTGTCCATCCCATTCTCTTGGTAGGATTTTTGGGGGTTTGGTACAAATATTCAATTTGACTCAAGGAGGAACTCATTAAATATTTGTTGGTGAAGGTCAAAGGTTAAGGTCACAGGGCCGTGTGAATACGATATCCTTGGAACTCCTCAAGGAAATCCCCTCACATTTGGCACAAATATCCACTTTTATTCAAGGATGACCTGATTATATTTTGGTGGTCAAAGGTCAAGGTCGCTGTGACCAAGCCATAATTTAAGAATTCACACAGAAAATTTCCCATGAATTGTTGATATTTGACATAATTCTGGATGAGGCTTGCTTGAAACCTGTCTTACAACAAATGAACCATTAGCTATTTGTTTCTAGAAGCAAATAATCTGCAAGAATTTCTCTTTTCAGAATAAAGAGGCATTTGTCACTGCAGCCAAAGATGTGATGTCAAACTGTCAGTCAGTGACTCAGTTTATCAGAGTCATTGCCAACCACTGCTTGGATAAACAGTGTACAGTCGAACTGTCCCTCATTGTTGAGCAGATTCTCACCATCACCAACCAGCTCAACATCATCTCCAGGTAAGAAAAGCTAAAACAAAACTCACTTACTAAAAACTAAGGTAATGTGACAATATCTTTTTGTTTACACAGTGTGAATGCTGTGACACCTGGGTGCAAATCATCTGATGAGATCCTTGTAAAGAACGCACAGAATCTGCTGCAGACGGTCCTGCGTGGGGTCCATGCTGCAGAGACAGCCTGCATTACAGTAAATTAAAAACATACAGTAACAAACCTGTAAAGCAATGAGATTTTCTCCATGGCACCACTCAAACTACTTCTTATGTGAAATCAAAATGCTGAGCCATTGGAACCAGGAGGTTGTGCTCTTGTTTCAGGGTTTGAAGCAGCCTGAGCCAAACTCAGATGGTGAAGAGGCTACAGCTCTCTGTTTCCAGTGGAAGAGGAACCTGGAGATCCATCGAGCACAGCAGACCTCCAACCTGGAGACTGATGACCTGGGTTTGAGGAAGACCTCGTCTCACCCTGTAGCACCCAGTCTTGCCCCGCCAGTTAATGTACAAGGTGGCTACAAGTGACACATACCCTCACACAGACATGACACATTAATAAAGATATTAAGCCCCCCATGGCCTTACAGCACATTCAAACATACTTCAGCAGTGTTTGTATCAGAGCTGTTAGTAGTTCAAGTATTGGACATGCACTCTGTGATAAGACATTTCAACTTGATGTTTAATTCTGAAATAAAACTGATGATGTTTTATCTCTTTATTTCATATATTCATAATAAAATCACTGAAATGTGACAGGCATACATGTTGTTAAAATGTCATACAGTATTATTACAACCATAATCACCATAATGACAGGGAAAAAAAAATAAAGCATTATTCATTAAAACACTCAGAAACACACTGTACACGTGATACAAAATAGGCATTTACAACGTGAATTATGAAAACAATTTTAAAAAAGTAAATAGCTTAATTTCAGTCAAACGGCACACTCACTGTAACAGACACAGAACTTTTAATAAAAACAAACTGCAGAGCGATATGCCACCTTGGGTCTACAACATTCACCCTTTGTAACACACTTTACCCGAAATGAGTCCATCACACTTAACTCCAATGAAATTCTACAGTGAAAAGAGGCATAATGGTCATATTTATAACACATAACTACAAAGTCACAAAGATAGTATCCTCTTTGTATATTACACTGGTTTTCTTACTTTCTTGACTTCTTACTCTGATTATTTGTATTGAAAAATAGTGAAGGACATCTTATGGAGATACTTACAAGCTTTGTCAGCACTGTGTTTTGAGAAATGACAATGATGAAACAATTTCCTCAATGTCAAATTTCCTAACTGTCATTACTTGATAAACAAGTCAGAAATACCTACAACAATAGCATCCTCAAAAGCATTTAGTCCTCTTTAAATGACGATAAAAATCTAAACATGAACAGATCCAACGCTGCAAAACTGCAGAACATTTCCTCTCAGCTAAACAGGGTAGTGTTTCATATTGCACAAAAAAATAGCAAGCTGTAGAGTTAAACCTTTTTTTTTAAAAAAAAAAAAAAAAAAAAAAAAAGGAGTAGCGAGTAGCAATCTGTCATTGCTTGATGCAACAGGGGCCTGCGGGGGAATCCGACCTGATCGTGTCCGAGCTTGACAAATTACAAGCTCATATCAGGGTGTGTGTGGTAAAAAATGTAAATGTTCAATAAAACATTACTGTGAAAAAAAATCCCTTATCATAAAAGTGAGCAAAACTTAAATACATCTTGATATAAAAGTGTCTTGAAATAAATATGTAAATACAAAAGTTCTCAAGGGAATTCTTACCATTGTAATGTGATCGGTTATTAGCGTTATCTCTCTGCATGTAGAGTGGATGAGTGAATCTATTCTACGGCGTGTAATGAACCCAGAGTTTAGTGAACAACACGTGGGTCAATCCTTAGTGAAAACTATACAAGTTAACTCGATTCCTTTTTTCTGATTGTTTCAAAGATACATGAAAAGTACAGAATGATAAAAAGACCTCGACATACACACTTACAAAACACACATTTCAGCATTAATGTGATTATGTTAAGAGGGACTATACACCGTGTCTGCGCACCTATCCAGCATCTTCTCCGTACTGTCAAATGTGTAGTGCACTAGATAATGTGATTCTATACAAGTTTATTTATATACAGAAATAAATAGATTCATGTAAAGCTAAATAAAGATTAATACTCGCATTTCCTCATTATACAAATCTTATGCAACTTTTCCACATTTCCATACTGGAGCGTTTACTGACAGAATGGGGAAGCCGTGGGATCAAAGGTCTTGAACACATCTTTAAGCGTCCTGTCATCTGGCTCCTCCTCTGGATCCTCTTTTTTCGTTTCCTCCTTCAGGGCCTCCTCCTGCTCCTCCTCCTCCTGCTCCTCCTCTCTTGCTCCTGTTCCTGCTCCTTCTTTAGCTCTGCCTCCTCTTGTGCTCCTGTAGAGCCCTGGCTTGTCAGTTTGGCCTGTCTGGGGTCAGTATACTGGGGCCGAATCAGGCCGGCAAGCGCCTGGATGGGGAGGTTATGAACTGCAGGAGGTTTGACAGGTGAGGCTGGAGGCACAGTGGGGGAACTGGGAGGTGGAGGCTGCTCTGAGGCAACATCTGTGCTTTTGGCCTCATCAAAAGAGCCACTTCGTTGAGTTGGTGAGAGTGATGGTGGTGGAGTATTGTCCCTCTTTGCAGGGTGTTTCAGAATACCTGCCTTTTTAGGAGGCTCTGCTTGCTCCTTCTGAGCCTGCTCTGTTTGAGCACGAGGGTCGTATAGACTGATACCCCCTAGGATTGTAGTAGGACTCTCCAGCCCTCCACCAGAGGACGCCAGACGAGGGGCGTACGGCGGCAGCTTCTCAGGCTCTGGCTTGGCTCTAGCAGCATGAGGAGAGGAGCTGGAACTGGCTTTCTGCAGCCTGGGGTCTACCACTCCTCCCCCAGAGGAGGGCTCTTTCTGAACCACCAGCTTCGAGTCAAGGCTTCCTGTACGTTTGAGTCTAGGGTCCAGAGACTTTTGCTGGCGTGGGTCTACAGGTCTCTCTGTGGCGGATCGTGACTCAGAAGATCCAGAGGGCAGTCGAATGCGTTCTTTCAAACGTGCAGCCAGCAGTCTGGGGTCAGACGGCGGAGGGCTGGAGACAGTGGGGTGTTCAGGCAGGTTTGTTCGGTTCATCTGAGCATCAGCGATAAGGGGTGGAAGGGGAAGGTTGATGGAGTGCTCCTGTTTGGGTACCAGGGAAGGGATGAGGTCCTCAGGGGCCCACACCACTGTCTGGGCAAAGGCAGGTCTCTGGAGCAGGATGTCAACCCGGATGTGGCTGAACTGTTTTAACTGACAACGAGGATCCCTCAGCACCACTCCAGGACTGGCATCCAGAGGGATGAGAACAGCTCTGTCCCTCAGCTCCCTCTCTCCTTCGTCCTCCTCCTCTCCCGTGGGTGGCTTCTGAGGAACGAGGTGGCCCTGCTGGCGATAGGAACTTGGCTCCATCGGCCTCATCTTCCTCGGGTCTCTAGAGAGACGTGGATCTGCACCAACATCCGACTCCTTTTTAACATCAGGGGGTCGCTGTCTGGGGTCCGCCTTCATACGTGGGTCACTGGGTGGGGCCCTCTCCTTCACAAGCCTAGGGTCACCCAGGGCTGGGGCCCCCGGGGCAACCTGGGGGGGCTTAGACTGAGACTGTTGCATCTCACTCTGCTTTTTTAGAGATTTAAGGATGGAGGCAACACAGTTCCCATCTTCATCATCGCTTGAGTACCAGTTTGTAGTTTCATCTGAAAAAATAGTTGAAAAAATAGACATTAGATGTTTCAGTTTGGTTTGAGCAAACCTGCCTTTTGTGCTTGAGTACTTACCTCTGTTTGCACTGCTATCATCCTGAGCCTCTGCTCTCTGTGGCTCATTGCCCTGTGTCTGCGTCTGTGTCAGGTGTAAAAAGATGGCTTTCTGTACTGCTGGTGGTAAAGACTGCAGCTGTGACTCTGCACCCATCTGCTGCTGGAGGTTCTGTATGAAGGCCAGGCTGGGGTCCACTATACAGAAAAAATACAATAAAAAAATGCAAAATCAGTAATGGTTACATGGTAATTACCCTACTGCATAACTATGTGATGTAACTATGTCTACCTCCTTGTTGGCCCATGGACTGGTTTCGAAGGAAGCTGCCAAAGAACTCTACCGGGTTCTGACCCAATGATGGAAAAGGGAAGAGACTTTGCAGCATTTGCAGATCTGGTATCGGAGGGAATGGGGGTCTCTGCATATTCATCTGAGGGTTGATATTAGGTAGGTTTCCATGGAAAGGTGGGGGTTGACCAGAAGGGACAGGTGGCTGCATTGGAAATCCGTGTGGTGGCTGCTGACCTGGGGGACTCTGCGGCATGGGTGGTCCAGTGGAGTGACCCATGGGACCAGGTGATCCAGGAGGAGGAATAGGAGGAGCAGTGGAGCCTGAAGGCACCATACCTGCACTCTGTGTGTCCTCTGAGGTGCCACTAAACTGGTTAGCGCCTTCTGCTTGATTCTGGGAGTAGTTGGATCCACTGAAAAATAAATTGTAAAATTAGGTTGAGGATAAGCTCCAAGTACACTGTAGAGTTTTATTCCTGATTATTTTGGTTACCTCAGTCCAATTTTTTGAGCCAAGTCCACAGTAGGTTGGACTTTGATTTCAAACAGTGAGGGGATCTTCTTCCCTCCTTGGCAAGAGGCATCTGTAGGACTGCTCTGACCAGGAGTGGGTAGCAACCCCACACCAGGAGGGGGCTTTGGAAGTGGGGCAATACCCTGCTTTCTCAGGTCCTCTAGCTCCAGTTCATCCTCACGGGCGTTCTCCTCTTCAGTGTTAATGATCTGAAAAAGGAGTCACAGAGCAGTAATAAGACAAATGTTCCATCAGAGCTCAGAGTCTCTCAGCAAGAAAGTGTTTTAAAAAAAATCAAATCTTTTTTTTATTCATGTCTGACCTTATCAAGCAACTCTTTGGTAACATCAGTCAGAGCCTCGTGGGAGAATTTGCAGTTGTCCCCCTGATAACATTTGGCTCCTGTATGAAAGAACTTACACGGGTATTCATGTGCAGTCACAGGTTAAGGAACAGGACTAATTAAACGGTATAATGACACTGTCATTCATTACATGATGCAATTACACAGATGCACTGTAATTAAAAACACTTGTCATTAGTGAAGGATATTGTGCATATAAATGCAATTATCTCCTTTGCTGCAGTATCCTTGGAGGTAAAATTTACAGAGTTCCTTCTTCTTATCTGGCACGACGAGCTCATGTTCAAACTTGCACTGTTCCCCCTGGAGGAAGACAGAATCGTTTTATCTTGCAATTAGTAGGGCCATTGTGTCTCCCACATATTTCCCATTATAACGAGAAGCCAGACACATAAATATAAATAAATAAATAACATTATTCATATGGCAGTTTTCTTACAAAGTGAAGAGGAGTAAGAACAGAAAAATCCAGAGTGAGCAGCATAAAATTGTAGTGTTAGAATAAGCAGAACAGAATAATAAAAAAAAAACCCATCTCAAATAAACATCATTCTACAGTGTGGTGTTAGTATTACTTTACCTTGATGCATCGGCCCTCCAGGAAATACTTGCAGATGTATCTACCGTTGTGTTCAACTGTGTGTTGATTGATAAACTCCTTGCTCATAATTGGACGTTTCTTCTGAAAACCAGTAGAATTTTTTCCATCCTGTGTCACAAAGTCAACAAAAGGACGTGGTCTTAGTTTTGCCTGCTTCCCAGTTAATTTGTCATACACAGTAAAATGGAACTCCTGCTTTTCTTTCACCTACTTTCCAAATATACATATTACACTGAGATGCAGACACTAACAACATGCATTGGCGCTGTAGCTTAATTCACCATACCTAAAGCAGGAAGGCACTGTACAAACGCACCCTGTTTGCCATAATTAGTGATATGCTATTAATACTTTTGGCTGAACTTTCAGAGGTATATCTACCAGTACCATGTCTTCCATTCCTTGATCTCCCCCTCGGCCTCGTCCACGTCCTCCCCACATTTTGCCCTTCATCTTCTTGTTCTTATTAAGCATCCCGCGTCCTCTGCCCGGTCCACTCCCCCTGCCTCTCCCCCTCTGCCCAACTGAAAAAGACATTTTGGAGGAAGTGATCAATCTCAAACACCTATCAGATGAATGACTGTATGCGTCATGTGAAAACTTAGGAATGATTTCATACATTGTTGTTGTTTCATCCCCCTCATGCCCCTCTCTTCATCTGGTCTTTAATGTGACGTCCCTTTCCCTGAATCGGGGATGATGAATCTTTTGCCTGATACTCGGACATGTCATCGTCATAATCATCCTCCTCTTCATCATAGTCATACTTGTCATCGCTGTAGTCGCTGTATTTGTCAAAATCGCTGCACTTGTGCGGCGGGGACTTCTGCGAGTTGCCGTGGCCTCCTTTTGAATCCCGCCCATGCTGGCAAGTCAACAATCAAGGAGAAGAAAGTTGGACAATAATGCAGACATGGATAATAAGAGTTGGCATTGCCAGTTGAGTTGAACTCACCTGAGAGGGCTGACCATCAGAGTCGCGGATCGACCCCTGGCTCTTCCTGTTTTTGGGCCTTTCTGGTCGGTCGTAGTCAGAGTCATAACTGTCAGAGCTGGAACTGCTGGAGGGGGAGTGGTGCTGAGGAGAGGGCACAACATTGCAGTGAATTTTCAATTAGTCTAAGTAGATCACATCCATGGCCTCACTGCAGTAGCACTGAGAGAAATTATGTTGGAAGAACAAGTTTAAAAGCATCTTACTTTCTGTCTGTCCCGTCTCCTCCTTTTAGACCTCCTCTTCTCTCTGGTCTTCTTGTATCTTTTCCTGGAGTGTCTGTGACTCTTTTCTTCTTTCTCTTTAGTTTTCTCTTTGTCCTTCTCCTTGTCCTTCTCTTTCTCCTTTTCTTCATTAACCTCTGTAACTTCTTTGTTTTCCTCTTCAATTCCTATCCCTTCATCATCTATTTCTCCATCTTCTAGTTCACCATCCTCTCTAAAGAGAAGAAAAGTCAGTTCAATGAGTGCAACTGCAACATGTCAGATGTTGTATTTTGTCAGCCTCAGACACTGAGGTTATGTTTTTTACATCATAAGCAAATCATGCGATGAACCTGCTGTAATAATTAAATAAGAAATGAAGATGATTTTTTTTTAATGCTATAATGTATTTTCCCTTCAGCTGGAACAAAGTACCAAATATCATGCCAGACATTTTCCATTACACCCTCAGCCTTTCCTGTACTAAAAACATTGCATTAATAATTCAAGGTTATGTCTTTATTTTCAGTGTGCATTCAGTTTAAAAAAGCCAAATAAATTTCAACTTAAGGTTGAGTAAAATCTATGAGAATGTCTATTTCTAAGGTTATTCATTTACTCTGCATAAAAGACAACCTGTGAAGTGTGATGTAGGGAAATCTGTTTCCAAGTCAAAAATCATTGTGACAAAGGACAACCATCTCTACAGAGAAAAACTACTCTCATTCAAACAACAAAATGAGAGATATTCATATGGAACATAAGCCACCTGGTTGAAAGGCCCAAGTACACCTGTAGGAGCAATTACTATGGCTGAAATATTTTACAACTGAGAAATATCAGACAGGAAGCATCTGATGCAGGACACTGGAATACAGCGATACTGATGCTTAAAGACACAACATCTATCATTTTAATGATTCATACATAACTTTAATTCTGGAAGACGACTTTGTATTAGTTTGCTGCTGTCCTGTGTGTCACATAGCTACATACTGGTTTTAAAGACGACAACCTTTCTTAACATCTGGTCTGAATTTAAAGCCACTAGGATTAAAATATCTAAAATTGATCATATTGCCAATACAGACCATGGACTTCACCTGTAAGAGCATCATAAAAAGCGGGTTCATAGTACCATTTCCTAAGTCTTGATGTCACTTTCATTACATTGCTTTTCAAATATATTGCAGAAGCAAACATGAAGCAAAATCACTGCAAACTGGGAAAATGGCAGTTGCCACCGACATTACCACTTCCAGTGGCACCAATGCAAGTCAGGCTAAAACCTGACTCCCTAAACAGCCAAAGATACTGTAGCCTCCTAAACTTTAATTCAGAGCAGAAACCACAAGATCCACCATGACAATTTTCCATGATTAATTAAAAATAGCATAAAACTATACTTTCCTATTTTCGTATTTAGCTGTTAGACCTAGCTCACGAGTCATAGCCAATGAAGGGATAACATTAATTTTCCAGCAATGCCATATTATAATAAAGTAATACTAGAAAGTGCATAAAACCACAACTCCCTTATTCTACAGTCACACCTGAGGTTTCTACTGGAGTTCTGCATGACCTTTCTTACTCAATTTCAGGACTTAAATCAGAGGTTTAAATCTTTCAAGTGCACAAGTGCACTCAAGATTTTCTCCCAACTTAACACCAACACCAGCTGATTCTTCCTCCTTGGTTGAAATCAGTGAAATCACCTGCAGTAACCCTTTGTTCACATGGTCTGAGAGTCCTGTCCTCAGACCACAAAGCATTCACAAGGACGCAGGCATGGCCTAAGCCCAGCAGCAGCACATAATCTCAACCCTGTGTGAACCCTGTCTCAGCAGTACTGCCATGAGCCCGGTAGGGGGACTACAGGACAAGGATGGGCGTGGCATTTACATCATAGTCATTTGCATGGTCTCCTGCAGATGGCAACAATGAAGCCATGAACCCATCCCAGTGCCACAACAACACATACGATGAGGTCTGCGATCTTGCATGGAAATGATCATGGATGAGTCTTGTCGACACGGAGATGGTATATCTAGACTATATTGGACAGCATTATTCAACTGCACCAAAGAGGCATGCAAAGATTTTGGAGTGGGGGAAACCGTGGAAATGGCTCTTATGCCCTGCGATTAATGGTTAAAAGAAGAAAACAGTAACACAAACATGTAGACCCACAGCACTGAAACGCACAGATGAGCGTATTAACAATTGCACAAGAATGTTACTCGACCTTTCATCCCCTGCAAGCTCAGAGTCTGTCATGTTTTTGTCAAGAACAGGGGCTGGGGGACTGGAAACAAGGCTCACAGAAGCCATTGGAAAACGGATCTGCCTCCCTTTCTCTCCGGTACAAGAGTGAATTAACACAGTCACTCAAGGAGACGTTGGGTTGTGAGAGATGCTGGAAGATTTCAGACTGGAAAAAACTCACGGTGTTACATGTCTCGACAGAGACAGTAAACAGACAATCTCCTCTTTCATTTCAATGACGTTTTAACTCTGTGAGCACAGCTTGATACCCCGCTTTGCTAATGTCCCGTCGGTTGACAGCTGCCATGGTGAAATAGAGGAGACGGAGGGAGAAACAGACAGAAATGTAACCATGCTCGTTGATTTCAGCATCTTCATGGGTTTTCTCAACAGGGACATCATCTCAAAATGGCTTCTGAGTTCTGCAACACATTCCTCTATTATGTATTCCTCCACGTATATATAGTCCTGTCCGGATCTATCTAACTTGCATACAGCAAACCCTCAACTGCAATTGGTCAAATGTCGCTCGGGGGAAAGACATCTGCGGTTCTCATTGGTTCACAGCAACGCCAGTTACGTTCAACATCTGCAACAATGTAAAGTGTATACGACGTTTAGTTTCCTCCTTTGTCAATGTTTTTTGTCGAGCCCGCGATTATTACGCAGTTATAATAACTCGACTTTATGTTATTTTTTGAAGGCAAAACAGCTCAAGTTTATTGTTTTTATTAGTAGCGACGTATTTATTTCCTTGTATCAGTACGCTGGCAGACTCGCGCGCGCGTACGCACGAGGTGCACGAGCTTTTGTACTTGTGCTTGTGCAGTCCTGTCAGGTAACACCAGGTGGTGCTCCGACTCTACAGTTCAGACTCCAACCGGCTCCTCCGTCCACTGTTACCAGTAACCAGCGTTAACACAACGTCGAGCGGTGTGTAACGTGTTCAGTGAGGAGACCAACAACAGGCTCAACACGAATATGGTACACTTCTAATAAACCAAACAATGTAGCTTTAACAGTGAACTCCACAGTAGCTACAACAGTCAACAATGTAGCTTTATTACAGATAAATACCTTCATTTTAGGCAATTCAGTTAACGACATGTTTCGGGAATGTAGTCTTACCCAGAGCCGGTGTGTTTCCAAGGAAAAGGAAACTGCTTGTTTTTTTTTTACCCCTAATGAGCGTATAAACAAGTTAACAGTCCGATTTTAATAGTGTAATTTACCTGGCTTTATTCCCTGTCAGTGGCAGGCAGTGAGAGAGATGTAAGGAGAGAGACTTGTGAGTGTTTGGGAGTATCTCGGTGGGAGGGATTCTTGCTGCAGGAAATTTAGGTGGCGTGCAGAGCGCAGAGGCTGGACTGTCCACAGCTCCAGAGACAGGAGCGCATCTCCGGGGCACACACCTGATGAGCATCTCCCAGACTCTTTAAACTGTTTGACTTTAGTTTACAAGAGAAAACTTTTTCCGAGGGGGGGATTTTCATCCAACCACTATACACAAAAGAAAGCAAAAGAAGCACGCTCTAAATCTTGGAGAGCATCAACAGGGAAAAGTATTGATACGGGACTTTAAGGGATGGCACTGTCTTTTCGACGCAGGTGTTTGCTGTTGCTGTGTTTAACAGCCATCCAGAGTGGACATGCTGCCGTCCAGGTAAGAGTGATTAACTTCATGTAAACAGCTCACTTGTTTAGTCAGATCTCCTGCCTGAAAAACTGACTCAATGAAGTGTGTGAGGAATGGAAATTATATACATCCTGGTCTATTTAATCAAAAGTAACTGATGATATCTTAAAAAATTCAGTTTTTTAATTCTGGTGTGCATCACTTATGGTTTTGTTGGAGGGCTAAATGACAGAAGAAGTTTGCAGGGATTGTGAACACAGTCTACACTTTCTACTGGAGAGATGACTTCATATTTTTTGAATTTCAAAAAAAAAAAAAAAAAAAAAAAGAATCATTGTAGCATCTGGATATGAATCCTCTCATGTCTTGTCAGCTGGTGGCATTTCCCCTTTGCCTGAGGCAGGTAAAAAAAAAAAAAAAAAATGGAGCACTGAACTCTTACTACTTCACAGGTCTAAGCACACAATGTGAATTTTAATGTATTGAAATGAGTTGTTATAGTACAAAGCCCTAAAAATGTCAGTGTAGGAATTTAAGGCATGCCGCACAGAGAAATTGTTCCAATGAGCATGTGATTAATAAACCCTCCTGAAAGGATTAGAGGCACTTTCTCCAAAGAACTTTGTAATGGCTTGACAAGCTTTCTCCCTCAAGTAACTGCTTGTGGCACCCATGCTGTTTTCAGTCTGCCCATTCAGGATTATCCAATGAGCATATGCCTTCCTACCACCATGCAAAATATACAGAGGAACAGCATTTTGGACTTAGGTCCCAGTGACATCTGCCAGACAGCTTTTGTCCAGCTGTGTCTGCCACTGGAGTTGTGGTAGTAAGTGGAAAAGAGGTGAGGGAGAGAAGAGGAGAGATGGTAGGCCTTGAAAATCTCAAATGTGAGTGCAATGAGGTCCAGTGGAAAACCGTGGAAAGCTGAAAGTAAAATGAATCACGAGTTGCTGTGGTATCCTAGCCGAATAAAAAAACATGTCACTAATATAACCTGGCAGTGTTACGTAATGTATTTTGATATCAATGAAAACTCAATGAAAACCTTAATGACCATGTGTCAACCAATAAGATGGATCTGGTTTCAATGACATCATGCTCCACAGCTGCAGATTAATGTTTATTCATCACTCAAGTTTTTATATACCTGAGAGGACCTTTACTACTGAGCTTGTTTTTTCTCGTTGTAAAGCCATTGCATTTTAGAGACACTTTAGCCAGGAGGATCCTTTTACAGTGCTTAATTCTGCTCATGGTGCTCACGCTTTCTTCACAGACGTGCATGGATAAGCACCAGGTGGTTGGGGTGCTCCGTCAAATGGAGAAGTTTCTGAAAGGCCAGGAGATGCGGTTTACCGAAGGTCTGAGGATCATGAAGTCAAAGCTGGCGGCTCTTCAGAACTCTGTCTCCAAGTTACCTCAAGCAGACCAGTCAGCTGGTGCGTAATAAACCAACACACACCTCCACACTCGTTGTCATATGAGTTGTCATAATCATTATAATTGTCACCTTTACTTATGTTAGTGTGTTTTCACTGTGAGCTATGCAGGGATGTACATAATTCACCATATTTCAACGGCTGTCATAGAAAATATATACAGTATGCTCTACTGTTATTGATCATTTGGCATCAATATTACAAGTAGAAACACTTTCACATAAATCAACATAAAGAATTACAGCCTAGATTTGCTCCAGTGATCATATAATATATATAAAAAAAGATTATTTTATGCATTTATGTTAACAAAAAGGATTTCGCCAAATGTTATTCAAGTGAATGATGTCAGTTAAAGACAAATGACAAATGAAAATTCCAAGCATTGATTTCACAACATTAGTTAAATTGTTTGCAGTTGCTCTTGATTTTTTTTTTTTCTTTTTTGTCAGTAGCAGTAAATAGTGAGAGATGGCTTCTTGTGTAATGGGATTACAGATTCATCCAGCACAAGGCCATCTCAGTTACAAAGCTGGGCACTTGACAGCGGAAGTGGATTTGTGGAATTGTGTTGTTTGGCAGCAGACAGTCCGGCCAATTTGTTAGTGATGGACCAGTGCAGTCCATAACTCTGTGGAGAGTACTTGGCAGGACAGGACGAAGCTGATGTCTTACATTTGCAGTAATAAAGACTTTACAGAATGAAAAGACAAGAGTCGAATGAATGTGCCACCTGCTTTGAGTTATTCAATCCATCTATTGTTATAGTTAATGCATCCTTTTCAAAGGACATTAGTACATACTGCACACAGTGTTTTCTTCTGTAGCCTGACCTATCCATGAAGCTATTTTTAATCTCATTCATTACAGTTGTTCTACAAACATGAGCTGGACATGATTGAGGTCTGGCAATGCAAGCCTTATCTGAAATGTACTGTTTCAATTGAGGCTGAAAAATAGGAAATATTTTCTCACAATCCTCCACGCTAAAGGGAGCATAAACATCTCATCAAAGTCAAAAACGTAATGCATTTACACTGTTATGTAATATAATTACATTATATATTATACAAGCTCTAAACTTTCCAGAACATGCACCATGGTATAGCACTTGGCTGCCAATGTGACTGTGACTCACTGGAGTAGCCGGTCCTTTGCTGATTGACTGTAAATGAGGCATTTGAACCGCTCTTTCCCATGAAGGCTCTCCCCTGCCCACTGACACGTGTACAACCCCAGGCAGAGAACGCCAGAGGATGTCGGGAGGCTTACTCCACATCTGACCAGCCTTCCTCTCGTGCTGTCTCTGTCTCTCCCACAGCTCCCACCACCTGCCCCTCTCTGGAAGCCCCAGCTCATGGTACCAAGTTTGGCTCAAAGTACTTTGTTGGACATGAGGTCCATTTCACTTGTTCCCAGGGCTACCAACTTGTCGGTTCTGCCACACGTGTTTGCCGGGATAATGGTACCTGGACTGGCATCAGCGCTGCATGTAAAGGTGAGTCTCACTGGAGTTTATGCTTTGTTGAGCAAGATACAGCTGTCCCAGCTCTATTTTCCTGCCACAGTTCTGACTCTGTGTGAGGCAAGTGTATTTTTTCCCCATTCAAATACGCATCCACTGCCTGGCTGCATGCATGATTTGGGGGAATGTTTTGTTCCAGGACTGCCATGTCTGTGCATTGTTCACTGCTGAGCAAAAATCCCCACTCCCATTTAGGGCGACCTTGGCTCAGCAGTGTCTAAAACCCAAGCTGAAAGGGACTGACCTCCTCACACGCATCCACACAGATAACACGCAAAGAAAAGAGCCTTTCTTTGGGAGGGCTGGAACTCTTCCATTCTGAATGAAGCCCTCGTTAAAATGGCATTAAATGTCTCTGAACATAGAAAAACACCTGTACTGCATTCCACTGTGGGGAGCCTTCCCCTCCAGGTCTCTGCTCCTCATGAACAGCAGTGGTTGAGCTACTGTAAGCCCCGCCACCACCACCTCCTCTCTTGCTCATGTTTCCCCTAGGTCTTTGACGGCAGTCCCACTGGACGGGGTTAGGTCCAGACATTATACCCACACCATGGTCTGATAGCACAGAAGTATGCTAAGCATGCTATTGATAGCCTCTTCAGCCTCTGCCGGTGGCATTCATCCAAAAATTCCAAGTGGCACACTCAGTCGAACATGTGCATACGTTTATTGACATTAATGGTTAAACCAACATGAAAAAGCCTGACTCGACACAGTATTATCCCTGTTCATGTTTTTCAGACCGGCACAAGAGGTCTAAATTTAGTCATGCTTAAAAAGCAGCATTGACAGTCTGAAAACTTTAAAGTTAAAATATTTAGCAGATTGAAGTGGGCCTTTTCATGTTATGGCCTTGTGGTGACCCCCGGGGCAAGCCAAATAAACATTAAAGGGATTGGTTGTCATCCAGTATACTATGGCTTCAGCCCTGGGGCTTAAGGAGCTGCAGAGACCATCTGCACAACTCTCAGAGCTGGCTACAGAAGCAAAGATCACAAGGCATAATGTACTATTTATCCAGTGGTTTCCTAACTTTGACAGGCCAGTTAGCCTGTCAATTAGCCTCATCTCACCCTCTGCCGTTGTCAACAGTTTGCAGTATTTCTGTTTTTCAGCTAGTTAATATTTTGTACAGTTTTATCATCTTGTTGGCCACTGTGCTGGGGCCTGATTAATTATACAGGAGCAGCTACAAATAAGCCAATAAACTTAATGTTGGCAAGTGAATCAACACTGATTATCAGTTAACTGAATTCAGTTGCTACAAGTATCACAATTAGCCTCTTCCAACACCACTGTCCTCTCACTCACAGCCCAAGGCATTTATTGAAATACCAATGTCTGCATGTTAAATTGTACACATTTTGTGAAGGCATGTATAAAAAACAAAAAAAAACAAGCAGAGCTGCTGTAAAGCTGAAAATATTTATGGAAAATCTTTGAGACAGTATTGAAAGAGATGTTCTTCATATTTCAAAAACACAACTAAGGCTTTATTTTTATTCTCAAATGTTTTACAGTGCTAGTGGAGTAAAATACAGACGAACAGCAGCAACTTAGACTTTCATCTTTGCAGATGCAGATGGATTTCTGTAACTACACTCACACTTTGTAATTACACTAATAATTATAGAGATCAGAAGATGAATGATTAGAATTGCTACTTTTCCACAAATGGAATAAATAAAAGGGCATCGCTGACTTACAGTTGACATACTGTGTCCATAATTACAGTACCAGTTTCTTATTCTGAGGTATCAGTTATCAAATGGGGTGGACTCTCATTCCGCTTTATGGATGAATTGTAGACAGGAAAGATTTACAGAAGCTCTTTCATGTATCTCTTTAACAGTCATCTATTTTCCAGTGAAAACTGAAGCAGCTTCTGCTGTAGTTCAACTATTTTTCATATTATTTCAAACATATTTCAAAGAGGACCTAGTTTAACCATCTTTTTTCTCTTTTAGGTTTTTTTATTTTTTTTTTTTTTGTGTGTGTGTTTGGCATGATTTTGGTCAAGTTTTCTTCAGATGTGTCAGTATGTTGTAAAAATAAGAACCAGGGATTCAGGTCAAAAATAACTGTGGACCACTGAAGAAGTTAATTCTCTCCTCCACCTGCAGATATAAGTGAGTGTGCAAGTAATCCCTGCCAGAATGGAGGTACCTGCATGGAGGGTGTTAACCAGTACAAATGCACCTGCCCCCAGAATTGGAGTGGCTCTCACTGCCAGCACCATACACAAACAGGTCAGTCCCACAAAATAAATGTCTGATATTCAAACTGAGCTCTACCACTGTCACTGTGTGTGTGTACAGTGTGTTCTGCTTTAGGCCAAATATTACCACAGGTCTTAACCTTTCATATTTCCTCCACTTATGCAGCACCACCTGAATGGAGTGTTGTGAACGACCCGGCATTCAGCCGGAGACCTCGCTGTGCCCAGGTGAACCGAGCCCAGCACTGCAGCTGTGATGCAGGCTTTCACATGAGTGGCACCTCTGACAACAGCATCTGTCAGGGTGAGCTATAATCAGGTGTTACTTAACTGATCCCTATTGGGACATTTTCCCCTTTTGCTGCTCCTCCTCACAGGGGGGCAGGGTCAGCTACAGAGCAGTTCCCCCTCACGCTGCTCGACGACATCGCTGCAGGGCAAATGTTAGATCTCCGAATACCTGAATCATTTACTCCTCTGGAGATTAATATGGTTACAAATGGGAGTAATCTTTAGAGCCAGTTGGTGACAAACAAAATAATCCTATCGAGAGGTCACAAGCTGATTAGCATCCATTTAGGTCACAGGTTCAGTTGTTTTTAAGATGTTATTGGTTGAGTAACATTTTGAAATGCATTTTCATGCACTTGCTCTAAATGTATTTATGTCCAAGAAAGTGCAAAGTGCAAAGCTGAGGGAACTAAATATTGACGACAACAACGTACGTAAACGTAAACTGCATGACATGAATTATTATCTATCCCATACAAGTTCCCTACAAGCTCCTCCTTATACACACGATGCCTTCGTTGGGTTATGTGATGGAAGTTTAAGGCGCCCAAGTACATGCATTTCTTCTTCTGTTTCCTGACAGATGTAAATGAGTGTGAAGTGTACCGGCTGGACCAAGGAGGGAAGCTGTGTATCCACGAGTGTGTGAACGTCCCCGGCTCCTACCACTGCTCTTGCCCCAGTGGCTACAAGTTGCTCCCAGATGGGCGGAGCTGTGAGGGTGAGTGACAAGAAGCAACAGAGGACAAAGGCTCATTCACAGTGATCCTGGCTGCAGATCTGGCTGGGTATGTTCCTCTCTGGAGAGAAATACCTGTGATTTAGAAAGACGAGGAGCCCTTTAGCAGCAGAGGTTTTAGTTTCTGCAGAGGTGTCTCTCGGTCTTTGGTACTACTTTCATTAGCACCTCAGTGCTTGCCAGTGGAATGAATGACCTCACCCTTTCCCAGCAGAAGGGATCTTTAGGACATGAGGCGTTTGTGGGAGACTAAACTGAAAAACCAAATAAACAATCAGAGCACAGCACCCCTGCTCAGACTGTGGTAACCAGGAAGCAGGGAGTCAGTCTGGCAAGTCTCTCTCTCCCTCTCTCTCTCTCTCCCTGCTTCTCATTCTTACATGCCTCTGCTGTTTTGTCTTCCAGATGTGGACGAATGTTTAAGCCAGCAGCACAACTGTAGCCGAGGGACAACTTGTATCAACACGGGTGGAGGCTTTCTGTGCGTCAACCCAGAGTGTCCCCGTTCTCATGGCAACGTCAGCTATGTCAAGACATCTCCTTTGTAAGTAGATCCAGCACAGATCTTTGTCATTTGTTCTGTCAGTGATAGAACATCTAATGAAAAAAGAAACCATCAGGTCACATCTTCCTCATTTCAGTAAGAAAGTGTCATCAACTTTGAAATGACCCTGCACATACTAAATCAAAACCACATCTTGAGACTCTAATGTGGTGGTGAGAAAGATCTGTCACTGCAGAGGTGCAGCTGAGCGTGATGTTACAGCTTCACGTTCTCCAGATGAACTGCTTAAGCTTTTCATTCAAGTTGGGACTTCATTGGCATAACATTACAAAGAAATAACATTGAAGTCACCATGGTAACTGCTGAGATCTGGCAATTCAACAACAGCACTAATGGCCAAGGTAACCAAACTTGAAGAAGAAATTGAAGACTGCTGTTGAAACCATAACTAAAACAGTTGTAAACATCCACCACAGTTTGCCCACCAACGTCCTGATTTAGCTTTGACTGGATGTGCTTGCTGAAGTCATGTGCTCATATAATTCAGTGCAGTGAGAGACATTTCGGGTGCATTCACTTTCAGTTTTATTCTCAGTTAAAGTGGTTTAGGTAAACCCTGTCTGCACGAAATTCTTTCCCAGTCATTGTGGTAACATTACCATGTTCCCAGATCTCACTGTCATGGTCATGAAAACAGTGTGACCATGACTAACAGAAATGATGACAATAAATTATAACTGTATCATAGGGCAAATCATTACAGACAAAGAACTTGCATGCTCAGCAGAACTTTGCCGAATGACGCCATTTTTTGTTCTTTAAAACCACGTCGAACGTCTGTGTGCTGACCAATGTTTGGAGGTATCACAACTTCCATCTCTGTGTTTGCCAGTCATCAGCAAGCCGTCTCAGTTAAAAGCATGAAACAAAGCTCTGTCTGCTTCTAGTGAACCATCAATGTGGTGAAATACAGCTCGACTGCCAGCTGAAGGGATGGATAAATGTTTAGGGAAAAAAAACTTGCAAAAAGGAAAAAAGTTGGAAATTAAGTAAGCCAGTAGCTGTGACCCAATTATATATTACACACTAATGCTCTGCAGGTGTGTAGTGCATCATTGAAGAAGTGAATTACTGAATGAAGTATATTTACAGGTGTCAGTGTGCTTATGAAATCATTTTCTTGTGGAATGTCCCACAGTGCATTGCTTAAAGGAAATAACTGACATCTGCAAAAAACATTAAAACATATTGCAGATGATGGTGTGATCTCAACTAATAAAAAAAAAAGATTTTAATATCTTTGGAAAACCAGAAGTTTGTCTTTTTAAAAGAAAAAAACTTGTAATCCATGTCAATTAGTATATGCATTGGTAGATTATGTATTCTAACATTATGCAGTGTGAAACTGAGAACTAGACAAACCCAGTGTTTTTGAGAGGAGCAGTAAGATGGTGTCCTGCAGGGTTTGTATGAGGGCAGAAGTTTCCTGTTGTTTTACCCACAACTGAAAAAACTCACAGTCATGATTCAACACATCAGGATGCTTGACCTCAAATGTGCTGTATGTATATCTGCCACTTCAATTTAGTTCTGAGCACTTTCTCAAGGGGATAGATTAATTATGTAACAGTTTCTCCATGACAACTGTTTAACAAATGGAAACAGTTTACCACCTTGTCCTGTAATGGCCCCGGCTTAAAATTGCTACATTTCTGTCTTGCAGTCAGTGTGAGAGAAACCCCTGCCCAATGGACAGCCGCTCCTGCCACCTGGCTCCGAAGACCGTGTCCTTCCACTACCTTTCTCTGCCCTCCAACCTGCAGACCCCTGCCACGCTTTTCCGTATGGCTACCGCAGGAGCACCCGGACGCACGGGGCCAGACAGCCTGCGCTTTGGCATAGTGGGTGGAAACTCCAGAGGGATCTTCGTCATGCAACGTTCAGACAGACAGACTGGTGAGCTGATGCTGGTCCAGCAGCTGCGCGGGCCACAGGAGATCAGCATTGATGTGGACATGTCTGAGTACAGCGACCGCGTCTTCCAGGCCAAGCATGTGGCCAGGGTCCACGTTATGGTTTCACCTTACAACTTCTAAGAGCATCAAAGGTTTGAAAGAAGGAAGACAAGAAAGAGAAAGGTGAAGAAGAACAGTGACGAGTGCGTAATGGGCACTAATTTTTCTGATACCATTCCTTCATCCCCTATCATAAATTAATGTATCTGAGCAGCCAATCACAGGCCAACATTTGTTCAGTGGCCAAATTACCAAAGGAGAGTTAGACTACTTAAAGTGACAATAGACAACTTTTTAACTGTTCAGCTATCAACATGGCTACAACACAAGAAACAACTACAAAGTTTGATCTCAGTCCTGTGATTAAGGCAGAGTCCAAGTCCAGCTGTATTCATAAGTAGGCAGGTTTTCTACTTACTGCAGCTCTTTCCATAGTTGGACTGGATATCAGGACCACTGGGACAAATCTTGGTGGGCGAATGGACGTTCCATAAAGCTTTTAACGACCCAGTCAGTCTCCTTATCTGCATTCTCTGTGGTCCCATTGGATGAGTCCAAGGCTGAATTTCTGTCCCAGTCTGATTGTGGATATCTCGATTAAGTGAATGTCCATCTAAGTTTCTCTCTTTGCTTACTATGTCTCCTCTGACAATGGGGCTAGTGTACAGTTACCACAGTTAATCTGGTTGTTCTCAAGTTGACTATTTCCATTACCCGAGGAAAGCTACTGAAAACAAAAGCACTGTCCTCTGTCTGTTTAAGTTATGCAGTAGCAGGTGCAAAACAATTGCTTGTAAACTGATGTATTTATAACTTCATTCCCACTGACAGACAAAGTTCCAACAGTGAAAGCAAAGCACATAAGGAACTAATCTAAATACAAATGGTGTCATTATTCTTCTTCCAGTCTAATAGCCATCACATAGTGCAATCAACATCAACTTCATAATGATAAGTTTAAAGCAGAAAGTTGTCTATTTACACTTTAACAGTTATATTAAGATATACATATAAGAATATAGACCAAAAACATCACAGATGCTTCTTTAAGTAGTGTCGGTTTGACCTATGAAGGATGATGTTTGATTGATTGAGTCTGAATGCATGAAAACTAGCTAAAACAATGGGGAGGGATGGACAACAACTTTTGTCATTCATTACTGTTGCTTTATGTTTGTATGTTTATGTCCATTATAGAACATGACTGAGTAGCTCAGGGTCCGGCCCTGGGGCTGATGCACTGCCCTCGCTTCATTGATGATAAATACCTATCAGACATTAGTGCTCCCGTGGCTCTAATTTATTGGAAATATTATTGCTGGTTTTTACATTGTAACATACTGTGCGCCACATGTTTATCTCCCATCATATACTGTATATTTGTTTTTGTTTTGTACCAGCTTGCTTTGTTTAAGGCACCAGTCATTATACTAAGGGATTTTTTTTTTTTTTTACAGTAGATGCAGTTCTGTACCTGGGCATATTTCCTCTATTACTCATATTCCCTTTGTTACTGAGAAATAGTCTCATTATATTTGAAATCATAGATGATTTGGCAAGCTTGCCAATGCACTACATAATTTATCTGGAATTTTAATTGTCTCTGCATAACTGCAATAAAATCAGCCCAACTTTTCAGTATTTGTTAGGGCTACTTCACTTGATGTTGAACAGTGTGCTATTAAATGTTCATGTGGCGTTGCTTGTTCTCATTCTACGTCCATTAGGAGTGAATTTTAATGAGCGAAATGCAAACCAACACAGAGTTGATAAATGAACGCTGGATGGCTATAAAAGGTTCCCTGAGCGAATGGATAAAAGGTTAGGGGAGGAAGAATGTGTGCTTCATAGTATGAGTGAGTCCACAGATACATGTCAAACAGCATTTCCCAAAAAGAAGCTTCACAGTATTTCTGCTCATCTTGAATACAAGGAACCAACTGTCACATTTCGAAAACATATCTCAGTGTGTCTATGTGTTACAGAAAGAAGAGACTAATGTTCACCACATGTGTTCTCTTGACTTCCTTCACTCCTCTCCTGTCTCCATCCAGGGGTTTACATTGCAATAAAAGGGGCCAAAGAGCTGCATGCTTTCAGGAGGGAGTGGATGGTGAGAATCAAAACACATGCCCTGACGGCACACATTGCTTTGAAAATGACAACGTGCCTTAATGGCGGGCCTAATTTCCTTCAGTAACCAGACCAGGAGCGCTCACATTGCAGCCTTTGTTTCAAGGCTTGTGCTCAGGCTGTTTGATGTTCACATGTTTCATCCATTCTCGGGCAGAAGGATATTGCCAGAGACAATTGGAGAGCGCTGAGCTACATAACACAAGCCATTTGCTGGAGAGTAATGATAAAAATATACAGTGAGGGCCTTGAGGCAAAGCCAGCGTAGTGTGGTTTACACTCGTTTTATGTCGGAGTCATAGAAACACGATGACTTGACTCTCTGGTCTTCCTCTCCGTGCTCACTGTGACTACAATGCATCAATCTATCCACAGGGGCCGGACAAAATAAGAGAAACACACATACAGTGAGATACAGTGCAACAAAAACCAGTACAGTGAAGCATTTTTTGTTTTTAACCTGGCCTCTCTTTACCAGTGCAAAGTTTCCTGTGCTTTGTTAACTGTCAGGCCTGCTGCTTGAAATGGGCACAAACACAGCAAAGCTCTGGTATGTAGCTGCAGGGCTATAGTGTGTTTTTGTCCTCCTCGTGTAGCTGGACTTTAAAGCTCCTGGTCACATGCCACCCGCAAAAAGAAGCACATGCACCTTTCCACAAAAAGGAGGAAACAATCTCCACATCAGAAATTCTTGAAATTCCAGGGGCAGTAAAATGCTCAGCTACGGTACAGTTTCCTAAAACATCCTCCTCACTTTGCCCCTGCGAGCACGAAAGCATAAAATCACTGTTGAGAGAAACAAAAGAAACCGATTTATCTATAAAATCTCCATCAAAATGGAAAAGAGGCACGTGTGTTGCTGGTGGGTTTGCCCTGAATGAAAGGCACTGTAGAAGAATTTTGTTCTACTTTTCTTATGCTGGAGAGGGGAGAGGTCGTCTGTGGATCATCTTTCATGTGGGATAAATGTTTGGAGGTAGTCCAGAAATATGTGAGAGTCATAGGAAAGCACAATGAAGGTCCCTTTTACTTTGGTCCCTTTTGGCCTGACTTTGAAGTGGCCTGTACTCCACCATTACAGTCCCTAATACTTAATACTTGATGCAAACAACAAACCGTTTGATGCAGCCTGATTATCAGATCAGATGTAGATTCAGATTCAGATGTGGAAGAGGGACCAGGCCACTCAGACTCAGGTCCCACTCAGCTCTTATCAAGATGAAAGAGGAATGTTTTTCTGTTTGTCTACACAAACGGTCTGTGTTAGTTTTATTTGCAAATTCAGTGCATGAGCTCTTCATGTTTGGACTTTTTAACCAAATACTGCAGCAAAACTCCACAGAACATATCAAACTCTGTCTTCTTTAATGGAGAATGGTACTGGTATATGAGTGATGTCCATATAAAGGTTAAACCAGCTTAGTGTGCACAAAACAAGGTGTGATTCTGACATGACAAATGTGTTGCCTTGTTTGTGCACCGCATGTTGTCTCTGTCCTCTAAGACACAAGTCTATTAGAGGCTAATGGCTTGAGAAAAAAAAAAAAAAACATTCAGGGTTTATATTCACAGCAACTTGGCTTCGTTCAAATGCTCCTCTCAGCATTTCAGTCCCTGCATTTCATTATCATGTTATCATTCATCACAGTAACCCTCACAAAAGCCCATTCATCCAACAGTTTCTTCTGTTCTCTGTCTCTCTCTGTAGATGCTGGTATTTGCAAGACAAGCTTTAAAAACAGAATTTAACTCTGTAGTAAAATGTGTTTTTATTGCCAAAGTAACACTGAAAATCAGAGATCAGGAAACAGAGTTCTCCTGTATTCTTTTCATATTTAATCTGTACATACTTCCTGAGAAGGAAGGGAGGGAATAAAAGGCTGGTATGACAAGTTAAAGCCCCGTGCTTCATGACACCCATTAAAAAAGAAAACAGTCGAGTCATATTATCCAGACACCTCTGCACCTGTGGAATTATGAAATAACAGGAATGAGCCACGACCCATCTGTACAAATAATCAAGGTCCACTGCAGGTGTCTGCAGTTTTATATAACAGAAGGACAGCTTGCCATCATAAGCACAATTATTCCATGTTTCCAACCAAAAAAGAAAGAAAAAAAAAGAGAGAACAGTGATGTAATAAACCCATTTAAATGATCAGCTTGTGCTTGTGCTAACCACATAACTCATCTAGTGCGTCATATCATGGGATGGCCTGGACAGACAAGAACACAAGTCCCGCTGTTACATTTACTCAAGACAACAAACATGAAGATGACGACAGTGTTTCGACTCCAAAGTCACATCGACAAAAAACACCATGCCATCCATTTTCAAAAATGACCAAAAAAAATAAACATGTGGAACTTATCTGAAAGATGGATATCACTGAGGTGTCTGTGAAGACAACACAAACACCGTAAAGAAACATGAAGCAAGCTGTAGTTTGACAGTTTGCCTAATACATCAAGAGATTGTTCAGGATCCAAGTCATTAAAGAAATGGAAGCACACATTGTAAACACACTTATAGAGTAAACTTAGGCGAACACACACTTTTCCAACTTATAAGAACACTTGAAACACAAATAAATAACAAAATTTTAACATACATACAGTATATTGCTCCTCATTTAAGAAGACACAGAACCCCAGGGTCACCCACACACATACAGCAGATTCAAAACATGACTGTAAAATTCAATTCTAGTCTACTGAACCCAGCAACATCTCCAATTGTACAAATTACTTGTTTATGCACCATCCCTCACACAATCAGTCACACATCAACATTGAGGATGCTGGGTAGTTTCAATCTGAGACATGGACGACACTTTTATACACACTGCTCTCAGTTTCCTAAACAGATTAGGCCTCATCCAAAAACTACATGTAGGCACAACTTTGATCTTCAAAGTGCATAAGAGTGAATCTTATTTAAAAGGACATTATTTCAATTTTCATGTCTCAGATTTCAAACGCTGGCAAAAGAAAAGTGTGCATGGTCACATGGAAAATTACAGAATACCTTAACATTTGCAAAGTTAACAATTACATATTTATATAGAAAGAAAGATCCCACTTGAAATGATTCTGTCACACTGAAGTTTATCTCTCCGTTTCTCTTCCGGCGGCAAAAATAGCTTCAATAAATCATTCTTATCCACTGAGGGAAAAAAAGGCCTTTCAATGATTTTGCTCCATCATAAATAAGCGTCTAACTTTATTACAACCAATACCTTCAAAAAGACACTTCATGTATATTCGATAGTATGTTCATGCATGAGGCCCACTGCTGTTAATTGTCTGCTAAAATAAATTCACACCGACATAAACAGAAATAAATACAGCTCTTAATATAAAATGAAACATTCTCTTTGGAAAGAAAGGCTCAAAACTGATCATGTCTGGGAAAAGGTGAACCAGTTGGTTGGAGAAAACACATCTTCCTCTGGTACAGTTCTTTGCACTGAGGAAGTTGAGGAAATGAGCAGAGGTCCTCCTAAACTGTGACCTGCACCACCCTGCAGAGCAGCAGCCATTCAGGAGGATCTCCTGAAAAACTAAATGGCACTCCACCACCTCCACCACCTGATTGGAAATCCTGGAGGAAACCCTGCTGCAGTCAGGGCACAGCTGCTGTGTTCTCCCTCCATGTCCACTCAAGGCTGGAAATGTCCTGCCTCACTCCAGCTTTGACATCTCATACTTGGTTGTCATGATTTCCTAGGAAATAATAGAAATGTTTGATTTTTGCTCAGGCTCATCAAGTTTCAATTTTCACTTTCAGATAGAGCTCCTGTCACTATTTAGCCTGTTAAGGACATGATGTAATGTTGCTCAGCCCCTCCCCCCTTCACAAAGCCTGGTTAAGCTTTTTCTTCCTCACTCTGAAAATCAGCATCAGAAATATCTCAAAAAAATCCTTAATGTCACAAAGAGATGGACAACAGCATCACAGCTTGACTGAACACAATGTGTCTGCCTGACTGTACCAGACTTATTTTAAAGGATAATCTTGAATAAGTTGTCTTAAATGCAGTGTATGGCTTCATACATGATGTCACGCTGAAATACAAGGGTTAAGCTTTTCCCACACTGAGACTTTGCAGAAAAGAAAAAACTTGAGTGGAGTGGAGCTAATAGAATGAAAATGAAAAGTCTACACTCTGTGAAATGTTTTCACAGAAGTCATCACTTGTCTAAACTAACTTTCTCTAGTTAAACAAGTAACATGTGTGTGAATCATGTTTTGTAAATACTGTGATCCGTACCTCATCTGAGTCGAGCAGGACTGGTAGAGCTCTGCAGTGGCAAACAGGACCAAAGACAGACACTGTTAACATTGTGCATGCCTTGTGAAATCACCATGCTGGATCAATTAATAAAACTGTGATATGATGCTTACACATCAGTCAGAGAGCTAGGAATGTTGTCCTCCACCCACTTCAAGTCTTCGTCCTGGACAAGCAGAAACAGAGCGAAAAAAGTAAATACTGCCATCTGCTGAAATATGGGACACTTGAGTAGCTGCATCTCTAAAACTTGGACAGCTCCTCTTATCATATTTACAAAAAGAAATTAATACACTACATCAAATTAATCTTATTAATACAGACTTACAACACAGAAAGTGTGCAGGTGTGCAGTTACTTACTGGATTTGTTTCTGGAGGCTTCACCGTGCCATTTGTCTCATTTTTATTTGCTCTTAACTTAATGCCATCAGCTGTGAATTTAAATAAGAATACATTAAATAGATGCATTTGTAATTAATTTACAAAACAGTGGAAAGGGAAAAAAAAGATAAAATAATTTACACACACAAAATGTCTGCATTGCTCTGGATTAAAATAATACTTGTATAATGATACTGTACCGAGGTTTGCAGAGGCAATGAACTCCTCTATCTCCTCGTCGTCAGAGTCATCAATGAGGGGAGTAAACGCATACCTGTGGAGACTGAATTTAGTGGTTTATCATAAAAGAAAAGAATAAACCTTCATTTCTGTCCATGTGGCTTATCTTAACATCGTGCCTTTGGTTGTTCGCAGATGGTCTCCATAAAAACATGATGACGAGCAGAATGATGGAGAACAAGAACCTCCAGAAAGCATCTTCCACCCACAGCTCGATCCAATCCTTTACACAGAAACAGATCGTGTTATCAATAAGCCATAAGCCTTTTTCTTTATGATTACCATGCAAAACCATACTCACAGACTGGCAATCTGCTAGCCGAAATTTCTTCGCTGTCCAACCCATGAAAATGATGGAAGCTTGAGGGAAGAATGAACAAAGATTTAAGACTTACACTGCAGTACATAGATGAAAATAACTCTAAATCGTGATCTTCGGCATCAAGTGTAGTAAATTGTTTTTAAGTCGTACCACTTACCAATGACAGCAAATATTAGTGTGTTTGTAAAGTGCCTGTAGAGAGACAACTTGACAGGGTTTCTCCTCAGCTTCAGAGTCTTGATGGTTTGTGCCAGACTGACAAAGATGTTAGTGGCAGTCAAGGTAAAAATGTGGCAGACCAAATGACATCTTACACACCCACATGTTATGTTATTATCCAATTCGAATTTTTAGGCACGGGTGCCTGTTAATACAACAATCGGCTCTTTCCTCCAGACACTGACTCATATGCGTAAAACAAACATACAGTGGTCATGTCAGAGTGAAAGTGACACTTTATGTGTCACTTTCATCTGACAGAATTTGGACCAGTCAACCCAGAAAAATGAGGCCATCTGGTGTGTAACAGTCAGGTACAGTACAGTGAGGTAGAAACAGATAGATATTACACTAGTAACTAATAATACAGACAAATTAAGTATATATTTTGACTGCACATACATTTTTCGAATATCTTTTATGGCTAGTTCTAATTACCCAATTGTTGTTTCAGAAAAGTATTAAAATTTGAATTACATAAAGATCAACATAATAATAAGATACATATATTTCATCCATCCACACTAGTGATAACATTTTTACACAGGACCATGTGGTGGGGCATGCAAATCATTTGCTGCTGCCCACTCAGACCAAGACAGTCCATTTATGGCAAAGCAACAAAATGTTATTGAAAATAAAATAGCGAAAATTGTGAATTTTAAGAGCAGTTAAACCACCAACCAGAAAACATGAGTTGTTGAAAATTTCAGTAAAAGATAATTAATGATTAATGTGAGGGCATTTCAGTACAGCATGCTGCAAACTTGTAATAGTAGCGCCGGTCTTTCACTGATAATTATCTGGGAGAGGAATGAGATAGCTGCAAATCAAACTATCTTGGTCTAATTCAGGCTCATGTGAAGGAGGGGAGGAGCAGCGAGGAACCACAAAGGGAAAGGTTGTAGGTGCACAAAAGGATATCCACCAGCATAGAGAGGAGTCAAGCAGAGCCAGGGGAATGTTGGCCAGCAGGGCCAAGTCAGAGTCTTTCGCCTAGAAGGGAGGACAGAGCAGGACCAAAGGACACAAGGGAAGGAAAGAGGAAAGAAATCACAGATAGTTTGGGAGATTTTTTAAAAAAAGGGAGCACAGAAAGTAAAACATAGATCCATTTGCCAAAGTGCAAAGAAGAAAATCACCAATCATCCAGCAAAAAAGACAAGAACCAGTGAGACTACATGGGCTGGAGTAATTAACAAATCTGTCCACGTTCCACACACTGGAAGGATATGAACCAGATGGCACAGGAGTCACACACAGCAAGAGCAATTTCTGTAATGAGAGCGGGGCCATTGTCTCGCCCCTTGATTTTTAGCCCCACAGCAAATAAAGGACAATAAACAAATTGTTGAGTTAGTTTGCATCAAAATACAAACTGACAACAAACCACAGAGCTGTAATGCTGCTAAACCTAATTCATTTTTCAGAGATAACATATTACATCACGTTACCGATCACAAGAGACTTAAATAACTAACTTACTCAATTGACCAACTGGCACAAGTTGCTTAGAGCTTCTCTGATTTGAGGATGTGTTTGGTTTCCTTTGGTTCAAAACAGTTTCTATATCTCTGGTATTAAGTGTTTGGCAGATTAAATAAGACATTTGAATTTTTCTAAACGGAATATGTTGTTGTTGTTGACATTTTGCAGAGACTACTCACCCCAGTAATCCTCAAGACGCCTTCAATGCTAGCAAAGGCGAAGTAGAGGATACCGAGCCCCACGACTCTGTGCATCACTGTTCCCAGTCGAGGCCTAAAACCAAAGAGAAGAAAGAAAAAAGAAAAGTCTATTGCCTGATTTTCAAAAACATATCTGTGTGTCTATGTGTACAGATGTATTTTGACATACTTCACAATGCCATAGCCAAGACTGACAATAATGACAAGCAATCGAGCCAGAGTCCTCTTCAGGGCAGAGACCAACTCAGCAAAGATCAACAAGCTTGAAGCTAAAAGAAAGAGTAAGGGTGGGGGAAAAATGTATAGATTTATAAAACCACACATGTTCTCATAAAATGATATAACACATTTTTGGAAAGATCTGTAGATCCTTACAAGCAGAGCCAACAGCATTAGTGTTTTCATATTCAGCGCAAAAGACAGCTTTCTCCACCATCCCAAGAAATATGACCCCGGCTATCCAGAACTGGATCCGCAGCAGATCCTTCCAGTAGCAGGCTGCCCAGACAAACCACAGCAGGGCGTACAGGATGTACATTATGCACATCACCATGTAGAACTAAAAACACACAGTGAGGGGATTAGTCCAACAACACATGTGGGAGCAGTTGGTCTTCATTAGCTACATTCCACAAAAATGAGCCATTCATCCAAAAACCTCCCCAGAGTCCTGACTATTAATTCAGCTTCCATGAGATTTGTTAAGGTTTGACAGTGGTGGACACATATGGTATTATGACTCTGTATTGTACTGTAAATAACCAGTTCATTAATAACATGCACAAACCCTAAACATTAAATACAAACTCCTTTAGAGACAGGGAAGGATCATGGACAGTCAATATCACCATACATATATATTTGATATAAATCACAAAAACTGATTCCTTGCATCATCTACTTACAATCATGAGAGGCCACTCTGTGATAGAAATGTAGCCATGGCTGCCCTTCATCACCACATTAACTGAAAAAACAAAAAGCCACACAGTACACAAATCAAGTATGACTGTGTTTGTCAACACATTAGAGATGTGCAAAAACACTTTGCATTCATGAGTCACATTCTGATTAGAGGATAATACAGGCCGGTCACATAGTCTATTGGTTCCTTACCTGTTAAATTCCAGTTAGCATCCTGTTTACTGGACACAATCTTAACCACCAGCAGGTACGGCCCATCCTTCCATGTGGTGGCTATGACGTTGTCTTTGATATTTACACTGCCGTTCTTCATGGCGCTGCTGCTGTCATACTCTTCAGTGAGCCACCTGGTGTCATTTTCCACCTGCAGTGTTACAAAAATAACACATTACTTATCATTTTATGATGCTGCGTATGGCCAAACAGCACACTTTAATTATGCCATAAGGTCAAAGAACATTTATGTTATCTTACTGGTACTCTGTCGCCCCCAGGTAGTAAGACCGTGTGTGGATCTGCCTTGGCTTTCTGAAAAATATAGTCTGTTACCAGATGCTCATATAAAGGGAAATCACTGACAATAAAAGCATGTTGTAACAAACCTACTTTGAGCATTGGAAAACTGCGCAGTGCACTGTTACATGTAACAGGACTGTGTCTGTGTTCAATGAATTCTCCTTGTCCGAGGGGATTTGGATCCAGGCTCTCCCCACGACTCAGAGGTGTTCTCTCATACATTTCCTACAACAATGACAGTTACAATTCAGCATTCATAAACAATCAAGTACCCTCAAACAGATTGCCTGATAATTAGTGACATTAAGCTTTAGTACTTACTTCAATATTGTTGAATTCATTGTGACAGGGGTAGTATTTTAAATACCAGTGAATAGTGAAGGTAACCTCCTCAGGACAGCCAAAGGATATGACTAAAAAGTCAAGATGCAAGTGAGGATTAACACAAGGGACAAACAGGACAAAGATTTCTGTGATAGGTCATGAGCATGTTTTCCATGTCTTACCTTTCAGTTCAATGTCAGTGTTTTTATACATAGATTTCATTAACAGTAGAGGTCTTGTTGTCTGTGGAAGAGTAAACAAAGTTTGTGAACTGGAGTTCAACCATTGATTAGTTTTACTTATCACACACATTAGATTATTGAACCTATTAGTCATTTAGGTTGGACGGGAGGTCTGCAGTAGTTAGTGCTGTCCTTGTTCTTTCTGTGAGAAAAACATGGATCAGGTGAAATGGAAACTTTAGGACTGTCCACAGGTAAGATCTCTCTGGGTTGCACCCTGACTGACACCCTGCACACCTAATCCTGCAAACTGAAACTAGCCATCATTTAAATTATTTATCGTGGAGTCCTAGTGGACTAAGTCTTGTAACTGTGCCTTATTACTGATTAAGGAAGTACCAGCGTGGAGGACTCTACAGTAGGGAAGTGTATGATCTGACTGTGATGAACTCGCATGATGTGTTTTCATGCATAATGCAACGATGATGTGAAGAAGATTGGTGATGAAACATGATGAAAGTATGCGGATTAAGAAACCCTAAACACACAGTTCAAACAGGGGTGTGGTCCCTCAACATTGTAGGGCTGAGGACACACAGATATAATGACTCCTATGGGGGAACTCAGGTAAACAACTAAAACCCTTTGGCCAGCTGTTTAACTCAGCTGGAGCCAGCTAGTTAGCCACAGCTAACCTTATTAGCTCCTCCACTGAAGGCTAACTGCTAATTGGCTAGCTTAGCGACATATTGTGTTGTTTCTGTTTAGCAGTTTCTCAAGGTCTGTGAAGGATATGAAGTCGCATTCAATTGTGGATAAAGCGATACCATTACTATAGGGCAGTCTCTAGACGACTGCCTCCACTCTCACATCTGCTAGCCAGCTAGCATAACAAGGCTAATGAAGCTGACGTTAGCTACCTGGTGCTGTATTTAATCACATACTCACATTTACAACTGTGATTTTCCACAGTCCTGTCTCTGGGGCTGCGACAACCGCGTTGATGGTGCTGAGTAGGACTACACAAAGGACTCCCCATGGACAGAAAACTCCTCTGGTCAGACAGCTCCACGTCCTCATCTTGACTGGCGCAGCCATGTTCGTTGTAGGATCCGACATTTACCTGCAGGAGGCGCCGTGAACGCAACAGCTGGAGGAGGAGCCTCAGGGTGACTGTACCTGTGTCACCCACCCGCTGTGCTGTAATCCGACCGTGGCAAAGAAAAACACCCGAATGTTGATCGGATTTATTATCAGTCATCACAACGACCACATTTAAGTGTGGTTTAACCTTCAAACAGACAACGTCCGCTCCTCTTTCCCCTTTAGATCTGACTCCCTTCCTGATACTTTTACTGAACATTCATGAAAAATAAAATTGCGCGAATGGCATGCTTTACATCTTACTGTAATATTATAATATAAATATTTCTATTCAACACCTGATTGTGCTGCTACTGTATAGACTTCTACCTAATTATTATTTTAATGTACTCCTTTTGATCACCAACTTTTTCCCATGAATAAATAATCTGAGCTTTTTTTTCCAATATAATAATCCAAGTGGGATGAAATGTAAGGAAATCATGGCAAAATGTTTCCCTGTGTAAATATCAAGTCTCAGGTGAGTTCATAAAGCATTTATTTTACAGTATACAACAAGATCTTTATAAATGTTCTGTACATCTCTACGTATATTTACATTGAAATCGAAAATTTAATACAGTAAACACTTTCACAGTTCAGTGTTTCTTAAGCTTATGAGAACATGTGCATGAACACGTTTGAAGTTGACACGCACACACACAGACAATATTCTTAACACTGACTTCTTGGCTGTCCATGTGAAGCATATAACACAACGGGAGATATCAAGGTGCTCCCAGTGCAACGAGGCAAAATGTTTAGTACTGATGAATCGAGGTGACGGTTTTGTTACAGTTTTAATCTGTTGGGTACCAACTGTTACAGCAGGCAAGAAGTGTCACTTGAGCTGTGATCCATGCCTGTCACATCAGCGACCATGTCCCCATTTGCTTGACTTAAAGCATCATTCGACAAAAGAGGAGTGTCTGCTGTGGGAGTTCTCAGGGAAGGATCAGCAGACACCACCACCACGTAACGATCATCGTTCTCATCGTCCTCATCCTCCAGGCTCCCATGAATGTCCACGGTAACTACCGAGTTTTCTGCTGCCCGCTGGCTGCAGGAAGGCGAGGAGCTGAACACAGGGCATTGTGCAGGAAGTGTTTCCCCATCTGGGTCCTCTTCAGGAAAGCTGGTGTTAATATAGATGATATCGTCCCTGCTGAAAGACTCTGGGAGTTTTTCCGTTATCTTTTCCAACATTTCTCTCAGTTGAGGAAAGCAGGGTCTGTCCAGTGGATCTGCCCTCCAGCAGCTGTACATGATCTCATACCTAGATAAAGTAAATAAAGACAGATCGGACTGATTTTGTTTTGTACAACAGCCTTAATTTGGGATGCAGCTAACACAAGTGGAGGCAACTGAAATGTAAACTTCAGCTTTTTAACTTTCACTACAGATGGCAGTGGTGAGCAAAGCCATGCAGTTTTAAAAGCTGAAGTTTTTTTTAAAGCTTGAGTTATTTGCTGAACTATATCAGAGCCAAAAGAAGGAGAAGTGGAAAACAGAATGTCCTGTATCAGAAGATCAAGTGCATAACATTGTCCAAGTGCTCTAGGATAAAACTGTGGGAAAACAAGAAACTTAACTAGAAGCAACAGAAATTCAACAAAAGTCAGTTTCAAAACCAGTTCATCTCGATTCTGTTACATCCAGAGCAATCAAACCAAATTCAAGGTTTGTATCTTAAAGAGAACACTTACAGCTCATCCAGACAGTCTGTCGGTTGCTTCAGTCTGTGTCCCTCAACAAGGTAGTCATAAATCTCATGGTTTGGGATGCCAGGATAGGGCGTCATGCCTCGTGTAGCAATCTCCCACATGGTAATGCCGAATGCCCACTAGAACACACAGAACATTCATTTGAGATGTTTCATCATGTGAATAACTTACAGTGCATGTAATGAACTGTCACTTTCTCTGAGCTTACTTTCCTGTACAAGCCACGTACATTTCAAATGCATTGACTTGAAATTTACCACAAGGTGTGACAATTGTAAATTCCCCCTCAGCCTCTCCTTTAGATTTCATTTCCAGTTTTCACTTTTATGTTACAGAAGTGGGAATAAACATAGCAGGTGCTTTTAGTAAACAAGACAGGACTGGTGGCTGTGTTTTTCCACTTAATGCTTCAGGATATTAGATTAAATCTACAAAACACACTGTCAAAGCAAAATCTTTACCATGGCCTTGGAAAAAGTTGATTACTGGTTACTGCTGAATAAATTCTGACTGGCTGTCTGTTCTGTGTAAATACTAGAAAAAAGGCCTTGAAATCCATTAGAGTACAACAGAAAGTAATGAGTGAAAGGGAAAGTGCAGACAAAGGGTCAAGTTCTTCTTTCAGTGACTGTACAGTGGCTACTCTTTCTGGAATACACAAAGTGCGCTTTTCGTCTGACACGTTCACATATTTGCATCATGACTAAGGAGACTGACCGTAGAGAACAGACAAGAGCAGATGAAGGTGCTTACCACGTCACTTTTCACAGTAAAAACTCTGTCTGCCAGGCTCTCTACTGCAATCCATTTTACAGGCATTTTGGCTATTCTGCCCTGCCTGTAATAATCTCCGCTGTAAATCTTCTTAGATAACCCAAAGTCTGCTACACACACTGTCATGTCATCACGCAGCCTGCAGGGAAAAGAAACAGGAAAAGGAAAATCATAAATAGTCCAAGAAATTTTTGCCGTTCATCTAAAAATGACTAAGATGTTATTGTGTCTGCGACCTACATGCAGTTACGAGCTGCCAGGTCACGGTGAAGAAAGTTACGTCCACTGAGATACTCCATACCCAGAGCAATGTCAACCATGAACTTCAGGAGTGTCTGAGTGGGCAAGAACTGTGAAAACAAACAAGGGTCCAAGTTAACATTAATTAGTCTAATAATAAATAATATTATATAAATGTTCATGTTTCTGTGATAGGCTAAAATCTTGCCATTGGACTCTCCCCGAGGCGTGAACGCAGCAGGAAGCTATGCAGATCTCCATATTTCATAAAGGGCAGAATAACCATAGGCTTGGGAAAATGTCCTGGGCCCACTTCCAAGCATACACCTAAAGAGGACAAGTCAATACAATTTTAGGATGTCCAAACAAAAATGGACCACAGTGGACTACAGAACAAAGCATCAGGATTCTACAGTACTTATAAATGAGTCCTACCGAGCAGTCTGATGACATTTGGATGGTTGAAATCTTTCATGCAGGCTGCCTCATTGAGGAACTCTTCAATCTCCCTCTGAGAGAAGCTGTCCACTGTTCCAGGAAAGACAAGAGTCATATTTCCAAGTCTACTTGTTCTATTGTTTTTAGAGATGCTGGGATGCATTTGACCTCACATTTCATCGTCTTCACTGCAACTTTTTCCGATGTTCCATCAGGTTGTCTTAAATGTCCCTCCACCACGGAGCCAAATTCACCTGATGAATCAAACCAAATTATAAATAATTCATATTACACACACTGGTATTTATCATCTGCATCAATCTAGATGCTTCCGCTGAGAATACATTTCCCAAAATAAACCGGTTCACACACCCTCTCCAAGGACCTTCCCTATCGAGAGCAAACTCCTCACGACCATCACATCCTGAAGTTTGGCCTGGAGTTCTTCACTAACACCGAGGTTGCCCACTGCAGACAGGACCCACTCAAGTTATTGTACATTGAATGTCTAAATACATTAATGCTATTTTGTCCACAGTTACATTCAAGAACATACGTGTGACTCCTATGGCCGATCGATTATAGGATCTCTGGGGTTTGTACTCCACGATAGGCTGCGGCTTTTCTCCACCTCCAAACAATCGCCTGCAGAAAAGGAAAAAAAATGCTGAGCAGTGAACTAATACTTTCACTGAAAGTCTTAAATTGCACACAAACTGGATGACATTCATCTGATGAGGTGGTCATAGTGAGGCAGCCCTCTGAGTTGTTTCTTTCCTGGAGCGGATCAGATGCTGTTTTCCTATCTGAGCAGCAGCCTGTGACACATTCCTATCCATATCCTGCGTGGCAAGACTGAGTCACACACTTCATAATAATGAATTCCAGAGTATTAACATGTGGTTGTTGTTGATCTCTCCAGCTGCAAGGTTATTACTAGCGACATTGGTGATTAGGAGGAAGCAGCGGCAGTTTATTAAGACAATCCAGAAGATTACTCAGCATCCCCAGGTGTCAATCCCAAATGAACAACAAACAACCAGATCTTTCATGGTTATAAATCAGAGTAAGGAGTGAAGGGCAGATCAAACAGAAAAAAATGGGTCACAAATACAGTAGCAACTTTAAAGATAACGCAATCAATCAAACTTGGACCAACACCAGACATTAACTATTCTGCATTAAAATCTGTACTTGCAATAAAACCTATGTTATTATCCCAACTGTTTCCAATAATATGGCAACTGTTTGTGGTCAAAATTGGCTTTTGTATAACAAATTGTATTAATACACATTTTATATCATTTTAAGCTACATACCTTCATTATAAGAAGGATTTTTGTCATGATCCTATATTATATATCCTATGAGTTATCAAAATGTTAAGCAAACTTTGATGGTAGTTCATGGTGGGACAGATTTGTTTAACATTAAACTGCTTTATTCAGTATTTTTTATAACTAGTATGATATAGCCTACCATTTCTAATCATCCAGTCCATTTATTTTGAAGAGGAGGACACTTCTGCTGATAATGTAATTTCTGGAAAAGATGTGAACCCTAACCGGGAAACGCTGACTGAAATCACAATAGGTGCAGCTTGCGAAAGACAATAACTCCCATGCTCACATGGCTAATTCATGACATCACCAAACTCAGCCTTTTGGTTTTGTTTTGATTGTGAAGCAGTGGGAGATTGGTGGTAGAAGAATGAAAATTGTGCTTTTAAATCAACAAAGTGTTTGCACATAATGGGAAAGACAGAAGTGAGCATACCCAAACCAAGAGTCACAAGTCCTGTTGTGTACGCAGATACCCGTCCAGAGGACAATCAGCAAAAGACAGAAGCCACAAACCACGCCCAGCACAACATTGAAAGAGTCTGGAGCCCTGACATCAGGGCTCGATGATGGTGACACGGCTGATTCTGAGGCAGAGAGAGGAAATGATAAGCATGATCAAGGATTGAAGGTTAAATATCTGAATTATATTACAATACAAAATGTAATTTCCTTGTAGTAAAATAATGTAATTTTGCATTAAACAGTGTTATTTGTACATTTTCTCTGCTGTCAATGTGGTTTTCTTACTTGGGGCGAAAGGTTGTTGATTGCTTTGGCTGTTATTGCATTTAGGTTGTAATACAACCTAATACACCAGTGAGTTGCTATTAAAATTTTAACCTCAGTGGAAGAAAATACTTGATATTTGATGCTGAACTCACAACTGTCATTGCAAAGGCTGGCTATCCAGCAATAGAAAAACTTGCACATATATATTGCTAACCAAAATCAATCACATTTTAGGGTTAGAATGCTAATATTTGCTAATTTCCCCAGGAGCACCACATACAAAGTGGTGCTGCTGAGTGTCCTATTCAAGGACACTGCCATCACTGCAGCCACACTGCAAATATAATGGCGAAAACACAGCATAGAGCCCTAATATATGCTGTATTTGCTCATGGGGCAGGACAATAAAGTAAAGTACAACAGATCAGCTGAACTACGTTGGTGGGTTTATAAAGTTGACAGATCCCAGATGAGGAGATAAATCAACAGAGCCACTTACTGTCCTCTGGCACAAACAGCCAGACTCGTGGGCTGACCATGCCGCTCCCTGCCTGTGTGCATGCAGCCACCTCCACACTGTACGTCATGTTGAATTCCGGCACAGGTACAACAGCATCGGTGGTGTAACTGCGGGTCTGAAATAACACAGCATCAGAGACCATTTAAATGTGGATTTATCGTGAGTAACATCATGAATTATTGTTGCTTATAAAAACAAAACAAAATATTTTCCATTTGATGATAAGAAATGACATTCACAGTTCCTCAAAGCTGTTTTGTGTAGTGACTTACAGTATGAAACCTCTTTGGAAAATTTCTGTGGCCTAAATTATGGGTATTATTGTAAATAATGAAAAAGGGAAGGAGACCAACTTTCTGGATAAGCTCATATGCTGCAATGGGAGCGGGAACATGTGACAGTCATTGTCCTGTGTTTCACAACAGTACACGGTAGCACTCTGGGTTCCTCTGCTTCACTAATGTGCTGACAGTCTGAAAGCGAACTGCTGAACCCATGATTAATGGTCTGGCACGTCTGTTGCACCTAACAAAGGCAACATGTGGTTGTATGCTCTCAGCAGAAAATACTCGACATATTTTGGGAATTAACCTCAAATGCAAAAGCAGGTGATGGCACCACAACTTCTGCCATTTAGCACAACATTCATTCTAATTCACTTTTGTAGCATTAACCCTGAATTCTTCACAGGTGAGTGTGAGGAGTCATTTCCAGTCTCTGCTGCTACTACAAAGTCTTTTGTGTGTAATGACATCAGCATCTGACTGGAAATCACATATGGATATTAAGGACTATGTATCCCCTTGTATTCATATCCTCTTCAGTCTGTGATGACTCATGGCCATGTGCCAAACAGAGAAAAACAGTGAATAACAGTTTTCACACCATCAGCTTCCTTTGACACACACAGGAAGGCCAGGAAACACACTATTGTACTGTGTAGCACTAATGCAGTAACAGAGGCATGACCATGCACAACCAGACACTTGATATTTATGGCTACGGAAAGTTTTTAAACTAAATTTTACTATATCTTAGAAAATGTGTCTAAACATAAATAAAAAAAGCACATCTTGTAAAAGACCTCCCCGCCTTGTTGATTCTTGTGCGCAGTGGAAAAACTGTTGCTCTCAGATAATCGGGAAGTTGACCTTCTGCTTCAGTAGGCCGGACAAAGGGAGGGTCACGTATTCCCAACATACAAGAGCCATTCCTTTCATATTTGTCATAGATTAGTAATTGTTATAGGAAAAAATAACTATGCTCTCAAAAACACCTCCAAGACAACGTATGAGAAATATCATATTTTATCTAATATACAGTTCACTGTATATAATGTAATCAGTTTCAATAAATCTGTTTCATTTGTCTGGGTGTGTATCTATGTCAGCGAGGGGGAATAAATAACAACAACACCTCTTTGTATAGTGTAATACAGCACACACAGCATCACAATATAGAGTTCAACTGAGACAAAGTGAACAAAAACACAACATTTTAACTTTTATTAATGATTTTCTATTGATGTAGACTGTGACAATTATATCTAAGTGTGCCAACTAAACTTCCAAAACTACGGTTATCATGGCCACATTATCACATTACTGCCGAACTCACCATTTTCTCTTGTGCACCATATCTGATGATAACATCATAGCCACTCAGGATGCCATTTATCTTGTCATCCGGCGGAGGCTTCCACCTGATCACCAGCAACGACCCGTTGAGATGTACGGTGACATTTCGGGGATAAACTGATGGCACTGAGAATGTGACAAGAAATGGGAAACAGATTGAGTGATCTAACAGTGAGAATTATTACAAGCTTAAAATATTTCATAAGGCGTGGCGTGATAGTACTGTAAAAACAATATTGAGAAAAGAGAAACTAACACTGCACTCATCCATTGAATTCTTTGATTACTTTTTGGAATGTGGTCACTTCCTGGCAAAGAAAATTCAATCTTTCAACTAAAATATCCCCTGTGATGCGTTTAGGAAGGAAATTGAAAGCAGCTCCACCCAGTAAGAACTCTGTGTTTTCTCAGAGAGACCACTCCTATTTCCTATGTGACCCCTCAGGAAAACCGAGGTTTAGTGGATACGACTTCAGAAAGGCACTTGCCACAAGTAGAGTGGGCAGTTGTGCAATTTCCGTAAATTCTATTTATTCCATGGCACGACTGTAAGGAGGATTACATTAAACCTGTTTTATTTGGAAATGTAGTCGGCTACCTTCCTGAAGCCTAAACAGAGGAAGGAGGTTCCTTAACAGCACATACACAACATGGTTTTCGAACCTCGTCAAATCAAACAATCAGATATATATATGCTGCTTTTATTTATTTTTGCCATATATCTGCTGTAATTTCATTGAGTCTGTGGCTCATCGCCAAATGCCAGCAAAATTCAACTTGCAAATTGTTCCATGGCTCTTTAAGTTCTCACATACCTCCCTCCGTGGTGCTGTTCTGGATCCACGTGCTGAGAGGAGAGGCTCCCACCTCGTTGCTACAGGAAACACTCATGTTGTACAACGTCATGGCCTGCAGCCCGGGGATTTCATACTGGAAAGGAGGCACTGTGACGTTGATGAGCCTGGTGGTCATCACCTCCCCCATTCGCCGACTCACTTCCCTAATCTTAGAGGTCAGAAAGATGGTGTGAGGTTTATTCTGATATTAAGTAAGAGCATCATCTGTGTGTGCAGAGGTGAGATTTACCCTGATGTGACATTTGGTGAGTGGAGAGAAACCATCGTGTCCAGGGTTCCAGCTCAACATCAGTTTGTTGGGCTGCCTTTCTATCACAGTAACATTGGACAGTGGACTGGGTAGCACTAGAAAACATCAGAAAAACCCTCATTAACTCCCCAATATGGAGTTGGAAACCAGTTGGAATGTCAGACAGCCCCAGTGGGACACAGTTTTACCTTTGATGTTGATATTTGCTTCTCTGGAAGTGGCGAGACCTTTCGAGTTGTGGGCCTCGCAGCTGAACTGAGTGTACTTGTCCACACCTGCAACAGACACATTGGAGAAAACAATGTAGCGGTGCAATGTTGTGTGAATTCAAAACAACCAATCCTCAAGGTCTTGATAGCATCACATCTTACTTTACTTCCATGCTGGGAAGCAGAAGAAGAAGAAGAAAAAAAGAAAGTCAGCAAGTCACATTCTCACAGTAAGACTGGATGTTTTGTACAGAGCAACTGAGTTCTCTGAGTCAAGGGTGAATTTTGGGCAAAAGTGCAATGTCAGCCTCAACGGAGAAGTAAGACTGACATATGTATATATGAAAAAAACAGATCTAGGAATGACTCATTTCTTTATCACTGCCTCAAAAGTTCACAGAAGTGTGCCCCATGCAGTAAACTCAAAGTGATCCTCTCCAGTGTGATGTACTGTGGTAACAAACCTATTGCCTGGTCTCTTTCCCTGGACACACAATTCCTGTCTTTCAATAGCCCCACATCGGCCCATTTAGAATGGGACTGGGACAGCTGCTAAATAATGTCCCTTTTGTGCTCCGTTCTCCAGTGTCTCTATCTCGGAAACCTTTCCACGAAGCCAATCACAGAGCAGCCTGTGAGAGATGGCTGGAACCAACTTGGGATGTTTTGTTTACGTTCTGCAGAATATCACGACCTCATGAGTTTGCCTTGCACTCCTCCAGAGCACCAGGGAAAAGAGTGTTTTACTTTTCCCTCAAACACTGACCATAGTAGGTTTGTTTGCACAGAGATAGACCCTTACTTAAAATAGGTCTAGTTGCATCATCTGTGTAAGTTATGCTCACATCTAAATGAAAAAATACATTCTGGCCAACAAGGATCAAAATCACACAATAAAACTGATGTTTAGGTTGTGGGAGAAATGTGCAAACACATCTGGACATTTGCTGCCAAGCTGTGCAAATGCAATTACCACATGCCTCATTTCCAACTGCATGGCAAACAGAGGACTGGGGCATAGTGAGAGCAGAGTATGTTTGACTGTTGTCCCAAATGAAAGTGGCCACTGTTATATAATTAAACCAAAGAGCAAAGGGACAAAAGGAAAATGTAGTAAATGTCACAACTCCACTGGCAGCTTCACCTTAAAGTAAAATTCCCACAATCTGTCTTTTGAGTAAAGAAATCTCAGCCCCTGTCACTGTCATATATATATAGTCACATACAGTTTGTTGCTTCCTTTTTGTGGCTAAGGCTAAATGATGCCAGGCCTTACAGATTCCTGTGGGGACAAGTTTGCCTGGTGGAAAATGTATCACAAGAACTTATAATGCACTTCTCAGCTGTCCATACATTTGATCAATATTATCCACTCAAAATGGTGGCGATAGCAAAACTTGGAGTGTGACAAATTAACAATATACTGTGGGAACAATATCCAACCACACCTACAGTAAAAGATCAACCAGAGGTCAAAGACAGAGCATAGTCTATTTGTGTCACAGTCTTTAGGGTTCACATTCTTTTGAATTTATATAATTTTAGCAAAAGGGGAATTAAGAAAACTCAAGCATTACCATTTCTGCTTTCACAAGACTTGGCAAGAAAACTAAAAACAAAACGCAGCAACAACAACAACAATAAAAAAGAAAAATAGACGCGTTGGCCTCTCAAATGGAAACATGAGAAATGATGGAGGGATTTTGTAAATGTAGTGTAGATCCAGCAGCCTGTAATTATCAGGTTTGGGAGTGCTCCAGTTTACTGAGCTGCCGGAGATGTCTATGTTATTTTTCCATCTCTATATGTAGCCAGCAAATAAAGCCACAAACTACTGCTACAACTTAGCCAAAGAGCCTTTGCTCCATCCGTTTCTTTTGTATTTTCAATTGTGAAGAACGAAATATATTAAACCAGATCTTATGCTTTTGTCCAGAGAGAAAGTAAATAATGACGTGTAGATAAGGAGGCATGCCATAACCCAAATTAAACCCTTGAAAATGTCTGGATGTCTTTAATAAACAACACAGCAGTAGCCTCAAGGACAAATGCCAGTGACATTCCTGAAATAAAACCTACAATCATTGACCACTTCACATGACAAAAGTACTCTAATAATATCATGGAGTCCAGGATTCAGCTAAAAAGAGGCCCTATATTCTTGGTATGCATGAGGTGAGTATGCAGAAGAGTGGGTTTACACTGTGTTGTTGTGCCAATATTTGGTCCTGCACAGAGCCCTGGTAGCCTGCAGCCTGCCAGGCTCTGTGTCCAGCCCCTCCCTGCTGGGTAGTGGGCCGTTCTGTGAAAGAGGTCTTTGTCTCTGGGGTCAACCCCCGAACAGACTCCCTGTGCAGCTTTCCCTCCCCAGGCCAGGGCCCAGGCCCTTGCACATGCGGGACCAAAGCACAGCTCTAAACCTTTAACCCCCTCAGCTTCAGGCCGTATCACCACTCACTGACTGCAGCAGGAAAGCTCAGCCTGCGGCGGGCTGGAGATGAGGGGTTAGAGCATTCAGAGCAGAAAGTTTGTGCTTCTGATGTCAAATGTTTGCCTTCATGAAGAGGCCATAAAAGAAGAGTCCACGTATAAAAAGATTTTGGCAACAAATCTGTCTCAAAAGTTAATGCTATATAATTTAAAGAGTATAACATAAAAAATAAAAAAAACCAACTCATCCTCAAAAACAAGTCTTTAATTTCATATACAGAGTGTTCATAAGAACTAGCCACAGTTATTTTGATGATATCCTTAATGTAGAGCTGATAAATAGATTAGTCAGTTCACAGATAATTAGTTGCTAAGGAATTATAACTAATACATTGTTAATATATTTTAAAGTTAAATCTAACTGGTTCCAGTTTAGAGAATAGGAACACTTGTTCCTTTTCCTGTTTGTGACTAATTTCTTACATTTCATGGAACAAATGTCACATAACTGTTGGGTGCAGTCCTACTTTAAGACTAGCAGATCAGAATTCAGCCTATTTGCTTCATTTAAGCTCATCAAATTAAAAGAAAAATTGCCATACAAAAATGAAAATGGCATCAATCTTTTCATCTGACAGTCAGCATGAAAGTGTGTCAAACTATTGCTTTAATCCAGTGTAAAACAGGTGTAATTCCACTGTTAAGTTGCTCTACCCATTCCCCATTGTCCAGCAGAGCGGTCATGCATGAATGACCGCTGTTAAACTATGGAGCAGGGGAGCAGGAGGTAGACCTCATGTCAGTAAGCATAGCACAGATGCTGAGGCAGCAGAGACGAGGCAGAATAGAAACCATCGGCAAAGTGACACAAGCTGAGTAAGACCACCTGCACGCAAGAACGAGACATCCTTTAATGTCTGCTGACGGATGTTTCCACACTTAATCACTGAGGAAGTCAGAGTGAAGGCTATTAACTGTTATGAAGCTGCAGCTCTGTGTTTTTTCCACTACACAACTTTTACAATGACTTTCTACATGTTCCACTAGTTAAAAAAAGTTTCTCCTTACTCAAAATAAAAACAACCCATTAATACAGAGCTCGATCAAAAGACACTTTCTTTGACTCTCCACAGATGAATCAGACAGTAATCCTGACCATGACTTTACATCACAGGAAATGACCTTGTCAGCTCCTCAAACACATTTCGGAGATAATAAAATAACTAAATGTAAATCTTCTGACTCCATGATGAGCCACAAAGAACACCTCCAGCTCCACTCTATCTTACTCAAGGTGTCACCCAGATTCATACAGAGTTGTATTCTGATCATCTGTTACACAATGTGTTAGGAGAAGAGTGAGAAAGGAGGAGGTATTATATGTGTTATTAGGTAGATGACTGTGATGTGTGTTTGTGTGTAAGTTAGAGAGAGACAGATGAGGGAAACTGGGCTGTGTGGGCAGCATCTCACCTGACACATCGTAGCTGCTGGGAGATGAATGAAAGTCATTGACATGTATTCCATCACGGAGCCAGCGGATCTTAACCGGATCTGGAGGTCCAACCGCCTCACATAACAGAGTGAAATTTGCACCTCTTGTTATGTTGATGTCCTCAGGTTGGTGGATGAATGTTGGTAGGCCTGTGGATGGATTGGATCAAAGTGGTGTAAAGGTATCCAGACAAATAAAGAAGAAGAAGAAGAAGAAGCTCCCACTGCTTGTAAAGTTGAAACTCACCTTCCACCTTAATAGTGACTGGCTGAGATTCTATAATCCAGGTGCTGATGCTCAGTCTGCAGCGATACTCCCCAGCATCCTCTCTGTGCACATATTTAATACTGCAACACAGCACACAAGGAGACATCATTCTCTGTACCTGACTTGTCACATTGAGACTTTTTCAAGTTTCACCATCAGGTTTGACGTACGTCACGGTGGAGACAAGAGTAGTGACCCCGTCTGTGGCGGTCTGGAGCTCGTTGATCAACACCTGGCCGTTCTCTGACAGGTCCTGGCCGTTCTTCACCCAGATGATGTTGGGCTCCACCCTGGCATCAGGGATGTCGATTGAGCAGTTGAACTTAGCCTCATGGCCCTCTGACAGCTGGATGGAGCCGATGGTGGGCTTGAAGCGCAGCTGTCTGAGCTGATCTGGGGTCAGATAAAGCCTTGGAGCGCGGCCAGATATCACTAGAGGCTCCGAGGTCCTGGTTGGTCGGCGAAACTGATGCCTGGAATGCTGGGCTGTTGATTGGGGGAAACGTCATGGTATGTTATACAGACACCAGCACGCTGCATGAAAAATGGGCTTTATAAAGAATAACTGAATTCATGTAGTAAACAATATAGAATGAAAATCAAAACTTTAGAGCCACAGTGACTTGACATGTGTTCACATCTAAACATTGATACAAAACCACCATAACGATGCCTTCAAATGCAGCACGTGAAAGGTTTACAACTTAACTGATCATTATATGCACTGATCAATGAATCAGTTAGTCTACTGAGAGTGAGACAGTAGTGAAAATGGCCATCAAATGTCATCTATGTTATTATTTATTGATTTATTTGATACAAATCGTGGATAAGCAGGTAAGAGACTTATTAAGAACCCAAATCCAGTTCATTTTATGCTGAAAAAGCATCTCACATTGTTGATTGATTATCATAAATAGATAGGGATTCATTCTCTGTGATTGACTAATCAATAAACTCACTTAATGTTTCAGCACTTATCAGCTTCAGTGATTAAAAACACACACACACAGAACATTTGGACCTAACTTTAGAAGTAGTGAACAAGGCCACAAATGTAAAAATAACAAAAAAAAAACAAAAAACAAAGCCTGTCTCTCCTCTGATGTTTTCAAACGCAGCTCAGTATTTATGGTGTGTTTTTACTGCCACTGGGCTACTGCTGTCACGAATGCCACATTTTATGACTATCATTAAAAAAAGTTAAGCCTACAGATAGTTAAATACCCAGAGACAGAGCTATGCAACAAATTCAGGGCTTTTTAAGGAGATGTTAAGACATTTCTGTAAGTCTGTGAAAAAACCCATAAGCTTCCCTGATTACAAAATGTATATAGGCCTTTATGAAAGGTATTTAAATAGGTATTCCAGACTGTGATGAAGAGAGCTGGTCCCTGCTGAGCTTCATCGAGTTGAGCCTTCAATCCCACATGAAGTTAGAAGCCTACAGAGGAAAACAGAGACATCCCCCAAAGATAAACAACTCACCGCTGGCAGGACTCGCCAAGAGGAGAAGAAGGGCAATGGTGGACGAGGAGAGGAAAAATCCAAACCAGCCTGAGGTTGACTTCTTTGCCATGACTGGTCTGATCTCTCCTCTCTCTGCTGCAGTGTGTCCCGTTACAGGCTCAAAGCGTTTGTCCACGTACTGTGACTGTGAATGAAGTGAGCCTCAGCTCCGACAGGAACCGACACGAGCCACCGCAGCGGCCTCAGCGCAGCTTGTGGAGACAGCTGTTGACCCTCGATCACATTTAGCAGAAAACTTTACCTTTCCCGACGTCAGAGGAGGGATCCCACGAAGGCGGGACTGAGCGAGTGAGTGTGGAGGAACGCACAGAAACAGCCTACACACTCCAACAGCAACACAGCAACACAATTATAAACAACAAAACCTGTGGGAGAGATTATGAGTTTTTATTCCTTTATCTTCTTTCTTTCTTTCTTTCTTTCTTTCTTTCTTTCTTTCTTTCTTTCTTTTTTTTCTTCTCATATTTATTGCTGTTCCATATAAATCCCTCCAAAATAAAACCTAATAATAAGCATTATGTCCATGTATATAGATATCAACACATACACTTGCTCAGCAGGTGATATTTTCCATAACAAATCCTTAAAGAAGAAAAACAGAAAAGCCTGGATGGATTTGCTCAAACTAAAGTGTCTGTGCAACTACTCCACCACGTGGTCAACTCTGGCAACTGCGCCTTCCAGATGTCGCTTGGAACATGTCTGAATCACGTCTAGGCTACTAAAATACAGGTCACCTCGGGATAAAACTCTTTGATTTGACACGAATTGGAAACTAGATTGAGATTTAGAAAAGAAAAAAAAGTTTCCAGTGTAACAGCTTGGAGACAGAGATGATCAATCAGGGTGGATTTCTATTTGACCATTTAGTAGCTGCTAGAGCTTTTCATCATACAGAGTAATATATCAGGCCTACTAAGATTGTTTAGTACATTTCTGGAGATTCTTTCTCTAGTTTGTGTTTTATTGCTGCACTCCGTATGTTCACCACCTCCAGGGGTCACTGGGACATTTCATTGACTGTACCCTCAGTAGTATTGTTATTTAGACCTTTAATGTTCCTGTCTGGTCTGTTTAATGAGTTGCACTGATATCAGATTTGATAGACAGGCTCCTGCACTTGCACAGCAGTTGCCTGGGTGTTTACTAAAAAGACAAAGTTCTAGCCTATTTAAAATAATAATAACAGACAGAAATCCAGCATGAATTGTTTTTCTTCTTCTCTTTGTGACTTGATCCCATCATCAGTCTCAAACACTACTATGAGTACATTCAGGTGATGGTTCTGCTGCGGTATGGTGGACAGCCTCACTTCGATTTGGGATCTCTTATTATTGGATCTCAGGTTGCACTTGAGTGCACTTTCTGAGCGGCAGGCCTTCATATGATCAGCACTGACCTTAAAGCAACCTATTGCACTCATAAGCTGATATGCATCCTTTCTAAAAGCCTTGGTAATGATGATAGTATAATGGAAAGGAATGGCACAGGAATTGATGGGGAAGAGGAGGACCAGAATCTTGGAGTTGGGAGGTGAGATGAGGGGAACTTTGAATACAGCACACATGGCAAAGAAGGAGACTGGTGCCAGGAAATCAGTGAAGATGACCACAGCCATGCGCTGTGCAATTTTGGTGTCAGTGATGTATCTAATGCTTCACTCACACCTCACTTAGGCTACATTAAAATAAGGAAAGTCTGAGCCTGACACATGACAGAACTGGTAGAACATGTGAGTATTATACCCTGTGATGCAGTGTCTTTATTCAACATTTACATCTCATGTTGCCAACAGAGAGGAACGTATATGTCTCAAGAAAAAATGAATGCAACTGTTCATTTGGTAGATCCTTCACTCTACAGGCAGATCACTGTCCCACTGTAGGAACTGTAGGAACCTTGCTCTGTGCTGGTCAGTATTGTGACTATGGACCTTATATGTTCTTTGATAACTGATAAAGATTTCGATGTTAAATGTAACCTTCTATCAACATGTGATTCTGAAGGTATTGTAATGTCCATGATGTACCTCTACACTGTTGTACCTGTCTCCTCTACAGATATTTAGGCTAGTTGTGACTTGGTGTCTTTTCAGTGCCACCCTTTTCCTTTGATTGTGTTTGCTCTATCTTGTGCCAGTGTAAGTGCTTTGTATTCAGGGTTAGTTAAAATGAAGTTTTCTGCTGGCACACACATAAAAAGCCATGTCAATGACAATGTCCTGCAGCAGGTAAGTGTGGCCCAGTGTCAAAAAACTCCCATTGATGTATCAGTGCCAGTTAAGATAAGGTGACATTTTATAGTCTTTCCACACATCTTATACCACATGTCACGAGGAAGATTGCTATTGCTATGAATTCATGGTACTTAAACCTATAGGCTTGACTCAACTAAACCAAATCAAGCTTTCAAAAATGTTAGTTTGTGTTACTTGTAAAATCAATCTGCTTTTCCACCTTGTTGAAAACAATGAGGGGATTTGCATATGACATTGACAAACTAAAAGTGAGGGTATGTATAAATAGTCAAAACAACTCACAAGATAAGCAAATGAAAATACCAAGCACGGCCATATCATGTGCTGTACTGACAGTGCCAACCTCTTTTTGTTATGTCACTATATCACCACTAGGTGGCGACAAAGTGACAGAAAAAACGGAAGCATGAACTAATTGAAAAAAAGTAGGCTACATGAGACAGGTTTATGGGTTTATAGGTTAAAACGAGCAAAGAAGCACGTGCCTTTTAGATAACGATGCGATGTGATGTATACATTTTATTTATCTTATATATATATATATATATATTTGTAAGATTACCTGATTTATTTGAATAAAGAAGTTTTGAATTGTATTAAATATTGTAAGCAACCAACTGCCACACACGTGAAATGCTGTCAAATGATGAATTTATCAATATTACTAATATAATGGTGTGTTTCACAAAATGTTCGTTCTTTTTCCACCGTTTGTTTTGTAATTGCTAATTTCCGACAGCACTGAAACGCAGCAACATTTGCGAGGAAGTGGACCTGGAGAAGTTGTGTTCACACGCTGATCTGCGGTCAGTGTTTTGCAGCCCATCCGCGGGAGCATTAGGTGGCAAACCGATTCTAAGTCAGTACTTAAAGGAAGTGTCATTCAGGAAGTCGGGAGTTGCTACTCGATAAAAACTTGTAGTCGTAGCAAAACAGTAAGACTTACAGTAAGAAAAAGCTCTAAAAATCGGACGCCATTGTTTTGGAACAAGTTAGCCAGCTAGTCTCTCACGATGGACAAGCTTCGTCGTGTGCTAAGCGGCCAAGAGGAGAATGAAGAGTTGGGTCTCACTGCACAGGTAGCGAGCTACTGTATGACAGTATACTCTGCTAACGCTAATGTCGTGTCATTACAAATGTAAATAATGTAACTAAAATGGTGATGTGTTGTGTTAAGTTAAATGCTATGTTAAATGGTTATGTTTTCCAAGAGTAGATCAGTAGGTGCATGTAAAAATGTCGGTTCACGTCAGCTTGGCAGTTGGCTAACGTTAGCCAACTGACAAGTGACGCTAGCATGTTTATGTTTGTTTCTTTTCTTTCCTGTTTAAAGCTATCGTTTCATCTTAATCTGTTGGTACTCCATAAACTGTATTCGTGTGTTTATTCATGCTTTTTACACGCATTCACGATGAGAAGGAAATGAGGTAAGATACCAATTTCAACCCTGTGTTTTTCGTGTTGGTACATGTTTGTAAAGTTGAAGTTTGACTTTGAAACTCTAGTTCTGAGTCTCTAGCGCGTGAACGTATACAGATCTCTGCAGATTTTATCTTTATGATAAACCCCTTCTTCAAATAAACCTTTATTTTATTGGTTCATTTGCCTAAGTTTGGTTTGCTGGGTATTGCTCTGTAACTGTAACTTATCCCTGTGCTGTGTGTGTTTTAATACTGTTATTATTACAGTGGCTGGGTGTTATCTGCAAAGCTCCAGCCAACATAGTTGAATCATGAGAAGGAAGCCCGTGGGTCTCTGTGCAGGTCATTAGGTTTGTCTTGTGACATCCTCCCATTGTTCTCACCAGGTCCTTGATGCCACCACTCTCAGCTACAGCACCAGGGTGAAATGGTTCGTCATATTCTTTGCTTCAGGCATCCTGTGTTCAATACTTGTGAGTATCACGGCCTTTAAAATTGAGACAGCTTTTGTTCTGTCTTACTTCATGCTGACACGTGAAATACAGAGAAGTCAGAGTCCAACTTTGTCTTTCTAGTGTGGTTTGTAGACAGTACATTCTCAAGTTGTTAACATGATTAAACACAAATGCCATCAAGACACATTTCTTTTTCACTTTCAAAAGTAAGTGACTGGCACATGTTATTTGCACATGGTCACAAATGGCACTTGCTCATGGAATTTAGTGACAACTGGACAGCTTATGAAACTCACAGCAAGGAGATGTCTGTGGTTATGTCAACTAAGCAACATTTCTTATGTCTCTTCCATTCATTGCTGTGTGTGCAAAAATGTGAGCAAGAACTGTGGACACAAGTCACATACACAGAAGCCTTAATGAATTGCAGTACCCATACAGTAAACTGTAAAGGAATGTGCATATCAGAAGGCACACATTTTAAAAAATATTTTTGGGCATTTATTACAGATATTGATGAGACAATAAGCAATTGGGGGGAGAGAGATGCCAAAAAACAAATCTTAAGTGAACTGATGTTTCTTTCATCTCTGTGAAACTAATACAAACAGACAACATGTTGTTGTATTTTGGTATTAGTGGAAGCCCATTATGTCATTATGATTCACTCAACCATAAAACAGCCCATATAATTCCTTGGGGTTTTATTTATTTGTTTATTAATGTTAACAGCAGAAAATAAGAGGTAAGACTTCAGTCTTTAGGTCCAGGACACATTAAGTTACTATGTAGAACATTTTTGTTCTTTTCTCTTCCTAAAATGAAGTTTGGTGACATTATTCTGTTTAGCTGACAGACTGTTTTGTTGTCTTTACAGGGCTCAGCATTGTTGTTCCTCCCGAATGGAATCAAGCTGTTTGCCGTCTTCTACACATTAGGGAATATCTGTGCTCTTTCCAGGTAAGTCCGGCCGAAGTCTGGTTAGTATTGAGTTGATGTTGTATTTTCCTCACCAGCGTGGCACACTGCCTGGAATGCAACAAGTCATGAGCTGCAGACTGGTACACTCTGATATCATTTTGAGTTCATAGCCACCACACCCTGCAACCACCCTGTCATCCTTTGGCAAAGATACACATTGCTCTAAAGTTTTCTTCTAGGCCCTACATAAAGAAAACACATTACCGTAATTTGCTGTCAGTCTCCTGTGTGCACTCAGCACCTGTCATCCAACGCATGGTGTTTGAGGAAGCATGAGGTTTGTTCATTCTGATTTACTGATACTGACATTCTGATATGGGTGATAAATGCTGGTGACCACCGATTCAGCACAGGACTGTGGAATTATATCTGAAGTGATAATCTGCAAGATTTAATCAGATTAGTGTTAGTTATTAGCATGGCTATGGTTTAAATGAACAGAATCATAATCACATTGAATTAAGTCTGTTTCATGAAAAGGTCACATAGTAAAGGGTGTCAACCCAATTAAATGCAAGTTAAATTAGGGCACCCTAACCCCAACGATGCAGCTGCAGCATGTAGCCATATGGAGACTATTGTTGCCTTAATAGAAAATGCATTTGGCAGCACAATGCCAGACCTATGTGAGAACGTGCTAGCCTGCAGTTGTGCTTTTGTTTTAGAAGCAGACTCTTACTGATGACATGAATAAGAGAAATTTGTCAAGCAGGCTAGCCTGTGAATAGGAATTGTCTGGGGAGCTCAAGTGTGGTTTAACATGGAATTAGAAGGATGTGCCATAGCAACATGTCTGCACATAGTTGTGTATTTTTATGATCTTGATGATAATGTGATTAACTCTGCTTAATGATATGTTGCTTAACAGGCTGTGGTAGGGCTGGGCGGTAATGGCAAAAATCAAAATCACGATTGATAGAACTTTTTGCAGTCAGCTCGGTGTTTGAGTTTTCCTCCTTTTCGCTTCCATCTAGCACACTGGATGGTGCGGTGTCACGTGACTACACATCCAGGAGTGTGTTTTTCAGGTGGCAGTGCATCAGGAGGTAGAGAAGGGGAAAACCGAAATGATCTTGGTTTCAATTATTTTTTGATTAATTGCCCAGCCCTAGGCTGTAGGCAATGATTAGGGATAAAGGGACAATGGTCAGTGGGGAAAGGCAAGCTGTCTGTGTCTCCTGATTGTTTGTTTGCTGTCTGACACTTTGAAGAGGGAAGACATCAGTGTTTGCTTGCTCTGTGGGAGTATACCAAGCAAACAGCAGCACCTCTGTGTAGAAGCATATAATATTGTTTCCTTCCAACAGACAGGGATCCATACTTACAGATCCGCGTCTTACATAGGCGATAGCTTAACCTTTCCATATAATTCTAATTGGCACAAACCCAAGTGTGTAACTGAGTACAGTGGTAAATATTTCTTATCCTTACAGTTGATTGTTTTGTCCACTTTTTTGTAAGCAAGTATCAGTGGGTTGTGGCTTTTACAATACCATGGATGATTCAATCTGTATAATCCAAGGTCTAAACCCAATAACAATGTCTTTGACTGGTTTGACAGACAGTGAACCATGATGAGGTGTTTGTTTTCAGACAGGATGGTCTCTATTTTCAGGTATCATATGTCCAGACGGTTTAGAGTCATCAATAAACTGGGTCACCCTCCACTCTCATGGCCCAGGTTACTGATCCAAAGCCAGCAAGGGTCATATATTAAAGATCTTACTCCACCTTTCACCTGTGTGTGACTTTGACAACACAGATACCATACGTTTTAGTCAAGTTTTGCTTTATCTTTTGTCAAATTAATTGTGAAATCCCAGTCTTGGTTGACCATAAGTAATTGGTGGTGCCTCCAGAAATCGGGTTCAAGTCAGGACTGTGGCTGGGCCACTCAAGGACATTCACAGATATTTCCCGAAGCCACTCCTTTGTTGTCTTGGCTGTATGCCGTTGGTCACTGTAATTTTGGATGATAAATGTGGGCCTCCTTTTCATTAAGGATGTCGCTGTAGTTTGCTCCACTCAACATTCATTCAGTCCTGACCTTGTCCCTGCTGCAGACAACACCACCCACCCCCACCCTTGCACATGATCCTTAGATTTGAGGCAAGAAAGGCCAATATTAGTTTCATCAGACCTGAGAAATTTGTTTCTCACAGTTTGATCTTAAGATACTTGAAAAAAACAAACTAACAAAAAAAACAACCTCAAAGTTTTCCATAAAGCTCAAATTGGTGGACAGCTGCAATGATGGTCGTCCCTTTGCAAATTTCTCCCATCTTCACAGAGGATCAAATGGGGAAGACAGCCCTTCTTCAATTGCTCAGTTTGGCCATGTAGTTACCTTGAGGAGACTTATTGCATTTATGGAAACCATGATGCTCAGAATATCTTTGCAGCTCTGGACCAACACAGTCCTGTGTCTGAGTGCAGATTAATTATGGGGGAGATTGAATTTAAGTTATTTTAGTGTGAGGCTGCAGCATAACAAACAGTGATAAATAGTAAATAATTCCTGAATGCACTGAAACAGACGTCTCTCTATTCAGCAATAGCACTTCTGGATATCATTACTGACTCTGTCACACTAAGCAATTGAAAAACAGCATCCATCCCTCTCGGTAGACCAGTAGAAAGAGCCTGCGTCAACACTGACTACTCTCGTGTCTCATCTAATAGATGTGACGCTCCACAGACTTCTCTCTACCCACACAGCTTTGCCGAGCCCAGAGCTGCGTGCCGCGTCAGTGGGGAAAGCCTTTGTCTCGATACATTTACTGACGTCACGCATGCATCATGTAGGAGGTTTTAAGTGTGTGATCTTGGTGTTGGCCATGAAATATTTACCCCCCTAATGCATGCCACATGTAGTGTCAATTTGATTGTGGGGGCCACCAGACATTTCTGTCCGTCAGAAGAGATTTGTGTGTGTGTGTGGTTGTGTGTGTGCGTGCACAATGAGGACTGTTTGGAAATCCTCCACAATAAAAAAAAGTGTGCGTAATGTCTGTTTTAGTGGACCATGGTGTTATTTGCTCTTTTAATAAAACCCTTTGCAAATAGAATTGGCATAAAAGACTGTGGACGAATGAAAAAAGAGCTGCACCTACAGAAACTGAAAATGAACACATACTTGACACATCAGATGACTAAGTGCAATGAAATTACACTTGAGCGTTAAAAGGGAAGCACCAGACATAAAGAAAAAACATTTCCTGAATATCTCTTAAAATTCTCCAGCCTGTAGGCCATGTTAGAGAAGTCCCTCACTTGTAACTCTCTTTGGATAAAATCAGCTGCAAAAAAAGAAATGCAAATTTAATGTAAATGTAGGGAAAGTTGAATCAAGGGCAGCAGGGTAAGGTTGTAGATACTTGATGACATTTCATGTCTCATTTAAGATGTTTCTTCAAATCCTGGATTAACAATTCAAACCACTCTTTTTTTTCTTATGTTTAAAAACTGTTACTTGTCTTGTGTCTTTTTTTTTGTTCTCCTAAAGCACCTGCTTCCTAATGGGACCGTTAAAACAGCTGAAGCGAATGTTTGAACCAACAAGACTGATAGCCACCATTGTTATGCTGGTAACTACTTTCACTATTAATCTTATTGTGGTTTTTCTATTTCTTCCTGTTTTTTGTTTTTTTTAAATGGAGGATTTATTGAGAAAATGTTTTCTCAATAAATCCTCCTTGACAGAGAGCAACATTTTATTTATAGTGTGTAGTGTATCTGGTTTCACCTACCCTTGAAAGGTGTTTCTGGCTTTGGATTAGAAGGCCATGTTCAGTTAAATGTCTGATGCTCTTTAACCTGCAGTCTTAAAGAGTTGAGAAGATAAAGTGATTGATCTTGACAACATATTTCAGCTTGACTCAGTTGTCATTTTCTATCAACAGATGAACATGTTTTAATTTTTTAGATTTGTACAATTCCTGTAAAATCAATTAGCAGACATTACAACCATACAAGTCAACACAGTAATAATTCCTTTCTTCTTTTCACCAGCTCTGCCTTGTCTTAACACTTTGTGCAGTGTTTTGGGTAAGTAGTTAATACGCAGTTTTCAGAAAATGTATTATTTTAAATTGTTTTAGTGCAGAGTTTTAAACCATTGTTTTATTTTACAGTGGCATAAAAAGGGACTGGCTATCATCTTCTGTATTCTGCAGTTTTTGGCAATGACATGGTAAGTGTGACTGAAAGATCTGAGCCATCGCTCTTCTTTGCTACATTTGGCACATTCATTTACTCATCACTCCCACCAACGCAAATGAGGCCATCTTCTCTATGTGATAGAGAACTTTGGTCCAGCTGCTTTGGCTTGAGTTATCCATGTCCATGAGTCGAGATAATCACGCCGCCGAAGTGATAAGCTGATTTACTTCAGTTGGCACGTGCACTGAATGTACACAATCGTTGACACAGTAAACAGCACCATATCTTTTCAAGATAGCTTAAGTTTTTTTTTTTTAATTTGAACAATAGAGAGGAAATATGTTGGAAATCATCTCATGATAAAAAAAGAAGTACATGTATTGTAGCATGAATAGTTTGATTGCAAGGATTTACCCTAGTTTGCCTGAACAATCAGTGATGTGTACTTGACACACAGGTTTAGTCGGTGGTGTTGTAATGAGACTGGTAGGTAGGTCATGTCAGGTGTCACAGGAGCTCAGTATGTTTTTGGCCTGTTGACATGTAGGTAGTCAGGATCAGTGTGGACCTGCTTGTTTTGACACACCTGGCAAGTAAAGATGGACAGGTATTTCCAACCAAGACAAAGTCAGTGCCAGCTGCCTCTGGGGTCATTAATACTACTACTACTACTACCAGAATCACAGGTTAATGGCTCCATCAGAGTATAGGTACAAAATACAAATAAATGCCTCTGTTAATTTTTAAGTTTTTGATTTGTAAGTCAAATTTACCGCAAATTGATGGTCAAGGAATTCGATAACTGATTTTGGATTATTTAATTGCCAACATGATCATATCCTGCTTCCCATAATGGGAGGTTGTGGATTGGTTTTATTCAACATTGGAAGCAGAGTATCTTTTTGGTGGTGGTAGTGGGCCTAGACATCACCTTTGGCTTGGGGAAATTGCCATTTTTCTGACATTTGTTTGACTAAACAATTTAAAGTAAAAATGTGAACACTTGTTATGCGCAATAGTGTTCATGTTACTTTTGAATTCAGGCTCTTAGATTTGCTTTTATGGACCCTGCATAAAAACTAGACTAGCTGACTGAGAAGGAGGACACGTTGTAATAAGGTCATTGGGGTTACGGTGCCACATAGCAGTCAATAATAAGAGCTGCCAAGGATGTTTGTTTGCATGTCAGTGCTTGCATGTTCATCAGTTTGTGCATATTTGCACAGCAGCAACAAAAGAGTTTGGGTGTGTGAATTGTGTATGGAAACACAAACAGCAGGAGCGGACAGTCTGAGTGCATCATAGAGCAGGACGGTGTCGGCCTCATGACCACACTGCTTTCACACCTACATGTAGGACATTCACTTCCGCTCTGCCTTCTTTCGCAGAGGCATCACCATGGCAACCACAACTCACACATCCCAGACTCACTCACAACAGACTGGGGGGCATAGTTCACTCCCACGCATGCAAACGGAGGTCTGTGTGAAGGTGGTTCTGTCATAAGACGTTGCCTCCGACCCACACAGTGAGGTGGGCAAAGTCCAGGCCTCAGGCTGAAGTGACCATATGACACTGAAGCTTTACTGGCTGTCATTGACTCAGTGTAGAGCACAGAAGAAGGAAGTAATAATTAAACAGTTAACTAATTCATGTAGTTAACTTGTTTAATTTGGACATTAAGAACATTTGCTTGAAATATGCTACAGTAGTTCAAACCTCTGTTACAGGTCAGGTGGGACAGAGGAAGGTTTCCTGTTAACTTGTGATCATATAAGTTAGAAATCATGTTCAGACCTGGGCTCTAGTTAATAATCCAACTCCTGTAGCAGATTCTTCACATATTTTAGGTTTCTAAGCAAGGGCTTTTTTGAGTTGTAATCACATCAGTGTTTTTTTTTTTCTTTCTGCTATTAATCTTAAATCTCCAAGACCTTACAGCATTACAAACCCAAGGCACGGTGAAAATTATCATTAAAACGAAGAGAAACTTAAGCTAGAGTACAGATCCTTGGATTTCTAATGATACCACATGTGACGTATTGAAGCACAGGTAAATTATAGTGTGGTGAGTTAAAGACACGTTGTCTTGTCTTCGTTATGGAGCAGCAAAGTAATAGCGATTTGTCTGTAAACGTTTAACTAAAGTCACCTTAAATTTTAACTTTGAGGCCAGCGCGGGCAAATCTAAGGGTGACGTCACATTCATTATACATGAGCTTGAAATAAGTGGTACTGGCATTGTATATAAAAAATGTATTTCTTTTATTTGATTTGACTTGATTTTTAAAACGGACAATATCTTTATTCAGTGTAAACATTTTCTCCTCATCATCATGTTTTTTGTTTCTCTGTTTCAGGTATAGCATCTCTTACATTCCATTTGCCAGGTAAGATAAAGTCGGAAACATTCATTCATTAATGTATGTTAACTTTCTATATTTGAGCTGGCCTTTCACTTGACCCACAAATGAAATTCGTTTCTCTCCATTTATATCTCAGTAATGTCCTAACACTGTCACACACCACACACTGGAGGGAAAAACGTTCCACAACGCTGCAATGAAAACATGTTTTTATTTTTCCTCTAAACACTGTTTGCCTCCACCATATGGCTGTAATCCCCCACTACGACCAGCGCAGGCTCTCTGTGTCAAACAAATGGCAGCTTGTTGTTTCACACTGGGCAGTAGCCCTGTGACATTATTTGCTTTATTCATAATATCTAAATCAAATCATTCCTTGAGATATAATGCTGTCTAAGCCAGATTTGACAAAGGTATCCCCTCCCCCCTTGTAGCTTTTGCATTACTTGTTGATGGCTTATATTAAGCTCTACAGGGTGGAAGCAGAAAGCAAAATATTAATTAGATCTACACCTAAAGCCTTTGTCCTGGAAAACAGTCCAGACTGAATATCAGTCACTCTTATAGCTCATTTTCTTTGTGTTTATTGTACAACATATACAATATGGAGCTTAATGGCACTGAAAGAAAATATTCCCATGTACTCAGGTATTTACTTTTCAAATTATCCCATATGGTGTACCACCTGAGTGGCACGTGCCAAGCGTGAGGTGTGATGTTGTTTTTCCAGTCCAGCTGTAAGCAGGGTTATGTCTCATTTTGGTGAGAGCCCCAGAGCCCCCCCATGCAGCCCCCTCACTTAGTGCCGTGTGTATTTGGGCGACCCCGTAATCCATTCTGACAGCTGAGAGACAAACTATGGCTTCCCCTCCCCCAGCCCAAATGCTAACAACAACACAAAGCTGAGACAAAGACCTTTTTTCCCATGCCACCCTTCCAAACACCGAATTCCAATGGAGAAATGCAAATTTGACAGCCAGTGTTTGTGCTGACCACTTCAGTCCAAGTGATCACTTGTCTATTTTTTAGTCTTTTGTTATTATATTTCTCCCATTTTTCGTCAACATATCCTCCTCTCTCCTTTAAGCTTCTTACTCTAATCCATTTTTCATTTAATTTAGATTTCATCATTTTGCTCTCTTTTGTTTTCAGTGTTGCTAGAGAGCAGCTGCATCTTTTGATCTCAGGCCTTTCTCACTCTGGGCGACACATAAAAAGCATTAGTCTTTTAGCATAAGCATAAAGTCTGTGCCTTTTCCATTCCTGTCTGTGGTCACAGAAACTGTGATACCTGGCTAGCCACAACACCACATGGCCAGTGGACTTGATCCTTTAATGTATTTTACCTTGTTGCCTATTTATAACCTCTCATGCCTGCAGACCAAGGTGCTAAATCCTGCTGCATGTGCACTTCCCACAGCGCTTTAAGGCTACTGTTGCTCTGATATTTAATCAGAAGTGGGGAAAGTCTCCGAGACTGATTATTTATTCATGCAGTTCTAAATAGCATCAAGCCCCCAGTGAATAAAAACAACCTGCATGCTGTATGGAAGAATAATAGGAGGACTTTGGTGTTGAATGATTTTGTGTTGTACACCAATGGGACTAACCAAGGCGTTTGATGGTGGGAGTCTCCTGTCTGTCCACTGACCTCCCCTTCTCCTCCCTCCCTGCTTATGATCCCCCCTTCTCCTTTTAACCTTGACGGCTTTCACACCTCCTCCACCCGAAATTTGACTGTGGCTGCAGGCAAAGTCTGCATAGCAACACACTGATGGCAAGAGCAAGCGTTGTGAAGGGAAACAGTGTAGGCAAGGGTCCGTGGTTGCCAAGGTGATTGCTCACATTGCATCATCCTTCAACACAGACTACCTAGAGAGCGGGAGCCCCCATCAATCTGAACATGTGGTGCTTCCCCGCCAAAACACACTCACTTATTCATGCCGAGCCCCACCCTAATCATCGTAACAAAGGGTGCAAGGTGCTTTTTTTGTCGCTTTTGATTTTACGTGCATGACCAGATTTAGCCTCCACTTGATTTATTTATTCCTGAATAATTTTAGAGCAGCACTCCTTCATATCTTTTTTTCTTGTGTGTCCCTTCTTTATTTTATTGTTTATAATGCTGTTGATAATCTCTCTGGACATTTTCTCAACATTTTTTTTTTTCTTTCACACAGGGATGCTGTGATGAAATGCTTCACAACCTGTCTGTCTTAGGACTCTGGGGTCCTTAATTTCATATGAAGACTGGTCCCAATATACAAACTGCAAGAACAGTGGCCCTGTAAAATATAAATCTAAGTTGTGTATACACTTTATCTCCAAATTTTTTACTGTGGCTTTTTCCTAATGTGAATTTTTGCTTTTTAGGTCTATAGCTGAAGGATTGTAACAATAATCAGATTGTAACAGTCATTAGTCTTTTGCTTCGATGAGAGACACGAGTGCCTTTAATGCTTAATATATTTAAAGATATTCTTATGTTTTCTGGAGATTTTATACAGTTAAAATGCAGGGAAAGTGCCTTTAATATTGTGTACACAGTACACATACATTTCTATAAAGAGATCTGTTGACACAGCGACCAACCATTCATATTTACAGCTTTAACAGTGTGAAATTCTATTTTCTTCTGGATTTGTAAATTGTGCTCTGACTTCTTAAACACACACACACACTATTAAAACACATCGTCTTTCTGTTTTCAATCTGTGTATGACGCACTGATGTATAAAGAGACTCCCAGATGCTCGTCTATGTTTATATATGATCATTGTCCCTGAGGGGGCTGAGACACTGCTTCACTGATGATGCACTGGGATATATGATATCCACTGCTCTTTTGGGGTTTTTTTTCAGCAACGCTAAAGAGATTAAAAAACCAAAACGCAGCTCTTGTGCAGTCTGTAGGTCTTCAGTGTGTATGTGATCACCCCCAACCACCCCCCACACTCTGCAAGCTCAAGAAATTACATCAAAATTGCTTCTCCTTTTTTTTCAGATGTGATTTCCTGGCAGATGTAGAAACGACCCAGTTAATTACGCTTTTCTGAGCATTGTGAATTTGACGTGACCTAATAACCCAGTATAGCTTACATCGGGTTCCATATATTGCCTCAGCATCATGGCGTAGCCTTTGAGGCTGTGGTTGTCATGACAACCTCCTCTGGAAAGATTCATAACCTCTGCCTACCCCCATCTGTGGTGCGGATGTGTACATTAGCCTGATGAAAAGGTGTGTTTGATTTCATGGAGCCTGTTGGACTGGCACTTGGTCATGAATATATCCCCAGGTTTTGGTTTATACTCAAGGATAAAGAGAAAACCGTTCAATATATTTGTCTTTACAAACCAAAACTCTAATGCCTCACCCCATCACCCCATGTATCAGCTGCAGCATTTGCCCAGAAACGTGCCTCAGGCTTTTCTTTGTGCTTGATGTGACTAAATAAGAGTCTTTTACTTCTTGTTTTGCAGCCCCCACATTGTTTCTTTATACGCTTGTGTAATATTGTGGTGGATTAACATGCACAAAATCTCCCCTCAGTACTACTCGTTCAACTAACTTGTCGGAGACCCGGTAAATCCCTCTCAGAGTAATCTTAGGGATAAAATCATTCAGCAGAATGAAGAAACTGTGGTTGTTTTTGTGATCTGTTTTCTTTACCCGCCATTTTTGGATTACGCCAAAGTTGAAGGATGAAGGGGAAGTACCCTGACCTCGGCAATCTGTTAGTGTCCCAACTGTTTCCTCTTCATTACATCTAATCCATTCTTATGTCAGAGAGAGGAGGGATCCCACGCCACAACAACCGCTTAAATTAAACAAGTCTAGTCTCCCATGTCCAACCTCATGATCTGTCTCAACTTGTGCAGATGAATAAATAACTCGGCCTGCGTTGCTAAGGGTAATTTCCATGCCATTTATTAACACCACTAGTTGTCAGCTTGCCTCAGTGTAGAGAGGAGTGACTTAAAACTAATCACCACAGGAGTATAATTCTGCTCTAACATCATGTAATGATGTTTAGTTGCATGACTCTGTGTCATGCCATACATTTGGCTGGAGGTATTGATTTCTTCTTATACCCTACACTGAGGGAAACAAAATCACGTTGAATCAATTGTGGAACTGTCCGGGTGAAAGAGCAGACAACAGCAGGAAGGAGGAGAAATCAATATTGTAGACTATTTGTATTTTAAACCCCAGATTTCTTTCATAGGCTGAAAGAACAACAATGGGCCATCTATACATCCGTTTATTGACATTTGAGGCTGTATTGGCTGAGTGAAAGGGGGGGGGGGGCAGACTGCATGTCATTGTGCCACTGACATGTTTTGTTAGTTCAAGGACAGTTTTCTGTAAACACCAAGGACTGGACAGTCTGTAAGATTTCCAGCTTCATTTCCAGTTCAAGTGATTGTGTACCTCTTATAAACAGGCCCAAATTAGCCATCCTCAATGAATCAGATTAGTCACTGAACCTCATCTCTTTGAATGCACTTCTTGGCTTTCAGAGTGTCTATTAAACAGATGTTGGGGTTTGGATGTGTGCCATTCAGTCCAGTGACAGCACAGCGGCACTGTGAGAAAACAGGAGGTGGATGAGGTCTGTCGCTTGAGGAAGTTATAGGAAATTATGATATGACATCACCAGTTTTTTAATGGCTTTGTTCGGTGCGTCTCCTGACCACGCCTTCCTGCCGCCGCCACCATAAAGCGGCCAGGCTGAGCGAGCGTGTGCACCAGTTGAACTCCAGCCGGCGCGGACAACAGGTGCACCTCCAGCCTGCCTCCACCTCGCCGTTGGATAATGCACACAGAGCTCCCCTCGCCGCTTTGCGCAGGGCTTCCTCATCTGCACTTTGAACATTTGCACGCTTTTATATCCTGATCGCTTCCAAGATAGCCTACATACAACAATGCCTTTTCCGCCCATCAGCCTCCACCAGCGGATCTCATCTCCCGGCAGGGAACTATTCGGGAAAAAGAAAGCCAACGGAGTGCCTCCTCAGTCTGAGATCACCAGCAAATCGGGTGGAGAGAAAGGAGGGTCCGACAAGGAGAAGCAGTCCACCTCATGGGCCGCGGCGAATTTAAGGAACCTGGGGCGTAAAGCCCACCAAGAGAAGAGTAAAAGCCCAGCTCAGAAACCGGGGGCCGCTCAGGAGTCTCAGGGAAAGTGCTCCTGGCTGTCGGTGCCCAAACCTCAGGACTCATCGGAGGGAGTCAGGCGCTCCAGCTCCATGGACTCTGCCAGACAGCTCCATGGCAAGGACGAAGGGAAGAAGGAGATTCAGTTTACCCTCAGCCTCACCCCAGAGGCCATCCTCGTCATCCAAAAACGCAATCTGGAAAAACAGATGATGGCAAAGCAGCAGAAGTGTTGCGCCTCCGCGGACTTTCGGCACAGGCGAGTTTTTCCATCCAAAAAGACGCACGGAGGCTCCAAGGGCTGCGCTCCCGTCGCCAAAGTGGAGAGCGCCGAACAGGACATCACGGCCATCGTTAAAATATCACTCTTGAACGATCAATACAAGTACGACGATGTGGAGTATGAAGAAGAGGACGGAGACGTGGACGAGACAGTTGTCAGGAAATGTAAAGAGTGGCTGAAAGGAGTCGAAAACGCCGCTGCTTTGGGAAAAGTGGACAAACTTTCTGCGCTCCCGCACCTTAAAGGCTGCTGACACCTGAAGACCGAGCTCCTCTCTGAGCTTCCGGCGAGGAGGCGATGGACTGGCACTGATAGGCTGTAGGCCTGCTGCTGTGGCATACACTAAATTTAAGTCTTGTAAAACTGAACCTTGGTAGATGAGTGGAGAGCACGCATCTCTCCAGAGGAATGTCACTTTGTCCTGAGGCTCTTAACCAACTAAACATAGACGTTGCTACCATTAGAAACTGCATTTATTCACAAAGACACAAACAGATGCTTAAATTTCAATCTGACATTGATTTCTTAACACAAATCAGATTTTCAAAGCTTAATGCTATTTGCAGCCTAACTCCTCCACCACTGCTTGTCACGGTTCACCAGGGACGTTGCTTTTGCCTACTCAATGTTTTGTTGAGGTTTTTGAATTTAATACCTTAATATCCCTGTCCTTTGCACATGGTTTTTGTTTTCAGCGGGGCGCCTGTGGATTGGCAGAGAGCTTTGCCCAGAGGGACGCGAAACCGTTCCTTTGTGCTGGAGAACAATAAGCTGTCAACAACATGGGCTTTATATGGGGCCTGCTGCTGAAACCAAACTGGACTGTTTATTTTTCCTCTAATGAGAGGGTTATATCCTTTGTAGGGATTTATCAGTGTTGTACAGTATTTAATATTTACTAAATATTTGTACTGTCAAATGTTTTTTCCTCAGCTGATGATGATTTTATGCCATTTGAAGTAAAAGGGTTTTTTTTAAATTACACAAGTGTCCCTGAGCCTTTTAAATCTCTGCTTGCTGTTGGTACGCCTCTATAAGTCTGTTACGTGATGCTGATTTGCAGTCATTTTAGATTTCTTTCACACTTGTGGCCAGTTCTCAGCCAGTTTGTGTAAAGGCTCTTTGTTGCCACTGTTGCTACCTGAAGCCATTTGGGCATTAGTGTTTCTAAGCTTCTTAGATTTCCTGTTAAGCAGGGTTGATCAGTGTACTGTAGGGTCCAGGTGCATGATCCCTTCAGGAAATTACCCCCAGTCTGCTTTTCTTTTGTCACGTCAAACAACACAATACAGGCAGCAACATGAGATATGTAGTGGTGGTACAAAAAAAAAAAAAAAAAATCTGGCCCACATGTCTGTAAAAGCTCCAGAAAGATGTTCCACTGTGAAAGCTTAATCCTGACTTTTCCATACATGAACTTGTCCAAGTCAGAGAGACAGAGACAGTCCACTTGATGGCCTGAAGACAAACCAGTAAACAAAAAAAACAGTGCTCAGCAAAATACACCAAACAAAACCGCACCATAAAGACTCCTCTGGCTTCTTTGTTGCTTTACCTCAGCTCACTTTACTGCACTGATCATTAAACCACTCAAAGGGAAACTTTGAAGGAAATGACAATTGCATGCAAACCTTAAGAGACAAATTAAATCTCTGTGCAGGGTCACAAACGTAGTTAAATGTTTGTAATGTGTGGAGGTTCTCTGCAATGCGCTTTAAACTCTTTTGTATTGTCCTGTGTAACTTGGTAACCAGAGTTTTACTCACAGCGTGGTTCACTTTAAAAGCTCAATTAGAGCTTGAACAGAGGAGACCAACGTCTACAGTAGAGTACATCTGAAAAGTTCACACACCAGCGACTGGTAAGCTGTCTTTTTTCATTCACAGGTGATACTGACATTTGATATTGTTTGAAATTTTGATGCCAGGTCATTTACACATCACCAATGTGGATTTGTACGTCATTTTCTTTCAGTGAAACAAGCCTGTTTTCTCTAAAGGTCTCCATTGTGGATTTGCCATGAGATCTGAGCACAAAGTCCTTCATCAGTCAAACACTCTGCCTTCTGTTGTGGATGCACACTTGTTACCTGTTGGTGTCAGAGAGGTAACTTCACTGACACTTCATTCAGTGACAGATAAACACTTCAGTAATAAATCTGCTGTCAAACATGTCCTGGTACAATGTAGTGCAAGTTCATGCCATTACATGTGACTAAACACAGACGCGATGCGAGAACACAGTATCTTGTCTTGAATAGATGTCCCCATTCAGTGTCTCACAGTGGTTTTATGTGGCAGACTGAGATCATGGCTGAGCCAGTACAGTTTGTACCAAGACCCGTTCGGTTCTCCATGGTTCCTGTGATGATATTATCTACTGGCTCGGTGTCTGAAAGTTGTGTAATCCCAGTCTATTGTGTCATTTCAATTGTGGCCTTGTTTATGTTGCCTCCCTGCGCTATTCATTGCCATCTGATTTAGGCCTGAAGCCGAGCTATTCATGGCCGTCCTCGGGGTGAGAACTGCATTATCATGTCTGAAGCAGCTCTGATATTTGTCCAATAGGAAAAGTAGAATTTAAAGAAGCAGGAGCTGGCAGCTGTTGAGACGGTCGGCTTGGTTACAAAGTGGAAACACTTCTCTCCAAAGCAACCCTCAAGGTCTTTTTCCTTTTAAGTTAATAGCTCCAGCCCCATACTGCAGGCCTCAGCTCTTTTCATCCTCTGCTACAAACTGTTTCTGTTCACACCTACAGCATCTAATGTTTGACTCCCTAATGAGTCATTCCCATCTCATCTTCTCTTTTTGGCTCAGGAGTGAAAAGGAAATGGCTGCAGGCTTCTGTCCACCTCACTGCAGAGTCATGATCACTGTCTCGAGTAGTGACGTGGTGGAGCGGGGCAGCTGCATTATCCTCCACTGATTTGTAGTGGCAGGGAGCGCAGATGGATGCTGCCTTCAGCCTGTCACTGACACTTTGCACACAGCAGCGACAGCAAAGGCCTGCAGATCCCTCTTCTCCGTCGCCACAGCATTTCTGTGGCAACGGAACTGATAAATCCTTCGTCTCCAGCAGCTTTTGTGAGAAAGGACAAAGCAGACACTCCCTGAATCGTCTCGGCCCATAAACTTTAGTAATGCGGTCATTCAGTGGCAGCCCGTTAACAATGAGACATTTCCCAGGGACAGTGCGACCTCACAGAGAAGACTTAGATCACAGAAGTACAGTCCTCCCATAAAAGCTCAAGCAGGTTTGATTCTTCATTTGAGGGTTATAAAAAGAAGCATGGAGCTCCATGTTTTTCTGTGAAGTTAATTTGCCCTGGCATGCGTGCTAGCCTTGCATTTTTGTCTTACATTCCCCACATTTTGGGTTCTTCTTCATCTTAGATTTCTTCTTTATACCCTCAGTGGTCTTTGCTGGGACAAGCCAACATTTTCCGAGAGATGTAGTGAAATCTGTCCCCAGTAAAAGTTCTCTCTGAAACATCTGTTGAGCATCATTCCTCATCATTAAAGACATTAATTAGAGATTAAAGACACTGTTGCAAAATATAGACTGAGGGCAGAGTACTGCCATAGAAAATTATTTTCAGAAGGATCAGGAAGAGAAAGGTGAGGGCTCTGTAGGAGAGTAGGTGGGCATCTTCCTCCTGTGTATCTCTTCTTTCTTTTGGTTGGGCACTGCAAGAACACAATGTCAGGCTGGTGTGTGGGAGGATGCTGTTGGCAGATGAGAGGGATTACCAAAAAGGCATTCTTTTTATAATCTTGAGGCAAGCTGACTGATTCACTCCCACAGCATCTAAATAGTTTTGTTTTGTTTTTTTTACCTACTGTTGTTAGGCAGGAAATAAAGTCAGAGTTAATTCGCAGTGGAGGAAGAAGATGCAAGACAGCAGCTCAGACCCCGACCAGGAAGCCGAGGCCCGGTGTCAGGCTCAGCTGGAGCAGGTTGATAAATACTGAACTTAAGATCTTGGGGTTTCACACTGATTCTGCAGCCAATTGTCACAGAGAAGTCACAATGATGTCCTTTGATCAGCACCTCACTGAGATCAGTAATTTCATCATGCCATTATCTGCAGTCACTAAACTGACACATTGTTCCCTGCCTCCACACTCAGTGGATGCCCCCCCCCCCAGTCAGCAGCCTTCATTTTCTTTGTCTATCATCCAGCGCCATCTAGAGACCTACAGGAACATGCACCGTCTCAGAGATGCTCTCTACTGCCGCTACGCTGCCCTGCTCAGAGACAAGGTCCAGTCACAGAGATTACTGCAGCAGGAGAGAGATGAGAAGGCAAGGGCCAAGTCAGACACTGAGAATAAGAAGGTGAATTATTCTGTCTGTGTTTTATTATTTATGTTATGTCACGTCTTATAGAGGTTATAACCTGCCTGACATTCACATTTTACACTTTCAAACAAGCAATAAGCTTTTTTTAAAAAAAATCTTTAATATATATATATATATATATATATATATATATATATATATATATATATATATATATATTAATATAAGTTCAGTCCAATATTTGTGTAAGCTGCTAACAGAGAGTTATCACACCACTAACAGATTTTGTGTGTTTATGAGAATTGAAATATAATTTATAGGCTGCACACACACACACACACACACACACACACACACACACACACAATAAACAGTGGTCTGCCTCATTTATGGCTGAATGAAAATATTGTTGTTGTCTTAGATTAAAACAGACATCATCTGCACATCATATCTGTTTGGCTGTGCACTCAGTGGTGTAAAAGGCTTTAATTATAGCAACATTTCATGATTATGTATTAAGTTGCCTGCAAGATTCAAGACTGTATACCTTATACCTTGTCTTTGCTTTCATACATTTTCTTTCTCCATGTGAGTGACTTTGATTTTGACTGCCTTGTCTCTGTTGTGACTGGGTGTGAAAAGAGCAATAAGCTTCAGAGAGCGCCTGCATAGAGGGGGTCTTACAAGACAGAGATCCTGTCTTATCTTCCCCTCCTGTAAAAGCTGAGCTTCTTCAGGAGGATGTAATTGCCCCCCTCTAATGACTTGCACTTGGGGTGGTGGAGTGGGGGTGAGGAGAGCACAATAAAGGACTTCGAGGTCCTCCAGTAGGAATCCTTGGCTCATCAAATGAAACTACCTGTTGTTTCCTCAGCTCAGATTGAGAGACTCTGTCGCAGACATGGAGGTGAGGCAGGACCAAGGCAGGCAAAGGCAAGAACACCTGCTGGGGCCTAATTGGTCCTTGCTTCAGTTGAATGGCTTCCTGTGGCTGTGTGTTTACTTCTCATTTGTTGTGTGTGCTCTGTTTCCCAGCCCCTGAAACAAGGAAGGCTCACTTTAAATTTCTATTCCCACATTTCCCGTCTCTGACTGTCTGTCTGCCTCCTTCACTTTCCCTCTGCACTTAGAAACAAAAGAAGCTGTCTTTTTCCAAGCTGCAGCACGATGACTCATACCTGAAGTCCCTCCCCAAAACCAGTCATTACCTGGTAGGTCCCAACACAGAAAGCAAAAAAAAAAAAAAACGACTGTGACAACTGACCTTTAATTTAGATTTTGTCCTTCTTTTGTGAAGTTTCATCTCCTGTTGCTGCATTTTTTTCTGAGATCTTTGACCTCCAGAGGCAGTTAACTGCGCGTGGACATATAAAAACCCATCATGACCTGGAGGACTTTTATAGGTGCATCAAATACAATGGTCACCCATCACAGCTTCAGAGAAGTCTACAAGACATCAGGAAAAAGAGTTAAGTCTCACATGCATGCACAATATCACTGTTGTCCTTCTTAGATTGCATGTGGAAAAACACTTGTATGTGACTATGTTTGTATGTTGTGGTAATGTTAACAGAGCTAGAGAGCCTGTCTGAAGGCCATCTCCAATACAACTCTTCAGAAGAACATCCAGGCTCTGCTGAAGATAGAGGACACAAGGATGATGTTTTCCACCACAGGTTATAATGACCTATACTCTCAACAAGTCTGCATTTGTTACAGTCAGACTTAGTATTAACTACCATCAACAAACATTGTATTTATAACATGTAAAATTCATATTTTGGTGGTTTAGCAAGTTGGTCAAAACTTCCATCAAACATATTTGAAATAATCACTGTCACTGCCCCTTTGGTCATATAAAGCCATGTTCTCCTGGCACCAACATTGGAGAGACAGTTCCAGTATTGGTAGTGAGTTGACAGAGAGATGGTACTCAGCTGCAGAGGCTTCTGGTGCAAAGCCGTGAGTCCTCTGGATCTTTTGTTTGCATTGCCTTCAAGAACAAACACAGACTCCACTGCAGGCTTGTTTAGCACGGACCTCCCTGCAGGACGGTGCCGATTACTCACGTAGAAGTGAGATGACCAAACACAATCTGACCCTCTGTTGTGGAGACTCACCTCCTTGGACGGCCGCTCTGACTCTTGCAAACATCATCCGGCATGGGGGTGGGGGGTATTGTAATTATGCCAACTACAAAAGAGATATAGCAATTGGGGCGGTGGTGTCACTTCATGCCAGCACTGTGAGCAGATGTTGAAATGTTTGGAGAGTTTCTTCTTTTTTTGAAGCTTTACAGGCTTCCAGGCAAACAGTGCTCCATTTACCAAAAGTGACAGAGATAATCTGAGAGCCTGTGACTTTGAGTTGTTGTGTTGTGGTTTCATTTATCATTAGCCATGTAAGTATTCAGCAGCATTTACAAAAAAACCATATGATTACATATATGGCATTCTTTAATTAGAGGGGAACCTTATTGAAAATCCCTTCAGCCAACATTTTAACTGTCTTTTTAATCTGTCCAACTGAGCCACCACCACTCATTTATTACTTCAACTCACTCCTCTAACTCAGTATTTCCCCAAATATGAACCAACTTTTCAGCTTCACTTTTTTAGTTTTAAGTTTTTTTTCGAGGGGAGCGTTTAACCTTTAACAGTGGAGAGGGAGAGAGGGTTTGACATGCAGTAAATGGTCACATGTCAGATTTGAACCCGCACCCGCTGCACCAAAGTCTACTTCCAAATTTAAACATTTCTAGTTGGAGATCTTGTAATACAGTGAAAACATGTATTAATAGATAGACCATTTCAGGTGTTATTCTACATCACTGTAATTACTTGTGATGTTAAACACATTCATCTCCAAAGAATGTCCCTCAGATCCCCTTTAAATGTGTGCATGTGTTCATACCCCCCTCGCTGTCCTCTGTGTTTACATGTTGTGAATGTGTAACAGGAGAGTGTTACACTGTTGTTAATTAGGGCTGAACTCTGTTTAGTAGGAGCATGTATGTTGTTAGTACAAGGCTGCCACCGTCGAGCAGCAGGCTGGCTCGGGGACATTAGGAGCTGGGTAAGAAGACGAGTGAAGGCCTGTGCTGACAAGTCTTCCATCAGTGTGAAATCTCACCGCTCCACAGACAAACATGGCGAGACAGCAGTGAGCCCCCCCCCCCCGTACACCCACCCAGCCATGTGCCATAAGCACATTCCCCTCAAGCATGAGAAATACCCAAAATAAAAGCAATTAGAACCGAAGCCAAAGTTTGGAGTCGGCACAGTCCTTGGTTATTTTTTTAAAGTAATGAGCCAATTTATCCAATCTGTCCTGCTTTGTGGCTATTTATATGATTATTATTAGCTGCTCTGATTTATTGGACAGTTGAGGCAGTAATTTGCTATCTTTGTGGCCATCTGGTCATGGTCTCTTCGACATGTTGAATTTCACAAGTGTGCAGTACAGATCTGCAAAATTAGATTGACCAGCACATACCATGTCTATTACTATAAATTGACCTCAATGAGTGGAAAATGTACATAATACAGGGCTGGTCCAGCTGCCTCTTACTTTGTAGCATCCTAATAGGGCAACACTTTTAATGGAGACTTTTCATAACCAACCTTCTACACTGTCTCCTGTTAACATGCCATCACTAATATCGTACATACATGAGTGCACAGGTCCACGTCCTCCTTCCTCCACCTGCATCCTGTGCAGTTTGTGGGGTTTGTATAGATCTGTTACCTGCTGCACTGTCCTGTGAGTAAACGCTGCCTTGCTCAGGAGTCCTCCCTGGAGCCAGTTTGCACCCAGCAGACAAAGTGTGTTGTCACCCGAGTGCGCAGTGTTATCGGGTGTGAGCAGCACCGCACTAAGGCTACTCTTGAGAAGTAGCACACCATTAGGAATATATTAACAACCTGACATTTTGTGCGCAGGTCACACACCACAGCAGCAAGCAAGCCGATAAAGACATTTTTACACATCTGTTAAGGAGTGATTGATTTTTTTTCAATCATTATCTGTTGCGTTAGTGTAGATTTCCTGAATGTTTTGTTCTACCAGCTTTAACATCATTTCAATGTGTATGTGCAGGTTATTAGAGCAAGAGTCTGGCTCAGGGGAGAGTTTGGTGGAACTGATCTTCAGAGGCAGCCAGGAGGATGATGCATCTGAGCAAATGTTTCCCAAGGTTAGTGTCAAAATCACAGGGGCAGTAATCCCACTTAACAAGGGCAAACACACCTGGAGCAGTGATCACTCAACACGCATAAACCCTCCCTATTAGAATACACTCAGCAGTAAGACTGTAAGATCAATAATCTGTCTTAGCCCTCCTTTCACCTATAATACTCAACAAGCAAAAGTTGACATTTTGGGAACTGACTTTCTTTCTGTAAACTCTGTGCAACTTTCCCTGGCTTTGGTTATCTCAGCTTGGCATGAAGACTAGGATATTAAGAGATGGTGGAGCCATACGGAGCACTATTCCAAGTCTTTGCAGTGATAGCAGAGAGTCTGGTGAAGTTAAAAAGAGAAAAATATGAACATCGGAGATGAGGTTATGCTCAGGTGCTAGGATGAGCATATACGGACAAACACGCAGGACTCATTTTTCTCTCACCTCTGTGTCAAACTGGGCCTAAGCAAACAGAGGATGAACCTGGATGGAGGGAGAGCAGGAGAAGGCAAACAGTGGTCAGACAAGGCTGGTCGAAGAATTACTCACCGCTGCTTTGTGTTGACATCTCAGATCCACCGCTGCCGGAGAGGCCTGTCCCCACTATTGACGTCCTCGGGGTGTCAATCTGAAGTTCAGGCTTGTTTGTGAGCCACCTATAGTGTGGACATTTATTCATGGGAACTATAGTAAAGTTAGGAAACCATAGCCACCATACTTTCATTTTGTGTGCCCTGCAAGGGATAAGAGAGATATTTTTGTTTTTCATGTTATTATTTGGTTGACTTATAATCATGTGCAGATGAGCTGCCTCTTCACCTAATCATTAAAAGAATGACTTTAAAGTAGAAAGCACACGCTGCTAGTGTTTCCTTACAACATTAATATGGAAGGATACAGAGTCCCATCGATCCTCACAAAACATCATCAGACAGGTGTTGGTTCTAGTCCATGCTCATTTTTGCATTTTTATCACATTCATGTTTTTGTGTGTTTAGTAGTCATTTGATAAATATTTCTGTGTATATCTGTGTATAACTGTGTATAGTTAATATGGCAGGTTGATTCAACATTTTCAAACTTTTATGTTTTCCACATGATTTCCCTTTAGTTTACTAATATATAACACTACAGTACAGAGGTTCACAGTGCAAGCACAGAATATGTTGACAGTAACATCATAACTTCAGCAAACGTGTGTTTCATAATCTAAGTGGACTTTCAAAAATCCACCAATGACCATAGTTAGCAGGAAAATCAAATGGCTTGCAAGATGCAGAAACACCGTTCTGGTCTTTTAACTTTTAAAAAGGAAGCAAAGTGAATACACGCTTCAAAGTGTTTATTTGACTTGCACCTGCATTTTATTGTTTGAGGGTAGGAGGAATAGGCCTGAGGATCTATAGTACCCTATAGAGCAGTAACATTAAGTCACAGTGCTGCAGCTTCATATCAGGAAGTGGCGAGTGCGACAGTTAGCGCTGGGTGGGGTGTTAGAGGAGGAGAGAAAGGTGCCAAATGGGACACTAGGACTGTGGGAAATAACGCTGGCTATGACACCTCTGACTTTTACACCATGGTTATCTCAGCTCATACACAAGGCCGGGGTTGTCTTGTTTTAAATTACTAAATGATTAATGGAAAAGGAAATGATGAATCAATGTAATATGTACCACCAACAGATGAAAGTCCCCACATTTGCAACACTACAGCCGAACATTATGATGAACTTCCAAAGCAGGATGCCTGATTTGGTAGGTCAGTCATTGATATTGGATCTTTTATGGTTACACAGTGTGAAAGGCAGGACAGGGCAGCAGAGAGTAAATGTTCATATTCTCTACTTTCTCAAACCAGATTATTCCTGAGATTCCTGAGAAGAGCAGGAAAGCAGAGATTTACTTGAGTCGGCTGAGACAAATGCGAGATCTTTGCTTAACCAACATGGCTTTCTCCAAGAGGTTGGTAATTCAGCAAACAGACAGAAGCACCAAGAAAATGATGCACCAACACTGAGATTTTCAAATTTTGAAGTAACATTCAGGCCCAGTGTGGAGACAGGAGATCAGAAGCATATTCAAGAAGTCTTTTAAGTGCTCTTTAAACTGAGAGGGGTTTGTTTTTCTCTGCTTGCTGTGAACTCTGGTCCAGACTGTTGGACAGAGAGACAGACTCGCTGTGCTGGCAGGAGGAACGAGGCGTCCAAGATCTGGTTAGTAACACAAACCAGCCACAACACAACACAGCACAACACGACAGAGCTCTATGGAAGCTAAGATGTAGCTGTCACACAGTGTCTGCCTTTAACATTTTGGTTTATTTTCTTCTTCTTCTGTTTGGAAGACTTTGTGACAACAGGTCACAGTGAATAGGATTACAGGCATACAGTGGTTATTTGTGAATGTGATGCTGCTGGACTATGTGTGTGGTTGTAAGTCAGTTGATATGTTCTTCCATTCTTGTTCTTTCATAGGTGCTTCCTGCTATTAACTCCAAAGAAGGGAAGACAAGACAAACCAAGCAGCCGCCTCTCCGCTCAACCAATCTGAAACAACCAATCAGCGTCCAGACTGACCGCCCTTCCCATCCCCAGCAGCTGATCAGAATGACCCCAGCTAGGTGGGTGAACACAAATATGCACAATCTTGGTTTTTTTCACTTGTTTATTAGAAACAGAAGACTGATTGTCAGTCTTGGCATGCTTCATGACTGGATGTTTCCTTGGCAGCCACCAGTGTTTTGAGGCTCCGGTTTTGCACACAGCAATTTGCCACCGTAAAACACCTGATCCCTTGTCCCTCGAAGACGTGTGTCAACAAAAGAACATCCAGGTAAAATTATTTCTCCTGTTGAAATAATTTTTGTCAAGATTGTTTTGTCTTTTGAAATATTTTTTCTCCCTCTTCTCACTTCAGATCATTGACAAGGGGCTCAAACTGTGGAGAAACTACACAGATCACTAGAGTAATGTAATGTCTCACATTGATTGACATGTGTTCTTTACAATGCTGTATACCTCCATTACATAACAACAAAAATATATTTCAAATTACATGTGAGGTTTTTTCCAAAATAAAAGTAAAAGTCAATCAAAGTTGAAACTGTGATAAAATCAATAACCATGCAGGTTGATTAGTTTAGTGACATAAGAATAACAGTTTGTAATAAAATGATTAAAACATAACCCCCATGCGCATGATTCATATTTCTTGTCAATAAATATATGTACAAAAAAAGGAGAAAAAAACATGTTTAACATGTTATTGAGTAAGTTATCCAAAGTAACAGGATGGTGGATCATGTTCATCCTGAGGAAAGCTCATCTCCTTCACCTCATCCTGACAGATGGGTTTTTCATCATTTTTGGATTACAGCGGGTTTGTATGGCAAAAAGCAGCTGAAGCTTAATTGAAGACAAATTGACTGATAATGGAAGTCCAGTGAGACTGAGAGCCAGTCCCGGCCCGCCTGGTGGTTTCATTTCTGCAGGTGTGGCTTTGATCTAAGTGTCAGTATTTGCAGGTTGATGTAATAAAGTAGGCTAAACTTCTTTATTCAAAACGCTGTCATCCTGTGGTCCTGAATGATATGGCCGCCCTCAGCCAATCAGTGACAAGCCCGCAAAGATCAAAGGCGACAGGAGCCAACCACCTCTGCTCCAGACACCCGTCCGGAGATGGAGCGTCTCTCCTGCCTATATAATCAGGAGCCGTGCGTGACGTTCCGCGTCCTTAGATAAACGTTGGATGTGGAGACACGAGAATAACAAGAAGCAGATTCTGGGTCAGAATTCCTTTTTTTTTTGTCATCGAGCTCTGTGATTACAACTGTTGAGCCCTGGAGCTGTTGGACAGGATGGCCACGGGCTCTGGAGAGTGCCCCGGTAAGGCCAGCCAGTACCGGGTGGATCACCTCCTCAGTGCGGTGGAGAGCGAGCTGCAGGCCGGCAGCGAGAAGGGCGACCCCACGGAGAGGGAACTGAAAGTCTCCCTGGATGAGAGCGAGCTTTGGCAAAAATTTAAGAATCTTACGAATGAAATGATAGTGACAAAGAACGGCAGGTGAGCTCAACCGTGCGCAGAGTGTTTAATATCTGACCAACACCACACTGTTAAAGCTCATAAATATTCATTTTTGTATTCTCCTTTTCATCAAGGCGCATGTTTCCTGTGCTGAAAGTGAACGTATCTGGACTGGACCCGAACGCCATGTATTCGTTTTTGCTGGACTTTGTATCTGCGGACAACCACAGGTGGAAATATGTGAACGGAGAGTGGGTGCCCGGTGGAAAGCCAGAGCCTCAGACTCCCAGCTGCGTGTACATCCACCCGGACTCTCCAAACTTCGGAGCGCACTGGATGAAAGCTCCGGTCTCTTTTAGTAAAGTCAAACTCACCAATAAACTCAACGGTGGAGGTCAGGTAAGGAGGCGACAGCATGTTTGATGCTTTACTTTTTTGTGTCTTTCATCGTCTTTGTCTTTCCATATTTATCATCTTTAAATTCATACTTAAAATAAAATTATAACTCGGTGACATGAAATTATGATGTTTTTTTTTTTCTTATTCTTGTTTAGATAATGTTAAACTCTTTGCACAAGTATGAACCACGCATCCATATAGTGCGCGTGGGAGGCCCGAGGAGGATGATCACCAGCCACTCTTTCCCAGAGACACAGTTCATCGCAGTGACAGCATACCAAAACGAAGAGGTTGGCAATAAAGCATTTTCTAAGTAACACACGGATTAAAAATCAAATCATTTAGTAACCTATTAAGTTACCAAACAATCAATAATTGTGAATAATGTTTCATATATGCGCGTAAAGACTTTGCGTAATTTACGCACGGTATTTACGCACGCTTTGGTTTATTTTTCTGGCAATATAATCACACCAAAATAGTGTCCTAATTATTTTTTGCTGTCTGCTTTTGGTTTTTTCAGATAACTTCTCTTAAAATAAAGTACAATCCTTTTGCCAAGGCCTTCTTGGATGCAAAGGAGAGGTGAGACTACTTGTAAAATGTCTGCAAGGTAAGAAAAAGTTAAGTCCAACAAGATGTCTGGTAGAAATGAATGAGTTTTCATTTTGCAGAAGTGACAACAAAGACATCAGAGAAGATGCCAATGAAAACCAACAGTCCACTTACTCTCAGCGTGAGTATACATCAGTATTGATTTCTTTAATTTTCAATTTAATTTGTCTCAGACTGGTGATTTACATATCATGTCTCTTGTCCTCTGTGGAGCCAGTAGGTGGCTGGTTTATTCCTGGGACGAGCTCCCTCTGCCCTCCAACTAGTCCCCACAGCCAGTTTGGCAGCCCCATTGCCCTCTCTTCATCCCATGGTTGTGAGCGCTACTCCACCCTGAGGAACCACCGCTCTGCCCCTTACACCACCCCATACGCCCATCGGTCCAACTCGCCCAGTAAGTGCCCTCCTCCTCCTCCTCCTCCTCCTCCTCCTCCTCCTCCACCTTTAACCTTCATGGATCCAGGAATTACACCACTTCCTCCCCAGCTATTAACAAGAAACTCAAACAAATGTTGTTGAACGAGGAATGTTTTGCATTCCTCTGGCTTTTGTGAGAGAGGAGCCACAGAGCTGTAAATGACTGGGTTTCAGACAGGGAATGTATGGGCAGAAGATTCACCCCTTTAACCATCACACTTATATCAGAGAACCTCACAGGATCAGTGAGAAAATAACAATTTTATTAATAAAAGATTTGATTTCTTACAAATTATATTTAAAACCACCTGTGACCTCTGTACCTTCTAAACCCCGTTCTTCTGTTTGTAGCTGGTTACTCCGATAACTCCTCAGCCTGTCTGCCAATGCTGTCAAGTCATGATAACTGGTCCAGTCTGCAGATGCCAACACACTCCAGCATGATGCCCATGGCCCACAATTCTACCTCTGGTACCAACTCTAGGTTTGTGTAGTTTCCTTTTTTTGTTTTATTGCACCAGCTCAGAAACATGAAGAATAGGTGGAGATGGAGAAATAACTAAATTAGAGAGTTGTCTACAAAGTGTCTGTTTCTCCACAAACAACTCTTTCAACGACTTGTTTTTGCAAACCCTGATTCAACATCATTTATCACAAGATATATCAATATATAGACCAATATACAGATAACTGAAAGATTATGGATAACAACAATGCAACAATGAAACAATGTTTTGCCTGAGAAACGCCTCTACAGCATCATAAGAGGAGAAGAGTAAGATGTTCTCTGTCCGTCTCTCTGTACAGTCAGTACACCAGCCTGTGGTCTGTGAGTAACTCACCCTTGACTTCCATGTCCCAAAACGGAGGGATAAACAACAGCCTGAGCTCCCAGTTCCTTCGAGGGTCCAGCAACCACTACACAGGCCTGTCTTACTCAGTCACAGCGCCCTCGTCTGGCTCTCCCATGTATGACACAGCCACAGAGGTGCACGACACAGCCCAGTATGACACTTCCCCACAGGGACGACTTACCTCCGCCTGGACCCCTATCACACCTCCGTCCCTCTGATGGAAGTGTCTCTGCGATCTGGGAGAGACACAACCATGAGGGGTTGTCTGCAGGATGTTTGAGCTCAAGTGACTTAAAGGAAGAGTGAACCTCAAATTAGGTTTTATGTGTTTACAAATCACATTTATCAGACAGGGGCCACCCTCAGCTGTTGTTTTCAGGGAGCTTGAATTAATTTAATTTTCACTTTTAATTTCAACAGTAACTCTGAGTTGAATTCACCCTTTAAAATTGGCCTTTGTAATTTCAAACTTACTTAGATTTCCTCTCTACCTGTATCTCAAACAACAAAATTAATGTTTATTTTTATATTTGGTTGATTTTCCCTCAGGTTCACCAGATGCTTTTGTTGCAGAGCAGGAAAAAGTATATTTTAATGTTTGCCACCAAAAACTATTTTAAGCTGCTTATATTAAGCGTAAATCAATAATCTAGCAATTAGCCAAACATAAATACGTAAATGTACAGCTGAATGATGTTTATAGTGTAAATGAAAAAAGCAAACAAGGTTTTACATGTAAATAAATAAATGAAGTGTTTGTTTTTTTTTACTACAGTGATGCTGTTTGAGCGGTGATATTCCTGATCATTTCAAAAATGGAATGAAAATGAGAGAATGAAAATTCTGCCATGCACATGATGCACAACTGTCCATATCATGTCCAGGTCTTTTAGGAGGCTTCTGGCTGCTCTGAGGCCTTGAGCATGACAATAAAAATGTCATTGTCATGCTTATGTGCCTCACTTCCTGTTGCTCGTGGCTCACCAACACTGTTTTTTGTGTTGTCACACTTTGGCTGAAGTGTGCTTTTGTTTTTTTTCCTTACAGTAGGAGCCACAATGGAAAATTCCTCAGTGGGCGAGTTTAAAAATATCTTCATGATTGGTTCATAAAGTCAGGTCCAGGGACCTCTGGGGTTCCTTCAAATTAAAGGAGGGTCCCCAGTAACATTTTTTGGTTCCTAAGGAGAAAAACTGGGTCAGTGGTCTAATTGGTCCTGATAAAATGTTCATCAATTCCACAGAAACATATAAGTTATAAACATATAAAGTCTTTACATAAAGAGCAGGAAAGCAGAGATGTACACTTTGTATGAAGTCCAGCAACAGATCTGTTGAATATCTAACATACACCAGCAAAATTTAATATCATCCACAACTCATCCCAAAGGCCCATTACTCTTCTTCCTGTGCTAATTCAATACTTTTCTCTCTTTGTTATGCACATTTAGTCAGATGTTTGGGACAAAATGAGCTTTTTCTTTCCTCCTCAACAGCTGCTTTGAAGAGCTAAATCAGCAAAGCATTATCTGAAAGGTGCACTGTAAAACTTATATGAATAAAATGCATTTTATTTTTCTGAGATGTTACCTTCAAAAGATGCAGTTAAAAGCTTCATCCAACTCAGCTCTTCTTCCTTCTCCCTTTTTCGAGAGTACAGAGGGAGCAGTTTTGCACACATGGGTGAGGAATTACATCCGTGTACATGTGAAGGGGGGGGGGGGGGGGCTGCTGGGACTGTATGGGCTGTGTGTGGATGTCAGGGTGAGAAACCCCAGAGATCAACACTCAGCTTTAACCCTTTCACCCTGTTCCCATTCACATCTCACTGACATGAGGGCAGTGTTCCTTTACAGTACAGACATTCAAATAAAGTTAATGAAATGTTTCTTGAAGACTTTGGTGAAGACTAAATAAGATTTGCAATGGTTTCAATAATTGACAATACATCAAATTTACAGAGCTACTCTCTGTTCAGTCCCCTTAATTAAGCACAGTGCTTTATAGCACCATCCTGTTATAGAGCAAGTCGAGACATGCAGTTTCTCAGTTAGGTGTGAAAAATGTATTAAGTCAGGCCAGTGCAGGCCCAACATGAAAATGACCTTAGTGTGTCCTGGTGTGTTCGACCTAAGTTATTGAACCAAAGCTACTGATGTATATTTAAAGGTATTCTGGGATAAAATTATTTGTATTCATTTTTTTAAAATAAAAATGTACTTTCTAAAATGTTATTCTGTAAATTGTGATCAATTATAACCAACATACATTGTTGATGGCTGTTTGTTTTTTTTCTATCACCGTGGACTCACAGGTTAGATATTTCAGTAGAAAAGAGTCAGACCTTCCTGTCCTGAATTGAGCTTCATAGGCATCATGTCCTCAAAGGCTGTGTACAGCTCCAGTTCCTTTACTTTTAGAGAAGACTGTGTTATACCTGAAATTGGTGATAAATGTGATCTCAAGTGCCATTCGAAAATGCATTCTTGGTTTCATCACTACTTTTCCAGATTTAGCCCTTCAGAAACATCAGAAGATGTATCTGGCTTGGAAAAGCTTTTTTTATCATCTTGACATTCCCAGAGTAGATCCAGATCAGCAGGTATTCTCAGAAATGCTTGCCTCTCTGTCTTCAAGGAATCATTTTCCTGAAATCTGGGCACAAGAGCCATTTCCCTCCCATTGTGAAGAAAGATTAAAAACAAAACTCTTCAGTGTAGCACATACCAACCACAGTCCCATAGCTCATAAGTGATTGTAAAAGTTGCTTGAAAAACTCCAATGTTTTGTGGTGAACCTCTGCTCATTCCTTTCAGCAGACCAGATAGGCTTCATCAAGAAAGGGTATCAGATGCCTTCTAAATATCCTTTATGATCCCTCTCCATCTGACACACCACAGATTTTACTATCACTTCAAGATGGGAAAGATTTTGATTGGGTGGAGTGGGATTATCTGGCCCAGAGTTTGTATCCTGGATTAGAAGTATCACCTTATGCTGATGATTTGCTGTAATACCATTTGGATTTTCTGTCTCTAGATATATTAAATTTAGCCAGGACATCAGATGTTGTGACTTGCCACCCCTTTCTCTGAGTGACAACCAAAAGTGTCTTTTGCTCTGTAGATAAAATTATACCTCCATCAACCCCTTCCCATCAGGGTATAACTAAGATTACCCTAAATGGTTAATTTTGGGGAAAATATCCTGTTTGTTTACCTCCTCACCAGATTTATTGTGCACTGAGTTCACACTTGTAAAGCCTCATTAAACCATTCTCATTAAACCAACACTCTCATTAAACCACTAGCCCCATTTGGGATGCATTTGGTTAGAATTTTGGAACCAGTTTGGGAGGTTGTTCCCTCCACGCAGCCTCTTCCTTTGTGCTCAGTAGTTTAAAACAAAGTTTACCTCATCAATTTTAGTCAGAACCTTCAGTATTTGGCTTAAAGTGGCTATTTGTAAGTCTTCTCTGTTTGGCTGTTGGTGCAGTTACAGGACAACTATTGAAAAGTGAAGCCACAGGCCGGAGCTACCTGCTACAAGTGGAAGAAAAGACATGATGGAGACAAGAGACAGCGTTGGTGTTGCTTTCCACCTCTTGGAACAGCCCATAAGCAAAGAAATGAAGTTTGATGCTGAAGAATTTCTTCAAGACTGGTGAGTAAACAGCTGTCAATGTTAATGCTGACTATTAAGCATAGCAAAACTTTACAAACAGATAATTTAAGAGTAAAATCTACATCCCTTTCAATCTACACAACACTTTTGAATCATCTGAACTATAAGTGGAAAGAGGATACTTCTAAAACTTAACTCTGGTAGTTGATTTCAATACTGTCTCATTGGATCCTCCCTTCTTGTTGCTTTGGTGTTGCACCACAGACTGTGCATGTAAACACTGATAAGTACAACACTCTGGCCCTCTGCACTTTGTTGGCCAGGTGGCTCACACTACTCAGACGGAAAGATTCAATTCAGGGAAAGATCTTTCTGAACCCATCAGGGAAGTTTTCCATCTTTATATCGACTGAAATTCCTTTTTCTCCGTACTCATAAAAATGTGAATGTTGTTCACAAGCTGCTGCCAACAGCCAGGGCTCCACCCATCAGGCTCCTGTTTCACAAGCGTCTTTCAGTCAATAACTGCATCATCTGTATTGTATGTCCTGTGTACCATACAGCTATTTATAGTAGTACACAGGATGAAATGCATAAAATGATGACTTATAAATTATGAACAATCCCTGCTTTGAAGTAAACTGCTGTGTTGTTTCGCCTGCCACAGGAAGGACATCATGCTGGAGATTTTCCTGTATCACTCTGTGTTGTTGCCATTGGTGGACCTTAAATGACCTCAGGGGTGAGTGATCAAGTTATTTACAGCCAATCCAGCCTCTTTCCTATCAGAACATCATGATACAAAGTGGCTTATGTTTTCCCTCTCAGTGCATAAATGTTATTGATGATGATCACTGCCAGCATTGTGGGCTTATTTAACAATACCTCTGATGATCCACTGATTTTCCATTTGACTCTGTTGTCACGTCAAATTTTCAGCCTGTCCAGGACTTTGATCTATAACTAAATGTCTGCAGAACTTATTACGTTCCCATTAAGTTCATCTGCACCAAGGGAGTAAACAAAATGAGATTTTCTTTCCCCTCTCAGAGAAATTGTGATATTCATGATCTTTTTTCACTCGTTTGGTTTGTGTTCGCATTTATATCACTTAGCATAACACTCTATAGCACAAGTCGACGTTGAAGAGAGCACTCAGCGACATCAACAAGTGCATATGCATTTGAATATCCAGACACAGACTGTGACACAAGTGCAGAGCAGTTGAGTTGAGAAGGCATTATAGCTGAAGGGACTTGAGGTCAGTCAACAGCACAAGAGCCCATTCAGCCCAGAAGATGAAGGTCAATGTATCAGGACATCATGACATCCTCTCCCTTATACAACCAGCAACCACAGACAGACAGGAAGGCACAGACTAATCCGCTAAATCAAATACACAACTGACTGATTCACTCATGTCTCAGAGCATCGCACTGTCAACCCAGCGCCGTGGATGAAAAGGTCTCTGTCTGTACAGTTAATGCATGTGTACAACTGTATGAGTCAAATAGCCGTTTGTGTGTTTGAAGAGTTATTAGAAATGAGTCTTAAAGCACATCGCTGTCAAGTTAATCAACACAGACCAGGTGGATTACCTGTCATGTATAGTAGTAATAATAAAAATCTTTATTCCTATTCAAGCAGATTCATAATTCATGTCCATAAACACACATTTGTTGTTAATAGATAAATGGGCTTTCTATATGTTTTCAGATGCATGGCAATAGCTTTATAACTAATTAGGCTACTAATGCAATAGAAAACTGCAGGGAAGCATCAAATGATATACAGTAATTCAATATTTGTGATATCGTAAGAGCTAATTATGTGTCCCCTGTCCTTTTCTTCTCATGAGAAATAATATTTAAAGCAAGAAAAGAGGACGGGACATCTTTCAAAAATATCTAAAAAGCCACGAAGGCAGGGTATTTCTCTAAGCCTAATAATCCCATTATGATCCCAGTGAAAAAAAAAAAAAGCTCTGTCAAAGCAGGGAGCATTGACGCAAGCAACTCTTGACGTCAGTGGCTGCAGTGAATGAGGGATGGAAGAGGGGAGGGGGGCGAGGAGAGAGAGAGGGAGAGAGAGAGGGAGGCGTGTTTGCCCTCAGAAAATACCACGAAACACCAGCGTCACGGACTTGAATGCAACTGTAGCCCTTTGCAAAGACAGCCGCCGCGGATGTGCGCATGGATGCACAAAAAAAACAAACCTTTCTTTTTCTTATTCAATTTCAAGTCGACCCTGACATCCAAGTGACACATTTTGAAGAAACTGTATAGGTGTTTCACTGGAAATCCAAACCAGATGTAGTAAATGGAATATGATCCCCTGACCCGGGAGAGTTCATAAATAAATCAGCATATGAGAGAATGAAGAGAGGAGGAGGGAGGGAGGGAGGGAGGGAGTTGTGGTCGGTTGAGGGGGAGCCTTTGCTCAACTGGTGTCAGGCACCCATCTGTGACTCTCCTGAAAGGAAAAATGAATGTGTGAAAGTATAGAAGTCAGTGATAATCTGAAGAAGGTCTGCGCACTTTCATCCAACTGGACATCTCCTTAAACTCCCCAAAGCACGCGCAGACCTTTTGTTGCTCTACTGAAAAGAGGAGTGCTGATTTTTTTTTCTCTCTCTCTCTCTCTTGCATTCAGAGCTGAGACGACCGGAGGGGAAAACTACCATCAAGCAATTTGTAAAAGCCAGACCGGTGGCGTCATTGTCTGCTCTATAGTACGCGCAACAGCACGACTCTCCCGCTGCATTTATTCACAGCTTATTCTCAAGTTGCTCTGTGGCCCCCGCACACTGGAGTGAAAGCAAACCTGTCCGTCCAAGACTGGTCCTCATAACACAATGCGCGTTTGTTCGGTTTATGTCTCTCTGGCACTTGGATTAGGAGGTTTTGCGCAAGAAGTGTCACTGACAAATAGAGTTTTTTCTACTCGTCGCTGGACTGATGGTGTTGTGAAAGAGAAGGTATTGTGCCGCGCTCTCCCCCTGCACCGCATCTGTAGTGCACTGTCTCCAGTTTTACGCCGGGGAGGAATCCTCTCTTCCCTCACAGATGTTGCCGGGGAGCATTTTCTACCCGCAACTTAGTGTGCAGCTCAAATGTCGCCGCACATGCTTCGGTGTACCCAGAGCACGTCCAGATAATCTCCATTTACATTGGCCTATACTCTTCAAGATACCCAAGAGTTCCCGTTGTGTCGGCTGTGCGTCATCCATGCCTGATTAGACTTGTAGTCTGACGTCGCTGTGCACCATTCAAGCAAAACACCTCATACAACGACGAAAATCTAAATTGTTTTTTTTTTTTCTTTTTCTTTTTTTCAAAAATCCATCCAGAGTGACGAAAACCAATGTCTTCTGAAAGACGTGGATCAACAAGTTGCCGCCAGTGCGTAATTTCCATCTAAGCGGCGTTCAAGCATAATCCGCGACGCACGTGATCGACAAATCACTTCAGCTGCAAATATTTCTCATTTGTCAAGAGAAATAAGCCCCGGACCGTCCGCTGAGACACATCTTGTCCGATTACGGCGGGAATCGGGAGCTGTCCGGCTCCAGCTCCATGCCTCGCTGCGTCTCCAGATGCTCTGCTGGCCACCACATGGTAACTTTGCGCACACAGCACGTTGGAAAGATGACATATAGAGAAAGGATTTGAATGAATGGGACTGAGATTTATTCGCATTTCTCTTCTCGCCTCCCCACAGACTGTTGTATGTGTTGTATATCCCGCTGGTTGAAGGTGTCTCACGTTATCAGCAGATATCGATTCAGCGGTGGGTAGATCCATCACTCGAACAGGGAGCAGCAAATGTCGAAGAAACGGAAAAGTCCTGACGACCAGGGCTTTGAGGAATCTCTTGCAGGATGCAGCGACCAAGGTAGGAATCATGGTGAGAAATGAGCGTCTGAAAGTTGAACTGTTGCCAGAGTGCTGGTGTGTTACATGCATTGGGGCATTTGGATGAATTCCTTTATCTTCTGATGTTCCCACAGAGCTTTTCTGAGTAGGACACAGTATCCTGGGGTATCAAGTCTTGGCCATACAGCTTCTGTATCAACTGTATGAATCCATACTATATTAAACTTATAGGGTTAAGACCCTGCTGCCATGCAATCAACTCTCCTTTAAAATAAGTAATTTTTTTTATCCCTAGAAAGCGTTCTTCTGTGCTGCCGTGGATTACTTTTTATAATCTCTCATCAATCCTCAGTGGAGTCACATTTGTGCAACATCAGGTTTGGCTGCAGAGCAGACTTTCATTTTCAGCCACAGAGGGAAGTGTACAGTAGTTCAGTGTAAAGTGTGGCACCAGAGGAAAGAATCTGGGTTTTGTGGGTATACTAGTAGATCTGTCATTGTACAGGGACTGTAATGTAGCCTATACTGTACACTGTATATAAGTTTGAGCTTTGTCGTCACCGTAAGTTAATCTGTGTGAGTTCAGAGTAGCTGTCAGGGACGGATCTACAACAGGAATGTTCCTGGTGTGCACCCAGGGGCCCAGTGTATTAAGCAGCTCTTTCATGTGCTCAGAGAAGACAAAAGTAAATTGTTGCTAAATGCCATTGTTACAAATGGCGACTCACCTGCACAGAGCTGCCCCCCCACGTATCGTTTTGTGATTTCAGTGAAATCAAACAAAAGCAGAATATCTTTCACTACAAAACAGGCCATGATTGACTTTCAGGACAAACATCTGACAAGAGAAAGGAGAACTTAAAATATTCTGATATGAAACTGCATCAGTGAATAGCTCCTATTTGTTACTCCAAATAGCCAACAGTCATGGAAAGAGTCTGAGACAAAGGACGCAGACATTTAAAAGGTCTCCCACCCACTGAAAAAGACACAACACTGTTTTGTGTTCTGCGCCCCTTTGTGGTTATTTGATTGACTTTTCCAACAATTAACAGACACATCATGGAGAAGTTCAGTCCAGTGCAAGTCAACCTGCTCTGTAAACTATCCATGATCATACTCTGGTAGAAGGAGAAACCGTGACAGCCGTGGCCACCCCTCTGGCCTGACAGCTGTCTTAGAGTTCAAATTGATTAGAAGAGGTTAATTATCATTGTGTTATATATTTTTTGCAAGTAACACCGGACAAAACAGCCCACTATAAAAACAAATTGTTTCAGTTTAGAGCCCTTTGACATTAAACACCCTCAGGCATGTGGAAGTATTAATCCAGTCATGGGATGATCACAGTCACCTATATACAAAATAAATGCGTCATGATTAGACAGTTAACAAAAGCCAACATCAACCTTGTTCTTAGGAGTGTTGCACTTTACTTTCCCCAAAGTGCCTGTGATCATATGTAACTGACATCAGCTTGATGCCCTTCATTGTGACGTATAGAGCAAACTGGAGCAACAGCTGGCTTTGGTTTCTGCCGCGTCCCTGGTCGTGCAGTTGAAAACACTGGTTCAGCTCATCCTTTGGTTTGAAATTCAAACATTCCTCCTTTTGAAGAGGCAGCTTTTGAAATAACTCGATTGGCAGTGTGGCTGCTATTATGCTGGCAAACACATGACAGGAGTTGTAAGTTCAAGGCCAAGAACAACATCACCTTCAAGCAGAGAGTCGTGCCTGCTTGCTTGAATGGTGCTGTAGCAATGGAAACGGCTCACATGAGGACCGGACATTTGTGGTGTTTCCTGTGCATCACGTTATTCAAGTGTGAAATTCAGTGTCATATGTGTAAAATACTACACAGCACAACGTTTCATTTCCATTTGAATTTCACTTTTTCAAGAAGAGTGTCCTCCTATGAAAAATGAGCCCATAGGCCATTTGTGCAGCAGGTTGTTGTCGCCCATAGATACGTATTGTTGTCGTGCAACATCTAGTTAAGAAAAAACTGTTTGCATACTGGTAAATGCTCCCAGAAGCTTTTTTCCCATATGATTCCCATATGAAGTCAGCAGTTTATGTTGATTCTTTTATCCATGAGTATTCATCAAAGATACACATTATTGTTATTCTAACCATGACAACAAAGACTGTCTAATGTTGAGGAAATACTTATTTTAAGCCAGATCGCAATCATTTCTTAGTTTTGGCACCTAAACCTGAGGCAAGTTGTTGTTGTTATTATAGTAACCACCATGAATGGTAGGCTGCACTCAGAACAGTTGCGTGTGTATTAGAGTAACCATGAAAACCATGAAAACTGAAGTCAAATTCGTACACGCTTATGATTCATATCAGAGCATTGAAAAAACAACCTATAGGGTTGTTTAAGTTGGAGGACTTACCTCCAGTAATATCAAGGCATGCTTTTATTTGCCAATGTTTAAAATCTCTTAGCATGTAATATGTCAGTAACAGTTTATACTTTTGATTAGTTTTCCTGAGGGCAGAAATCTTATGAAGAGATTTCTCATAAGCTGAACAAATCAAATTGCATCAATCTGCATGGTCACTGCAGAATTTGAGTTTTTTCCTGATTCAAGAGAACTGATCCTTTAAGACCTCAATATAAACTCCTAGGTGCAGTGCAGGACTCACAGTAAACATTATGGCTTCCTCAGCCCTGCAGACTTGTTTGTTTGCACTGAAAATGTGACCTGTTTGCATCACAGTCTTTGGCTGCGAGTCTTTTTGGGCCCACGCCCAAATGAGAGTTTCCCTTGGCTAACACGGATGGAGAGCCGGGCGCTTCCTTCCCCGACTGTGCCTGGCATCTGTGTCTACTTAGGGGGTACACACCCACTGAACGCCTCCCACTCAAGATTCTGCCATCCTGCGCACTTTGGTGCAGGCTTGGTACACTCTTGTAAACAAATACAGGTATGCTGTTAAAGGAAATGCAGATTTGAAAACAGAATGGATAGAATAAGTGATCAAATTAATGAAACAAATGACTTTTGTTGAAATTAAGGATTGATTTGTAAAGGATCCACTGGATATATTGTGCTTTTTCCCCTTAGTCTTGAAATCAAGCTGATGTTAGTTTTGTGATACAGGCATACAATGCAATAAAACCATAACATAAACAGAATCTGAAAATTAGGACCAGCCACCATGGTGCTGCTGCTGTTGCAGCTCCGTTCACTGTCGCCTCTGAGTGTTCAAGCCTGTACTTTCTCATGGAGATCGTTTTTGTTCGCTCAGATATCTACGCTGAGGCCAGGAGAGGAGGTGTAGAAACAGAGGCATTGAGATTCATATCAGGGCCACAAAGCGTTTTTTGTCTTGCCTCTTGGTGTGCAGCCTGGACCTGTCGATTACAGGGCCACTCCTGGGCCACCCAGCCACCCTCAACCATCACTACACGTAGTCAGCAGCCTTTGGCTGTGCAAATGACCAGCTTTCTCCCATTACAGTAAGATATCAGTGCAAAGGTGGCCACAAAGCTTGATCTCTGAATGTACTGCTGATTCACAATACTTTGCCACTCATGAGGTGGCACTGTAGTTTTTTTTAGATTCACTTTTAACACTCAGCACTGAAAGACAGGAAACACAGAACTGAAAGACATTTGATCAAACTGTCAAACTGTGGACATTGTAGTAACATTGTATACACCTAACTATTTGGCTGTGTGGACACCCAGGCAATGTGTGAAAAGGGAACCCTAACAAACAAACCAACAACCAAGGTGATAAAGAATGTATCTGTGGTGTGGACTGGATGTTCTGCTTCAGCATATATATATATATATATATATATATATATTTACATCTGTATTCACTCTCAACTATACTAATTGATTGATTTAAAGAGAAACTATGCAGGTCTGGTCACTTTTCCACTGTTTTGCTAACCCTCCTCTGGGCCATGTGCATTTGTTTTCAACAAAGCCGGCCAGAAAGCAATAAACAGAGTTGTGGATAACTGCATTTATCATATAAAATGTTACAACATGTATATTTGCATAGTCTAATCTGTCATAAACAAGAGATTATGGAGCGCATTTATGTCACGGTGCTGCAGAGACAAGATCTGGGACACCGGGTCGGCGGCGCTGGTCTTGCAACATTGGTTTTCAGCCAAGAGACTCCAAGACAGAGAGCCTCCATTCTCCCTGTAACAAGTTACAAGTCATTTATTAAACCATCACAATGACTCCAAAGCTGTTAAATTTAGGTAAAAATGTAGCATAGCCACAGGAAAAATCCTGCATAGTTCCTCTTTAATGCAGCATTACTTGGTGCTGTGGAACATCCTGTAAACACAACACTGATATATTATCACCACAAGAAGTTTTTAGATGAGTTCTACATTTAATGGATGCAAAGCAACCTTAGTGTTCGTTGCTCCATTTTGGTCTCCACCATCTCCTGAGGGAAATATCAGGCTCCTGAGCTGCTAACAGCTTCTCTTTAATGTGCCTGCTGGCTGACTACTGCTGGAGAAAGAAAAAAGTAAAGTAGGCTGAGCTGCAAGTCACTCAAATGTTCCATTAAACCCACTGACATAATAATATATATGACCCTAGCACAGCACTGTTATATACTACAACCTTACCAAAAGAGACAGAAAGTTGAGTGATTGAGTTCATATGGTGGAGATTTGATCGTGTGAACTTTGTTTTCCTGCATCAGAGTCTTTAGAGCAAATGGTTGCCATATATCCTCTTCACTGTAACAATAAAGGCAACCCCGACTCTTTAACAATACATCAAGAACATTACAAAATGGCCTCCACACACAGGAACAAAAAGACCCTGTTCCTATGAGACAGGAGATCAGTGCAGTCAAGGCCAGTTAGAGTTTCTCTTAGTAGTGAATTCAGATGGCCGAGAGAATAGTTCCACATCTTGTGGACTGGTTTGTCCTCATAGATTAAACAGAGGAGCAGCCCAGCGTCATATGCAGGCATGGCTTTCCAGCGGTGCACCATGTGTGTCTCTTTAGCTTGGCTTTGTACCCACGATACTGAGAGACTGAGGCTCGCAGGGGCCATTTGCCATCCTCATGACGCCACAGAGCCTTTAGTGTGTAAACCACACACACACACACAGCCTCACACACATTCAAACACACACGTATCCTCGCACACGCTCTCATCCACGTTCTCCTCGAAGACAATGTTGTACAGTGGCTCACAGCTTCAGGCTTTGAGGCCTGAGCTGTGGACGCTGCTTGTGCAAGAATACCACTTAGTGGTCTCACTGCGTACTGCAGGTCACAATGGCGCACACAAAGATTTGTGCAGGATAATAAAAATACACAGTGTCCTCACATCATCATATTTGCCACATGTTTTATATCCACAGAGCTGACCTTTGACCTCCCTTTAATCTGACAAAGGTAGTTAGATCTTCCATCTGTGTTTACAGACAGACAGACAGACAGACAGACAGACAGAGACAGACAGACAGACAGACACTAGGTGGGGCTAAAGTATAAAGATGAAACGCAGCGAGCAGCGTCAGGGATTTTACTATTGAAGATTGAAGATATTTCTCTTTTCTCTCTTCTTTCACTGGTTATTATTATCTGCAGACTTGATGATACCTGAGACAAAATTCTTGATTTATTTGCTCCTTCATTTGTCAATGGAGATGTTATTATCAAATTTTTCTGTGTATTAACAGAGAGCAGAAAAATAGAAAAGTAATTCATTTGTTCAAAAAAGGTTATTAGTTATTAGATTATTAGTTTCCAGTTTTACAGTTTCAGTGATGGCAGACTGCTGAACAAGGTTAAGCTTTATCACAAAAATATTCAGTTGAATGATTAGATGATAGAATACAGTAAAAAAAAAAAAAGGTTACAGCTCTTGAAAAAAATCAAACATGAATGTTTTGTTATAGTTTGAACCTGAAGTGTGAGTAAAGGACAAGTTTATTGTGTGTGTGTGTGTGTTCGGTTCATAAATGGATTGTGTCCATGTATTATCACTAAGCAGGCAGACCTGACATCTGGCTGCTTGGATGTCTTGGCCTGCTCAGATTGACAGGCCTGTACGTCAGCACCCATATTTCTCACCTATGATTCATACTGAATTTGTTTGGCGTCTGATGAGGGCTGCAGGCCGCCAGCTACCGACCCCCCTCTCTCCACCACTCCCCAAATTCTTTGAGCTCAATATGGAGCTCAATATGGAGCTCACCGTCTGTCCTTCTGTCTCACTGTTTTTTGTTTTTTAAATTTCTTTCATAAGGTAGAAAAACAACTGATAGAAATTAAGCTTAAGAACATTTCATTGTGCACAAGAGAACACATTTTTGAATAACAATGCAACTCATTTGTTCCAGGGATGTATTTGTTAAAGATTTAATCACATCCTGTTTTATTCACATTGTTGAAATAAAACTGAAATAGACAAAAATCTGTATTCACTGAAAAACATCAAACTTGGTGAATACAAACTGAGCAAGGATCACATGTAAAAATAAACAGTGCTGTTGTGTTAAAGATAATTTCCTGTTGGTGCGTCCGTGTGTAATGCTTGCACAGGGGCCAGAGTCAAACAGTTGTTCGGCAAGAGCCTCACTTTATATACACTGTACACCCTCACCAGAAATCCACTCTGACAGGTTGTGTGACATCACTCAGCTGTAAGCACTGACGAGTGTTTGGTGATTAGAGAGCCTCAGCTTGACCAGGACACTGTTAGCATGACCAGCACATGTGTGTTTAACAAGCAACGTGTGAAGCTCTGAGAGAGGGTGTGTGTCTTTTGTAAAGCAAGTTGTAGCTCATCTTCAGTGTGCGTGTGTGTGATATGCGATGTGTGACGTGTGACGTGTGTGAGGTATAGAGCGGAGTAATGGTTTGATGTGGAGCTGATGAGGTCATGGCTCATGTCTCCTGCCTGCGTCATCACCTATAGGATGTGACTGTGCGAGCTGAGCTGCAGCTACTGCTCATGTTTTTTTGTGGTTTTTTTTTAAACATTAGTGTAAAAAGCGTAAAGAAAAGAAAAAACTGTGGTGCAAAGCTAAATTTCACTCATGAGAAAAAATATAGATCGTAGCTGAAACAACAGAATACATATTTTTACATTCATACATATATAATATTTGCAGCTGTGTGCGATTTTCTTTCTCTTTATAAAGGTGTGTTCTTGCACATGATGTGTTCATGAGCACATCTGAAGACACACATTTGACCCCCCCTGCTTTGCCTGCAGTTTTTATGAGATTGCACAGTGAAGCATTTTACATGGCCGAGTGACGTCAGCAAAGCCAATGAGCACTGTTTGTTTTGTTTGCCCCCCCCTTCCTCAACAGACCTCTGACCACATGCTCATCATCATAATCATCCTCTAGAATTACGGATGTGATAATCTAGGTCAGAAGTGGTGCCAACAGAAACACTGCCCACTAATCTAAATAACCAGGATTTGCATGTGTGAGAGATGCATGAGTGTGTGTAAACACTGGACTGTGATTGTCAGGGAGAAAAAAAAATTAAAATATATGTTTTTGAGAATTTTTTTTTTTTTATTTGTGAAAGAAATGAGGCTGTTTATTTAATCAGACCTTAATTTATTTTCTATATTGATTTGATAATTTTAATAAATCTGCATTTTTGAGAGGAAAATCTTCAACGAATCAGTTTTATTTAGGTGCACTTCAGAGCTAATCCTACTCCATGTAATGCTGCAATAATATGACAAAAATAGAGCATATTATATAATTCTGGACCAGCTGCTTTATTAGTAATGCATCCTTTGACACCGACAGAAGAAAGACATTTGGCCATCAGGATATATGCTGCAGCTATTTAAATATATTAGCATTAGCTTCATGTTGCGTAAGGTGCAACGGGTGATGTAAGAAAACAAACTGTTGCTTTATGAGACTGTAAAAGTCATCCCTCATTTTCAGGACTGTATTTTTCTTTTGTTTATTTTCAGAAATCTGAATTTAGAGAACAATCTTTCACTGTGGTTTTACTGAAGGGAATAAAATATGTGTCTGCTGTTGAGCTAATTCAAATGGCATTGAATGCTGCGGTATAGATGTGTAATGCACATAAATTACATTTTACTGTGTGTGTGTGTGTGTGTGTGCATGTGTGTGACAAACGTTCAGGCAGGCATAATTTGTGCCAGCTCTGTGACGTAGAGGACATGAGGCCCAGGCGGGTGCTGTGAGTGGCAGTAACAGCATCTCCTGCTCGAGCCTGCCCCATCTCTGACTTCATTGGCTCCAGCTCTGACGCAGATACACCCACCACCCCCCTCCTTACCCCTGCACACTTCTTTCATCACGTTTTTTTTTCTTCACCTATTTTAAATGTTTGTTTTTTTTTTTTTTGATTCATGTGCTTTCTGCAGCTCCCTCCACTGCAGCGCTCCACACAGCTACACATCACATATCTGCACCACCTGTCCAATGTGAGCTCTCTGAACGTGCCTTCTCTGTCTTGTCTCCCATGCGCTGATAGGAAACCTTATCAACGTTTCTTTCATTTATTTCCCGCCATATTATCCACGTTAATCCTGTCCCCTTTTGAATTTAATTGTGCAGTTCGAGGCTCTGAATCACAGTGAGCCACTGAGAGCATTAGAGGTGTTATTCGTCCACATTAGATTTGTCAGCATGTGGCAGACAAGCAGAGGACGGCTTCCACTGTTTCAGTCAACAGCTGCATTAGAACTGTTGAAATGCACAATGAAATATGTTCATCAGGGATCACGTCATTACATTTTCTCCATCAGCTGCACCGTGCAGTTTTGTTATGCACAATCATGAAGTAAAAACACTTTAATAAACACACTATTGGAAAGATAGCCTGCTTGTTGTTCAACAATGGTGTGAATTTAGGATTTTTTGACAATTCCTTATCACATTTGGCATTACAAATATTTCTGTTGTTTAAATGAGTTTTATAAATGTATAATCTAAAAATAAATATTTATATAGGATCTATATATGAATATTAATGAATATGTGTTAACTTATATCAATAAACTAATATTAATTCATACACAAATACTTTTAATTAACTATTAAGGTATAAGTTGTAATTAGAGAAAGGAAAGAAGAAAAACTGGCACATTTTTGGACTGTCTTTCCATAATCTGATGAAACCCCACAGCAGTGAGTTAGAAGGCTAGCTTTAGGTCTAAAGAACCATAGTTTTATACTTTCAAGCCGTTTAACATGATGCCAATGGCCACAGTTGTAGCATAGTTGCTCATCTGAGGCGTCTGCTCCACGTTGTCTGCTAACAGTGAGTCTGATTCTCTGAATTTAGGCAGAGGAATTCTGGCAGTGCTCTAAATTTACAAATGCTTCATTTTGCAGTCAGAGTACGCTCTGCTGCTCTGAGTGCTGCCTTACAAACCTACGTCTATAATGTCTTGCTGCTTTTTTTTCTTACTATCTAGACTGACCCGCTCCAGGTTGCAATGAACACAGGAATACCCATCAGCTTCCGGGGGTGCCAGAGTTTGCCTTGACCTCTGACCTCCATGCAGATAAATAGGGAAATGATATGATCAAACATTCTCTGCAGGGATTAGACAATTAATTATTCAGAATAGCATCTGCTAATAAAATGAAACATTCATCTGTATCAGAAATGTCATACTTCTGGTGCCTCACAGTAGAGTCATGATCAGGGTACAGAAGCATACTAATATGTATGATTAGAACATGAAATTACACTAGTGATGTATCGTGTGTTGTGTTTTCACACCTAATGTTTCATTTTTATCTCTGGTTGTCTGCTAATTTTAACTTTTCTTTCTAAGTTGTTTAGTTCTCAAAAGCCAAATAAATGTTGTTAACACCACAATTAATGAAAAGCAAAATGCAAAATGACTCCAAGCTGTAAAATTCAATTGTGATCCCAGCTGGTTCTTTGTCAGGTCAGGATTTTCGATTTCATTTTAAATAAAAAATTTTGACCTGACAAAGCTCCGACTGATTGAAACATCGTCTTGTTGAATACTAGTTGAATTTTTGGTTTGGAATTAGTGTGCAGGATTTTTCATTGCTTTTCAATAGACTTACACGTATATGAAATGTACATCATACTGACACCACAATTAGACATAAAGTACATTTTCTGTATGGCAGGAATAATGACCTTCTAAAGCAGACCAGTATTATGACAGGTAGTATATTCTGAATGAGATGACTTGAGATTTCAGAGCTTTCACCATAGTAAATACATTTCTGAATGACAGGTTGTGAAATGGAGTGCTGTAAAAAAAAAAAAAAAATATATATATATATATATATATATATATATATATATTCCTTGTATATAATATTATTGTCCTGCTTTAATTAATGTTTGTTCAATATGGGAAGAAACATTCACCATTCACATTCGGTTTAACCTGGTTTGGCTAAAACCTGTGGTATAAACATTTGGCTCTTGCCCTGACTTTGCTCCAGCAGTGTTAGCAATGAATTTGGTGATTACATTCATATATTAATCAATAGGATCAGTGGCCGAATCTGCAAAGACCAACCAGTAAGACTCGTTAGAGCAGTGAAATTTACATTCTCATCTCATTCATCATGATTGACCAGATTCATTTACTACCGATTAAACTGTGTACTGACAAGTGTCAAGATTGCCACAAAGTTCCTTGAGACAGAGTTTAGTTTGATGTGGGCATCACATCTGCATCTGCTTCCTTGATTAATACATTTGGTGTCTGTTGTCTGTTGTGTACTGTAATTTTGCAAGTTACCAGTAACTAGTTGTCATTGTGGGTTTGAACCACTGTTGGTTTATGATGTGTGCAGTGTGTTCTCTGCATATGGATCAATTGTTTTTACATTATAAACAGTCACATCATCATTTTCACGTGATTGCTCTTCAGAAAGATCAATTTAACTGTCTCACTAAAGTGTACAGTATGTTGTTGCAGGGAGACTATTGAAAGAGCATGTACCCGGAACTAGACTCCTGTATTGACTGTACATTACCTTCACTAAAATGGGTTGTAGCCAGTTAGTCAGACTAGTCAAGCAACGTGTTCATTAATGACCAATCATGAAATCTCATCACACCTTGTTCTGAAAGCATTGTTGACAAATGGAAGGAAGCAGAAACAGAGAGTATCCTGATCTGCCATTTTGGGGGTCCTGACACTTAAACTGCTGATATGTGTGCTTTGCTGTTAGAGCAACGTGGCTCAGCAAGAAACTGTAGATGCAGGATATCCAGAAGCCTTCTTCAAAGTGTCCAAGAGAACTGCAGAGGAAGCAGATCAGACAGCACAAGCCTATATCATATAATACACCATAATGGAAAGAACTGGACTGTGTTTCATTTAATCAGCTCCACCCCAAATGAAAGTTAGGGCCCTCATCCTCCTCAGGTTACTTGAGCGTGCTGTTACTGTCAGTGAGTCCATAAAAGGCAACTTTCACCAGTTCAGCCTGCTTCCTGTTGACAAGCCAGTGCTGCGTCTCTTGCAGTAGGCAGCTGAAGAGCCAAGTTTTATTAGTGGACACTTGCCCTTGGGGATGCAACATGTAGGCCTAATCCCTGCTTTGTAATCTACACAGTTCTTTCACTGATGTGACAATGCTTATATCTGATGTAACAATGCTGAGAAGAAAAATCTGCCTGTTTTCAGTGATTCTACTGCACAGCACTCTTAATTTCCTGTCACAACATCTATCACATGGAAGGAAATCCTCCAAGATACAGCCGAGTCACTACATGTGGCATCTGTGCAAACTGTAGGCTAAGTACTACATGGACAAGATGTTCATATCGACTCCCGCCTATAGGAGGTGGTGCTTTAGAGATGAAGTTAAACCTTGTGGTTCTCGTAGGGCAGCTCATCTGCAGCTGGGCAAACCAGCTTCTACAGAATGGATTATCTTGGCTGTAGCACTGAAGAGGAGGATCCCCACTTACATTTTTCCTTAATGTGTACTTTTGGATCTCATTGAGAACAATGCTCTAGTTCCAACTTTAGTGAAACAAGGCAGAAACCATCAGAGCTTCTACTGGGCAATCAAGAGGTTAAGTCAAGTGAGACTCTCCTCTCCTTACTCTTCTCAGTTTCTTCACTTCCCTGTAGTCAGAAGTATCACAGATACTAAACCTCTTGAACAGTGGACCCAGGTCAGATCCCTCTGACACTTTTTAAGAGACGTACCCTGGACTACATCCACAAACCAGGACAGTGGCTGTCCAAGTGACCTGACTGATGTACCATCACGCAATATGCAATAAAGATCAGGCCAAGCTAAAACTTTGATGCACTGTAACATCCCACCAATTCATATGCACCAAGGCAACAGACAGAGGAATGAACTCAGAAGGCCTGTAATGCTGAGAAAAGTCTTCCCACTTCTCCACTCAGGCTTTCTTGTATTGTCCCTTGTGGTCGTGGTCATCATTTCATGGGAACAGCAGCAAATGATTGATTTAGCTAGCAAGCAACAAGCTAATGATGGAAATACTTTAGAGCACTGGCAGCATGAAAATAGTGAGCATGTAGATTTGGTAAGTGTGAATGAGTGAGGTGAGACTTGAGCCGTAGTTTCTCTGTTAATCACTAACATGTCAGGCACGCAAACGCAACATGTGCTCATAATTACGACCTCAGCATCAGGCAGTGTATTTGTGTACAGAGAGACAAATAGTATATTTGACAAATGGTGTGTTTGTCTGTAACAAACTACGTCACATAAGTTGCCATAGACAATGCCAGAAAAGGTGAGGGGGGCAAAGAGATTAATAGCTCTGATGTCCTAATGATGTCTTAGAAGAAGAAGAAAAAAAACAGAAAGAGGTTCAGAACATTGAGCGATAAACAAAGATGTCATCTTTCCTCCTGGGAGCGTGAGGATGTCTGAGCGTGCAACAAACCTTTCCTCTGGGTACGTCTAATATACTACAATCTGACAACAGTTATTCAAAATGGCAATTATTAAGATGACAAGAGGGCAGGTAATGATGTGCTGTGATTTGTGTTTCCATTAACCTAAATTATGCACCTATCTCACATTTGTCCTAATGGATCACAGTGCAATGACGTCCATTGACGTCAGGTTTGAGATGATCCGCATTGCAGTCGCATGCAAATTTGTGCATGCCAGGCTTTGTGTAAATGTGAAGCTCCTTTTTTTTCTTTCTTTTTTTTATTGTTGCATTTTCTGACAAATAAGAGTAAACAGAGGCAGTAATATGCTCACTGGTTGTTGAACTAGTTGCAAGCCAAGCTGTGAAGATGTGCATAACTCCCTCAGCCCCCCAGGGACCCTGTATTTTCATGGGCCTGCCTCTGACGTCAATGCTCCGGCTGTCCTGTGGATTGTCAGAACAGACTATTCAGTTGGGGGGAGGGGACTGGAAGTCTCTGTGGTGTGTGTCTGCCGCATGTGATGTGTGTGAGTGTGTGTGTGTGTGTGTGAGAGAGAGAGAGAAAGAGACAGAGTGTGTGTGTTTGTGCCTACATAGATGTAAGTATGCTCCTGTGTGTTCATGTTTGCGTGTGCTTGCATGTGATCTGTAAATGTTTCACTTACATCTGGGGCGTGTGTGTGTGTGTGCAGTGTGCAAAAAGCTTGTACAGTGCCTTGAATGAGAAATGTGCTTAAGTGGATGAGGTCTGTAATGTGGGGGTAGGGGGTAAAGCTGTGTGTGAACAAGCGCACACACGTCTGAAGATGTGCAGCTCTTACGTTGGGAGACAGAGGCCACAGTCATCAGGAGGATGTTTGCTAAAAACAGCCGAGAGGGGAGAACAGTTAAGCATGGCTGCCGACCACTTCACTCTTCAGTCAGCTGTTGATCCCCCGGCGGACAATAGTCAAGCTACTCTTTCACCAACAGCCATAGAAACCAACTGCATGTGACCCACACACACACACACACATCTCATATTAAGACAGATGAGATTTCAACGTCTTTCATCATCACTTTTTTGATTTCCATAAATTTCCCTGTAACACACATGTGATCCATTCACAGATGGATACGGGATTTGGTGGCAGGATAATGTTGACAGAGAAAAGAGTGCACACTGCCTGTCCAAATTGATACAGATCAAGCCATAGAGAGAGCCCTGGCGGACATTTGGATTTTTTTTTTTTTTTTTTTTTATGGGAGGGGGGTCTTGTGCTGCTTAGTTCATTTATCCCCACTGTATCCAAACAAATAGAAAGACACTGTGACACAGAAAAAAATCACAAAATCCATCTGTTGACCCGTCTGTCTGCTCGTGATCTATCCTTGTATCTTTTTATTCTGTGCCCAGCACAACCACAGGATTTGCATTTCAGCATATGTGCATTTAAATATTTCACAGGTTTTGCATATAAATGTATGATGATTTTTATAAAATATGATGCACTCTTAGAATTGAAGTAACCCAACAAATAATAAAAAGATTCAAAGTGAAATCGTTCCAGCTCCTCAAATGGAATTTGTTTTTCTTTTAGTAAATAATTTTGGGGCCTGGCTGAAGAAAACGAGTAGGCTAATATACAGATGTTAGATGTCACATTAATGCATAAATAAAACATGTAGAATACAATTCTACAGTATTGTATTACTACTTTTACTTTTACAAACTATGACTCTTCCACCTCTGCCCTGATCTTCATCACAAGTTCAATGTCAGGAGCAGTCGACTGCATTAACATGATGAAAAGCTATACTGCTGTATATTCTTACCACAGTTTCAAATGAAATACGTGTTTCACACAATCTTTATATGTCGGGGTCAAAGTAGCAGTTTGATGAACTACTCTTGTACTTGCTGCCAGGCACCAACCAACAATGTGTCCCTTACAAAATGCTGCTCGCTTTGTGCACTTAAAATAGTACAGGAAACATCTGACTGCTCAGGATTTGCTGGTATCTCTGTGTTGCACTTGTGTCTTTCTCCAACCGTCAATATACAGTATGACTCCTGTGCCGCATATATACACAAGCACACACATTAAAATAGAATACACATACTCTGTAATTGTGCTCAAGGGTGACAATAATTACAGACCGCCATGCAGATAAAACAACCATCATGTTCTATTCGTGCTTGTCTTTAATTTCTTGTATCACTGATGGAGTAATATATTAGAGCTGAGCTTCGTCCCGATCCAAGTGGACTAATTTTAAACAGACGTCGGTTTAATTTGACAGGTCAGGCTGGTCAGTTACTTCCTGTTATGTAATAGTTCTGCAAGTGCTCTGCCACTTTGGAGAGTGGTGGATCAGAGGGGTTCACTGGTGGGTCACAGACAGAGTTGTGGCATCCCTTGTGATCTACCGCATCTCTGTATATGTTCTTCATCCATAACCGTCTCACATAAGCTCATAAAGCTCTAGTCACGAACTCTGCAGGAAACGTCTTCAAGCGTTTTTTTTTTTCTTTTTTTTCTGTCTGAATTTCTGTGTATTTAGTTAGCTGAAGTGCTGGGAGGAAGTGCAGAAGGTGAACGGCTGACAGAGCTCTCTTTGATTGTTTTCATCATTTCATCCGTGGTTGTATTGCTTTTACAACCTCCTTGATTTATCCTCATTAGTTCATTAATTCAGAATGAAATCTCATTAATCAACATAATCAGTTGAATGTATATTTTTTAGGTGAAAATCTTAATGGCTGAATTCATCTGTCTCTCACTTAAGAAAAAAAAATCCTGGGCATATTATGGGGTCTTTCAAATGAACAGATGCATGTTTTATGGTAATACTCTTACACTTGGAGAATCAAAAGACGTCATGTATATGAAATTAGGTGTTTGATGTGTTACCTTAAGAAGCCAGCAGTCTCTACATTAAAGGGTTACTCTCATGGGACTAAAATGGGAGGAAACGCGACAGAGTGTGTCAGACAGAATCCATTATGTTATACGTGACCTCTGAATGGACCAGCTGCTCAAGAGTGTAGGAATGCCTTTGATTGATAGCGCAAATGCTGACGTAACCTGCCACAGCTCCCACACCTCTCTCTCTCTCTCTCTCTCTCTCCTGATATGATCAGTATGTAATGCTGCGGCCAGTCTGGCACGCTTTGTGCTGTATCATGTTGCTGACTCAGAGCTGTTCAGGTGCTCTGTGAGCGCTGATAACACCAGCGCACAACGACAGAGGTTGTGAACCCAGGAGTTCACTTCATTTGGGGCCTGATGTAGGATCTTCACCGAGACTGTTCACACAGAAAGAAAAAAACCCAGATCTGTTATTTAAACCATGGCAGCTCACATGCATGTTGATAAGTTTTGACATTTTGAACATGTAAAGTGAACTGAGATCTTCATGTATGCTGTATATTACGTGTAGTTTGTCGGTTTATGGCTCAAACTGAGGTCCATGTCAGGATTGTTTTGCTCTACCAATGTCCTGTAAATGAAAGATGTGCCTCTTTTCTACAGGGATATTCTTAGTGGAAATATAAACATGAGTGGTGATGCATTCCTTGGCTGGTTTTAAGGCAGAAACTGTGCAGTGTGGCCTCGAGGACGTCAGAGAGAAATTAAAATGATACAGGAAATCCTTTGACATTTTAGCACTTGAACTATCTCATCTGACACTGAGACGTTTCTGTGGCCGCTAATGTTAAATGTACCATTTTCTACTTTGAACACTGTAGAAGCTAAATGATTGTTCATCGCTCTGTGCATCTGTGTGTTCAGCTTCCATTGTTTTCACTCCAGATTGCCGGTGCAGAATGCAAAATGTGCTTCTGGTTGACCTGAATTTGAGCTTAATTTGATTGTTTTTATTATTATCACTATGAGACTGGATATTATTATTATTATCATTATAAGATTATAACCCCGCGATTCTGGTGAGCAAGTCTAGTCGAAATATTTCAGCTGCACTGCAGCTGTGCAGTCTTTGCAGTGATTTGCAGAGTTAGGCCTTTGCTGAAGGAATGTACCATATTGATTTATTTTATCATGCCCATTCAAGGCGATATTTACAATTATAATTTATGTAAATGTTCGACTGAGTTGGCCTGGTGAAATAAATCAATTGAATACATTCCTTTTGTAAATGCAAGTCTCTGCAGATATTTGAAATCAGGTGAAATGTCTGTAACAATGAATAGCAGAAAGACAAATTTTCATTTGACCTCAGACAAATGAACCTCGTGTAAAATCCCAAGCCATGCAAGGCCCTGATAGACCTTGGTGTGGTGAGTGTTCAGGCTGTAACTGCTTACTTGCTCTCACATTGTTTCTGTTTCAGTAAATAATCTTGTTCTGTGCTGTATCATGATGAAAGTGTGTCTTTGAATATTTGATATTTGTTTTCATCCAGAAGATTGTGTGTTTGACACAGGTAGATGTTCTCCAGGTGCCAGGCTTTAATGAAAGGCTGATCTGAATGAAGACGCTGGTGGGCACAACCCATTCATAAAATGTGCTTTGGTAGAGCCCAACCTAAGACTTCATACACTGGTATATATCGATCCCTGTCTCTGACTGTCAGTGTGCATAGGGTGGTCTCGTGCAGCTCCGCGGCAGGGAGGAATCCGGTGCCTTGCTAAAGGGCACCTGAGCAAGATGTTTAAACCCGTGTTCTCTATACGCTATGCTGTTCATTATGAGTCAGTTCACGCAGCACTGGCCGCTTCATTGCTTTGTCCTGCCATGCTGTAAATTTGGAGGTTGTCGCCGTCTCCTCCTTGACCACTGAGTCGTAGATCAGGAAACAGCAGCGTGTCTCTGCTGAGCGCCGGGCATATGGCTCGGCCCCTTTTACGCAGCCAAATTCAGGAACAGGAACAGCACTTCAGCAGCGTCAAGAGCGCGCTGCCCAGACGCGTCAATGCGCTAAAACACCGGAAAGAACGACAATGTTTCCTTCAAAGTAAAATGGATATCTTGGCTTGTTCAAAAAAAATAATTTCTAGATCATTTGCATTATACTGACAAATTGTCTGTATTAGTTGAAGATGATGTATTATGCGCCCTTTCGTGGTTGTGGGTGTCTTTGTGCACAGTTCTCGTGAGGAATCTGCATAGCCTATTGCCTGAGCTGCAGACTCATAGGCCTCTGGGCTGCACCAATGTTTCACTGAAGAAAATTCCTTTAAATTGTTGTTAAATCTACTAATGGTCTGGATAAAATGTGATGTTACTATATTCGTGTCACCAATTCTTATAAGGCATTTTACACGACATTCGCTATTTTGGGGGGCTTTTAATTTGAAAACTACCAGAGGAAGCCTTGCTTTGTTGTTGCAGTACACTTGACTTTGGCGCGCTCCTGTCTCTCCCCGTGTGTGTGTGTGTGTGTGTGTGTGTGTGTGTGTGTGTGTGTGTGTGTGTGTTTACTCCCATTTCTCTGTGTCTATGCGTCGTCGTCCCTGCTCCTCCAGTCTGCTGCTGCACATCCACAGCGGAGCCACCACGCCGAGGAGGCGGACCGACTGTAGCTACACCTCGGCCAGCGGTGCTGGGTTATAGCGCTGGTGGTGGGGGGGTGGGGGCAGCACACTGCTCTTCTTGCCCTTCCTAAAACCGTGCACAGCCTCAAGCACTGAGGACACCATCACCTCAGCGCGTCCTGGAATAGTTTTTCTTTTTTTTTTTCTTTTCTTTTTTTTTTTTTTTTTTTTTTTTTTTTTGCCCAGACGCACCAAGTTGCAGCTGCAGAGGCGCACTTTTCTCCGTGGCTCCTCTCTCCTCTTGCGCTCACAATCCGACATGGAAGATGGTCCGTCTTCAACAAGCTGTTTCAGAAGGTTAACGGACTGTTTCTTGGGTGCAAGTAGGTATTTTTTAGACTAACATTCAGAATGGACAAGAAATTTACGCATGAAATACAGACCGTGTTGAATTAACAGTAACAGGGGAGCGAATCACAAAAACACGGGTAGCCTATATTTGGGATGCGTTATCTCTGCTGGTCCTGCAGGCGGACGTTATTTGCCCGTTTGTCTGCTCAACTTTATGAATGACCGATTGATAGCTGATTTAGATGGGTGGGGACTTCATTGGTGGGGGACCAGGCAGGACTGCAGTTCGTCAAATGTAGCGTGCGTCTCCTCAGTCTTTTTCTCTCTCTCTCAGGGTTTTAATAAGAATTTAGATCGGATTCGTGAATCCCGTCTCGGATCTGAGCTGAGTCCGGTGTGTCAGCAGTGCTGCAACAAGACATGTCATCAGAGAGCGAGGCGAAGTCTGAGCAGCAGGAGCCGGACTGAGCAGAGAAAGTGGAAATGCAGTTTATCCCACAAGAGAAATAAATCCAAAAATACTGCAGGAGAGTAGGTTAGGTGATTATTACCTCAGGATTAGCATATTGTTATTATCACTATCTCCTGGAAACTCATACAACTAATGACATTTATATAGGCTACTACAGGCTAATACTAGCTCCTATAGTGCCCTATACTAATAATACCATATGCAGTTTGGCTCACATGACACACAAAAAAAAAAAAAAAAAAAAAAAAAATCTTGTAGATTTTCATGAGACACATCAGAGGCAGAAATCCTCACAGTTTAATCTTATTCTCATGAAATAATTTGTTACAAATTAAATGAATTGTTACAAATGATAAAAAAATACAGAGAAGAAAAGTCAGTCATTGAATTCAATATCTCCTGTGTGCTACTATAAAATACTTATTTTTCCTTCAGTCCACATTTTGACATTTATCTGCTGTTTTATCTTTGCAATGCTGCCATGGGAACTCTAAACTTTATCATTTCTGTCTTTCCATAATTCACGGTGTCTGTCTGTCCGTCTGTCTGTCTGTCTGTGTGCCACATGAATTATTCCGTCAGTGGTTCCAGTTGTTTCAGTGGCACCTCAAGTGACCTTTAGTGGCAACCCTGTAATAACAAGTTAGTAAGTTTGGGGCCTGGGATGCTGAGTGATGCCAAAGTACGCACATAGCAGTAAACTGCAGTCATGGAATTGAGGTACAGTATGTAGGTATCCTGCCCTCACACTGACCAAAAAAGGACAAGAATTTCAGATTTCACAAAACCTTTTGAATTTACAAAACAGCAGTGGTTGTGAAAACTCAGTAACATCCACTGACGGATGAGCTGAACACTCATCTTTTTTTTTTTTTTTTGATATCATATAGAAGACATTCACAAATATATTGACCTAAGAAAATACTGATCATCCACTTTTCTTTCCACTCCTGTCATAGTTTTGTGGTTGTGTGAGTATCGTCACTCGCATTCATGCTGCTCAGTCTTTTTCAAATGCTGTACAGCTGTCAATTAATCTGGGTTAAATATAGGATTAACTTGACACACTGTTTGCCTTCTCATTGCATGTTTCCCTCTGATTCGTGTGGGATCAGGGAATAATTTGATTATGCTCCATCCAAGGCTTTGTGACAGCGATAAAAGCACTCGAACGAACACATTCATTTCTCAACTAGAATACAAGTCATTATGGGCTCTGTATGTTTTTACAGCATTGTTTATGGAGACTGCTTTCTACAAATATTCCATGTATGATAGATGACTTAAAATGTATCCAACAAAGGGTAGAGGAGGGTTTTTATTGTGGTGAAAAGTGCGGTTTTGTTTTCCAGCCACTGATGGTATGTTTATCCTCCTATCATTGTTTGTCCTTCCTGAAATTGGACGGGTTGTTGGACTGTCCAGTTGCTCCCTGGAGAAACAGATTCCAGTTTGTCAAAGACAACATGTTGGCTCATTCACTCTCTGGTTGCTCATATCATTCTCAGTCGTGACTTGGTCCTGGGATATTGTAGCTGTTTGTAGCCTCACGTTGTTTGTGTGCATTGTTGGTGGATAGTTCTGGTCAGTATCAGAGGTCAGTCTGGGTCACCCTTAATGTGATCTCCCAGGCATTTTCAAACCCAATTGGTTGTCGACGAATTGCTTAACTCAGTGAAGAAGGCTGCATTGTCAGGCAGGAAGTGCTCACGCTGGACATTTCCTGTCCCACCGCATGCCTTCTCTCACAGTGAGGATTTCTCTCAGCACTGTCACAGAATATGTAAAGACATAAAGCACCTGATAGGACTGCCATATGAAAATTAAAGCCTGATTAAAATTTGAATGGCTAAATAATTCCAGACTGGGCTGAACACGTGCCAAATAGTTTCTCTTTGTGATTTGTCTTCAGTGTTTATTTAAACTTTCAGAAAATTCAAGCCAGAGAAAATTAGCTTGTTTGCGGTTTGAACCTTCTTTTTTTTTTTTTTGATGTGAAGATCTGTGCAGGACTGGATCAGCGCCAGGGCACAGTGCACCATCAGAGTGGGGAAACAGATGACATTCTCCTCAAGGCGTCCGTTGACCCCTCGTCAGCTTGTCGTGGGTTGGTATCTGAGGGGATGGGAAAAGGCCACATGCATGTAGATTTCTTTACAACTTGTCCTCGTGTCAGGGCTCATAAAAGAACACGGCACTGGAGAAGACGCAAGGAATCTGTGGTTCTCATTACCAGGTCCCAACTGGGCCCTCTGCAGAGCGGCTGCAGAGTTCAGCATCAGTCCAGATGTGGAGCAGGGAACATGACCCCTGATAACTGATGTGGCTCTGGGGAAGGAAAGCAAGGGGGAAGGAGAGGGGGCATGGGGGTGGGGGGCTGCAGATGCAGCGCTACATCAAATCACCGGTTCGAGATGCTGACTGTGAGGCAGCGGCTCCAGCTTTACTGTTTGCAGCGTTACAGGCTGCGTGATCTTCCACCTCTGGCTGTCATTCAGTTTCCTCTCAGTGAGGGAAAAGCAAAAGAAAGTTTGGAGTTGAAGGTTGACCTGCAGTGTGTCTGTAACTGCAGTTAGAGCGCTGCTGCTTGCCTGTGACCACACTATTCAGCTGTGGATCAAGGGACATGCCTTATCTACATCTCAGTTTGCCATTTATAGCCCTTACCCTTTACGTCTATGACCCGGACCATGGAGGTGGAAATAATGCAAATTACATTTCCATGGAAATCTCTCTCTCTCTCTTGCACTATGTCTGTGTGTGAGAGCGAGGTGTGAGCTTGCATGTTTGTGCAGTGGTGTTTGTTTTTACCATGTGGGGGCGTGTCTGTGGAAGTGATGGGACTGCTGTTTAAGTACGAAAGGCGAAACAGCGTTTTCTTAATTTGACACTTTTTCACTGACTGGTGTATTGATTTTGCCACACCGGTCACCTCACCCTTGTCCCTGCTGTGGAATGTAGGGAGTGTGTACGTAGATGTATGTGCAGTGCTCACCTGCACACACACTTTCATGGGCACAGCTCACTGAATAAATGAGGTGAGCAGTGGGAGAAGAGTCAAAGCGTTTTCATCTTCAGTGTTAGCTCTTTTTTCCCTCTTTGCCGCTAACTGAATGTCAGTCTTGGACGCTGTGCTCTAGCCCTCCCATAGATAAGATAAGAACCACATGCTCTTCCCACCTCCTGGCAAGGGAGTCCCAGGCGGACCTGCTGACGCACGCACCCTGCAGCAGCCCCCCCAACCCCACCCCCTTTTCCTGCCTCAGCCTCATGTCAGGAGAGTGAAAAGTAGTACCTTGGCAGCTTGCCCTTGACTCTCTGCCAGAAGGAGTGCGCTTCTAGAGAAGTGGTCTTTTCCCTTTTTCTCTCATGTGCATTTTTCATCTATGTGTTTCAGAGGAGGAACATCTTGCTCACTAAACACTCGGCACTGCCAGGGTCGGCCTCTGCTGTTGACAGTGCTGCTCAACATCGTCTGACAGGAGGAGCACTGGGGACGCACGTTTGCCTCCGTTACGGCACTGTCGCGCATGGTAGCTAACCGCTTCATGGGAAATAGAAATGAATGATGGACATGGGTGGAGCTGGTTGTTGTCTTTAACAGCTCTCGATCTCTTCATCTGCGCACGTGACCTTATTGTTTCAGATAAAGCAATACTTTCCTTTTACAGTGCCTCCAGGAATGTGCAAACCTACAAAACAGGAATGAGACAATTCAACCAATCCTCATATTATTTCAACCTTTGTGTAATTCCTCAAGTATTTCAGGGGAAAAAAACACATATGCACACCACTAGTGAAATGAACTCACACTTCACCCTTAGCTACAGTAACCACCTTCCTGCCAACTGAGTCAATGCCTCATCAGGGTTCTCTCAGCTGAGCAGCCTTGTTAAACAGCCTCTACACCTGTGGTGTAATGTCTGTTGCACCAAACAAGCCTCAACTGCCAAGTCAGACTTCACCAAGTGTGCCTCCACACCTCACACCAGCCTGCTAGTATTAATGAAGTGTCTTGGCAAAGACTTTTATCTGAACCTGACAGGCAAAATTTACTGCATGAAGTGTCGCAACCATGTTTGACTCCTTTCCACATTTTAATGACATTTTATAGACAAAAGGACGATTCTGTGAATCAAAAAAATAATAATTTGACAGAGTAATGGACAGTTTAAAAAAAACATTGATTATTTCCACTACATAACAGTGAGACACTGATTGTGCTGCTTTGGTTAAGAAGCTTGGGATAAGTGGGTGAGGTTACTCTCATCACTGACGTTCATGTTGAGAAATTCAGGTTTTAAAATAGAATCCTGTGTGTTAAAAAGAAGTAAAAGAGGAAGCTGATCAGTGGCTGGAGACGTGCTCTTTTTCTCTCAATCACCGTCTCCATGCCTCGGCTAGCAGATGAAGACTGAGGGGTTGACATGCAGTGTGGTGTTGCTGTGCTCACAGTGACAGAGGTTGTGCAAGCGTAAATCAAACAAAATGTTAATGGGAAAATAAGAACAGACTTGTGGACACAGAGAAATGAGGCCTTGCTTACTTCATGGTGGTTTTGTTTCGTAACGAGATGCGGAGTGAGAAATACGCTGGGGCTTTCCTCTTGTGTGCCATTGATAAATGTTGACCTGCATTGTGCCTTATACTGACATGTGATATCTCACCACCACTGACTCAGTGTCAAGTTTCGAATCTGATGCGTATTTCAACACTTTAAAGTTTTGTATGCATAAAAAATATTTATTCAAAGCCCATTTTATTATACGATGGAGTGAATTACTTAACAGTTTACAGCATCTCTACAAGCCATTTACTTTTCCATATAAAATCAGAGCATGCCTAATTGATTTCCTTAATAAAAATTCTCATAAAGTGGAATTGTTACTCCAGAGAATTTACTATTTTTTACACGTTTACACTTTTTCAGGATGTTTTGATGCCTGAATTTCCATATTAGTAGCACAAACTGGTCCTGTCTGTGAACACATTCCCAGTCAAACAGGAGCGTGCTCATGTTGAGAGACCCAGACAGACTGAGACTGGTTTGGCCTTCCTTTCCCAGTCCCAGGGTGTGGTGTGCTATAGTCAAGATAAGTGTTATGCAACAATACCTCACTGCATGAACTCAGTTCTTCAGTTTTTACACAGGAAGCCCAAGTCTGAGTCAGGAACAAAAATCTCTGCCAACTGGGCTACAGCCACTCATAAACATACTGCACAACAAGCTACTTCCCGCCTATAGGTTTGTCTAAAGGAGCAACTTCATTGAAACACAGATGTGGGAAGGAACTAAGCTCTGTATTTAAGTGCAGTCTCAACATACTTGTACTTTACATGAATGTTTTGGTTTTATGCTATAATCCTATAGTTCTGTTTTTATCTCCACCACATCCATCTGAAAGTAAACCAAGATTCAACACAGAAACATGAAGAATACATAAAATGGAAAACATTGTTAAAGACTAAAACAGTAGTTTCCAACCATTTCCAACCAAAGCAGAGTAAAGTCACAGTTCAAAAGAGCTGCTTTCCCCTTTAAAATGGATCCATGTAAAAAAAAAAAAAAAAAAGAAGAAAAAGTTCAAAGGCACAAATTTCATAAAAAAGCAAAGATTAGAGTTTTTTTTTTTTTAATCGCTGCCCCATTAATCCTCTCTCAACCCCCAACATTTATCATGCGACCCTATGAAGATGGCCTGACCCTGAGGTTGGGAACCACTTTACTAAACCAGCTCCATCTCCACCAACAAGAGTAAAATTTGACTCATGCATGGATGCATCGGTGCTCACAGTCTAAACAGAGTCATATATAATAAGATATCAGTCACAGGATGTTTTTTCTGCGTCACTGGGACTTTTATTTGTGATACTTGACGTAGATATTTTTATACTTTGACATCAGTAGGATTTGAATGCAAAACTACTTTACTTTACTGGCCTTTTAAGTGTAACAATGAACATGTGAAGTAAATGGCAGTAATCTCCCACCACAGGCTTTGTACTACCAACAAAGTACAAACTTTAATGTTGTATCTGCCCATGAATAAAAATCATGGACTGATCAAGATTTATATTTTTTAATATAATGAATCTTTAAAAAAAAAAAAAGAAAGCAAAGCTGTTAGCTATCAGTTTGTGTTAGACATGTCAAACATGTTTCATTATCATTAAATCTGTTAGAAACAAATGAAAAATATTTTATCTTATCTTGATGACGCCATTGTCTTCAGCAGCACTGGCCCCAGTGGGACGGAAAATATTACTGTGGCTTTCCAAAATAAAAGCAAAACGCTTTGGTCAAACCAGCGACCAAGCTGTTGTTCGTACCACAGCTCTCTCTCTCTCTCTGTCGCTCTCTCTCTCTCTCTTTCTCCTGATTGAGTGAGCACATGTGGTTCCCAATGGGGTTAACCATTCTGGACCACAGCATGTGGGACAGATCTGGCTGCACCTTTGATTAGCCGCCGTAGTCGCAGGCTCGGGACACTGACGCATATCCCACAGCTCTGAGTGTCACTGCGGTCACATTAGGGTGAGCTGCGGCTCTAAAGACTTCAGAGGAAATCAGAGGGAAAGCCTGTAAGGTCGGCAGAAAAGTAGCAGGAATGTACAGGAAAAAAAAAAAGTGCCATCAATCACCACCGTGCCATAATATAGTGGCTGTCAGATCAAACCAGTCATTCCTCCGGTTTCTTTTTTCCAAAGCACTTTAATAGAGATTGACGACATTTAGACTTTTTTTCCCCCTAAACTGATACAGATAAATACATTTAATAGGTCAAGATGCCCCCACTGGAGTTCACCTGGATTAGTCATTCACTGAAAGAAATGTTCGAATTACTTCAACAAAATGTCAAAATTATGTAACTTCGATTTGACATTTTCAAACATCTTTGCTCTCACATTTAGAGGAAGTCGACCCCTGAAGGTTTTCCTGTCATGTGGACTGTCTTCCAGTAATACATCACATTATTGTATTACATTGTGATGCGTCTGCCCGGCAAGAACTCAATTAATGCATCAAGATAGCATAAGTTCTGGAGGATAAGTCTGGTGATAGTCACACATAGCATGAAAAGACCCAAAGAAACATTGAAGTAATCCCGGTAACAAGTGCTGTGTGTGTTCAGCTGAAGCCTGATACAGTTGTCGCTCTGTGCAGCAGAGCTCCATTGTTGACCAGAAACTAATAAATACACATCACAGAGCTGCACTGGCTGACATCCTACTTCATTCTGATGAACACGGGCACTGTAGTTTATTTTGAATCAATCCCAGAAACACCATCTGAAATAATCAGCAGAGCTTCAAACGTGTATCAATCCGCAGCTGAAAATAGTCCCCAGCGAATGCAATCTGACTTCTGTTTTAATAATGTTTGATATACAGAGTATACAGTACTCTGCTCTTTTAGGAAATGATTTTGCCTGCTTTTAATAAAAGCACATATTCGTAACCACTATTTCGATTTATGTCTCGAGCAGGAAGAAATGAGCTTGGAGCTGACACGCAGACAGGTTGGGGAAGTTGGAAAGTACTGTGGGACAGACTGGTCTTGTTGACAAAACCAAAAATGTATGGGTAGCCTTTTCTTTTAGGAAATTACTGGGGTATTAGTTGACATGTACGAGCCATATATATTACTTCAATGAAAATTTTGTTGTACTTTTAGACCGTTAACTGTTGAGTGAGGGGTCCTGAACGCCCCCTTTTCCACAGTTTTTGTGTCTGTGGACTCAACTCTAAGCACAAGGATGTACTCACAACACTGTTTTATGAACCATTTTATGACCCCTGCAAATTTCTTATCACTGCTGTTTGGTTTTTGCCCCATGGAAATAGGACATTTGACTATTTTTGTTGATGTGCACACATATGATTCCTAAATAATTTTCAGAGCCTATCGACACAAAACTCGTATTCATAAATTCACACAGCCTCCTTGTGTTTTCTTTTTTTGTGGTGTCACCAATCACAGTGCCTCCTTTGTGTGTCAGATAGGACAAAGTCGTACGGGTCTTTGCACTGCTCCCATTTTACTCCTCTCTGTGTGTCTTTCTGTCCCCTGCAGCTCCCTTCAACCCCCCTTAACTTTCTCTCATTTATTAAGCCGTATTCTGCCGATGTGCGTCAGAGCTGGCCAGGAGTCTCGTGAGGCGTTCCGCTCCTGAAGAGCTGTGTCTCGTGTCTGGACAGCGTCAGACCGCAGCGTCCTCCACCCCCCAAACTTACCCCCACCTCTGTTTGCCTTATTTGCCTGCAACCGCAAGCCTCTTCAACCCGCACACACAGACGTGCACACACGCTGAGCAGATGATCCATCGTAACTGAAGATCAAATTATTTGTTCTGGGGGAATAAATCAAAGGTCGTAGGTAGCTGCTGACTTTTTACCAGAGTCAGGAGCACTTTGATGCTCAAATTAAATTGGAATAAGTTAAAGTTTTTCCTGATATGCAGGTTTGAACCGCTCTTTATTGACGCACATCATGTTACCTGCAGTTTAAGTGGATAGTCGTATCTCCTGCAGCTGGTTTTATTTTGTCATCTGGCACAAAGCTGCAGTCTGTGCCACCCCTCATGTACTTGTTTTGTTGTCCACAAGCAACTGTAGCCATTCTCTAACCTGATATAAAGGATTTGAGACAGACGCCCCACTTAGTAATATTTTCATGCCGTGTGTGTGTCTGACAGCAGAACACATGCCTTCCAGCTGCATGTCCTCCTGTGATTCATAGTTGAAGGGAGTCTACACAGATGCTGCTGATAACCAGACGTTTCGTGAGAAAGCAGTGAAATGATCGGGGCTGTGTGAATACAGCACCTCTCTTTTCTGCTATTATCTGATAACAGATATCAATCCTGTGGAGCATAACATAAATTCAGCACTGCCATAGGATTTTTTTTTCTTTCTTTTTTTTAGGAATTATCCGTTTTGGTTGTGAGCGTTGAGTTCACGGTCCCAGGATGAGATGACGTCTCCTGGATTTAGTCTTTGTTTTAGACACACACTCCATCTTGCGTGAGTGACCTAAACATGATGGTTTCCTAGTGCATCATGACGGCCTCTCAGACGCCAGCGGGTATATTAAAAACAACTTTCCCTCAACGATGGTCTGGCAAATGGCTTTTTTCCCTGACAACAAAGACAGTAAACAGCAGCACTTAGCGAGCTCTCAAGAACCTAATTGCCTATTAAGCACAATCGAGTCCTCCTTTATCCTGCTGCCTCTGTTGGGGGCTCCTATCCCTGGAGACACAGCTTTACAGTAAACATAAGTGAGCTAGCCCAGCTATCTGAGAGCTTTAGCCGGAAAAATAGGCGCTGCTGCTGCACTCACCTCGCGGTACAGCGAAAAGAGAGATGACCTTCTGCTGCCTCTAGCCTGTGGATTTGTTTGGGTGGCTGTCGGGAACACTGTGGGCCAGACTGAGACGTTATTTCCATCCCCTTATATCTTTCTATTTCTCCTCCACGCTTTTGTACTATTTCCATGATTATGTGCAACATCTCCCTGCGTCACTTTAATGTTTTGTTTTGTTTTTATTCTTACGCTCTGCTTAGTCATGGATAAAGTTGCGCGTGCATGAACTAAAAGACATTTTTGTCTCTGTGCTCTTCAGGCTTGACAGATGAGAAAGTGAAGGCCTACCTCTCGCTGCACCCGCAGATGCTGGACGACTTTGTGTTGGAGAGTGTGAGTGCAGAGACGTTGGACAGATGGCTGAAGAGGAAGACCAGCAGCAGGCCTGCAGGTATACCACTCCGACACACACACGCACACATGCATGCACACAGACATACAGGGACAAACACAGAAACACACACATACACACATGCTGCTGCTCTCTGGATCACTGTGACATAATGATTGGATCAGCGGATTTCAGTGTATTGACGCACAGTTGTAATTTCTGTAATATTTTACTTTGGTTAAAATGTTTGTACTTTTTAGCTCACATAATCCCATACGAGTTCCCGAGGAGTCAACCACAAATACAGGCTGCCATGAATATCTGCAGCCACGTCAGTCTTTAGCTTTTATTGCTCTGAAAAACTAAGACCTTTTCTCTTAAAGACCAAAGGATAACCAGAGCCGAAGCAGAGTGTAACTCTGTGGGCTCCATTTATTATCCCAGCCATTTGCAGTACAAATCACTCATCTTCACGTGTTTCCTTTAATTGCCAATGTGTGTATTTGTGTGTGTGTGTGTGTGTGTGATAGACAGACGAAAGGGAGAGGGAGCGGGCTTGTCGGGTGTTTACGGGTCATTAGATGTGTTTGAGCGGGCCGAGTTGAGTCTGTGCCGTGCGCTCCACACACAGCGGACTGTTTCTCAGACCAACCGCATCCATCAAGGGCCCACAGAGCTGGCACTCTGCCCAGTTGAGCTGCTGACGTCAGAGGCGACCTCCAGAGACATGCAGCCGGCTGAAGGGGGGCCCAGGGGAGGGGTGGGGATGGTGGTGGTGGTGGTGAGGGGTTGTGCTGGCTCAGGGTGTGGGTGTGTTGAAGTGTAGTGGGGAAGCTGGCGGAGGATGGATTTGTCACATTTGGGAGCTGCTTTCTACATGTGGTTTACAGACAGTTGTGTTTATTGCTGCCATGCAGAGACTTTGGTCTCTCAGGTCTGATCCTGCACTTAAAACAGTTTCCTGTAGGCTATACCGTGCCGTGTGTACATGTGTGTGTGTGTTGACTCTGACAGGTAGAAATAGAGGCCCTAATGATTCTAGCCGGCGCCAAGTGGGAATAACTAATTTCACCCATGTAGTTCAGGTCAGAGCAGATGAAGCCTGAGCAAAGGAGAACGCTGATTCACAAAGTTTAATAGCAGAGCACAAAGATTTTCAGGCTGATGCATTATGATCAGTTTTCATTAATCATATGAGTCATGAAACCAAATTCCCCACAGTGCAAAGGTCATGTTGTTCCCATCCTTTCCAAAAACTCCACAACATTAAGAACCCCTTTGTTTACTACGGATTTTTCAAAGCATGTTTAAAATCTGTGTTTATCTCAGCTACTAGTTATTTCAGTGCGGTTGGAAAATCAGCTCGCATAAAATTGAAACTGTCTTGAGTCATGCAGCCAATCAGCAAACAAAGTTATCATTGAAACGTCTGTGCTGCATTACTACACAGGCGTGACCTCACTTTGACATGACATTCATTATGATGGATTTCATGTCTCGAGCAAGTTTTCTGATCTCAGCCGATTCTCATGTTGTGCAGAAAAGCATGCTGAACACTGACAGCCTGCAAAACAGAGAGAGAGAAAAAGTAGAGTGCAATGACGTCAGTGGTGAACAGTAATGCAAACAACATTACTGATCCCCTACTATGTGTCAAGCTGCTGGTGAAATGGTAACCTGCGTCGATTTGTTGGGTGAGGACACACAGTGGAGGGCTGGAGGAATGATGATACAGCACAGTTTGTGTTAAAAACATGAAACCAGCTCAGTGAGGTTCTTTAGTATAGGCCATGATACAGAAGCAAATCGCAGTTTTGTTTTGTTTTTTAACTATACTACATAATATAATAGGTTTTTTCATGTGGTGATAGAGAGGACATCATACTGTGACCTCTCCTCTGCTGAGAATTTTCAGCATTTGCCCACCTGCATACCTTCAGCTCTTACTGCTGATTAATGTAGGTCAGATGCAGGTAGGTATGCAGTAGGCTGCTCTGCCATGAGTGTCTAGACCTTTTACCTCCAAAAATTCCTATCAGATAGACAGATGATAGGGGGAGACATGCGGACCACCAAGGGCTGTTCCTATTTCTTGGAATTTAATTTTGTTGGATTAGTTGGTTTGTTTCTGTCAGTCGTCCTCGTTGCTAAACAACAGTGTCATCTTTTATTTGGCAACTGATTTTACACATGGTTGAAAGTCTTACAACGAATGTAGCATCAGTTTGTTTTAATGCTCCGTTTAGCATTAACTTCACTAAAATATGTATCAAGTGTTTATGGCATAAAATATAATAAATTATCGTGCCAACTTGGTTAACACAGGAAGCCTGGCATGAATTTATCACGCCAGGCTTCCTGAGTTAACCAAGTTGTTTGAATGCATTACACAGTGCAGGTACTGAACAATATTCAGCCACTCGCTCGGAGCAGTTGGGCTCTTGAGCTGCGCGAGAGGCGACCAGACCCAGAGCGAAAACATCAGTAATCAGCCCGACAGCTCCCCCATTATGCCTCATGTCTCTCTCGGGGTTGATCTTTATATCACATCAGTAGTATCACTCTGAGTCCACTTCCTCTGTCGGACCACTGTGAGCAGACACTTGGGCACCACTCTGAAGCCTCTCTGCGACTCACTCTCAGTGGCTGTATCCACTCCAATGACAAGCACTGTCTAATTTCTGGTTCATCACACAGGCTGAATGGTCACTGTGATGGGATGATGGCTGGAATTTGACTTGTAGATTTATTTCTGCCGCTGTGTGAAAGACGCTGGACCTTTCCTGTGTATATTTGGATTAATCAGAGTAGCCAGTTTATTTGGAAGATGTATTTCTGTGTCCGCTTTTTTCAGTGACATTTTTTTAGGGATTGATGTTATATTCTTTATGAGTGCAGCAGCAGCAGCAGCAGCAGGACCTGTCATCATGTGATCGTCACTGAGATAACCACAGCTTCCTGGAAGCCATCCCTGCAGCCAGTCCCGTTCTCACTTATCATGTGATGGACAACATTGGATTACATAAATCAGTTTCTCTGTACACATACACAAGTGTCTGTGTGTGTGTTCCCAAGTGTTGTGTTACAGCCTGTGGTTCCAGAAAAAGCTGCCACATTTGCACACTAATCACTGTTTGCTAATATTGAAAATTTGCTTTTTCACATAACTGAATTATACTCTTTTGTGCAGTTTATTTTTATTACTTAACTAGTTGTGCTCATGTGTCAAGTTGAGGCTTCTGCTTTCTAGTCAGATGTAGGTGTTTCATTTCATAAGCTGCAGAGCTGCAGCAAACTGAACAAGATTTCCCAGAGTTCCCACTGATGTCATTTCACCATTACAACCTCTCTTGACCAGTGGCATTGTTCACACCACAGGCTGCCACAGGGTAATTTACAAATCCCAATCCCTCTGCTGCAACCCCACCCCCCTACACCCCACCCTATATATTGCGTACACATACACACAAAGTACACGTTTACACATATAGCAACTCTTAGTTACTCAGCCAAGTTCAGCTGAGGACTGAGGCTGGATAAAGTCTGCAGCTTTTTACATTTTGTGTATCATTTATATTCTCCTCATATATTTCCAACATTATCAAGCCTGGATAGTTCTGATACAGTATATTCTCCTCATATTCATCACTTAATCAATAAAATGTGAAAAAAACATTCAGTGTTCCCAGAGAGTCACAGATTTAGATCAGTCTCACATTAAGGGGCTTCAACAAGATAGAAACATAGAATATCTTAGAGTTTTTGTTGATAAATCACTAAAGCAATTAATCAATAGGTCAGAATTTTCAGTTGGCAACATATGTCAGTACTCATGATGAGGACATCACTCACAAAGTTGAACATCCTTCACGAGCGGGATTAGCTGTCTGATTAAAGATGGGAAACTTTGTGGAAGATGCCTGTGCTGAGCCTCCAGTCTCCTCCTGGCCTTGAGTGAGGCAGGCGTTGGGCTGAACTGTTGAGCAGCTGATACTGTTTGTCAGATGTGTTTGGATGGTAGTCACAAGAAAACAAAGATGTGCTTGTGTAGCAGAAACTCATAAGCAACCACGGTGATAAGAGAGCTGTCTCACCTGCAGGGCGTTCCATCACAGGGGAGGAGGAGGGGGAGGAGGAGGAGTAGGCTCCCTGTGCAGTGCTCAGTGGGTGCAACTTGCTAGTGTAGTCTGAAATGCAATTAATATGGCTGAATATGCCAAACAAAATCATTTGTGTTGTAATAGTAAAAAAAAAACAAAGTCCTTCCAAATGCCTGAAAATATATTTCTCAAAGTTGTTGGTGAAAGTTAGTAAAAGCTTTTTTTCACACGGGACTTTAAAGAGAGACCTGCATACAGATAACTTTACAGTTTGAAGAAAAAACAGCCGAGGACGAGTGTGTAGGTGAAAAGAAGAAGAAGACCGCTGCTTTTGGCAGCTGCACGTCCTCTATCGTGCAGTTCGATGCAGGACAACCACTAGGTCGACACATATTGACCGCTGAGTCACTGCTAGCTGACCGTCCTGTGGGAGACTGTGTATCCTTGGCAGCAGATCAATAAAGCGCCCATCAAGTATGGTGCACATTAGACCCGGCTGACTGAGGGATTTTTTCCTCAACTTTAGGGGCTGCTGATATCTTCTGGGTGTTTCTTCAAATCATTTATCAAGCAGTTCGCCAGAGACCTTAGTGAATGTGTGTGAAATGCAGGCTTTGTGTGTTGGTGTGTTTGCACTGGAATAAAAGTGCAGGGTGAAGGTCGCCAGAAATCATCAGTCTGTCATAAGGCTGCACAATATTGGCACAGTTATAATCCAGAATTGTATGTGCTCAGCTATTTTCTTTTTAGTATGTTTGACAACTAGTTTTCACTTTATCATTTGGTTTATCATTAACACCAGCAGCATCTTTCTCATCCATAGCCATATGACACAGATACGTTGTATACTGCAGTGTGAGTATGTAAATGATACAGAATTTTTACGCAAATTTTCTCCTGCATATTTTTCACACTTGCTGCAGAGCAAATATATTTTGATTCAACATTCAAAGGTGCAGGCAACACCACGTACCTGAGGAAGCAGTGTAATAAACACAGCAGTCAACCATGAGGAACATTCATTTGCATCTGTTCTTTTAAATTATCAATGGAGCTGAAGTTTGATACATGCAGCCTGTGTGCTGCATGATTTGTTTAGATTAGATGTTTCTTTCAAAAGTATTATTAATGATTCACTTCAGCCAAAAAAAAAAAAAAAAAAGTGTCTGTTTGAATCTGCAGCTGAATTCTTTTGAAAGGTTTTTTTACATTATGGACTGTGTCTGCTTCACTCTGTGCTGTCCAATCTGATAAAAAAAATCTGATGATTTAGGTTGAATCCAAACATAAAACTAATGTTGGTTCCTCTGTGTGTGTGTGTGTGTGTGTGTGTGTGTGTGTCTGTGTGTGTTTCATCTGTAGCACAAATGTCTGGCACGAAGATGAAACACACCATGAAATCAATACATGTAATAATTCACACAGTTATTCTGGTAGGGTGAGAAAAGGCTTTTTGCCTTTTTGTTGTTATTGTGGTGATGGAAGTAGAATAACATTTTCGATGCAGACCCTGGATAGGGTTTCTCTCCTGTCTGACGTCAAGCTGATCCATTTATTTTAACTTTGCTGTTTGTTCTGTTTTTCCAAAAATGGTCTGCGAGAGGGTTTTTTTCTTTCCAGCCTCAGCTGGCTGCTCCTCCGTCTGAACTGTTACACTGGTGTGAGATTCACATTCAAAGTCTTGGTCTTGAACATCAGAACAGCGAATGTATCAGGACCAAATTACCTCACATTTAAAACACTGTATCCTAATGTATAACTGTATTCTATCCAATAGTGTGCTGATGAAAACATTAAGGGGTGATTAATGATTATCTACAATAGCCACATAGGCCACTCACTCTGTAAACCAGATATGTGAAAATGGTTAAAAGTAGTTATTAATATTATCTGCAGGATTGTAGACAATAAACAGAATCAGTATGTGCAGTGTATTACCGGTTGACTTTAGTAATCCTAATCTTCTGAGCTTTATTTTAATGACAGGAGGAGCCTGTATCCTCAACGCTTTTGAGGTTGTTCGGGGAAAAACATGAATGGCGTGATGAAGTTACTCGAAGAGTGTCTGCTCAGCCTCCGCCGTGTGCAGGAGTTGCTCGACAGTTGTGTTTAGTGCTCGGTGCGTAGTGAGCTGGCAGCGCATTTTCTAAGAACACGTCGGCCCTCTCCTCCTGTGTTTACTCAAAGCACAGCAGGTCCCTGAAAATATGGGATGGCATTAGAACAGGCTACTGGCTACTGGTGGCTGACCACATGGTGTGCTGATAAAACACACAAACATGCACACACATATATACACACACACATTCCTTTCCTCTCAGCCTTAGGGGTAGGTGTATAATTGGAGTTAATCCCCTGACACATACCTGATGAAACAAAGATGTTATTGTTGCAAAATGGGGCAGGCAAAGTGTCAGTTTTATATATTCTGAAGCCACTTCCATGTTGACGGAGCTGGCCGTACAAAAAGGACGGTGCACTCAAGTCCTCCTGGCCAAACAGCAGCATGTTTTCTCTTCTTTCTCTGATTTCAAGAGAAACCAGGAATATGAGAGAGTCATGCTGGACTCCCACCTGCTGAATGTGTGCATGCTTACTTTAAATAAACTGCTGGAACTGATCCAACCAGACGCCTGATAGAGCGTAGCAGATTTAAACGGCACTCGCTTTCGTATCTCATTTAGAGATTTACCTTACAGGGTCTAGCCCGCGAGCACAGGAGCTTCGTGTTACCTTCTGGCCCCTTAGACATTTTCAGTGTGCGGAAACAATGCTCAGTGCTCACCCTGTTCCTGTTGCTCCACTGGGACAGCTCCACTCGAGATGCCAGCAGAGGAGGTTTGCAAGGCAGTAATTGGACCTGCTACACTACAAACACTGCCTGGTGACCGTTTCCTCGAGGAGGGACACTGAGCATTGATGGGACCAACGAGCCCTTACCGAGGGAATACCTCTGGGAATAGGAAGGCTTTAATGTAGTGCCGAGCGATACAATTGAAATATTGATAATAATATTTGTGCAATATAAGAACTTTTTGGAAATGTGCGTAAAAGCTCATGAAAAAACAAAGTGATGGGTTGTATTTCACTGTGACACATTACATCACTTTTCTTTCATGTGTAAAACTAGAGCTCAGTTTAGTTTCAGACTCGTTCCTTCACACAAAAGAATTTAATAACGAGATAACACCGTGTGATCATATAATCACATACTTATTCACTGATATGATTTGTTGCCCAGTTCCACTCCTACATATCAGTGCTGCTGGGGCTGTTGGCACTGCGGCACCTTGCAATAATGTTAAGTGGCAATGATATGTTGAAGAGAACCAACAACAGCACTATGGCAGCCAACATCAACAGTCAAGACAAAAAAACAACAACTCCACTCTCTGGTATTTAAAAACTAGAGTTATTGCTCACATTTGGTTTTGACCAGTCAGTTCTTACCTATCCTCCCCCGTCCTTGCTTGTCCCTGCCACAGCCAAGTGGGTGAGGGGGTCTTGAGAGATGAGAGCTCAGGTCCTGGAAGAGTATATATATATGTATATACACAAACACATATATATTTAAAGCTCAAATACCACAGACACTGACACACTGTATAACAATCCAAATATGGAATCAGTATTAAATGTCCTGGTATATTTTAACAGTTACTTCATCTTATAGTTTAATCAGGTTTATTTGCCCAGCCCTTTATCTCCAGCATCTTACTCACTACATTCACATTCACCCCACCACATGACATCAGACACCTGTCATGTTACTGTAAATCTTAGGGTAAGACTTTATATCAGTGTCTGATAATTAGTGTGATTCTTTATTGATTCCCTTAATGATTCCTGATCAATTTTCTGTGTGGACCAAGTAACTAATTTATTTAATTAAAAAAAGCGTCTGTGTGCTCTGTGTTATTACAACACAGAATATTTGCCCTGGTAACAGACATGCTGCTCGGTTGTGCACAAAGTGTCAAATACATGACATTCCTGGCGTTGAAGTCCATGTTGCGTAGATAGATGTTTCAACCTATCGCTCTTTTCACCCATGTGTGAGTTTGACGTCATTGTTTTGTGAGAAACATCTGAAAAGGAAACCAGTTCTCAACTGGAACTGGTTCTCAATTCCCATAGAGGTTGGATTTAAGACATGATGAGTTTCTGTCTGTCTTTCTTTCTTTCTTTCTTTCTTTCTTTCTTTCTTTCTTTCTTTCTTTCTTTCTCTCTGCACAATAATCAATGAACATGTCACTGTGTTTGTGTTACAATGCGATGTGGTAAAGTGCTCTAATAAATGTAGGCCAACTTTTAATAGATGATACTTTAAAATTTGTCCTTTAAAGAGGTCTCAAAAAGCCACTGTTAAAAAAATGATTCTCTCTGAAAAAAGTTGTATTTTTCCTCCTTTCAAAAGGGTTTGAAGTCTTTTTCAAGTGCAACTCTCTGTCCTCTGATTGACGTCATTCCCGGCCAGGGGTTCACTGAAAATAGCTCTCATGGCTAAGTTAGGAAACTCATAGCATACTGGTGGAATGTTTAAAACAACAAACAATGTCGCTGGCTGTAGTTTCTATCTTCACATGTACAAAGAGGTTTGTCTCAAAGGAGCACCAGCTCAAGTCAGCACTTCAGAAGCTGTTTCTAAAATCTGCCCAGCTTTTTGCATGGTTTGATCACATGAAAAGTTATCAAAGAGATCTGAGCAGTTACTGTTCTTGTGTGCTGGTGACTCGCATGTAATGAAGAACCGCTTGAGCTGTGTGAATGGTTTTATTTTCATCCCAAGTAGCACTCCCAGGCCCACTCCTAGACTATAAGTCCAGAACGTGTTTTGATTGGCTGAAGCCTTCATTATTATCACATACTTCAGTGTCGACATCCAAAGACAATAGTCATATGTCTACTGTCTCTCCAACAGCCTGAAATCACACCAAGAATTTGCACTCGGGGCCACAAAATTTTGCACTTGTCAAGTTAAATTAATACTTCTCTTAATTCTGTTTTAAAAGGAGTATAATTTAAGCAAATGTCTCCCATCAAAAGCAGGTGATATATTCATCCATATTTTATGTATTAAATGCATATTAATGCTTAAATATGGCATATTTTTTGCCTTGACTCATTTGCCATTTACCTGTCAACAGTTGTGAGGGCAAACACAGCTCACTTGCTGTTTTTAGTGCTGTGTCTTCATTATCCACCGGTGCACACAACCTTCAAACATCCAGGTCAGGCCTGTGTTTCGCACACACACGGGGTGTGTTCAGCTTTAAAATACACACAAAGTTGGTTTTACACATCTGCCTTTGGTCAGATTTGTTACACCAGGTTATTAACACAAACTCAGGTTATATTGAATCCCATTTACTGACTGTTACATTAAGAAAGGCTTCAGTGAGTAACTTGTGCCGAACAAAAGCCACTGTGGCCACATTTAAAAATCCATTATAAATGCCAAAACATATAAAACAGCAGGGAGTCCTCAACTGTGCACACTGATTCAGTAATGTCAGTTACTGCTGCTGGACAGTCCAGACTGAGTTAAGCAATGGCAAAATGCCTGAATGTTTTCAGTTTGCAAGGATTTATTTGATTTTTTTTTTTCATGGATTAAAGTTTTAATTTGTAGAGGATCTTTTGTTGTTGTTGTTGTTTTACTGTTTTATCTAGTTCTTTGTAACTCTGTGCTTTTTCTCTCTTTACAGATGACACATCAGCTAAAGAAGTCAGCAGGGTAGGTTTTTGCTTAATTTTCTGTGTAGGTATTTTTGTTACAGACTCCCTGATTCCCCAAAGCTCACCTTTGTGACTAATTGAGTTCATACTCGGGAATGGACACTTTGCCTGAGCTAACGCAAGGACAGCACAGAACACAGGACACTGTCCTTCTGCAAACTGCAAAAACGTCTGGGTGTGCTTAATTAAGATTTTTTTTGTCCTTGTTCCTTTTCTTTCTGTAGAACAGCACCAGTGTGATGTTGACTCAATGGCTTGAAAAAAATATAAAAGGCTTAAAATACTACATGTGCAGTCTTAGGTGAGATGTAGCACAGCAGTGATGCTCTGTGAGTGTCCAAGTCAGCATCACATAGATAGTTAATGAGAAACGATATGAATCTTTTTGCAAGTGTCAGACAGTTGGTGGGAAAGTTATTGGAAAGTAGATCCCCCTGCGCTCCAAATCCACGTGTTCACACCTTTGTTAGCTAAACACCATCATGCCCTGAGGAGTCCAGGTGTCAGCACCCATACCAGGGCCCCGGAGCTGGTTAGAGGGGATTTCACACACATACACACAGGAAGAAAAACAAAAACGAGGGCCACTCGACCCCTCAATGCGTCATCCATACGTCTGTGCAAACAGGATGTGGGAGGATAGAAGGCATCCCATGGGGGAAGCTTTCTAGTACACCACTCTCCCTGCCGTCCTGTCCTCACCCTCTCTGCAAGCGCAGAAATAGTTCTCTGGCCCCATACAAGGCAGGAGGGCTGCCTCTTATGTAACCGCACCTTTAAGCTGAGGCTGAGCATCAGAGCTTGCCAAGCCTCTAATCAGAGCTGTGGGGCTCCAGCGGCCCCCCTCTTGGGACTGCAGGGGGATCCCTGGGCTAGAATGCAGCAGTGAAGGGAAATGTAAGGGTGGGTGAAGGGTAATGTTGTGATGAATGGCTCTGACTTTGTGAATGGCAGGAAGATAATCCCCTTTCATTCATTCATAAAAAAAAACAAAACAATTAAAATCTTGCTATTTGAATTAGTAGCTGTCTGCTGCTGTAACATTAGACTGGATGCATGCCGAGTGCAGCTTGTCACTTTTTTTCCCTTGTCGAAGCACTTGCTGAATTTTGAAATTCAATCTCAGTGTTTATGTGAGAGTGTGGAGTTGCAACTTTATGTGTGTCTTGTGTCCAGCAGTACCAGGACACAAATATGCAGGGTGTGGTGTACGAACTCAACAGCTACATGGAGCAGCGCCTGGACACTGGAGGAGACAACAAACTCCTGCTCTATGAGTTGTGCAACATCATCAAAACAGGTAAAAGTAGAAATCCCACAGATTATTGATCCTCTCACCTTCACTTCGCATCACACTGGTGCCGCAGCCCAGAAGTGACAATGACAGCAACATTTCTTCCAGAGAAAAATCCATACGTTCATGTAAATTTCTCGGTATGAGTTGGGGGGTTAAAAGTCGTGCATCTTGAAAGAGAGGGAGCAGGATTTTTCCTGATGTGTAACCTAAGCAGTAGAGGCAGGCTTTTCTGAAGTCACATTATGTGACTTTTCTGGCACTGACTATATTGCCCACTGTGCGTCTGTCCCAATATGCTGCGATAATCAAAACTGATACAAATGAAATACAATTATATCCCAAAGCCCAGTATTTTTCAATGTCATATTTGAAAGGCTGACTTCACCGCAATAATTACTGAAGTTGGTGGACAGAATTATTGATAGAAATGCATCCAAGACAAAGTGAGGGTCAGTTCAGTAAAACCACTCTGTTCATTAACTTCTTGATCATCTGTGTATTCACTGATGATCCTCCAGTCTGTCTGTTGTCACATTGTATGATAACATGACCTATATATCAGTGTGAAATGGGACTGGAGCGGAGGACTGGGAATGAGATGAACTGGATGGCAGTCAAAGCCCTCGGTCAGAGTGCCCTTGTTGTTATGTGGGACACTGTTAATAGATTGTTATTAGATTGTAACTGGACTGTTGTCTCCTTGTCACACGTTACGCTCTCAGGCACACCTGCCGTTGGCTGTTGGACATATCTATGTCTGATGTTATAACATGGACGTACACTGACGGCTGATCGGTTGATAACTTATAACTGTCTAACTGTGTTCAAAGCACTTGCACTGCACACCTGTGACCTGTGTGTCTCATATTTCTACAGCAACAAAAGCTGATGGATTTGCACTTTACTTCTTGGGAGAATGCAACAATGTAAGTACAGAGGACATTCGCTGAAGACATTTTATGCAACAATGCATGAGTTTTGACACAGGTCTCCATTTCTGTTTCCTCCGTTCCTTGTTCTTGTCAATGCTTCTCAACAGAGTTTATGTTTGTTCACTCCAACGGGGGCCAAGGATGGCCCTCCAAGCCTCATCCCCTCAGGCCCCATCGCATTTGGGACAACCATTGCCGCTCATGTTGCCAAGACTCGCAAAACACTGCTGGTAGAGGACATCATGGGGGTAAGACTTGTTTTCTGCCATCCGGTTCAGATTCAGCCATCACAGGAGCATTTCACTGCATTAGCTGTCGTGTGCGACTGCAGATCTCCTAATGACCTCCTTATACTGTAAACTCATCCTTGTTCTTCATCATCTGGTTCAGTCTACTCAGCACCTCGAGGTAAAACTACAAAAATAGAAATATTTTAATTTGGATTGATGGAGGACTTACATGTTCATTGTCACTTTCCATGCTCCGCTGCTGTGATAATACAGCACAGATAATAAATAATGGAGATGTGTCCTCATTCACACTTTACACACACATAAATCTGGAATCCCCTTTATGCTTTGAAAGAAAATATTATCAAAGGTGTTCTGTTGTGAGAAAACACCTCGTCTAAAATAAGTTGAAAGTTAAAAATCTTTGTTGAGGTGAAATCCTTGTGGTAACACTCAGAACAGGTATCACACTACATTTTGTATACAGCTGTAAATGCGGCTTCAGAGACAGTAACAGGAGTTTTTGCCCTGCTGAGGGGCAAATATTAGGATATGTCTTGTTCGCCATCTATACCAGGTGATAATAATCTTCACTGACCTCTGTCTCGCAGGACGAGCGCTTCCCCGACGGCACAGGACAGGACTCAGGGATCCATGTTCACTCTGTCCTGTGCCTTCCCATCCTCACTGCCATCGGGGACCTCATTGCCATCCTGGAGCTGCATCGGCACTGGGGCAAGGAGCCCTTCAACCTCAGCCACCAGGAGGTCAGTCTGACCCAGACAAAACACACCAAGAGTGGGAGGCTGGAGCAAGGCTCACAGAACGACAGTTAGCCTGGTATTCACCTTAATCTGGGTCTGTTTAAGACAAGTTTTGTGGGGATCATCTAGAAAATACTTAATGTTTTTGTCATGATGGATTAGCTTCTGATGAGAAATAGTGTCAGTGCGATAGAAAAACAACAGAACAGAAAATTGCATAAGATACAGGTTTCTCATCACAGTGCATTGGTTTGAAGATTCAGCAGAGTTCAACAGGTAAAACCGGCTTGAGGACAGTTATTTTGAATTTTTGGCAACTTACAGTCCAATATTCACTGTGCTCTTGCCAACTGTTGATGTGTGGGTAGCACGCAGTGTGTTTATCAAAACCTTTTCAATTAAAACAGCTGCAGGTAAAGAGGTGGATGAGACTGTCAAACAAAACATTACAGTTAAAGGTTACAGAAACAAAAGTGTTCTGCTGAGCTGAGGAAAACTACAGGGCTCTTATTCTAATGTGGGTTGGCCTCATTTAGGTTACAAAATATCTTGTAGTGCAGCTTTAATTCCACATCACTTCAGTTTTAACCCATAACAGCAAACATGCACATGCAGCAGTGTTACAGGTGGTGTCCCAGTCATCACTCTGAATCTGTGGGCTCTGCAGAACAGAGAGAAGTCGAGTTTTACAAAAGAAATGTGAAGAAAGACGAAATTAAAGTTGGAAAATGTGCAGTAACTTGTTGTAAATGTGCTGTTTGTTTGTTTTTTTGTCTGCTTGTTTTTTGGGACTAAACTTTACTTTCTTTTCCAGGTTGCAACAGCTAATTTAGCGTGGGCGTCAGTTGCCATTCATCAAGTACAGGTGAGCAAACTTCCACACAGGATTGGTCTGAATTTCAGATTGCACACTGTAGCAGGTAAGCTGAACTGTAACACTTCACTAAAGACTGATCTGGGAGTAAGGTTAAGCCCGCCCGTCCCACTTATTATGATCTTGGGTGACTTTGTTTGTTCTGGTTCTGCATGGGTGTTTTTAATGGGGAAATCCACTGTGTACAGGAACTGGGTTGTCACTCGGCCCAGTCCAATCAACTAAGCCATAGATTCAACAAACAGCTCCCCGAGGACGTCATTACGCCCCAGTGGTGTTTTTATATGAACAGATAGCATAACACCTCAGAGAAGCAGCGTCCCTCTGCAGCACTGTTAGCTGCTCGCTGTGAAAACACACTGTTGCCACTGAAACTCGTGGAGGTGGCCCACAGCCAAGTGTGTAGACAGCAAATCAGTTTGTTTACAGTACATGCAGGATGCTGTATGTGCTCTGTGGGAAATGTTTGAATCGTATGTGCGCCGGGTCATGACCTGTTTTTCTTTGTTTCTAGGTGTGCAGAGGCCTCGCCAAACAGACTGAGCTCAATGACTTCCTACTAGATGTGTCAAAGTAAGAGCTGTTGGTGGGACAGTTTAGCTATAACACTAAATCAATGCTTCTGAGAATCTTTTAAACTCTATATTGACACCATGTTCCTGTTTTAGTCTTAAGTATAACAAAAAAGTGAGTTAGTATATAATCTTTATTCTTGTCAGGTCCACTGTCAAATGAAACTTTTTTTTTTTTTTGCTCACTAGATAGAAAAAAAGTTTAGCCAACTTAGTTTTCATGTCTTGAATGTGAACGTCATCAGAGCTTCCCATTTGTCAAACATCTCAATGCGTCATTTCTTCTTTTCGCACAGAACATACTTTGATAACATTGTGGCAATAGATTCTCTACTTGAACATATTATGGTGAGTGTGATCTCTGCAAGTATGCGTTCATTCACATTGTCTTCAAGGCTACACATCCTGGGAGTGTGTGTTAGGTTATGTGTGTTAAACTGAGTAGTAATCCTGCTGTAATACAGACACACACTGGCCACCTCAGCACCTTTGGGGCACCGCTAATATTTTCTGATATTACATGCTTGTAAGGATATCTTAATATACCAATACTGATTTTTTAGCAAATACATGTTTAAACTTGGCTTGGCCTGAAATAAGCAGGTTTTTCCTCTGTGTTCGTATGTGTTTTGTTGCCTTGTGATCGTGGTGTCATCTCAGGTCATTCAAGTCGTCTGTTTCAAACACTGAAATGAACTGGAATGACCTGTAGTCTTAGATGTGAGTGTATGTGTCTGTGTGTGTGTGTGTGTGTGTTAGATTGAACTGTTCCATCCAAACCAAACAATTCAAATTGCAGCGATGTGTATGGTTTAATTCAGTTGCAGGGGCTAGATGTAATTTTTTGGTATTTTTATTTGAAGTCCTTTCAAATTTCTAATAAGTCCGTGTCCCTGCTGCTGTTTTGCAGATATATGCAAAAAACCTGGTGAATGCGGACAGGTGCGCACTCTTCCAGGTAGATCACAACAACAAAGAACTGTACTCCGACCTGTTCGATATCGGGGAAGAGAAAGAAGGCAAACCTGTCTTTAGGAAAACCAAAGAAATTAGGTGTGTACGTTTTACCTATTTCTCTGACAATATACCAGGCTCGTGGACTTTCTTGTGTTTCCTGCAGCACTTGAGTTGTTCACCACAGTGTACAGTAAACCAACTGCTCTCATGACAAAGACAGCTCAGAATGAGAATTACAATGAGAATATTCAATCTTATAAATTTGCAGTTTTTAAAATCAATTGTTCACATGGATTTTTGTCTGATTGATTTGTCATTGTTTTGTTTTTTTTAAAGCAGATTTCCATCCTCAGTTCACCCCCCAACACAGACACATTTAGAAGCCTTAACACACAGACCACAAGTTCATCTGCTCTCCACTCTTTTCTCCTCCCCCTGTAGGTTTTCTATAGACAAGGGAATAGCTGGCCAAGTGGCTCGGACAGGGGAAGTCTTAAATATCCCAGATGCCTATGCAGACCCACGGTTCAACCGGTAACTTTTCCGTTATATGTGATTGTTGATCACTGATTTAACTTTCATAAAGCTGTTTCTCTTCTGCAGTCAGCTTATCGAGATAATCTTCATTTTTGTGTCTAACCCATTGACAGAGAGGTGGACCTGAAAACCGGATACACCACGCGGAACATCCTGTGCATGCCCATCGTGAGCAGGGGGACCGTTATAGGTGTGGTGCAGATGGTGAACAAGCTTAGCGGAAGTGCCTTCACTAAAACAGATGAGAACAACTTTAAGATGTTTGCTGTCTTTTGTGCTCTGGCCTTACACTGTGCAAATGTGAGTATACACAATCACTTTTACAGTATTTAAACGACTAACAGCAAAACTATGATCCATCCTCTTGATGTCAGTCTGCACAGGCCTGTTGTGTATTTTATCCAGGGTCCGTAGATTATGTGAACATTGTGTAGTACTTTGTAGAAATGAATATCCCATACTGGCTTATTTTCAGATAACTGCACCTTTGACGCAGTGGCCTCGTCACCATCCCAAAATCATTCTCATTGCTGTGAGGCTTGTTTCCACTGTTCCTCTGTTTCTCAGAGTAGCAATGTCGTTTTTTCTCCAAGGCTGACAAAAGTAGTGCCAACAGCTTCTATTTAAAGTGTTCATTGCCCCAAAATCTGAACAAAAGCTTCTTATTTGATGGTTGACAGTGATGATTATCCCTTACATGGAACACACAGACATTTCATGAATCATGCTAACTCTCGAAGCTTGCCTTGTGTGGTCTGTCTGTCAAAAGCCTCTCCTCTCTGTGGGGCCTGACTCACCATCATCTCGTGCGACAAACTTACGCAGGAGCGGCGTCACAAAGTTGGTTTTAAAATTGATGAGGTGCGTTAATATTTTAAGACAAGCAGTCTGCATCCGTCCACTGACAGGATTTATGTTTAGCTGTAATTTATGCCTCACGTCTCTAGGAAACTGACTCTCGCCAGCTCCTGATTTATGGTGATTTATGGTGGAAGGTGTAAGGCCTGGCGCCTGTACCTGACTGTCTTATTCCTGCCTGTCTGGGAAGGGGACAGGGATACAAACCAGATGTGGAGACACTTTTTGGAGACACGGAGATAAAATATGATACAGGACTGTTGCGGATAACTTAACTCTGTTTGACCCTTTCTGGAAATTCCAACAACAATACTTAAAGAATTCAACAATGATATAAGATATTTTCATTCTCATGGTATTTATTCCACTGGCTTGTTCAGCTTTTCTCCTGATGTTTTATAGTCTAATCCCTGTTCTCTGATTCTCCATAGATGTACCACAGGATCCGGCACTCTGAATGCATTTACAGAGTGACGATGGAAAAACTGTCTTATCACAGCATCTGCACATCAGAGGAATGGAAGACCCTGACCCAGCTCAACCTCCCTGCACCCATTTATAAGGAGATCGAAATGTGAGTGCCCTCTCAGGTTCAGATTCGAGTAGCTTTGGGTCACTATCTCCTCTGATACACGAAACCCGTGACCCTGAGTGTGGCTGGCCCACAGCCACACGTCTGTGAAAGAGTCCAGACCTGACGGAGGGTGGGAAGGGGTATGTGTGTGTGCTTGCACAGTACAGGAAGGGGCGTGCCTTCTGAGTAAGCCTGTCAGTTGAATACACACAGACCTCAGATGTCCCTTTATCTGTCTCTCCTCTCCCTCTCCCAGGTGTGCCGTTCTTGCTAATTTAAGCCTCTCCTCCCATCTCTTCCTCCTTCCTCCAGGTTCCACTTTGACATCAGTCCCTTTGAGGAGATCTGGCCTGCTGTCTTCATCTACATGGTTCATAACTCCTGTGGAAAGACCAGGTAAAGTGTCACAGGGCCAATGTCAATGTCACTGTCAGTTCCTCATCGAGGTGTTTAATCATCCTTTCGTGTCTTCTCTTCTGCATGTAGCTTTGAGTTGGAGAAACTGTGTCGGTTCACCATGTCTGTGCGGAAGAACTACCGACGTGTGCCCTACCACAACTGGAAGCACGCGGTCACGGTGGCACACTGTATGTACGCCATCCTACAGAAAACCACTGGGATCTTCACAGAGCTGGAGGTTTGCTCCCTGTTGGGACAAAAATGAGTTAAACTATACAGGACGGATTATCATCTGTGTGTAATGTAACTATTTTTTTTAAAACTACATATTCTGATTTACAGAAGAAAGGTCTGTTGATAGCCTGTCTGTGCCATGATCTGGACCACCGGGGGTACAGTAACGCATACCTGCAGAAGTTTGACCATCCGCTAGCTGCTCTGTACTCCACCTCCACCATGGAGCAGCACCACTTCTCTCAGACTGTCTCCATCCTACAGGTAGGGCTCGGCTATGGAGAACTTACTGTGCAATAAACATTTATTTTCTTTCAATGTTATTATCTAGTAAAAAATGCTGTTCTAATATAACATCTCTTTCATTATCTCACTTAAAGACTTGCAGATGGGGCAAACGACTGGGAACACCACATGTCATCAAAGGAATTACAAAGCAAAAAATGATATTTCCATAGAGCTAAATTTTAGAGGGTAAATCCACAAGGATAAAAATCAACATGAAATTGATTAAATTGGTGTAAAGTTTTAATTTTTTCAACAGATCTGTCGTCTGTGCATGAAACACAACTTTCTTTAATGTTCACAAATAGAATGTGATGCATAATTTCTAGAAATGAATGCACACACACACAGCTACAGATTCACTGCCCTCTTCTGTGATATCCGGGATCTGTTTGGATGAATCTGAGATTACAACCTGTTGTAGTCTAGCTGAGCTGAACGCCTCATAAGTGGAGCTTTTGCTTTTTTATTGATCTCTTTGTTTCTCATAGCTGGAAGGGCACAATATTTTCTCCAACCTGAATTCCATCGAGTACGAGCAGGTGCTGGAGATCATCCGGAAGGCCATCATCGCCACGGACCTCGCCCTGTACTTCAACAACCACCACCAGCTGTCGGAGCTGCTGACCTCGGGTGGGCTGGACTTTAACAACCACTCGCACAGGTGAGCGGCGGCGACTCTCACTAGTGCACAGGATCATATTAAACCTCTCTGAGACATGTTTTGACCTGGTGCACATAAACGGCACATTGAGTTTCTCCACATGGCTATAATAAGGCTTTGCTCCCCTCCAGGGACCGTGTGATTGGTCTGATGATGACAGCATGTGACCTGTGTTCTGTTACCAAGCAATGGCAAATCACACGACTCACAGCCAACGACATCTATGCTGAGTTCTGGGCTGAGGTACAGTGGGATACTGTTGAAAGTTTGAACAGTTTTAGTGTCATGATCATGCCTCCAGTCAAACAGCCAGATCACTGCTATTCCTTGTAAATACTGCTACACCTAGCAGTCCTGCAATTTATAAGGCACAATGTAGTGTTGTCTAATGGTTTAGGAAATTTGACGCAGAATGCAAGAATAAAATAAAATAAAAATTCTCTCCACACGTCTTCATTCCTCCACAGGGAGATGAGATGAAGAAGATTGGGATGCAGCCGATCGCTATGATGGACAGAGACAAGAAGGCCGAGGTTCCCCAGGGCCAAGTGAGACCAGCACACACACACACACACACACACACACACACACACTCAAAGAAGTTTAAAATCTCAGCATTCTGATGGTGTGAAAAACCCACATGAGGGAAGCGGGTGATTCTTGTAAAAGTTCTTAGAAAAAGAAGAAAATACAGAGAAGAAATCGCAGATGCCAGTGGTGGAGAGACGACTAGAAAATCCTGCTTATGTTGAAAATGATAACTTAAAAAACTAAGTATCACCACAAACTGAGATTAAAAAAAAATACACAGATATATTGTATATACAGTAATAACATACAGTGTCAGAAGTCCCTACAAAATACTGTAGTTTTATGTAGTTAAAGACACTTAACATATGAATAATTAATGTAGGTTCAACTGTTCGTCACATACATTTTACATAGAAATCACATCAGTTACCTAATATAGTAATTACAGTCATTTCAAACAATCACAGTCTGGAAAATGTATAATATAAAAGTGATCTAGGTAGAACATCAACAAACTCCATAAAATTTAATGTCAGTCCCTACACGTCCATAACTTGACCTGAATGGACCAGAACTGATTTCTTCATTTTAGAATCAGAATGTTTAGTTCAGGCTTTGAAACACTTTTGTCAGGTGCTAATGGTGTAAATGTTGTTAATCTATGACGATTCGTCAGACTGTCCCTTAAACACTTTATGTAACTCGCTGCCTAATTGTTTATTGTTTTTCATGTTTGCCTTTTTTTTAAGGTGGGATTCTACAATGCTGTTGCAATTCCGTGTTACACGACACTAGCTGAGCTTTTCCCTCCTTCTAGTCCTCTTCTAAGAGCCTGCAAGTAAGTATTCAGAGCTGCAGTTTCCAAGCCTCATCCTTCACCGTGTGCTTTTTACGTAAAAAAAAGATTAGAAATAGAAATAGATTATGTGTTTAGGAATAAAACTGTAATTATTCAAATAAAAAAAAAGCAAGTCAAAAACAAAACCGTTCAAAAGTTATGGTCTGATACAGACAATAGCATGTGTTTCAGCAGCAGTCGGCCAGACATATGAGATTAGAGGTTGATTAGAAGTGTGTGTGTGTGTAGGTGCACATTCCAATGAAGATGCAAACACACATACTTCTGCACTGACACTGGATTAAACAAACTATGTATATATAAGTCATATTCCGATATTTCATTATACAGTGTGACAGGAAACAGTTGCTTGTCCCAGCTTGGTTTAGCTGTGTGTGTGTGTGTGACGGTAAGAATGTATTTATAAGTGTGATTTCTCGTTGTCGGGCAGGATCATGTTGCACATTTGCCACCCCCCTTGGGTAACCTGCTGGTTTCTAAAATGTTGTGACCTTGCTCTGCGGGGAATGCAAACAAAGTGAGCAGAGTAATATTTAAGCCCCAGCAGTACGTCAGCACCGGGGCCTTCGGTGGGCAGCAGGCCTAGACCCTGCGGAGCCCGGCTGCTTGTTGTGGGATCTGCCACAGACGTGTAAACTGCATCAGGCTGGCTAATTGAATGGAGTGGCAGCAAAGGGCAGCACTTTCTGCGCTCATATGTCAGGCTTGATTATGGCGTGGGGAGCAGAGGTTACCTTCATGACAACAAGAACTGATGGACCTGCCACAGCAGGTGACTAATGAATTACACTGTTGCTCCCTGGCTGTGGTGACATGTGCTCATTTGAGTCTAGTTTTTGTCTTGAGTTAAGTGTAAAACAAGTCCATGTAATTGCTTATGCCATTTGTTTAGGCTTAATGCAGCTTTTTACATTGTGGATTTGGAGATTTAAAATGATCGGAGCTGCGATTCATGCTCTTCTGTTTCTCAACATCAATGCTGCAGTTGCATAAGCTCAGCTTCTCCAACTTCTTCTTTTTAAAGTACAGTCTGTCTCATTATGACATGACAGCACTGTGGCCGTAACACAGTCAGAATCAGATGCACACCCTTGTGGCAGCAAAGTGTTATAATGTTGTCTTTCAACTAACCATTATCACATAGTGCCAGTACATTGAAGGAGATGTAAAACAACATTAGATTGACTGCAGTGGAAAAAGTGACAAATATACATCTGATAATATCTTCTTTAAATTAAAAGATAATAATTATAATCACCTCATATCACTGGATTTGATTAAAAACATTCAGCAATTTCATTCACATTTTTTAATTAACCGAAATACTTTTGTCTTTTTTTACAATGTGTTTGATTCTTATTGTGTTTATCCTGTTATTTCCTGTTACAAGCAACATCTGTTTTCACTGCCATGATTGTGAACTCATGACACACAGAGTCTGAATCTGATCTGAGGTGGTGTGTGTTTGCAGGGAGAACCTGGGCCAGTGGGAGAAGATAGCACGGGGAGAGGTGGAGGATGTAGTGCCCAGTCGACCTTGCGAGTCAGGCCCTGTCAAGGTGGACAACTGACTACCAAAGGGGTTTGCTGGCCCACCAAAGGAGTACAACGTGAATCCTGCCACGGACCTGGAAGTTTGTAGGAAGAAGAGCCCGCCCCCTGTGTGAGCAGGAGACAGATTAGCTAAAGGCGACTTGACTTTGAAAACACACAGTTACCTCATTGGGTGACGGAGGTGTCAACACTGGCGGTTTCACCGATCCCAGAGACTGACAGACAGCTGATGGGGCTGAGGGACTTCAACCCATCACCCTGCGTCCACTCAGCTTGGGAATTCATTTGGTAGAATGGACTTGTGCCGTTTTGGTTGTTTTAGTTTGGCTGTTTTATGTTTGTTTTTTTGGGTTTTTTTTTTGTTTTTTTTTGATTTTCTGTTATGGTCTTGTATTTGCAGAGGCCTTACTCTGAACCTTTCACAGGCTTGGTTATGTGAAATCTTGTTGTCGGTTCAGGCTTTTTTGAAAATGGTACTGTTTGCCTTCTGTGGTAGGTTTATCGTACACGCACTACTTCAGCAAGGTGTTCCCAGAGACAGAAGGAATGTGTAGAGCAGATGTATGGTGTAATGCCACCTTATTAAGAGGGTGGGTGTCAGAATGTTTTTTTTATTACTTTTTTGAGCAAAAATCCTTTGCAGTACTTGAATAAAGAGATACAGCCTATTTTATGTGGAAATTGCAGAAACCCCCCTGCAGCATATTCTACAAAACGTGGATGAACTGCGATGAGAGGAGTTAGATAATGTAGACACTTGTGAACACAAGTCACAAGAGAGTCACAATGTTTCTCCCTGAAGTGGACCCCCCACAGCACTGCCCCCCGGCTCCCCCTGGCATTTAGGAACCTGCTGCATAGTACATCAACTTTTCTTCTGATCAACAGGATCTGACCCCAGGCCAGCAGTCATAATGTTTGTAGGACGGAGTTCACAAGACAAAAAAAAAAAAAAGAAAAATCCAAGATGCACAAATAGCATCACTTAAAACCATTTATAGTACACCGAGACTGCATTCGATTGAATTTCCACTCATAACATTTTCCACACCACTATCACATCATGAATCATGATTTTACACAACAGTCTGGTTCTTATTAATCAGTAATCGCTTCTTCACAGCTATAGTAAGGATACTGCACAAGTTAGCTAAGTGGATTATAAAGATTAGTTTGTTTGCAGGGCCACAAAAAACTTTTTACAGGTCAGCTACCACATGTAATGTCCAGACAGCACCCTGATCTACAGCACAGGGCGAAGCTATGGTGAATTAGATTAAGAGTGGAGGGTGGGATAAGTAGTAGCCTGCACAGTCTCAGATGTTGTCTCCTTTTTGGCATAAACGGGTGTCCTTGCAGGTTCAAAGCCGTAGTATGAAACACCAGTGACACTGAACATTTTGTCATTTTGCTGTTGATGCAGGGCACAGCAGCTCTCAGCGCCTGTCAGCTTCGTTCTCTCCCATACTGTCAAACCTGCAAAGTGCATCACATGTCTGGGACTCAAAAGCTCAAAAGAATGTCGGTTGACTTTTTGCAGGTTGTGTGACAGAAGTTCACCCCCTCACGTCCACGACCTGCCCCGAAGGACATGAATTCACGTTCCACCACGGTTCAGCCTCCAGTTTCGTGCAAGGGGGGCTGCATTTGGACTCGTTCCCAAGATCTTCCAAAAGACAAACGATTTTTGTCTGAAACTGTCATTCCAGTGGACATTGTCCCTCCAAGACTGAAATTGCCGCTCAAATAATCTGTTTTACAACTGGTACTGTGCCCCCCCCCAGCTCATCCCTAACCCCTCATCCCAGCCCCACCCTGCTTCCCTTCACCCATATGGTGTGAATGTATATTTCGATGAATGTTTCATTGATTGCAGATCCTCAGTGGTGGCATGTGGGTTATAGTGCACCATCAGTTTCCATGATGTCCTCTGTCTTGCTCTTTGCAGAACTGCTTCCAGTAAGCTTCAACCAAGAGCCACAATTCGCATGCACCTGAACTGAAGTTTATATATAGTTTTGCATATACGGTAATAGGTGTATACTGTGTACAACCTAGGAATTAGTTTGTACAGACTGAGACGTTTGCTCTGATGGTGCTAAACTGAATGGTAGTCATGCGCTTTCTGACTGGGTGTGTAGTCTGTGTGCGTGTGTGCGTGTGTGTGTGTGTGTGTGTGTGTGTGTGTGTGTGTGTGTGAGAGAGAGAGAGAGAGAGTGTGTGTGTGTGAATGTGTATGTGTATGTGTGTGTGTGTGTGTGAGAGAGAGAGAGAGAGAGAAAGAGAGGTAGAGTAAGAAAGAAAAGAGAGAGAGAGAGAGAGAGAGAGAGAGAGAGAGGAAGCCTTTGACGGTCTCCTTCCCCACTCCAACCCCACATGAGAACGTGGTTAAGTCCATAACACTGCACTGTCCCTTCTACTTTTCAGCACCAGTTATATCCCATTGTCTGCACTATGTTTAGCTTATGATCTTTATCATTATTATTATTGATGATTATTATTATTGCTCTTATTACTATTGTTATTTTCTTAATTAGAGTTAAATTTAAATTAACTTATATTTTTTATACAAAGAAAAATAATGTTGGCCTTTTTGTTTTGTAAAAGTAAACATCAAGATAAACAAAACGGTCTAGACATGTTACTGTTACCCAGAATAATTGAGGAATGTCTCAACTGTAAATGTAAGAGCAGTAGCCCAAATGACTTTTATTAAATACCTGAAAAACACGTGTGTGTTCCAGATGATTCTTTATTCCATGTTTGAGCTGCCTATTTATTTGCCTTTATTTAACTCTCAATGCACATTGTTTTATTGATAGAGCTGCAGAGTCAGCGACAGTGTTGGGTGAAGATGCATCACTCCTGATTGACGTTATGTTATTGCACTCAATCAGGTCATTTTGGTTTCATGTCAATGTGATTTCTTTGTTCCTTTTTTTTCTTTTTTCTTTAGTTTTTTTTTTGATAGTCAAAATATGAATAAAAATTGGGATATTCAAAATGACTGGTAATGGTGAGAATATTTTCCCTTTATTTTATGAGGACTCAGATTGTCCATGCACCATTTCAGAACTATGCACATAACTTTGGCCCCATTTAAAGACATATTATCAGCACTTAGAATATGGCACGTGTGTATCAGATTACTTCTGCACGTGTAGTCACATGTGTCACCCCTCTGGCACTTACTCCTAGTATTATTTATCAAGTTATTATCAGTAATCCACATTTTTACATTTGATCCATTTCTGATATCATGTTCCATCCTCAATTAAAAGATTTTTCTTTCTTTTTTTTTTTTTTTTTTTTATCTTTGCTCTATTTTTTGTCCAAATATTTTTGGTGTTGGAGTATTTGGCTGAGTTGGTGGCAGAGATGAAACACCTTAGCAGTGTAGAAACAGAGGTGTTTTTGTTACCCTTTAACTAATTTTGTTGAGGAAATGCAAATGCTCCTGCCAGGATGTTTCAACATGCTCAGTTGGTATCGCTCAGACAAACAATGACACCTACTTATTCCAACAACATGGCTGCCCACCACCACACAGCTGCACTCTGGTGTTTTACAGCTTGCGAACAACACTGAGGCCGGAAGGCATCCTTTGGGTTTTTCCAACTTTAAATTCATTTGAAAAGGGTGCAAAGGTGATGAAGAATAACTCATCACATGTTGTGACTTTTTTGTTGTTGTAGTTGTTGTTTGCTCAGCATTCTTTAATTTGAGTTAGTTGCAATTACAGATTTCTTCTTCTTCTTTTTTATATAGTCAATATGAATACAGACAACTTCCAGAGAGCAACTATTTATTAAAGCATATTTTTCAGCCTAAACACTTCAGATCTTCAGACGTCCTACGCTGCACCTACAGTTTTTTTTTTTTTTTTACCTCAACATTACTGGACAACATCACAAGAATGCAAATGAATGCAGACTATGAATAGGAAAGTTGTTTCAGTGAAGCATAACATGTTACACTGTATTTGCCCTCATGCTCAGCTCTGCCATCTGGGTGCTTTCCTATTCTGGCCATTCCAGCCCTGAGGCCTGAGTTTCACTCCCTCTCCCCTTTCCTTCTCTTTTGCAGTAGGGCTACATCATCACTGTGTATTTACACAATAACCCAATTACTGTGACTAACCCGATTAAGATAATAGTTTGATTGAAGCATTTACAGCAGTTTTGTCAGTAACCAGATTTTCCCCAACAACCAATGTTTATACGGTTGATCTGGTAATTTGGTTACTGTGTGTAAGGATTTGTGGTAGCCGGCAGGAAATTGGTAGTATCACATTAGTATCACAAAATAAGAAAAAGTGGAGAAATAGGGAAAATTAGTTGGAGTCTATTGTTTTCCACAAATTACAGAGCACATTTGCAATGTTGGAAACTATATTTGAACTACTGTATGTCACATTGTGTTTTTTCTGGATCCTGGCTAAATTCATAGCATCCATTTCTAGTTAAGTCAAATAACTAACAAAAATGTAGATGTGTTCATTGTATGTGGCAACTGTGATAATGAGTTTACCTCTTATATTTAGGTGGTTAAAGGACTCCTGAAAGAAGAAGAAAAGCCCAAACCTGGAGTTACCCTGATGAGATGAAACTCAGATAGGCTATAATACTGTTGAGATGTACAACTTGTAGCCTGGTTCTGCAGTCACAGAGAAATGAGAATTAAGAAGTGAAAGTATGACTAAGATGAAGCCTGGTGAGTGAGTCATGGTGACTTAGTCCACCAGTATTTTTTTTTTCTCTTCGGTTTTCTTTTTCTTTCATTGTGTCACATAAAACAGTGCTTATGAGACACCTTTCCTTCAATGCATATAGGGCAAAAAAAATAGAGTGGTTCCTGGAGTGGATAGAAGAGCATTCAGTTTGCAGGAAAAGGGAAGTAAAACAGAGAAATGGAACAGTTTATCATTTGGCATTAGGCTACTACACCCTGGTAAAGTTTCATGACTGACAAAGTAACAAAAAGATCTGTGTGTGTGTGTGTGTGTGTATGTGTATAGCATAATATATATATATATATATATATATTATATATATATAGTTGTCGCCAATTTGAATTGGCAACAACAATTACTGCAATGAACATGTTTTATTAAACGTGTCACAGACTATTTAGGGTTTAATATCGTGACCTCACTTATTAAGCTAAGCTTCCCAGGTACAAGTGAGATCTTGCACCTCAAAGCTCATGGGAACGATTATAAACAAGACAGTGAACACAACGCACGCGTTACGCGTTTGGGTCTCCTGGCAACCGAGACTGTTGTGGACTCTCAGAAAGTTGGATTTCTGCTTTGTGTCGTGCCTCCACAGAAGAAGAGCTACCAAACAGGTGAGCTTATTATTAAAGGTTTCTCCGTGTCGTCTTTGCTTCAGGTGGTTACACACAAAATATTTAAGTCGCATCAAAGTAAAACTGTCGAGCATTAGCTAGCTACTTAGCTTTAGTTTAAAGAACGGTTGAAATACAGTTTCATATTTTTCCATCTTTTTCACCATTTCAATAGTTTTTCACATATTTTCATTTCTTGTATTTGCTTTGGATTGTGGTTCAATTCAATATCAGTTCTAGTAACAGGTCAATAACTTGCTCTGTGCCTCCATAGTTATGTCCAGCAGCAATGAGCCAAAGCCTGGGTGCTTTGGGAGCGACATTCACACACTGCTGCTGGCTGCTGAAGCTGGTCAGAGGGCTGATACAATGACCCACTCCTCAGGTCATCTGGGGCCCCACAGTCTGGACCAGGGTCAGCCTCAGATGGACACAAAGCAGTCTTTTTGGAAGAGGTCTCAGTGCCAACAGGAAACCCCAAGCCCTGTGACAATCCAGCAGAGACGAACAAAGGCACTGACCTGTGTAAAGAAGACAGCATTGAAAGAGTCTCCATCTGAGGTCACTGCCGGCACTACTTTAGTGGAGTCTGAAGTCTCTGATTCAAGACAAGACCAGGCTACTGATCACTCATCACATGCAGACAGGAGAGAAGACACAAGCCAATCTAAGACAGCTCATTGCTTGTCATCAAACTCGTTGCTGCTCCAGCCGAGAGATTTTTCCCAAGAGGTTAACCCTTCATCTGATGTGGAAGAGAAACGCCAATCTGAGCAGGAGGGACAGAACAATAAAGACCAACCAAAGGCAAATCAGTGGTTAGGCAGGCAATTCATAGCCAAGGAGACCCACTGGGCTGGAATAAATGTCGCTGAAAAGCATGAGAAAAAACTACAAGAGGTGAGCCTGGTCACAAATCATGACATCGCATCAGTAGTTTTGTAGTTGCACTGCTTTTCTCATCTTTAGGCTTTCTAATACGTCCATTTTGAAAGAGATGCTTTCTCAACACTCTTGCAGAAGGTGCATGAACAAAGACGCACACAGACTGGCACGCACATCTTCACTTGCTAACGCTGTGTGTGTGTTCCTGTCACATCCAGGAGCTGAAGAAGCTGTCAGTGCAGAGCTGGCCCAGCAGAGACCGCCTTGCGGTGTTCAGTGACGTCTTTGATGATGTATGTGAAAGCTCGCCAGTATTTGGACGCATCCTGAGGGAAATTAAGGTTTTTCCATTTCCTCTGTACCCACTAGCACATTTTTAGCATGTGCCGTCAGACGTATTAGAGCCAAGAGAGAGTGAATCCCTCGTGTAGCAAGCGGAAGTAGAGCAACCACTGGACCCTGGTCATGAAACGTCAGGAAGCAGGTCATCAGAGGGCAACGGCTCCATTACAGCTCATTCATAAGAAATGTCTCAGGGTCATGCAAGTTTTTGTTTGTGCACTTTGCATGTGAAGAAAATTAAGATTAAATTAAACCAATCATTGCTTGGTATTCATAAGTTTCCGTGAGTAGACAATGAAATGTCTATCATTTGACAGCCCCAAACTACAGGAATGAGCACTCTCCTTAAAAAGGGCACAATCATACAGCAAACATAATATAACAGTATATCAAATATCATAGCAATGTGTAAAAACTCACTCTGTTTCACAAGATCTGTGTTGTGATAAATGTCTTTTGTTTTTGTTTTGTTTGTTTTTTTCAGACAGATTATGATTTGTATGTTAACCACTTGATGGATTCCCACTTATCTCTATATGACAAGGTAAAGCACACTGGCTATAATATAATCAATATAGATTTAGATGATAATAAGCAGCAGAAGACATGAAACATGGGCGTGACTCTCTGGTCTTATTTGCTGTTAGAGACATTGATTTCCTTCTGTGGGTGGCTCACTGCAAGCATAATCCAATGTCTTATTAAGTCCTGTGAATTTATCACTTCAAAGTCTGTGGAAATGGTTTTGCATAGTGTGTGAGAATGAATGAAAATAGCATCCTATGAAAGGAAAATATTAGTTCTGATGTTGTTTGATAAATGATACCAATCACAAGGCCTGTAATACATTTTAATGGCAGGTTTAGGATATATTTTCATTAGGTATTTGGCAAGCAATAAAAGTTTTAATGTTTTGTTGTTGTTGCAGTCACCGAATACTTCACTTGAAGACCCCAGCACTGGCAAAGTCAGGGAAAAGGAGGTGGAGGAGGCTGCAGAGGAGGTTTGCAGGCTGGAGGAGGAGTTCAGAAGGGCTTTGAAGGAGAAAAAACGGTACTGCAAGCATCTCTCTGCCAAAAAAAAATTATATAATTTTATATTGTGGTATTATTAAGTATATTTGTTCTTTTTTAACCTTAGAGTCCAAAATGAATTACAGAATGTTCCAGCTATCACAGGCCCAGAGGACAGTGACATGAAGAGTAAGTCTCAAGACTACACTGGTATATCTGATCATTGGTAAAACCACATCTAAGCATTTGCTGCACTATCCTGCAGGGCAAAAGCACATTTGTTCAGTCTTTGGACACACTGAACAAATAATCACTTTGTCATGCCAACAGACATAAAGAGAGTTTTGTAATATTGGTGAGTCAGCTGTGACTTTATGATGCCTTAAGGGGTGTGAATGTACAAGTACAGAACAACAGGAGAAGCCTCTTGGTGAAAGAGGTGAAACGTCATCATGTATCTACAACCTTGTCAAGCTGCCCTGGACTCAACTTTTCTCAGACTTTCAGATGCATTATTAGTCACTACGGTGCATTCATGCTCATCTCCTCACTGTTTGGACAGATATACCTCCGTCAGGGCTGCAAAGCACAGACCACACCGACAGCGTGCAATTCAAGAGGCTTCAGTTAATGGACATGTGGAGGGAGATCCAACAGCTGGAGGAAGAGATTAAGGAGAGCCAGGTGTCCACTGTTACAACCGCCAACACTGAAAGACGCATCAAAGAGCTGAGGGTGCTGGCAGATTAACTGGTTATCCTCCACTAACTCTAACCCTTTCAGAGATAACCTTAGCACAGGAAGTGTGATTGGTGAATGCTAAAACTGCACATAGCTGCACTTTTTTATGTAACCTGTTTCTGTGTTCACATACAGACAGAGACAGTGAGACTGATAGCCTCCAATGAGCGTCTGAAGGCTGCCAACAAGGCAAGGGAGTTTGACCTTTTTCCCGCCTCTTCATCATTTTTGTGATAGTATTACAGATTTTAAATGCATATATTGTTATGTGACAGAGGGTCATGTTTTTTAATCTGTGTTTTTCCCTTAAGAATATGGAAAACAAAATCAACTCCGTGCTGGACAGAGAGAAATTAAACAAGACCATGAGACGGTACATGTAATATTTCACTTATGCTATGTCACATTTGATCAGAGGACTTTTCCACTATTTAACTGTCTTGCTAAGGCAAGGCAAGGCAATTTTATTTGATACCCCATTTTTACAAACTTGCTAACTTCTGCCCTCTGTTTTTACCACTAGGATGTTATGGGATCAAATACAGGACGATCTACAGATAGACAGTGAATAAATGCATCAACAAACAAACAACAGACTTCTCATGACAGCTGTTTCAAAGTCACACGCTATGCGCAAGAAAATGTGTAATAAAATCTTTTAGAGGAGCAACTTTTGTTCTTTTATGATATAACCTTGTCGTTATCAGAGCCCCCAAGATGAGTTTGGAGAAAATCTTTCTACTGAATAAAACATGAAGATCATATGTTAAAGCTGCTACTAATATTGATAACACAATAAAAAATATACCATCACAAGTCCTGTATTCAAGCAGCTGTTACTATGGTACACGTTAGCAGTAGTTTGAAGTTGTAGCCAGTTACTGTGAAGCTAATATTAGCTACTTTATTTACTGTCCGATAGTTTAATCTGGAACAATGTTCCTCAGTTTAGAGGATGATCATGTATTTTGTAGTCTACTCAAAGTGTTCAGTGTAAAGTGTTCAATTACAACTAATACACATGCCTCGAAATTGAACTTAAACACAACTATGAGTAATTCCATGTAGTTAGTTTGTTCTGCTGTTTGTGGTGAACATTTCCTTTTACATTTGTTGCATAACCATCAGCATTCTCAGGCCTGAGATTATGAAAGGGCTTCAGGCCCAGTGATCACATGCGTATGCGGTGTTTCGTGTTAGATGTCAGATTTCACAGTTTCTAGTCCCCCTGCAGCCAAAGAGCAGCAGTGATTTTGACACTTCACATATGTTGTTTTAGTGGCCCAGAGCTGTTCAATTACTATATTTTAATATGAAGAAGATGAGGAGGATAACAAGCCCTTCTATCTCTCTAATTTATAGCTACAGGACAGTAATCAGTATTCATTTGTACAGACTCAATAAGGCATATAAAGAAAAGAACAAGAAAAAACTGAAATCCCATGAAGTGATTCACAAGTAGGAGTAAAACAGACCTCAGCTGTTAGGCAGGAACACTAAAAAATAAAATGCCACAGCACTGGGAGCACATTAACATACAACCACAGGAGGGCAGCACATACACATGAGAGAGGTGCTCTGTGTAGTAGATGCTGAAGCTCGCACTAGAACAAGTTGCTTTGAAAACAAGCTCACGCTGAATGATTAAGATAATGCACCATTTGTCTCGTACTTGTTGGATGCTAAAGTACCAGTGTGTGACCTTTATCAAAATACAGTGAGGACTGTTTGAAGTTGATGATATGTTGATAAAGGTCACAGGCTGAAATGTCAGCATTCGATGTGGCAAGTGTTACAGTGAATAGGAAGAGGGATTTCCTCTAGGCTCAAGTTCCATGTGACTGTTGAGTCATAAAAATCCAATTATGAATCTGGAGATAAAACTGTACTGAAATCACTCATTCAATGTGCTCAAGAATCACAGAGAAAGAGAAGGTTACAGGAATTGAATTAGATTTCTTTGGATTGATATGGTGGTGACTTTTGCCCCCATCATGAGAGGGGGTGCCTTGCTGTCTGCTAGAACCTAATCAGAGGTCAAAGTCTGCTCTCCGGCTGACACAGCCAGTAGGAGCACAGTGTGTTTTTATCCCTCACTGTCTAAGCTCTTCTCACCCTGTTAACAACACCTCGCCTTGTGGAAAGCTTCCTCAGCTTGGATTGTCACCAGCTCAACAGCATGCTGCCCCGGACTGTGGTCCTGCTCCTCCTCTGCGTGTCCATGGGCATGTGTGCCACTTTAGGCCACTACCAGGCTGAAGGAAAGGAGGGGGAGGAGGAGGAGGCCGTTGCTGCGACCTCTGCTACTGCAAGTGAAGGTTCTATTGCAGCTTCCTCTGTCGGTGATTCCCTGCAGCTGAGGAGCCTGTAGCTAATACTAGCTTTGGTGAGAAATTGTTAGCTAAAATACTTGCAGTGGATAACCCAGCAGCTGACAAACATGAAGTGGCAGATGGTGCTCCAGCTGAGGAGCCAGGGACAGACAGTGATGGGCCTGCCAGAGACATCCCTGCTATGGATGCTCTTGCTGAAGAGGCTGTCAACCAGAAGCAACCTTCTGGAGAGGAGGGGGAGGAGGAGGAGGAGGAGAATGAGATCAGACCCATGAAGACTCAGTCCCTGGACAAACCCTTGGCTAATGAAGAACAAAACAGTTGGAGCCTTAACTCAATTAGAAGTAGTTTCCAGACTGTGCATGGATATTTTGACTCCCTGGTGGAGCTGGTGGGGGGTCACAATGGGGTGTGTCAGTACCGCTGCAGATATGGTAAGAATGAATCTTATGAATTAATCAAGTCAAGTTATTAAGAACATCAGATCTCTAGTGTCCAGGAGGTTGGAATGACCCGCAGATAGCAAGATTGCTGGTTGTTATTGGGCTGTTTTCAAATCAATATTACGCTGTCCAGATCCAATATCCCTTCTGTTACTATGTGTGTGTTCCCTAAAAACACTTTAACTCAGATTTAATAAATTCTACTCTCAGTTTATCAGCCACTTAGGTCTTGATCTGAGATTACAAACATGGCCCGTTGGCTGCTGATACAGAAACCTGAATACAGTCTTTATCAGTCTGGGAGGTAGATGTACTGTACCTCCAGTTACACAATCAAAGCAGCTGTTACATGTTATCTATGCTATGACACACAAGAACACAGATATGAATCCTTGACTGGGAGCTGATGATGACATTATTTTGTCAGTGTACTTTTACGTTTGTCCAATAATTAAATGAAACCTTTGTTTTCTCAGGAGAAACTCCTCAACCTCGGCCTGGCTACCAGCCTCCTGAGCCCAACGGCTGCAGCTCCTCTCTGGCTGGTTTCCAGGTGAATGCTGCTGTAGGTGGCCTGTTTATAGGACCAACAGCCCAGAGCTACAGTACATCACTGTGAAGCTGACCTCAACTGTAACGCTAGCTTCTGTATGAGTAAACTCTGCTGACCCAACTCAATTTTTCATTTCACAGCTTGACCTGGGGATCCCTGCCATGACAGAGTGCTGCAACCAGCTGGACGGCTGCTACGACGCTTGTGGGACAAACAAGTATGACTGTGACTCCAAGTTCCGCACATGTATGCATGGCATCTGCTCTGACCTCAAGAAGAGCCTAGGCTTTGGGTCAAAGGTGCAAGGTGAGAGCATTGCAAAGTGTTACTTCTCACCTTTTCCTGACTGTGCACTAGAACATCTGATAAATGAGAAAAAGTAAAAAGCTGAGATAAATAAACGTGCCTCCCTTCTTTATCTCTGTCTTAGCCTGTGAGTCGATGGCAGATGCCCTTTACAACACAGTGTGGACTCTGGGATGCAGGCCTTACATGAACAGCCAGAGGGCAGCATGCATCTGCGAGGGAGAGGAGAGGGATGAGCTGTGACACGGAGCACAGTGGATAACTCCCGGACACTTTCACAGACAAATAACAGGGTCATGGGTATTTTCACTGATTATACTGTATATTTATAGGGTATTTGTCAAAGAGGAGATACTTCACAAGGACACTCTGAAGACTAAGACGCTGGGACATAAATGAGGAATGCAAATGAACAGTTTCTTAGCTTTTATTCATAGGTTTTACCAACAAATATTAGATATCTGAATATGGCTTGCAGAATCTTGTTCATGCATGTTATACTCTCCATAGTTCATTTCATTTTAAGCCATTTTTAGGCCTCTATGACTCCATTACCATATATTACTTCAGTGACTCCAAACAAAGTGCCTGATGGGAAGGATATTGTAGATGGATTAATTTGCTCTTGACAGAAAGACACAAGATAATTACTGTGGCACACAAGGTACATTGTGCTCTAACTAGTCTGTTCAGACCTCAAGTCTCTGTATTATAAAATGTAATTCCTATTATATCTACTATGTTAATGTCTGATGTAAGTTATTTGTCAGTTATTTGTTATTTTATTAAATGAATAAACGCATGACTAATTGCAGTTTAACTGACATGATTAATTCTAGTTTAATAGTCAGAGAGATGAAGCGTTTGCATAATTTCCAGGCACAGCACACTGATATCTCTTTCCCACCGCACTGTAATGTGCAACATTCTTCCCAGCCATCGATTATACTGAGCAAATGAGTCAGGATGCATCTGTGGATATTGCACATGTATTTTTCAAGCCAGTGATAGTGTGAAATATAAACCACTTTTATAAATCCACTAAATCTTTAAGCTGTAATCAAGCCTGAGAAATTCCTCAAAGTGTGACCTAGAAAAACATCCGTCATGTTACAAATGAACTGTGGCCCCTCTGAATGATTTCTAATAGAAATGTCATTCACATTAATGTCAGCAAATTGGCTGCCAGGCAGAGTGGGAGACACTTGGATACATTAAGCAGAATTTAACTGATCTACAGCAAAGCAGAGACACTGGCAAAAATAGGAACGTGTTTACTGTACATCTACATGACCTAAAAAGGGGCAGTGCAATAATTACTCTGTGAGTGTAAACCCATATTTGTTTGCTATTTTAAATATCAAATGAAATGTTAATGTCCTTTATTTGCTGCTGGCTTGTCTTCATTGTGAGTTTTTTTTCTGGCTGTATGTTAGCATCATGCCTAAGGCAGGATAAAGATGGGACCTCCGCTCAGCGTGTGCTGCTGCTGCGGTTCACTCGTCTCCGTCTCCCTCCGCACACGTCCACGGCAACGCTGGGCACAGTGGGAGTCTCCTGCCCCACATACTAACACCAGGCAGTGGAGATAGACTTGCTGTAAACAGAGGGAACACACTTATTTTAAGCAGAGACCACCATCAGAGTGTGAGGACACTGCTAATTCAGATGAATCCAGTCTTTACATTATGGTGATACACAGACACACACACTCGCCAGCTGGCTCCCAGCATGCTTCTTTTACTCACTTGATTGTCCTTGCCAATGAACTTGAACACAGGGACCTGGTAGTGCTTAGAGAGCTGGTCCTTTGATGAGTACTGTGTCACTGCTTCATCTGAGATGCACCTTGATCAGCAGGGAAGTGGGGGGCGATAGAGGCATAAGTGCAGACAATGTCTTAACACAGTACTCAGTGATCCATATATATTTCCAACAAGCTATTTCGTCAAGTTAAGCTGCCCCAAGGCCTGGAAAATCTGCTGTATTTTTAATAGGAAATGGTGAAAATAGATTACAGCCCCTGCTTTATGAGCAACATGAAGGACTCTTACTCTAGATTCACTGAAGAAATGGTTTGCCAAAAGGGAGTGATCCCCAGAAAATAAGGCTGTTCTGTGTTTCGATTTTTCTTTTTTTTCTTTTTTTTTGTCGACCCAAAACATTCTTGTTTTCTTTCCACATTAATCAGAGCGCGCGGCCAGTGGCATTTTTCATTTGACATTTCCTTGAAGGAGTGGAGATTTCCTGTCCTATAACTGTCAAGCAGCTGATGCTGTGGAAACAGAGCTGGGACTGATCCAGCCAATGTGTATTAGAAGAACTGTTAAGTTGCTGGACTAAAAGCAGCTCTGTTGTTATAAAACATTAAAAAGACAGAACTCAGCAGTTTTTAATGCATGAGCAAGAAGTTCACCTAAATGACAAAAAAGCTGTTCCCTCTCACTTCTTGTTGTGCTATGTATGCACTTGGGTTATAAAATATCTATGTATGAAATTAGATTTGAAACATATATATTGACTTTCTCTAGATGTTAAATATAACTTCAGTGTTTAAGACTTTTACTGAAATGACAATAAAAGCAGAAAATGCCACAATAATCTGATGACAGTGTGTTCAGTTCAGACTAACAGTGCTGTGATCAACAAACAAAATATCTGTTACAAGCAAAGTAATCCAGAGAAGACAGAAATACCACACACTGACATCTTAAAAACTGGCCAAATAAAAGTAAATGTATTGACTGAAGCTTTTGTTTTCTACATAATTTGCCAACAGAAAGGAAAAACAGAACAGAAATCTATTCATTAACAAAGATGTGTAGAGGTACTGTGTTGTTTTCTGCTATTACCCGTCTTTGATGAGATAATACTTGAGAGCCTGGTCAGCTTTGGGGCCTGGTGTGGCAAAGCAGCTCTTCACCAGTGCAGAGAGACCCTCCACTCTCTCCTTGGGCTCCACCCCGAAGAACAGGGAGTCGTGCAGGCGGAGCTGGGGCGGGGTGCGGTACGGCTCGGAGAACTCTGCGTTCTTGAAGAGCTCCAGGGAGAAGGGGAAGACTCCTTCACTGTGGCCTGCCAGCTCCAGGGCCGAGCTGCGCAGACTTGCCTGGTACCCGTCTGATACATGGTACTCCCTGGGGAACACACAGGTGACTGGGAGCACCAGCTTGCTGGTGCGAACTATTAAGTCTCTGCTGCTCCCTGGGCTGCTCCTAGGGAGGCCTGTCACCAGGTTGGTTCCCACAATCTTGTCATCTGTTACCTGTGGGTCAACATTTACTTTACTTTAATAGCTTTTTCAGAGACAAGCTCACACAACTGTGCTCTTTGATATAGTGATATTATTTCCCCAACCCCTCACCACAGAGATTAAACCCTGAGCACATTCGGTCTGAAATTTCCAACTCAGTTATCCTGACCTCCACCACTGTGCCACAGGTCTTGAGGCTGAAGTTGAGGTTGATGTGTGTGCCATTGGACACACCACGACAAGACGAGTTGGACAAGAAGAGCTCCAGTCCTCCAACAAGGTCCTTAGGAACTGACACTGTAATAGAACTGGGATCACACTGGACTGGCACTACAGGAAAGAAAAATGTCTCTAATCACGGAAGAGCGCATGGGTACAATAACAAAGGGCAGCATAAAACCACCAGGCACTTGTTTGCCTGACACTGAGCTAAATAATGTAAGAATATGAGTTTGTCAATATTGTGCTTCCCTCCAGATACAAGGTGCACCAGCCTCATGCATCGGTTACTATGCTGCTCTTTCCAGTTGTCTGTGATGCCAGTTTGAAGAGAGCTGAGTTGATTTGCCGTTGATTTGCTGCTGATCGGTCAATCCAAAATCAAACTCATTGGCAACCACTTTCACTATTGTTTCATTATAAAAGCATTTTTCTATCAGTTGTGCCAAATATCTACTGGTTCCAGTGTCAACATTGTGAATATTTGCTGCCTTTTTTGTTTTATGTGATAGTACACTGAACATATTTGAGATTTTGACTGTTGGCAGAAGTAAATGGACTGAAACTAACTCATTATCACTAGCATTATCTTATTGCCAAGCCAAGAGTTCTTCAGAAAAGAACTGGCCATTCTAGACCATCTTTTTCAGATTAATGCAAGCATCATGAATCTGAGTCTCAGTTTGCTTTGCTGTCTGACTGATTATCTATCCTCAGTATCTACCCTTATCTCACATACGTACACACATACACATACCCACCCTGACATGTTCGTTTATCCTCTCCCAGCTCCAGCCCTCTCGGGCAGTGGCACTGATAGGAGTCCAGCAGTGAGGAGCAGCCATGGCTGCAGCCTCCATTGTTAACATGACAGCCTGCTATCTCTGCACGAGGCAACACAGAGAAAAGGAAAAGATGGAGAACACCGTGTGGTTCATGGTCTAATTATCTCAGTACAACACCTGCTGGTGTGTTACATAAATATAGAGATACCTCTGCAGTTGTGTCCATCCTCATCCAGCACACGGCCAGGCCCACAGTCACAACGTCTGGAGCCTTTGGTGTTCACACACACCTCGGCACAGCCACCGTTGCCCTTCTCACACTCATTCACATCTGAACATGGGACACACAGCACACCTGGGTCAGGTGTTATTATCAGATGAGTCTTGTTTTAATTGACTGAGTAGCAGAAGGGTGGAGTTATTACCTCAAGGTAATTCACTTAGCACTTTGTGGAGGAGGATGATAAATCAACTTTAAAGGACTTTAAATCAAAGTTTATAATACTGAAGGGGCTTGTAAAGAAATGATGATGGATGGAATAAAAAGAGAGACAAAAGTGAGTGGGCAAGAAAGTGAGGATGGAGAGATGAGGAAGTCATTTCTGAGACACTGAAAGGCTGATGTGGTTGATGGATGAATAATGAGATAATGACAGTTTTCAAGCTGGCTAGATTCTTACTACATGCCTGTCACAGATCATCAGGTGCACCATCCAGTGTAGCTGCTACTACACACACACACACACACACAGTAAAGTCAGCAAATATAAAAGATGATTTTGTTTCCTCCTGTTAACAGCAATCAGAATATAGTTTAGAAATGAGATCAAATGGCCGGAGCAGCAGCAGCAGAGTCGTGGTGCAGGAGTGTAATGTTTCTGCAGTTGTAGGGGGTTCGTGTAAATATTATGGAATAGCTAATACAATGTATGAGTTGTTTCTACAAGAATAAATATCCACACATTTAGTCAGCTATAAAATCACATAGTGCTGTGAGTGCTGTGATTCACTGGTGTGAAGACTATTAAGTGAGTGAGTGGGAAGTTGAAACAGCTTGCTGAAAGTACTGAAACAGGCAAAAGTGATAGGATCACTTCTTAAAAAGTGAGAAATGTAAGAGTTGCTATTTCATCTGCTTTTTATTATAGTATTTAGTGACTGTAATAGTTCATTACTATCCATTAGTTCAAATGAAGAGTGTGGAGTCTGGGTACAGATCCGTGAGGGTTTCTGGTTTAAATCTCAGGTGAATCACCTCGCTGCTTCCACTGTGGTCAGATGGGAAAGTGCATTTCATTGTCTTGATCTAATTCATTTTCATCAGATTTACTGTTTTGAACTTTTGTACTCTTGAAAGGAAATCCTGACATAAATGACAATGGAGCAAGACTGTGAAAAACTATAAAATTCATAAAGAAAGACATAAACTTTATTCGAGCTCAGACATCCCATTTGAGTGAGGTAAACAGGGATGTGACACTGACTGAGAATGGCATAAAAACATGCCTCCTAAAATATAAATGTATTTGTCAAAACAAATCAGAAGTTAGCTTGTTATTGTTTTTCAGAAACCATTTCCAGCTTTTCCGACTTCCTCATTCCTTTTTCTTATCTTCTACTGTCGTACATCTTATCTGTTCCCTCTCTTCCTTGTCCCTCTGTGTCTGTGTCAGTCTCACCCAGGCATGTTTGTCCGTCTGGTCCCAGCACAGTTCCAGATCCACAGCGACAGTCGGACTGAGGACATCTGGGACCCTCACAGTCCACCTCATCACAGATATCATAGAAATCTGTCCAACACACAACAAACATATTAACATAATAGCATAAAAAGTAACTTAGGAATAGGATTTATAAAACACATGGTGACTTTTCATATGCCAGACATGGGTCACTCACGGCCACAGTAAACATGGAAGCAGACTGAGGGTCTGGGCAGTCGGTACACAAAGTACCCCCCTGGGCAGGCTTTCACTTCTACGCTGGCGTTCCATTGGCAGCAGTTGTTATTGAAGCTGGCACACACAGGCAGAATGACAATGCCATCATGGGGTTGGGGGTGGCTGCCATTGAGCCAGATAGGAGCGTGGGTGCCACAGTGATTCTCAGAGATGCAGAAGGTGGGCATGGCATCCCCAGCCATGCCAGTGAAGCGGTACCATTCTCCAGACATGTGGCTGTCACACAGGGGCACACCAGATGTCTGGTTGACATGGTAGTCTGTGTTCCTCCAGGGCTCATTCAGGCTGATGTAGGCAGAGCACGGGTCCAGGGCTGTGGCATGTGGGTGGGATGGAAAAAACAAGAAAAACTTTGAAAGGGCAGTCAAAGTTGGTAACTTTTAAGATCAAGACTCAATTTTTACTGAAGCAAATGAAAATGAAATGAAATAGCTTCCTTCAATTCCTGTGAAAATTAAAATATCCACAACCAAAATGATGCTAGACACCTGTCTAGGACTGTCTTTGTTTGATCATTACAGTGATACGAGCCTTTAGCGGTGGGTTGATTCAAGGTGATAGCAGCTGTTACTTTGTGAAAGGTCTGAATGTCTGTTCTCCCCATAAACAAGCACCAACTCTTTACACTCCTCAGTGAATTGTGTCTGTACTGCTCACTGGAGCAAAGGTGTACTATACCATGAAGCAAAGATAAACAGCACCACAGTCGATTTTAACTGAGCTAAATGTCGAGCCGTTCACAAAGGGCTCTTTATCCAGCAAGTTCTGTCAGTTGCGACTCCTCTCACGGCAGCCAGTTGTGCCGAATCAGGGGAACTGCTGAACGGGCAGAGTAAACAAAGTGCAGCTACACAATCAATAGACTCTCCCCTCATCATGCCCTCTCAACAGTGTAATTAAGAGCTAGATGTAAAACAAAGAGAGAAGAAGAAGACATGCGAGATAATGGGAATGAGCAAATTGGGTAAGAGTGACAGTAAGTGTTAATCACTGAGTATCAACGGTGATGAGGAAACAGCAGGAGGCTGATCACCTCAGCAGTAAAGCATCTTCAGTGAAGACAGTGGCCATAGCCAGGATACATGACAGTGGACAGCCAGCACATGGCTCTTTACTGGAGCAGTGAACACCAGTGTCACCAGGTCTCCATGCTTTCCATTTAGCTGGATTGCTCAACATAAAATGTCCATGTCTACTCTCTCCCTTCCATATCTTGAATGAAAATGGCTTTCTGTGTGACACCTGCAGGGGTCAAGGTTGACCATAACAGTAACCCCTCTCATATCGATATCACAGATAAACATGATAACACACAACACAAGCTGTGGTAGAATAAATGAATTGACAGCTCCTCGGTTCTTGTAATCCATGAAAATGGGAGATGGGACTAATTTTGTGACCATAAATGATGTAACCACACACTCATCACCTCACCCCCCTCGATCCCACCCAATAATGGACTGTCCATCTTGTCACAACCTGCTGCTCCAGTTAAAGAAGGATCAATCCATGGCCTGGGCCTGGGCCTGAAACTTACAACTGGCCAACTGTGTTCCAGCTTGAGCACCACAGAGGGGGCAGAGGACAGAGCTGACTCATGCAGTTCTATGTTAATGGAAGCATTAAATCTTCCAGATGGGGCTCAAATAACTTAATACAGCTATTAAGGGAACGTGGAGCAGCACCAGACCCAGGTCAGACTCCTGCATGCTATCTATACAGATGAAGATAAAGACCCACACTTGTCCACAACACCTTATTGTTCCTCATAAAAATAAATTCATATAAAAGAATGAAGCTGCTGATTTCTTTCCCTACCTCAAATGAATCCCATGGAAACAGCAGAATCCACAAGGAACCAATTCTACAAACATGTACTGATTATCTAGATCAAGATATATCTAGATATATCTTCAAATCCTGTGCCAGAGACCTCAGTTATGATCCAGACACTACGAAAACACATCAGTGAGCCACACAGACTGATATATTACCTCATTATAAACATGCCTATTATGGATTATTTTCAATCCCACTTCTTGATCCTGCTGCAGTAAATACTGTTTCAAATAAACCAATCCACAGTGTAAAATGGTCCCAAATTGCACTTACCCCAGTGACAATTACAAAACGAAGAAACAAACAAAAAAAACTACAGATCTTTTCCCATTCTGGGAAATATTTAGCCCTTGCAAGCAATATGTATTTGATGTGCATTTTTGCCCAATAAATAAATAAATTTAGTAGAAATTAATTGGCTTGGTGCTGAGTGTCAATTAGAGAAGTCCTGAAGTACTAAGAGATTAAACAGCCACATGATTGGTTTTGGACTTTTCATCAAATCTGTTGACAGTGGGGCGTCCAATAGCTCGCTGGGTTGAGCAGGCACCCCATATACATACACTTTGGTGCTCACTGCAGTGGCCCGGTTTGATTCCCTTGGCGGCCCTTTGCTGCATGTCATTCCCCTCTCTCTGTCTCCCCATTTCCTGTCTATCTCAACTGTCAAATAAAAGCAAAAAGGCCCAAAAATAAATACTTGTATTGACAGTAAGAATGATTTGACTGCTTTATCCCTTAATCTATATTACAATATAAAGCACCATGAGCACAGATAAGACACATTTCAGTACAATAACATCTTAGTGCATGAGACACCTGCCTGTCTTGAGTGTAAATAAAATGTTAAATATTACACTCACCTTCACCTGTAACTGCAAGAAACTGCTGAAGGAAACTGGTTATCACCAAAAAAATCATGGTGTCTTCTCACAGTGGGATGAAAGATAAATCCAAGTTCAGCGTATATGTGTATGGTTTGTATTTCTGTTGGGGGTCTGTCTTTAATAGGCTCCTCTTATCTGTATACGTCACATTGTCATGTCTGTCTCTCACCTTGATCCCCTGACCTTGTTCTCCCGAAATCCCACAACAGGACCATCCTCCCATTGTTTCAGACTGAACAGCCGCCACACTCTCCTCTCCTGTCTCCTCACACATGACTTTGCACTACCCTAAACTATCCCCAACATATTCAGAAAAAAGTGTGTTTTGGGCTTATGAGAATTTTATATGCCTATCTAGTCTGTCTCATCCCTCTTGGGCTAAAGGGCACTGAAATGAAAGCAATGATGAGATCCCCAGCAGCATTACAACACCTGATTAATCTGCATAACATTGTGCAGTGGGCATCCTTCACTTTAAGGCAATAGCTGGGTTTGCACACTCAGGATTTCCCTTAAAGTAGACTGAGATCGACACTGTGCTAGTGAGTGAATATGTTCTCATCCAACTAATTACTTACCCACCAGTACAGGCCAGAAAATGTCTAAAGCATGGACCTTGTCATTTAGAAGCTGCCCAAACTAACCTCATGCTAGCAGTTTTTATTGCTTATATGTAATTGAAGCAATGGAAGCATTAATCCTCAAGGCTGTTAGAATAAATGAGGTGGAACATGCCATTCTTCTTTTGTGATTACCCCTGGAAATAAGACACTGTTAGGCCTCCTGGCTGCAAGTCTCTACAGTGCAGGCAGATTCAATCAGCATTTTATTACACCACACTGTGCAGAGAGAAGTCATACAGTATGTACGGCGAGTTCTTTGTTTTTAATGGTTTCCTTTTGTTCAGCTTTCCTCTAAATTAATATAGTTTTCAGACTTTGGACTTTTGGGGAAACTTTGCAATTTCATTGGTTTTAGTGATTTTACCGCGGTGGGACCTTGTTTTACATTTGCACTGCTGGCAAAGTGACATATCTGGATGGTAATGTTAGTCCAGACAGAAAAATCTTAATAACAACTGAAATTACTTTTTGGATTTTTCACAACAACACAAGTGTTTCCAAGGGCACAGAAAAGCGATGGACTGTGGGGCGCACTTTTGTTCAATGCATCTTGACTTTAGAAGCAATAAAAATGGCTACCTGTAAATGGAAAATAAGCTGAGATTGTTTTTTCATGTCATCAGTATCACGTTATTCAGATATTATTGCAAATGTGTACTGTTGGCTTATCCTTAGTTTTTAGTCGAGTCCTCACTTTTCTGTGTCCCAGCAAACACTTGTGTTGTGAGTTTATGCAGCAGGTAAGTATATTTGCAGGTGTTGTGGAGGGTTTTCAGCACATGTTGTCAAATTAATGAAGTTGTTTTCTGAATTTGTAGTGTGTCTGTCTTTTCTGAAACTGTATTGTGTTAAGCTCTCTCCAGCACCATCACGAGGCATTTAGTGAACTGTCTCCACAGCTACTTAAGTATTATGAAGTTTGATCAGTTCTCGACAAGTACCACCATTAGATCAACATTTTAATTACTTCACTGTGCACTTTAAACACTAATGAAGTAAGATTTAAAGGAAAGTATTAGTGCCTTGTTTTTTACTGTTATTTTGTAAACTTGCAAAAGACCATCATGCACTGATTCATGTATCTGCTAGATACACACACATTTATCCCTGCAGGTCTATCTTATAGGATGTCCTGTGGCCTGAAGCAGAGCACAAGGCCAAGGAAAGGAGAGGAGGGAGGCCAAGACCTTGAAAATCTGCTTCTTGTAAATGTCTGACATACGTCCATTAATCACAAGTCTTCACTTCGAGAACAACAACAACAAAACACAACTGGACCACTGGCTCCAAAAACTGGATAAGGATTTTATTGATAATTGAATTACATTTCTCTTTTATACATATTTCATAAATGATACAGGATTTTACATTTTTCTTTTTTGCCAACATTACAGCATCATATGTCAACAGAAGAAGAAAAAAAATAGACAAGAAAAATAAAATAAAATAAAATAAGAGGTCAGAATGGAGTACAAGATCATTTCAAATCCTATATTCTGCTTCACTCTTTAGGCGTTTTAAACATGTCTTATTGTAAGTGCACACAAACGAGATATTCAAAAACATAACACACATTCAAAACAGAGAATAATAATATGACTTTGGGGAAAAAAAAGGGTGAGGGTGGATGAAAACGATTGAGAGGGACAAGAAAAGGAGGTGTTCCCCGATAAGTACGTGCGTGCGCCTGACACTTTTCCTTTGGACTCAGGACTTTTCCTTTGGATCCAGGATGATATTAACTGAGGTCAAGAGGTCACAGCCTCCTTTATAGGTGCACCAAGGATGGAGGGTGTTCTTCCATTTATTGGGGAGTATAAATGGCAGATATATGGTAGTAAATAAGGTGAGGATGAGATGGGACTGGGGTTTTGATGGGGTTTGAGCAGTTGGTTGGCTGGGATTAAGTCAGGATTTGACAGGGCAGGTTGTAAAGACACAGTCCTGTCCACTGCCCTTTATATCTAGGAATCTCTACGAACAACGTTCTTAAATTATCTTTGCAGGTTGTTGTGTTTTTTTTTCTTCTTTTTTTTCCTTTTTTGCTTTTTTTGATAAATCGACATTTTTTTTTATTTTTACATAATTTCCAATGTAAACATACATTCATGCAACACCCTCTTTATAATAAAGTTTCCCTATATTTGATATATTTTGTTTTTAAAAAATAAAAGCGAGAGAAAAACAAAGGCAATTAACGGTGGATGGTGTGATAGAAAAAAAAGGAGGACATGATGATGGGGAGTGTTGTGCAGAAAATCAGCAGAGGGGAGGATTGGACTGCTGACAGAGGCCTCAACTCTCTCAGCTCCCAGAGTACATCTCCAAGGAAACGTTGTTGTGTGTATTTATGAGTGTCATTGTGTGTGTGTGTGCGTGTGTGTCTGAGGGGGAAAAAAAGTATTTAAAGCTCATGACAGCTATGAAGTGAGATGAGGGTGGACTGATTTTCACCACTATTGACAAGCAGGGATTAGGGGCAAACTGTTCATGAATATGGTGATTTGAACTTTGACCCTAAAGCCCACACCACTCATCAACATATGGATCAGTAAACACATGTTCTCACACACACACACACACACACACACACACAAAGATCTTTTTCAGCTTCCAAACATTTAAATGTAACCCTCCTTAAGATAAAGGCGTCATTTCAATTAATGTTTACCAAACTGATATATCATTTCAATCATTACTCATCCAAAAGGCACCATTTCCCTTGGAGATAATGCACACACCACCACACACAGTGACAGATCAGACCATATCCTGCTCTGAGATCTGCATGGCTAATGTCTGATTTCACCTAAAATCATGCATTTTAAAAATTAAGAAAAAAAAAAGCTGTATTTAAACACAAGGATCTCCTCGGTCGGACTCGGCCAACTGTTTACACGCGAGCAGGAGATGATCTCGAGCTGGAGTCTGTGTACAGGCACGTTATGTTGTTGTGCTTCCCCCTCTGCAGAGGTGATCTCCAGCAGCTAAGAGTGAAAATAACTGACTCTGAGACCTTTTTTTTTCTTTTTTTGAGACATGAATGGGAGTGGAGAGAGAGACACCAATCCTCACCCTGAACAGAAAACTAAGTGAAGCTTATTCAGTGACCATCCAAAAAGTAAAACAAATGGACAACTTAAACATATGGCTTCTATCACTTTTGATATAACTGATCAGGGGGGATGAGACTTCAGCTAGATGTGGCAAAGAAAAGTGTCCAATTAAGTACAAAATTGCAATAATGCTCCTACACATTCACAAATTTCTACTGAGGGCATACCACAGCATGCAGTCTACCCTGCCTTGCCATCAAGGGAGCAGGGGGGGCATTACAGCAACAGTGGGAGGAGAACACTCTGGCTTTGTTTCAGGATGAAAAAAGCCTCAATGAAACAATGCCATGTTTTTTTTTTAGGGTGTCGCCTTTTATTATTTTGTCTATAGGCTGAGAGGAAAAGACAGATTTGGAAAAGGTAAACTATATGATACAGGGAAGAGGGAGATACTGAACTGCAGGACATTTACTCAGATTCTGCTCCTCCTGTAAACTGTGGCTCTTCTCTTTTTTAAGCCATTCAATTCATCAGATATATTAACCTATGACATGCCTGTAGGTTTGTCTGAAGACAACAGTCTCTGAGCACTTCAACCCCTTCATTACTTGAAGCATTAAGCAGCATTTTTTTTTTTAGACCAAACATGGCATTGCTCAAAAGAAATCAATTCCAATCAAAGCCACGTTCAGCCTGATTTGGCTTCAGCTTTATCGCCCCCTTTGTTGGCCATGCACACGAGCCGTATGTCCAACCTGGACGTAATTACTGTAAAATATACTGTGTGTAGTTTTGATGAAAAGATATGGAATAGCATACAGTGTGAGTGTGCGTAGGTGATGTTGTGGATATGCAGTAGCAGGGGTCCTTTCGTGGCAGGAGATCTCCAGAAGATGTGAATGAGTTTCTTATGAGATGATGTTTGGAAGAGAGCTCCTCCCCCACTGAAAAAACTAGCCTCTGGTCATCTGTTTATTTGATTGTATACATATATATATTTATATTCTTTTCATAACAAATATACTATGGCTTTCAAAATAAAAAGTGCCAAAATATTTTTTTTGGAATAAAAGAACACACAGTGATGTTGTTTGTCGGTAGTACTCTCATACTTGCGCAGACCGGGCCGCTACAGGACGTCAACAGGAAGAGGAAACGAGGCGTCGCCGTGCCTACATCCTGCGAGACGAAGACAAGCTCCTGGCAAAGGTCAAACCGGGAGGGACACCTGTCCGTCACCTGGAGGAGACGTGGCCCAGGGAGGGAGAGGCAGCAGAGTTCAGCTACAGGAAGACGACCGTCTCCCTGATGGTGCAACTGCAGTCAGGACTTCCTTGTAAACTTTAACATGAGGGATAGAGAGTCTCCCTGGAGCCTGCTCCGGCCAAGAGTAGGTGTGTGTGTGTTGACAGTTTGACTGCTCAAGGAAGCGGGACTGTACTGCTGTGTCGACCCGCTGTGTGGCCAGGGTCGGTGTCCCAGAGTACCCTGAAAGTCCACACACACACACACACACACACACACAAAGACTCAACAATGCCCTTCTGCGTGTCCTCTGTCCTTTAGCGTCTAGAGTTGTGATAATTCCCATTTTTCCCCTTTGGAGTTCCCTGCAGGCTGTCACTCTGAAGATTTGAGGCATATCCATAGTGCCCAGTTGTATTCCATCTTCCTCATCAACATCATCATCATCATCATCGTCATCATCATCGTCATCGTCGTTGTCGTCATCGTCGTCATCCTTTTTATCATCCTCACTAAACTTCGGCTGTAGTTTTTCAGTGCCTGGTATTCTCACCATTCTTCTTCGTTGTCTTTAAGCGGTTTTCACTTGCAATTCCAACTGGAGTTTTCAGTCAGGAAAGTAAAAAGAAAAAAAGGAAAAACCAAACCAAAACAAAAGAAGAAAACAAACTAACTCCCACAGTCGAGAAAGGGATGGGATTATTGGGTGTGGGAGGAAAGGGGGGGGTTGAGAAATAGGGGTAAAAGGGGAGGGAGAAGGGTGTTGGACGACAGGAGGGAAGAAGGTAATGGGCTTGTAGGAGCTGAGAGAGGAGGGAGTCACTCTTTCCATCAATTTTTACTGTCAGTGAGCTGCTGAACTGGGAGCTGGAGCTGGAGCGGGTCCCGGAGACGCTTCAGATCCAACTCCACCTGGAGAGGGTGGTCAGGGGAGAGGGAGAGGGCGGAGTGAAAAAAAAAGAGATGAAAGTGTGTGTGTGTGTGTGTGTGTGAGGAGGTGGTTTAAAAGTAGGTCTATCTGCAACTGTTACAAATCCAACTACTGAACCATAAAATGTGCGAATCCCTCGCGCTTATTTCACAATCACACAACACCCAGCTTTCGCCGAGCGACTGTACCTCAGCGATATCATCCTTCAGCTTGTTGTACTTCTCAATGTCGAAGCGTGTCCTCTTCACCCCCTTGTGGAAGAACAGCAGATACTGTCTGTCTCTAGCGTCGGGGTAAACGTACTCCTGCAGGTTACACAGACACACAGACAGAATTAGTTACTCAGTGAGGGTTGTCCTTGGGCCAAATCCCACTCAAGACACATTGAACATGAAATTCTGATTCACGAATGCTGAATCGAATTTCAAAGGGCACAGTTCAGCCTTTTGAACAGCTAAAAATATTTCTACATCACACAGAAAGGATAGCCATTAGATTTCATTCCTGTGATGCTTCATATTAGAATCAGTGTTTGGCTCCAGGGAAGCATCTAAAATGTGTCCACTAGCAGTAAGGTTATTAACAACAGTAATCTGATGCTAATTTCTCTAAACCTTTGAAAATATCAGAAAATTTAAAAAATGCACATCAAAATTTCAGTTTCAGTTTAAAGTGACATATTCAAATGATTTACTGTCAGATGATTTAAAAACAGGTCATGATTTAAAAACAAAGACATTCCCTGTACAATGAGATAATACACAGGAAAAAATGTAAGAGAATGTTTGACCTTCCTCCTTGAAATAAATGGTTAATGAATTATCAAGATTATTATGAAGTAGCTAATTAATTATTCCACTAACGATCTTATCTTTCACAACAAACAGATATTACTGTGGTTCACTGTGGCCTACCTGGCGTGTGAGCACAAAGTAGGCGTACATTGCCATGGCTGTGCCATAAGTGATAAAGTAGGTGACAGGCTCCATGATATCCCAGGAGTACTCCCACCAGGTGAGCCGGGCCAGGATGCCGAACTGGGTGGCCATGTATGCCATGCCGCCCCACAGCACCCAGGTGGTACGCCGCTCTGCCTTCTTACTCAACTCCTCCCTCACCTGTGCAGACAACAAGAAGGGAGCAAGACAGTCAGGCAGATCAGACAGAACAAGAGAAGATGATCTGGAGCTCTTAGCTGGAGAGGATGTGATGGATTTTCAGCAAGGTTTTGGGTGTTTTCTTTCCAGTTTAAGAGTTAATTATCATTAGATTAGCTGCTTTGTTGTGATCACAAACTGATTACAGAGTTAACAACTTCATTTCTGCCAACTTGATGTCCCTTTAATCACACAGGCCTTCTTCAACCATGAGTTTTCAATGGCTAAACAGACACAATCACAGATATCTGCAGATAAGAGGATTACAAACAGGCCTTCAAAATGCTACGCAACCACAGCTCCTCTTGATTTTGATTGAAAAGCGTGCAAGAGCACACAAACCATTTGTCTTTCAAGGTCACTGTTCAGCTACTTGTTAGCTGAGTCAGAAATGGCCTTGTGCAGCCAAATACAGAGATGTTAGTGATGTCAGTGCACAGACCTTCTCTAGGGGGCGGAGTTGAGAGTTGAGGTCCTCCAGTCGTCCAATCAGCTCGCGCTCTTTGCTAAGTTGGTGCTCCTCGATGCGCAGGGTGGTGTAGAGCTGCTGCACCAGAAACTTGACGTCATTCAGCCTCTCCGCCTCCTCGTGGGGGAGCAGCTCTGAGGCACACAGGCAAAACAAATACACCGGCTTTAATGTGACCCACTTGTTGGCAATAAAACAACCTGTTCCTCCTGTTATTAATGGCTAACTGTGAGGGAAAGACTCTAAGCAAATGGCACAGGGCTCTGGCTTCACTGTCGCCCGTTCCTCACCTCTCCTCGGTGGCCGCACTAGGTGTGTGGTGTCATTAATGACGAGCTTGAAGTCATCCAGCAGCAGGATGTCTATGCCCGTGGAGGAGGCAACCCTTGCTCCATCTGGAAGAGAGAGACAAATGGAAAGCGAGTGAGTAAGAGAGATGGGGCACTGATAGGAGGCCACTTCAAACAGCATTCACCTCTGCTGATAATCAGCCTTGTTGCTGTCTGATTATGGTGAGAGGTAAAAGCAGATGCACTTACACACTAAGAGAAAGACTTTCAAGTACCAGTTGTTCCTGTATAATGAGCCCTCTGAGCAGAGCGAGGGCTGAAACATAATTTCATGGCATATGCAGTGGTATTAAACTCTGATGCTAAGCCAGAGCTACAGGATCACTTAATGGCTGCAAAATACAAGAACACTTGAAAGCATGTGGAGGACACCTATATGTATAAACTGCTGGATCAAATGGACACAGTGTGGGTGTGTGTGTTATTGTGTCTGTGTGCATACCCATGGAGTAGATGGCTACCCGGTCGATGCCTCTGTCCTCTGCCTGGAGCTGTTGCAGGAAAACTCCCACACAGTCACTGAGAGGCTTGAGGGTGAACTGACAGCGCTCTCGCCTGGATGGCAAACTGACTGAGATCACCGGCAGCCCATTCTGATACACCACCGTCACCTCTGCCGGGGTGGTTGCAGGCACAAAGAAAATGTAGAGTCAGACAAATGTCACAAAAGCAGAAAATGTAAAGTGACACCCCGAGCTCCTAAGTGAACCATGGAAACAAGCTTTTATGTACTCGGCTCCCTCTGAAGGATGCAGCTGAACATTTAATAAAAATGAATGAGGAGAAATTTCTTGTTTGTTTTGCTCAGCACTTTTACTTGCTTTTGAACATACACAGAATCATGAATAACTCGTACCCAACAACACCGTCAACAACAGCACCACAAAACATTTCAGACCTCTGACCTTCAGGTGCTGTGATGCTAAATTCTGGCTTCGAGCTAAAACCAACTGACCGCAGAGAGGACTGTGGTTTGAGACCCAGCAGGGGGCAGTACAACAGCAGCTCCACCTGCCAGGGAGGAGTTCACTAACTCAACTGCAAAAACCCAGAGAGCTGAGGATGGCAGCAGCCCAGGAACAATACACAGCATGAGCAGAAACCCTTCATAACGGCCACAGTCTATTGTTTCATCATCAGACACTATGATCAATACTTCAGTTACAATGTTGCAGTATACAAGTATACAGTATCTACAGCAAGACAAGTTAGAACAGAGGATAATTCAATAGCTGTATACCATGTGAATTCAGATTTGTGCACCACCATACTAAAGGTCCGCAGACCCAAAAGGGTCCTGGACGGGGTTCCTGAGGGTCCCAAGCAAAAAGTGGACTCACTATCATTCCATCAAGTAACACAATGACTGAATGTGTCTATTTGGGTGGTTTCAATCAGTTTCTGTAATAAAAGCAAAAATCTATCATATGGACGACGATGTGTCAGTTCAGGGATCGTTCATGTGAAATATTTTGAGAACAGTGATCTATGTGTCAAAGGACGATTATAATGATTCACTGACGCTAACAACTGACAATCACTGACAATCAGACAGACCTTGAGCTGCACGTCACCATGTATTCATTCACTGAAAGGTTTTGGCCGTGTGTACCAAGGACTGACAGAATGCACTTCTAACGCTATTTTGAAGTTACTGCTCCGTAACCGAGCAGGTTATAATGATACTGCACAGCTTATACCATTATCATGCTGAGTGGCCCCTAATGACAGAGCCATGAATCAAGGCAGAGGGCTGTGAGTCCACACACACACAGGCGCGAGATCCGAGCTGCTGCTGCCTTGTTGCAGCTGCACCCGACAACTTCTCCCTCCTGCTCAGGACCACTGCAGTGAATCAGCACATCTCTGCTTGGGCTCCACACCAGGAAGTGAAGGATCGTCAGTGACACTGGCACAGCTCGAGTTTTTGACCAAGTTCAAACTCGAGACATGACGTGCAGACATTTCACTCTGCTCCCACGTCTTCCTTCATCGCAGCGACGACTTGAAACTTTGCCTCCAGTAGCTGCTGCAGTAGCTGTCCTCTTCCTGCACCTGTTCCCTTTGTCCTCCTTCATCATCACAGGCACATTGCTGAAGGCGTGAGGATCCACTCCTTATCTCTGCTCCAAAAAGCTACAGCTATTAATGCTGGCTTTAAAATCAAATCAACTCGCTGCTGCCCTCTCCTCCTCCATCACTTCTGCCTCTCACACAGAGAACCAGATGCTTTCCCCAAGACAGATTCCATATTAATGACTACTGCCTGTTAACTTCAAATGAGCCTCTCCTGTCTGATCGATGCAGAATTCCTCAAAGGCACAATGCTCATTTGTTTCGAACGTGGGTAGAGGCTGGGGTTGGGCTTTTCTTAAAAAGGGGGAAATCCTTTATAGAGCTCTTTTTGTCAGAAATAAAGCACGATGTGGTCTTACCTTCTGGAGCAGCGGAGGTACACAACAGTCTCTGGCCATGCCATGAGGGGCCGCCCCTCCAAACCTGCAGACAAGGAGAGAAAGGGCAACAACACAGTTACGCCACTTGTACACAACATCATTTTATTAGCTAGTGTGTGACATCCAGTAACATGACACTACCTTAATCTGTGTCATGCAGTTCTCTCGTTGTATATTTGTCAGACTGGCCTCTTATTATGTTACAAAATGGCGTCAGTTTCTGGAAATGTTCCCACGTACGGGCTGGAGCCACACCCAAGAAGCTCACATTAATAGATCTAACTGATCTGACTGCAGCTTTCCAGTCACAGAAACACTCCACAACAGGCTGACGCATAAAAACACAACCGCACACACACAGATTCTCACATCCCATCTAAATACACCAGCATCCAGACACAGAAACCACCACTCGGAGGAAAACGCCACAGTGGGAGACACAGAATGAAGGCAGCAGCCACATGCAGCTTGAATAACAACAGTGTGGTTCAGTATGAGTTCTCCACTTGTGTCACAGACTAGCGGGAGGAGGGGAAGGAGGTAAACGTTGGAGCAGAGCTTGGGGAAACCCTCTTATTTTTTTCCCTTCTCTTCAGTAAAGTAGGAGCGTTCATACACTCCACACATGCTTCGAGTTACAGAGCTCGTCATTCGTTCTGGTGAGCCACGATCGAGCCTTTTAAGGCATGAGGTGGGCTGTCAGATTCCTGATTTCCTCAAACTTACGCAAAGCAAACGGGAGTGAGGATGAGACATCAAGCGAGGAAGAAGCGCCAGGGGGCAAAACACAACCTCTCTCATTAAAGTTTTAGCTGTGTGCACACACAAACAAAATATGTCTCTACTGCATCACAAAAAAAGGAGCTCTGTTCCTCTGCAGAATCATCCTAATATTTAATAAGTGGCACCCGGGGCCATGTGATTTGTGCTGTATCTAACTGTATTCACTAGGTATGCAGGCTGCATTACATTCTCCTGTGAGTGCACAGCATCACCAGCCAATCATACACAGATTCAATAACTTCAATCTTCAGTTCCTGGAGGCTCAGGTCAGCTATCACACTGTCAACAGATTTGACTGCATGGCACTCAGCATCCAGCAGGCCTCAGTCTGATGCACTCGCTCCATGTGCAACTGGGGTAATATCAGATTTTTACAATATGCACACACTCACTGACCTGCACCGGGCTGAATCACAACAGCGGAGATCCAAAGCTCTTGCCGCTTCTCGTTTACAACACTAGACTGACAGTTATAGAATAAAAAGATATCTTAGCGGGTGCTGTCGGTGCAACCAGATGCTTTCTGAATCTGAAGCACTGAGCTAAGCACAAGTACCATGGATACCCATCTGCCAATCACAGCATTTTTATGCTGGAAAATCAGCATCAGAGAAGCAGGATCAAGGCTAAGCTGCTCGCACTGAAGTCAGTGGTCTGAATCTTAAGGCCGGAGTTTATCATTACTCAGAAGGACAGATATTCTGGTGAACTCTGGGATACAGGAACCACCAAAGGAAGCTCTAGCGCTCATTATGCACTAATCTTTTCCTGTGTGCCACATGACAAGGCCTAGTAATTTAGCTCGAAAGCTCATGAATATTGTGGCTCATAGTTCAGAGTGAGATTTCTGTGTTATGTACATATTGAGATTTGTCACAGTGAAAACATTTTAGGATCATTTAAAGTTCAGATGTTGTTTTTGCCAGTATTGCGGCTAACTGGGAACCACTAAAAATCAATGTGGGCTAAACGTGGGAGAAAACTGTTGCCACACACACCAAAAATCCATTCTAGCTTCCAAGGCTCTGTTTAACACCTTTAATTTCTATATCGCAGCGATGCAAAAGCTCCAAATACTTACAAACTCAAACCCAGTTACACCGGAACCAGAACCACGGGAGAAGAAAACATTTTTGAGAGCGGACAGGGCCAGTAATGGGACTCCACCTGTAATCCCAGCATCAACCTGACATTCAGTCACTGCTCATTAAATGTCCTGGTGTCACTCAGTGGAGGCGATCCCATCCACATCTCCACAGCTAATCCAGCTTTCACTCAAAGGGTCCCAACCACTCAGACCACAGCATGCACACGTCACCAAGATGGGGATAAGGATAAATGTCTAGATTAACACAAATTGCCACAGTTAACAGCCACTGAGCCTTGTGAGCCTGAAAATTGCTCATCGCTACATTAATAAGTGATGAGCCCCGTTGTCAGCTCTGGGACTTTGTCCTCACCAGGTACATGCGACGCACCACTAGCTCCCCACCGTTCAGGAGCTCAGCGAGGGTCCACAGATGGAGGCCCCGCTGAGCGCTCACTCTGCTGGAGTCGCCAACATGTTAGACCACCCCCCAGGAGAAAATCAAAACTTCTTGCAAACTCTTTTTCTTTCATGTTTTTCTGCATCTGCAACATTTAAGAGAAATAACTCTATGGTCATTTTTCTACTGTACACTGAGCAAAGATCAGCACCACAGGGAGTGTGTGTGAGTGTGTGTCTGTCTGCAAATCAGGAAAGAAAAGACTGACAGATTGACAGAGTGGTGGAACAGGCCAAAAGTGACCAAACGTTGCAGTAACTTTGTGGTGAAATGTGTGTGTGTGTGTGTCCTAAATGAGAATACTGATTACAATCCCATGGCACCGAGAGCAGCCCAAACAGTGATTAGGTGGCTGATCAGATGAGATGCTGAGAAAGGCGTTTTGGCTGGTCTAGAATAACTGCACAGTCTGCAGAGAGCCGTCCAGCACTGCTTTGCTCATTCATTAACTTCAGCAGCTTGAAGCCAGGAGGAAAGATTTCATCCAGATACCCACAACATCACCGACCCACACACACACACACACACACACACTGACACCCGCGGCACCATCACACAAACATATGCAAATATAGTGCTGGAGTGTGTGCATCCATCTGTGGAGTGTCACGTAGGTGTGAATGTACCTCAGTGTGTCTGCAGGTGGCCGGTGCGCACGCGTGTGCGCGTGTACGTGCATACGTGCGTGCGTCCACCTGTCTGTTCACCAGCCTGTTTGTCAGCGGTAGTTGCAGAGCGACTGAGTGAACCCCCCACCCCCACCCCCTCCTGGCCGGCACACAGCCACTGAAACGCTGCCTGAAATATTTAACAGCGTAGCAGCAGTCAATAGCACAGCAACCTTGGAATCAATGTCATACGACTAAGAGAGGGAGAGAAAAAAAAGACAGAAACGGGCATCGAGGATGCCTGGGAAGATGGACAGATGAATTGGAGGAGAAGATAAGGGATGGCGGTGGAGGAAGAAGGGAAGGATAAATGGAGGAGCAGCAGGGGAGCGATAGAGATAAATGAAGGCTGGAGTAAAAGGGTGTGAGTCACGAGTGCGCTTGCGTTTCTAACCATGTGCTGCATATACTGTACCCTGCAGCAGACAATCCCTCCCCACTGAAACGTGACCGTGTGTGTGTGTGTGTGTTTGTAGTGGAGATGGTGGCTACAAAAAAAAGAGAGAGAAGGAAAGAAAGAAGGATGAAGGGAAACAGGAAGGAGGGGGAAGACGAAGATAAAAAAAGAGAACACTGTGAGAGTGGAAAGCAGGGGGGGAGGGAGGAGGGGAGCAGCAGACTTGCTGGGAGGGGACGGGGCGGGAGGGGGGGACTGCTGATCACTGCAGTAAAGGAATCCCTCGTCTAGAAAGGGGGTTGCCCCTCGACTTCACCCACTCCCACTCTCCCTCCCCTCCCCTCCCTCCCTCCATCTCTGTCTTACTCGCACTGAATCCTGATGCGCTGGTTTTGATCTCCTTGCAATTCTCATCTGCACTGCGCTTTAACTTCCACTGCATTTTACCACAGCCATCTCCCTTGTGTGCATGGGTGCATTTTCCATCAATTAAAAAAAAGAAAACACACCCCTCCATTTAAATTCTCTCTCAGTGGAGTAAATGCACTGCGAGCAGGAGCCCCAGTAGATTAGGGAGGATATACTGCAGGAGGTGAAAATAAATTTGATACACTGGGGGAAATATAAAGTCTTCTTATTGGCAGTTCTTCTCTGCTGGTACACGACATAGTAACTCAATGCTAAAGATATGATATTCATCTGTAGTAAAGATGAATCATCCTCATACACTGGGACTCTAACTACTTCACCCAGTCGTGCCAGAAAAACCAAAAAAAGAAGAGAAAGAAAAAAAACCCCACACACACCTTGCATTAATACAGTAAAGGAGGGAATCCACACACAACCTTAGAGAGTGAAACCGCTGCAGCTCTGCCAACTATCAATAGCCTCTCTCCCCTCCATGCAGCAGCCGTTTGCCTTTTGCTGTGTTAAATTCCAGCAACATAATGACATTCTTGTTCTCATTTCAGCCTAGATTATGTATGTGGGGAAATTTGCAAGATTTATGAGCCTCCTCCTCCTCCTCCGGCTCAATCACACAGATTCATAAACTTGTTAGCAGAGCTGCTTTGAGGATGGATTAAAAACTACTGCTACTGTTGTTCAGCCACAGAAAAAAAAAAAAAAAAAACTTAAGAAAACAAGTTATTTCAGGAGCTGTGTGCAACTGCTCAACTACATGAGGTCTTGTGTTAAATGTACAGCAGTGGCTCCCAGATGCACATCTGCCATCTTCACACTGTACTAGTCAACACTGATCTGAATCTGACTACTGCTTAAGACTTAATATAAACTTGAGTATATTGCTAGACTATGTTGTTTTCAGATGTTGCCAGATGTGCAATTTGAGTGTAATGTTTGTGTCTGTGGATATTGTTTTTCACATCAGCTGAGCTATTCCACCATGTATGGACGGCACCAGCTCTGTGGCTGTGGTTGGATCTGATCTGAACACACAATGACACAGCAGATTAAAAATCTCCTCTTCCTCAGAACGCATCCTTTTATCTTCTGCACACCGCAGGCAAATTCTGGGTGCCAAGCATGGCATAAATTGTGTCTGCGTGTGTGCGTGCGTGTGTTCGTGTGTGTTTTGTAGGGACACGAGCACTGAGGAATAATGTCTCTGATATAATTCCCATTTCATGGTGCCCTTCTGAGGGAGTGGGAACCTTTGTCATTTATCTACACAATGACTGCATCCATCTAGGTGGTAATGTGCTGTCCTGGGCCACGGCTGCAGACCGGATAAGACGGGCAGTCCCACAAAGTCATTCATAAAAATCATTCAGGGATACACAAACACATGCGAGTCGACAGAGGTGATTCTATGTATTAACTCTTAGGCATGACTGCATGCATGCAGCTTAATTATCTTTTAATGCTACTACTCATCAGATATGTTTAGCTGTTTTTTTTGTTTTTTGTCTTCCCATTTCCTTTACTGGCAGAAGTCATAACGTGTGGTTAGATTTACAATCAAAGCAGCCCAGATCAATTTCTCAGTGGCTCAGTGGTTTGATAAAGGCTGGGGTCAAGGAGAGGTGGGGAACTCCATCATGCTACCATGGCAGACAAAGGCGTAGGAGAGGAGCATGTGGTCAGGGTGGGGTCAGCGGGAGGTCATATAACGGCAGTACGTGAGGGTAGATCAATTTGAAGCCAGTCTAGCAGACAGGACAGATGGGGAGGGGGGCGTGAAAGCATCCTGTCTTAATATACCCAGTGAGCATGTTACCCATGATCCACCTGCTCGTTAAGAGCTGGTGTAAACACAACACTGTGTATTATACGACGGAGCAGATGAGTGTGGAGTTTACTGTATATCCACAACAATTAGCTGTAGCATCCTGCTGACTCACCTCTGAGGACTGTTTCCTTGTGGATTGCTGGAGTAGGTGAATGAGGTTTATGAGCTATAAAGTTAGAAATACACGGCACCTTCCATCTCATCGGCTGCTGGAGGGGAATGCATGTGGATGATGCTCTCATTCACTAACCCAGTAAGATGTCTGAGCTTTGTTTTTCTGTATCATTCTGTCTCCATCTTTATTACTCTTTTATAGCACATTAAGAGGCTGCTGACTGTGACAGTTTAAAAGCTCTGCCTTGTCCCCATTTACAGTGGAATGCCTTGACTTCCTTATTTTCCCAAAGAAATCATTAAATAACAACTAAATTATATGAAAGCACCTTTAATGGGATTTTTTAAAATGTTTTATATGTTACTTTGGATGCCAGATGATTCTTCACAACCCAAAAAAACAAAGCAATGAAACTGCACAGTCAGGTGTCTTTTGAGCTGGTTCAGATGCCGGCACCTTGCTTTCAGTTGCTCTCCAGCTCTGGACACAGTTCTCAGTGAGTAAGGGGATGAAGTTTGAGGCTGCACTTGCAACATTTATTCTGGACAAGAGGGTAAACAGCTGCTAATTCTAACGCTTGCTTTGTAGCATTAACAAAACTTACAAACAGCTTCCTAAATGATAATTCATAATCAGTTACTCATTCATTCATTCTGTATTCATTCTCTTATCCTCACAACAAAGCTGGAGCCTATCTCAGCTGACTTCCAGCGAGAGGCAGGGTACCCCCTGGACAAGTCGTCAGTCAATCACAGGGCTAATTTATACAGACAGACAACCATTCGCACTCCCATTCACACCTTTAATTTAGAGTCGCCAGTCAACCTAACCTGCACGCCTGTGATCTGTGGGAGGGAGCTGGAGTACCCGGAGAGAACCCACACATTCATGGGGTTCTCCCCATGCAAACTCCACACAGAAGGGCCCTGTTAGAGAAGAATTTAAATGTCCTATGTAGTTTGTGTGGATAAAGGTCAATCCCTCTGTGCTTATAGTTGAAAGTTGAGAATTAGATGCCACTTTCTGAAATATACTGCCAGAGACAGTAATCTGCCCTGCACTCTCCCCCAGGAACATGCCAAGGCCATGTTATCCCCCCCTTTTGCGTCTTAAATCTAACTCTTCGGTGGTTTCCAGACACAGCTGCAGAGCTAGGTGATAACTGTCGCTGTCACTGGATAATGCTTTGTGTGAGAAGACAGAAACCATTGTTGCTGTCCCATCACCTAGGAGGTGTAAATCTTTATCTTAATGTTTATGCCCAATAGCCAATAGGATGTTAACATGTCTCCCCTTGCAGGCTTTGTCCACCTTATTAGTATAAGAATCTGAACTTGTGGTCTGGCCCCTCAGAATTGAGGTGGCATCCCGTACTCATGTTGTGTCGATGACTCCTCTGCTCTCCTTCATCGATCAAGCCTAATAGACTTCTTCAGTATAAGACATCCAGAACCCCGGCGCTTCTTCTTCCTGCATCACCTCAGAATTTCTCCCTAACAGGCCCCAGCGTACGTTATCATTATCATTCCTCAGAGCAAAGAAAAACAGCTAATTTTCACACCTGGTGAGTCTTTCGTCTGAACAAATGAGGAGTAATTGATTATCAAATTGTCTGTTGAGTGATAAATTGATTTATGAATTTAGAAGTCATCTTTGGCTTGAGCTTACTCACGCTGAAGGAAAGCATAGTGAACAGGATTAAAAAAAAAATCTGGCTCACACCTAAAGGGCAAATTGTGTCAGTGCAGTAAAGCTGATGGCTCCAGTTTTGTATCTCACTGCTGCTCTTCATGTCACCTCTCTCTCCCTCTGCTCCAGGAGCGAGGTCCTGTACACTCAGCCCCCTCGCAGCCCACACCTCCCCACTGTGGGGTTAACAAGTCGAAAAGCACAGCTGCGACCAAGTTCCGAGGCACTCACACAATCCCCTGCACACACACACACACACCCACGCTCTCGGCCGTCTCATAAATACAGACAAAAGCACACATGCACCTAGATAAGGTGGGCCACTCAGCAATTGCTTCAGAAGAAAGTGGATTTTAGTACAGTGTGACAGTAATCACTCTGTCATTTCTTCTGCCTCAGCGCCGGCAAGCTTATGTAACAAAAAGAAAATGCTGCTTTTTCTTATGGCTGTGTTCCTCGCCTGGTAAAAGCCATTAACAGATATGAAATCTGCAGTCACATTCTTGAACGCCACCGTATTAAGTAATCGCCGCTCACACACTGAGGGGAAACCGTGACAAAGCACAGTGCACCCCACGAAAGCCCATACCAATCTGATCTCTCCACTGCAATGCAGAGTTGATAGTGAAAACAACCTTCCCCTGATTAGGCAATTTCAAACATCAAAACCCCACACCAGTTACGGCACGGTATAAATAATTCCAGCTTAATCCTTCATTCCATTTCAATAAATTGCCTTTCATACTGTGGACATGCTTTGATTAATTAATCCTGGCTCATGGCATGCTTAATCCCTGGGATAAGATCTCAGCTGTGAATGAGTCCGTTTCTTTGACACGTGGGCTTCTTCAGAGGGGCCATCATGCCAACACCACCCTTCACACCATCAGCACCACCGCCCCCACACACCCTCTTGAAACCAGCAACACTGGGACCTGATGCATTATTAAACAGCAGTGCAGGCTTTCACGCCTCAGAGTTCACAAGACAGCCATCGCTTGGACATTGTGCTCCTCAGCTCCGCTCCTCAAAGAATTCGGTCCAGCTGACGAGCAGAATCTGCGTTTTCTGACTTCCTCGGGTCGTGTTTCAGATTGGGGCTCTGAAGAATTTGAAAACGGTGTGCACGATGAGGGTATATACAGCAAGTCTACAGGCACAGTACGACCCTCTTTGATTTGCTCATACACCAGATGGCACTAGCTGCCTGTGTCAGGGTTAATTTCAGTGCAGGTCACGCAATCCTCTGGCCCTCACCTGCTGTGGCAGATTGGAAGAGAGAGCTTCTCTTTTCTCCTCTTCACTTTAACCTCTAGCATCATCGCCTCCTCCATCTCTTGAAAGTAAATGAGATACTGCTGATACTGACAGAAATATATCTGAAGGATGCATGATCTTACTGGTGGCACTGGTAAATGAAAAGGTGGGAGACAACTTCAGACTTCTCCCATGGAGGCCAATAAAATGACCTTGACTTTGAAGTACTTCACATCAGCAGAGTCCAACTAATTAAGGGCACTGACTAAACAAAAATTTACTATCATTTTTTTACTAACCATAACCTTAATAACACTTAAGTACTGGAATGTGATGTACTAATGTACAACTCATACACTCGTTGCACATTTACAGAACCTAATGACACTGAAACAACCTAATGGACAAACTGGATGTAGAACCTGTAGAATAAAGAGCATGTAGGACGAGCTCCAGGCCTGTGTACACAGCTGAATAACAAAGACAGCTATCACATTCATTTAATTTTCACATTTCTTTTTTAAGCAGTGATAAAGTTTGGTTGCAGTAAACACGGCAAACATTTGAAACGAAAGGACTCTTTAATATTTCAAAAATTTCAAGCATGGACTTGAGATAAGGCCGGGGGGCTCTGGTGAAAAATCTTGTTCCTCATCTTTATCTAGGTAGTAGGTTCCAAGTGAGCTGTTCAAACATGCAGCAAACACAGCTTGACTAATAGTGTGGGAGGTGAACGTGATTGGATTTTCTCCTGTGATGAACACAGCTTATGGTCCATCGGATTTTTCAAAATAAAAGCTTCTTCACAGTAATAAAGAGCCAAAAGTAATATTTGTCTTGCAACTACAGGGTCGAAGTTATACTGTATTAGAATAAAGGAAAATGCTCAAGGAAGGTAAAAATACTGGAAGAATTCACTTAAATACATCACGCAGTTAAATGTACTTTGTGACCGTCCACCCACACACATCACACATATCAAACACTGATCAATACTGCTGAGTAAGCACTGTGCAGTTCTTACTCTCCTCTCTTTCTTTCTTTTCTCACCACCAGCAGCCTGAAAGCTTCTCTCTCTATTTCTTCTTGCCACCATTACAGTTATCCTCTTTGTAAGAGGTGACAGCTACTTTTTCTTTTTCCTTTTCTTTTCTCATGGTTATTTGGATTCATCAATTATATAGTGGAAAGCAAAGCACTTGCTTTTAATTGAGAAATGAGGCACCTCCCATTAGCTCTGTCTAAGACAGTGCCCTGGTCCTCTCTGACCACTTGTTCCTGCTGAAGCTGCTCGGGTCAACTGAGAAACAGCAGTGTTTTCTCAGTGTTTTCTCTGGCGTGAGATAAAACTGGTCTGTTAAAGGAGACACAAAACAAGGTTGTTTTTTTTTTTGAAGGATTCCTGTGGCAAAACATTCCTGCCTGCATTCAAAGTTCATGATCACTTTTATCAAAATCCACACTGAATAAAACATCTTGTTCACAGCACATACATTAGTACTAGGTCATCACCAATTTATCTCTCATCTGTGATGCTGAAGGGCTCAGGATGCTCTACTTTCTCTCTCTCCTGCTTCATCTCTTGCCTCGCTTCCGTAATCTGACCCCCAAGTTATTTTCGGGCAAAGACCCAAATATACAAACTTTGTACCTTGTAAGTCATCTAACCGTGGTAAATGAACATATTTATTCTGCTTACAAAACAGGTTTGAACAGCGGAGGATGGTCCTTTAGACATAAATCAGAGAAGTACTCAATGGATTCATCCATAATTAAAAGACTTCTCTGGTAACTTCTGCAAGTTTAAACAAGTTGGCCATACATCCTTCCCTTATTCCTTTATAGAGTCTTACTTTTGAAAGCGTTGCATCTTACATCTGGCCATCAATTAAGGTCGCCTTCCAGTTAATTCAAGTTTTGAGTATCTTTAAAATGGTACAAGAGGCACAAAGCTTTGGGCTTTTTTCAGTTGAGGTACTGACTAATTAAATGTCAGCGAGAGACAACACATGCAGGAAAACTCAACACTGAAATGTCAAATTTGAATTTCAAGGCAGCTGGGCAGTTATTAAGATCAATTATAGGTGATTTTTGGGGGCATTTCTTCTAAGCTTTTAGTAAAAGATGAAGTGAAGTGAAATTTGTTTGAGCAATAAGCCAGAGCAGCAGGGATAACTGTTTATACTTTCACCCTGGACAGGAGAGAATATGGTGTGTGTGTGTTCACTGCTGAAGTACTGTCATAATTTTATCATTTGTAAGAACTATTAATAATGCACTCGCTGCATACTGAGAACCCTAGGAGTAACTGAAGATGTAATCATTGCATCTTGTAAGTGAATAAGACAGCTGCCTCCATAAATGGTCAAGAAGCGGCCGGCAGAGTGCATGTTTCATTTCCCTAATGCAGAGCTGACCCTGGATGCTTGTGTCTCTGCTCTCTGGGAGTGTGCGAGGTGACATTCAGAGTAAAGTATCTCAGACTACTATGAATTCCTCCTGAAGCAGCAGCTGTTATTTATGGAGCAGGAGCCTGGGAAAGCGATTGAGCGTTCTCCCATCAGGTCACCTTTCTCTTGGCCTTCTATGCCATGGGTACGACTTGGAGCTAGAAGACAAATGCTCTAAAGGAAGCACGGCTACATCTGAGCAGAATATTAGCACTTGATTCTATGGAGCTCAGGGTTCAGCTTTCAATCTGCAGCAACACCTCGTGTGGAGGTGGCCCATGGATTGGTACTGGAAAAGTCTGAAAATCCACAGCATCGGAGCACTCTGCCCTCTCAGCTGTGTCAGCGAGTCTGTTTTTAAGTTTTCCTTTGCTGCTGTCCTCATGGACATATGGCACGCACACATGCCAGAGCTAGAAGTGGGCTAATGAATGAATGCAGACGAGGACTGGACCAGACACTGCTTGAAGGAGCTGTGGGGAGGCTGCAGCACAACAACTGACTCATACAGAGCAGAGTCAAACACAGCTCACTACATGTGGCCTTAGACGTAGCAAGAACTTTGATTTATAGCCACGAATTTTCCAACTATGGTAATGATTTTCTAGTTTGGAAGCACATGTAGCCTGGAGAGGGTGTAGTAGCAACATATGCCTCCTGTTTGCAGTCACCAGCTGTGTCTTCAGCCTGACAGGAGTTTCAGTGGGAGACCATACATGCAAGGGGATTAACACTATCTACCCGGCTGGAGGCTTCACAGCTAACACCCTGGCTCCTGATGGCAGAGCCTTACATCTCCATCACCAAACTGCATCTCGTCTATGTGCGTGTATGATGAAGGGGAAAAAAGAAACCAATACAAACAGCTGAGCCTATTGTTTGTTCGAAATGGGAGTGGAAACTAAGTGAGGGAATGTTGCACAGTTAAAGCCAAGAGTGGAGCAGTATAAATGCTCCTCCAGAGCAACTTTAAATCAGTATTTACACACCCGTGTCACACAGCAATAGTAAAAAGTGTATTTATGGTTCCTTGACTTACAGTAAGACTTCAACTTCAGATACTGACTGCTCTCCATACATAACTCTACATAAATCCCATCTATCCATCAACTCTGATTTCAATCAATTTTTATCTGATCCAGCAGCAGCATAAATGAGCAGCATAAATATGTTTAAGACAAATGACAATGTGCACATGTAAAAACACATGACATGATTAGAAGAAATCACATAAACTGGTGCAATATAGCAGCTATAGTGATTAATGATGACAGAGGAGGTTTGCACTCAGTGACTTTACAGGGAAGACAAAATGGTTTTGATTTTATAGTGCACAAAAGGATTTATGCACCATTAAGTCTTAGTTATGAGTGTGTGTGTGTGTAGGATCAAAAACGCTCGACTTGAAAAGGATCACACAGATTCTACAGCTCATTTAATGGACACAACATTTCCATCTGCAGACAGGGTTTTTTTGTTTATATAAATGTGTGTATATATATATATATATATATATATATATATATAAATGATCATATGTAGTGTCACTTCATTTAACTCTACTATTTTATGCATAATAGGGGTTTCCAAGTGTTTCTGATAATATAGCAGGCCTAGGTTCTACAGGTGCATCTCAATAAATACCATGTAAAAGTTTATTTATGTCAGTAATTCAATTCAAAAAATGAAACTAATACATCATATAGATCCACTACACACAGACTGAAACACTTCATGTCTGTATTTATTTCATTTCTTTTAACTGTATTGATTATGGCTTACATTAAATGAAGACCTAAAATTCAGTATCTCAAAAATTTTGAATATTACGAAAGACCAATTTAAAAAAGCATTTTTAATGTGGAAATGCTGGCCTTCTGAAAAGTATGTCCATTTATATGCATACCGTAACCTGGTTGGGGCTATTTGACTTGAATTACTGAAATGGACTTTTCCATGATATTCTAATTTATTGAGATGCATGTGTTCTAAAGTGTTTAAGCACTTGACAGAGAAACACACACAGAGCTTGTATTCATAAACTGAGCCTTAAAAGGAGCTGTTGGGACATTCCTAAATTTGTGATATCACAAGAACCAGTGACTCCCCTCAGTCATCTCATTTCTCGGCTGGATTTTGTATTTGGTTGCTGTGTGATATATTTTTACCCAAACACTCAGACAGTCAATCAACATTTAGCAAATCAGAAGAAAGCCTCTGTTCTGATTGACTTGCCAACCTGTTGTCATTCGTTAGAGCTGCAGAGAGAGGCCTGAGGGAAGAGACGTAAAATGACACCGAGAGACGCAGCAGACAAACACAGTAAGCAGAAGTGTAATATGCAGGATCTGTGGGGCCCAGTCACACTGGCATTTAGCATAAAATGAAACACTTCTGAACAGACGTCAGAGCTGCCGGAGCTCATCACTGAGGAAACTGAGAGTCCAAAACAGAGGAAGCCAATATAACACACAAGCTGTGCTAGACATCCACTTTTATTTAACATACCTCTGCTCCGCCACAATAAAAGAGGCATCATTTATCACAACACAGTTATGAGAAGGAAGTATAAGGCTGTATGAACTGTGAACAGTTACAGTAGCATGTTCCCTGCTAGGTTGGATTGCTCTGTGTACTTTGAGTGGTCACAACCAAAGACGGTTGGTCTGGGATTTTTTTTCTGTTGGGTCCTGTTTGTCAGCTTGTTAATAGCAACAAAAGCTTCGCTGCAGGCCATTCACAACAAGCATCAAAAATTCACAAGTCGTGTGCCGTGGGGCGTGGGGGTGGTGAGCGGCTCGCTCTCACATGGACTTTGGATAGCTAGCAGAATGTGGGCCAGAGTCTGTGAGCCGTCTATCACTGTGCTCACCTCCTGCAGGGCGGGGGAATGGAAGTCACAGCAGTCCAATAAGCAGACAGTGGAGCTTTCACCTCTAAAAGGGGTTCTGGGCGGCGACTCGAACACCCCCCCTCCCCTGCACCTGCATGTGATGTGACGGCCCCACTGGTCCCCTACAAGCTCTGGGAGTCATGACAGACCATCATCTGGACTCACAAGACCACACAAGACTGATTGCACTCAACAGTCTCAAGGAAAATCAGCCGATATTAATGGCGGATCAGGCTGCGAGGCTGTCGGTGTCTTTGTTAAAGATTGCCCCCGTCGTCTCATTGGCCTCCAGCTCTTCCTCTCATCCCTGCCCTTTAATCTCCCCTAAGTGACATTGTGACCTAAAATCGAAGTGAGCTAGTCAGCCTCCCTAATGCTCTGACAATATAACGCGTCTCCACATCTCTCCGTCCTCCTGCTCCCATTCACAATATCTTAATCCTCATCATCATTGTGCTGCCTTTCCTCTGCGATTCCAGCTCCCATGTTATTTGATTTCACCCCCACCCTCACCCCCCCTGCTTTTGTTCTTTCCTATTTTCCTCTCTCCTTCACTGCAGGGTTCAGTCTAGCTTGGATGCTGGCGAATGAGCTCAGGCAAGGGCGTCCAAGTCTCTCCATCATCTTACTCCCCACAGTGGACTAACCTACCTTCTGCCTCCGAGGTGATTCGAGTGATTTCAGCTCATGTGAAGCATCTTCCAAACCTCTTCCCCTTTTCGGTTAGAACAGATGGTAATAATGTGTGTGTTAAGTTAATCTCAAAGGGCCACAATTACAATCACTACAAATTAGAGGTTTTAACAGCTTCTGTGCAACCGCTGTCTTTCTGAGAGCGGTACCTTACAGCATCACCTCTGGCAAGCTGCCACACACAGCATGGCCCCAGTCTGATCACTGGTGGAAGCTGGAAGAAAGAAAGTCTTCTGATGAATTATTACAGCCAATTTGTAATTTGGAGTATTTCACCTACATTATCCTTTTCCCACCAAAACTGGCTATGAGCAGATTTTTAAATGCAGGTAAACACACCAGTTTGCAGACTCATGTGAGGTGTGAATGGCAACTGAACTCTTTTCCATTGCCAAAACAAACAATAAATGTCAGATGTTAGTTGATTTTAGTGTAAAAGGATCTTATTATAATGTTAAACATCAACGCTTAATGTCATCTTCAACTTCTTACATAAAGGCTGCTGCATTTCTATAGACTTATCACCCTGCAGATGTTCAACAGTGTCTCATTTCTGCACCCACACATTATCCTGTCACAATGGGATCATAGCAGTAACGCAGGTAGGGTGGAGCTCCCATAGCAACCATATACGAGGATGTGATTATGCTCCTGAGAACATTTTCGACGTTATGTCAAAACATGCCAAAGGTAAGTTATTCATATTTAGACTTTTCTGCTGCACACACACAGATGCTGCTTACATCAGTACATAATGCCTGGGCAGCACGTTTACATTACAGGAATTACCTGCTTCCACTTCACACCCCTGAGGTTGCCTGGAAATACATGTCGTGAGACTCGCCCTTTATCAACATATGAGCCATAATCCCTGGAAATGACTTTAAGGTTGTTGTTCATCTTGTTGCTCCTGCTTCCTCCCACCACAGTCTAAAAACATAGCTTTGGTTAACCAGCAACTCTGAACACCCTATTGGTGTGAATGTGATTTTTGAATGGTTGTTTGTGTGTATACTGTATGTAGGCCCTGTGACAGGCTGGCAACCTGTCCAGGGTGTACCCTACTGGGACAGCCCTCTGGCTTTGTGAGATCCTGGGGGTGGAGTTGGAGCTGTCACTGCACCAGTCCAGGATTCATTAAAACCGCCCATCCCTGTTTTTTCTCCTTCACTCCATCACTGGATTTCCCCCTTGCACCACACAGTTTGGTTATGGTTTTTCAGTTTGTGCCACACATTTTGCCCCCCCCCCTCCATGTTATCCTTTTCCTCCAATAATTAAAAAAGATGCCAAAAACGTTTAATCAATTATGTCCTCCTTCATAACTAAAATCTGCCAAAGTTTATGATATTCTTGAGCCTTCATCACAGTTAAGTGCATAAAAGCTGGCATCATATAAATAAAGGTAGATTAATACGACAGTTTTGATACCATTAATGCCCTGTCTAATAAGATTTTAGAAGATGGTTGATGACAGGGACAGTTTTATCTGCAAGGCTGTGAATTTCTGAATATCAGCAAAAAAAAATCTACAGGCACGTTTCCAACATCGTTTTTTAGCTGAAGCATGGGGCTGAACCAACTCCATCCACCAAGGTACACCCACATGCCGGTTGTATTACTGCAATTCGTGACTCAATCATGATTAAAAAAAAAAAAAAAAAAAACGTTTGCTGAATCATGGATTCAAACACATTTCGTAACTCAAACAGATTTTTCTCCCATCATCCCTACTGAACATCACCAACTGTTGAAATCAATTTGTACGAGGACCTGAGTGAAGACTTAAAGTTACCCCACCAGGTAGTAGCAGTTTATCATGAACTGCTACTTGTTCTTTTAAGACTGACATTAACTTTTACACAGCGCTGATGAGATGCTGAATTTAGAGCAGGTTTCAGTCAATGAAGGTTTTTCTTCTTTTTCAGAACATCAATGGGTTTGTTCAAACTGACTACTGAGGCTTTGGCAGAAAGACTCCTGAAAGAAAATCTACTTTCCTCATATTGACGTGTGAACCATCAGAAATTCAATGAGAACTACTGCTATAACAAAAACGATTATAGCAAATTAACATGATACACAAATTAGTGGAGACTCTTTACACAACGTTTAACCACAGGCGTAGCTAAGTGGTGGTGATCCCAGACACAACACACAACCCCCCACGCCTTCATCCTTTATATCCCAGCTTTCACTGATTAGTTTATCAATATCAAGTCATATCCAGGACGCCTTCACCCTGCAGACACATTGTCTGAAAATGTAAACAGAAGCAAAAATCTCAATACAAATCGAGATCTCCTCATGCAAAGACAGTAACATGGCGCGCAGACATGCACAAACAGATCAATAATGTAATTAGTCACAGCGATGCTATCTCAGTCTTACAGGTATTTTTAAGCTTCACTAAGCCGACTGGTGTCTTGTCTGTCACGAAGGAATGATCAATTTGATTTGAAGGCAATAATCTCAAGAAATTCTCAGTGCATTTCCTTCGCCCAGCGTCTCCTGGCTGACGTGGAGTCGAATTGTTTTAACTCTATCAGCTGACAAATGACACTTGAGCCTGATAACAGCTGAGATGACTCCTCTCGCCCCAGATTAGCTCTCAAATCAGACAATTACATAAACAGTCAGTCATATTAGAATGGACTCCCATTAAAGCCCTGAGTTTATTAGAGCTCTCGACACGTTCAAGTAAAAGTGGATAATTTATGTTCCATTTATTAAAGGGATATTCCAGTGTAACTTTAACCTATGGTCTAACGCACTGTGATAGAAGGCATCAAACATCTGCTATTATGTACTATGTGCTGGAACCCTGTATGTACTGCAGTATTTTGCTATCTGGCTGTCTGTGCTGAAGTTGCTACAACTATAGAAGTTTGCACTCAGCAAACTTGATCTCTCCAGGGGGTGTTCTACTCAGTCTCACGGTGCATTAGACCATGGGTTAAACTAAGCTAGAATATCCCTTTAACAGCAGTGGTGCAATTTTACAAGCTAACAGATGTACATTGAAAAACATTGTGTATAGAGGCCATGTAGCATAAGGGAACACACCCTCACCACAAAGCCTTTTTCACACAACGCTGCCTGCGAGGAAACAATCCAGTAGAGTCGGTTGCATAAGTTTGAATTGTTAATGGAGGTGTTTCACAACTCGAATGTCAGATGGGAGGGTGTGTTTGTGTGCGACAGGGCATGGTTATAATAACAGCCACTCGGGTTAAGGTTATGTTAGGCTGGCTTAGACTGTACTGACAAGTGCAGCGAGTCTAACTTTGGAATTCGGTGCTTCAAAGGCATCACACTCACACACGATCTAAGAGAAACATAAGAACAGTGCTGGTGATGTGAAAAAAAATATTGAAAAGGTTGATCTTGTTGAGTTTTGTCACATCTATTAATAGAGATAACAATGCTCTAAGTTTTGGAGCTATGTTGAGTAAAAATCGTCACCATTAAAAGTGATGCCGCATTAATTATCTGCATTTCCTCTTTGCAATGTGCCAGCCGATATCCAGACGATTACCACTGCACTCGTTTTGATCCTGGAGAAAACCTAACAATATGATGATTGTTAGGCAAGTTCTGGGGCTATAAGGAGTTGTTTTTCTGAGATGTTTATTTGCAACAGATAATGATCCTCAAGAGGTGTTAAGTCACACTACATCTAAAAATATGTGACTCATGTCTCCGTGTTCAGTTGTGAGTCAGAGAATAAATGTGTGATTTTTTTTTTTTTTTTTTGACTCAAATTGTGGCAAATTCATCTCACGCAGCATCTTCCCCTTCCCCTACACTCCTCTGTGCCCCCCCTCGGGTGGTGCACCTCACACTTTGTGAACCTCTTTTAAAGCTTAGCCTCCAAAACCTGGTTACAGTGAATGGAAACCGTGAAAAGGCAGAGTGTTATATGGACATACAAAAGAGGATTAGCTCCTGTATATGTGAATTGCTCAGATATAAAGAACCCAAACAACTTGACTAAAGCCTTTGGGGTTTTTGTTAAGAGCATTCCACTCCATTGTCACTGTCACATTACACAACTGCACATGAATATAAATCAGACTTTAAAAGGTGAGCGGCGAGTACAAATACTTTGTGACAACATTCAAACTAAATCCCTGTCTGACCCTGATTGTGTGGGTGATGAGCTACAAGGTTGGACAACCCATCCCACACAGTTTATGGTCAATCAGTGTAAATGGACGGTATGGCACAAAATCATGCTGACGTGGTGCCATAAAAGAAGAGGAAGTGATGGAAACAGAAAGAGGAATAAACTCAGAACAAACTCTAAGGGGGAAGGGTGCTCGCTACTTCAGCTCTGCCAGTTCAATGCATCATTTAAATAAAGAAACAACTTGCTCCATCATCACACACCTGCATCCCTCACAAACCAGCAGCCATTGTTCGCAGTAGTTGGCTGCTTTCCAAACTTCTCACCACACTGCCTGTACATTGAGCCTTCTGCATAAAGCCGCTGATTGTGCTCTTGAACTACACCCACCTGAGAGAGATTGGACAATGTGCGATTGCCCTAGTGAGTGTAGGTTGCTGACAAAAATCACCCCGCAAAAGATAGAAGAAAGAGCATTAAGCACCGGAGACTGATGCTACTTCTTCACTGACCCATGTCTGCTCTGCCTTCAAGAGGGACTTTACAAGACAGGGTAGGAAAAGGAGAGATCCCTTAGATGTACGCAGGCTCAGTGAAGACATGAGTCAAGGAACAGGTTCAAAGTGCCTGTCAGGTCTGACTTTATCAACGGCTCTGCAGGCTGCCGTTGCATCACCATCAACGCCTCGGCTGCCCTTCCCTTAAATCTTTACTGGCTCCCATAGTGATTCTTCCTTATTTCATTGAGCATCTTTTTTTTTTCCTTCTATCTCATCTTCAAACCATCCACGCATTTTCCCTGCAATTTATTCATGGAGTAGCATGGACTGTATGAATTGGGTAGTTTCCAGCCACTTGTGTCGCTCCCATTTAGATTTCTCTCTTCGTGTGTCAGTGTGATATTTGACAACTTTTCCAAATTGCCACAGCTCCCATCTGTAGGAGCTGATTCGCAGATGGGTCGAGAGGTCCACGCATGAACGGGTGCTGCTGAGAATAGCAAGCGCGTACGTGTGTGTGTGTGTGGAAGAGTATGCAGCCGTGACCCATCAGGTCTTGTGGGAAGCTGCAGCTAAACTGATGGATGCCAAGGAACAACAGAGGGAGAAGGGAAGGGGAGGGAGGGAGCGCTGGCTTTGCCAAGTGGGAGACTAGTGCCTGTACTGCAGCAATGCAGGAGAAAGGGAGATGGATGTCAATGAAATGAAAAAGAGAGGGGAAAAAAGGCAAAGAAAAATGGAAGTGTTGGAGGAAAACAATGCAGTACACGAGTGGAAGACAGCAGAGCAGCCATGTACGGAGCCTGTTTGCAGGGCTGACAAGTTTATGCAACCTGATTTTCATTCTATCTGAATTTCTGTTCAGTGTCACTGCTCTGCTGATGTTCCCTCCTTCCGCTGCGGCTGTGACAATATCACCCTACCTCACAGAGACAATAAGCCCTGGCAAAGCAAACATCCTCTGAGCCTCCTATGAGTCCTCCCTTCCTCGCCCTCTGAACAAACAGCTTTCCCCCCGGAGGCCACGTGGCAGGGAGAGGGACACTTGGGACTATCGACTGGCTCTCGGCTCGGTTGTTTCACCCCGGTGTAAACAAGGCCTCTGTAGGGCTTCCCATACCTGATGCTTTTACTTCCCGGCAGCAAAGGTAATGTATACATTTCCTCTGTTCTCATTCACCAACCTTCCCCCCCAACTCCTGTCTGAGTGACCCGCTACAGTAAAATGTAAACACAGTCCGAGGGAAGCCTGTGCTCATTTTTCACTGTACAATCACACCCCTGTGTGGAAACCACACCTGGCCTTCTCTGTTTCACACAGTCCAGTGACAAATAAATACACACAGATCGACACAAACAAACCATGGTGAACATGCACTCACTTGTATGCACGGAAGAGGCACACACGCGTGCACATACGCGCACAAAGAGAGACGAGGAGATGAGCTAATGCACTGCTATGCACGGCAGAGGGATTGCAAGCACTCAAGGAACAAATATCCTGTCTCATCATAAAATTTTCATCCAGTGCAAGCCTGTTGGTGGGTCAAGCATTTTCCCGGTGACAAATATACACACTTAACCTTGAAGTGATCTTTTTAACATAATGCGCCCCTTCATTTAATTTTATCTGGAACTTACGCACAGGAATACCAAGTGCAAAGAGTCACAGTCTGACCAAAGCTAAGTTGGAAGGACAAAGTGGCAGCGGCGAGGAGTCAGATCTCATGACCGGTCGGCATGTTCTGTTGGAAGGACACTGATACGACACCTTGTGCGGTGAACATTGCAACAGACTTGTACTAATCCTCAAGAGCTATCATGTGGGAGCAGAGTAAATTCACAAGAACGTGTAAAGACGCAGACTCTGACATTCGTGTGCACACATGCTTACCAGCTGTAATTATGATCTAAATAAGTGCAACATCATCTGTGCAAACTATCTCACCTCAGAGGTTCTTGTAGTAGCTGCTCAGAGACAGCCAGTCATACCACATGATCATCTACAGCAGAGTGTGGGTGGTGAAACTCAACCTGGAGCCAGCGAGTCCTTAAAGCTGAGGTTCTAAACTGTTTAACATCAAAGACCTCTGAACTTACTCAAATTAAACCATGGACCCCTGAGGTATTTCTTTTAAGTGTTTTATTGTAGAAAAAGTTGACACCCATGACCTCAACAGTCATTCATCTGATCGTTGTGTAACTAATGTCAGTGAAAATAAATGATTCCAATTTTTGCTCTGGACCTTCAGGAACCCCAAAAGGAGAGTCAACTTTCAGAACCATTGCCTCAGAAAAGCAAACGTCATCATCTGCTGATGAAGATCATGTGGCTTGATCAAAAGCAACCAAACAGCTGCAACTGCTACGTACCACACAAACTTCAGCACGGACACCAGCTTTGTGGAAAACAACAGATATGACTCTCAATTATCTGTTAATGTGGCACAACTCTGCAGAGCAAGACAGTCAAACTGTGGCTGGCCTGCTCCACAATGGGATCCACAAACAGATGGCAACACTCAATCAAACTTAGAAATGAGGAAGAAATTAATGCAAATTTAATGTCACACTATTGGGAACAGGCAACAGACACATACACAATAATATGCAGTCAATCATTATTTTGTCAGATGACAAATTTCAATCTAAAGGCCCCACAAGGACCAGACAGCAACTGTATCAAACACCTGCAACTCAGTTAAGTATCTCATGATACCTTACGTGAGTCTGGCTGCTATAAACTCTCCCCGTGTGGCACTGAGTAGTATTTGTATTTGCAATACTTTGTTGCATCCTTACTCAGCTATTACTTTTCTATTTTGCACACACCCACAGACTGTGCAGTGTGTGTTAAAATGTCTTTTGATAACTTTCCCTCCATGCCAAAGCAACACGTCACCGACGCGGCTCGTCTTCCCTGGCTACAAACAGATTGCATTATTTGAATTCCAAAATTGCACGAGTGTCAACGTGTGGATTTGCAGCCTCGATTAGGGTTCAACAGGCAGCGCGCACTGCTTCATGGGCAACAGTGAATCAAGGAGACGACACCAGTGAGGAGGCTGAGGCTTTGAACAGAGGGCTTTTTGAATACATTTGAATAGATTTCTCCTCATAATGGTTTCATCAAAGGGTTGCTGTCCAGTGACCTCACCAACCTTCAAAGCACACTCTGCTAAGCAGGCCTCGCATGTTAATTGCTGGTAAACTGAAAATAACAGACACAATAACAGGTTAGTCTTAATCAAAACAGGAACAAGTGGCGAGGGATCACTGGGATTTGGATGATGACAGAGTTTATTAGATAAACACATCTAAGCTGAAGCTGCCAACAGAAAACATTTTGCGCTGAATGTGGGCATTAGCACAGTTTTATTCTTGCAGCATTCAGAAGACCACAAGGGAATAAAGTAAAACTCAAATTCTTAGAGTAGTTGGCAGCTTCTTAAGGTGAAATGACGTAGGGTAAAGCAACTGCCAATACTGCATAGGGCCAATATCGATCTGATATCTAAAACAATCTGAAATTTGGCTTTATAATGACAATGATTTTCTAAGTGACTTTTCCAAATGCCTTTATAAAATGTACTGGGCAATGAAGGCATCACGAAGTGCTGACGATGCTCGTGCTCGCTTCTATTAGCATATAAAGAAGCTCTGGAGTCATGTGTTGTCTGCATTAATGAGCCAGACATGTACACACACAACAGACATAACAAGTATGGATTTTGTTTAGATGCTGTATGGAACAGACATGTACAGACACAATAATGTACAAAATCTATTACAATCTATTACTTTATTCCTTTCAGGTACATACATATAATGTATGGAGACGCACTAACCTGTGGAGACAGGGCAGTGGGAGGCTGGGTGAAGAGTGTGGAGTGGGCTGCTGACCGTAGGCCATGTGCTCTCCTGACAGTCTGACGGGTGAAAGGAGCAGACAGTACATCCTGCTGGAGAAAAAGACACAAACAGACACAAGCGTCAAGTATGCGAGAATCATCATTAGTTCAAAGGGGAAACAGTGCGCTTGGGATAATCACAGCACAAAACGGGAAATGGAAAAAACCTCATGCTATTTTCAAAACAGCCGTCATCAGGACCTAAAGTGCATTACTATGAGCCAAAAAAGAGGCTTAAAATAATGAGGCGTGAAAGTGGTAGCTGTGTTTCTTTTTATTTTCTGTTCCCGTTCATAGGCCAGTTTCACTTGTGCAGCAATTCAAGTGCACCATGCAGTCAGTGCTGTGCCTGCACGTCACAGGGAATATCATGGGAAACTTCCTGTGTGTGAGGGCAAAGTGTGCGAGGCAGCCTCTGCTGCGGCCATCAATCACAGATCAAACAAATGACCAGCCTACAGCTGCCCCACACCTCAACCAGGATTAACACAGGACTATTTTTCCACTGTCTAGAAATTAGGTTGTTTTACACACCGAGTTTTATCAGGTATGAGAGAGGGCGAAAAATACTGTTGCTTTGATGTGTGTTTGTTCTGGGGGAGAGAAAGAGGTTTTCAGCTCTGTTTGTGTGTGTGTGTGTGTGTGTGTGTAGGCAGGCGCATGGCACAGGGTCACAGTAGACTGGAATGACTAAAATACTTTCACCTTCAAAGTTAGCGTATGCACTCAGATGTTCCCTGCCTCCCAGCACTGAGGAAAGATTAGATGGAGATAAAGTGGGACAGTCTACCATTATAAACACTGAGAGCACCTTGACTGTACACAGTAACAAGTGCACCCCACAAACTCATATTAGACCCAAGTATGTGGACTTGTTCACCCTCTCGGGAGGGGTCTGACTGCAGACACTTTAACAATACAAGCTGCTTGATACTTTTAACACTCCACAAACCTGCTGTGGGCCTCCTACAGTAAGCAATTACAAGCAGAAAGGTCAGGCGTAAAGCTTGTATTTCCAAAGCCATCCACCCTCACCACTAGACTTAAGAGGCAGATTTAGGGTTAGGCTGAAAAATGGAACAGTTAAGACTTGATTTACTAAGATCGCAAACAAGACATGCTTAACTGAGTTTTGAGAAAGTATGGGAGGCAGCAGGTGATTACTAAGTAGTGGGAGTCACCAGAGGGCCCACAATATGATTTTATTTTATGATAGTTAAGCCACAATATATTACCATGAGGCTTAAGCCACAACATGTTTTATCATGATACTTAAAGAGGAACTATGTAAGATTTGCAGCTTAATTAAAAGGAAAAAAAGAGGCAGAAACAGCAAAAAAGCAACTGGACTTAAAGGGGAACTATTAAGTCACAATATGATATTATTGAGATTTTAAATATGTTGCAATTTCCTGAGTATTACAATAACATAATGTGATATAATTGTGATTTATGACCTTTTTGCATCTGCAAATTATGTCCTGAAAGGAAAACTTTGTCAGCATCTGGTCTATTTCATAAGACTAAGTTCTGAGAGACTGTTCATCTGTCTGTAAAGTAGGATTGTCAAGCAGACTGACTGACCAACACAGTCATAGAAAATATTCTATTATGCAAGTTTTAAATTCATATTTGCAATTTACATAATAAAATATCAATACTTGGTGTCCATGTGTCAAAAAATATTGCCACACAAAATATTGTAACACGATATTTTCCCCTAACCTTAGTGTGAACAATAAAACAGGTAAACAAACATCTTTTGCAGCTGCATCTAAGAGCATTTTTAGCCTTGGTGTTTTTAGCCTATCTGGCCGCATTTGATTTACAATCCCATTTAATCCCAATAACTGCAGATGGAAACCCACACAGACATGAGGTGAGCATGCACGCGCCTCACAAAGAGGCTCCATGTAGCTGGTTGGACTCCAGCTGTGACCCTACAGAGATAACCACTAAGCCACCATGCTGCCAGTTCATGTAAGCTTCAGGTTAATGAATCAGTGTATTCAGCAAAACAGCTTATTATGAGAAGCATGGCACGAGAAGCCTTGGTACAGCACTAATTCTCTAATGACATATCTGCTGTGTCCTTTCCGCTATCAGAGCTCCCATCTATGAATGGTTGTCTTCTTAATACCTTCTCCCTCTACATGTTATTACACACACAATTACCTTCCCTTTAATGACTTTCAGCCTTCGGTAAATTTCATCTGACAAGCAAGGACATGGCTTGCATTATGCCCATTTGAGTTTTTTTTTTTGCCAGTGGTTATGAACATATCTTTACACAAGGAACACTTTGGTAAATTGGGTCCGTAGATTCCCTCAGACAAATATACTCAGGGACTGATATGTGATTTTAATTGGTGGAAAATCTTTTCTTCTCAGCGTGCAGACCTGCACAGGTTCAGACCCAGTCAAGCTCAGACATTAGCTACGCTGCAGAGGTGCTGAAATAACCGGCACTGATGACTTTTTTTTTTGTCCCCCCTCCAGCTCTCAGCTTCTACAGCTGCAAACAGCAAACAAGCAGAAAGGGACTCTGAGGACACTCAGCGAGGATAGACCTTCCATTGTTCACAATTATGTTAGACAGTCTTTTCAGCACAAGCAGGAGCAGACTATTCACCCCGTAAAGAGCCCAACATTGTCCTACCAAAGAACAAGCATTACAGCTTTGGCACCGTGTAATATCACCCTCAACATAAAGATAGCCCATGGACCTTGGTACTCAGATAACATGTTTCAACAGGATTACTCCTTTTTCCTTATCTGTGACAAGTCAGGCATCGGCTCATAGGAGGGGCATGCGTTCAAGACTCCGACTGCTGTAAAGTGTCTGTGAACTGTAAAGAGAGAATCCGTCCTCTGGTTCGTTGCTGTGGAGGAGGAACAGCATTTGTCAAATTGTTGACGTGATGTGGGATATTTACTGAAGTGAGGTCTCTGCCAAGCAGCCAAACTGACTCATTTTTCCATTCTGGCAGTGAATTCGAGCTGCAGCAGTACACTCACAGAATAATATGCCCGTATGGGTCAATGAGGAAAAAAAATGAGGAAAAAAAATACTAGGTACTAGGTCACTTATAGTGAAGTAAAAGTGACCGTAAGGTGAACAAAATAAATACGATGGCTTCAATGAGGAAGCAGGTTATGATATTTACCAATAGGACCTCACATTAGACCATTAAGTAGACAATGGAAAACACAGTGCAAACACATGAACAATGAAGGCCCCTCTGATTGAAGTAGGATGGATGGGTCCAGGCTGTACTTTCATTACCCTGACAATAGTGCAGATGCACATAAATTACCTTATTGTGCAAAATGCTGAAACATCAGTTGCTATATAAACAAAGATTACATCCAACAATCATAAGTGTGATTGATTTAAAGTGTGACTAAATGTCCTTCTAAACGTGCAATGTGCACAAACCTATCTGAGAAGTAGCTGTGACCTCTGCAGCAGCAGGTCTGCGGCCCTCTGGGGGGAGGGCGCTTCTATTTCTGTTGATTAGATTGCCACAGAGGACAACAGCTGCTCTCTCTAGATACCAGCTTCAATAAACTGACTGTGATCATACAGAATGTATGCACACTCACAACGCACCACTTCATTCTCCTGATAACAAAGAGTCCCCAGACGTGTAAGTCCCATCTCACAGCACCACAGCAGACAGATTTATTTTCTACTTTACACAAACCAGCGACTTAAATATAACTAAAAGGAAAACATCCCATATTATTACACAGCACGCAGAAAAAGAACATTTTCAAACTTGCGCTGAGACATAAGTAGTTCTGTAGACCTCAAAGCAGAGCTGAGGAATAAAGTGGTGACAGCATTATAGCTTGATATGCTTTCATTAAGTACACATCTACATCGTATAAATCACTGCTCGCCCCATCTATCTATCTATCCATCTATCTATCTATCTATCTATCTATGATGTCGCTGGTTACCCCTCTGCTCTCATGTGATGATAAAAATGGTGCATAGTTTGTTATAATTGGGATGGCACTCCAGCCCAGAATCTCACTCTGGAGCAGGGGTTGCCGAGGACACTGCCAGGACTTTGGGGGAGGTGTCAGGTCACCAGTGGTGCCGGTCGTGCAAAGACGTGTGTGCATTCAGGAAAAAAGTAGTGCACGTCAAAACAGAGGCCGAGCAACTCATAGTTCAATTTTGGTTGAAATAGTATAAAGTTGAGCTGCATCATTTGTGACACATTGAGGACCCAAAAGGCGCTTCATACTGCTTCACAGTGAGAAAATAAATAACCTCCAGCTGTTGTGTATTGACCTAATGATTGACATGTAGCACGGTGTGTTATGAGCTCGCTGCTGCTCTGGGACCAATCCCCACAGATCACAGACACATCAGACCCAGACTCTGTCCAGTACACAGCTCACAGCGTGATCGGAGTCAAGTAACTCTGATCGCACCATCTCGTCATCTATCAAGCCTCCCGTGTCGTCAGTCTGCTGCGTTCGACACCTCAGCACAGCCTGATCCGGGGCACATGTTCATGTGAATCCACAGCCAGGGCTAGACTCCAGCATTTTGTCACCTCTGCACATTTCCCATGCCTGAACAGACATGATCCTCAGCATCTTTAATTACTGGAAACAACTCATCAGCAAGCAGCCAGAGGACTCAGATGTCTCCTTATGCAAGATATCTCACCCCTCAGATTGGCTAATGGCTAATCGTGGATGTCACAGATGCTAAGTTAAGAGGGCCTCCGTGTGAGATTGAGCAATCGAACAGGCCTGAGGGTGTGCTCTGTGGAGACAGCATCAAACTGTGTTTTCAGCACCATCTACCAAAGACCCGACTGGACTGGCCCCAACAATTTAATTTAGAAAACCATTCCCACAGATGCTAGAATGTCTTGTACACTCTTCATAGCTTACTGAGCCACAGCAAGGTGAAAGTCCAAAAAAAAGCACAAACTCAAGTCACGTTATGTGTTAGAGCAACGTAAAGTAAACCGATTTATAATTCTGGCTCACTTTACCACTGGATCAGACGGTGAGGCAGCCTGGGACTTGAGTGGGAATATCAACTGCCTTATAATCTTCTTCATAAATGACTAAATGATGCAAACATCTAAAAATAATGCACGCCACAGCAGTAGCTAAGTTTAGTCCAGTGGGAAAGTGTGGAGAAGCCACGAAATCAAATAAAACCCAAATTTTCCTCCACACATTCTAAACCTGAAAATACAATCATCATGTATTTGAAGACAGGCCACTAAATATATAGTTTTTAAGGGCAAACAAGAAACTGTGGTTCCTGTGTGTTGGTTTTGTGCGTGTGTGTGTGTGTGTGTGTGTGTTCATGCAGTAGATTAAATCATTTCTGTAGATGAAGAAGCAGCACAGAGATAAGTGCAGACAAATTAATGGGAATATTGTCTGTTCCCAGTCAAGTGAATTCTCAGCTGCACAAGATGGTAAATTGTGTCCTACAAGAAGAGAGTCCACCATTTCAACCTGTACGTCACATCCTGTTGTCCTCACATAAGTTCACATGTACACCGCTGCTTAATATTACATGCTGAGTACACACAGAGAATGATGTACCGTCTGTTGTTTATACGCTTTATCTTTATCTTGTATGTCAAATCCTGGAAACCGCTGTGCCTCAGGGGCTCTCCATCAAAGTGACCAATATATATAATAAAACTTTAAGAGATTCACACTCTGATCTGCCCATCTCTCACCATCCCCTTATCTTCCGCTTTCAGTCCTTCTTCCTGCCTTGCTCATTCACCCTCTCTGCATCCTCCACATACGAGAGAGGCAGTCAGCCCCAGGGAGATAGCAGGGAGTGAGAAGGAAGGGTAAGAGGACAAGAAAGTGGGGAGGCTGCAGGCAATCACTGGTCACCGAAAGGAAGGATGAAGAGAGTGAGATAGGAGAGGGTGAAGAGGAGAGTTAAACGAAATTTCCAACACATTAAGCACACCCTGGTACCCACTGACTGCACATGCAGGGCATAGAGGGGGCTGTTGAGAGGCTGCTGGCCAATGAATGTCTTTAAGAGCTAAGGAGAATTGATCCAGTTGCAGGGGTTCCCTGGATGTTCCCAGATGATAGGCAGACATATAAAGACAGGAGGCTGAAGGACGGACGGGAAAATAACCTGTCTGGGTAAGCCGAGAGGACGAAGGACCCAAACTGAACGCATCATAGACGCTCACATTCCCAGTGTACCCAACTGTCAGCCTCTTCTCTCAAGGACTTTGTAGACATTGTGACTGTGTGTGTGGATGGACAAGTGCAGGAAATTCGCTGCAGGGCTGAACAAAGAAAGCCAAGCTTCGTCGAGGTTCCAATATAAACCAGACAGAGGGAGAGGAGGCTGCACAGCCAGTGTCTCCTTTTCCCCTTCATCACCTGAGAAAGGCGGACACTCACCTGCGCACATTATGTGATGCAAAAACTCACTGCTCTTCCGCCATTTATTCAACTGTTTATGTGGGATGCACACATATACACAAACAGGGTCACGAGGGCGGGGGAGTGTACAGAGTGAGGCTGACAGCTTAGCTTCGCCTGCTGCAGCAGAGATGAATGGGCGGGCTGAAAACTGCCTTCATTCATAATGGAATATGGCAACAAAGCAGCTTCATCCCCAGGTGTCTCGAGGACTGAAGGAGCCGGACAACACACAAAGAAAGGAAATCAGGGGGAGACTATAGACCGGGGAGGGAGGCCTGCGTGGACAGCACAATGCCTGACACATCCCAGAAAAAAGTCTTATATCTACCATGAAAATATTGTTCTGATTCACTGCCCCGGGTGTTACCCAAATAAGACTTTAAAAAAGGGCGAGAGAGCAACACCAAAACATTGATGGTATTATCGGGAAGCTGGAATGGCCTGGAAATGTCAGAACAAACACTGTCGACTTTCTCACACTTGCTGTTCCATCTATCTTTTAAAAAAGAAAGGTATTAAGGTCCTGTATACAAGAATGACTTGAATATGAAGAACAAGCGAGGAGGGACAAAACTGGATTTTGAAACAGACTGCAGTGACAGGGAAAAAGCTAAAGGAGAGAGGGGGGCGAACCTGCAACGCTGTAACCGATGTGCTGTTTGCTTAACATCATCCAGGAGACACACAGACACCCTCCAAGCCGTGGAGATACAGCTAATGATCAGCAGCACGGGGAGGAGAAGCGTGGGCATGAGGGGGAGGAAACACAGGCAGAGAGAGAGAGAGAGACGGAGTGAACGAGAGAAACGTCCGAAATTTCAGTCTGAGTGTGTGTCGCTGCATGTCTGTGGCCTCTGTGTGTGTGTGTGTGTTTGTAATCATTACAAAGTGTTCATTCTTTGCATCAGTGAAATCCACAAATAGCAAGTACCACCTACTGGCACAATGCTATATGGACAGATGTGTTCTGATGTAATAGTGAAACAGAAAAAAAATGATGGGCATATTCCATACATGCACACACACACATATAGATCATACATTCATATATTATGTATGTAGCTTTGAACAAAGCCAGCAGTTGCATGTGTAGGTCTGTGAAGTAGCTGCTTACAACAGCCTGCAGCTACATGACCAACACAGAACAATGGCTGTCTGCACGTTGTGTCTATGCAGGTCAGGTCTCACCCAGGCAAAACAATCACGTATCCAGATTGTTGTTCCAGTAACCATACAAGTCCGGAGACTGTCATCACAGCGTCACAGCGGTGCGGCTCAAATTTGACTACACTCCGAGCCTGTACTGTAACTCTATCCGACCGCATGAATCAAAGTTTTATGAGCCTGTCATTTGCCTCGCTGGAGCTGTTTACCCTAACAACATCTTCTGTGCAGGATGTTGCTGTATTAAAAGCGGATGGGGTGGTCGGTAGTAGCTGGGATTGTTCCCAATTTGCGTAGCACATCTCAGGCCTCTTATAAACAGCAGCACATCCTGTAATACACCTATAATAACAACCATAATCAGTCCAATTGAAATACGTTTTAACATCACTGACTGCCCTCTGGGAAATACATTAACCCCGCTCCGCTCCATGCTACACAGGCTGTGAAATTCAAAACGCAGCAATCAGAAATATAACGTCCAGGCCATGCGAGTGACCTTATCACTTCTAAAGGTGTGACTGCTCACACTATGCGTCAAACTACTCTCCCCATCCGCCAATCTTCTTTTAATCATGCATTAGAGTATTAACAGGCTGATTGAGCAGATCATTTACATTTTAAAGATTCACATTGACAGATTTTGTAGGTTAAAGGGCCGCAGCGTTACCCGCCGCTCCCGCCCACACTCCCTTCACCACTTGACTGAAGGGCCTTGTCCTCTCACCTAGTGCTTCCCCTCTTAAAGTGGATCATTATGTCATACTTTAGCCATTGTGATGTGAGCTTGTATATAATTTTCCACTGCTGCCACACATCAGGAAGTAACAGCGCTGACCCACAGTGTTATGGCCCTGCTTAAGAGCTACTGTATTTTAGACAATGCAACTGCAGACGCAACACTTTGTGCTGGTCCTCCACATTAAAAGACTTCCATGAGTAAACCAGTGCATGGTAGCTGCTGAAAATCATGTTTTGGTCACAAAAGGGAAGTATAAATGTTGCAAAAAAACACACACACACCGCAGACAGATAACCGTGATAAAGAGATGATGACATGTAGACAACAGGTGCTAAGTGTAATATGGATGGCCTCAAACCTCAATGTGTCTTCCTATCATACCTACCGCAGCCACGCTCACAACTCACAACACGTCTTGATCACACGTGCCAGTAAAGGTATCACAGAGAACGTTTCAACACGCCTCCTCCCTGTCTTGTTCTGTGTCTCATCACAGCAGAGGCCTTGTGGCTTTTGCTGTCTTCTCATGCTGTTGACATGCAGAACGTACTTTGGTTTGTAGGAAGATGTCAGACGAGCACAGGAATAAACACGTAAGCGTTACGAAGCAAAATGGCAATAAAGAGACAGACTGCAGAGACGAGACGTTGTGCATTCTCCCTGTGGGGTTTTCTGACGAATGCAAAAATAAGCTAAAGATAAAACCTGAGCAGCAGTGACTCTCTTTACATCATATTTGACAAAATAATAACATATTTAATTTTGTATTAAAGTGGGTATAAATTTGAAGGAATCCCTTATAGGCAAATCAATAATTCAAGACTGGAATGAAAACCGCCTGCCACTGCCTGTGCATCGTAGCGTTACAGTTATTCCTAACAGCTGGCTCAGAAAAGGGTAGTGGAGAGTGCACCGCAGCACAGTGGCCTGGTGGCCAGGATGTAAAGAAAGCTTTCAACTCAGTACATGTCAGCACAGAGAACTGTGTATCCTGCTAGATGGAGACTTTCCTATAGTAAAAAAAAAACGAGCATAGGTGACCTGTTCATCTGTTCATCTGTTCAGGATATTACAATTTTTTTTTTTTTTTTTTATTGTTAGGTGACCTTGAGCGGTCTTCGTTATTATGATGGGAGGATAGGAGTCAGGTGACATAGTACATTTTCTGAAACCAGAGCCATTTTTGTGTCTGCCCCTGAAGGTGCACTATTTCACATGACCCTCTCCAAAGACTAGAATTAGAAGGCAGCAACAAACCCTCTGTGTGGCTGTTGAAGCTGAAGGGCCTGTTGGCTAGATGAGACGATGCCAAGAAGGATGAAGCCATTTTTGCATACGAAGAGAGAGAGGACAGGTGAGAATGTGATGGATAACCTCACTGTCTGTTTGTAAAAGATCTCTTCAATGTGCAAAGTGTTACCCAGGCAACAGCAGCCTGTATATGTACTTTATTTTTCCACATCTCACAACCTGCCTGTTAGTCACATCCATGCGCACTTTGTGGCCTTGGTTTGTGGAGCAGATTTTCGCACAACCTTGTAAAGCCAGTGTAAAATACCTGAATTTAGATGTTGATTCAGTACATTGTAACTTCAAAAGACTAAAAACACTGTAATTGTGTTGACATTACATACTGAACATAAAAATATACCTAACTTCCCCCGTCTTCTCACCTAACCTTCTTCTCACTCCTTCACCTCAACCTCCTCTGCACCTCTTTGTCTTCCCATGCAGTTCATATCCAGGTTGGGATTTCCCCGGATTCCCCTCAGGACCCAGGTCGGTGAAGGCTCTGGCAGTGTGAGTTGAAAGCTCAGCTGGTGGTACATCAATGATCCACTCTGATGCTGGGCTCAGCTCTTCTGCATCCTCACTGCTTAACTTTTTTCCTCTTTTCCCTGGGAAAAATAACAGCCAGGCTGAATACCTGCTAACCTTTCCCCGAGGAGCAGATCGTTTTCTCCCTGCATAATAAGGGTGGGTAGTTAGTTGTAGGGCTGAGCTGTGTTTGATCAGGTAAAACAGCACAGGAGATACACAAATGACAGAGTCAGAGAGATTTATATCAGCTGAGTTTTTGCTTAAGCAACACAACCCTTGTGTTTTTTACCTAAACACCACAGAAACAGTAAACAGCTGCACCCACTCAAAGGTCAATACGCCACAGTTCTGTCACCCACGTTAGTGGAACAAGAAAACAGCTGAAGTGAAACATTCAAATAATTTAATATGGCGGCCACATGCTGGTCATGCGGCCTCTTTTAAATACCTTATGAGCAACATAATGGAGCACAACTGTACTGAGGCCGACACATTGAAATGCCAGCGGGTCACTGGATTCCAGTGCTGTGCAAAAACCTGAGATGCTCCTCTTTCCATCTCCTCTCTCTCTGTCTGAGACTGATCCGGAAATAAGATTTTGATCTGCATTTCTTTGTCTGGCTTCACTGGATCTTTTGCATGTATCAGCCAGGCTGCATCTGCTTTGCATACAGTTTGCGCATGTGTGTGATATGAAGCAATGCTGAGTAAACTTTACTATCTCAGTGATGTTTTACAAGGTCTTCCTGAGAAACATTTAGAGGGGTGTGGAGCAACCAGCAGAGAGAAGCCAGGGTTGTTTTATTTTGGCTCTCCCACAATGCTATGGAAACGCTTTCCTGACAACTAGATATGGAATGTACAAACATAGAGAAACTGGTCCAGAGTCCTGTCCTCCATGCTGGCTCTTTGCTCACAAAGCAAAAGCCCAACGATGACTGTCTCCATGGAAATATGTTCTCCAACAAAGTCTCCTCTCCACCATCTCCTCCATCCTATTTATAGCATGGTGGAGTGCTGGCTAACTGGCAAAGGATGAGTAACAGTATAGTGAGAATGGAAATGTCTAGTATCCCGTCTGCCTTTCTTTTTGCTCACAGCTTCGTTTCAAATCAAAGGCTCTGAACAAACGTTCACACAAACAGCTGACTAACTATCCCCAGTCTCGCAGGAGAATGCAGGTTTCTGTGTGTGTGAAGCTGCGGTGAAGCTTGTGTGGGTCGTTTGAAGCTGATGCAAGGCCTTCAGGGTATGCGTATACACACATTCCAGACATCAGAGTGAAGACAGCAGGCAACGGGGTCACCGCTAACCTCCTCTGGCAGAGGGGTTGTGGGACTCTGCGGGTCGTTGCTTTTTGACCTTCATGTGTGGAATGAGGATGGGAAAACCTCAGGCACATCTGAGGTCAGCAGTTTCTTCCTCATCGTAAAAGCAAGGAGAGGATATGAAGCCAGCGTTTGCAGCAAAATGAATAGAGATAGGTATTTCTCATTTCCCTTACAGGTCTGTCATAGAACAAAGAGCTGGAGTAGCATGGCTGTAGCACAACTACAGGAAAGCCCCAGCTTATTAAGTCAGTAACCAAAAAGACTCCAACTCAGTGCCTTTAAATCACAGTCACAGTCGGAACATGTTGACAGTAGCGTCCTCCCCAGTCATGCTGATTTAGGCTAATTAGCATTAGCCTCCATAAATTAATGATATCACGCTGCAGTTGCAACATAAAGATGAGCAACGGCCAACAACATGGCGCTAACTCAGTGACCGAGAACAACAATTAGGGCTGTCAGCTTTCGTTAGCAAACACACTCACTCTCAGTGTCCGCTAATGAGACCACGGGTCGCCATTATTTTACTCAAACACTGCCATATCTGCTGGAGCCGCTGCCGGCTGTTCTTCCTGAATATCCCCCCTTAGATTGATGGCCTGATGACACTGCCACAAGTCAAGAGTTAAGTGCTCTTTTAATCCCAAGAACAAAAGAGATTCGAAATCTTTTGCGTCGCACCGTCCCGTCAGACACCTAATCACCAATGGATTATGGCAGCGGAGCTATTTACATAAGCAATTTACTTACTGCCTCTCTTGCCGGAGGTGCCTTTGAGCTGAGATGAGATTGTATCTCTCACATATCGTCCGTTCTAAGTCCTGACTGACTTTCACATACAAAGAAAAGAAGAAAACCACTTGATACAGACCAGTGTCTCAGAATAGGCCATGGTAGATTGGCCTGTTGGTCATTAAGACAGGTCAAACCATATAAATGTGTGTTCACAAGTACTGTAAGTGAATTATACGAGACATAGTCTACAGATTTATAATGAAGCGGCAAAAGAGTCAGTATCTCTGATTGTATTAGGTCACTGTGGTCAATGATAAAATTAATGGGCAGAACTGATTTATTCAAATCTAAGACTTACAGGCTTTCTGCAGCACAGAAAAGTACCTCCACTCCACTCAGGAAATTAAAAGAAATTTTACAGGATATGAAAATATATACAATATGTAGTATATATATATATATATATATATATATATATATATATATATATATATTATCCAGGGTGACTCATTGTAGAGATGACGAAATGTTGCCACTCAAAGTTATACATCAGTTTTCAGCAACTGTCAAATAATTTAATTTCACATCATACAGTATAAGATAGGGACAGGGAAAACAAGATGACTCTACATGTCACTTTAGCTCTCATGGTGTTTAAATGTTTTGTGACAATGAAAAGATATTGATGATTTATAGCCACACAATGCATATAAATGGAGGAGCTGACTAAAGCCACTGCAGTACAGCCAGTTGTCAGTAATACTGCATTAACTGTCCTTCTGCCTCCTATATAGTCAAAACTGTGATGCGATAATTCTGCAGTATTTCCCAGGCAGAGCAACATTTGCACAAAACCCCTCTAATAGGATTATCTGGTCAAAACCTCAAGTTCCACAAAGAAATATAGAATACCATTAAAAATGACCGGTCGGTTTGGAATGAAGCTGCAAAAGTGCTGAGGCAGCAAAAAGAAAAGCCTTCACCACCACCACTGCAATAACGCATATCTGACCCCTCCCCACCTCTTCTCACTTCCGCATGACCTCAGCTCAGCTCTCTGGTAGTAGCCACGCTCACTCCACATGTGTCTCCAGTCATTGATCCACTTGAGTTGATACTGGAGTTAATTAAAAGAAACAAGAATCAAAGCTCAGACCCATGATTCATTTAAAACTAGCAGTTAAGCAGTCAGATGAAAGCGGCCTCTTATCAACTGAAAAACTATTAGAATCAGACCTTGGAGAGTGGATACTACTATAAAACACACTATAAAACAAAAACATAATCTAAAAGATGCTACTTGAGGGATACGAGTCCATTGTTGGACAAAGGTGTGCGTTTTTCTTTGTTCTCGTCATGGTGAATCCCCCCGTGCGTGCTTGCATCTAGCATGGCAGAGCTACAATCTGGGTAATTACAGTGCAAACAAACTGGGCACCAGGCCGAACAGAGTCTTGCTTTCTGGGGCTCATTGACTCCCTGGATGTGCTCAGAGTGTGATCAATCTCAGTTAAGGCTCAGTTCTTGACTTCTGGTTGTGTAATGAGCTTGCCGCAAGCATCATTCAGAAAATACAGACAGCTCATTTCAGGCTCAGAGCAGGCTAGTATTGGGAACGCTAAAAGGAATAAAACAGAAACAACCAAGTTTTGTGAGTATAAATGGACCTTGAAGTTTCTGGATTAGAACAACTCTAATACAGTGATGTTTGTGGGTGGCAGATGTCCTGTTCCCCCATCATGAACAACACTTGTCATCTGTGTGCACTTTGATACTGTACATGGCTATATGTTTATAGGGCACTATCACCTTTCAACTAGACAGCTTGCCTCAGCATGATGATTTACTAACCCATGGCATCATCAAAGAGCAGCTTCACACCCATGAAACAATGGCTTTTGATGCTGTTGTGTCAGATGTACCGCTTCTAATTCTCTTGCATTTTGATCATGACAAGATGTGATACCAAACTGACTTTCAGTTTAAAGAGGAACCACCTAAGGCTTTTACCTATATAAATAGTTTTGGAGTAATTTTGGAGGTTAAATGACTTGTTACGAGTAGAATGGATGTGGATGAATGCGGTGAGTTTTTACGACAGTGAAAATATACACTCCAGAACTGTAGGGGGAGCTCCATAGAGAAAAAGCGACCAAACGGCAAAAAAAAAAAAAAAAAAAAAGAATACTCGGACACATGTCAGATCTTTACACTTCTTGAATTTGCTCTCACAGAGCGTGGAACTGTACTGTATGCAGGTTTAAACAAGCTCCATTGTGACGACTGTAACTAATGGGCTCCAACCACCGAGGGTAAAAAGGAGCAACATGAGCCGATGGTGAGAAGAAAACAACAAAACAGCCGTCTGCCTGGCACCACGCCTTCCTAAGCCACCGTGGAGAGATAACGCCTCTCAAGTCAACACACACTCCCTCCAGCCACAATGACCTCAACACAAGTATGATGTCACAGCTCTCCATACATCCTGTTTAACCATGACCAGCATGGCCCTTATTTTCCTAGTAACTAAACACCATTGTGTATCATACACACACATACATGCAGATTTCCGCCCAGCAGAGCAGCCTCCTCTGTCTCATGCACAGCTCACAGATCAACCAGCTTTATCAGAGGAGACACCGGCCTGCTCTCTCAAATCACCACGACAAAAAAGGTGTAACGAACTTGAAAATGTCAAGCTCTCTCGCCATTAACCCGCGACATCGATCCAGCAGGAACAAAAGGACTACTTATGAGCTCATGTGGTGGGGGGGGGGGGCAAATCCACATGAATAATAAAGCATTATTTAAGCTTGCAGGTGTACCCCCATTTTAAACTCAGCTGTTAATTTCCATGTTTGACCTGCATCTGTTTTGGTTAATCTATAACCTAATGGAGCAGAACTGTGTCTTTGAATAACTAGACAGGTGTTACTTATTCCTCCAGTAGAGTTCCTCACTGACTTCTATGCATGAATAAATAATTGAACTGTATTATACTCAAATCAGGTATTGTCACTGATCTTTAAATTCTCTTGCTTCAACAACAAACATGATCTAATTTCAGCCATATAAGTTAACACTGAGGTTTGTTTGTTTGTTTTTTTGCACATATTATATTTGTACGTTCTTTTGATCTATGGATAGAACAGCATCAATCACATACAGGGGGGATGGTCCTCTGAATAAAACTCCAATTTCAAGACAAACTGTGTCTGGTGGTTAGATATTTGCAATAATCCTTTCAGTTCTGCTGGCATTGACATGGGAACGCCGTAATGAGAGGCAGCTTCGCTCACCCACTTTCTCTGAAACAAAACGAGGTGAGCCTGAGGCCAAAGGAAACCTCACATCACAGAATCCCAACATTCCTCTGAACATCTTCCCAGCCATTACTCCAATAATCAGTGAGACAGGGCTCATTCACACATTGTAGGCAGCATTTCCAATTAAGAGTTGTCTCACTCCTGACAGCGAAGCCAGCCTCTTCTCTCCTGCCGCTCCTGCCGTCTCACAGTGATGACTCTCCCTCTTGCTGCCCGGCCCCGATATGATTGTTTTCTGCTTTTCCTTGCACAATTGTTATTCACGGATCTGTCAGATTCAATATGCCATATTGTTTTCAATTTAACAAACAGTGCAATGTAGATAAGTGGGAGCGCGGTAGGAACACTGGGCAGTTTGTGTTGGGAGGATGGGGCTCTGTCACGGGACGCAGATGATACGATAATCTGATGATGGTTTTTACTTTCAATTGAATACAAATTCCATCCCATTGTAACTGAGGGTGTTCTCTTTTCCCAGGCATGTTGATCTACTGGTCAGAAGTATTCAGGTAAGGGAGGCTCTTCCCGTGAGTAAAGGTGAGGACATACCTGAACTGGAAAAGTAACATTAGGAGAATCTGGAATTAAGTAGGGAAAGCAGAAAGCATTCACAAGGTGAAAGTTGTACACCTATTTATCAAAAGCATAATTATCACTACCTATTGTCAAGGTCCCTGCATGAGGCAGCATCTGTCCTACTCTGCTGCTCATAATAATTCACCCTGAACTTGTACAAACAACAAACAATCGATCAATACTTCCTGAAGGAGAGGTCAACCCCACCCAGCCCTGGTGCTAATTAGCTCCATATTAGAGAGTCTTGATATTTTACAGGGCAAAGTTCTATCAAATCTAACTGTGTGCGGAAAAGCAAACAAGACAGGATCGATTCACGACGGGAAGCAAATGCATCTTGTCCCATTTCTTTTTTTTTTTTTTTGGTGATGTGGCACCTTGGGAGCAGCCAGTAGGTGGACACCTCCAACAACAGGAAGGTAGACCACCACCACACATGAGTAGGCTCAGGTAACACATTAGCATATTCATGACTGTTTGCAATTCATGCTGCCCTATTTTTGAGGTTCTTTGGCCTGCAGATACATTTGACTCTCCCCCGCACCCCCCACACACAGTTCCTCTATTGTACTGTTTCTGCCCCTGTGTAATTTTCCAACTTTCCACGTCCAAAGGGGCTGACAACAATACAGGTAGCACATCATTTCCAACTATGTAATGCAGAATTATGCAGAGTTATTCAAAGGATAAACTATATGAAAATCTTGGCAGCAGACTTGCAATGCTTTTACAACTGCAGTGCATAAAGTGTGTGTTGACAAAACAATAGCAAAAAGCCTCAATGTAGAAAACTCCATCTCACATTAACTGTCACATTTTTGGACACAGCTGACCTTCGTACAAACTAAATCTGCCCCGTCTAATTTACAGCTCTCATTTGGACTGAGCGTTGCCACAGATTTGTTTTGCTGTCACCATAATGAGCCCAATCCCCGTTTCTAATGGCATGAAAGGCTGGGCTGTCGATGACCTTCGGGTTCTAGCAGCAGCCTCACCTGCCCTCCTGGCAGAGGACGCCACCAGCCCAGACGTCCCAGAGATGAGAGGGGGTAACCAAGCGTTGCTGCCATCCATCATCGCATTACACACGTTGGCCTAGTTTAATGTCCTTTTCAGACTTGACTGGAGACACGCTGGGCCACACAGAAACATGGGAAGCAGCTAATTAGTCGATGCCAACAGCAGAGGTTCACCAGTCATTTAGCACTTCAAGGGTGAAATCCCTTCTAGAGTATTAATGAGGACTTTGTCCATCACAATAGTCTCATCCATTACAATGCTGCAGCATCTCCATAATGAACAGCTGATTACAGAAGCATGTGGCCACATCGTCTAGTGAGGAGTCGACTCCAAGCATTGAAATAATAACTGTATATTCAAACAGGGTGACAGATGGGGGGTATTGCAGCGGCAGCAGCTATGCTTGCTAAATACTGAGCACTGTCTTCAGTAGAGTGTCTAATACTACACATTTCACCTTCCAGGACAGTTCTTTTCCCTATGGGGCAAACAGCTGGTGAGCGTGAGAGAGGTTACCGTGCTGAGCAGGTGCTGATTCAGAGAGCTCAGGGAAATTAGAAAAGAAGAGCACAAGGGAAACAGGACACGCACTGGCATATGTCGGGAGATATGGAAGAGCCCAGGAGGGAGAGGAAAATGGACTATTTTCTTTCTGTGCCAGTGGATTGGGCTGAAAAGACCTTGTTTGGAAGAGTTATGTAATTCCTTAGCTGCAATTCACAGCTGTTTAGGGAGAAAGTGTCAAAATACCTGCAGTAGAAGCTGCTTTGTATGTTGTTCAAACTGGGCTGCGTTCAATTGGAGGCAATTAACCAGAATGTTAAAAACATCAAGGAAAGCCATGAGATGTTGTAATGTGTTTATCATTGTACAATATCCAACAATTACAGCATAATGATGACCCACTTTAGTCGATGGGATGTCAAAGCATTGTCAGGATACCATCTCTTCAATGCTTATTTCACACATAACTATGCTAACAATGAATTTTTGGCTCACACATTTCACAGACCTGTCAGCTTAATTGAAATGGAAACAGTGAGGAGGTTGGATGGTAGAAACTGTCAAAAAATAAAGAAAGGAAGAAACAAATGTTCCGCTCTCAGTTCCAGAACACCTGCCAGGTCGGCCATACAACTCCTGAACCGCAGCAGACCTTGGAAATTACTCCGGCGGCTACCGCTCGCCAGGGTGATCGCCACCTGAGCTGACAGGAACTCTGTCAGAAACACAGCCGCCGAGGCCATCAGCATTACATCACTGCACCGAGATGACAACACAGTCATGGTTTGAGACAGTTGTGGTTTGAGAGAGTCCATGATGTCAGCAGTGAAGGTCATGAGAGCGCTGACTGGATACACATGTGGTAACTAGGTTGATTTAGAGTCAGCAGTCTTGGTGTTTTCAGAAGGCCATTAACCATAAGCTGTATCATTGCCTCACCCATTGACTAGGGCTAGGCAATGCGATTGTGTGCCAAGTAATGAAATAAGGTGGTGGTGTTACCTTTGACTGCTGAAATTTTCCTGCAATACTATCATCTGACTTTGTTTTGTCTCCATTAAAGCAAAAAGGTATGCAGTATAAGGTCCTCAGGTTGAGGCTCAGTACCATCTGTGTTGCCAGGTTTGCTTAAAGTGAGGCTGGACTGACACGAGTTGGACCAGGAGGAGGTACAAAAGTAAACACCAGGTAGTAGTTTTTTTTTTTTTTTTTTTAAAGGGGACAGTTCAGGAACACACACACGCTCCCTGGGGAAAGGATTAGCCGCCATGAGCAAGATTAAGTCAGCCAAGGGTTCTAAATGTCGGTTTCGATACCTTTTTGCTTAATTGCCCAGCCCTATCCTTGAGTAAGCCCAGCACTTTGATGTCAAGATGACAAATGTTAGATGTCCTCTAACAAAGTGAAACACTGAAGTGGGCACTTGGCCAAAGTTCAGCTGAGTTTCCAAAGAGGTACCGGTAATTATACTGGATAAATTTGCTTTGATAAAGACACTGAGTGTGGTATCTGTACAATCTAATGCAATCCAGTATAACTGTTGTGCCGTAAATCCTGTTTTTATGATGCCTGTGATGCGTATGGAGTGATTTTAAAATGGTGGGTGTTGCTGTTACATTTTCTCTTATGCACATGTTTGCAATGATACGTCTCACCTGTTTCTTTTAGGTGAGAAATGTGAGGAATTGTAGATTACACAACTTCAGCTCCTCTGGTATTATCCAGTGTGCTGTACCTTTCAACATTTCACCTCTCAGTGTCTTGTGCTACTCATTTTGATGATCAAATGATGAGCTGCTGCATGTTTACTGTAAGTCCACCTTTCACACTGATCCCCTGCTCACATACAAACAAATGAGAGCAAACAGCAGCAGCAAAAGGACGCGCTGCTTTACTAACAACAGAAAAGCAACGCAGCCTCTGGGGAACCAATTCCAATACAAATAACACAAAACACACAGGGGTCAAAGCTTGGGATGAATTCTGGATTTTACTGGGCACTGAGGCCCTAAAGAAAGGAAAATGTAGTCATTTTGTATCTAGACATTGGGCTAACTAAGACAGGTAGGCTGCTGCTCATGCAGAATGTATGGACCAGCATGCCTGCCTGTAAATACAAGATTAGACAATTCTCCTCCGCTTCCCGTACAGTCCACTGCAGCCCACTATCTAAAACTAATTCAAAAAGTGAAGAAGTCGACAGTAAGGAGTGGACCGCACTACTCAGTTTTAGATATCAGTCTGACCCAAAAGGTGGAGTGTGCTGTAATATTTCTGAAAGGATTTCTGAATGATAACAGTAATGTTTCATTCAGCCTTTTAATAGCAGCGGTCTAGTTACAGAACTCGATGATGTTATATTGCTGATCTGCTTTTGACATGCTGCCAAACTCATAGCTCCCACTGCTTGAAGAGGGTCGTCTTTAGTGTGACCCCTCCTTAAGTTGTTAGGACTTTGATTTGGCAGTTTTCCCTCATCTGTATGCCTTGACTTCACTGAATTAGTTCTATGTGTCTTTTACTATTAACACCACCTAGCAGTTTATACATATAGCAAGTCTGGTCTAACAGTAGACACTGTATGTTAATGTGGAAAGTGTAAGCAATACATAGAGCCATATCAGGAACATGGCCCATTATATATGGACTGAATGGAACATCAAGCCAGCTAATCAATCTTTACTGTAACTTTACCTTTGTCTGACTTGAAACTGTATCACATAACTTCGCCTCATATATCCTCGCAAGAGTATGTGAAACCCTGCAGGAAAATTCAAATCAATTTTCTCACCCACACATGAAAACCCTCTAGATTGCACTTCATGCCCATTACAATTGTGTCTGTGTACAGATGGTAATCCAATATCAATGAGATGATGGATTAGTGAAGCTGAGCTGACCTATAGTTATTAAGATTCTTCTCTTGGAGGGGAATCCATATGATAACATCTGAGGATAGACATGCTGGTCATCATCATTATCTGTTATGTCAGGAGCAGTCAATCTGGCATTAGCATTGAACACCATCAATTATTTCCTCACATGAGAGGGCTACTCACCTGTCAATCAACTCCAAACTGAAGAGAGAGATCGTTAATATGCCACATAGCAGCTAATACAAGACTCCATTCATCATTCATGTATAAAACTTTCATCTTACATTCAATACACCTGTTTCCCCTCTGTAGTCCTACATGTAAATGTGATATTATAAATGGAGTCAAAATCCAGATTGCCCATAAAGGGCAGGACCACATTAATGAAACTGCCTATGTGGACAGGTTTATCAATCATTCAACTGTCTTATCACCTTCAGCAGACAACAGCCACTAGCCGACAGTCACTCTCTTATCACACTAATCCGGATAACTTCAGCAGGGAGCCCGTTAAAGCAGCAGGGATAAATTAGTTTACTCCTACACTGATTGGATTAAAAGCCAGGAGTGGGCTTTGACCCCTGGCCCTGAAGACTACCAGCCACTAACCGCTCAGCTTTAATAACCAGCTGTGTCGTGTGTGCTGTGTCAGGTTTAATGGAAATAAATAACTAAAGTAACAATGATTTGATCTCTTTGACTCCAGAGTTCACCCTGAAATCCCATTTGTTGTATGTAACAAAAGTAAACATTGCTTCTGTTTGCATATATTACAGAAAATACCACTTCATCGTGTAAGCTGTAACTCTTTTACCACAGTTATCTATTCTCAATGACTCAACTCTTCTGCAAAAACTTCCAGACAGCAGTGTTTTATATGACAGCTGACTCAATAGTAATCTAGTGCAGGTTAAATATGAGCCCCCAGAGCCCACAGTCTTTTTTGCGTCCCTGAGGAGTTGACCTTTCATGACCGGACCACGTCACAGAAGCAGCAGTCAGCTGGCTCACTGCTTCAAATTGGGTTTAGGACAGCATATCTGTGTCTTCAGAGGCCCATGTCCCACCAACAGACAAAATGTTTAATGGCAACTCATTAGCAGGTGTCCCTCTGCAGCTTTATAGATGCAAGTCTAGAAACAGAGAGTTCCCACACTGCAGCGAAGGACTCATAACTGAGTACAGAGGTTTGGCTGTCACACAGTGACAGGCCCCCGATTTAAGAGCTGCAACAGCAACGCTTCGATGGATGAAGACACAATATGACAGGCAAACAAAACTACAACCTGAGCCGAGTGAAATAAAATGAAAACCTATTAGGGCCAACTCTGCCGAGACATAGCTCATCCTGTTTAATATCTATAAGGTTTAAATAGGCCCACTTATTTTAGAAGAGGGGTGTATCCTTCGGCTCCAAGGGGCAAATGTGTCCTATTAAGATAGTTCACAGTAGGTGACAGCACTAGGGGCTGCTGTGGAGATCTGGACCAAATGTGTGTGTTTTGACAGCTACTTAACCCGCAGACTGGCCTGTTTTCACAGGAAGGAGAGCCTCATTTGATTTCACAAGGTCTGTGGCAAGCGTGCGGGTGTTGGTGTAAGGGAGGGGTAAGAAAAAGAAAGAAAGAATAAAGGTGATCTCAAGCCAAATACAAATATAGAGCAAGAAAAAGAAAGGCATAAAAAGGGAGGGAGCTGTGTGGCAAAGGAAGACTCACAAAATAACACAGCAGTATCCCTGGCTACAGAGAGGGGGGCCATTCTCTCTCGGGCTGCAATGACTTCCTCATTCTTTCACATCAGGTCCATCCTGTGATTCACCTCCTTTCTCGGGCAGCTGCTGAGAGTTTCAGCCAAAGAAGAGGGTCATGTGCAACCACAGCAGCTCTGTACACACAATAACCTTCCTGTTCCTGTTGTAAGAAATTCTTAGGTCACAAATACTGCTTACAGTGGCTGTGCAATCGGCTTGCAGGAAACCCAGGATCTCCCAGCTGAATGGGGAAACACCCGCAGGGAGGGGAGAAACAGCAGGCTGGCTGGAGAGTCTGACATCATAAGTGTAGGCAGTGCATGTTTCTGCGAAGTCTCATATGTCTGTGTGTGTGTGTGTGTGTGTGTGTGTGTGTATGTGTGTGTGTTTTCCTCTCACACAAGCACAACTGTGGTGTTCCTCTCTAGCTCTGTGCAGACATTCATTATTCTGAGTTTCTGCTGCTGCTGCACCAACACGCTGCAGTTCACACACCTTGTAGCAAAGAGATGAGAGAACTGCAGCCAAAGGAGACAAATAAAACACCACACCCCCCCCCCCCCCCCCACACACACACACACACACACACATCACACATCCTCTCTGCAACTGCACGAAAATATTAAACCTATAAGACAACATCCTCGTCGGTCGGTCGGTCATAAAACCAACCCCAACATCTCCTGCAGAGAAAAAAAAAATCCAACACGTTCAACGGGCTCACATTCACATTCACACAGCGATCAGAGCAGCAGTGGCTGGAGGAAGAAAGAAAAAATATGTCTGCAAAGTTGAAGGACGCGAGAGAGAAGATGAGGTGTGAGGCTTTATGTGGAGAGTCTACAGGCTGGTTACAGTAAACGGCGGGGCAGCGCCGAAGGGGGGTGTTGATGGGCTTCAGCAAGCGCTCCAAAAAAACTGCATTGCCTCTGTCAAAGCTCCACACGTCCCACTGTGGATTCAAATACCCACACGACACCGGGTTGGGACACATATCATGACTCATCTTGAGCCTCACCTTCCCCTTCCTACAGCGCATTCTCAATGAGAAGACGCGAACAGAACATCTTGAAGCTAGTTAGCTTTACTTCCTTAGCCAGCCCAACCGCAGCCTTCCCTCCCCGGTCAGCCTCCCTCCCTCCGTGCCTGCCTGCCCGCCCGCCTGCCCGGTCCTACACCTCTCTCTCGCTCTCTCTCTCTCGCTCTCTCTCTCTCTCTCTATGCCTGTGCGCTACACACGTCCTGGGACTTACCGGTCTTATATGCTGATGATGTCGCTGTGAAGAGACAACAAGTGCGGGGAGGCTGCCGGCCACCGCTCCGCTGCTCCGGGACAACAGGAGTACTGATCTGCACACTTTAGCAGCCATCTCTGTAGTGAAACCGAGACGAGAAGGAGACTGCTGCGGGCGGACCGAGACGCACCGAAGGGAAGAGGGAGGGTGGTGGGCGGGTTTGCGGGGCTGGACTACGGCTTCGTACACATGCCCAGTGTTGCACCAGTATGCATAGTTAAAACACGTCCTGTGCTGGCTAATTCAAAACAAACACATCCACGGTCCGCACCCCCGTCACTCAGCTACTCCTGCTGAAGGTCACAAAAATGTCACATAAGAAATTGATTACTGACGCGTGCACATGTGACAGTAAACAAAAGTGCCGTGATGGGACAGTGGCTCTCAAAGTGCTGCATTTACATTTACCATATTTGAGCTCAGCAGAAATAACAGCAAGATAAATCGTATCAGTGCTTCCTCTCACATTTGCCTATCTGTCTCAATGGAAAAAATCCTGCAAGATAACAAATGTGTAGTTTGTGTGCAATGAGGTGAGGTCTGAGGGAGAGCCTTCCACAGCACCACCATACATACATCTGCCATGCAATAGTGAAAGAAGCATTAACTCATCAGAAGAAATAGATCTGAAAAAAATCCTGCTTAACACTCATTGACAGAAGACCTCAATGAAGATCTCCTCTTTTTATTGTTTGTTTATAGTGTATTGTTAAATCAAGTTATCATTGGTATAGGTTACATATTCTTTGTAAAATATGATGTCCAGTCCATCCATGCTATACTGGCTTTCACAGCTACTGCTGGAGTAAAACTTGGCACTTAGTCTAGAGGTGACTTCCCTTCAAAGATTTCCAGCTGTCATGAAAGGGACAGACACAATATAACTTGTCCCTCTGTTAGGCTACGTCTTGGCAGACTTGCTGTCACTGGCTACACCTTCTATTCTCCCACAACTGTGTCTAATATTAGCCTGTCCTTCAGTCACTCCTGTGACTATATGTCCCCAAAGAGAAACCTACAGGATCAAACCTAATTTAACTGATCTTGAATGAACTCCAATGACAGCAAGGGGGGGCTTCTTAATGTGCAGTCATGGTAATGCATTTCAGCGCCCTGCCCCTAAATGGTAGAACATATAAGGGCGAGCAGTCAGGTATGAAGTGCTTTGTTTTCTCTATACTCACCCAACCACTGCAAATGCAGGTAATAGAAGTACTAATGGGTCTGTTTGGTCAATGAATGTTAAGGAGACTCCCTTCAGTGGAATGTATCCTGTCCTGCTTAATCTTTGACCAAGCCTGTCATATAACACCACCTGCCACACCTGTACTGGTCAAGGGTGAAACCAGATAGTATACAGTAAATCTTGAATTATTATTGTACAAGCGTAAACACAATTTGTAACTTTCATTGTTGTAATACATATAATAAGATGGCTCAAACTTTATAGAGAATAAGAAATGGATACATTAACAAAAAAGCAAATAGAGATTTGTTTTTTGTTGTTATACATTGTGGTTGTCTTCTCTTTGTTTCTGAAATACAACTGTAATATTTCATCTCTCCAAAAACTCATACCAGTTCCTTCTGTAGTTCTTCAGGTGCAGTGCATCAAGCTGTGTGGGCGATGCAATTTAAATGCAAATTCTCAGCTATGGACAAGGACCTGCTCAAGGCCTCGAGGCTGCATCGATTCACAAAGCGAATCTTTGTGTGATGGCAAACACCACCAAGCACAGTCTCAAATAAACCTTTACACTATATTGTACCACAATAGGACGCATTTACAGATGATGTGTAAGCAGTTTAAATAAAAGAAGCTGTGGTCAAGTGAAATCAATCAGTCATTGCAATCCATTAATAAACAGTGGTTATACAAAAGGTAATTACCAATACTTTTACCAACAGTTCTTTACATAGCGCAGATATCAATATAAGTGTTTGTTAATTATAATGCAGCCCATAGTACACTTATCTACTCAATATTTACTCATCATTCTCATTTTCATGTGTAGACTTAACATGACTTATACCTATTTAGGTATTAAATAAAGGTAATTCACAAATATTGAGTTAGCTAGTCCCCATTTAGATGGCCAATAACAGAGCAGATACCAGACAGCCAGTGATGCAACTTCTGCAATACCGTTCAGTCCTTAAATATATGTTAATATATTTAAGGACTTACAGAGTGGACTGTACTGACAAAAACAAGGCTATTCACATTTTTTTAGTCCAAAGCCTCATTTTCATTTCAAATTGTGCCTCCCAAATTCCACTTTCAAAAGCTGTAATGTTCAAAATGAGCATGACAAATTCAAGCGAAATTAAGATTTCTGCAATTCAAATATATTCAAATAATCTGTGCTAACACTAATCTTTTTTTCTATTTTCAATTGTCTGCCAACTGTATAAAAAATGCTTTGAAATGAACTCTCTGTACCCATAGCTCAAGGTCAAAGATGAATAAATGCAGAATACACAATGAGTTGTCCATGCTCGTCTGTATCTATGTGTGTGCCTGCATGTCTGTGCAAGACTGAAATGTCTCCTAGCAGCACTGACGATCCCTGCCCATAAAGGTTAAGTCAAACGCAATAATGTAAACACACACCTAATTAGGTTGTGTGTGTGTGCTGCCTTTTTTCTTCACATGAAGGCTCACAGACAGCACACAGCAATATGAACTGCTGAAACTGGAGCCTGCTTTTGTCTGCAGGTGTTTACCTGAGCCATTATTCACCTCCATATTTGGATCCAACTTGTGGATCAAGTTTCACCACAGTTTTCGTTCTACAAAGAAGCTCAGCTGGGACTTGGGTGCACAAAAGCTGCTGTTGGTGCTGTAAAGCCAACACTTCCCACCGAAGTCACTATTATGATCTCTGTGTGGCACTCAGGGGTAATAGAACCTCTTAACCGAACACATGTCACAGCAGTGGCAACACTGTTGGTATGCACTGGAAACAGTTGAGCTGGGGGTGGGGGGGTGGGAGGGGGGTTCCTCTGCAAGCTTGTCTTATCTCCTGCTCCACCTTTGCACTACCTCTAACAGCAGGTTGGCTTTAGTGTGCAGTACTATTGCTGTGACATTGCAACACAAGGTCTACAAGCTAAACAGTTACCTTGCCCACACTTAACCTTAAACACGAATTAAGTCAGACTAATGGGATGCACTGACTCAGAAAGTGGAAACCTGAGAAGGAGCAAGACATGTGGTGTGTTTTACGGTTTACATGACTGTTAGCTGATCCTTGAGGCCTGATGCCTAATGGGCCAGGACACTGAACCTTACACCGTGACTAGGTGCCTCAGACATGGTTACAGCGCTGAAAACAGCTATTTATCAGCTATTCCTTTCCAACTTCATGCTCAGAATTTATCTATTTTACATGACATTTAAATGTCTTGTGTGCAAGGTGTGTGTATATAGGGCTACATTTAACTGGGGAGCTTATTAGTTCCAGTGTCCAAACTCATGTCTACTGGCAAATTTTAAAAAACGTACCATAAGTCAAATCAGTGGCTAACACGGGCTTTGTGAATGAGATGAATGTCTTTGAATTTGCACTGCCATTATGCACTCCCAGCCTGTGCTGATGTTACTATTGTTGTGAAGCTATTCAAATTCAATGTATGATTTCAATAGGGGACAGTAATGTACTGTGGGGTTCTTGCAATAAATTGCTTCCATTAATGAACCCTCTATTGGAGGGCTTCAGGCGCATTAAGTAGCCATCTTTATTTAAAAAAAATGAGGAGGAGAGAAAGGAGGAGGTGGTGATTTTGGAAATTGCTTGGTGGGAGAAGACAAAGAGATAAGTATGGGCAGTAATTTGTTATAGATAGCGTAACTAGAGATATTAGTTGCAGTGTGTACTTGATATTAAAGCGCTGCTCTGTTAGGGCAGTAATTACTTCAACGCCATTAAACCTTTACTGAAAACAGTAACTCCTTTCTCCTAGTTATATGAAGCAGCAATAAATTATCAAACAAGCTTATAGAAAACTGTCATAGAGAACTGCTGGGCCCTGACCTTTTTGACCACAGGTCCATTTGTTATTGTAATAGTTGTATTGATTAAGCAATATATTGACAGAATGCTCAGATTCTGGCCCCACTTGTCAGGACAGTATTCCATTTCTAAATGCATTAAATCATGCTCCTTATATGTCATGAATCCTCAAAGGAAACAGCATGGCTTCATTTTCATCAATTTAGAGCTTATGAATAAATCCAAAGACATTGAAAATCCCCATAATATGTCTCACACCTAACAAAGTTTCAAGAAAATTAAATGGTCTGGCTCAGAAAAGTATCACAGGATTGGTGTATTCACTTTGTATGTCTTAACACAAGTTAATCTACCAAAGCGTGATGACAATAAGAAGAGGGTGTGCAGTGTTTAAAACAGGGGTAATGTGAGCAAAGAAGCAAACGTGCCACATCCTGTTTTTATGACTGAACAAATGTGCATTTACTGCTCTGATTGCATGTCTTAACTTGTCTAGATTTCTTTGTGTATCCACGTGTATCGAATCATTTCACTTAGCCAAGAGCTGAGAGGTAAATATTATCAAGATGACCAGAGCAGCAGCTGAACAGAATGTCTCTTGTCAATGGCACTTACTGAAAAATCAATGGAGCAGACATCTATCAGAGAGGTTTTGCCCTTTGCACAGAGCGATTTGATTTGGTTGTTTTAAAGTTTAAGAATATGTATAAGGCTGAAACAATATAATGTTGAAAAAAGAAGATAAGATAAATCAACAAGATGATTACCCTTTGTAGATGTGTGTAGGAGATGAACTGACATTCCTTGGTGCTTGGATTCAACTTAACAGTCACTGCTGTACGGCATTGTCCAGCAGTCTATCTTCAGTGTATTCATAATCTTATTAACACTGACGTACGGTCACGTCAAGCAGAAATCTGACCTATACTTTGATTGGATGTGACAGGTCTGTGCAACCTGCTGTCATCTATGACACATCCTCAGCCAGCTCAGCACATTATGCATTCAGTCCAGCAAATTGTATCAACAAATGTAACAACCACACTTTAGTCTGATACATTTTTATGCAGGCATGGCTGATGGCAACCTCCCTATTCCCAGTTCAATTCAGTCATGATATTAAAATGAATGTTTGTTTTTATTTATTTTTTTAAATTTTAATGAAAAAGCAAAGCAGACCAAAGTTGCAGCTATGCATAGAGTATAAATTTCTAAATACACACAGACTATGACAAAATGCTAAATATTTGTCATCTGAACCTTTGGGCAGCCAGTTACTAGTTTGTCCTACTTGATCTATAAAAAAATGTTTTATCTGAAAGAAATATGGCATTTCATGATAATATGAATATCCTTAATTACTATATTTATCATGCAGTTTGTGTATGAGTCATCTTTCTCACCATAACTTCAATTTGTAGTAAACAATACCAGAGAAGGCTAATTTAAATGGATGTGTATTTCTCTATTCATCCGTGAAAAGTCATTTTCCTCACATTACCATTCGATGATTACCAAGTTAGGGAACATGCCTTGTTTCTGATCGATAATATAAAATGTCTGATCGTTAGATTTTATCTGATTTTGCTTCCACAGTAACTGCATCCCCGGCTGTGGAGGGAGGGAGCCCGGCCGCCTGCACGAGGCGGGAGGCGGGGTGCGGAGATGTCGCCCCACCCCGCCGCTGCTCAACGCGGAACTGCTGCTCGCTCTGCGCTCCGTCGCTGCAGGGCACCGGAGGTAAAGACGCACTCCCCTGAACGGCTGACGTTTCGGATTGACTGGTGTTTGGGTTGTCACTAATGTGAGTAACCATATCGCTTCTTTGCTAAGTAAAATTTGTGACCAAGCAGTGTGTAACCTTTAACAACCGCTGGTAGCGTCCAGAGCTAACAGTGCTCATTTATCCTTACGTTAACTGTTAGCTTGCTAGCTAGCTAGCTAGCTAGCATTAGCTGACCAGCGAAACAGTTTTCTGGCTCCTGAAAACGATGGATCGATATGTCACATTGACAGTAACAAATTATACAAACTTACGACTGGAAAGGAAAACGTGTAGCTTATCAAAAGCCAGCAGACAGCTAACAGTAAACGTGTTACTGCGGAGGGTTGTCAGCGATCTTAACTTGGGGCTAAAAACAAAACATTGATTTTTGCATCGTGGGAAAAGTTAAGTTCTATGCGTTCCCGCTCTGATGTGCGAAACATCACAATATTGTTGTCTTAATCGTCATATTTATATGGTTTGTAACTATTGACGTTTAATGCCAGCTTTTGGTGACTGTGTGCTGTGTCAAATGTTGATGTCAAACACCCCGACCCTTAGTTGGGGACCAAATGATCAGCCACACCCACGTGACAGAGTCAGCGTTTGTCTCCTGGATGCTCACCTGAGAAGACATTTGTCTAAGTTACATGGTTGGAAATATTTGGTGACATTTGGCAGAATAAAGATAAGACCCTTCTCAGACAGGTTAATGTTATGCTGTCTTCTGTTCAAAGTGAACCTCTCAGTTTACTTTAGTACCTTGCCGGTGAAGCCTTGGGTATTTCTGGACTGTGGTTATTGGAGAGGGTCTGATCAAACTGAGTCATAATACACAATAGTCTACTGACAATACACAATAATGTTTACACACTGCTTTAACACTTACTGTCTGGTGTCTAACTATGGCATGAGTCATTACACTGTGAAGAAAAGCCAGCTTTTGTGTTGTTACATCTTAACTGTGTGTCCGTAGCCTATTTTGATTTGCCATGATACACCTTTAAGACAGGATTGCCAAACCGTGGGAAAATGGACTGTGCTTATATTTTGATGTCTTCTGTCATCTCTGGTTAATGGATCAACTTGTAAGGAAGTTTCATAAGTTTTGTGCAAGTTGGAGATGTGCTCAAAATTCTACGCAATGTCTGTAAGTTTCCAGATGGCCACAATTGTTTTTCATAAGATACAGACTGGTGTAGGAGGTATGCATGCAAATTTTTCTTTGTCTCTGCTTCTGTTACTCCTGACAATCATTCCTTCACTTTGTTTATATTTACTGCTTGGAGGTAGAAAACATCCCTGAGCAGCAGAAGGCAAAGATAGGCATCTACGAGCAACAGAGATTACAGTTATTTATGAACAGTGCATCAGCAGTCTCAACTGTGAACGCATACAACATTATTCGTGGTGCCCCAGGCTGCTGAGGTGACAAGTCCATTCTCTTTCTGCCCTTTTATGTTACAAGTTTTTCTAAGATGTGATCATCCAAGTATCAAGAAGTGTTCACAAATCAGAGCACATCAGAAATCACTGGTAGGAGGAGGAGGATGTTAATGACCAGGAGTGATATTGATTTATTATGCCCCAGGTCAGTTTCTGGTCCCTGGGGCTGAATATGATTCAGGATTGTGCTTTGGGAGATGATGGATTTAAGCTTTTTAAAGAATAGGAAAATGAATGCCTTTAAACATTTGGCTCACCGTTAACATGATACAGCCTGAGACATCCATGTACATTCAGTAAGGTGTCAATTTTAGATGATCATTTCACTATAAATTCATGGTTATCAGGAGAAAGCACTGGCACGTCTCAGCTGTGAAAAATATCTCTGTAGAAATTCTGCACAAACTCCAAGCCCCACAGCTGGGGATGTTGCAGATCATGGGTAACTCTCACTATGAAAATGATTAATTTCATCTCAGTAGACATGTTTCAAAGGCCCAGGTGGACTTTAATTACATAGCCAAAATTGGCGATCCTCAGCTGGCAGCCCGGAGTCCGTGATATCAAGAAAAACAAATCAGTGTTTTGTGTTTGTCCTTCTGTCTCTTGTGTATGATAGGCTTGCCAAGCACATTATGTTTTTGTGTCACGATTTTGTCAGGGTACAGATGAGACTCTTTCCAGACTCTAAATACATTTCAAGGAGATCTCACTTAGGTATCAACAAAATTTCATAGGGAAAGAGAGCTATCCAGATTCTCTCCAATTCTTAATCTAGTTTTGTAGAAATATGCAAAGTTGCTCTTTTGGTTTTGTTCTTACATATAAAACCACCTGCACCATTAAAGTTGTCCTGTTGCATTACACTCGTTTTCTTCCTGCTGGTTTCTGTCTTTGGTACCACTGTTTTCAGATCAAGTGGTCTCCAGTTCCACAAAAATGGTCTGCATGCATGATCATTCTTAACCACTGTCCCTCCAGTCAGTTGTCATGGGCTGCTGAACACTCCAATTACCATATGCCGTGTCTTCTTTTTCTTTCTTTCTGCTGAATCAGTTTGACAATAGGTGTCTGAATTGTTAATAGGGTATTGACAGGTGGCAGCTTCAGGCCTCAGTGGGATGAACTTGGTCCCATAGTTTTAAAAGTGCACACACAGGAGCTACAGATACACACCAGTAGCCCTCTTGCTTAATTGTTAATCATCTTTCCGTGACACTGATGAATTAAGCAACCGTCTGGTTGAAAATGAAGTTCTGGAGCTTAGCTGCACTGGCGGCAATTAGTTTTATCCCTACTTTCTGTTGTTTATTAATTGAGGTGTGTGTTAGGATTTCAGCACATTTATGCGTTGACTATTGAAGGTAGGGTTTTGCCGGTTGTCCAGGATGACTACGGATCCCAGGAGTGAACTGCTGTTGGTTCTAAGCTTTGCCTCTTGAGATAAGTGTTAATTAGGTTTTGGTCAAATTCTCCAAATCCTTACCTAACACTTCAGCGGCTTATAACTGGAGAAGGAATGTGGTTAACGCAGGGTAGCTGTGTGCCAATTTCTATGTGATATTGAGATACACAACATTGTTGTTACTTGTGCACAAGTCACGTGGTGCTACATAGATGCTTCAACCTACTAATCACATTCTCCCAACATGAGGGAACATGTTTGTTTGATACAAGAGTCAACGGAGCACATTATTATGTAAAACATTTTTTCAAAAACAACAGTTTGAACTGAAATTGCACATACGAATCGCTGTATTTTTTTGTCAGTATTCAGGATAACAGAAACTGATCTGTGTCTCTTGAGATTCTTCTGCTGTCACAGATACTGAACAAACTTCCCTAAAACAAAGCTGCAGAGCATTTCTAGTCTCATATTGTGTCAGATTTATGTTTCACCACACTTGTACTCTTTTCTCAGTGCAGGATGTTCCGCTTGCGGGCGTTGTCTGCAGTTACAGTTGGGCTAGTGCAGCTGTCCCGGCGCTACCACAGTGGGGCAGTGCGTGTGTCTGGCCGAAGGAGGCTGATGCTGGCAGCCCTCGCTGGGGTAACTGGTGTTTCTGCTAGCACTGGGCTGCTCTGGAAAAGGTACGTCTCACCACCATTACTCATTGTGCTTCTGTGGTCCATTCAGAAAATAACTATCTTTCTGATACTTGATATAAATTTAGAGGTGCTTTATTTATTATTTCATCAGTTTGAGACACGCTGCTTGTTTTTTTCCTCTTACACATAAAAACAACCAAAAATGACAAAGTGTGTTCTCATAAAGTCATAAAAAATATTTTTGTTGATCGTTTATAGCTTGCTATAAAACTTTTCAAAATTTCACTAAAACTAGTTCTCTACTCCCAAACCCAAAGCTATATCCCACTGTATTTATTTTTTCACATGTCTCTAAAGCTTTATATTATATTATAAGATTATACATTCCCCTGGAACGATATGCCTCTCTTTGCCTTTTCCTCTCAGTGCACTCTTTTGGATTTTGTATTATGACTTGCAGGTTCTACTATCAGGTGTGTTCCCCATTAAATGAAGAGACATTGATCCACATGGCACAATTTGCTTGGGGTGCAGTATTCAACAGCAGGTCGACTATTGAGCACACGCCAGATCCGACTCCCCAACATTACACTGTTAGGGAAACCACCCCAATGAATTCGCTCACCTGCATTTTTGTTGACATTCCAGGCCACCACCCAAGGGACGTCACAATGTTTTTATGGTTATCCATTACTAAGGAGACTGGTGTTTAGTTAAGGCAAAGCAGTAGTGCGGGTGTTGACGTGAGAGCTCTATGGGGACACAATGACTGTGCTGCAGTAGGCAGAGTGATGGATGGTGCCTCGGGGCATTTGAGACTGATGGGACGAGACTGTTCCAGGCCCTCACCCCAGGCTTCATTCTCCTTGTGTCTCATTAAACTGAATTATTCAGCCTGCTGCAGACAGACCCAGCTATTTATTATTATTATTCCAATTTTCAATTTAGTCAGAAAAATGGTCAAGTGGGAGTTGGCTCTGCATTGCACAGACAAGTAAAACACAGTGCAGGATATAATCTCTCTCACCCCCTTATCTGTTTCAACTCTGCTTAGCATCATACCTAAAGTGCACACTTGCATATAAAAAATAGACAGCTACATACTTCCCCTGTTCTACCCTGCAAAATACAGAGAGAAACACAGAGAAATTGCCACAGGTAACCATTTGGACAGTTACCATATATCTGACCATAATCTTTTACCCCTCTTTCTCTGTTGAAAAAAGAGCATATGCAGATGCAGGGCCTTCCGTTCGAAACTCTGAGCAGCCAGGAGGGCAGGAAGCTGATTTTGGTAAGGAAGCAGACTCTGAGACAGAGTCGGAGAAATCGGTTGAGGCCACATGTGGAGATAAGGATGAGAAGGAAGAAGGTGGAGAAGGGAAGAAGAAGAAGCCACGCTCTGGATTCCGTGACCGCAAGGTAATCAATATACAATAAACATTCAGACAATCCCCTGTTTAATTCAGCGGGAGATTGGTGTTTGAATGCCTTACTAACCAATGCCCAATATGCAAACGCCAGTACATATTGACAAAATATTTTATGGAGACGCACCAGTTTAATCAGCACGCGTTTCTTCTGTCATAAACAACAGAAATATGCCACCCATCAGATTATATTGCTGTTAATTAGGCAGCAGATGACAAAAAAATGCATGAAGACAAGGAAGGTTATTTGACCAATAGATTTCTTTTTTTTCCCCAAACAATAAGTTGCTGACTTATGGGTACAGATGGAGAAATTGCGCAATTACTCTTGCCTCTGCAGCAGCGCAGCAGCAGCAGCAGCCATAGTCTGCTCAAAGCAGACTATGCTGCTGCTGCTGCTGCTGCTTAATATAATAATAATATAATATATAATATAAACTTTATATAAACTCCAATGCAACACTATGCAGCATTAGGGAACTTTCACTCTGATGTGCTTAAAATTCAGTGCTGTCCCTTTTTTAATTTTAATGGATTTACATTTCTTGTCTCAGGTGTTTTGCGATAATCTTTGAAAATCTGAAGTAAAATGGATAAATAACTGGTGTGACTTGAATTTCAAGCCACCGATTTGGGTACATGCAATATTTGAAATGGAAAGACAGAGCATGAAAGGTCAGATGCTGAAAAGAACAGACCTGAGTCTCTATCAGTGTGGTTGACATTGAGTTCAGTAGCCTGTAAATCTGAGGAGATGAGAGCTAGACAGAGATGACAGCATGTCACAGGCTTTCCATCAGTTACTGTCCTATAACCTCTCATCCATACACTGATGGTTGCCTCTTCTAGGGGACACGCTCCTGGTGATTTCCCTAAAGACCAATAAGATCTGCTAAACAGCGGGAACCATCATAGAAGCACTTGATCATAGCTACATTCAAAAAAGAGAATGCATTTTAATCAAACGATGAATCTCTCTCACTCTTTGTGTTGTCTCAGGTAAAGTAGAAAACAGCATCAAAAAGTTGAAGCTGTAAAAAATGTGTTTTAGTTTTTCCACAGGGAGCTTGTGCAGTGTACACAATCATTCAGTGTCAGATAAAATAATGGCCTGTGCTGACTGTGGCTGCTCCCAGCTCCCAACCAGATGCCACTCTGTCAGTTCCCTAGTTATGCTGCATCTGTTTGAAACTTTCTACTCAAAACTGGCGTGTGTTAAAACAAACACTGATGTAGCTAATGTGTGTAACAGAGCTGAATAAATTGGTGTTTTTTTCTAAATTGTTGGACACCAGTATGACACTGATCCCAGGCTGTTAGCATTGTGCACCGCTGTCAAAGCTTCCTGGAGCTGTGATAGCTCTGCATTCTCCCCTCATGTTACCACGTCAGTCAGACTGATGCTGACACTTATTCCCAGTTTTATTACGTGGTAGTTGAGTCAGGAGGTTAATATACTTCCCCATCCTGCTGACACCTGCTTCTTTATTCCAGTCACTCCTTCAACCTCTCTGCTCTCTTTTAACTCTCCCTCAGATTATTTACCTTGCTGCTCACTGGATTGAAATGTTGCTGGTTCTTTGATCTTGTTGTCTGGGGCTATTAGAGTGGTCCTTGTGTCGGGTGGGTGAAATTTCAGCTCATTAATTGCACTTCCTGTTTGGTTGACAGGTGATGGAGTATGAGAACAGGATAAGGGCCTACTCAACTCCAGACAAGATTTTCCGCTACTTTGCCACGCTGAAGGTCATTGGCGAGCATGGAGATGCTGAGGTTTATATGACGCCCCAGGATTTCATCCGTTCCATCACACCCAACGAGAAGCAGCCTGAAAGTGAGTTACTTCTCCTTAATTCTGCTGCCTTAGCTTTATCTGTGACTTCTGGCATGTCACTGTCCTTTTCTATGAATTTCAAGTTTGGCAGACAAGATACTGCTCAGGGTTATCCAGGGTGAAATGTTTCTAGTTAGCAGTGCTGATATTATACCTGTATCTCTCCACTGGTGGAGCATTACCTGACACAGGCCACTTTCACACTTGCATGGCAGTCTGGGAAGTCTGACAGTTCATGATATAATGTTCCCACTGACTGTGTTCACAAGTTTGAAGGGAGGCGGGGAGGGAGGGGAGTGTCAAGGCTGTCCGATCACACTGAGCTGAGGGAACTACGACACAGCAGTTGGTGTTTCAATTAACGGGTTCAAACCAGAGCAGATCTCAGGCGTCACACATGGAGCCAGTGAGAGATATTTGATCTCCAACCATAGGAGGGTTGGGACGGTGGTGAGCTTTACTTGGCATTGACATGTTTTAATGCCAGTCCTGTCTCTATCTGTTACTATCCTGCTTTCAGAACCTAAACTCAGTTTATATTGGTGTGACATTTTATATTATGGGTATATATTAACCGCCATCACAGTCTTGTGGGCAAATGCTGGGCATGTAACAACTGTTACATTCTCAGTATTCATCCACAGTTGAGGAAGCAAGCCTGCAGTTATCACTTAATAAGGACTTAGCTGAGTCTGTCATGCCTCCACTGCCTCTCTTGCTCACCTCAGCACTTCTATCTGTTAACCATGTTCAAGGCTTGGCCCAGCTTGGCCCCCATGGGCCTCCATTCTCAGACCTTGTAGTACTTCTCCTTCCAGCTATATGAGGCCAAGACTCTTCCTGTTTTTTTCCCTTCCAAACTGAAATGAATGATCAGCTGAGCTCTGTTAAGAGAAGGTTCAGGAAAGCAGATGAAATAGCTGCATTTTACTTCACAGGCAGCGATGAGATCCTCCTTTTAGAGCACCCCTCCAACACTAGTGAGGTAATCTCCAGGCAGGGCTCCAGACTAACTTTTTTTTTTTTATTAGGAGCACAGTAGCCCCTAACTTAAAATTTTAGGAACACAAGCAGAAAATGTAGGGACGGACACTGTAAATCAACTTGCAAAGCAAATATTCACATTTCCTTTTCATTCATGATCCTCACACACACTGGCCTGCCATCTGTAACGACAGATTCCAGATTCTTTGAGTTGCCCCTTCTATATTTCACCAGTGTTGGTTAACAGCAAACGGAAAATTTACTGGTTGCACAAGTGCAAGTAGATGAAAAATTGACTACACTGTCTCAAATTTTAGGGGCAAAATGCGCCCATCTGGGGCAGTCTGGAGCCCTGACCAGCCTTGGTTAGTTTAAAAGGTTATGGTTCAGGCTCAGTTGGTTTTGTTGTTTTAATGCTCAGCAGGTTTTCAGGCCCATAGATGATGAATAACCCATGGACCTAATAAGTAATTTAAAAGATAGTTTTATCCACCCTTTTTGAAAAGTCTGTTTGGACACGGTTTGGTGATACAGACATACAATAGATCCTCAGGAGAGCGTAGTACATGGTCAAATCCAAAAGTCCAGCCTCAGAGGGACTAATGGTCCTTATGATCATGTTAAGATAAAATGTTAATTTTATAATTAGGATGTTGTGCTTAACAAAGAAGATTGTAGTCTAGTGAGGGATGCTGGGAACAGACCAGCTGTGTCCTTTCAAATGTGGCCAAAAGAAGCCAGTGTTTTTCAGTTGTGGTTGAAAAGGTTTTGAAATGTGACAGGCCTCGACACAATATCCGATGGAGAAATATGGAGCTCAGCTTTGCAACCCCTGAACTTGAAATCTCAGTTCATTGTAGTAACTGGCCTGAGTTTAAAAAATGACTTGCCCAGCAGAGGAAGGTGGTAAACTGTTTGCGGAGGTCTTGGGTGTGATTAGGTTTTCTATGACTGTGATGAAGTCAACTTCAAACTGAATTATGATGTTCACTTTATTAGCATTTAGTGTAATGGGATTATACTCTAACCGCCACCCTTAAAGTTAATCTGGTTTGAGACTATTTTATCAGGTCAGGCAGTCTCTCTGTGCATAGTCTGCCTGTGTGATATAAAGAGGCCTGCATCACACTCAGATTTTCTTTTGCTCAAGTACTAAATCCTTCATCATTTAACAGATGACAACTGCTACGTCTCACAAGGCTTTAGAAAATCACCTCAACAAGATTTGTTAGTATGAATTACATTATTTTGGAGGTATGGTTGTCTTTTTGATGCAAAATTCATAACTCAAGTCTGACGTATATTTGATTAAGTTTAGTGGAAAGTGTGGGAAGTCACATTTCATATCTTCCTTGCAGGGAGCAGAATTGTATTCAGCTTGAAAATGAATCGGTTGCTCTGCATAGAAAGACATGGAACGGAAATAGACTCAGAGTGAGGGGAAAAAGAAGCCCAGGCAACAGAGACATTTTCTGATTTTCAGATAATCTTATGTGTGCTTCATAGAAGTGATTATTCATCGCCTTTGCTTAATGTAATGACATTAATTTGAAACACACTGAGATACTGATTTCAAGCAGCCATGTTATGTAAATATAAATACTACAGATCTATAAAATAAACCCCAATTGAGATCTTCATAACTGATCATCAGGAAGGTCGAAGCTGAATAGTGATTTTTTAGTGGTAACATGGAAATGAGATGTTTGTGAATATTATTCATCTCTAGCTGGAGATTCAGTAATGAGACCAAGCAAATATACATTTGCTCTGCTTCATGTTTGGCATACATCTTGATGCCCCTGCTGTGTCACCAGCCTGCCTCTCATCTCATTTGTTATATTTGTCTCCTAATCTGCATCTGTTTTTTCTTTCCCTCTGTGTGTTTTTCAGATCTAGGCCTCGATCAGTTCATTGTGAAGCGCTATGATGGGAAGGTAAGAAGTAGGCGTGTTTGTGATAAAGAAGATAGAAGGCCTTATTAGCAGTCATGAAGGTCAGCAGCAGGGAGTTTATGTAATTATCCCAAACTGAATGAATATTGCTTTTCCCCAGAAAGCTCTGCTCTAATAATATTTTATCAAACTGAACAACTTTCCAGTTCACCACAGGGTTTTATTTCCTCTGAATGACCAATGACAGTGGCAGCTAAAAGAATCAGTTCCTCCAATATACACAAAGCACATTTTCATTCATATCCCACGGTGATGTCCTGGTATGCAGATAAAGTCAGTTTTTTTAGCTGAGGTTTTTACGATATTTGCCTCTGAAACTTCTGCCACGATACCAGGGAGGTGAACGTAGCATCTTAAATGTAAAAATCAAATGTTAAAAAAAAGGAACGCAAGAAAATAGAAGCCGTGTCCTCTCAGCAAGTCATCATTTCAGAATTTTATCAGAAAATTGTAATTTAACTCTGAGTTACTGATCTTACTTCCAAAAAGAGCAAGCAAATTACATCTGCACTTGATAATCAGACTTTATAACCACAGAGTACACTAAAGGATTTATCTGTTCCTGTCTGGGTTTTAAATATGGCTACGCTACTCACAGCTCAGGGCAGTAGACATGAAACTCTTAATGAAATGATGTCAAATCTGTTAATTGACAGATTAACATGCACGTGGTCAATGTGCTATTTCCAAGTTCCATAAATTTGATTAGCAAATTGTATGGTGTGATACTTTAAGTGTATTTACACAATTCCAATCCTCATAAATTTAATATTACGTAATAGCACAAAGCAGTCCCTCTATGAAAGGCAATATAAATCAAAAAAACAAAAACTGCCACATTCATTCATCTTTTGGCTAAAATGACATTGAAGAAAGTGGATAAATAGAGCAGAAACAATGTATAAATTGAGGTGATAACTCAGTGTCACCAAGATGAATAAATACTCATGAGGGGCAGTAGGGTTACAGTATCGTAAGTGATGACACATGGAAAGAGATAATGGGGAAAATAGAAAACAACACTACATTTTGTCAGGTCAGCAAGGAGTGCAAAAATGATCATACTGTTAGAAACACATCCGTAGGAAAGTTAGGTGGCTGGCTCCACACGGATGTTGGTTGGTGCAGTTTAAATTGTGCAGTGTCACACTTTGATGCTTCCATTGCAGGTCTCATGTTCTCTGACTTCAGCTTCTCAACAGTCAGTTAGTGTGAATGAAAAATTCAGACTGCTGTCAGTAATCAGAATATCTTGCTTTCCAAATTCTGGTTGAACTGGAAAAGTTCAGAAAAAGTTTTTAAAGGTGATGGAGAAAAATGATTTTCATCCAAACAGGTTTCCTCTCCCTACCTACTTTCATTTCCAAAGCTTCCAGGAAGTTAATCCTAGTTCAGAAAAGCCTGGATTTTTAACTGAACAGTTCCATTCTGAATCATTTGAAAGGGACAAAATGTGCCTACCTAATGAACAATGGCACCTATAGTGACCTACTTAAAGACAACAACAGCAGGCAAACCTTGGACAGGGCCCCCCTCCACCCTCTCCCCTCATGGCTACAATTCGACTTTAAAATGGCCTAATCTCTGCTCTAACATTTCTCTGTTCACAGTCAGGAAAGTAGAAACCATCAATATAAATCTCCAACATCATTATTTTTGTGTCTGCCTTCCTTGACATTGATTTGTGACCATTACTGCCCTCTTACTGATCTCAGGGAGCATTTTTCACACCCACTGGCCAACCATCCTCGTTCTTTTGTCGTTTACTGGTCATCACTGTGATGATTGTAGTCTCAAACCTCATTACAAAGTCCATCGGCCCCTAGGCTAGTATGATGATCAGTAATGTAGCTCATCTCCATATTGTAGGCAGATGAACCACCTCAGCTCACTTAAGTAAGAGACAGTCTATTTATTTGTCAGAGTTTTCCTCTTGCTTGCTTTTTAGTTAAGTTTTGACCAAGCTTTATGATTTGTGAAAGTTACAACCCTAACCTTCACCCTTATTTCAAATATGCATTAACCTAAGGGCTTGTACTGTACACTTAGAAAAGTAAATATTAAAGTCTATGGAAGCCTCTTATAGTGGAGTGCTGTACATTTATGGCGCCTGTCTGCTTATGTAAATGTTATTCCTATCTCGAGGCCTAGTGTTTCCTTTATTTGCGAGGCAAATCTCTGGACACATGGTTTTCTCTGACACTGTATTTAGCTTTGGTTGTCCCCTGAGATTTTCCTGCCATGACTAGAGCAGCCTGTGAGCGCCCCTCCCTCACAGGCTCTATCCAACCTCCTTTTTCGCCAAAAGACACGTGACTACTCATTGGTTTAATGGGCACCTCTGGCTAGTTGGCAAAGGAATAAACCATTACTGTATCCTGCCAAGAGTCCATGAAATCTAGTTCACATGAAACTAAAAAACTGCAATGAATTAGACCAAGATGAAATGGCCATGGCAAGTACAGTGGTGCAATATCTGTAGTGTGTAAATCACGAGGACTGTGGTAAAGTACGAGGGGAGTGTTTCAGGTGGGGGCTGGGGGGTGAATTACGATCGAGGCTGAGGTCGATGGCAGACAGGAGTGCAGGATTTTGTGAAGGTAACATGAGAGCTCTTTTAAAAGCCCTGTGTCACGCTTCCTGTGGTTTAATTTAGAAATAGCCAAACCAACAGAGACATTTGTCCCACACATGTTGTTTATCTGCAGTTAGAGTGGAAGATTGTACATAAGTGTACTTGTTATATATAGTGAGCTCCCTCCCCTCTCTCTGTGCACACTAATTTGTTCCAGGTTCATTTTGTATGTAGGCAAACATTACATGCCCTATATGGTGGTTAAACAACTGTTCATATTGACTCACCCAGTGTGTTTTATTTTTATTTTCCTGTCCATGCGAACACTGTTATTTTGAAAGCCTTTAAATGGGATTGCTTGATTTGCTCAAGTTGTTAGACTGCATCTTTTCTCTGTTGTTCATTTCATCTCTGTGATCTCTCCTCCTACCCTGATCATGTGGACATGCCTTCAGCTGCTGTAATCTTATTTTTTATGTGACCTAATGATGCCATTGTTTTCTCATGCTCTTGTCAGTCATTCTCTCTCATTCACATAACAAGTAATCCCTCCATTTTTTCTCTCTCTTCCCTTCCTCATGAATAACCATCATCCTCGACTCCCTGTCTCCCCAAATCCCCACTTCTTGTCCTCCCCCAATAATTCCATCAACTCATTCCCCGTTATCCAACCATCCAAACTCCCTCGGCCACTTCTTCTCCTCCTCATCCTTCTGTCTCCCTCCCTCCCTCCGTCCCTTCTCATCACCTCTCCGTTCTGCCCCTCCCTCTCTGCAGGACTTCTGGCAGGTATGGGGTGTGTGCCGAGCAGCATGTGTGCACCTGAATGAAAAACTGCACTTTGTAGTCTCTACCTACTCCCTCTTTCTCCTTTATACTTCTTTCCTCTTCTTCCTCTTATGCCTTTCTCTTTTTCTTTCCTTTCTATTACTCACTCTCTCGTGCCTCTCTAGTAACATGGAGGGCATAGCTATTCTCTGTTGTTAGTACAGGGGAACAGCTTAGTAAGTAGTTTTTCTGCATTTACCTCATCTTAACTTCAGGAAATGTGAAACCAGAGACACGACTTCAGTCATGGTAACGACCACTGTGGATAGGACAGCAGCCAAAATGTGCGTTTAATGTTCTTAATTTCTAACAAGAAATCAGTGAACTGGTAATAAAATGTTGAAATTCCATCTAGCTTCTCTCTCACAGGGTAGACACGCTGTAGGCGTTACACACATCCAGAAGGGGGAAGTCAAGCTGTATGAGTATGGAAATAGAATAATGCACTGCCATCATATTTTCTTATATAAAGCAGATTATATCATGGCCATGGTGAATTCTTGTTTCTGATTGGCTGGTCTTAACTGTCTGTTTCACCGTCAGCCGTTTTTAAACAAACTTTAAAGATGGTTGATGATTTGAATACAGTGTCTCTCGTAGCCTGTGGGAAGTGGCCATGGTATAAGCACAGTAACACACTCTGAGATGTCTTAATATGAAAAATAACAAATTTGGTGGAGGAAACACCAGTCTGATTGTTGTCATGGTGTTCTCCACCTCTGCCTTATATGTTAATTTCATATATTAGTGCTCTCAAGTGACTTATATCACTGACATAAATGTGTATGAGTTTGTTCAATTTAGCCTTTGCTTGCTCCTAGTTTCCAGCAATCCTCCAAAATGTTTCTCCAGAGTACCATGGAGAAATGTTTTTTTGTATTTAAAATGTGATATACACATTCATGCCGGTGAGTGTAGATAAATAAGCCTTGACCTATAAGCTTTATCTATGAAATGATTTGGCCTTTGAGCAGGTCTAAATGCCTCTGTCAGTCAACGTGAGGATAAGCCAGGCGCAGCAAAGGACAGGTAACAACCTGCTCACCATCTAATGACAGGGAGTGTCAGAAACTGAAGTTGGTATGCACTCTATTGTGTGTGTGCACTGCACTCATATCACATACAATATGCAAACACAAACTCTGTATTGTTATTGGACAGTGGGTTAAAGGTATCCCCTGTGCCTTTTTGTATAGCTTGTTGAAAGCAGGTGCATGCCCGTGCCTCCCCTGCTGAATAATTAAAAGGGAAGACTTAATACTTTACCTTTTCAGGGATTATTAAACAGTGCTGCACCACTACATAATTTACACACTAGTCAGTTCACATGCATTTATAGTGCAATTTTGAGAAGATTAAAAAGTCTTGCAAAACTGAGGTGCAAAGAGCAGCTAAAATAAGTCATTTATAAGGAACCTGTATTGGTCAATGCCAAATCATAGCAGTGCTGTTCCCCTGCACTCCCTATGTTTTGCTTTATAAACACACCTGTTCTCTTCATCCTTTCATATCCTCTAAGAATTATCACCTCTAGCTTTTCACTTGCTTTGGCACTCTAGCCTTTTTCCTAGCATGCACTGCTCTATTGCCTGCTTCTCAAAGAGAAAGTAGCTGGTGGTGGAGCCCCCTCTCTGTGCATGGTGGCATCACAGGGTGGTTTTGGGCCCAGGAAATGGCTCTAGCTAACATCGAGGCTGTATTGATGTGCTTGATAGCCTTCACAAATCCATCCTCTGGATTGTGCAGATGTCAGTGATGCATGATTTCTGTAGAGCATGGTTTAGATTCACTCGAGGCAGGACTTGGTTTGTCCAGTGTGTCCAAACTGTTCCTACATGCTGTGGCCCTCTCTGTACGTGAAGCCACATCTGCTCAAAGGACCAGCTATGACTGAGAGCCGACACCTGTCACTCAGAGGGAGCACAAAAGGGGCCAATGGTGGAAACGAGCCTCTTATCACACCAGCTGTTGTCATGTTCACTCTCTCTGATTTCACAGGAAGCTCCCAGGGACTGCCATTTGGACTGTCATAGCTCTGTTTCTCTGTCTTTTCACACTGTCTTCAATGCTCACATGCTTTCTTTGCCCTCTTTGTCTATTTTGGTGTCTGTAAACAAGAACTCACACATGAGCATACAAACACATTTGCACACTAAATCCTTCTCTTTCTTCCTCTGTCTCTCTTCCCTTTCCTAATCTAGAAGAGGTTTGGTTCGCCCTCTCCTCTTACAAGACAGCTGCCATTCCTCAGTGACTGCACTTTGTTTATTGGGCGTTCCACATCAGGGTCCATCATTTTGAATGTGCTCCCAGAATAATTATGAGTTATTAACGGCGCACCTGCTCTGCAGCTACCCCTGGGAGGTGGAGAGCTAATGCATGGATGTGCTGTCCACCCACACACCTGCCCTCTCACCTATAGGCCGGTGCCTATGCAGCATCATATATAAGAGAAAAATGTTCTCTTTTGACCACTGTGGTGATCAGAGATTCTGGTCTTTGGTTATGTGTGTTTGATGGTGTGGATTTCTTTGGGGCCTGGAGAGAACGTGCTCTAACTGTATGTGTTGAAGTAGAGGGCAAGTGCACTGATACATTATCAGGGCTTTCAGCCACTATTCAAAAAGGTCAGCCTCAGACTAGGGTCGACTTCACCCTCAAGCAGGTCATTCTGAATTCCCGTTCCCCTGAAACTGGCTTCTTTCATTGCATCTGTCAAAGTGACTGTAACCCTAAAGCTATCACATCACACAAAGTGGCACAAAGGTACTGATCCATTTTTAATGCATTTGTCTCACCCACCCCATCACACTGTACACGTCTGTTGCTTTTTTCTAATCAGTATGTCCCCACTTGTGCAACGCTCAAGTACACAGATTTCAATTGAGACTCACTTGTACGAGAGATGAGAGGTCACTCAGGGACAGGCATCATTCAAGCACGCTGGCACACACCACTCACACGAATGTAAAGGGAATGAGAGAGATTTTCCTGTCTTTGAAACCCAGGCTTTCCATCTTTAATGGCAGGTCTCAGCCTAGACCCATAAATTCATTTCTTTTGTTGCAGTGCTCAGAGCAGACTGCAGACAACACACTCATTTGACAGTCTTAGAAAGTAATAGTGTCTGTTGTGCAATAGTTATAGCTAACCCTAACCCTTTTAAGGCCTCAACTGTGCTCATATCTTGTTCTTTCATCATCCACGTCCCTCTTTTCCTCTCCCCTGTTATCAGGGGTGTCTGAAGCTGCAGTGTTGGACAGGGTCACAGATCTAATCAATAACAAAACACTGCAGCCAGTATAGTGGTATTAGAGAGGGCCAAGTCTAAGCTGTCATCACCTCTGCAGCCAAGTGCCTGGCTGCACAAAGTGCTTGTGGAGCAGTGTAAATAACCAGAGTGAAGCTGGCAGAAAATGGATGATGGCACATGACATATTTTTAGTATCCTAATGTCCACATTAGAGGACTGCAGGACACTGTGTTAAATAATATCACATCCCGGTCACAGTAGCTTGCACAGCTGCTTGTTTTCTCGTGTCATTAAATGATGATTCAGGATGACAGGAATGTACCTTCTCATCAGTGCAGCTGCAGTATAACTGAACTCATCAGGGCATGATGGGGATGTAAAGCTATATGTTCTTTAGATGTAAAAGAGAGAGCTAACAAAGTGACCTAATTTCTTACAACTTTTATCATGCATTGACTTTACTCTAGTCAGAGATGGCTGATAGATTCAAAGGATTTAAAAAGATATTGCTACAAGCAAAGAATTCTTAAATGAAATATGAGAATCCTAAAGAACTTTTATGCACTCCAAGTTTTTAAGAATGCAATTTTCCAGTGATATGCCTTGAAAGTGTTTCATGCGAAATGAGCAGAAAGAGATTCAGCCCTTGCGCATGCATGCCCCCAGCTGTACTTGACTTGTCTCATTTGTTGGGCTCTTAAAACTTCAGCTTGATGAAATTTGGCCAGGGCAGCCATCGGGCTGCGCACTGGAGAGATTATCCCTGACCAAACCCTTAACCCTGTTTGTGTGTGTATATGACAGCAGTACATTAGACTGCCCTGCCGACAGCACCGGCCAGCAGCTCTGCATGCTCTGTCAGAGGCATGTTTCTGCCTCAGCTCACAGGCTAGTTGGGATGTTCAGTAAGTCATCTGGACACAGCCCTCAGACTCGGCCATAATTGCTGACGCATGAAGACATGTGTGATCGCATGAACATGCTCAAGGCAGCAGTTTAAAAAGTCTTCATGCTCACATTTACACAGACACAAAACTGTCACTGACAGACAAGGCGTTAGCTGTTAATTAGCTGGAGCCCTGCCGCATTTAAGGTTTATGGTTTTTTGAAGATCTGTGCTTTGGGAAAAATCATGAGTGTTAAACACCAACATTTCATCTGGGATCCTTTTAGTTGTGGCAGCCGCTTGTTTTGGAGGCATGATATCCCCTGGGTTGATGAATCAGAACTGATGAGAGGCAAAAACTAAGTCTGTGTGGGGAATCAAATAAACTAATAGATAACTCTGAAATTGATTTTTTGCTGGAGCACCCAATATTGCACATTTTCAGTGACTGGAAGATGGAAGATGGGACATAATCTCACAGCAGTGCCACGAGCTCCATGGAAAAGGTTTAAAAGAACAAGATTAAACCGGCAGCGCAGCTTGATATATGCCTGCTATAGCTCTGTGTCTGCCTGAGAGTACATCAGACGTTTGTTGTGGAGGTGTACAGTCTGATAGCCCACTGTATATGAGAGAGAAAGGGTGAAAGCTGTATTGTCAGCTCAGAAGTGAAGTCTGGGACTCTAGACTGAGATCCTCAAAGAGAGTCATATTCTCTTCTAACTGGGACACAGGCAGCATCAGAGTAACAAAAAGCTCTGTGTTTATTAGTTAGTATGCCCATGCAGGCTCTGAAGTTTCCCCTTTTATCAGATGAGTATGTGATTTGGCTGCAGTTGTTGGCTGTTGCATTTGTTTTTTGTTTTCCTTCGATGTCATTTTGGCTACGCTGGGGGGGGGGGTGCTTTTGTCCTTGACTCAGGACGCTGAAAAAAAGGGGAGTTATTGTGCTTAATATGCTCTGTGCCTCCGTTCTGATCATTATAATGAGACTGAGTGTGTTTATGTCTGTGCATCGTTGTGCATCTGTCTCTGTGGTAGCGAATTTGTGCTTGCCCAGTGAAATACACACCTGTGCAGTTGTGTGGAGGCTTTTTTGTGACTGGCATTAGGACTCTGGCTCACCTCAGGCCCAGAGAGTACTCTTTGTATGTCTTTGTTCCAAACTGAGGCGGCCAACACGAACCTCTTTTATTCCTCTTCCTCTTTCTTCCTTCCATATGGGCAAACTCTATGTCCATTTCTACTATTTTCTTGCACTTACACACATGCACATGGCTGAAAACCTTCAACTCCTATGTCAAATATTTTTTATTATCAATCTGTCTGTCTCTAACCTTCAACCACTATCACTGCTTCCAAAATAACTTTTTTCTCTCTCACCTCCTTTTCTTTCTCCCACTCCCTTCTCCCATATACTGTAAATACCATCAATAATAAATGTGATATTAGAAGCCACGATTTGCTGTGTTTGCAACAGAGCGAAGATGGAAACAAATTGGGCTTATTGATATATTCTATATGTCTGGAGGAGGGAGTCGGACCATAGGGGAAAAAACTTGCTCATGTTATGTTATGAAGGGGGATCCCACTACATGTTATTCAAACATGGTTTTTCCCAATTAATTTGAAGAGAATATGGGACTAACTTTCCTTTTGTGTTGAACACTGAGTGTACAGCTTCAGTGTCAACACTGATGGAAAGATATTGTATAAGGGGATTGACAATGCAAATGAGTAGAGCAGCATCATTCTGTATTTCGGGTAAATCACAGCCTTTGTTTGATTGCTTCTACTTTTGGCAGGCATTGTTGTTCATGTGTGCTCATTTTAATTACAGGCTGCAAAGAACCGCAAACATAATTGCATTCCTAATTTGAGTGGTATCCCCCAATTATCTTGTTTTGTTCGTGCGTGTGTGTGCTTTGTGTGACAATATGAAGGAACATGCGTGTCTTTGTTGTTCAAGGCCCTGCTAAAGACAGCAGAGGCCATGCTGTTCTCTAACCGTTGTCTCTCCTCCTTCCTCCTCCTCTGAAATGGGACGCTTGCAGACGGAGGTAACTTCACGTGGGCTCAGAGTGGCCCGGCCTCCTTCTCCTCAGGCATGCTCTGTCCATCTGTCCACTCTCTTTGGTGGAGCGTCCGACTAGCTGGACACTGTCTTTGCAGTCTCTATCACTGAGTGTGTAGTGTGCATGTGTTTTAAGTCACACTTTCATGCAATGCTGTGAATATACACATGCTAACCGAGAAACTGCGTCTGTGCATTTGTGTGTGTGTGTGTGTGTGTGAAGGAGAGCTGAGGTCACTTTGTTTTTAACAGCTACACAAGTACTACATTTTGGTTGTGTTAAAGACATGGTTAATCAATCGTCTTTATGTTTGTGCTATGGTCTCTTTGTGACGTTTTCCCTCTCTTTATGTCAGTCTCACACTGTGAGTAAAACCTCTGGTAACGTGTTTTGTTCTTGAACTGACCACAAACTAATTGTCACCACCACCCTCCACCTGGCTGTATGGCTTCATGTGTACGCAGCACTTGCATGAATGTTATTGTGATAAACTGTCTATACATAGTCATCCTTACACACCGAGACAACGTGGAATCTGTGTGTGTGGAAGCTCAGTATGTGTGTATGTTTCTGTCTTTGAACATCTCTAATTGAGACACACACACACTTGCTTGCACACACACATGCCACACCTGGGGCAGCTGTCAAGGCCAGAAGGCTTATGCTGAATCATGTGAAGTGTTGTTAACATATTTTTTTCCTTGTTTTAATTGTCCTGGCCCGGATGAGCAGAAGATCGCCCAGGAGAGGGAGAAGTTTGCAGATGAGGACAGCATATTTTACACGCTGGGAGAATGTGGCCTCATCTCCTTCTCTGACTACATCTTCCTCACCACCGTGCTGTCCAGTAAGTACATACTGGGGTACTGCACAGTCATCCCACAGGTCTCATGGATCTTGCAGCCCAGTCCATCCAGTTCCATATCCTTAAAATCTTCTATGCTTATCACAAATCAAGTTGGTATGTCTCCTCTTTGCTTTCTCACTGCATTAGTTCAAACACAGTAATTCACATTCTAACAGTTTTATTAGCCTGTTTTGTAATTTGGCTTCCCATTTAGTATCATCTCCAGTTATGTAATGCTAATAATGTGAGTCTGCCAAGCTAGCTGCTTTTGAGATGTTGTGTTTCTAAGAATCTATTTATTTTGAACTTGACCTATCATTGTCAGTGAGTGGTCACACGGAGTACATTTCACATTAATGCCTCTTTTCATAGTATGTCAGAGTTCATGATAATGAAATTAAAGCTCTGACTCCTTCCACTGCCATGGCTAGTAAACCTCTCTCTCCCATCTTAGCTCAACCCTTTATTATAATCCATTCATATAGAGGAAGTCTCTGGGGAAGTTTTCAAGGGCAAGTCATTTTTAAGCAGACAGGACAGGATGCTTTATGGTTGGTTTCAATCCATTTAGCACAGCTACAAAAATAGTACAGAGGACATATTTTGCCCAGCAGATGCACACATTGGTTAAGGCCTCATGGTGCTTCATATTTACTGCTTTCATGTATAGTCTAAATCCTATGAGAGATAAGAATGGATGAAGCTTAGTATTCCTGTTCAAGGAGTTGAATTGGCAAATCATTTCAATTTAAAGCAAGTGTACAGTAAAGGTGTGAAGCTTTTAAAGGAATGTAACAAATGAAGGTCATATAATTTATGTGTAGACATTAATGCTTGGCTGTGTTTTACATTACAGCCATCATTAGTGTCAACAGTGTACAAATTATAGCTTGTGTACACAGTCCTTAAACAACAAAGAATAAGCCACTGTACAAAAACAGACAGCACAGGTTAGAAAATATAGATTGAGCTTAAAGTTGATAAAGCAAACAGAATAAATATCTTCATATTTACAATAAGAGAAATCTCTGAAATAAAAAAGAACAGTATGTGAATGAACTGCAAAATGAGTATTGCAATCATTTTTCTACAGAGGGCTTCCTAACCATTTCCCATGTTTTCTTTTTCATCACCATCAAGTTGTGGGTGTTCACACTTTGAACCCCGCCTTGTTATCATGCTGCACTAAAAATAGATTTCACTTACTCTGGTCATGTGGTCATTGACGTGAAGTGGGTGTTGTAACAGACCTTTAGACAATAGAGAAAATATAGAGATATAAACTGAAACATAACTGATGCAAATGAAGTATTTCAGAGCAAGTCATATAGGCAGAGCAGGGTCTCCTCCAGCAGCTCCCCTGTTAGCTGTTAGCTGAGTGTGAGGCCAGTTGTTTTCATGTGTGTTCATTGTGCAGTCTGGGGAGCATCTTAAGAGCATCACCCCATGTTGCACCACTGGGCATGAGAGGAAGGCTGAAAGATGCTGCACAGTTGATGTATAATGGCTGAGTCAGTATTGAACTCTCTGGCCGTCCTCTGGGTCCATCCAGTGTGATGTGGTGTTTTCATATTGTGCTGCACTGATTTGAGGATGTGTTATCTATTTGTGTGTGTGTGTGTGTGTCCTCTTGTGCTCAGCTCCCCAGAGGAATTTTGAAATTGCTTTCAAGATGTTTGATCTCAACGGCGATGGAGAGGTGGACCTGGAGGAGTTCGAACAGGTTAGCAGCTCATCTAGAATACAGCTGTCACACACAAACTCAAGGAGATACAAGGTTAAAGCAGCAACCCCACGCATTTAGACTGTGCTTTAATGTATATAGCTTACTGTGACCTATAAGACACAGTAACAGCCAGTAAAGGTAAGTCCCTGCATTGCTGTGTACCACTGTGGCATTTTCTTAAGAGGAAAAAGGGGATGAGCAGTGTAAGTGCTGTGCTGTACTAAACCTTTCACTGGATCTGAGAGGGTTCTTGAAATACATCATAGTATTATTTTGATAGAGGTTTCAAAAGGTATACCTCTGTCTCTTAGAGAGAGGTGTACCTTTTGTCCTTTTTTGAATTTGACTGCATTGAAATAGGAAGAAACCAAGACGTTGCTCTTAATGTTAAATTAACTGTCAACAAACTGATAAAAAAAGATGACGATTTCTGTGAGACTGAAGAAAATAGTCACAACTACTGAAACAAAAACAAGCTGCCATGCAAATCCTTCCTCCTTAGGTCCAGAGCATCATACGTTCTCAAACCAGCATGGGCATGCGGCACCGTGACCGCTCCACCACAGGAAACACCCTGAAGACAGCAGGCTGCAGCTCTGCTCTCACCACCTACTTCTTTGGAGAAGACCTGAAGGGAAAACTCACCATTGGCAGTTTCCTGGAGTTTCAGAGGAAATTACAGCACGATGTACTCAAACTGGAGGTAATGAAAGAGGAAAGTGAATGAGTGGATGGAGTGTTATATTGAGAATATTCATCTACTGGTTTACTGTTCTATTGTGTATTGAATTAATTTGAATGTTATTGCTTTGCTGTAATCTTAAATCTTAGTCTCCTCTGCACCTGTTCAGGGACCACACATGAAAATTAACAGCTTTCTAAATCAGAGGAAGTCAGTCTTACTGTCTTGCTCCCTGAGAGGATGCATGATACACTAAACAAAGGAGGGGCTGAGGATGACAAATACTCTGTGTGCGCTGCTGTCAGCATTGGTCAGTGTCACTCTCCCAAAGCTGTAACACTTGAGTAATACAAGCCATATCCTCCCTCCTCTCTCTGCAGCACCAACAACCGATCAGTGTTGCTGAGCATATGGTTAGTCTTTTAATTAGTGTGGGTAGAGCCTAACTCATACACTGAACTGTAACGGCGGCCGTCATCTGAAACACCGAGAGTAGGACTGGAGCTGGAGTTGGAGCATCTGCCAGAAAGAAATCACTATCTGTCAGGTCTTAATGATACTACAGTGTTCAGAGAGCGCACTCATACTGCCACAAATAAGGTTGTCACTGTTTTAACTTGCATTTGCCTTCTCTCTTTGATTTCTGAGGCTGCAGATGACACTGTGCCATATTTTACCAGCTGTAGCCTTTTTCCCGCAGGTATTAAACTCCTTGTCAGATCCTGATTGGGTGAATACCGTAGGAGAAGTGAAATTGAAATCTGAGTTCAGAGCTTAATATACAGGTGTTTTTAAACACAGGGATAATGTTTACCCAAAGTCATATATCATCCACACCCACAGAGGTCACACTGCACCTCACAGCAGGCAGATCCTCCAGGAGTCTATGAATAGTCGGGTCACCCCTGAAATCTTCACTCTGGGCTTATTGTGGCTTAGTCATGAGCTGCGACGTGCAAGCGCAACAAATTAACATTTTGAGAGGTCGGCACATTCGGAGAGAGAGAGAGAGGGGTAGTGGAGGAAGCCATGTGGCTGTCAAACAACCTCAGACATAAATCAAATGGATTGACCTGACACAGCCACACAGGCCCACTGCTGTGAAGCCACGCTCCGTTGCAACACAGTAAAGAACAAAATTGCACATGCAGATTTAATGTCACCAATGGCAGCACCACACATGATTCAACCCGAAGCCTGACGCCAGTATTTACTGTTTCCCATCTCACCATGTTCCCCTCCTCCTATTCATTTGTTTGTCCCTCTGCATAGCACTCAATCTTCATGACTCTCTCTTTCCCCCTCCTCCAGTTCGAGAGGAACGACCCCGTGGATGGCAGAATCACCGAAAGACAGTTTGGAGGCATGCTGCTGGCCTACAGCGGCGTCCAGTCTCGTAAACTCAAGCAGATGCAGAAGGGACTGACGAAGATGTTTAAGGATGCGCAGGTAGATAAATCTTCCACTTGCACATAACTCTGAGATGAGTGATTGGTACTCCGTGGTTATATATAGTGAAAAATGTGGTGGAGTAAGTGTTTTAACTAATTGGCCTACATGCGAAGATGCGTGACAGACGGTGTGTGTGCCTGAGGGAAAAGGAGATTGTGCTGGGACACTGTGAGTGTGTGAGAGAGACGGGCTGAGAGGTAATACATCATTGGGAAAGGACACCACATTCAGGGCCTGATGTTATCCACCTCATCGACACTCTCCTTCCCCAACTCCTCTGCCTTCCACTGTCTCTGTTTGTGGTGACCAAATACAGAGCAGCCAGTGCTCAGCAGGGCCCGAGTTTTTCCTCCATCTCAGTCTCAGCTTCTCCATAAGCTCTTTCTCCATCAGTGTTACCTCTCCATTGCACTCTGTTTTGTCTCAGGCTTTATCCTACTCCTCGTTTGCTCTTCTGTCAATCAACATCTCCATGTTCAGCAATTAGCCTGCTTCCTCCCGCCATGCAAGGTCTCTAACAAAAAAAAAAAGAGTTTCTACTTTCCTTTGCCCAGCCGCTCTTTCACCAGTCAGAGCCACGTTACATTAGGCAGGATAATGGCTCCACTGGGACAGACCAAACAGGAAGAATGTAGAGGGTTTGTATCAGCCTGTCCCTTTTCCTGCTTCCAGTGCTTAGCATGAACTTGTGTTCTGCTTCATCTTCATGAGCACCATCAGTCAGCTGACTGAAATTAGGCTCATGCACAAAAGTCCCATCTCTGCTTTCTTTTTAAGTTAATGAGAATCACAGATTAGCATGTTGGTATACATTAAAGCACCACATATGTCAGATTGAGCGATGATGAGGCAAGTCCTGATGGTTAAACTCACTCAAAACTAGCAAAGGAAAAAAGAGAGCATGAAGGGAAGCTGCTGTTCCTCCCAGGCATGAGAAAGAGACGAGCAGGGTGCTGCCAGACTTGTGTCTCCCTAAGGAATTAAACTGCAGTAAGCATCTCTCTCTCTCCTCTGTCTCCCTCTCCCTCTTCTTCCTGTTTAACCTCTGTCTTGCCATCCCAGTGTGTGTCTCTCAGTGTTGCCATTACCTGTTATGTGAATGAGAGACGTGTCATTTACTGCCTGGGACCAGCTGCTTGTCTTTCTTTACAAACGAGCTCATCAGCGGCGTGACAGCTGTGTGGCTGTGTGTGTACAGTATGTGCATGTGTGTCTAAGATCGTCTGTTCCACTGTTGGTCCACGGCTCACCGCTCATCCATGTGTGTCGACAGCTTCTGCCCACTACTTCTTGTCATTTGTGTCACACTGCTGAGCTGCTGCAAAAAATGGCACTGTGCAGCCACTCCTCTTGCCATTACAACATGAAGTTGAGTTTTCACAGGGTTGCTGTGCTGCTTGTGCAACAAAAAAATAAAAACTAGAGGAATGATTACCTGTCGTGTCACTGACTTTTCTTTTTCCATATATGCTCTTTGGCAGGGAATCACATTCGAGGAGGTGGAGAACTTCTTTACTTTCCTGAAGAACGTGAACGACGTGGACACAGCTCTGAGTTTCTACCACATGGCCGGTGCCTCCATAGATAAAGGTACACCCACACCCTTTCCCTCATTGTCTCTTTCCTGCTCTTTAATTACTCCTCTCCAGACTTGACTCTTGTCACTTTCATCCTCTACATCCCAGAGCTGTTAACACTCCAGCCACCCTGATCCTCCTCCCACATCTCTTTATGCCTGGCTTCGCTCCCAGTCGTAGCTCAGCCGCTCATCATCTGTTTCTCCATCCCTCCATTTGTCCGTCACTTCTTCCTTCAGTCCTTCAGGGGAGTGCACATGCTTTAATCCGCTGACCACGAACATGCACATATGACAGATCATTTCATAGCACTGTTGATGCTCACTTCCTGCTCTACTGATCCGAACTGACCCATCATTGTGTTCACTCTCCCTACTCAACATTAGAAGTGTGTATATCAACTGATGGCTGTGGACTGGACACTAGTGAGCAATAGGAGTTCATCAAACGTCTGATGTTAAGAGAGATCTCAGAATAAAAAACTCTAAAGATTTCAGTCTTTGATGATTTGGTGACATCAGTGGTTACCATGGTAACAGTAAGTGCCACAAAATATTATTGAAAAAACAGTCAATGAGCAGGAACTTTGTCAGAAGTACAACAGAGGAGCAGCATGTTGCGTCTGTTCACAGTGAAGCCAAACAAACTCACTCTGTTTGAACAGTTAAGTCAGTGGTTGTTTTTTCTTTGCTCTGTGCCATGAGCAGCTGTCATCAGATTTTATACACTCAAAAACACTGTAAACACTGTAAAAAAAAAAAAAAAAAGTTGCTCTCCTTGCTATCACCTGTATTTGTCATCTAACAGCTCACTGTGCCTGCTCCCTCTCCCTCCATCTCGCCTTTGTAGAAATAAAGTCAGATCCACTGTCAAACACCATAAAGAATGATTTCCATCTTGTTTTGTTGCTGCATTTCCGATAAATGATGGATATCAGCGGTAAACACTTGTTCCTTGGCTTCTTCGCATCATTTGGTTTCCTAGTTGAGCACTTGAAATGTGAAGAAGCAGTGGAGAAACCTGTGGCTTTAGTGACATGGCGATTATTTGATGAGCTGATGCGTCCCTGGTTTACAGCAGTGATTCAGCTTTTAATGTCTCCATATGTTTTCTGTCAGCACATCTATTAGTTCTGATTCGCTGATGAAACAGCTGCCGCTTTTAAGGGAGAGGGCTCTATCCTGAGGTGCTTGTTTCCACTGCATGGTTTCGGCTGCGTGTCTGCACGGTAGCGAGCCGCGTGTCAGTTTTTGTGTGCGTGTGTCTGTCAGTATGTTTGTCTGTTGTGGCGGGATTTCGAAGACGTCAGGCTTCTGTGGGTTCGTACAGAGCTTCCAGGCACGAGCTGCAAATTGTCTCCATCCCTCTGTTGTCCATGAACTGCGGCCTTCTTCCTGCTCGTCCAGGCTAAATGAGCACCTGTATTTCTTTCTTCTCTTGTCTTTGACTCCTTTCTATTATCTCTGTCATCTCATGGTCAAATTGGATGATTTTCCACCATTTTAGAAGCTTTCCATTCAAAGGCGTGTTATCTGGCACAGCACATTCTTAAAGGTAGAAATGAAGCCAGCTAATGATTGATGATATCCCACCCTCTCCTCTTTCTCATGCTCCTCCGTTGCCTTTGAAGTCAAGTGATCAATAATTATGGTTGAGACTTTTCATCTTTTTGTCATGTATATGTTTTACTGAAATGACCCTGAGGCTTTTTACTCTCACCATGTCTTCCCTTTTTTTTTTTTTTTTTACTCTGTACACATCCATGCCCGCCCACCCTCTGTCTGTTTTCCATTCCTCTCATCCAGTCTCATCTGTGCTGGATGTTCTGACACGTCTCCTCCTCCTCCTCCACCTCTCAGCCCCTTCGCTCTCTGTCAAAGATCAGATAGTCGCCCCTGTGAACGGGAGCCCAGCCTACTATTGATCCAAAGCAGTTTGCACTCACGCATGGTGTCCTCCGCATGGGCCATTTATGAGCTGGCTCATGAGTTTGTCACACACTATTGCTCTCTTTCACAATCTCTCTGTCTGTGGTTCTTCTCTCTCTCTCCGTGTCCCAGTTACCATGAAGCAGGTGGCCCGCACCGTGGCCAAGGTAGAGCTGTCGGACCACGTGTGTGACGTAGTGTTCGCCCTGTTCGACTGTGATGGTAAGAAGCTGACGAGTTCATCATAGCTCTCCCAAGCCCCTGCCAAATAATGTCCCCACTGACAGATGGAAATCGCCAATAAATCCTCTTACTTCCTCCCCCTCTATTATTTCATCACCTCCTTCTCCTTGTCCATCACCCTTTCCCCCTCTGTCTGTCTTCCTTAGGGAACGGAGAGCTCAGTAATAAGGAATTCATCGCCATCATGAAGCAGCGGCTGATGCGCGGGCTGGAGAAACCCAAGGACATGGGCTTCACTCGGCTGGTGCGCGCCATGTGGAAGTGCGCCCAGGACACTGCCTGGGACTTCGCCATGCCGAAGACATAATGGAGACAGGAGACAAGGCGCGAGTGAGAGAGCGAGACAGCATGTGAATAAAGCAACAAACGCATCATCAGCATTCACCTTCAATAGATTTTAAATGGACAATTAATGCAACAAACTCATTAGGACTGCAGCTCCAAGGGGGCTCATCGATCATTAACACATGTCGCTGTAGTTCAGGCTATCAATACAGTGGCTGAAGCATGCTGACACAGCACTGTGTGTCCTGACGGGCTTCTCCAGTGTGCCTCCCCTAGGCATTGTGAGTATTTGTATATTTTAAAATATGCAATCAAACTTGTGCATATGTAATTTTTTTGCCATATTCTTTAGAGGAATGCAGTGTCGGCGTTAAAAATGGCAATTTTATATCTGTGTTTAACATGTTTTACTGCAAAAGCCAAGTCCAAGAAGCAGAATCAATCTAATTCGACCTTCAGCTGCATAATTGCCTCAGTTCGTCCTTTCTACACTGACGACAGACCCTTCATTATTTCTTTGCTGGGACAGAGAGCAGAAGTCTGTAATCTTGTTAGCACCTCATTCAGTCCACTTGCTCCAGCTGCAACTTTTTGTCCCATAGAAGATCAATGATGTTTGTCTTTGCTCTGCAGTGTACTGTTCAAAGTGTGTATTCTTCCAATTATTATTGCTCACTGAAACACTTTATATAAGATGGATGGTAAAAAGAAAATGCTCTATTAAAGATGTTTTAATAATGTAAAACTGATTAAGCTTTATTTCTAAATGACTGCTCTGCTCGACTTGCGAGTGGAATTGTTGTGCTGTCCTGTTCTCATTTTCACATTCTGACTCTGAGGAAAGCGCAGTGGAGGATTAGTACGACTAATCTGTGGGGCACCAAGCAAGTCATCTGTCATGAGTAATGAAATGTGGTCTAACATTTTTAGGTGGAGAAAAAAAAACGCACGGCTGATTGTATGCAGTGGCTTTGAGTGCGTGCCAGAAGAAAATATGGTAATGTGTGAGTGTGTGTGTATGCAAGAGCAGTCAGCAGTTTAGTCTAATTGAAATGGACAGGATGGGCAGTCCTCGGCCTCTGCTGCCCATTAAAAGATTGTCCTGCAGCCCCTTTGCACACTGTGCTGCATTGGCCTGAGACGAGCTGGCTCGTTCCCTCACTCACATTGCAGCTGACAGAGGGAAGTGGTGCTCAGGAGTGATTGCGGGGCACAGATTAGGTTGAAGGGCCCCTCATCAGTATTCCTTGCCAGACTTCTTTCAGAATTCTCCCTTTTTAAACAAAGTCGCCATCCAGTGAAAGCCACATATCTCCAGAATGTCAACTTCTCTCCAGTTAATTGTGTTCAGCGTTGTAAAAATGAATTCCCAAATAATCCAGTGGGATCATTTTCTCAACCCATTATTATTCATTAACTCCTATTCACCTAATTTGAAGATGCATGGTTTTCTCTGGGTGACAGCAGTTACTCATTCTCATGTCACAAACATTTCATCTGTTGTGCAGCGCTTTCTCCACTGGTGAAACTACAAGTTATTTTCATGGACCATTTATTTGTTGATTGTTAATTAACTGATAAATTAATGAGTCAAGGCAATGTCAGAAAATTAAATGCTAATTATATTTTCCCACAGCTGAAGATGACGTCAGCTCAACAGCCGAAGAAATTATTCATTTATATGTTTAATAAATGTATAAAACAGAAAAGTAGTGCACATAAGAATGTGGAACTGATTTACCTGAAAGAATTATTTTCTTTTCACTTAAGTTATTGAACTAACATTTTCCAGCACTAGTAACAAATCAAAACACTTAAACTCAGATTCCCCACAGCTCAATGAAGGCTCCTGTGGACCGTGGTGATTTCACAGTTGACAGCACGCAGCCATGCAGCAGCGTTGCCTCCAAATGCATCGAGTCTCTCGCAGTGAAAAATTGCCCAGTAACAGCTCTGCAGTAGCTGTGCTGTGCGCCCTCCTCCTCAGCAGGTCAGCTATGTAAACCCTGAGCAGGCACGCTCTGTCAGGTCTCCCTGCTTGTTGAGCACTGGAGCTTCACTCAGTGGTTAACTGTTGTGAGAGCTGGGAGGGAGACTGGGTTTGGAGTGGCTGCAGACCTCCCTCCTTAGTCAACACTGCTTTTATGTACAGGCACAGAAATGTGCACACAACATTTGCTCAGTGTGCATACACATGAAGTGTAGGGACAGGGCATGTGCTGTTCTTCTGAGTGCATAGGCAAGTTTTTTTTCCCTCACTGAATACAGTGAGTGTGTACTTTATTGAGCCACATGCCATCTGTCATCTACTATAGGTTAATGCTAAATAGTAACTCTCTATTCTTACATATGTGCAATTGGAAGAAACAAGAGTTCACCCAGGCCTGTTTGAAAATGTTATTTTCTGATATAATCAAGAACCTCAGCTCTACAGCTACAGTGAAGATTGTCCAGTTTTTACTGCCAACATGGAGACAACCACCCATCTTTAATCTGTATGAGCGTGGAGTGACAGGAGCTGTTAAAACCAAATCAAGCTGCCACTGCTGTGCTGTGAAATGCACATCAGAGACAGCACAGCACTCAGTATTCCTGAGGCAAACCTGGTGTTATCATTCTAACAGTGAACTGAAATGTGTTTACAGATTAATGAGGCCAAATAAATGTATGAACATAAAGCTGACAAATACATGATGAAGGGGTTAGTTAAAGGGGCAGCTCACCCACTTTAAACACAACTCTAATTACTTCACTTGGTGAGTACTTCTAATTAAAATGAAAAAGTGGTATGATGTCTACTATAGTCTTGAAGCCTGAGATATAAGCCCTGATGCCACTGTGACCTAATCAGCATCATATTTGCTTTGGCTTGGATGCTTGGTGAGTGTACATTGTTCATTTTGCCCCATTGTATTTCCCAGTTGTAAGTGTGAGTTAAATTGGTGGAATATCCCTTTAAAAAGGTGCAGCCCTCAACTGTTTACAGTCCACCTGTAAATTCCTGACAAGCCTCACTTCTGTGTTATGGTGAGACAGAAAAATGTATCACATGGACCTGTGTTCACTGCAGAAAACAAACAGCAGGGATGGGCTGACCGAGGCCTGGACACGGCAACCACCCTCCTAACTGTCCCATGGCATCAGGTACTAAGTTGGGTGCACGTTTACAACTCAACGAGTTATACAGTGCTGAAGCAGAGATGCCTGACTGCCATCTAGTGGCTTTGATGAGACATTCAATTTGATTTTCTGAGTCAAAGAGTAAGATCTCCTTTTTAAAAAGCACAAAAAGGTGCTGCTTCATTAATTTTACAGTTTGTTTTCCAGGAGCACAAATGACACATCTGAAGCCATGCAGCTTGTAACTGGTGGATGCCGACAAGATGGCACATTCCTGTCAGTCACATAAAAATGAACAGAGCCTGTACTAATGGAAGACATGGTCAATTTGAAGGAGACAAAATTCAAATCGCAGCAAAAACATTTAATCTGTTAAGCTATCTAATTACAGCTACAAGCGGTGGTAAAAAAAAAAAAAAAAAAATGTTCATTCCATAATTCAAATGATTGAAATAAAATGAATCATGGCTCATATTTGTATCATTAACTCAAGACCACAGTTGAACAAAACAGGGAGGGGTGGGCAGGAGCATCATTACATCTGAAGAAACAATAGTTCGAAAGCAAAATGGCTTGAGAAGAAACATCTGAGGTCCTACATGTTGAAATGGAATAAAACTTAATAAATACACAGTATAAAACTCAGTTCTACTCACTAAATGCTTTTTGTGTAAGAAGAGAAAAAGCTCAAGCGCACACCCTCCCCACATTTAAATGTAGCCACATAAAAATTAGCAAACAACCAAACACACTTAAAGAGTCCATGTGATCCAATACAAAATCCATTGCCGTTTTAAACACAGAGGAATCTGATGGGATGGCTGGCAGTCATTCATACAAAGATGGAAAAAATTAATGTTACCAAAAAATGACATTTGAGAGTAAAGTTCAGGTTAAAGTGAGAAAGAAGAAAAAGGGGGCCCCACCACACTCATTGGCTTTAAACCTTTTCCAGGTGGCCTGCAGCCACCTAGTGGCTATAAGTATAATGTCACATGGATGTCAACCGGTACAGTCTGAAGTCACAGGTGGATATCTCCTGCCCACACAGAGACCAAACAAGCGAGGGCAGCTAACTAAGAGGAAGAGCAGCTCAGCTCTACAGGTCACAGTTTACCGCCAGTGCTGCTGCTGGGTGATGATGACGGAGGGACTGGATACAGGGGGAAGAAGCAGGCGACTGATAGTCCTCATCACGCAAGTACAGTTCAGGTGACGAGGGTGCGAAGGTGCTCACTCACTGTCAAACTTAATGGAATTGACTGTGGTGGAGATGGCGCCCCCGCGGTAACTTCCCCTCTTCTTCTTTGTCTTTTCGTGCCGGAATGACTTGCCTTTTGTGAACTTGAGTATGTCGTTGGCTTTCTCACCCCAGTCTCCTTGGGATCCTTGCTGTAGTTGCAAATACAAATGAACATGACGGTTAATTATTCTGTCATCTCAGCAATCTTAGTATCCACTGCTGCTGCATGGATGATGGCTGAACTCACCTTTGCAGTAAAAGAGTTGTCTGCAAGACGGGGGTCCACTGCTACATCTTCCTCTCTTATTCTACGGAACGGTACGTTGGTGGACTGAAATACAAGTTATTACCAGTCATGAAGACGATCACTTTTTCCCAGCTGCCATCAGCTGAATGTGAATGTGACAAGAGTCGTTTAAAAAAAATCATCTTACCTTCTTATTGGCTTTAGGGAAAGTCTGAGGTGTCGTTGTTGCTTTCTTGTTTCTGGGTGTTGTCACTTCTGTCTCTTCTTCTTCACTTTCTGATGATTCGTCGTCTCTTTTTCTCTTTCCATTGGTACCTGCATGCATTGGAGGTAAGGAGAAGATCAGTGTGCACCAGTGAACTCAGCAAGTGTTGAGATGTAACTTTAAAGGGCAATAAAAGCGGAGTAAGGGCTCTTTGAGTGTGCCATTCTGTTAATTGACCACATTATGTTCAGTGTTTGAGATATACCATTTGTTGTGGGGGTGGTGGGAGCTGTGGCTGCTTTCTTTGGTTTTTCCTCCTCATCGGATGAACTCTCTGATGAACTGCTGCTGCTCTCTTTAGCTTTCGCTGCTGGGGTCGTCTTTGCAGTTGCAGGGGTCGCAGGTTTTTTTACTTTCACTTTTGCATCTTCCTCCTCCTCAGAGCTACTGTCACTGGAGGAGGACTCTTCTGCCTTTGCTGGGGCCTTGGCTGCACTGGCTGTCTTGGGTGTTGCTGATTTGCCGTTGGCGATTGCAGGCTTCGCAGGGGTGGACTTGGCCTCTGTCTCAGAATCAGAGCTATCTGAGGATTCAGAGCTGCTCTCAGCCTTCTTTTTGGGAGCAGCAGCTGCCTTTGTAGCAGCAGGTTTGGGTGTTGGTGCTGCCTTCTTGGGCTCCTCCTCATCACTAGAGCTGTCATCACTGGAGTCTGCAGGAGCTTTGGCTGCAGCTGCAGGCTTCTTGGCTGCTACTGTTGCTGGAGCTTGTTTCTTGGCTGCAGGCTTAGTGGCCTCCTCCTCTGAGTCTGAGCTGTCAGAGTCTGAGCTGCTCTCTGCTGCAGCAGGCTTAGCTGCAGGTGTAGCAGGCTTTGAGGCTGGTGTTGCTGGCTTGGGTGCTGCAGCTTTAGCCTTGACTGGTTCTTCATCTTCAGAAGAGGAGTCAGAGTCTGAGCTGCTCTCTGCTGCAGCAGCTTTGGCTGCAGGAGTAGCAGGCTTTGAGGCTGGGGTTGCTGGCTTGGACGCTGTGGCTTTAGCCTTGACTGGTTCTTCATCTTCAGAAGAGGAGTCAGAGTCTGAGCTGCTCTCTGCTGCAGCAGATTTGGCTGCAGGAGTAGCAGGCTTTGAGGCTGGGGTTGCTGGCTTGGGCGCTGCAGCTTTAGCCTTGACTGGTTTTTCATCTTCAGAAGAGGAGTCAGAGTCTGAGCTGCTCTCTGCTGCAGCAGGCTTGGCTGCAGGAGTAGCAGGCTTTGAAGCCGGGGTAGCAGGTTTAGCTCCAGCAGGCTTGGCTTTAACTGGTTCCTCCTCGTCCTCAGAGGAGTCAGAATCTGAGCTGCTGTCTGCTGCAGGCTTTGCAACAGGAGTGGCAGGCTTTGAGGCTGCTGCTGCTGGCTTAGCTGCTGGCTTGGCTTTCACTGTCTCTTTCTCATCCTCAGATGAATCCTCACTATCAGAGCTGCTCTCTGCTTTCTTGGCTGGGGGTTTGGAGACAGCGGCAGGTTTTGGTGGGGCTGCAGTCTTAGTGGCAGGTTTTGCTGGAGCCTCATCTTCAGAGCTGCTATCTGAATCTGGGATGAAAGAAAAAAAACATTTGAAAATCTTTCAGATAAACACAATTGTATGCAGCAAAGCAGAAGAGGAAGTAGAAATTATATTTAGGTCATAACTGGTTCAAAAAATGAAAATCCATCTTATAGAAATGTGAAATGCACATGTTTTTGGCCTCTTTTACCTGAAGATGAAGACTCATCTTTTTTAGCTGGAGCAGCCTTGACTGGTGCAGGTTTTGTTGGGACCTTCTTCACAGCTGTCTCCTCTTCGTCTGAACTGGAATCCTCCTCTGAAGAGTCTTCTTTAGCAGGTGTGGCTTTGGCTGCAACAGGTTTAGCTGGGGCAGCCTTAGCTGGGGTCACCTTTGCTGGAGGTTTCTTCACCTCCTCTTCCTCCTCTGAACTGGATGAGTCATCATCAGAGTCCTCCTTTTTAGCAGGTGCAGCCTTGGCCGCAGCAGGTTTGACTGGAGCTGCTTTAGCTGGGGTGACTTTAGCTGCAGGCTTCTTTGCCTCCTCTTCATCTGAGCTCGAGTCTAGAAAGATCATATGCATGAGGAAAAATGTATTTCATCACACATTCTGCATTAGTTCACTCCAAGTTAAAAATGATCAAGCTGAATCCTGATCATTACCTGAGCTCTCAGAGCTGGACTCCTGTTTCTTTGCAGCAGGTTTGGCTAGAGCAGGTTTGGGAGTGGCGGTCTTCACTGGTGTTGGTTTTGCTGTAAAGAATTACTGTGCTGTTAGATATGCTATTAAATGCACTCCTGGTTCAACCTGTGAAAGGTTAGCACCTCTTACCAGCTACTTTCTTTTTTTCTTCCTCATCACTGCTGTCATCACTGCTGTCTGATGAGTCGCTGTCCTTGGCCTTGCTGGCTGCTGGTGCAGCGGGTGCTTTCTGGATTGAAGCAGGAGGTGGAACTGCACTGTACGCTCCTGACAAGACAGAGGAAGTCTTTGAATACATGTTTTCTGATGTTTAGTGTCACGCATCTTTGGTAACAAGCCAATGCTGTGTTTTTTCTGTGTATAAGCCATTGTGCACAGCTATTGACGTACAGCAAGGTTAAAAACATACCTGCTTTGGGTTTTTTGCTGGGAGGAGCCTCATCTTCTGAGGAGTCATCTTCGCTGCTTGATTCAGCTGCTGCAGCAGGCTTCACTGGGGTGGGTTTGACTGGAGCCTATCAGGACATGTGAGGTACAACACTAAGTATTTGACCAAGCATGGTTGATATTTTTCTACACTCTTAGATTAGGACAATAAAACCAGGTAATAACACTGAGTTGTGTTCAGATTTTTGAGCAAACCTTAGCTGGTTCTTCATCTTCAGAATCCGAGGAGCTGTCTTCAGAGCTGCTGCTCTCCTGCTTTTTCTGACCTGCACCTTTAGCAGCAGCAGCTGGTTTGGTTGCTGTCACTGCACCTGCCTTAGGTTCTGTTGATCAAAGTAATAAGGGCAAATTAGATTAAAATACATATTTTCATTGACTTTATTTTAGTTCGCAATTAAAAGACTTCTGTCATCCAACAGCAGATTTGGTAATAAACTAACTTGTTGTATTGGCTTTGGCAGGCTGCTCATCCTCAGAGTCAGACTCCTCACTGCTAGAGCTGCTGTCTTTCTTCCTTGCAGCAGGAGCAGCAGCAACTGGTTTCACAGGAGCCTTCAAGCAGAAACACCATTTAAATAACAACACCAAACCTACTTGCGTAAACCCATAGCAATGGCTAGATATGAGTTGCATCTTTAGTTTGAAGTCTTCCTCCTACCTTTGCAGGCGTCTTCTTCTTCTCCTCCTGCTCAGAGTCACTGGAGTCTTCACTGCTGCTGGATGCAGCTTTAGCAGCTGCTGCTGGTTTAGCAGGCGCTGGTTTAGCAGGCACTGCTTTGGCTGGTAAATCAAATATAAAGAAATCACAATGCAGTAGGTTTCTGAATGGCACCAGTGAAAGAATTCAACTTGCCATGTCTAAGCTCTTAATCAAACACACTGTTGTTACCTGCAGGTGCTGCCTTTGTTGGTTTTGCAGCAGCTTCTTCATCCTCACTGCTTGACTCTTCACTACTGGAGCTCTCTGTGGTCGTTTTTGCTTTCTTAGCCAATGGGCCATTTGGAGCCTCACCCTTACTGGGATGTGCTTTTCGTTTCTTGGCCTCAGGAGATCTAAGAAGAACCATACTCATATTAAAGTGAGAATCCACTCTATAACAGACCTCATGTGGCAATTGTAAAACAACAGTTCAAAATTTCAAATTTGAAAAATATAAACTAGCACGCTCTCTCCTCCTCAAGTGTAATCGTAAGGATATTGGGACAGCAACTCTGATGAATGTATACATTCATGTTTTAACAAGGCAAATGCAAATGATTAATGTCTGTGTAATTTTTCACTGACATTAATCATGTGCTTTTGCCTAAATGTTATATTGGTCGAGAGGCCATTTTAACTGTTCTCCATGGGCCATGTATTAGGTTTGCCTTTAAAGTAAATTTCAATTGTATATGAGAAAAATATAGTCCAACATTAAAGCTTTGGGCAGACATGAGATAACGTGTGTAAATATTAGCACTGACGACGACCCACACAGCTGTCTTGGTCATGTTTTCCAGATTTATCGATATTAGTATGCAGTAAACAAATGCAAGTATTAAATGAACGGATATGAGGACAATAAACAACTCACTTGACCCAGAAATTGAAGATGTTAACCAGACTTTCCTCGTTTTCATCCTGTGGAGTCTGTAAAGACACACATGGAGCACCAACTTAGCCAGTTACCCCCGTTTTACAGTTTAACAATGAGTTTAAAGTTTCCAGTAAAGCAAAACACAGTATTATTATCCTTCACTCTTTTTTTTCTTACTGGAAACAGTAATTAGTATAAGTTAGAACAGGTGGCGGCGGACACACAAGTTGCGCGTGAGCCTCTACACGTGTTGCCGGCCGTCACGTTCTCTGAGCCTAGCTATAGGTTCACTCCTCGTGTGTTCTGTCTGGACAACTTCCACTCGAGGTGCGTGGAGACAAGACAGTGTGTCCTAGTTGTCGACCACGCTACAACAAGAGCCACCTACCACTTTTGTCTGCTTCAGAAACTGCTCTGCCGCCTTCGTGAACTTGTTATCCCGCAGAAATGAATATACGCATTTGTACAGATCGCTCGGCACCGACTTCTGCGCCGCCATCTTCACCACGCTCCTTCTGGAAAGGAAGAAAGTGCCCGGAACTTGGCGCGTAATGACGACGTCATTATAAGCCTCTGAGAGTAGATGGGTCACCCCATTGACAAAAAGTCCACTTAACATTTTTATTTTTTTAATTTTATTTTTTACAGAAATCACAGAAGAATTTTAATTTATCCACAGTCAGTTGGTGAAGAATTTTCTAAAGATACAAAATCCGCCCACTGATGCATCTAGAAAATAATATTCGTAGTTGCAGAAGTTACAGTCCTAGATTTAAAGAAAAATGTTTCTGTTCGTTGGTATCAGCAAATCGGGCAGAGTGAGACCTCTTTAGCTAGCTTATTTCCCTTTAATGTTTACATAATACGCTTACAAACGAAACCATGTCGTCTTATAAAATCAGCATGGGAATGCAGTGGATAACTTTAACATTTTAACTACTTAACACCAGATTTTTATCCACAGCTCCTCTTATTTTTCATATTTTGTTCCCATGTCGTTGTCAATACAGGCGCATGCTTTATACGTCATTAGCAAAGACCTTCCCTGTCCCTCGTGTCATAACATGGTCGACTTAGGAGTCCATCGGGCAATGACACGGACCTAAAGCCGGCTGAATTTACTCTGTGATTCGAGGACTACTTCGGCGAAGCCATGCCTCGCTACGAGCTGGCCCTGATCTTGAAGACGATGCAGCGGCCGGAGACGGCGGCTGCTCTCCGGCGGACAGTGGAGACTCTGATGGAGCGGGGCGCGGTGGTGAGGGATCTGGAGAACTTGGGAGAGAGACTGTTGCCCTACAAGATATCCAAACACAACCAGAGGCACAGCCGAGGGGGCTACTTTCTGGTCGATTTTTACGCAGCTCCCGAAATCCTCCCGGGTTTGCTCAATCACCTGCACCGGGATGTGGACGTGGTGAGGCCCACCGTGCTGAAAAAGGACACCCAGACTCCGAGCAGTAACGGCTGTGGTCCTCAACAGTGACTGAATGTAAGGACGGGCAGTCGTGGATTGAGTGCTCATAAGGCTACTAACCATGTATCTGTTGAATCAAATACACAGATGGTGTGTCAGTAGTGATCCTATTGTGTGCACAAGTCGTCAATTAGAGTAGGATTGTTTTATTTATTCGTGTAGACCCGGTCCAAGTATACCTGAAGTATTCAAACTGAAAGAGCAAAGAAAATTTTTATCTCTGTAGCTATGACATTTTCTGTTTTCATGCATTAATTGATAAAAAACAAAGGATTTAAGTTGGAGTGAATAGGAGAATTAATTCTATATCAGTGGTTTAAACATCTGATGAATAATCAAAAGAATACATTATACTTAGAAATTATGGACTAGTGGATTTGTTCAAATAGTTTCATTTTTAATTTTAAAATATTTACAATTAAAAGGAGCAATGTCCAAAATAAAGTCAAGACTGCAAAAATTTCCATTTAATACTGACATTGTGTGATACAGGCAGGTAGCTACTAGTATTCCCTTCATTCATCTGAAAAAAATTGCACCCAGTGCACCACACTGCAGTGTAATGTCTTGTAATGTTTATTCTCTTTGTTTTACAGGTTATTGCAGCTCATATCCAGAGGATGTACAGTGTGATCCTTCATCGCTGACCTTTTCCATTGTCACTTGCCTGTATTTGGATCTAATGTTATAATAAACTACTTTTTTTCTACTGTATTTGCAGGTTTCTCTCCACTTCCTGTTCAAACATTTTGCATATTGTGTTTTGTGTGATGTTTAGTTGTGCGATGGCAATTTCAGTATTTGAGGTGGTTTATGTAGCTCTGTAGCTGAATACAAAATATTGAATTTTAATCACTACACAACAACATCTAGTGAGAAATGAAATGAATACCATGGAATCTGAATGCCACTTAATCTATAGCACTGACACATTTGACTTAACAACCAGATTCCTCCTCTTCCTCTTCACTTTCAAGTTCAAGTTTCAAGTTTGAAAACTTCATTTCTAGTCTGTATCTTCAGGCTCTCAAATTTAGGTGGGAAATTCCTGTCTGAGAAGATTTGATTTGGTTTCCCCCACTTAATCTAATTACATAGCCCTGCTGGGTTTTAAGAGATAAAGGTCACCTTTTTTTTCAGTGACCTTTTCTGGCTGGTTGACTTTCATTGGTTGATAGGTATAGAGATTTGTGAACGTTCACCTCTGCTCTATCCAAACTTACAGCAATGACTACATCGCGTGTTTCTGGACTTAATCAATTTAAACAATTTTCAGTAAATATGTACTGATATGAATACACTGGCCGAAATTATCACCCTAAATTTTGTCAACTAGATACACAATTACCTCCAACCTTAATGTATGGGGAACATGCAAGCACAAATATACACTGTGACATTCAGCAGACATAAAATTGATATGGTAAATATCAGGTTCTGTTTGACATGGTTTGGTGTTTTGAAAGAAATAGCAGCCTCCATATTGTAGAGTCCTTTAACTTATAAAGCCAGGACTCGCGTGTTCGTTTGATGAAGTGTGCAGGACACAAAGTTAAAGTTAAATTTACATCTAATTTATTAAATGAATACAGCAGAGAATCAAAGTTTGAGATTGCTTACAGAGCTCTGGACCACAATGCTTCCACCGCCTCTTCCTGAGCAAAGTGTGTGTCTTCCCCGTTTACACAGATCATTTTGTACAGTTCCACCCCACCCCTTGACCTAGAGATACTTTCCCCAATCTACTTCTCTGCAGGTGGCGGCGACCTGTCTTCTCTACACTCACTGTCCTTGTATCTCCTCTCCCTCAGCCCTGCACTACATCCTTGTCTTAATCAACCTCATAACACAATACCAAGAATACTGCACTCAACATTCCTTGTCTTAATCAACACAGTCAGCAAAACACAATACCAAGAATACTTATAGTCAACGATGATGACTGCAACCAAAAAGAAACAAAAAACATTTGGCTGTAACCAATTGTCATTAAGATATTCTTTCTCACTAAATATGACACAATGCATCATTTATGTCATGGTTTTGATGAAATCCAGTGCCTTTATCTTTCAAAGAAACTATTAAACACAGTTGCTAAATGTGTGTAGTGAAGTAAAAAGTACATACAGTTCTCTCTGAATTGTAGTGCAGTCAAGATCAAGTACAAGTGTCTTAACTTAATGTAGACTATTCAGTTGCTTTCTACCACTGTTCCAGACTTCATTTTAACATCTGAACACATAAGCCTCTGTAGCTGTGCCAGTCATTGAAGTTTAGCTTTTAGACAGTAAGGGTTACACATTAGTGACCTGAGGCAATGAAGCAGCTGTTAGCTGACTCTGACAACAATATAGCCTCATACAGTGTAGAGTAGTGCAGCAGCTATTAGGTATTAGTAGACCTACAAGTGGCGGGAGGTCAGAAGCTGTTTCATAGTCATACTATTATATACCACAGGGAGAGACAGGGAGTAAACATGAACAGAGAATCCGTGGCTATTGTCTTTGAGTGAATTACATCTGTTCAGACACTACTTCATCTCCGCCACCAGATATCGCCAAACGTTTTGATTACGTCACTCACTCTGTAAACGTTAAAAGGCTCATAAGGACTCTCTGAAATCGCCGGGTGCGGTGGCGCGCGCCTGTAATCCAAGTCACTGGGAGGCTGAGGCTGGCGGATCGTTTGAGCTCAGGAGTTCTGAGCTGCAGTGGACTATGCCGATCGGGTGTCCGCACTAAGTTCGGTATCGATATGGTGCTCCTGGGGGAGCCCGGGACCACCAGGTCGCCTAAGGAGGGGTGCACCGGCCCAGGTCGGAAACGAAGCAGGTCAAAGCCCCCGTGCCGCTCAGTAGTGGGATCGCGCCCGTGAATAGACACTGTAGTGCAGCCTGAGTAATACAGCGGGACCCAGTCTTTTTGAAGCCTCCGTATTATCAACAAACAACTGGGACAACACACACATCGAAAAATGTCATTGTAAGGCATTAACAGCTTCATCATTTTTTCTTTGTTGTCTTATAGCCTTAGAGGTGTTGGCTGGCCCCACACTGCCTCCACCTGGCCGAAGCGAAGCATGACCACCAGTCTCACTTGTCAATGGTTCAGATTTAAGGTACATTCAGACCATTATATTGAATTTATAGCAACAACTGCTCATGGAAACTATCTGGTTAGCTATATATATATATATATAAATATATATATATATATATATATATATTACACCATTAAATTGGTAATATAATCTACATAAGAATATAGAATATAGGAATGACCTTCAGTCGCCCAGATCATAACTGGTTATACAGCGCTGCACCTGTGATAATAATATATTGATACAATATCAGACTGTACCAAGTCATTCTGTCTACCTCTGACACTTGCCTTACGCATATATTTAATTTTCGTTTGTTTGTTTTTGTCCTTTTTACTCTATTCTGCGCATTGCAAGTGAAATGTTATTGCAATAAATAATCAAATTAAAAAGCTGAGGAGAAATTCCTTTCCCAAGTGTGATCCAAAGTGATTTTTAAGGGATATATGATTTTGGATCTCTCACTTTTTTCTGACACTATCACTTCCTGCTCCTCGTGCCCGTTTGTTCAATTTTTATTGGTCAGCGCAGTCCCCCTCCCGCTGCTATTGGTCCGCCGGCCTGTCATTCACACAACTGCCAGGGTCATTTCAGTCCACTGTGTTGCTGTATTCAGGTCATACTAGGTACCTGAAAGTGAGACCAGAATCATGGCGGGACGTCTTCTTCTCCGAGCTTGTTCAACAACTTTGCGGCTGAGAAATAATGTGGTGCCCAGACCCTCACTCCGTGCCATGGCCTCAGAGAGAGGTAGGAGTCGTGTTTATTACTGGAGAAATGAAGAGTTGACACTTTAAAAATGACACCGTTGATGACTGTAGAAGTGCAACAGGCAGTGGTCACAAGTGTCGGTGCTGCGTTGAGGGGACTGGGCTGGTGGTCAGTATTATTTTTAGTTTATTGCGCAGTTTGGTCCCTAACACCCTGTGTCAGGTATTATTTTGTTACCAATTGTTGGTTAGTTAATACTCTAATTTATACCATATATAGTGTAACAACATAATATAATGCTCAATATCTTTTCGCAGCGATAAAGGCCCTTGTTTGTGGTCACTTCACGTGCTGTGAGAGTGATATTTTCCCCCGACGTGTAAATGTGTTTTACCTGAATACGTCTACAGTGTTTGTATCAAATAATGAAGGTCATTTGGACCTTAACTCGCGCACAGGCCACACATAGGCCCACCTCCTTTGGCACGCATCTGTGTGTTTGATGCCAGCACTCTGATAGGGCACAGGGGCAGGCTGCTGTGGGAGGCGTCCACTGCAGACGTGCAGTTTCATTGACATTCAAGTACACTGACAGTCCCTTGCCAGATTACCCAGAATGTGCTTTCTAATATTTGTCATGTTGAAAACTTCCACCTTATGATTTTTCAGGAATACCAACAGATGAGGAACAGGCCACTGGACTGGAGAGAAGAGTCATGTTGTCCTTCAAAGAGGGGAAGGTATAAGATGGATAATCACAAACATGCACTGTGTGTCCAAACGTTACATGAACACATTTTCTTTACGTCACCATTACAGGATCCCTACAGTATAAAGATGCCCAAATTCTACAGTGGCACCAGAGAGGACCCTCAGCTTGTGCCATGCACTTTGGACAAGAGGCTGGTGGGCTGCCTGTGTAAGTAATGTACATTTAACACAAGTCTCTTTTGTATGAATGTGTACATTTTAAAATCAGATCACTCATGATTCAATCAACTGCAGGTGAGGAAGACAACACTGCTATTGTGTGGTTCTGGCTTCATGAAGGAAAACCCCAGCGCTGCCCCTCATGTGGTACCCACTATAAGTTGGTCCACCATGATTTACCACATTAAAACTCAATTTAAGTTCTGTACAAATGGGATGACAGATGTCCATATTTGCCTTTCTTATGGCCATATACTGCAATGTGTGTATATCATTGGTATCAGCCTATACAGTTTGTCATTAAAATGTAAGCCTGAACTGAACTGTCTGGACGAATCTCTGTTGTCAGGTTTTTAATTTGGGAACACACCGACATCCATCATGTTTGGACAAACTGAGTGAGTTCTGTAAATCCTGACTTGGCCTATAAGCTTGGAGAGGACCAATCATCCTTTCATTTGTGGTATTACACTGCAGCTGAAGAGACAGTTTGAATGGTTATCTTGAAATTACTCCAAAAGTAAGATGTTCCGATAAATGATAAAATATTACTATCAATCAACCAATGCTCAATGAGGTGGTATGTTAAAATGACTTAAAACAGCAGGATGGTATTTTATCCCCAGAGTAACTCACATTCATTTCAGTAGCTTTACTTTGTTTTTATTTGTGGATTGCTTTGAGGCTCAAAGCCGAGAAAATCCAACGCTTTGCACTGCTCTCAATTAAATGTCACAACAGAATTCAACATAAAGAGAGTTAGTTTATATGTCTGTGTTGAAATATTTAATACGCAGGGGGTGGATACAACATTATTAACTCCTGTAAAACAGTGTGAGCAACTACTACCACAGTGGAGCTTAAAATGTTACATTTTTGTTGAAACCCTTTAAGAGCGGTGAGCTATTGATTAAAATCTGCTCATTTCGAGGCCACAGTGCTTGGATTTTATTATGTTCTTAGGACATTCTGAAAAAACGTCCAAAAGTATAAACATAACAGGAAAGTTTCACTAATACATTACATTGTAAGCTTCAGAAAAGTAGTTTTGCTCCATTTAATTATACTTCACAGGTGTTTATGTTGCTGTGTCCATTCCCTGTAAATACCAGTAGTTTGCTCCATCATACTTGTCATATCCAAACATGAATAAAAGCATATCTACAAGAGCAATATCAAATGTGATTTAACTTGTAGTAGGGCATCAAATACTGTGATGGCATGAAAAAATACTGGAAAACCAAGATTTTAAGATTAATGTCAAAGTCTTGGCATTCAATCCCTAATAATTTCTAGTGTCAAATGTTCTCCTCTTTCCAACCAAGTGTTCCAAGTCTGCAAAAACAAAATGTTCGGGAATGTGGGTGCCATCAACAGTCTCGACACGGGAGTTCTAGGCATTTCTGTGTACTTTCAGGCAAGGTTAAAGCCTTGATTGTGATCTATAGCCTGAAGGAGCTTCTCACGGAGCGTTTCCAGACTTGTGTATTTGGGCAGATCCAGCAGATTGAAGCAGGTGTGTGCGACAGGTAAATAATGCTCCCCTCCACCGGTGGGCTGGATCACCAGTTTCAAGCATTTCATACCCAAGATGGGGATGCGGTCACTTCCTGTGAGGAACACTGGAGAGACACGAGACACTGTTTCACTTTTAGAGCTCAACGCAAGACATTCGCACACTCGCACTGCCAAAAGAACAAGCTTCTCCGTCTTTGCGTATGGACAGCAGCACTTACAGAGGAACTGTTTTTTCTTCTCCAAAGGAAGACTGTGGAACACCTCCCAGAAGAGACGGATGGTGGGATGGTCCGCCCAGTACTCCCCTTTGTATTCAGTACTCTGAAGAGCAGAGACAAAAATAATTTTACCGTTTGAATGACTGTTGAGTTTTAGATTAGTGGCATCTAGTGGTCAGATAGCAGATTGCAACCAACTAAATACCCCTCTATTTCCAAATCTATAGGAGAATTTCTAATGGCCCTCTGGTATTACATTCTATTTCTGCCAACAGAGCACACTAAATACACACTGGTCCTTTAAATCTATTAGACTGACTGTGAAATAACTGAGTTGCTGAGGTGACGTGTTTTCCTTCATCAGTATTTGAAACAAGACCTTTTCAAGCTCCGTCCAGTCATAGTTGGTGTTGCCAATGACCATGGCTTGTAGTTCGTTTGGCTGGAACAGCTCTAAGACTTTTCCTCCGCACACTTTGTGAAAGCCTGCATAGAAGCACTCAAACAGAGGGGCCACTGATGTGTTGAAAACATAGTCGACATAGGCACTGACGAACTCCTGCCTTGAGAGAAAAAAGCAGTCAACATTAAAATAAAGTAATATATAGGAATGACAGATGATGCTACTATTGGTGTTTTCAGGATGAAAAGTGTGGAGCACATGAGCAGAAAAACGTCTTGAAGAAACATTTTGCAAAGTTGAACAAATTAACCAACAGTGAATGTTTTAATCTGAAGCTGAACTTGCCAGTTGCTCACTGTTGAAAGTGAAAAATAATTTCAAAAAATGTTAAACTTAATTTAAACAACACCTGCTAATAGCTGAAAATCTTACCTGTTTGATTTATTTACGTTGATGTCTTCGCCATTCGGTACTAGTTCCAAAACCTCTGTGGCACCATAGTTCTCCTCTGTGATCTGAAAAAAGAGAAAAAACAAACAAAAAAACAGACAGTGTTTAATGTGATTTGCAGATAGCATAATTTAGTTGAAGCTTTATGCAGCGCAGAGACTGTGGACCACTGTTTGACAATTATCTTACTGTGAAATTCAAACAGAAAGTTTCCTCAAGGTCATCTTCTGTGTAGTCCAGTAACTGCTGCAGACTCCTGGTTTTTACAAGAGAAACAAATACATACATATTTATGAATAACCCTCTTTTAGACGCTGGGGGACACTTGCGTCAACTCTGTCTGGTAATGCACTGTGATTGCAACACTGAAAAGTTCAACTTAAGATGCAACTGATTTCATAATCATGTTTAATGGAAACCTCAAATGACAGTTCTTGATCTGACCTTCCCACATCTGGCATGAGCTCTTTCAGGTCGTCCAGTGTTGGCTTCCTCTTCAGAAGCTTCTTGTACAGAGCCACGGGGAAGTTGAGCTCCACGATGGTGAGATTGTAGATGGCCAGACCACAGATGACTCCAATGAGGTTGAACAACTCAATGTCTTCAAAAGTCTACAACACATGAGTGTCAATGATTTCAGTGGAAATTCAAACATTACCAAGTGTATCTCAATCTAAGATGAGAAATGAGCCAATTCACATCATCAGCATTTTAGTGTCCCATTTTTGATGGTACCTTCAGCTCCGTCCACACTATTATGTTTTTGTTTAAAATCCATCTTGTTTGCTACGTTTTGGCCTGTCCTCACTACACACACTTGCCCCCTAGCTGGGCTTCAGTGGTGAATACAACAAGGATAATGAATTGCAAGCAGTTCTGACCTTGTTGTCTTTGCTGCAGCTGTCGTTCAATTAAATTCTACATTTTAACACTGCTGCTGTCTTTGCTGTCCTTTATATTTTTTGCCTCTAATCAGCAGCAGAGAAGAGACTCTGATATGGATTTACAACTGTCATCTGGACAGAGATGGCTGATTTAGCCCTCGACTGTACTCAAACATAATGCCTGTGATGCTTCAGCAGTGTGAGCACACTAAGGTGTATTATACAGTAAGTACCTTGTTTGAAAACCAGATGAGCCTGGACTCCTCGTGGTAACGAAACATGCCGTATTTGGGATCCAACAGCTCTTTCATGATCAGGAGGAAGAACTCCTTTCTCACTCCTCCCGCATCCACCGCCTCTTCTCCCACGAAGATCACCTGCCACAGATGTCACAAACATCAGCATAACAGGACTACTTTTTAACACACAAAAAATTCATCAACTCAGCCATCCATCCAGGATATATTTGTAGTATTTAATATGTGGCATGAGTCCCTAAATTAGACTTGTGTCTAATCACTACAGTTTTTCAGGTGGCAAGGCTCAATAAAGATAAAGGGAACTGCAGTCACAGAATAAATGTTACTTTGCACAACATCTCATGCACCAATTTTGATTATAATAGCAGCTTTTACCTTAAGTGGCTTCTTGTAGTCAACATTCTTGGACTTCCTGAGGACTTCCATAGTGTCACCAACAATATTTTCCCTCCGGACGATGAGGATGAGGCATGGGTTGACAGATTCCACTGCTGGTAGGAACATGGAGCTGAAGTTTTGCATCTGCGCCTGATCCACTGCCATCTGTCAACATGATGAAGGAATGATGAATGATGAGAATGTGAAATGTTTTCAAAGACGCAGTGATTTGACTGCACTAGATTCAGCTTTTTCACACGGAGTGAGACTAGTCAGAACAAGTACAAAAACAAAGCACATGATGAAAGAAGATTTTAGTCTGTGGTTCACTCTACATTACCTGCATCTGTATCACAGCATCAGTTTGAAGCAGAGTGGTCTTTGCTTGGGCATCAAACACAAAAGGATACCTGCACAGAGTCACCACGCCATCATGACCCTGAGGATACAGAGGCATAAACAAATGGATCACACTGATGCCTCAACATGGGCAAATCTAATCAAGTGAATCATTAGTTATCATTGACAGCAGACTCACTGGTGGGTACATTTGCCTCTGAATCCATGTGACGTAGTCATTTCTGATGTCTATCAAGTCGTCCAACTCATGGATGTAGAACTTATCGTACTGAATGATGTGTCCTGCTCTCTCATTCACCTAAGCATCAGCAAAACAGATGTCACAACTGTTTGTCAGGTTATTGTGTGATTCACTGTGCAAATTTGACACAGAAAGCTGCTTAGAAACAAATTCAAGAGTATTTTTCCACATTTCTCACGTGTGCAGGATCTCCAGGAATCGGAGGGACGTGTCCAGGAAACAGGTGAAAATCCTCTGCTCCACTGAAGGGATGCCCACCTTGTGCATCCGAAGCAGGTACACAACCACCTCCTTATACACCTCAACCAGCCACTGAAAGACTGGGGGCTCAAATGTAGACCACCAGTTTCCTGCGGTAAACACGAGATAAAAAGAGATGAAAACATAAAATTGACAGGCTGTTGCATCATGTGTGGCAGAAAACCCAAACACATCTTCTTCCTCCTACCTAGCACCTTGAGTGCAGCGTCTTTCAGGCTGAGGAGTGATTTGGCAAATGGGATAACAATGGTCACATAATTATTTCGGTCACTGAAGAGAGGGCATTCTGGGAGGGTGAGGTAGAGTCTCAGAGCTTCAATGTCTGGAGGGGAGCTGCTCAGCCTGGGAATGAGGTTCTTTTCCAGACTGGCAGCAATCTGAGGGAGACAGAGCAACATGTACAGATCTGTTATTATTAACGTCACAGCTCCTAACTGATTTAAATCTAGTTCTGGTGCTTGTTTCATACACACTGTGCTGAGCGGTGGTGCTGGAGCAGTTTGCAACAGTAACACAATAAGGCGGTGTAGGGTTTTAATGGTGACAGACGATGGAGCTGGAGCTGAACTCAAGACCAGATGTCCCGATGTCAGACGAAATGAGCTCATAGTGGCTGCTAAAAAGTCATTTGCAGTAGACTGAACTGAAAGGAGAACTGCACTGAAGTCATCTGACTGATTTTTCTGTATAATGCAATTATTATATAACATTCAAGAATTTGAAGGTTCTTGTAATTTACTGTATCTTTCAGGTAATAACCTCTGAGACGTGATCAGTTTACTATGCTAAAGAATTTGAGGATAGGTTTACTGTCAAACATAATACATGATTAAATCAAACCTTGACCAATCACTTTTTCTGTATTAACAATAAAAAACTTACAATGTGGAATGTGAAAGGTATCACAAACCCACAATGAATTACCATTTGTTTCTATATGTTCTGACATGTATTTCAATGCGTTGGTTTTATAACCCACAACTTTACTCTTAGTTCACAGTTAAGCTTTTCATTAGCATCATTTCCAGAGGCAGCAGGCAGATATTCTCAGAGACAAAAAAAACCTTCAAAACCGACTGTGCACAACATCCCCAACATGAAACAGCAGACAGACAAGATTAGGATATGTTGTTCAGCCCCTGAGTGAAAGCACCGTGCAGTAATCACAGTTAAAGTTAAGAAAAGCAGACTGAAATGTGCATTTAGATTGTGCAGACAGCATCAGTAGTGTTATTAACTCAAGATACCACTACACATGTGGTAACTAACTTGCCAGTTCATTTTTAAGTGCAAATGTGACAATGCTAATGCAATGCTATGAAAGGAAAATGTGTCATTTGAGCTACTCCAATGAGAGTTACAAACAAGCACCCTGAAGAATACTAGAAACTGAGATCCAAGATTTTCTTTTCAATTACTGTGTGGTGTTGGGGGGATTCCAGACAAGGCCATTGAGACAGTGCCAGAAATTCAAGATGGTTGGCAACCTGCCCGAAAATAGGCAATGTGGCATAAATTGTGGCGTGGGATATTCATTGAGACTTCTTCGAATCTCAAACACACAGTGATCAGACCGTCGGGATGCTATTTTTGTCAAAGCTGTATGAAAAATTTGTTAGGGAAATAATATCTGTAGAATTGTATTTAACTGTTGAAATGAACTAGTGTGAAAAAAGCCAATGTAAACATAGATATAACAGGATTTTTTTCACTACTGACCTGCTGAGCTATCTCAGGGTGATTCTGCTCAATCAATCTGTGAAACAGGATGCGAGCCATGTTCATATCCACCCCTGAACATTTGCTGCTGGTACTGTAGTGATCGGGATGACTGTGTACGAGAAACAGACAGCTCATATGAGACCACACAGGTAGCGCTGCAAATATATAGGCCACCAAAACAACCCTGCATACATACAAGAGTATTAAAACACATCATTCAAAACAATATCAGTGACTTCAGCTAGAAACCATCCTGACCTCCCTTACAGTCTCAACAAAAACCTAGGTCTGATATTTGTCAGTTAAAATTAGGGTCTGACACTTGTAGGTTAGTCCAATACTTTAACAAATGAATAATTAATAAATAAGTTGAGACACAGGATGAAATCAGTGAAAAAAATGCCTTGGATAAGACAAGAATGAAAACAATGTTACTAGTGATGACATAGACACCGGTCCCCCAGATGAAAATAAAGTTCATATAAAATGTGATTACCTCATTGAGAGAAAAGATCCATTGAGGCAGCTTGCTGAGGAGAACACGAGGTCAATCTCACTGAGGGAATCATAAAAGTGAAATAATTAGTGTGACAAATTTTCAAAAGCAAATCTCCATAAAGAACCATCTGATTCATGCCAACCTTTCCAGATGTAAAAAAAATGTCTATGATGAACTAAATCTAGCAATAACATCAGTAAGGTGTTGTCGGCCATGGTTCTTGTGAGGAGAAAACTTTACTTGGAGATTTCCAGCGGGAGTCTTCCTGGTGAATGATTCAACCACTTTTGTATTATATCCTCATTTAAGGTGCAAATTCCTCTGTGTTGTATCCTCACATCATCCATGGTCTCAAGGTTCTACAAAAATAGAAACAGGATTATAAAAAATAAGGCCAATTGATTATTGATCATGTGAAGCATCCTGCCTGATTTGACTGTGTTTCTTTAAACTCTCAGGAATCATGGTTATTGCGTGTTAACAATTCTTAATTAAAATCTGTCAGAGGCATCAAAGACTGAGTGTGAAAGTGAGAAGTCCTTTAATCCTGAAAACTTACACTGGCGTTAGAATAGTGAGCAAAACTCTGATCTCCTCCAGCATAAATCCTCTTGACACAACAGCTCTGCCCAGGGTCTGCAACTTGGTAGAATGAAAGCGGTGGATAAATGTCTATAGGTGATGTCCTGTGGGTTTTGTCACTTCTTGTCTCTCTATCCCTTAGAAAGCCCTGTAAGCAGCTTTATTTATCAATGCCTCACCTGTTTCCGCTGGAGCATTGGAGGCTACCCAGGGACCTTTAACAGGGGCGGGGCTTTTCCTGTTGCAAGTAGAGCGTGTACCAAGCTGCCCGTTTCCACCCAGCCCAAAGGAGTCCATCTTCCCACAGGAGGGTGTAAAAGCCAATGTGTGCTGCCTTAGGATTGCACAATGACATTAAAAAGGTTTAGTTGAGTCATGACACTGCAAATATATTCAATTACACCAAACTAAACTTTTAAAAGGTTTTATTTATAATGACATAATGCACATTGATGGCAGGGTGAATAAATGCAGGTTTACCTTCCACATGCAATCTGTGTAACAACATTTCCCATGAGCTCAAACACTTTCCTTGGGTTGATTTCATGGTTTGTGGAGTTATGTCCGAGCTGTCCGTATCCTCCTGCTCCAAATGTAAACACACCTCCTTCCTGTAAAATCAGCAGCATCAGTTATTCTGACCCTTCGAAGGACAAGAGTGTTGCAAGGCCGAATGTCAGCAGACACAGTATGAAGGACTGGGGCAGAGAAAGAAAGCCAAACTGTAGTGATAACTGACTCACTGATGTTTTGTGTGACTCAATCTTACTCTTAAAACCATCCATTATGCATGGTTAATTATAATTATATAATATTATCTTTTTTATCTTCACTTCCAAACCATATTGTACATTGTATAAACCTTGTGTCCCTGTATTACAGCAATTGACATGGTCAATAATGTGAAATTAAACCTATTAGAACTGATGATAAAACCTACAGAAATAAGGCCCAGACTGTAATCAGTTCACCACATTACATAACATATCAATGGACTCAAAGTAGACCCAGATTGAAATCCAGGTCATCCACACACAACACTGCAGGTTTGTTTAATGCCCAAAAAGTAAGAAACTTAACTTGGTCAGTGCTGCTGTGTGATCTTCTCCACAGGAGATGTAAATCACTCTCTGCGATCTAAGGGACTTCAGAAGGGCTGGGAAATGTCGATCTGAAAAATACATACTGACATTAAGTCAGACTTTATGGCTTGAATGCTTACAGGTTCCTAAGGGTTTCAACCACCCACCATTGGTGTCATTGAGACCCAGCTGACCAAACTTGTTGCGACCCCAACCAAACACCGCTCCTGAGAGAGTGAGGGCAAAGCTGTGAGCACCACCTGCTGATATCTGAGCAAAAGGAATGCCCTGCAGAGACTGAATGATTTGGGGTGTGGAAATGCTCTGTCCATTTATTCCCAGCCCAAGTTGTCCATAGCGATTCTGTCCCCAGGAGAAGACCTGACCCCCTGTGCAAACAAACAGATGCTACTGTAAATGTCTTAACATGTGGAAAACACAGTAAAATGAATAAACAAATATGCATTATGCATGTAGAAACAAACTCACCTTTTGAAAGTGCATGGGAGTGCCAGTATCCACAGGCTACCTGAGTGATTTGTACATCTGACAAACTCTTGATGTTTCTGGCATTTTACAGGAAGATAGAAATAAGTGCTATTTGAATTCAATTCTTTGCAACAGAAATATGAAACTCACATTGTCATTGTGATAACAATGATAGTAATATGTTTTGTATTTGTTTTTTTTTTTAAGTAAGTAGTGTGTTGTGCATAAATATGACACTAAAGTCTGTTTTTACCTAGGCACACGAACACATTCTTCAAAATTATTTAGGCCCAGCTGCCCATCTGAGCCAAGACCCCATGAAAAAATCTGCCCTTTGTCATTCAGGGCGAGGGTGTGGGACTCTCCGCATGACACCGCCACTATGTTTTGTGCATCCAGGGCCACAACCTGTTCTAATAGAGGACAAAAAGCAGCATTGGAGCAATGAGTGCTTTTACTATTTGTTATCATAACACATATTTGTTGAAAAATTATAATAATGACCAACCTGGTTTCTTTCTGGACTTCTCATGTCCCAGCTGCCCCAGGTCATTGCAGCCACAGGTGTATACTGTCCCGTCCTCCAGCAGGAAGGCTGTGTGTCTCCGGCCACACCCCACATCACACACTTGCTTCCCGTGAAAGAATTCACATTTTCGTGGCTCAACCACAATCTCCTCATCTATCCCACCCATGCCCAGCTGTCCGTAGGAAGCATTTCCCCAGCACAGCATTGTAGCACTCCCCTTTGGCTACACACGCCAGCAGGATCCCCGTGAACTCTGAGAAGACCAGAGAGACACCTCGACTAATGGAACCTGACGGAGTTCATTCACACATCCACAATTTAAACTTGCAGGGTTCACTTCAGCTGCTATCACCTAGCAAGGTAGCCAATCGACGTTATGCCATCGCTTGATACAACAAATGCGCAGTTATGGATAGCTTAAATAATGTCCTAAGGATGTAGTGATATATAATAGCACCGGCCCAACGAGCTCCTAGCCGGCCAGGTAACATGTCAACACATTAGCCTAGTAAGCTATAGTTAGAATAACGGTGATACAACAGTAACGTTCACTGAAATCATCCAGCACTACTTCCGCTTTGGGTCACAAGAATTTCAAATTAAAACAAATATTTCAATGTGTTTAAACGCATGCGTCGCACATACTTTTTTTTTATTATTATTAATCTATGCACATTTTAACCACACGCTAGAAGATCAAATAAGGCGTAGTTGTAATAAGAATAGACTGATAACTTGTCGTGTTTCTTCTGATATTTTTATGAATTTGTTCTTAAAATTCAAAGCGGAAGTACTACACTTGTTTTCGCTGGGGGGCGAGGATATACCTGCCCAAATGAGTATTGACGGGGTTTCGCCATAATTTCAAACGAGGCAGGGTATACTTTACTGATGCAATCTGACCAAGTTTATTTGTCATTTCTTAACCTACAAGTGTTTGAACTAGAGATGTCAGATAACGATTTGCGGGCACACTTTTTGGTAGAAGCGTTCGGCACGTGATGATATTGATGTAGCATAGCTTTTCTCCAACATTGCTGTTAGCAGGCTAGCGTTAGTCAGGACTTGACAATTTTAACTCTGAACATAGCTCAGAGTTAATTTAGTAAGGTGACTGCATAGCTAAGTAGCGCAAATTCAGATGACTGTGTTTCTCAACGTTGTGCGTAAGCCGTTAAAAGTTACAGCCATGACTAAGTCATCTACACTGTTATAACGGTAAAGCCAGATAACAAATCTTACCAAACCCGCCAGATTTGACAGCGTCACTGTTCCCCAGTGTTTTGCTCACTAGCTGGTCCGACCGTTAACAGCACACATACCAGCGCATTTTCAGGATTTAGTGTCAAAAGTCAGCTATCATCTGGTTTGAACAATTCATACCCTGTCCCTCTACTCCAGTGCTGTCAACAACTGCTGCACGGTGCTGCTGAGAAAATTCGTCAAGGTAACTGTTTAACACTTGACATCCGGTTTATCCTTTCGCATTAAACTCCTCAGAACGGCAGGGCGCAGGGGGCAGTGCAAATATACGTCCCACTTTCTATATAGACTGAACTTCCCATCGGAGTTACCTAAATATCATGTTGTAAGCAAGGTGTACTGCGAATGTAACACATAGTAAATACAAACGTGATTGGCTTTTAATATGAAGGCATGCTAACTGAACCGGAAGTTTCTCTGCTTTACTTAACGCTTTACTTGAAGTGTAGAAATGTCGCGAAGCCTCCTAAATGTTCTAGATGGAGCGCACGCGCGCATGCGTCTCTCTGCAGGTAGCATAACTGTGCAGATACTGTGTACAAAACACGCTCTCTCTCACACGCGCGCGCGCGCGCACAGACACACACACGCTGGTGAGGGTGACACTTAAACCAAACTCACACACTTGATACAGTGGATGGAGGGTGACTTTCTTTAAGGGAAATAAAGCCACCATAAGTCAAAGCCTGACATTATGAAGTAGGCTCACGAATTAAAAAAAAAAGTCGCACTTTTTATGCTGTTGTCCTTGAGGGAATTTTACACTATCTAATATATTATTGGTTTGTTTCCTCTGACCTTAGCAGCATTTTATATTGTAGCAGGTGATCGATTTCCACTATAACTGTTTATACTTAGAGTTTATAACCATATTTGTACAACCCCAATTTTTGTTTGTATTTTTATGTTAATTTTGAAAATCTGTGAAGGGAGAGTGGCAGACAAGAAGTAATAGTTAAAAAACAAAACAACAAAACAAGAATGAAAAGCATGGTGGTCAAACAGAAAATAATTACAGACACAAGCAGACAAACCACTTGATCACGTGTTAAACATTTTTGAAAAGAAGTGGGGTTAAGAGAAAATAATAATAGTTTATAGTATATTCATAGTCTATTTTTTAGGCCTGTATGCTAATAAGAGAAGTAAAAAGTACCATATTCTTCTGAAAGGCAGAGCATCTAAGTCCTTAAAACACTGGTAACCAGAAACTCTACTTAAACACTGTACATTAATACATTTACTGTCTCTTTTTAACATTGTTCAAAATAAAATGATATAAAACTGACTTTACATTATGCTGTGTGTATAACAAAAAATAAGCATAGTTTTTTTAAAATAAGATAATTGTGTGTTATGTCTATGACACCCCTGTTTTTCCATACAACGTCAATTCAGTCTTGGGTGTAGATGGAATTCAAACAAACAATATGGTGGTTTGTTTTGCTTTTTCCAAGAAACTCAATGCTTCATCATAACTCATGGGTCAGGTGCAACATGTGTCACTGTTATTTGCAGGTAAGACTTCAGAGATACAGTCTAGACTGAACTGACTTCTACAGGAAACAACCGCCCATTTACGCAGCCATTTGCGTAACAGTGATTTTGTCCAGTGATTAACTCAGCTGTGAGAAGAGCTGCCTCTTACAAATGCAGTATATCCTGCAGTGCAGGTTTTTCAGGGGTGTTTTTCCCTTGTTTCCCTCATGACTTACGCTCTGTGGCCTGATGTCTTAGAGCAGGAGGAACCTGTTAGGTGCACATTAGGTTACAAATCAGTGCACAGGCAGGACAGAGCCAAGAGGAGCAAACATGCTGCACTTGCTGGGAGTAAGTAAAAACGTCTTCATATATTTTTTCAGTCTTTTAGTTGAGGGTAAACATCATTGTCAACTAGAACTGTTATTGACTGTGTTGTTTTGTTTTGTTTGTTTTGCGCTCAGGTTGTTGGTGGCCTTCTCCTAATCATAGTGTGCTTTTCAAAAGGACTGAAAGAGGTGAGTAATCATTTGCAGTGATTTTCAGTGTTTATATGTAATTTTGATAAAGAATGGGGCATGCATGAGAAAAAACAAAGCCTTCACTCCATCTGCTCATGGAAGTGCAGAGGAAGGAAGAAGGAAACAGAAAAAGTGTAATTTCCTGGAACTGTTATTATCTTTGACAGGGAATTAAATCAAAAAAATCACAGCTGAATGAATCCTCCTCCAACAACAAGATGGTAAGAAATTATCCAAAATTAAATGCTGTTATTATTTTTAACAATTGAGTTGGGTAAAATATCTGATGTTCATCTCTGTAACAGAAGGATTTGAGTGAAGAGGACGTGCATTTGCTGGCCAAGATCCTCTCAGTTGGATTGGTGGATGCAGATCCTAACTATCTCCACCATCTAAAGGGCTACAGAGACCTGCGTGGCGGTTGATCCTCAGTTAAAAAGACTCTATCATCCCTCCTACAACAATTAATGGACAACGAAACACAACCGCTCCTGGGGACCTCAATGGACTTGGGATGACACCAAATGAAGGTTGTTCACCAATGAGTTTCGGATCACCAGAAGTCAAGATATTCTTGCATCCCTTCTAGATTTTCCATCTTTAATGGGAAACATGCACTTTACTCAGATCAAACACCCAGCCTTGGTAATCAGCTAGGAATAAGTGCTGCTTTGCCTAGAGGGGATTTAATTGTGCTTAAGTGATAATATTGATTGCAGATTATAGCTGCTTCCTTCACTGACAAGCTATACTTGCTTTAGGCCTGCTTTGATATATAAATTGTATTGTTAAGGTGTTTTGCTATCTTAAAACATCCCTTTGTTCAGCTCTAAATTTGAAATGTAATATTTGCAGCAGAGCTCCAGACAGTGACAGAGCACAAAGAAGAATGCAACCTGAACCACCTTTTAGTATTTTTCCAAAGGGTGAACTTATGTAAGAGAGGGATGATAACTTTTGGGGGAGAGTCATGTGGCAAATGAAGTGACTCAGTAACATTTGTTATTCATCAGTCTTTATTATTAAGATTTGCTAATAATCTACCATAAGTTACTGAACACACCCAGAACAACAAACTGAACAGGGGTGCTTTTTATTGTGCATTCATTCCACTTTTCATTTGAGGAAGAATGTTGTTCTTCTCTTAAAAGTGACGCAGCCCCGCTTTAAGGGATTACCACTGCCCATTTTCATTTCAGAGTCACTTGTGTTTGCTCAGTTTTTTAGTTTTGTTCATGTCTTTACCTAGAATAAAGGAGACAGTGGAAGAAAAGAAAGACAAAAAGAAGGAGAAAGAGAGATTAAAGGGGGGTTGACTTGAGTTCAGTTGTTTGTCTCGAGTCGTGTAATTTTGTTAATTTCACTTACTCCACACATGAGCGTTGAGCTTGTCTCCAAGCAGATAGAGCAAGGTCACCACAGACATGTTGAAAAAGAAGAAGCCCACCAGACCAGCAGTGCTGAAGTGGCCCAGCAGAGGATACACCCAAATCCCAACTGACAAGTACACCCATATAATCCTGCAGAACATGTTTGGAGAGAGAGAACGAGCAAGAGAAGTTCTCAGTATCTGTCAGATCATCTTGTACTGTCTTGTCTGAAAGATCAAGTATGTGTTATGCAAATATCAACTGGGACAGAGTTTCTTCCCTTTGGCCCTGATGTTACTGATTATTTTAACATGAAAGCACGAATAAAGAACCTTCATCCTCAACATACAGTATGTTTATTGTCTGCACAGGGAGACACGCGGAGATCTAAAGGCAGAGTCACAGTATATGAGCCACAACGATTTTAAATTTAAAGTTTGTACCCTCACGTCGTTTTGCAGTGGAGTGGTGCACACTGAACCAGACCAAGCATTAAGAATCTAGCCACGGTACTGTGCTTTTAGCTGCATTAAGTCAGATTCAGATAAAAAGCATGTCATTGTTTTAAAGTTGTGTGATATTTGTGTGTTAACTTTATTCCTATTAGTGTTTGGAAATTCCTCTCACATTTCTGCTGACTCATCACTTACCAAAATAAGTAAGCCAAGCCCACAACTCCTAATGCTGCAAGTGCATGTTTGGTCTGTGGGTAGATGTGAGGCTGCACCAGCACTTCTCCAAGTAAAACAGGCAGGACAAGTGTGTGCTGAGAAAACAATGGAGCAATAGGTCATTATGAGCAACGCATTACTTCAATATACACACAAATTCTTAAAAAAAAAAAACAAAAACAAAGAAAGAAAAGAAAAAGTTTACGGACCATAGCATGGTTCATCCAGGGTGGAAAGAAGGTGTCAATAGTGGCTGGGTAGACCAACTCTCTGTCATAGGCAAAGATCATCCAGAAAAGTAGGACAACAAACTAAACGAAATGCAAAGAACAAACAGTGTAATGTACAGTAAAAATACTTTTGAAAGCCAAAAAGTGTTTGATTTTCCAAAATGTGTTTCTCACCATGCCCACAGGGAAGGCAAAGACAGAGAAGATGAGGTCTTTACATCTGCTCAGAGGAGTCTCTGACTTTTTCCCTTGCAGATCATTTACAGCTGCCAGTCCAAAGAATGTCATTTGCAATAACTGAAATATAAGCAACATTATCACATCATTTTTTCTGTTGTCCTTTGTCACACATGCAATAGATATTATTGTATACTAATATAAAGAGATGATAGAGGTGATACTCACCAAATTCAAAAATGTAAGGTACTTCCATGGTCCTCCGTAAACAAAGATTCCTGGAGGTAACTCCTCTCCATCCTTAGAGGCGAGACACTTCACAACAAAAGCATACCAGCTGAATGCTGTGATGTGATAAACTTTCCTTAGGGCTGAAGTCATTCTAACGCTGAAAATCCACAACAAACAACAAAATAAATTAAGAACCGGGAAAAAAACTACTGCATAAAGTGTCTTTTCCCTTTAGACTTGAGGTACTCAAAGTGGTGAGAGTTTTTTGAAAGATTTGTGTAATTCAGCACAAGCTTATCAAGACATTTGCAAGAGGTGGAGGCAAAACGACACTTTAACCCCACAAGAGGCCCACTGTTACTTATGACACAAATGACTCCTTCTTTCATAACCGGCGACCGTAGCATGTGACTGGTGGCAATTTCAGTCACAGTGAGAGCTTAATCGGTTTCAGTCGGTTTCAGTGTTTTGCAAGAGAACCCCCCACTATGTAAGTAAATCACTGTAAGGAAATAAATCAAGATCAGTTCATGAAGACACCAGGGCTGACAGGCTACAAGGTGGCACACTGCCAAAAGAGCGAAGGTGCAGCTTAAAATACTACCTGCAACACTCAGCACCAGGTGTGTTGTTTGGCAGTTGACACTGACCTTTTGACCTTCCTGTGGAGGAAGAAAATACATACTGAAACATTAAATTGAATGCCATGTCCACTGGCATAATTGCACTTGGGGGTGGGTACACCACTCTGCATTGCAGTGACCACAAAAAAGTTTGCTAAGTTGCAATGTGGCCAGCTTCAGATGTATGTCTTTCAGTCTTTCAGTGGATGAGGCCAAGACCTTCATGTAAGCTATAATCTTTTCCCACATGTTGTATTATGTCACATGCTGGGGTCAAACAGTGGAAATATAAAACCTCTGACGTCTCTGTGTAAAAAAAACCTTAAAATACCTTCAAAATCTGGACAAAGAACAAACTCAGTAAAATGTCTTTCCTGAGGACAAGATGAATCAAATCAAAGCTTTAAGATGAACTAAAGACTAAAAGAATTTCTTGTCGCTGGTGTGTGTGTGTGTGCGTGTGTGCGCGCATGTGTAGCTTTAACCGTGCATCAAATGGTAACATTTATGTTTAAAATTGTTCATGGCTCTTTTACAAATTAAACAAGGAAAACAACCAGATAGAATGGTAGCGACTAAGATTTTTGGTCCTGATTGCTTTCATGATAAAGGAGTTTTGCTCTACATGGCCAACATCAGCATTAAAAGCTTTAAAAGCTTTAAAAGTATCACTTTTTTTTGTAATGTTAGCGTACTAACCAGCTATTCCCCAGCTCTGGAAAAAGTGAGTGATTGTGGTGTCCTAGCTGTTCTAAAAAAGAGGCCCTGCTCAGGAAGTGGCATATAACTTCTTATTAAAAACAACAAAACACAGGGCCCAAAGTGCCTGGCATTGTGGTGGATGGATACTTTTGGGAAGCAGTAACTCTTATTTTTGGCCTGCGGGTGGTGATAGAGGAGAGGTCCTAGTGGTGAAACTCTCATGAGATATTGGGTATCTTGTGTAATCTTGTTTATCAGTGGTTAAGTAAGTCAAACTATATTAATCCAAATGCCAAATGTGTAATCAAGATCTATAAGTTTCTATGTGTTGCACATTGGAAAGTATGATACATGACCACAATCTGGGTGTAATATATCTGTGAATGACATGATTGAAATACAAATTGGTCACATTTTCATCTCCATAGCTGAATTCAACAAGCCAATGTGGAACAAGAATTCATACTAAGCAACTGAATTTCAATGATATCATAATCAAGACTGTTAAAAGTGATGTAAATGTCATACATTTGCACATGTGAGTATGAACCCTACCATGCTTAAAAACCTGACATTTCTACCAAGTACTCAGAAAGTTGAGGACACATAAAAAAAATCTTTTCACAGGAGCTTTTTGATATTTCACAGTGGGGAAAGCACAAGTGTAAATAATAATATGAAGGTGAGAGCTGCAATCCATTTAGCTGCTGCAGCTTCAGGGTCCTGGTATTGTGTATGCTGGGTCAATGTCACCCTGTCCTGACGGTTGCAAAGAACAGAGCCATTGTTAATGATACAATAAGTAACTTCAATTTGCAACATCAGGCAGACAGGAGCCAGAAAAACACATTTTAAAGAAATTTTATTTACAAATATAAATGTTGCTGAATCTGTTTTAAGAAGCACAACACTGCTTATTCTTATGTAATTTCTTTGCTGTTATAGCAAAGAAATGTCAATGTTTAAGCATGGCAAGTTTTCTTTTAACATTGTAATATCTAATAATAATATCTTGTTCAATGTTTAATTCAGATTAAACAGATTAACTAAAGTCACAATTTATTTAGAGAACAATAACAGCATTTCACGAATTTACATATCCACCTCTATTTCATAAATACATGTACTGTATAATGTAATATCCAGCACATTTTGTTTAACATGATCGTGAAACACTATGATACAAACTACACTTTTACAAGCTCCAACTATCTTATATAATCTATTACACTTAAACATCTCATGTTGTCAGCTGACATTCATGCAAAAGTTTGTCAGTGCTTCAAAAAATACATGTATTGTTACAGAAAAGTCTGTTGCACTTAACCCAAGCATTCAGTAAAAACATACATATCCCAAACAAACCAGTCCATGTACTTTTTACTGGTAGCAACTTGGTGATTCATCCACAGTAAGAAGCCCCTTGCTGGACATAGTACATATAACTTGGCGAGAGGTTTGCACGTCAGTTTTATCCCTTGAAGCTTGTGTCTTTGGTGGAACATGTGTTGTTCATCATTCAAACATCTTACTACGGCTCATCTTCTTCTTATACATACTTTACAAACTGTTTATTCTCTTTAAATACCAGTCATGGTGCCATCTGTGAAAGTAGCAGAGAAGCAAAATTATTCATCTCACAGGCAGATGCATATAGTTAATGGTTGTAACAAAGGTGTCTTATGTATTCTTACCTCAAATCGACTGTAAACTTTTCTCTCCTTCCTCATGCTCTGGATCCTCTCCAGTAACTTATCCCTTTCCTGTGGTGATTTAGGCTCTCTGTTGAGTGTCTTCATCCATCTTTCTTTCTCCCTTTTAGCTTTTTTGTCAGCTTCATCTTCTTTCTCCTCATCTGTCACAGGAGATTCTTTGGTAGCCTCACTCCTGCTCTGGCTATTAGCAGAAATCTGCTCTAGAAGCAGCTTTGTATCGTCTCTGAGGTTACTGCTTGAGAGCACGTTGGCAGTTGATGAGTGGTAGCGAGACTGGCTTGATTTTGGCTGCTTGGACTTTGGTGACAGAGGAACAACCTCTTCTGATGTGTTCTCTGCTGGTTCAGAGCAGTTCTTCTGCCTTGACTGTTTATTTGTTTTTTTACTTTTGGCAGACCCCTGTGTAGCACTTTTCTTGTCTGTATCTGTGGCCTCAGTATCCTCAGGTTTTTTCTCACCAGAGCTGGGTAGTTCAGGCTCTTCACTCTGATGGACTTCTTTACTACTTTCAGCAGGTACAGGTTCTTCTGAAGGCTGGCTTTCAGAAATCACAGATCCAGGTGTTGGCTCTAGTTCTGTTGGGGTTTTTGAGGTAGGCTCATTTGGGGTAGAAGTTTTGTCTGATTCAGATGTAATATGGCTAGGAAGAGAGGGTGTAACTGAGGGGCTGGTGGTTTCTGTTTTTTCAGCCTCGGGGTACAACACTGGTCCCAATGAGTCAGTTAGAGGAGAAGAACACTCTGTTTCAACAGGGGTAGGAGTGACAGATTCTGTCAGTTTAAGTTCAGAGGGAGGGGCTGCTTGTGGTAATGTATCTTGTGAAGACACATCTGCTGTAGACTCTGAGGTATTAGGAGAGGTGTCTTGATTGACAGGGGAGCATACTTTTGATGAGTCATGTTCAGGTGGGAGAGTAATCGTTTCAATTTGGTCAGGTCTGGAAATGGAACTTTCCAGATCAGATACATCCGGTAAACCTGACTTGGGTGATGAAGGGCTAGAGCTGGGATCTGTGCTATCAGCTTTGTTGTCCTTTGATGGTCCAGCCTCAGATTCCTCTGCAGTAACCTTTAGGTCAGTGTCAGAGTGTTCTGCTTCAGGGACATATGTTTCTGAAGGTGCAGGAGACTCTTCAGAATTTGTCTTCGTGGTGGACTGTAATAAGGATGTGTTTAGTTCTGGAGATTCCACATGTGCTGAGACAGCTGAAGGGTCTCAGATGACGCAGACAGGGAAAGAGGATCTTGTAAGGACTCAGATTCTGTAAATGTTGTAGAAATGTCATCCTTTGCTTGGGAGGACTCACATGATGAGGAGCTGACAGATTCTTTTGCTTCTTTTTTGTCAGACTTTGTAGAGGAAATGTTGGAAAAGGGGGGTGAGCTGGAGTCTTCTGGGGTAACGTTAGGAGATAAAGTTTCTTCAGAGGAGGGAAGAGGAGCAGGGCTGGAGGTTGGAGGATCTTGACTCATCTTTGAACCAGAATCTGACTCTGATCCAGTCTGTTGCTCAGATGGCAGTTCAGGGGAGGACACACTGGTTTCTAACTGAACTGACTGAGGATTTTCAGTGTCAGAATTCACTGCAGCAGATGCAGAAGGTGGTGCAACCTCGACTGAACTGGGAGAGAGTGAACCAGTTTTTGACAGCTGTGTGTCTTCAGCAGGTTTGCTTGAAGGGGATTCTGTTTCTGGTGAAACTTGCAGAGATGTTGCTGTTTGTTTGTGTGTCGTCTCTGTCTTCCTTGTATTTGTTGAAATGCTGGTTTCTTCCTCTTTACAGCTTTGGGAGAGACTGGAATCAATTTTTACATCAGGACTGCTGTGTTTTTCAGTCTTATCAGTAGCATTTAAAGACGGAGTGACTGCGGATGCTCTTTTATTTGCATCATCTTCAGTAATATTTTTACAGGATAAATCCACAGTTGATGAAGCATCAGCCATCTTTCCTGAGTCCTCTTCTGGTTTAATTTGCTCCTTTTTACCAGCTGTACTTGTTTTTAGATCATTTGGTGGTTTCATTGGAGCCTTGTCCTTGCTCTTTTCAGCTTCTGCCACCTTTGCTGCTTTGCGTTTTGCTGCCAGCTCTTTGAAAAATAGTAACCTGTTATCAGGATCATTCATATCAACATTCAATGGATTGGTGAGAAAAGATTTGGATAGTTGCACTGGTTGATCAGTTTTGGACTCAGAGGGCTTAGGTTGGGGCACTGATGGTGAAGATTCAGTTTTCTCTGTATCTGTCGGTTTGAGTGACTCCTGTTCCCCTTCTTTGGAATTTTCTTTCATTGACGTATCTTTATCATCTTCTTTACTGGTTCCATCACCTGGTTTGGACAATTCTGCACCTGAGGAATCAAAAGTGCTTGACTTTAAGTAATGGCTCCATCCAAGAGGTTTTCTTGCAGATCGCCGTTGTCCTAAAACCTGTGAGAGAAAAGGTTTGTTCTGTTCTGCTCCATTTGTGTCACTTTCCTCATCCTGTTGACCTGGAGCAGTTTGGGTATCTTGAAAAGCTTCCTGGTCAAGAGAGCTGAATATCAGAGAGGACCTTAATCTAGAGCTCCTGGGCACTGCAGCATTGTAATTCCTACGGAATGATCCATCCCTTCCAAGAGCAGTGGTTTTTGGCTGTTTTTGGTCTGCTTCCTCTGCCTTTTCGCCTTCAGCAGTGGATGATGATTCTGAGGGTGTTGATGTCGTTTCTGCTGCCACTGCAGTAGGTACATCAGGCAATGTTTTGGGCTCCTCTTGTACAGTGTTTTTCTTATAACTTGGCAGCTGACTTGCCCTGGGTATTGCAGGAACCTTAAACTCTCTGATATTTGGGATTTTAGGCAATACATCCATGCCAGGTGCTATTTTTTTTGTAGGGTTCAAAGGCTCTGTTGCCTGAGGTGGTGCCTGGTCGTCATCTTCTGGATTATCATGTGCACTTAGGTATGAGGTAATCCTCCAATTTCTTAGCCCACGTTTCACTGTAGGATCCTTGCGGTCAGTGTTAGGTTCTTGGAAAAACTCCTTCTGATCAGCTGGATTAGGAGAACTTTGACAGGCATATGGCTGGTCTAAACTCAGTCTTCTAGGTTGAGCTGAACTAAATGGTAAATTGGCGGCAGGTAGTGATTTCTCAGAGCCCTGGTCAAGCTCCACATTTCTGGTGGATGATAAATAGTTAAGCACAGGTTGCCTCTCCTGTGGTAAACCAGGTTCAGAGTATAGACCTGCTGAATGATGGTCTTGACTCCGAAACTTGTCATAGCCACTGTTATCTATTTCTGTTTCTGTTCTGGGTTCTGGATAGGGCTGTCGCCCTCTGTGAAACTGCCTTCCCTGTTTCTCAGGTTCTGGGATTCCCTGCTGCTGCAGGAATGAGAATCTACCACCTTCAGCATAGCTGTGGCGTTTGAAGGCAGTATTATCCATCATGGGAATCCTGTGGGGGTTCTGATCATAAGGTTGCTGGGGGGGAAACCTACTGTACTTATCTGAAGGGCCATGCAGGGATGCCTGTCTTTTAAGTGGCATCAATCTCCAATCTACATCCATAGGTTCATCATAGAAATGTCTTACCCTGTCTCCTGGATGACAGGTGTCCAGCGACTGAAACTGCCTGGGATCTCTGTACAGTAAAGGTGTTTCCTTTGTGTTTTTCCTTTGTTGCAAAAGGCTAAAATCATCCACTGGAACAGACACATCTTCCATCATTAGTGGTTGGGAGTGCGCAAACAAAATCCGAAACTCTTCATCAAAGGTTGCTACAAGCTGTCCAAGAAAAAGGTGTGCCATGCTGCGGTGGAGCTTCTCAAAAGACCACATGAAGCTATAAAAAACACAACAATAACCATGATTTAACAGACTGCCTTGACTCATTGCATACTCATGATATATTTTAACACAAATAGAAACAAATTGAAAACTATACAAAAATGCCTGTCAGTTGCTTGCGTAGCTTTCTGGGACAGTTTTAAATGGCCTCACCTGTAGTTTCCACTCAACACAGCCCTGCAGTCTGTCAACAAGAACCGATTCATCATTTGACCTTTAAATGATTTCCCTGAGCGGCAGTGATATGTGACACCAGTCACTGTTCGCACACGTAAGAACTGCAAGACACAAAAAAATGAAATAAGTATAGTAGTGCATTTTGTGGTGTAGGTGTTGTCAACTGCATTACAAGCTAGGTGGCAGCATTGCATTAGTACTACCACCTTTGAGACCAAAGGATAGAAAATGGCTGCTTTTCAAGTTCCCCCTCACGACAAACTGCAGTAACTGACTGATTTGTATTGTGGTTGTAGTTGGATTGATGTTTTTGCTCTTTCATTGGATTTGTTGTTGAACTAGTAATTATGCATTCAAGCTACTGCATTCAGAACACTTTACAATACATTACAATTATATTAACATATAGACAGCCATTTCTGTGTGTTAGAATACAGCTTACAGTGCCTCAAATGTAATAATGTTATTTTGGAGGAACATGTACTCACTTGAATGCTCTCTAGATTGACCCTGCTGTTGTTCACCATGTTGATGAAGTGATGTGCGTTCTGCTCATCTAAAAGGATGTAGACGGCAACATTCCTCGCAGCAGCATTGAGAAGATCCGCAAAAATGTCAACATCGGTAAACATATCCATCACTACAGCAATGACCTAAAAAGATAAAAGCCACAAAGAAAACCAGTTAGAAATTAAAGCTGTCAGCACAGCTTGACACTGTGAAATCAAAGTCAAGTTTGCTATGAAATTATCTTTATAAAGAAAACAATACCCGACCTGCCACGCATTTTGGATAAGTCTTCGGGCCTGCTCCTTAATGCTTGGCATGTCAGGCTCAGGGGGGCTGACCAGAGTGGTGACCTCTGTGGGCCCAATGAAGTGATGCATTTGAGGCCAACCAAGGTCCAAAGCTGGGACATCCAGGTCAGATTGAATCGGCCAATAAGTGTTGGAAGAGCTCTCTCCATCGGTTCCCAGGGATTGAAGTTCAGAGTAGGAGCTCTCCTGAGGGATCTTGATGGATCTCTGAATATACTGAATCTCAGGTGTGGACAGGAAGTCCACCACATCAGCTGTTTGGAGGAACCTGTAGTATCCTTGTAAATCCTCCTCAACCAGTGCATCAATAGCTATGCGGTACTCTTCCCGGTAGTGAGGAGGGAGGAAGTTGGGATCCAGGGGGTTATCCCCAGCAGAGGAACACTGAGAGCGGCGTGCCATACTGTTGTCTGTGGAGGGTGAGGGCAAAAGAAGACACATCATGAATTTGTGGGGAACAGTATGAATAATCTTCCTCTACACGCGTGTTTCAACCAGACAGAAATGATTCAATGACTCATGACTCATTCATTTACAGCAATGTAATAATCCATAGGCTGTTGGGGCTTGTTCTGAGGCAAAATGCTTGATAGTTGATTCGAGTTTCCTAAAAGCAAGAATTTGCCATTTGTCTTCTATGATAGTAAATTAATCATCTTCAGCTTTTTGACAGTTTGTCCAACAAAATACTTAATTTGAGGGAATCTGCTGTCTTACTAATGTTTGTGTTTTTATTGTTTATGACTGATCAGCATAGAGCATAACCATCGTGGCCCCAAGGTTTACATGAACTTGTATCTTTCTGTGGAATTATAGTATGATATGATTACATTATGCTTTCACTTTAAGAAGACTATGATTCAAAAACCAATGACAAAAAAGGTGCACAATTTCACGTGTTTTGTCCAAGCATTAAAAGTGGGTGACAAGTTTGAAATTCATGTGACTTTTTCATGTTATCTTCTTCATGAAATCTTATGTCAAACTGAGATTTATATCAATATGAGAATACTATTATACTCTAAAATGTAATCCAGCCATTTAGCCCAGCTCTACAGCGTTATCATAGCAGTTCAAGTGATGGATTCAACACTGCAGATCACATACAAGATATGGAGCTATAATGTAGGGGCCATAGGCTCCTCTTAGTTACAGTACTACAGAAGTAAAGTTGAAGGAAGATGGAATCTGACCACAGGATAGATGAGTATGGGTGTGGCTTCCTCCTTCTGACCAAAAAACCAACAGTATCCATTTGCAAGTTCAAGGAAAACAACACATAGAAGATACTGAAAGGCAACACCAAGCTCCCCACTTCACTCCAAAAACTACCAGGAAAAAACTCCACGTATCACCGATTGGGCAGTTTTTTGTTACTGACGTCTCGGGTCTAATCCTTAAGTGTACACGTTCCCCACTGAATCCTGACATGTCAGAAAAGTTTCGACCGGAGCTACTGTCCCACCGACCAGCGCGCGAGCCATATGTTAAGCTTGAAAACATCGTATTATCCCCCCAGACAACACAGCTGGGGTCTGGTGTTGTTCAGAGAACTTACCTCACTGTTATCTACTCGTCAAAACTCTGGTGGGTTAAACGTTAAGCCAGTCATCTTGTCTTCTTCACCGTGTTCCCCACCGTGTTGCGTCGTGGCTCTAGTCCGTGTGGGACTTCTCAAAAAAGTTGAGTTGCATAGTCCCCCCCCCCTCGCCCAGCTAAACCAGTTTATTGTCATGCTCGAGGCATGTCGGCGAGGATATTAGACTAAGAGCACTGTGAGCAAAACTACAGTCGACACTCTTTGCCCCGCCTCGACTGGGGCTCCAGTCCACACTCAGTTCACTCCTGCTTCCCTCCGCTCAGTGTCAGTGTCCATGGTAGTCCCGGGGCGGCTGGACTCTGCACATCTGTTATCTGTCCACTGGGGTCCAGCTGATGACTGTTGCTACTAGCAGCTGCATAGTGTACTCAGACAAGCAGGCTGGCCCATCACTCACCACTCATACTCAGACATGAACTCTCTCACTCACTTTGTAATGGTTCACTTTGTTATACTATTCTTCATATCACCCAAACACTCTGACCTGTCTTTTACAGGTATAACCCAACTAAGTGTGAAATACTTGGATGGAAAATCAATGCTGTGTTATTCCAGTAAATCCAGTAAAGCTGATGTTGATTGCCTATGGTACCATATAAAGTTAATGAGTTACTTGAATTGATAAGTTCAGTTATTAGCCATCAATACATCAGCAGGCTCAATATGAATTTGCATGTATTGGAAAACTACCTTCATGTCATGCATTGCCATAGGGCTAACAGACATCTAGGTGACTTGAATGCTTCTAAACTGTGATGCAGTCACATGTCGTCTGATTAACTGCACATATGTTTGGTATATTTGTCACACAACACCATGTATCTTAACTAAAGTAAGGTAATTCATAATTAAATCTCCTCTTGTAGGGAGTTCATTTGTTGAAATCTTAAAGGCCCGACGTTTCAGTTCATATATCTCTTACGTCGAGTCTTGGGTTGAAAAGGTTTGCATGACCTTTAAAACAGCATTAGTAAAAAGGGTGGTGCCATATGCACTGAATCATTCGTAGATGGAACTTGCTTGGAGATGGGGGTGGGGGTAAATGGCAGCATATAATTAAATATAATTCATATAAGCTATTATATGATTCTCACTGGTAAACATATCTGGAGTTACAAGCAACAGGCTACTTCATAAACTCTTCACACCCATTTGCTGATGACATGATAGACCACCTACATGTGGGGAGTGCCAAAATACTGAGACCATAATATTTTCGGTGGAAATAGTAATAAAATGGCTGGCAAGCTGACAGAATTGGATCTTACATTGGAGTGCTATCAGTTAAATCACCTCTAGTGTTTGTGTGTCAAGTTTTACTATGCTGAGGATCACACACAACATGCTGTATAAGGACTATCCTGTCATCTGTGAATGAAGGGGCAGTGCTGTAACACTTACTAAACTGTGAGGCATCACAGGGTTACCAGGACCATCCCTAAAAGCCTAAGGGAAAGGCTTTTTCCATCAACATAGGGCCAACATTCATTTCTGTCTGTTCATGGTTCATTAAAAATTTACTTGCACCGTTTACTGTAATAACCCCAGACTGAAGTGATTTTAGACAAACAGAGAAGTTGGTTTAGTTGGGGCACTGATATGGAAACCTAGCTCTGAAGTTGGAGGAGGGCCATCTGAGAGCCCAAGATAGGACCTCATGGCTCATGTTTTGTTAAACCCTGGAAGGAGAGAGGTGGACAGACTTATTACAGTGTTTTTCCTTCAACGGTTGCTCCACACTCAGACCTAAAATAGCCTGGTCAGGATGAAAACTGATGCAACTAAAGTAAAGGAAGTGATGCAATGTAGCTGCTCAAGTGAAGACTTGAAGACAATCCCTTATTGTTCCCTCCAGGCAACACCCAAGACACACAGAGGAGCAGTTGCAATAGAAACTTCAAAATGACTGTTCACTCAGATCAAAGATAGTTGCTGCACTACATACCATGATCGGCATTCACAACAGCATGCTCTTAACCCCCTGTAGCTCAGAATAATACAGATCTGATCCCCTGCCTTTTGGTTTTGTGACTGACAGTCTTGGTTTTGAAACTTGAACTTGGTAACAATGAATCAACACTGGAACCTCCCCTTTTTCATAAAACATCCCCAGGAATGTGTGACTCAAACATACAAAGGAACTGATATGAACAATGTCATAAAACATTGTCAAAATGAGCCACTGTTTACTGTTGAAGGTGATAGGTGAAGAAAGACACAATATCTCCTGTTGTTAACAAATACTGTTGTAGACGATGGAGTATTTTAGATAATAGCTAATAACTGTGTCTACATGGAGCCCTGGTAGAGTAAGTCTGGTTTACTCAAAGTAATGTGAGATACACTTCATGCCTGACATATTTATCTGATATATTTGGAATCAGATTTAGGACATTTTACTGTAAACAGTACACTTTCTCAACATATTTGCTCTTCCACATCAAGCTGCAGATAAAGAATATGATCCTTGAATAATCAACATCTTACACACCAGTGTAGCTGTGACAGATGCAACCTGAGAGGCCTGGGCTTCAACAACAAATCCAGCATGCCATGTGTCAGACGGCCACGATAAAGCTCCCATGTGTCAGCTGGAAAGAAGTAGATAAGACACTGTTGATAAAATATTAAACCCTCAGTACTTGGTTTGTTTTTCGTTGTGTGGATGAAATCATTGAACTCTGGGTTATTTAAAGTTGGATAAACAGGACTTAAAACATAAAGATAACTATGCAACTTCAAAGTAACAGCTAACCACAGAATGCTTTCATAATGAACATTACAGTGAAATTTCAATTAAGGAGGGATAGGACAGGTGGTGGCATGTGTTTTCCTGGTGTGGGAACTCACATGTCTATACCTGAGCTGGCCTTACAGGACCCACTCTTCAGTGACATATGTAAAGTCATGCTTTTTTCAACACAAAACATTTTCCCGAATCATTTCACCTTTTTTAGGATGTAAGTCCTAACTTTGCTGGTGCTATAAGTTTTCATACAATTTGTCCTGCATTTCGATTTAGTTATCTGCAAAACAGCTTCCTTTATTGTTGTACCAATCATACATGTCAGCATGTTAACATGCTACTGTTGAAAAAAGGAAAAAATTATAAGGGGTAGGGGGTAGGGATACCTTACCTTCATAACAGACATGCTGCTGTTAGTTTTCAGCCACCTAGGCTGGTGAAACTTTGTCAAATGCAATAACGTGTAGTTTTGGCTAAAAGTTCTGGTGAATGGCAGCTGAGAAATAACTTTAATTCAAGCATGACAAAACATGTTTTATTTATCAGGTAGATGAAGGTATGTGTTCATCTATTGTTTTTAACTTGTGTATGTGGGCTTTTGCGGTGTTGCTAAGGAGAGATGAGGAAGCTGTTAAGAAAACAAAGGAAAAAGGAAGTGCAGCATCTGTAGAATCCATTTCTGGATACATCATTTGACACAAAGGCAGAGGAAGTCTTAGCAGTTCTCAAGGAGGTGAGATCAGGCTTGAGAGATGATGAAGGTGGAATTAAGAGGGTGCTGAATTAGCAGGCTTACAAATGAGCATGGCATTGCACTTGGACTGGACACTGGATGACTAACACATAGCCCATAAACTCATAAAGGACTTGTGATAGAGCTGAGATTACGACATTTCTGTATATAACCATAAAACTAGAGAAACATCCTGTTAATTCCTTTTAAATTCATTTTATATTTAATCTGACATGATTTTATATTCAGAGTGAGATTCCACCTTCAGAGGAAAGACATGCTGCTCTATATTTGTCACTTGGAGAGGCCATGAGAAATTCCATAGATGAATGTACTCCTACAACATTTTGTGTCTCTAAGAGATACACCTTTCAGTCCCCCTGTCGCTGGGCTTGATGGCAGTGATCACTATACAGTCTTGTTAGAAGAGGCTGGGGCTGTCCAGTCAGAAATCGTCACCTCACTGGTGAAGAAAGGAGCGAGCATGTACACACAGGTGAGACAAAAACACAGCAGTAAAAACAACAGGCTCCTGTCAGTGTGATAGTAGCAACATGAAGATGTAAAATGGTCCCCAGCTATGTTTGAAGTACACTACGATGGGCACCTGTGCTTTAACCTGTATTGTTAGGACAGTGCACACTTTGCTGCAAACTTCAAGTTGACCCAAATTGACACAGTGAGTACACTGAGTCAGAAGCAGGCGTTTATCTGTGACAGTTTTAACTGGCTGTTTACTTGCCAACAGTGTTTATGTATGTAGTACTGTGTTTGGTCTGTGCAGCTTTGGAAAAGTTTTGTATTGTGAAATCCTCCTTGGATGCACTTTGGCATTCTGTTGTACGTAAATACTTATGCATTTACATACACACTTATGTTCACCTGGGTGCACTTGCATGTGTGTGAGCAATTATATTAACTCAGGTGCTTGTGTGAGTCTGTGTGTGTGTGTGTGTGTGTGTGTGTGTGTAATGACAAGTGGTAAATGGCAGGTTGAAACAGGTGTGGCATTTTTTTTTTAACATTGTATAGAATGAATAAAAGGGAAATCAGTGACCTGAAAGATACAGAACCAGTTCTGACCTTATCTGATCTCTTGCTGGTTGAAGTAATGAAAATGTGTTCACGGATTCATCATCCGAAAAGAAGAAAAAAAAGAGAAAAAAAGAAAATTTGCATAGTAGGTCAAAGAGAGTATACCGATGTCTATAATAACATCATGACTGCTGCCTGATTGTAGAAAAACAAGTAACAGCAACTGTGATTTACATTTTAGAAGAGTTGTCGGGCTTACATCAATTTGCCTAATAACTTTCCAGGTCTATTGTATTGTATCCTGTTGCACATCCTGCAGCTGCAGTACATAGTTCTGCATTGAGTCAAGGACACACATCCCAGGAAAGACATCATATCCCCCCAATTTATCTTATATGCAAAGACACAACAATGGCTGTCGCTTTCTCTCAGCCTTAAGAAAAGAAGTGGAGCAACTCTCACCGAAGTAAGATAGCAAACATCTGTGATCAATTATGACATAATCATTATGGGGCTGAAAATGTGCTTGACATTACAGTGATGTCACTGCACTCTGAACCCTGTGGTTCAGCTGCAAAAGGAGCCTCGCACACACAGCACATGAAACTTGCTTGTCTGTGCCATGCCGTCTACCTTTCATACTTCCAGTGACCTTTCAAGTTGTGCCATTTACTTTTGTAATTTATCTTTCCATCTGACTGCGGTTAGTTTGTTCACTGCCCCGAAGAAGTATTGGCAAACATTCAAGAGCAGCATTACAACCTGCAGAACCAATAAGCTGCGCCAAGTTGGCTGCCTGGGCAGTCAGGTGGAGGTGCTTTATACTTCTGTATAAAATATAGATTATTGAGGAGAAACACCCAGTTTCTTTCTTTCTCAGCTGAGATTTCCTGGCTCAAATGCAGTCCCTGAATGTGGTGGGATTAAGAGATCACAAGGCATAACAGGTCAAAACTATGATGTTATGATGTCACGAGAGAGTGAGCTTATACCTCAGGCTTCAAACACAAACACTGACATGAGCTTACTAAAGTTCAAATAATATTTTACTGTTCGGTTGCTGTATTTAGTATTTATTTAGCTGTAGATGTTTTTTGAAATTTCTCCTTAAAAATCTCCCAACATTTACTCCACAGATAAAGAGGGACCTTAAGAATCCAATAAACCATATTCTCCATGGTTTTCTGTAATACATACAATTAAATGTCAACAAGGCTGTATTTCTTTCTTAAAAACAACACATAACTGGGAGATCAAGTTTTAATTATAGACTAGAGGAACTGAACTTTCGTATTTCATTGGCTGTCATCAAGTTATTTGTTTTTCTTTATGCAAATGCTTAAGCATAGCATGCCCCTCTGTCAACTTCAGGTTGGACTGCATTGACATGTTCTGTCTGACCATGATATTCAAACAGCGCCACACCCTGGACAGCCTTCTCGCAGCATTTTATTCTGTTGAGATCACCCTGCCTGAGGCCATAGTTTAAGGAACCTTGCAACACAATTCTGGCAGCAACTGTAACAGAGACAATAAGTGAGGTGTTGATTTTTCATTAAAAAACCAACATCTTCAAAAAATCTCTCTGGGAACTGTTCTATTTTTACAGACTCTTTTGGATTTTGAACCACCACCGTTCTGCTGATAAGAAAGATCCTCTCAAAAAGGCAATGGCTCTGTGAGGAATGCAGACACAAGAGTTCTGGCCAACTATGTGCACAGTTGAAGATTACAGTGAATCACTTACAAGTGAATGTGCAGAGGAAGGCAAAGCCATAAAAACCCAAAACATGTTCTTTTTTAGGCACTGTGTAAGCCTACTCATACTGACTTGTTCATGTGCTAGACAGTAGTCAGGGAAGACTCTCCAACCATTGGTTAAATACTCAGGTTGTAGAGCTGTGACTATAGATTAATGGCTCTGGACTTTGGATTTTTGAATGTGTTAAAGTTAAACACTACGTTTTTCACTAACTCACCATTAAAAGAGACAGTAAAACATTGATAACACCTGGACAAAGATCAATTCTTTTCTATTTTCATTGCTTAACTTTATTGCTTAAATGCAGAGCAGGACTACATCACACAACAATCTGATTCCTATAGACAGTGTAGTTGACTCTAATTCTGACGTGGTGCTCTGCAGACCAAACAAGAGTGTGTTGTTCTTCTTTACAAGAATTATACATCTTTTGTCATATTAATACATTCTAAGAGCATATTTAAACAAATTAACTTCTGATTTTTTTTTTTATTTAAGAGTGTGGTGGGCTATAATGTGGACAGGGATTAATTAACATTAACCGATGATTATGGAGCGCATTTCAATAGATATATACCAGAGACAAATGAACAACACATCCATGCCATATATTTACCAGAGAGGAAGAGTGACGTCTCCACGCTCCTCTTGCGACAGGACGCAGGCTCCGCCTCCACACTTCTACCCGCGCTGTCATCAAAGATCGTCTATATGTTAAAGAGGATGAATCACCTTACCGTGAGAAAAGTGCCTTCAAAATAAATTTGTTTTACACGCAACCACAGAGATCACAAAATGAAATACATTTGGTTTTTGTGGGCACGTAAATCAAGGCCATTTTTAAAATAATCCCCACAAAGTAGACAATGGGAAAGTTGAGCGGAGGAGAAACAATGCGTCTTACCGTACTCCGATGAGCCGAGGGAGTGACACCTCTTCGTTTTGCTCTCTCTGGTCCCAGTCATGCACGCCGTGTCCGATGTGATGCTACGTCTTAGCTTAAATGTACACAGTTTTTCCTGTAAATATCTGTGCGTTCAGGGCTAAATCTTTCTGTTTAACTACTCAGGCATTAGGTCAGCAGCACTGGGAACATGGCGGGTGTTATCCGGAGGCTCGACGAGACTGTTGTCAACCGCATAGCTGCAGGAGAAGTTATCCAGCGTCCTGCCAACGCCGTCAAAGAAATGATTGAAAATTGGTATTTGACCTACTTCATGATATAGTTACTTCTTCTTAAATTTGCTAATGTAATATATTATTCATCTACTGGCTTTAATAAGCAGCAGTGGAACCAATTAAAAGTGACGGTGCCACCGTTGTTTACATCAGGATTGTGGCAAAGCAGCTTATCAACACCTGTGGCATAGCAACAGTCCATTGACTCCTGACACTGACTAGTATAATTGCTCGTACAGTGTATCAAGTACACGATGTGTTTCATAATGTTACAGTCTGGATGCCAAGGCCACCAACATTCAGGTGACGGTGAAAGACGGCGGACTAAAGCTCCTTCAGATCCAGGACAACGGCACTGGCATTAGGGTGAGTGACAGGGGCGTCTCTCTCTGTGTGTGTGGAGGGTGGAGTTTCATTATTACGCTCGTGCAGCATTTTAGTAGGAACACCTGCACACTTCATCATTCATCATCAGCAGCGTACAGCTTCAGTTGTGTTTACACTGAGTAAACACCATGATCTCAGTCACTTTGGTTGTTGCATGATGGGCTGGCCTTCGTAAATCTGACTGCTATTTGTTTTTCACAGTCAAAAACAAAAGCCACAATCACACAGATAACCACAAGTGTGGTCTGCTGTTGTAGCCCATTCACTTAGAGGTTTGATGTGAACATCTGTCTCCTTTTTTCAGCCTACAGTAAGAAATCTGAGACTGCAGTGGGCTTGTACAGTAGTTTAACTAAAACTAGACTTTGGAAAACTACATAATGTAGCCTGGTCTGATTTAGCTGGATTACTGCCGCGCCAACTTTGCCATCTCTAACAACAGCATTGATCCAAACTGTCTTGTGTCAAAAGTCCAGGGTGCAGCTGGTGGTGGTGGTGGTGGTGGTTTATTGGTGCAGGAATGTTTTCTTGGCACACTCTGAGCCCATTAAAATTTTAATGCCACAGCCTATCAAGTCAGAAAGCAAAAGTCATCTCATACTGGTTTCATGAACTTCTCAACAAGTTGGGGGGACCTCAGAGTCTGCTGCACTCACCAAAAGAAGCCAGTAGAGATTGGCAGCAAGAAAATTAGACAATGCTGAAGAACTGAGCATGTTTTTAGATCAAAGTGGGGCTTTACCCAGTGTGAGTATGGTGTTCCTAATGAAGTCCCAGTTGAGTTTTACCAGGACTGTCCTCTGTCTATTAAACAAACAACTGAAAACCCAAGCTCCCCCTAGTGTCTGACAAGGGGTCTAGTTCTTCACTTCACGTGTGTGTGTGTGTGTGTGTGTGTGTGTGTGTGTGTACACTGCTGTCTCTGAATTAATTCTAAAACGAGTTCTTCTGCTTTCTTTACTAATGCAGAAAGAGGACATGGAAATAGTTTGTGAGCGCTTTACCACCAGCAAACTCCAGACTTTTGAGGACCTGTCAGCTATTGCAACATATGGATTTAGAGGAGAGGTGAGCAGCACTGCTAGCTTTGAGCCCTGAAGCAGCAGCAGCCATCGATGCATTTAATCCTCCCATACATTTTTGTTGTCCATCGTATTTATTGTCTGTCCCTGGTTCCAGGCCCTTGCCAGTATAAGCCACGTTGCACATGTGACCATAACAACTAAAACAGCTGATGCCAAATGCGCCTACAGGTATGACAACATTTCAAATCATGGCTCACTAACTGTGAAGGCAGAGGTTAATGGATCTATTCTGTTTCATTATACAGAGCCAACTACAGTGATGGAAAACTGAAAGGTCCCCCCAAACCATGTGCTGGCAACCAGGGAACACAGATTCTTGTGAGTTGATTGAACTCTACACCTCTAACAGACTGAAGGTCATGGATGCTCAGCCACTTCCAATAGTTTGCTTTCATCTCTACAGGTGGAGGACCTCTTCTATAATGTGTCCACCAGGAGGAAAGCTTTAAAGAGCCCCAGTGATGAGTACTCCAGGATTGTAGAAGTGGTCAGCAGGTCTGTTTTTATCATTTCTGTGACATAATTCCTGCTCTTCTAACAAACATCATAGTGTTTGGATTGGTTCTTGTATATTCAGTATTACCATGCTGTTCTCAAGGTACGCCATACACAATTCGGGAAAAAGTTTTTCTGTCAAAAAGGTGAGATTAGCTCTTTTTTCTTCTTTGATTGGTCAAAGGAGACCATAAAAATATAGAATATTTTTCTTTGTCTTTGCTGAGAAGACAGCATTATCAAAGGCATGTTTTCACTGATCTTCTTCTCTTTTTCCAGCAAGGAGAGACAGTAGCAGATGTGAGGACTCTACCCAACGCAACTGTGGTGGATAACATTCGAGCAGTGTTTGGCAATGCAGTCAGCAGGTACTAATCAACCAGGAAAGAAAGGAAAACCTGCTTTGATGCTCTCAGCATGTGGTCTGTTATCAACTTAACACAACTATGTTCCCAGGGAGCTGATTGAAGTTGGCTGTGAGGATCAGAAACTCGCTTATAAGATGAAAGGCTACATCTCAAACGCTAACTACTCGGTCAAGAAGTGCATCCTGGTCCTTTTCATCAACCGTACGTATTACGGAAAAGTCTCTGGAAATGTCGCTCGTCCGTAAAGATAATTTAATCTTGTTAGGGTCCGGTGAAATGGAGATTGTGTGTGTGTGTCCTCAGATCGTCTGGTGGAGTCGAGCGCTTTGAAGAAAGCGATCGAGACAGTTTATGCTGCATACCTTCCGAAGAACACACACCCTTTTCTTTACCTCAGGTAACAGTATGTGGGTTTGTTTTCTGTAACAGATGGTATCACTGTTAAATGAACTTTTTTATTCACTGTTGCTGTCTGATCACCACAGCTTAGAGATCGCCTCGCAGAATGTAGACGTGAACGTTCACCCCACAAAACATGAGGTGCACTTCTTGCATGAAGACAGTGTCATTGAGAGCGTTCAGAAGCACATTGAGAGCAAACTGCTGGGCTCCAACTCTTCACGCACATATTTCACCCAAGTATGATAAGATCTCCACGTTTTATCATTACAACACTTGTTTTTTTGTGAAATATCCAAACCAAAGAAGTGTGAGAGTGTGTTAGGACATATTCGCTGTGTGTGTTTGTGTAGACGTTGCTGCCAGGACTCTCAGCCTCAGGTGGTACTGAGGTCAAGTCCTCCAGTACCACAGCAGATTCTTCCGAGAAAGTCTACGCACATCAGATGGTGAGGACCGACTGTCGCACTCAGAAGCTGGACGCATTCCTCCAGCCGAAAGAGAAGCCGCCTCCCGACCCTGCACCAGCTGGACCCACCTGCAGAGAGGCTGCAACCACACCCGCCCAGCCCGACAGCATAGAGATGGACAAGTCAGATGATGCCGACATGCTGGAGGCCTTGGCTCAGCAAGAGGCAGAGATGCCAGAGCATGAGGAAGTAAATGACACGAGTGCTTCTGACGCTCCGAGGTTAGCACCTTCTTTTCAAAAGGATACACATTAGTTTTGGGTGGGTCAGTGTTCAGCAGATGATTCGACACTCTGAGTCAGAGCCAACTTGCGTAATTTAGATAAGATTTTTTTTCATGCAAGTCAGGTCAGGATTGGTCTTGATGGATGATTGATTCTGTCTGACTAGCAGCAAATGAGTTACGAATGAGAACAGGAACAGGAAGAGGAGTGTGAAAGTAACATGAATCATGCCTCATGGGCAAGTCATCCCTTCCTGTCCCTCAGATTTTAGGTACATGGCCTGACTGTTCTTTGACTCATTTTGAAAGCTCGTCAGTATTATTATTGTTGAGACACATAGAGACGAACAACCTCACACACTCACATTCACAATTTACACAACGCAGTCAAACCAAGACCCTTTGTGCTGTGGGCTGACAGCGTTAATAACATCCCTAGAAGAAGTAGCAATTCTGTTATTAGCTTTTTGAAAAGTTATTTGTAGTACTTAGAAACCCACATGTATTATCAACCCATCACATAGACACAAAAGTGCTACCAGTCAATAATGTATATAAAACAGATGACTGTCTGATTTCTGGCTCTGTATATGACACATGTAAAACTGTCAGTCTTTTAAGGATTTCCAGTCTTTTAAGAGAAATGAGGGCTGATGTCACTCTGTCTCTGCTGGATGTGCAAAATATAATTTAGAAGATGATCTCACATCATCAAAAAGTGGCTTCCCTCTGCCCCCGTGTGGCCAAAACAGTAATTCATCCAAGAGCAAGACACAAATCTGTCGCTCATTAAGTGTGTGAAAATGTGAAAAAATCTTCACAGCCTGTTAAGTTTTAAATGTGTCCCATTGTAAGATGGTGTGAGTTATTGTCTTGAGTGTGTGTTAACATGCAGAGTCTGCTGTATGTTGGGGGTGTAACAGCAATTTATGTGTGTGTGTTATTGTGCGCCAGGAAGCGTTCAAGGAAAGAGCAACAGGAGGAATATGAAAAAGAAGAAGAGGACCTGACGGCTGCAGCTACACCCAAGAGACGAGTCATTAAACTGAACAGCATCAAAGAGCTGAGAGCTGAGATCACTGACAACACACACAAAGGTAACCAAGACGATCATCATCTATTTCAGCTGAACATCGTACATCTACATTAGAATCTAATTATTCTTGGCAACACAATTTTTCTGTTATGAATATATGAATATTTTTCCTCCAGGTCTTCAAGAAATGCTGCAGAACCACTCGTTCGTGGGCTGCGTCAACCCCCAGTGGGGTCTGATCCAACATCACACCAAACTGTACCTTCTCAACACCACCAAACTCAGGTCAGACTCAGGACGCACAGAGCTCATTTCCTGTGTTTCATTCAGGCTGATTCTTAATATTTCATTTCTTTCTCTTTGGTTCCAGCCAGGAGCTTTTCTACCAAATACTGATCTACGACTTTGGGAACTTTGGTGTACTGAGACTTTCTGTGAGTAAAGTCGAGATTTTGAGTGAGTAGAACAGTGCTTTTGTGCAGTTTGTGTGATTTTAATGACTGTGTGCATTCAGACTCCAGCTCCACTGTATGATCTGGCCATGCTAGCTCTGGACAGCGAGGAGAGTGGCTGGACAGAAGAGGATGGACCCAAAGAAGGCCTGGCTCAGTACATAGTGGACTTCCTGACGAAGAAAGCTGAGATGCTGGAGGACTATTTCTCCATGGAGATAGACCCGGTAAGGCTCTGACCTGATTTCTGCAACACTCCTACATAATTCCTGCCTCCTCACAATAGGCCATGTTATAAAAATGACTGCAGGAAGGAAACCTGACAGGACTGCCACTACTGGTCGACAAATACATTCCTACCATGGAAGGTCTCCCCATGTTCATCCTGCGTCTGGCCACTGAGGTGAATGAAGTCTCTCTGCATTCATGACACAATCTGGGAACACAAGCTGTATGTGAAGATGTTTCCTTGGTGGTGTTGTGCAGGTGAACTGGGACAGTGAGAAGGAGTGCTTCAGAGACTTCAGTAAGGAGTGCAGCATGTTCTACTCCGTCAGGAAGCAGTACATCCTGGAGGCTGAACCGGGAGAAGAGCAGGTGTCATATTGATCACAGTTTAACAGTTTGTAATATTTCTACTGCTAAAAATCAAACAAACAAAAAAAAAAACTATTTGTGATGATTTCAGGGTGGGGATGCAAACTCGTGGCGCTGGAAAGTGGAGCACATCATCTTCAAAGCTTTCCGAACCCTCTTCAGTCCTCCAAAGGCCTTCAGCGAGGACGGCACGGTGCTGCAGATCGCCAACCTGCCTGATCTCTACAAAGTGTTTGAGAGGTGCTGAAGCTGATCTGATCAGATCTGACCAAAAAACCCTACATGCTGCTCTTTTTATACTGGATGTAACATTTGTGCTGTAAATAAATATTCTCTGAGACAAAAATCCAGATGTTTATTTTTATGTGTGGACCAAATGCCGCGATGTATAAAAGGATCTGTTCTCTCACAGGAAACCCTTGAGCTGAATGGCCTATTTAAAAGTGCCAAGCCTTCACATGGTTTTCTAAAAGTAAGACTTGGGACACGCAGCCAGGAAAAATAGAACTGACACATAACTGAGTCCCATAACGGTACTGCAAATGTGCCAGCACACAAGCTTAACTTATTACTTCTACAGCTCCCCTGTCACTCAGACATGTGTGCAGTGAGGGGGGATCAGAGCTCAGTGTGAAATCAAGTAAAACCTTCACTCCCAAATACTTTATGAAAAATTACAGGTTTATAACTAGAGTTGGGAAACTATTTCTATGATTTATGCTGAAGGATGGATGTTCCTGACTGTGCCTCTGTCCTTAATCCAGTCATAACTACTAATCTGGAAACTAGAGTTATGAATAACAGAAAATTTCAAAATGGAAAAAAAACAAGTTTCTTCTTTCCACTGTGATTCAAAACTGCACCAATAGTGAAATTAAATTTTTATGGCTATTGGTATCAAAAGTCTATAACCATGGCTACAAATGGACATGCATATGTCACATTTTGACAATGCCGATTAAAAAAAGTTATCAAAACAAAAAAAAAAAGCAAAGAAAGGATTCAGATTGTCTACACTTCTGTAAATTACACATTTATTGTCAAGAAATCTTTTAAATATTTGAAAAATTTCAATGAAACCGCAGCAGACACAGCTGGTTCTATATATTTTCAAATGATGACTGCACCTTTTCTTAAATACATCATTCTGTACCTGTTAAAACGATTATTGTATCATCGAGCGGTGCAGACCCCCAGTCTCCTAGTGTGAAAAGGCACTTCACTGTGTGAGGGGAAGCAGAGAAGGTGCAGGGCTGGAGCAGCCGTGAGGGATGAAAAGTTTAAAAGCATCATTATACTCATTCATGCAACTTATCAAAAAAAAAAAACGAAAAAAGGGAAAAAATAATAATAAACAAAACAAAATACAGCCAAGCACCCAGCCAGAGAGACACAAAATCTCATGGATAACATGATGTAGTACAAAGTTCTGAAAAATTAAGTAGTGACTAGAGAAAATTCTTCAGATGTATCTCCCAGCAACTTTAATAGTTTTATTAGTTTCTGAATCATTCCTCTGAACACTGGCAGCTCGCCAGGCAACACCAACACATCTGGGTTTAAAAAAACAAACCAAAAAAAAAAAAAACAAAACAAAAACAGACACAGTTCAGTTTCTTTTTGCCTGTGCTACAAGTTTGTTTTTTCTGTAAGTGTTTTTGGTTAGCTACAAATCTTAAAGTGTTACAGCTGAAAATGGAAATGTGCTCCAGATGCAGAATGGCAGTCAGAGGTCTGAGGTGCGAGTTTAAGGGCTTCCGTGGTGACGCTGCCTTGCCTCACTGCTGCGACAGAAGAGCGTTCCTGTTGGCCTTCATCTTCTCGAGGCGCTTTACTAGGTGGTTGTTGGTCATCTCCATCTCCTCTATCTTATCTAGAGCTGTGCGCAGCTGTGGGGAGGGACAGAGGAGACATATTACAGTCTGCCTGCTGATGGCTCATGCTAGAAAAATGCATCCTGTCTGCATCTTTACCTCTCTTTGAAGTTTCCGTTTTTCTGCTTTGAGTTCGTCTTCTATTTTCTCTGAGTTATCAGCTGCTGCCTTGTACCTGGACACTTGCCCTTCAAGTCTATTAATCTGAAAAACAGATGCTCGATTTACAACTGGTGACACACAGCCTTAAAACTTTAAACATTTCCATATTTCTGTGTATCATGTTGCTATTTGCTTCTTTTTCACTCACATTTTGTTCCATTGTACCCATTTCCTGTTCTGCCTTTGAGAGCTTGAATTTGTATTCACTAATTTGCCTGTTGGCATCTCCTGCAAAAGAGAAACCAGCGAGTTAGAAAACAGATCATGTTTCATGTTTCGTTTCATGTGTAGATGGGCAATTTTTATGGCCGACTTACTCTGCATCTCAATAATGTGTAGGTCTGTACCGTTCTCCATCCTCTCCCCATCTGTGTATGCACTGTCCACCTTTGAGTGTTTCTGTCTCTCCTCCTCCAGCTGATTCTTCAGCTTCCTGATCTGAGACAACAGTTCGTCCTTCTCCTCTGCCAACTTCCGTAGCCTGACATCTACACAACAGCAGGAAAAGACTTTTAACCGACGTGATTTACTTTCAGCAGAAGAAAAGTCAGCGAGGAACAAACGCTGCTTGGACAGGTTCGCTGACATGTGAACTTGTGTTCTTCTCATTACAGGCTTTAGTACATGTAAACGCATGCCTCATCAGATCCCTATATTTAGCATGCATCAATCTCATCCGTGACTTACCCAGCGGGCCTTCTCCTGCAGACTCCAGCACCTGGGCGGCCTCCTGGGAGACCACAGTGATCCCTGAGGACAGAGGCTCATGGTTGACATCTCCGTTTGGTGTGCCGTCTGGGATGATGACCAGCCCATGTTTCTGTGGTGAAATAAGATGCTAATTACAAACATATATGTGTACGTATCTTAACACTGGGGATTAATGAAAACCTGAAAGCAGAAACTAAAGACCACGTGTCCTGCTGTGAAGACAGATGTGTCGGGATTTGTCTGATCAAAACAATAAGGACCTTTAATCTAATTCTGCTGAGACACGTCCAAACCATGTGCTGCTGCACACAGCTTATTTTTACCCTTGGGCAGTCTGCAAAGAAATAAATTGTTTTTGTATCTGTTCAACAGTCATGTACACAACAGCTCTTTGATGTTTAAGCAGTGTGTCCTATTTTTAACATTTTTACCATGTGTATGCACAATAACAGATGCTGACTGTGGTGTGTTTGCCACTCCAGGAAGTTACTGTGGTGACATTACATGCATATCATCTCTAAACAACAAACCCATCAAGTGCAGATGGCACCGTGAGATACCAGGAGAATGAAGGGAAAACAAAGAGGAAGAAGTAAAAAGTACAACACAGCAGCAAGTTTGAGAGGATTTAATGGCCTCCAAAGGAAAAGAAAAAGTACAAAAAGCAGTTCTCTGGCCAAAAAGTCACCTTGTTTTTCTTTTCATCTGCAACTCAGTGGACCTACCTCTCCTGCTTTGGCCTTCTCCTTGATGTCAGCAAGCTCATCTCTGAGCTCATCTCTCTCATTCCTAATGCAATCAAAGTACTCTTTCTGCCTCTCTAGGGCCTGGCCACACAGACGAGAGAAGACAAGAGAGAGAGGAGAAGAGGCAGAGGAGAAGTTGGATAGACTCCGGACAGACATGCAACACCACATGCTACGGCAAGACCATGTTCCATGCACAACAACGTGCACTGTGCACTTGAAGCCAGAACAGAAAGGATGCAGAAACAGACAGTAAAAAAAGATATGAGGACAAGGTGACATGCTCACAGGAAATGTTACAGGGTGAAGTTAAGAGGAGAGGCAGGGCACAGGGGCTAATAGGTTTGCAAGGAGGGAGATGATTTCTTCTGATTTTGCACTTGCATTGAAAAGCTCCATATTAGTACGATGCTTTCATCAGTAAAACTACAGCTTAACTAACAGGTTAACTGATCCACAGGTGGAGCATGCATGTCATGCTAGAATTCACCTCCTAAGTTTCTATAAAATCCTGACCAAAGATTTTGCATCTGGCAGCATGTGCATGTCAAGCTTTAACACCGTGCACTTGCATTGTTAGCTGAGACTGCAGGGTCCAAACTGAAAACGCTGTTACGCTGACATGCAGAAATCCAAACTGTGCATGTGGATGGGTTCAAGTACTGCTAATGCCTAAGAGTCTCCATCATGCAGAGACAGCACGAGAGGCAAAAGAGCCGGATGCACACCGTGCCTAAAGGCTGAAAAGCTCAACCATCTATTGCCTCTCATGTTCTGTCAGAGCACGCGTGAGGGACCTCCTACCCCGATCTTTTTGTCCTTCCAGTTTATCGTTTCCTGCAGGTCAAACACCTCTCTGGTGAGGGCATCTAACTTAGTCTGCATTCGCTGGCTCTCCTGGAGCGGTGTTAAGCAGTGAGAAGATGACGCGGCACAGGATAAGAACAGAACAGGAAAAATTTGAATGGGAAAAAAAGACAAAAGAAGACAAAATGCACATAAATACGTACAGGTACAACAACGACAGGTACAGGTGAAACAGGTGAGAAAAGACTAAATTGAGGAGATGACAGAGAGAAATGAACGAGTGTTCAGAGACAGACGGGATGATCACACAGGGCTGATGTCAGAGGGGACAGAGCAGTAGGCTGGGGGAAGACTTGGAGGCGGGGCCAGTGCCAATCAATCCTTATCAAAGCTCCTGCAGAGGTGTTTCCTCTGCAGATACCAACACCTGACAAAGCGCTGACAGTAAAGCAGTCTGACGTGGTTCTTACTTCTATAAGCTCGTCTCTCTGGCGGATTCCCTCTTTCAGTTCTTCTTGTTTATGCTGCAGAACCGTACATGTGTGCTTTTGTCTTTCTAGTTCCTGAAACCACAGACAGAACACTTGAGCCACAACCCTTCCACACACACATATGCACATGAAATAGATTTCTAATATGTCATATAACATGATTGATATTTCACCTTTGACTTGTCTTCCAGCTCCCTCCTCATTTCTGACATCTGTTCCTCCATCTCCTCTATGACGTCCTTTAGTGTGTCAACTTGATAGATGAGGTTGGCTTTGTCGTTATCCAGCTGTGCGTTCGATACCATGGCTTTCTTATACTTCTCCTCCACCTCTGCAAGTGACTCCTGATATGGGCAGATGTGTGTTAATCAACAGAGTAAAGCACTTGTAAGGGCAGCTCACCTACATGCATCAGGTGAGCTCTGTGGCACTTTGCTGTTTTTCTTTAACACATTTAAACACAACAAACATGCTACAAACTCCTTGTCTTTTTTCTAAATGTGGCACTGATATAATTATGTACCACTTGTTTTTTTTTTCCATTTTTAAATAGACTTTTTTGGACTGATATATGATATGTAAGTGGTGACACTGAGGAAACAGTAATTGGAATGTATTAAATCACTGTCAGGAGTGAAACAAGGCAAAAAATGAAATGAAAAGGGGATCTGAAAGAGAGAACTACAAGTGAGCCAGGAAACTAGATGATGAAGAGTGATCTAAAGTGGATCAGCTGCATCAGACTCTACAAAGATCAAGCTTTGTTAGTGAGCTACACCTATCAATATATAATATAGTGTCCTTCCTAAGAGAACAGGAAGATGTTGAAGGTGACTGGAAGTGTCAAATCATCCAACACTGAGGCAACGACAGCCCGCGTGAAAAAGGAGCTCCCTAGTTGAAAGCACTGCTGTTGTCTGTCAGCAGGTGGAGCTTGCTGCTCTTCTTCTTACACCTCTCATGTTGGAGTGCCACTCACAACCAGAGGGTTGGATCAAAACAGGAAGTGAGGGAAGATCATGCAAAAGGAAGGATCATTACGCAATTCAGACCGGGAGCACGCAAAGATATGGCTGTGGTGTTAGGAGCTAAGGGGAGGGAAAGGGGGAGGCACAGTGGGGTATGAGTGGGGGGGTGGTTAGTGACGCCATACTGCTCCCAGAGGACAAGAGAAGGCATGCTGTGAGCTCAAGCCCCTCTACCTTCAGCTCTTTAAGCCCTTGCATGTACCGCCCTTCTACATCCTGAATCTGGTCCTTTAGTTCATAGATATCCTGTAGGGCAGATGGAAGGAATGGTTGGGGTGAACCGGGGCATCAGAGAGGGTGGGGAGCATCAAGGAGAGATAACAAAGCACCCGTGCTGCCATCTCAGAGACAGTGTAGCTGGCATACACATGACACCCAGATATAAGGAGGAGCTACACAGGACACATGTCAAATCCAGACCTCCCGTGCATACTTAAAAGAAAAAAGGTTAAAGCAGACACACTAAAGCGGGGAGGGCACAACAGAGGCAATGCTGTGGGAGGTTCATATGCAGAGAGAACAGATGTTTAAATAAACAGCTCAAAAATTGGATTTCAGCACTAAGGGAAGGTGATGATGACCAATACAGTCTAAGACAAGCATAATTTCACTTCATAAATTTATTCATTTGCATTTCTAATCACTTTATTCAGGGACATGTGCAGAGAGTTGACCGCTGTGTGTATTGTACACCTTACCCTAAGTTCACTCAGACTGGTGTCTGGGTCATAGGCGCTACCGGTGTCTGTGCTGCCCCGCCGTGATGAGGTGCCACCCAGTGATGCCAGGGTGGCTGCTGAGAGGCCTGGGGTGGCACATCGGGAAGAGGGCTGCGAATGCAACACGCAACAGGAGTCAGAGTCAGAAAATCCTTACAGAAAAATATAACAACTCCTTTCTGTCTTTTTATCAACACCATCCTGTGACCCCATTGGGCTCGTCAGGGATTCTGGCCTACTCAAACCCTCCTGAGGGAGACACAGTCACCATCATGTGCTGAAGTTGATTTTTTAAAAACCTGACAAACTAGTTCACAATCACAACAGGCGGTGTGTACAAAACACACCTTATACTCTTCTGTTGACGTGTTGCGTTGGTTACACTGTAACTACCTACTGTATAAGGTATAGGTCAGTTGATCTTGAGCAAATCTACCTCACCTATGTATGGCTTTGAAATGATGTTGCACTCACCCGACTGTAATCTGAATACTGCTTGTCACATTTTTCATCCAGCTGAAACAGAAAGAAAATGTACTGTAGAATTAGCTGCATACCATTCAGCACCAGTAGCATGCACCCTGTCTGTGGTCATGCTTCGAGCTGGGCCCTTTCTCTGAGAGTGAGTCCAGGGGCTAATGTGAGTCAGAGGTAAGTGCTGCATGTTCACAGAGTTGACAACCAAATGAAACAATGAATGAATCACACCACTCCTTCGAAAATGATATGTTTACTCAGTCCATGCTCGTTCACACTGGAGTCTGAGCTACTTCAGCTACTCTTTATATCACTCTCCTCAAACACAGGATGTGGGATTAGTTTTGAAAAACCAAAAAGAGTTACTTGTTGTGATCATGCACCATAATTCATCCACCATTGGTGCAGCACTGCATTTCCAAGCCCACAGTCGTGAGCTTAGTTCGTCCACTTACAGCGTCCAGATCTGGAATGCTCAAATCATCGAGGTCGGAGACAATACTGCCTCTACGGTTGGAGCGGCTGAAATAATCAGCAGCCGACTCGCTAATGTCGGAGAAGTCAGACGACTGTTTGCAGCACACACACACAAACAAACAGAGTGAAGATGAAAGGCAAAGAAATAAATACACGAAACACAGACCAAAGAGAAAAAATCATTAGAGAGGAAAAGGACAGAAGAAAAACAGTGACATGTAGAGCCAGAGGAGATCACCCTTCACGGCTGAGGCATTAAAAATTTACGATAGCCACAAACCTGTTACTCTCACACAGTACATCGATACAAGCGGCTGAAAAACGACTTTAATTACTTGACCATCAACTACTGTGAGCATCAGTCTAGATTTTGTGCAGCTGCGTCCCTACAGCTCACCACACTGTCCCTGCGGCCTCTGCCGGCGCGATCCTGGGACACGCTGCTGACAGTGTCATCGTCTGAGGAGTTCTGACGGGAATACGCACACACACACACACAAAGACACACATAATGAGAAGCCAAATTAAAGTAGAGGATGGCTGCATGCCCAAGGCTTTCTCTGACACACACACACACACATATCATGTTCAAATAGCAATCCATATACATCCAGTAGCAAACCCTGTATTCATCACATTATTGGATTACACTAAAGAGCGTAAAACCTATAAGTATTGCCAACTCATGCAATTTGGATCATTTAGTCCAATACACTAACTGGGAGTAAGTCCGATGAAGCAACCTAGCTACAGCATCTTAGCCTACACAGCACCGCAGAAGGAATTCTGAGTTCACACACTCCAGTCAAGGATGCTGGTCTCTAAAACAGGCAGCAGACAGTTTGCTATGTGTGGTCAACACGGTCCATAGGAGGAGGCAGTGCCTGCTGCTGAGGAGGAGGCGACGGGGAGCCTGTTAGAGTCTGTGTCTGCATGTGGTGGTAGCTGACATCATGCAGGGTGGCGGTGGTTATAAGGTGCTCACCACAGGACTGCTGCGGGTTGAGCTGGCTCCAGAGGAGTACCAGCTGTACTCAGAGGGCTGTGGGTGGAGGAGGAGGAGGAGGACAGGACATGGGGATTAACATGAAGACAGACGTTAGGCCACAGGCGCAACACCACGCAGCTGTGGCGGTGACATTGCTGCAATGTTGTTTGACAAACATCCAGGAGACTTACAGCTCTTGAACTGTAGCCCGAGCCGTAAAGACCAGTGTCGTCATAAATAGAGGCCTGAGGGCACATGTGGGAGACAATGCCGGACTCAGCAAAACACGAGAGGGAGCATAAATCTTTTGACACACAAGCTAAGTAGGTTGAGTAGAAAGAGCGTCTCTGTGCCATGCAATAAATAGAAAGACTTTGTATTTCCAGCATCAATTTGTTTCAGTCGTGCAACAAAAGGCTTCACAGAAAATACTGCCTTATCTGAGTGAAGCACAAATCTCTGGACACCGCCAAGTACTCAGAGTGTCCAGGAGCTAAATATAAGTTGCTGGGCATCCTATCAGATGTATGTGGCCATGACAGAGAGAGCAAGAGAGAGACAGAGAGAGAGAGAGAGAGGGGAAGGGGGGCCTGGTTTACTTCTGAAGGTAACTAGAGGCGTGCAGAGAGATGCTGGCCACCCGGTAAACAGAAACTGACCGTGCTGTAGCTGCGAGTCAGCCCCGTGCCAGTGGTGGAGGACAAGGAAGTGTTGGCCTGTTGGAGAGGAGGTGGGGGGGCAAGGAAGGGAGGGGAGGTGGAGGGAGGGGGTCAGTCCAGAGGACAGAAGAGGGCTGTAGCGAGAATGTGAAGTGCAGAGTGACTAGTGAGCTGCTGAGAGCGGAAACAGGATGAATGTTTTGCTGACTCGGTAGCATTAAGGGCCTTCAGCCAAAAGTGTTGAGCGGAGAAGTCAGGTGAGGTGACGGTTTAAGTGCTGGCAGAGCACAGCCTTTGACAGTCTGCAAGCAATTTACATGAATTCAAATGATCATAAGAACTGTTTAGTAGTGGATGGATATCTCCATCAAAAAGTTAAGGCTTGGCTTCCTACTACAGAATTATGCAACATTGTGTGGCCTACAATAGGTACACTTATCCCCTCGCTTTTATGTTTTTATAACAAAAAACACAACCGCCCTTATTGCAGTTGCATAACATCTATGTTAGACATATAAATGTGGTATAATAAACTTAATGCATGCAGATAGGAGTAGGCTGCTTCACTGGTGTCCTTCAACTATCAGCCTGTGTATAAAACTGCTAAAAGCTGGACAGCACTCAGAGGACGACTGACCCGAGGCTGATAGGTGGAAGTGGAGAGTGAAGGTGGTGGTTTGGTCTTCGTTAGGCTGGTGTAGTTCCTCTGATCGTGGTACAGACCAGCCTGGAAAAGCAGTAACATGATATGACCTCAAACAAACACTGATGTGACAAATTTTCTCCTCACTTGCCAGACTAATATCTATTTCAGACACATTCATCATCTATGTGACATTTCAGTTTATCGGGGGGATAAGACGATCAACGGTAAATCATCACCGCAAGCCACCGTCTTTAGTCTACACTGCCTCCATGCTTGAGGCTACAGCACAGACAGCAAATCTAAGAGAGTACACTGACCAGCAGGTCCTTCTTCGAGGATGAAGACTTTTTGTGGCCGTGCAGGTCATTGTACACAGAACTCTGTTCAGCCCAGACAAATGTAAAAAAGAAACCTTAAAATGAGACAAAGGGCTAGAAGTTAAGCATAGAGATAACTGAACGATCATCACACATATACATACAGTGGAGCGGGAAGTCTTGAGGGTGGAGCTACTGGAGAGGCCATCGGCCTGAAGGGAGAATAGGAGTCGTCAGAATAATGATCAGAAGACAAACAAACATCTGCGAAGCCTTGAGCACAGCTGGTTAGACTAGGTCTCAGGCCTGCATTGGAAAAACACACTGCATGTGCCTCATTAACACTTCAGTTAGTTGTGCAATAAGGTTAAATAATCCCACAAAGCAACTGACAAAGCAAACGGTTTATTTTCCTTCACCCTGCCAAAGCCACAGTGATGGAACAAAAACATTTGTCAGTTTGCTGGAACAAATACCTCATATATAACCCGCTAGTGGCAGCTCATTGTGTCCATTGTGTTTGATATTTCGATCTCTAGCTGACAACTGCTAAAATATTTTGTGAAAGGTGCAAATTGTCAGCGCAACAATGAAAGATTCGGAGGTATGAACTAAAAAGTCTCATATGTCAGTGTCAGTGTCAGTCCATCAGAATCACACAGCAACACTTTCACGCAAGGATGAGACAGGGAGGAAATTCAGTGCTCCGTCTTCCTCCAGGTAAAACCTACTCTGTGGATTTATCCTAAAAGTTCTGACTGTTGTTGAATGACTGAGTTAGTTCTGCTTCACACAGTAAAGATCACCAGACCTGAACACTGGATACATGCTGAGAATCCTGGTATTGAACCTGTTGCCAAACTCCACACAAATATACATTATGCTCTCACACACACATGCACATGTAACGCACCAAGCCGTCTCTTTTACGGGAACTGGATCGACTTTTACTAGAGCCCAAGTCACGTACTGCTGACGAAGTTGACTTCAAAATAAAAAAACAAAGGAAAACATTGAGATAAATCTTCTCAAGGTCAATTTTAGTATGTAATAACCCCAAATCTTATTTCATCCTGTTGTATTACTTCAACACGAGCTTTCAGACATTAATGTGCCCCTATGAGGGCACACTGTTAATAAAACTGGCAGAGGTGTATTATGTACGCACCCTGTAGCTGCGGACTGACATGACATCATCATCCAGCCCCTGTTAATGTGGAAACATAGAGTCACAGTAGAAAAGCAGACAGAGAGGAACATGTGTGATGAGAGATTAACTGTGGGATTACAGGAGAAAGAAGAAAGGAAACGCAGGCAGACAAAGGGGAAGTGTGTGGGGGAGATACAGACCCGGCGATGACGACTGCTGGCTCTACTACTACTAGAGGCTCTGGCTTTTTCTGTGTCAGCCTGGAGTCAGAGAGGAAAGTTGGTCAAAGTAGAGAGGCTCAATCAGAAAGGGCAAATAAGGTCAATGAAATGCATAACAGTTGCTATGCAAAGCCCCAAAACCACGCAAAAACAACTACTGTCATCATGTTTATAACCAACTGGATGTCATAAACATTCCCAAATGTTAATCTCCTTAAGCGCAGCAGCAAGATTAATGATATACAAGAGCAGCTAATACACTGCACATCTTTGTCTCATCTGTCTTTTAAAAAAAGCAACATGACTGTGCACAGTAATAACCTATTTTTTCTCTTTACTGAGACAAAACACCAACACACATCCGATTAATTCCATGCAACGCTGCTCCATTAACATTTCAGAACCATCCGTCATTCCTTGGTATGGCTGAATGTCCAAACCACCTCCTTGCATGCAGACTCACCCGCTCTAAATAAAGTCAAAGGCCAAAGCCTCTACAGATACACACAGTCAAAGATTACGGTGTCTCCAAAGCAAATAACACTCTTGGGGGATGTTTCTGCAGTGAGGCATATTTCCACAGTGAGGTACAGCGTAGTCTGTGAGTCAAGTGTAGCTAAACGGTCAGGGCTGACTGGGGCTCAATCCCACACAACAGGCTGTTAGTGGACTATGAGGCTGTGACACTCTCTTGCTCTCCTACCATCCACTGGTGGATCTGACCCCATTTTCTGTTGCTACTGCCAGATGAGTGGTGAGAAAGCTGGACAGAGGGAGGAAGTGCCAGGAAAAACATACAATCATACTGAAAATGTCAAAGAAAATGGGTGACATTGACAACAGGAATAGAATTTTGGTGTACATCTGTGGACATGCAGCATTTCTATTTTTCTTCATGTGGCTATGTTTCTTTTTTTTTTTTTTAATGTGAGCAATAGGTCAGGTTTTTGTCAATAAATTTCTTGCAAGAGGTGGAGTCAAACAGCTCCTCTGCACCAGCGACTACGGATGCAGAAGAGCAGCTTGCAAGAAAAAACACAAATCAGTTATTGTAGTGGCTAGCCAGGGAAACATGTAATGAAGAAACAACAATAAGATTACAGGGGGAAGAAGTCTCCATGTCCATGGTAGAGTAGATCTGTCTGCTTGTTGAGCTGAATTATGGTCACAGTCCATGTTTGCCAGTCAAGTCCAATTTGTATTTTGTACCTCTTTCTGCTGCCGTTCGAGTTCCCTCATCCGAATGTCCCTGGCCTCCGCCCGAGCCGCCCTCTTCGCTGCCAGCCTCGCCTCCGCCTGTGAGACACAACATGAACACACTTGTCAGCCATGAATGGAAAGTGGTAAAGGTTCCTCTCTGAAGGAGGACATGCCCAATGAGTTCAAGGAAGTGGATAGCTTCACTCCAAAAAAAAAAAAGACACAATTTACATGAGTATATTTGGCTGCTAAAGCCATCCACTTCCTGTAACGGAAAAGGCACTGTGGAAAATCTTCACATGCCTTGATTTTATTTCAAGTGCCACTGGCAAGGCCTATGAGAGCCCAGCTTCTTCTACCAGCTGGAACCAAATTAACCCAGCCTTTGATGATAAGCTTGATTCAATCATAGAGATGCATGGTGTGGTTTATTACTCAGATAATAAAATAAAAAAGACAAAAGGTCTTGAAAATGAGGACTGCTGTCTTTTCTCAGATGCACAAGCTTCATCAGACAACAATAATGCCCAGCAACACGTGTGACACATGTGATGTAAATAGAGTGGACAAAACAGAAACAGAAACATACAGTATGTTTCCATATCACAAAAATTCAACACCACCACAAACTGCAGCCTGTGTGTTGACCATGAATGCACTACATTCTGGAGACCATACTGCAGTGTGCCCTGGTGAACAGTTTCCTGTGTGCCCTGTGATCCCGTCCATAGTGAGTGCTTGGGATGGCTCTTCACCAACAACATGTGTTAACCATCAGTTTCAGGAGGATTCATTTAAAGCCCTGACGAGGCAGATGCCAATAGAGCACAAAACAAACTGACAGAGAGGTACGGTACCAAGGAAGAACCGAGACGATTTCACGACAACTAGCTGAACCTCACGAAGCACAAACAAGTTAAAGTCAGAGCTAAACTGAGTCAGTGAACGCCCCTCTGAGGGGAAAAAGAGAGTAGTCATCACACAATTTGCCCCCAACTGAGTCAGAATATGAACAGGAGCTAAGTTTACAGAGCACCTCAGGAGAGAGGGCTAATTTTGGCGGGCCCCATACCCAGCCCTGAGGAGTCACGCACAGGTGACGTTGTTGACTATCCTTCCATTACTGATTACATACTCTACATGCCTAAAAACTAAACACCCCACCAACAAAGAATGGCAGACTTGCTCATGCAGCCCAGCCCTTTATCTCTAACTAAAAGACAGTCCATAAATACTGCTCATGCTGTGTGTACAGTATCTCACTGCAGACAAACACTTCCAGCATTCCAGCAATTTGTTATCTGTGCTGCCAGAACAGAAGGCCTGTGGGTATACGCTATTCCCGTTTCAATAATAGCCCAAAGTGAACAAACAGTTTTGTAGCAATACTGAACAACCAGCCAAAGTTCAGATTCTTTTTACCTTTATCTACCTTTTTCTAGTGTTGTGTGACAGGACTTTCTTTTAAATCGCATCAATACCAAAAACAGTGATATAAAAACAGAAAAAAATACTTTATGGGGGATGTTTGGGTAAAAGGGAGCTGTATTCAACCAGACAGACAACAGTTTCAGTTTAACACAAGTGTAAATACTATCTTATTCCCAAGGTAGGCAAGACGGTGAGTAAGAACTGTGATCCAGGATGATAGAATGTGGGGAAACTGAGGTGATGAGTGAAATACAATAATGACTATCACATAAAAACATGCGGCTGTGTTTAGCCGATACACAATGTTTTAATTCTTTCATCACTGACTGATATCTGACTGATGTAACAAATCATATCATCAAAGAAAGTGTGAACCTTTCTGCACAATATTAACTTTACTATGCAAGTTAGGTTTGTGCAACGCTCTCGGTTAATCATTGTTTTGCAAGGATACGCGCCATGTCGGATGTTTTGTAACCACCTCCCATGAGCACTAAGTGTGATTTGTGAGTCTAACTGATGATCACAAAATAAAACTTGCTTTGCGCAAGGTGAAAAAGGAAGTTCTGTCGTGAATACATGAGGAGAGCACGCAAATGAGAGAGGAGAGACGGCTGGCTCCTGTGCTCTGCACCTGTTGAGCTGTCTGACAGTATGACCTGCTCTGCACAGCAGCACAGCTGAGCTCTCTGTCTCTGTCCTATCTATAGCCTGGCCCATCTGGCCTCAGCTCTCCAACAGCCACATCATGAGGCTGGGAGGGTAACCTGAGTGGCAAAAGTTCACTATCAAACACACCTCCACGTCTATGAGCAATAAGAGACCATCAACCCACCATGAGATCACCTGCAGCACCCAGAGAGTCAAGGAGCGTTTGATAAACACAAGCTAACGCCCACGTTAGAGCAGTTCCAATGAAATGTGGGGATTTAGTTTTTATCTTCTTATCTGTGATTCTAAATTAGATTAAAATGTGCTATTATGGGGTTTTGAACAAGAGACAAAAAACAAGAAAACACATCTGGGCTCTGGGCAAATTGTGACAAACTACAGAATTAATGAAAAAATAATCAAGAGATTGATCAGTAATCAAATAATCAACACAACATCCCAATATTTAAACTGAAATAGACCCTATCAAACTTTATTCACATAGCATCTTTCAAAAAAACAAACAGTGTTAAGGCATTAAAGCATGTCTAGCTTCAGAGATAAGTTTACAATAGTTTAATTAATTAAAAATTTATTAATTACAAAATTATTTAAGTACTAAAGAGAAGGTGGAGTTCATGCTGTTAATGTAATACTTACATGAACTTAAAAAAACACTTAAAAAAAACAAAAATACATGTATAAATACTGTTTTATTTAGTAGTAATCCCTAATATCTATCTATGAAATACAATAGTCTCTAAAATGAATAGATTTGTTTAGAAAGATAAACAGTTGTTTTCAACATGAATGTGTATGACCAACCTTTGGGCCACTCTTGTAAAGATTACAATTATATCCAACTAGTCATTCAAAGTGCTCAGTGTTCAGCATTTGAAGTGGTGCCAAAACAAGATGTGAAATTCTAGATATACAATTAAATGCAACTGTAAATAAAAAAAAACTTCATTCCTTCATTAAGTGATAAAGTTGAGTAAAACTGTCAAGTAATTCTAGTTACACTTGAGTCTGTGCTTTGTTCTCTGCAGCCAAAACAGTCTCACAGGAAAAGAGAAAGTGTGTTCATGTAACAGTGACTTTGATATCACTCATGAAATCATATGGACTATGAACTATAACACCCACACAGACACACTCCCTCTGTACACTGAAGAAAAGTCAATGAATTCCTTGTTCAAGTACCATTAGCTCCCTTAGATCCTAATCTGGGTCACAACGGGGATGAGATGATCATCTAATTCTAACACTTGGCCACTGTCAGATTTGTAAGCAAGCTGCTGGTATTCAAAGGGACTGACTGCCCAGTAATGCAAGAGGCTGGTGACGGAGCAGGCTCAAATTCACAGTCATTCTCAGCAGTGATCTGTGCCAAGCACAGGCAGGCAGGTTTCAACTTCTTTAATATCCAGGCGGAGACAACCTAAAGCAGAAGCTGCAGTGTTTTGAAGGTTTGTTTGGGTGGTAGGTGATGGGAAACAAGTTAGACAGTGACCCCACGAACAGTTGATCTAATCTCTGGTTTGCTCCACAAAGAGATTCAGATTTAGGACCTGACTGGGAGGGTCAGATGACTCATGTTTCTATGATGGGCCTGCATGACTATAAAGAGAGCAAATGGAGCCTTGTGCTTGGTACCCAAGAATGAGGCACTGTACAACTTTCAAACAGCACAGATGTCACGTTCTTAGCCAAGGAAAACATGAATGAAAAGTTGATTTAGCCAGTGCTACACTTCGAACTGTAAAATCAAGAAGTCATCTGACCTGATCTGAAATTTTCACCGAAAATCTGCAAAACATGTGCCACCGTTGCCTACCTAACATAAAAGAAATCATCACCTTTAACATGTAGAAATGATATTTGCATATCATGGTTTTAACTACCTCATTCTGAAAAAAAAGGCAAAGGAATGGCAGCCCTGCCGTGGAACAAAATGGAATAATCCCAGGACAAGTTGTTACAAGCCAGGCAGCTTCGCTCCTCTGCCTGTGTTTCCCCCCAAAACAAAAACACTACAAGTCAAGTCAGTTTCTCTGTGGTCAAAACCAGCTGTCCCCACTGACTAAGGCTGAAACACTAATTAACAAGCAAAACCTGAATGTCCACATCTAAGTATACATTTAATTTGTTGATACAACTTTGACCACCGTCCACAAATCAAATTCACTGGTTGCGTAACAGATTGTTAGCACCTTTCTGTCTCTGGTGACAAAACAAGTTTTGCAAGCAAGACGCAAGTTTGACGCATGACACATCATCTCTTGATATACTGAACTCTGCATGAAATTAGGAATTAAATCCCAACAATCACGCAGGTGGGCTGATTTCATACGGCCCAAATATTTCAGTATTTTGAATCTAGTTTACAATCAAGTCAAAAGTCAAGCAAAAACCTGGAAAACTGCGGGCTTACCTCAATCGCTGTCAGAACTACAAGTTTTACACCAACCCATATCATCATATTGCAATTCATCAGGTTTTCCAGGGACAACAGTGAAAAATGATCCCGATTTTTAAGAACTTGTTGTAAATAGTTTCCACAATCATTCCAACAAACTGAGATAGACGGCTGAGTAATGCTGAATACATTATTTTGGACTGATTTCGGATATTTCTTTGATCAGGTTCAGCTTATAAGTGATTTAATGTCATGAAATGTGATGCAATGATTTGAAATCTTTACACAATTAAAAAGCATAGTCCTTGGAAAATCATCAACGTGGTTCTTTGGTTGAAGAAATTAGATCAATACAATAATGGTCACTGGTAGGACTAAAATTAGCCTTCGTACACATTGACATTTTCAAAAAGCAGGGCATAAAATACATTTCATCAATATTTCTTAATTTAAAAGGTTTTTCTTTTGGTCATAGCACAGTGTCAAATAATCAGGAGTGCTGATAGTGATTTGAAGTACCTACTGCTCCTCCTTTTAAAATATGATGGCAATGATGCTGCCCAAGTTAAAAACATAAAGGACTGACAAATCAATTCTCCACCTAAGCTTGAAGAGCCCATTATCTGAATGAGGATAAACAAGAAGTATCTAAGCTGGATAAAATCATGTTAGCATTGATCCTACAGCACACAAATAGAGCAATAAAGGGTAACTTTAAACCCAGGTTCAAAAATGCTTAAAAATTTGAAAGACAGGGTGTATGCAGTCTGATATGAACTTACCTCTCGGGCAATGCTACTCAAGGCCTCATCCTCCGCTGAGAATCGATCTTTCAGAGGGGCACGCTTTCTACCAGAGCCTTGTGTCCCCATGTTGCCTCTGCAACTGCAGCTCCACCAGTAGTTTATAAAGCCAGAAAATACACAAGCCTAAATGTAAATACCTAGAGGAAAAAGCCAGAGGAAAAAGAAACTTCAGCAGGGATGTAAACAAATCAAGTGCTGGAATAATCTGACACAGCTTCAACCACATTTAACTGTGAATGTTTTTAATACACTGTAATCTCTCAAACAACCCATACTGTCCCTATCTCGTTCTTCTATTTCTGTAAAACACAAGACAGTCACTCATGTGTGGCACTTAGAAGGGCTTTGGATAAACAGTTGAGGCTGACATGAAGCAGCTTTAAATGTGACATGTGGGACCCCTGCAGCTTCATAACCCACCATTTGAACATAACATTCCAATAGCGGACAGCTAATAATAACAATAATCATCATCATTACTTTGACATTTGAAACTGAACTGACTCCATGCTTATTCACTTGTTGGTCTTGAGATGGTGGCATAATGGTTTAACAGGCACTTTAACAGCATTCCCCATCGTCAACATGATAACATGTTCGATGAACACTCGGGCACTATGAAAGTGAACACATCGCACGGACAAAAGAGCGCTGGATCTGGCTGGTACAGACAGGGAGAAAACGCCTAGTTTTGGACCCGGCTGAGTCAGAGTACCCAAGCGACGAGTGAGCAGCACTTACGGACGTTTGATGAGCTAAACGCACTGGATTCAAAATTCACAATGACCGGTGACACCACCTCAGAAACACTAGCAAAGCAATGAATTCGTAAAATTTGTGATCAAACGGCAACAGGGTGGTAAGTTAGCTGCCGTGGATCAACCAACCTTTACTAACACTTAAGTTTCAGAAGCATTAAATGATCCCCGGTTAGTTTCCCACCTACTAACAAAGCGAACAATACTGTATCTACAGTATGTCCATTAAGGAGAGGAGATAATAACCAACAGTTGGGTTAATGCTAAAGTTAAACCAATGTACTGCCCTGTTAGCCTTAGCTGGCTAGTTATTCTCACGTTAACGTTGACTAAGGTAAGCCAGCTCCTAGTAAGCTAGCCAGGATTGCTAACTAGCGTTCTGTCCTCCCGATATTTGCATTACAAAGTTGCCATTTACAAAACCCCTTTCATAGAGCTTTTATGGAAGCTAACGCTCTATAGCGACAGCTATTGAGATATGTCCTTCCTACGACAATGACCCCCAACGCCGGAGACTGTCTCCAAGAGGAGAGGCTAGCTGACCCGTTTAGCTGAGTAGTTAGCTTGCCTAGCCAGTGGGGCTACCCTCGATTCTCCTGAGAGACAGACACAGTAAACTGGCTCTGACCGTCCCGAAATACTCCCGATCCCACAATCATAACGTTACCTTCGCGACACCTTTCAACAGCCCCGTGGTACAGCCACAGCGTTGTCCCTTTTGTCCCGGCGGTTTAGGAGAGAGCCATTGGGCTTCTCTTCAGAGATCAGAGGTGTTTTTGTCCACACTGACAGCTGTCATCAGTCCGCCTTTCTGCCGCTATCCACTGCCCTCCTTACCCACTTTCCACACACACTGGTTAGCTCCAAAGAGCCCGGATGTTGGGAAAATTAGGGTGTGATGCTGCCTTCATGGACCCTCGGACACATCGGAATATCAAGCGTAAAGCTCCATTGAGAGACAGTGGTTTTCCAAAGACCGGGACTTGCGTAAATGCATACGAAGTGACTTTCCAGGGCTCAGCTTTTAGAGGCTGATAGCATGGAAACTCTCAAGTCGTGACGCAAACTGCTGGTAGTACTGTTACTATATAAATACCCAACTGTAATACACAATTTATTACTTATGTCAGTCCGTAGGGAGTTCCCATCTGATCCCCATTCAAGCTGTGCATGAGTGTCGTTGCTAAATTGCCCAGATCACAGAGGCTATTAAAATAACAAACCCATTCTCTAGTAGTTCACGAGTCTGTACAAATACTTAGTGTAAAAGAGGCTAATAAAAATAAACTATCCATCTAGAAACATTATTTCCATTTCTCCAGCCTTATAACGATGCTTATATTTTTAAATTTCACCAGAATTTCAAGTATTTCGCCCTGGTTTTATTTTTTCACATTAGAATACTTGGTATACAGACATTTTAACGAAATATTGATGTGGGTATTAAAGGTCTGTGAAAAATCCAACACTGGATTCAGTCATGCAGCTACAACTATAATAACGGTAAATAGGCTAAGCCTCAATTTTGCATGCTTTTATGCAATTATAACACGAGATCACATTTTACAGGTCGTTAAAATAGGCATAATATATCATAATATTTTGTGACTGAAAATATAATATAAATATAAAACCCTCTATTCGCGTAACTAACAGCCCATTTGCTTGTAGATTAAGTTCAGATCACCGGGGGATGCCAGTCGACTGTATCAACTACTTGTTGTCTTGTTACTTTTGTCCACAAGAGGGCAGTAGCAGATAATCGTTTTTTTTGTACTTGTTAGAATTAGAGTTAGTGGGTTGGATGCTACAGCACGTCTAAATTGAGAGAGGCTTAAAGACAGGAGTATGTTTCAAAGATTTATTGTAATGAAAATGACGGAAGCAAGCATCTGTATATGAGCACAACACAGCAGTAACTTCTACACAATAGAAATAGTGCAAACATCATTGATGTCTGATAACATTTGTTTTTAGAGCATGAGTAAGAGGCATTTTCATTCATAGGACCTACAGAACCTGATTGGGAATCCCCTGACCTACACCCATAACACAGGTTACATTCACGTAGAGTATATACACACACATACACATTGCTGCTGCATTATTCTCCCTCATTACAGGAAACTAATAACTGTTTTGTCTCTGATCACCCCTCTTTGTTTGCTGCCGTGCAGACAGGGTTTACAGGAGTCTTAACCCAAAGACATCAACCGCCACCCAGTCTCCACACTACCACTCCTAGTAAATTTTTCATGTAGTCATCATTAATTAACCATCTTCCACACTCATAATGAAAAACGATCACACCTAAATAGACAACACAAGCATAACATCAGATTCAAACATACAGCCGCTGATCAAACTGTAATAACAGTAATTAACCACTCTGGCATTTGCAGCTGCAGTGTTGACAGAACAGACACTTAATATGAAAAAAGAAAAGAAAACTCTGTTGGCATTTATAACATTATAAAGTTCTTGCTGCTGTTGCTGAAAATTCAGCACTGGTAGTTCTGTTCAGGCAAGAACAACATATTTCACCTTGACAAGAGAAAATAAACAAGCCAAAAATTTTGGACTTGAATTTCAATTGAGAAACGTAAGAGACATGCTTAAAAACAAAAAACAAAAATAGGTGTAAGATATTATTTGACGAGTTATAAGTGTGAGTAATGGAGAAAGGCCTAAAGGCAGCCAGACGGTACTTAGGTGTGTTTGTCTAGTTTTATGGCCCCTTTAATCCACTAACACTCAACCACTCTGCTTGTTTTCCTGGGAAAGACAGGTGTGTACTCAGCTGCACCAAACCGGAGTATTTCTCTTCATTTTTACCTCTTGTATCTTTTGTCACTGTTCTCCTCGTGTAGTAAACACAGTGCTGCAGCATGTGTTTTTGTGTGTGCATGGGTGGATTTGTATAATTTCGAAGGGCATGCACCACCAGTCGGTGATCACCGGTTAGAAGAGCCTCCCACTGCGCTAACAGGACTGTCTGAATTGTTAACTGGGCTGTCTTAAAGCCTAACTGTCCACAGAAAGGGAGTAGAAGCCATGGAGCCCCAACTTGTAATTACCCCATGGAAGGCAATGCTGCTCCCTCTCTCCATCTCCTCTGGAGCCCTTTGAAGATGCCCCATAGGGAGTTGGTGGTAATCAGGACACATGACTCATTGATTACGCCTTTGCGGTCTTCCAGGAACACAGGACAAGAAGTGGACGCAGCAGGGGTGGGGGGCAGTCCCCTCAGATTGTACAGATAGACCGTGGGTGCAGATGCTGACTGGACAGCGTGGCCTGGGTCTTGGACATTAAGTGCAATAAAGAATCGGATGTGCATTGTTATTCTGGTGGTTAGCTCAGTCAGACTGTTAAAGTGGCTATTCATTACTGTCTGCAGCGAAGATGAGCGACCATATGCTGAGGAAAACCACAAGTCTGCAGGTTTCCATCTCAAGCAAACTCATTAGTACACCAATTAGTACAATGTCAGCCAGGAAGATGAGAAACCAAGCAGGGCGTGCTCTTGATGCAGTGGCGTATTTAAATAAAACCCACACAGTATTAAGATAAGAGAGGAGATATCATCTACCCATATTGATCCCCTGTAATGGTAATTCAAATTTGACACAGCAGCACAAAAGATTAGCTGTCCAATGGGAAAATGTTACAAGAAATAAAATAAGAAAAGAAACAGAATCTAAAATAAACAACATAAAATAGAAAGACTATATACTATTATCCAATACAAACAAAACCCAAAGTATATGAATTATACATCGAGTAAAATATACAAATTGTTATGTTGAACATGAACTTAGACTGTTTGTGTATTTCTTCCTTACATGATTATGGCCTGTTGTCATATACATTTGATACCGAACACTCACGTTATATTTTGGATATGCCACTTTGATACCACATAATTACACCGTAAACATGTAGGAGGTAGTTTTGCAAATAGTCTGTTTAAAACTGGCCATAGTGCACAAAATGAGCTCTCATAGCTCTTCATGGGAAATGGTTTCCTGTCCTTGAAACGTATAATTAGTCACATAACCTGTGTTTTTGCTCCACTCTCTTTGCCACATTTCATTATATTACTGTCCTACAATATACTCAGTTGAGTGGCCGTATGGAGGGTATTCTACACATTTAAATGGCAAAAGGTTGTGCTTTGGAAGAGAAGTGACAACATATAATAACAATGAAATTACGTCTGATATTGTGAAACAAAAGGCTAGACATCTATGTAGCTGGACTTGGAATTCGTCTTAGAGGATGCTTCATTTAACATTGAGAAAGATGATGGGCAAACAGAATAGGCAAAGCGAACAGACCATAAAAAGGATCATAAAAGATGTCTTTTGATGTTTCTGGGCTCCACTCTGGACACCTGTGGGGTTGAACCCAGTGACTGGCTGTCCTATGTGAACATGTTGAGTAGAGGTAATTGGGTCATTGCTTGTCAAGAAACTGCAGTAAAGCCCGAAGCAAAGCTTAAGGTAGTGAAAATGTGTATTAATTGCATTGTGCATGAAAAGTATGAATATATTTTTAATGGTTTCTACCTGACTACCAGCTGTCATTAAAGTAATAACAAAACAAAAACTCAGAGATTTTGCTTGTGCAACTTTCCCTCTGATAACCTTTGCCTTCATCTCAGCACAAGTAAAAACAAAGCTATTTGCCAGTTAGCTGTCACAAATGATACATGCGTCTATATGGTTTCTATTTGTATTGAATTGTCCTCTGTCAGTCAAGCGCTGTGGATGTCTTGGTTTTCTTACACAGGTCTGTGGCTGATGCGTCCTACCTTCTCTCAGAGCATTAGTGGTGTGGGGTGTGTCGTTCAGGCCTGTTCAGAAGGCAAAACAAGAATCAGGAGAGTGTTCAGCTGCAGACAAGCAACCTACACACCCACAGCATTGTTGATGACCACACCGGAACAATAGTAGTAGTCTTGGAGCAGCAGATATGGCCTGCAGCAGGGAAAGTTCAAAAGCCAATAAAGGAATGTTGTCCACTTACCAGAGGGTTGCAGAGAGGCTCATTGGTCACATTGTATCTTTATCTTGTCAGAGATGGGGAGCTTTTGTACTGCAGATGATATGTTAGCGTATTTCCTTTACTTGTTTGTCTCCATTCACATTGTGATCGTCGAATGATAACATTTCAAGAACTCAAAGTCTGCGTTTTTGTGTTAAAAGTAAACCATAAATAAGACAACTGTCATGCAGATAGAAGTTGTGTGTCTGCTTTGTGTATCTGTGTCTTCATCTGCATCTGTGTGTCAGCAGGATTTCAAATGATTAGTATTGTGTAAGGTGGTGCCCCTTAAAAGGCCTATAATTCTTTATTTGCCTACATTTAGCATCTTCTTGCCTCCCATCCTTTGCAAAGAGAATAGCCAGCCTAATCAGGGCCTTCTTTTGGGGTGGGCTGGGCTTATTTGCCAATTGACATTTGGTGAAAGGGTGTTAGATGAAAAAAGAGCCTCACACCATGAGGTAGAAGTCTCACACCAAAACTCATTCAGACATGTTGTGTGTGTGTTAAGAGGAACTTGTGTTTGTGTGTAAAGAGGAACTCGTTTTACCACTAGCTACTCAGAGCAGAACACACTCTCGCTGAGCTGTGTGAAGTGTGTTGATCCATGCCACTGAATCAGATGTTTTTATGTACGTATGGAAATAGCTCAGATAAATTTGACCACTGTGTTCTTTTATCATTGTTTTGGCAGCATAATGGATTTAATTACATGTTTATAACATGTAAATGTGACCTGTTATCTTTGCATTATCATTAGAATATCACAGACTAATTGCGTACTCGCTTACTCTGTAATTAGGTTATAGGACAACAAAACAAGTGCAATTATGCAACACCACAGGTCATGTAGGTCAGGTATTGATAATACATACATGGACTACAGGCTAACTAAAAATCTTTCTTAGGTAGATTATTTCTTAAGTAGGATACTTATTTTTTCTGAGCTAAGACTGATAACCAGATTCTGGTACAATTTTGCGGTCTGCCATTTAACCACTTATTATGCACTTGAAAAAAAAAATCTACATTATGATGGAAAATATCAGTTTCCTTTTAGAGTTTGTTTTGAGGATAAGAAGCTGAAACAGGGTGGCTTCTGGTTGTTCTGTTGCTTCACATTTAAACTGACAGCAAATCAAGTTAAATCAGGAATTCAGCCAGTTCAGGGGTATTATAGTGTGTCTTGAGGGTAATATAGTTCAGTCCTCTCTTGCCTCACACCATAAAGACTCAACAATACTTCTTCACTTGATAATGACTAGGCAGCCCTGAGAATAAAGTGACTCCAATTTTAAAGATTAGTGCTGTGCAGGACTGAACACGGGACTTAAACACAAGCAGTACAGGGGTTCCCACAGTGCTTGTTTTTCAGACCACTTTGAACAGTAGAGTAGAGAAGGCAGGAGCAGAGAAGCTGAACAACATGATGGAAAAGACAGGCTCTCGACAGTGGTGAAGTAATGGGTCTGAATCTAAGCCCCTCATTAGACAACAGGCTCATCCAGGGATGAAGGATGGGACTGTGCAGGGGGCTGCGATGTCACATTGGCTACGAGGGAATGGTAGAGAACTAGGAATGTGTAATGAAGTAAAAGTCAGCTGAATGCTCTTTGAACCTCAAGCTAAGCAAACTATAAAACTGACACTGCTGTTTTCAGACTTGAATGGGTCATACAATCAGTAATGGAGTGAAGTTTTTACATATATTACATGGGTTGAAAAATGCTTTCCAGTTCGGAGTTTGACTGAACCTGATGCTCCTTTCACCTCATGTCCAAATACCACACAAGACAAGACAAGGCAAGACAGGCCCAAGATAAGTTTTCACTCACCTTATCTGTGATTTGTGATTAAAGTATTTCTGATTATCTGATGACCTGGTAATTATTTAGGGACGTCAGAGATTTCCTCTGAGGTAATCAGACTGGTATTCTGAGTGAAATGCATCACATTTTGTGGGTATTCTGGCAGAGGAAGTTTTAAGTGAAGCATTACACAGATAATTCATCCTTAGAGGGAACTAAATGTCTGAACCAAATCTAATGGCAAACGTCAACCCCATGGTGATTTAAAAGAGAATCATAAATCTCCTGGGGACCATGAATAAAATGGTGTGCTGATATATGTCAAATAAATTAATATTTCACTTGATAGATGTAAACTCTGATCTGCTGGGGGTAGTAGAGGAAACTGAAGACAGTCACTAAAAATCAATAAGATTCATCATCTGATGAACATGAATGACCCTCTGATACTTGTTGAGATTGACCAACCAACAGACAGAGAGACTTCACCATCTACACAAGCAGCTCTGCTAAACTTCCAAAATGTGCTATCATGTTGGTTGAATGGCTACTGAATTAAACATTTTTATCAAGGTTTAAAATGTTGATTTGAGGTGTTAATACAGAAAAAAAAGATATCATGATATCAATCCAAACCACTTTAGCAATTTTGAAATAATGCACTGCTAAACAGATAAACTAGGGACTTTTACCTTTTCCCTCCTGGCTTTTATTTGAGTGAAGAATATTGCCTCAGATAGATAAAAAAACGATTTCTTTTCAAACAACAAGAGAAGCGATCACCTCAAACCAGATCCTGATATTTCTTTTCTGGTGAGAGCCAACAAAGCCACCATATTGATTTCTGTGTTAGAAACAGCCTCACCGGTAAAAACCTTTCCATCATCTGGGGAGCAGGCTTTGCCCTTTCATTATGCTAAACACCAGTACGCATCACTTGTTAATTGAACTGCTGCTCACAATGGGTGATTGATGACAGTTACTCCCCTGTCACCACTCATGCAAACTCAATGGTGCATTAAGGATTTACTGTAGTCCATTACCTTGTGCATGTGCGTGCTTGGTGAGAAGGAGCAATGTTTATAGAAATTGATCTCACACCTGGAAAAGCCACTTACACTTCCAACCCAGATTGCAGTTGGCTATATTAGCTGATGTCAGGCTAAAACGGGTCAGATTACTGTACTCTGACCCTCGCTTAGATCCTTCTATAAATACAGCCCAGTTTCCTGGTTGACAAATCCACTTATGGCACAGAGAGATGTCCTAACGTCTGTGTAAGAATGTGCCAAATGTTGAGTCCTGATGCCTATTGATGAGAGTGGCGAGGTAAGAGGCGGTGAGGAGGAAGGGGAAGAGCGATGAGGATGTCTGTCATTAGCATTCTAGCCAGTGCGATGGAAAAGTGACATAACAGCTCAGTCCTTGCACACCATTGTCATGTGAGATTAGCTACCCCTCTCTGCGTGTGTTGCTCCTCCACAGAGGATCCAGAGACTTTTCATTGTGAAGACCAGCATCCTGTGCCTCACTGCTGGATTGCCCAAGACGCATGGTAAACACAGGAAATACAAAGCTCCTAAATGCATCCCTACTGTGTTTGGAGGACTGCCATGACAACACATAGTGGATCTCACAGGGAGCCAGGGTGTTTGTTAGGTGGATACACACTGAGATATGCCCAAGCAGTGCCCTTCTGTGTGAGGGCATGCAGCTTTAGCTTATGCACTGTCTGTCACACAACCAAAATAAGGAGCTTCTTGCTTCAGGGATACACACTTTGTTGGAGGCAGGAATTCACTCTTGGCTCTCACAGCATGCCTGATTCTACAGGAATGTCACGATAAAAATCTCAACTGAATGTAAACACACTAATCTGCTCCATGGATCTATGCATTGGAGACCTGAGATAAGGCCAGATGAACTGCTCTGTGGGTTTTTGACACGGCGTTCCTGCTCTGGCTTTTGTGTTGCATGGCTGAGGATCTCCAGACAGCTTTAGATTAGCCCCTCTCTCTCCAGAAACAACTGTCAAGGCTAATCTGCTCTGCAAGCGCAGGTCATCTGGATGCCAGATCCACAGAGAGCAGGAATCAAAGCTCGGCCCTCTCTCTCCCAAACCGTCTCTACCTCTTCCTTCTCTTTCTTTTCATCCCTTTTAGTCACGGCTTTTACAACTACACTGACCAGAGAGGAGGAAATCCACATCCGTACACCCCCATCCTGCAGAGGATGTCATCGATCTCACCAAGGGCGGATATGCTTTTGGTGCAGATTGTAAAGAGCAGAGAAAGGGGATGGGCATTGATCCAACTAAGGCACTCCCAGGTCTGATCAATAGAATAGATCTGCTGGGGAGCCCTGAGTGTGGCGGTGTCATACTCCACCAGGGCTCCTGTTAGGCTGTACTCTAGCTCTGAGGTCTTTGTCACCTTATCCATCATCTTTTTTCATATTTATTTAATGATTATAGCATTTGTCAAGTGGCGCCACGAGGTAGCGTGACTATATAATCCTAACTGAGGTCATATTGTGCAGAGTTCCCATGGAAAAGGCTATAATTGGTGTTTTGAAGTGGAAAAACCTTTCCACCTTAGCATATGAAAACCACAAACCTATATTGTTGAAATTAGCACTTTGACTAAAAGCACATAGAGCTGCTTTTAGTCTGAGCTAACACCCACTCACTTACAGTACTTTGAACTAGCAAAGTCTTTTATGGCACTTTTACCACCTTTTGCGCCACTTTTATGAACATCATATAATGTATATTTTCTATGAATAAACCTATCATGTAGCCGCTGTTTCTATGAGTTAACCTCTTTTTCTTGCAGTGTATAGATAGACAAGGCCTATCACTGCCAACAGGGCATATGGTTAACTGAAGTTAGATAGAGTTTCAAGGATGCTTTGATGTTTAAACTTGACCTCATCAGGTTATGTGTAAAAGCACACGCAAGCACTCATATCTTAGATTCTCCAAGGGACTCATGTTTTGATACATTTGAACCTCATCTGTTTTTCTCATAATGTAAAACACATGCAAAAAATGAGGGATCCAGTTGCAGTCCTCCTCTGAGAGCCTCTAAATCCTCTGTCCTTCATGTGCAAATCCCTCAACAAACTGGCCTTGAGTGTCACCCTGGGTTGTCCTGTTCAAAGGAACTCTGGGGTCAAACCTGCCAGGTCAACCTCCCTCAAAGTGGCAGCATTTACCCCCAAACTAGCCCCTTTCACTCTCTAAAAACACACGGGGGCCCCAGATAGGCCGAAGCCCTTCCTTACACTGTAGAGCTGTGGTGATTTACTGCCTTGGTACACACCCCACATAAACATATCATCCACATGTCATCAACTGGGCCTCTGGGGGGACTTTTCAAATAGCAGTGATCCAGACTTTAAAGATTTATCCACTTCTGTGCTGTTAACATGATGAAACATTAGCTATGGCCTGCATGTGATGGAATTTCATGTGAAGTGCCTTCATCTTTGCCACTAGAGCATAAATCAAACTCTAATCTCAGTTTATCTTGAAGCACATTCACTGTCAGGTGTTAATGTTTATTTTAGGAGCCATAAAGGGAAGTTCAGTTGCCACCCCTTTAACATATTTATGCCAGGAAGCAGTGGTGCTAACAGACAGGAGCAGATAAAGGAAGGCTTGCCATATGTTTCTTTAGGTGTCACTCTGAAAAAACAATGTTGATCCACTAAATATCAATAAAACTGATGAAACAATAGTATTCTGGATTTCCTTTCTCTCATAAATCCCCCTTTAACACCTTTTATCACTGCTCACAACAAGATCCATTTCTTGCCTGTAAGCCTTCCCCTTCAGCTTTCCCTAATACCTCAGTACAAAGGGTTAAGGCCAGCCCTCCCCCATCAGTTGCTTTTGTGTCACGTTTCAAAGACCCATTCATCAGTATAATATGCACAAATGACAATACCATGTATCATTTCAAACTTTTGCCCCCTTCAGCCTGAAGTTACAACGTTTCACATGACACGCAACTCCAAATTTAACTTGTGCATGCATGCCAACATTAATTTTTATGCTCTGAATCATACGTGCCCGACAAGTAATGCTTTTATACCAATTATGAGAATGTAAACCAGTGCTGGTTTGTCTGATGCTGACAGCTGTTTGAACCTGTCTTTCCTCATCCTGTTTGCAATAGGTACAGAGATTTGATGTGCATGGAGGATCAGTCTGTTCCCTGCGTGACCCCTGACCCCTAGTCTGAGAAAGGGGCCGGCCTGTCCAAATCAGTCCAAGACCCCAGGGTGTCCTGTAACGTGTTAGCGGAGCCAGCTGAAATTACATTTGTCTGCTCCTCAGTTTCGTGTTTTTGTTTTTTGCCTTGAGACATAAAAAAACTGTGAAATAGAGACTAATGCAAAACAACAGGACAGAGAAGAGACATACTGTACTGTACAGTACTGAGGTAGAGTGTATTAAGGAAAAGTAAGAGCCTTTTTATTTTCCACAGTCTCTCACCCTTGAATCTTTTCCACTGCACCTGCGAGCTGGGACCTGTGTCAGATGGGGGTTCACAAGCTAAACCACTAACTATACCTGGGAGACAAAGGCAAAACAAACCAAACAGCAAGCTACTGACCCCAAGGAAATGCAGCAGTTTCCCCCATAACAAGCAATTTCCCCCCTGCTGAATAAAATTTAATTGGATGGTCTCCCATGCTCTAAAAAAATTGAATGGGTATATGTGATTTTTTTTTTTCTCATTTTAATTTAGATCATTATTTCCACGCTGCTCTTGTTTTTTCCCCACATCACAAAGAGGCAATTAAAGAAACTGTTAAGCAGGATAAATTATGGAAGTGAAAAGAGGATGAGGTGCCATAAAAGTGTGAGGTTCCCTGCTCATAAAATGAATACAGTATTGACTCTTCCAGGCACGGCAGCTGAGCCCATCTTTAACTGGAGCGCATGGAGACAATTGGGATCCTTTAAGATCTTTAAAATATTTTTTATAGGTGTTAGAGAACTAGAGTCCATTAGGCTCAGAGCTGTAGGAAGCCACAGCTTTCAAGTGGCCATTGTGAGCACACTTGCAACGGGTTTATGGCATCCTGTAGAAGAGGAGCAGTCACACGTGAAGGGCAGACAAACAGTGTGGAGGTGATAAACAGAGATAGCTCGCACACACAGATAAAAATGCTCATATGGGCAGAGAAGTGAATACTTCTAATACAAATGAATGACATCAATTTTCATATTTAAGGAGGCTGAAATGCAAATGATAAAAAGAGAAAGGACTGATGAATCAAAGACGAACTGACATGTTGGTGGGTGAAGGACTTGTTAGTGGCCATATGGGAGCAGCAAGGAGGGTGAAGGGGCAGGAGGGAGGTACCTGTTGGGTCCCATGTTCTCCTGTCACTCTGATCTTATCAGGGGGCCTGACCAAGAGGAGGACCAGCTGTCACTCTCGCCGCTCTTTTGATGTGCTCCTTCAGAGCTCAGACACACACACACACACACACTCACACACACAGAACTTCAGAAGAGTTGAGGCTTGTTTTTGTTCATAATGAGAATTGGTGGCTTTGTTGGAGAGCCACTTGGCAAGCCCCGCACCGGAGGAAAAAAGCAAGATAAAGCAAGATAGTTACAGCTCTCTGAGGACATGTGGAGCAGTGGTGGTTCAATTTAGCTGTTTAGAGCCTGAGGCTTGACAAAAGAGAGTCAGTCCTCTGAGCTGACACAGGACATCCTGCTCATAAAACCAGCCAGGACATCGTCACACAGACACTGGGGACTGATAAAAGGGGAAACGCCATGTATTCATTTGAAACTTCTTCACAAGGACACTCGCTGTTGTTGCTCCTCATCAGCTCATGTCTTCTTCTGAAAAGTGCACAGTTTGGGTAAAAATCTAAGCAAGCTACAGGGAGATTGTGTAGTAACTGTTTTTGCCAAGCCAAGCAAGAAAGTTTACTGTAAGAGTCAGCTAGACTGTTTTTATAAACTTTTAGGCAACTTGCACCAACATGTTTCAGTCTAATGAACGAACATTCACACATTTTGAAGATTACTGGATTACTGCTCTTATTTTTCCAGATCTCACTCATCTGTATAATCTTCTGGCTTGACTCATTTTGGTTGAGACAGAACACGTGCTACATGTTTTATGCTCTTCATATGTTACTACTTTTGTGTTACCATGCGGCACTCTCATGCATAGACCATTAGCTATTATAGTAAGAACCCCAGTTATTTTTCTTGATGTATGCAATGCATTAGAGATGGAAATATATGTCAGTCGTTTGGACTGGTAAGCACATTAACAGAGTGTGGGTAGGATTTGCACAGACATTCCTGGTCCCAGGAGGATGTGTCCAATCACTTAGGTTGTTCACAGATTGCAGTATTGCAGTTGTTCACAGATTGCAGTGTAATATATATTTGCAGTGTAATATATATTTCAGCAAATTCAAGCCAATTCAAGCAAATTCTCCCTAGCTCTGAGGACATGCCTCAGAGCTAGGGAGAAATTTTGTGCGAAACACAGGTCTGGAGAAGACCACCTCCATAATTCTTCACTGTGGGGAAATGGCCTTGGTGCAGGTCACCAAAATCTGACAATCAGTCTGTTTGAGCTCTGAAGAATGGAGAAAATTTCAGGACAACCAATTCAAAGCATAATGCCTAGAACTGATGCCACATTGTTCAACTTGTCCCCAAGTTGTTTTTTCTTCACACAAGATCTATGGAGCTGAGCCAGAGTGACCATCAGGGTCTTGATCACCAGTGCCAAGGTTTATCTCCCCTGATTCCTCAGTTTGAACATGAAGCCAGATCTAGAGTCCTTTTTGTTCCATGCTTCTGCCATTTAAGACCTACAGAAGCCACTCTGTTCATGGGAGCTATCAACACAGTTTTTTTTTTTTTTGTTTGTTTGTTTTTTGCAGCTTTGCCCCCAGATCTGTGTCTTGACACCATCCTGTCTCCTGGCTCTGCAGGCAGCTCCTTTGACCTCATGACTTGGTTTTTGCTCTGATATGCACTGTGAGCTGTGAGACCTCAAAGGTGTGTGCCTTTCCAAATCATGTTCACACATCTTCACTTATCACGTCAAGTGGCTTCCAATCAAGGTGTAGAAACATCTCAAAGATGTTCAAAAAAAAAAAACTGAGGCAAAAGTGCTTGAGCCACGTTTTTAAGTGCAATAACATATAGTTGGAATACTGATCTCAATTTAGATTTTCCTTTTAAATAATTGTGAAATTTTTTATAAAATTCTGTCTGGGGGTCTTGACGGGAGATAATATAAATTCCAAAAATACTCTATCTGAGTCCACTCCACTGTGACTAATAGGTAGGCTGTAGACTCTAAGCCATCTTAAAATGTTAAGTGGTAAATTTAAAAATATTTTTATTTTCAAAATTCATTCTCTATAATATAATAATAATATATATATAATATATATATAATAATATATTTAACAATATGTTGCAGTAAAAAAAATCTAATTGAACGGAAGCTCCCTCTTATCTTTACATCTAACATGGTCATACAAAGTGCACTACAGTCCAATTATCTCTCCCAATAGAAAGTAACTGACGTTGCCCTCAGAAGCTAAGACCCAAAGACTCCTTCTCTTGCCTCCAGTCTTTCTGGCTCGGACAATTGCTTGGCAGGGGCGAACACACTCACAATGCCCTCTGTTACTGTGAGTGTGTGCTCTTTATACACTGCGAACTTTTGAACCACCTCTTGACCACAGCTTGAAGGGAGTTGAGACAATGGTTAGTAAACACACTGGAGTGAATGAAGGGATTAGGTATTAAATGACAGGATGTGCTTAAAGACGAGCAGGTGGTGGTTAAGGAAAGGCCAGCTAAGCCTAGCAAGAGAAGTACATCATGCATCTCCCGTTCTCCATTTTCTTCATCTTCATGCTCTGTCTCTATCGCTCCTGATCTTTCACACTTGTCCTCCAGTAGCTCATCTCTTCCTGCTCATTTCACCCACTTTCTATCTCCTCATCTCCCTGGGCTCTATCTCTGTTGTCTGCTTTGACACAACCAGAGAATCCTGCTCCTTAACTCAGGACTCAGACAATTGACATTCATGAGGTTGGACATTCCGGTCCAGCCCCATTCATATGTACAGTAAGCAAAGGGACAAAAGCCACCTCACACACAGGGCCCATCCCCCACGGAGGGGTTGTAGGGGAGCTGGGTGAATCTCACTTGTTTCACTATAGATAAACTACTACTACATTGTTTGTAATAACTTGGTCTAGATTACACGGTTCACAAAAATATATTTTGTATGACCTTCTTGCCAGTCTGTTCTTGTGTTACTGATGTTTGATGCCAAAAATCCATCCTCCATAATTCTGTCCAAAGAAAAAACATGTTTCCAGCTAGATATGGCAGTGACTGTGTCTTCCTGTAGCCTCATATGCTTTCATGAGTAGATCTGTTTTGCTGAGGATATGTCACATGTCAGACTAAAGATAATCCATCTTGCTTTGCAAGAACCTGAAACAGCATGACCTCCTGTGCGTTTCCAGGGGTGCATTGTGGGTAGGAGTGGGAAGCTTCTCTCATCAGGGTGGTAATGAGTTTCTGAGCTCCCACTTGTCAACATAGTAAATCCATGTTTTATATCCAAAAACCCAGCACCCACCCTCTAGTTTTCACATAAGGGAAGCAACATGACCTCACGAATATCCAGTGACAAACATTTCAGAGTACAAGGCAAAGACATTCAAAATGCTGTACATGGGTGAAAACCAAGGTAAATAGAAATCACTGAGTGCTGCAAGATCCAACAGACATGCTGAAATAACCATGTTAAATAGAAAAAACACAGACAGTCCAATGAAGCATTATGTGTTTTGAGTGTGGAGACAGACTGGGAAGGACTGGTGTGTGGGTGTGTGTGTTGGGTTTTGGGATTACCTCATGGACATGTGGTGAACCCCTCCTCCCACTGTAACCTAATGTGAACCGAGTCAAAGTTTAATTAGTACCTGTCTGTGGCACGCCCGCTGCTGTTCTCTCCTTTCTCTGCTCTCTGTCTCTCTCTTGCATTTGTTTGAAGTATTTTTTCTTGTTTTACAGATATGACATTGTCACATATTTGTTAGATCTACTGAACAATGGAAGATTAGATACATTTTTTTTTACCTTTTATAATATAATGTATCTTGGATTTGGATTTGGATTACTTAGGACACAGAGATCTAATTACAGTGGTTGTTAATTAAACAAAGATCCGTGCCAGCATTAGAAACGAGAAGTGCTGTGATCTGATGTGTAATAAGATCACTGCCCAAAGCAGCTCAGTGGCATGCATTCTCTGTATTATCTCAGTGTTTACCTGTCCCAGTACTCAGAGTAGTCTGACATGACACTTGCATCTATTTATATCTCAGCAGACAGTGACAGGTATGCTCTACTGCAGAGTGGTTTAGTAGGTGCATGTGAGGAAAGCTGGATACAAGTATAAAATCAGTGAGCTGCTATTTTTTTTAAATTTTTGCTTCAAGTGCTTTCATCAACTTTGCACATTCTTGCATTTCACTTTACCAATCCAGACTATGATAAAAGTAAAGGTTAAGTAAAATACAACTGTACACAGCATCTATAATGATGTTGCTTGCTGTGCTTAAAAGACCCTATAAAACCCTGAATCAAATGGCTGATCAACCTCGGCAGAAAATCTATGATCTTGATTCGATGAGACTGTTTGTCCATGTGTTCTCATGCACACAATGTCAAAGTTAGCGCTCTTGAACCACGGTCTGTGTAATGAGATCCCATACAACATCTGAAGTCTTTCAGTGTGAGGTGACAGCCATCCACGGGGAGTGTTTTGTAACGCCCCCCCTCTGCTCTCAATTTTATACCAGAAGAAAATCATTATCAAATCCTATTTGCAGGTGTACACCTGCTGCACATTGATCCTTGGAGATTTCACTCCCTAGCTAAATTATCTCAAACCATCATCCAATTACATTATGTCAGTGTTGAGGCAATGATTGTGAAAAAAAAAAAAAAAAAATCATTTATTTTGAAGGTGCAAATTAGCTGGAAAGGGACTTCCAATGGACAGATGGACTAACCTTCTCAGAGCAGACTAAAACAATGAGCCAAAAGAAATGACAGACATGGTGAACATGGAGAGAGACAAAAAAAGACACGTTCAGAGACAGCGAGGGTACAAAAAGGCCTCTGACCTTTCTATTGTGATGAGATGTGCCCTCTGAGATGAGTCAGCCCTACAGCTGGAAAGGTCACCAAGCACACAAGGTCAAGCCAACGCAGTCCTGCTATACCCAACATCAAAGACAAGTCCAGGGCCTGTCATACTCCCTCTGAGCTGGGCTGAAAACAGCGGCACTAATCCCACTGACCACTCGCTGTTGCTGCAGAGGACAGAGGTCAGCTGGATGTACAAATCCTAATAAGTTGATTCCATTGTGGCAACTTGCTAAACTTAAAATGCTGTCTTTGATGAGAATTAGTGTTGTTGCCCTTTGGACCTGTCTTGTGTATGATGAATAGAGAAAAGAATGCTGCTGAATTAACATATGCCCTTTAGTGACTATTTTCACTTCAAGAATGAAGCCTTTTCTTCTCTGAGAGCAAACTGAACATTTCTTGTTGAAGTAGAATGAAAGAGAATCTTGCTAAATGAAAGATTCATGAGTCGTAAAAATAATGGTCTCCACAGTGATTAGATCTGCAGGGAACACAACTTCAAAGTAAAATTTGATGAAATGCTGAAAATGTTTGTCAGCCATATAAGCTTCTTAGTTGGGAACTTTAAGGTCACAGTGGGAGAAAACATTATTACGTATGACCACGGGAGAGAGGGCTAATGTTTGGAAGGCCAGTCACTGGACTGCTTACCTTCACGAGTGCCCTCTTGTTCACCCCGTCTTTGAAAGAATTTTAATGGAAAGATACCAAGGCAGATTTTGGAAATGAGATTATTGGGCAACTCTGGTGCAGCTGCCCACTGTCTAATCTCCACATGACAGCTCTGAAGTGAGGAGCCTCTTATCATCTGTCAGTCCTGCTTAATCCCATGTGCCCCCAGTCATACACACCAACTGTTTGAAAACGTCAGGTCTCTCCTCAGAAACCTGAGCTCCTGCAACATCGTCTTAATGTCTGTTTGTGAAACTGTAGAAGTGAGACTGTGTGTTTTGTAACTTCTGCAAATAGGTTTACATATATTTGAATAACAAAGGCTGATAATTTTCACCCTCTAATTAAACACGATTGTCTGGGTTGGTCATTGAAGCTGCAACTTATTAAACCAACAGCTGGGGCAGAGTCAGGAAACCAGATAAGGAACTGTTAGTGCTATCTGTGCTAAACTGGTCAGTCTCAGCAGGGGGTTTGTAAAGATTAAGCAGAGATTTTTTTTTTCAACATGAGTAGTAACCAGAAGAAGAGAAAAGGAGAAAAGATGGCAGATGAGATGCTGTACTGTGCTGTACTGTACTGTACTGCAGTGACTCACTGATTAAAAGACATTGGGTGCTATTTCTACCACAGATGAACTTACCCCAATCAGCTAATAGACTGTACTCAGTTGATATCATTGCTAGGTGGTGAAATGGAAAAGAAAAACTCAATGCCAACTGCCCAATATATATTAAATATGTTTATTCTGATAAGATAAATGTAGATAGCAGTCATCAATAAGCAAAATTAAGAAATGAAAAGAAAATAAACAATTATTTGCAATAAGAAATGTAAAAAGATTGGATTTATTTCTGAGATACAAACAATTATATAACTGAAATGTCAATGAAATTGTCTAATGCAAACATTTCCCATAAGACACTTTCATTACAAGAGTGTACATATTTACAAATTAAAAAGTAAGTGTAATAATTGCGTTATACATGCTTTTATATGATGCACCATTTTGTACACCAGGTTCAACCACTGTAAATTCTTAATGATATATATATACTTTTTAGTTACAACAAAACAAACAATCAGTGCACAAATGCAGCCCAGTTTAATGACTGCTTCTCATTGATTATAAAGGGGGCTATGCTAAAAGACGAGGTGTGATTGAACAGTATTCGTTCAGCCCGGGAGAATGTCACTACACCAGGGTCATGACCTTCAGGGAGGCAGGCTGGAACCGACGAATCTTCTTCTTCAAGGCTCGGGAAGCTTTGATCCGGCAGGCTGATGGCTCAGGGCGTGGGAGCTGCTGGAGGGGCCTTCCAGCAGCAGTGGGCCCCAGAGCAGCCTCAGCCCACACCAGACCTCCCTCCTCCTCGTGGCTATCCACCTGGTCCTCCTCGTCCAGGGACAGGCTGCTGTCAGAGTCCGAGAAGGACTGGAAGCTCTGGCTGGACTCGCTATCTCCAAAGCGGTTGGTGGTGTTATCACTCATCTCCCCCTCACTGCTTTCAGCGATGGTGGAGTGAAACAAGGAGGCACATTCAGCTGAATATTCTGACTCACACCTGGGGGGGTAGAGGCTGGACACGTGGAAAGGTGCCGGAGGGTATCTGGCATTAAGATTGTGGAAGAAAGAGTTAGAGGAGATGGAAGAGTGGAAAGGACGAGGAGGCCCAATCCACTGCCCTGACTTGGCACTCATACTGCGGACCATCTGCATGCTCCCTGGTGCCTGAGCATGGGGCTCTTTTGACCTGTGACGCTGGGCACATAAGGCCTGGAGCATCTCTGCATTGGATGGCCACTTAGCAGCCCCCTGCCTCCTCTTCCTCTGTTCTGCAGGCTGCTCATACTCCACACCCTGAGATCTTCGACCTTTGCTGGACTTCGTAACAGTGGGGATGGGATGTGGCTTTGGATGAACCTTGTGGGCGCACATGACTCCTGGACTGCAGTGGCTGGAGTCTGAACCAGAGCCCTGTCTGCGCTCCTCTGTGTGACAGGTGGTAGGCTTCTGGGTCGCTTTTCCCTTTCCAGACCTTCTCTGCTCTCCCTTGGTTCCACCACTGACCTCTCTGATCCTTTCACCAGAGGAGTAGCCATGTTGCTGCTTCACAGCTCGAGGCTTATCATTGCTTTTTCTTCTCAGTTTGACGGCTTTGGTTTTACGGTCTGCCTGTCTCACCTTCACCCTCTGAGATCCAGCAGGGACGAATTTGGCATGAACAAACTCAGGGAAGCTGTGTGGCCAGCCTGAGCCTCGTAGCTTTGACTCTCCTCTGTGCTGGAGCTGTGGGCCATTGCTGGTCTTTGTCTGTGGCCTTTCCTCTCTTGTGTTCTTGAATCTGGATTATCCCCACACCGCTTCTCTGAGTGGCTTCTTGGTAGACTTTCATATTCTCCTTGGGACTTATCACTCCTCTTTAGGGATGCAGTGGTGACCTCATCAGAGCTATACTCCCTCATGGTAACAGGAAAGGAGTATCGGTATGAAACCTCCTGAGGTCTCACTGACTGTTTGTGGCTTGTGTTATCAGCTGGTTCTTGGCTGGGGTATGTCATGCAGTGCCTCTTTTGGTCATTATCTTGTGGGGTGATGTTTGTGGCCTGAGTTGAGAGAGGCTGCAGCATACACACCTCTTTTTGAGACACTTCAGGAAACACAGTCACAACCTCAGTGGGCTTCCTGTGGTAGTCACGCTGTGACAGCAGAGTCTCTGTGTCAGTTATACTCTGGATTTTGCTGAAGCTGCGCTGGAGGAGCTTGTCTATGTAACCCAGGGTTTTGGTCTCATAACCCATTTGTGCCCTCTGAAGGGTGTCAGAGCCAATCATTGGGGGTCCTTGGCCCTCTAGAAGTCCAGCTGTGGTTGGGTTGCCTCCATGGGAAAAAATTGGGCTCTGGAGAGCCACTGCATGCAGGGGGCTGGGGTAGTGGTACACTTCAGTGCCACTGCGGGACACCAGGTTGCTCTGAAACTTGGAATCCAGTGTGGAGGTCTTGAGGTTTTGACCCATTAAAGGTTTCTTCACATCTGCAGATTTGCTGTAGCTTGGTCCTTGAGCCAACATCCTGTCAAGATCACCTGACAACACAAAAATACAGATAATTAACCTTTCAAATCACTCAATCACTGAAATGGCATGTTATTATGCAGCTAAATATATATTGAGTATCTTAGCAACAGTTGTTCCAATCACTACTTCAAAGACTTAAATTAGACATGAAGAGTTTTGGTTACCTGTCGATACAGGTCTTGGTCGAGTCTGTTCGGTGCCTGTAGTGCTTGCTCGGATTCTGCTGCTGCCCAAATGGAGACCTGTGGCCCGCGGAGGGTTGGGCTGGGTAGTGCTCTCATCAGCAGAACGTCGGCGGCAGACATCGACTTGTGAAGGAGGGCTAATGAGGGAAGTAGCAGGGCTCATGGGAAGGAGAAGAAGGCTTGTCTGGGATGATGACAGACATTCACTGTACACTGAGGTGCAGGAATTCGACAGAGAGTAGGAGCCACCGTCGCTGAGTTCATAAAAACCTGGAGAGATAAGGAACAATGACCAGCTCAGTATTGAACATCATGTGATGGTAGGCTGACTGTATGCATAGTTTGCATATTATTTGTGTTGTGTTATTTTAGAGTGTGTTTGCACACCTGAACTTGGCCTGCTGTCACTCTCCAGCTGCTCTGTGGAGGCCTTGCTTACGTCCAGCTTCAGCTCGCTGATCTGTTGGTCCAGCTGCTGCAAGTGTGACTTCAGGCCTACATCCTGTTTCCGAAGACGAGACTGTAAAATAGACAGCACATGACATTTTAGCCCACCCCTGAAAAACATGTGTGGTACAACCTAACCCGAAAAGACGGTCTAATTAGATTTTCTCAGGGAAGGAGGGAGTTATGCAACGAAAGTCCGCATGCACACACATGCATGCAATTACACACAAATTCTCTGTACATGTTGATGAAAGGGGAAATTAGTCACAAGGGTCAGGGTGTGCGTTTGCAATGGTATAATTTGATTAAGATGAGGTCTGTTGTTCAGATAAAGGATGCTCTAATGTACAGCCATCAGAAAAACAAAAGCGACTCAGCTGTGGCTGATGATTAACCTCAGCAGGACATGGGGGGGCATGGAAGAAGCAGTGGTGGGTAACTCATTTCTCCCCCACAGCGAGGGCCTGGCCATTGTGTAAACTACTAGAGGAGGAAAGCTTAGGGGGTTGGGATGAGGGGCTGTTTGCATTGCAGCTAAGGCTGGGCATTTACTGTTACAGTGGTTCTCAAGATGAGGACTGGGGGGGGGGGGGTCACTGCCTGAAAAATCCACTGTTTGATTACTGTTTAAGGCTCTTGTTAGACCAAGTTGGGTCTACCACAGTAAAGCAAGCTATTGTGTACAGTTTCAGCCTCAACATGTGTCTATCACTGTGCTTTCAGACAGAGTGTTGTAAGTCGGTAGTTGATGCAATTTGGCTGAATGTAAAACCAAATTTAAATCTCCTGCTGGCCAATCGCTTTAAACCTATCCTTCAGTGCATCTGCTGAAAGTCATGCACAACACCTTAATCCCTGTGAGTACTACAAATGTGCGTGCAACAGCAGCGTGAAAAAGCTGGTCATGGAAAACTCCACAGAGCCAGTTGTCTCCAACACTCCTGCTGCCTCCCAGGACTGAAACTCTCCCTGGGTGTTATTCTCTGCAAAAAAAACAAACAAACAAAAACTGGGAACCTCTTAAAAACACACCACGATTTTTTTAATTTCCTGGCATTAGTGGTTAATGATTGAGGTCCACCCCCTCCTGCCCCGCAGTGTCCACATGCACTGTGTGCGCGCACATACACAACTCAAAGTCCTCTTGGTCCTGCAGTGAACCTTGATTTATGACACCTATCCTACTTCCTACCCCCAGCTGGGCGCATTAAAGTGTCTGGTAATAATTGAAGACTGAATGTGCATGAGCATCAGCTGACGGTGAGATACAAACCGACCTTTTACTCCACTAGTGTTAGAAGAATAGTTAGAAATAAGAAGCGTGGTGAATATTATAGTGACAGAATGCCACCAGAGAGACATTTGAATTATTCTGTTTTATGGTGTTTGGTTTAAACGACTTCCTACCAGCTGTTGCTTCAGGGCTGTCAGGGTCGCCTCCAGCCGCTGCTCCTCAGCCCCCATCACCCTGGGAGCCTCCGGGCCTGGCTGGACAGAGGTGACGGGCTCCTCTCGGTCCATCCTCAGAGCCCAGCTCACCATGTCGCTCTGCCTGTCCTTCAGCAGATGCAACTCCTGCAGTCCGGCCAGAGCAGCCTGCAGCCTCTCCCCGACCCTGCTGCGGTCCACGCCGGCTGCAGCGCTCATCACCCCCGCACAAGACCCCTTCCTGCTCAGCATGCTGCAGAACGCTGTCCGGGCATTATCCAGAAACAGAACAATGTTGAAGAAACGTCCCCGTCCGCACCGTGCTCCTCGCTGGGTAAACGCTTGCTTGGCTTCTGTCTTGATGTTGACCTAGTTAGTTTTAAACTACCTGTTAGAAGAAATCTTGAGTGCAGGGGGAGAGCTGAGCTCCTCCCACAGACCAAATGGCCCTCCTCCTCATTGGCTGGTCACTGGCCTCCAATGAACATCTGGTACTAATCCTCCCCATTCAAGTACTCACTGAAACTGCCCGGGCATGTACTAAATTCATCTGCATAATACCACATGGCATGATGGGCATATTATTGTGCTATTTCATCCATTCTTTTGTTATGATTAGTCTCTACGGTAGCAGGCTAAACAGACGGCTCAACTTTGTGAAAGTCTCCCACTGTAAGCAGCTGAGCTTCAAGGAAAATAAATGGGTTAATGCATGTGACATTCTTGTTATAATCGAGAGATACTCATAAAAATAACCACAAATAAATAGATAAATAAATAAAAGTTCATCCCTCGAAGAGCATGTGTGTCACCAGTGAAGGGAGGACATTTACAAATTGTGTACAAGGACTTAACTATAACTGTAAAACTGAAAACTTTAAAACACATTAACACTGAATTGATTGTGGCATCACTCTTCTGATCTTCATGAATAACAAATAAATGCACATCTAAACTTCCCCTAACCAAGTATTTTTCCCTCCTAAGAGACTTACAAGGGGAAAATGTACGACTTGAATAAGAGAAAACAGTAAAAATCAAAGTTCCCTGGCAGATAGATGAATGACGCCCCCTTGTGGCTGTAAAGATTGCTACAGCTTCGTGGTAACCACAGAGAGATTTTAATGACGGAGCAGTGGATGTGGTCCAACAGCTGACATGGTGACAGAAATTTCCATTACACTTAAACAAGATAAAGATGAAGAATTCATGAAAAGTGAAGAACCTGATGTTGATTTGAACCACACAAATAAGTCTGTGCTAGATTTATTATGGTATGGTATGGTATGGTACAACAATGTGAATAAATGTGAATGAAATGGCTGTATTTGAAAAAAAGTGTAAATGTAAGTTGGTCTCTGATCACTGGCAGGTATGAGCCCCCCCCCCCCCCGATCCTATATAGAACCCACCAGACCTTTCACTCAGGCACAGAACAATTGGAGTCACAAAACAAAAGAAAGCATGTGGCTGCATGTGTGTGTTGTTTGTTTCTCTACGTGGCCTTTTGGGGTCTATTTGTGCTCATTTTCTGTCTCTTCATGTTTCTCTGTTGTGCTCAGAGGCTCTGGCCCAGGTCCCTCTGGACGTCTTAGGGTCCAGTGGTGATATCGGATGATCCTGTTTGTTAATCCATGCAGGGTCTTGAACTAGCAGAGGCGATAAGAAGGAGCAGAACATCAAACTCCCTTGACTATTAATATGATAAAATACAATCAAAACAACAGTTTATTGTTGGCATATATCATTTAATCTTTATCTACACATCCTGTGATAAGATTTGCTCATTACTTTATCTTTGCTGCTGGTTTGAATCTGTCTTCAGAACAATATGACTCAGAGGACAGGTATTCCTGCTCTGTTCTTCCCACCTGAGCTGCTGTTCATCTGACAGAGACAGGGGGAATCACTTGTTCTCATGGTCAGTCATCTGATAACAAATAAATAAGGGAATGATTGAGCCCTCATAGGCCAAGGAAACACAAGGTTGGTTTCAGGCCATTCACTTACACTGCTGCTGTTCTCACTGTATCACAGGTGGGGAGATTCTATCATGCTGATATCTGCAGCTATCTTGAAGCCAGAGTTCAAAGGAAATACCAAAATACCAGGAGGGGTGTACACCTGTGTGTGTGTGTGTGTCAGAGTATCTGTCTCTTTCTTTCACACACACACACACACACACACACACACACACACACACTGATCAAAGGTAAGATTATATCAAGGTATTTTAGATTCCAGTTTAATAAAAATAATCTTCCTGTTCATTAATGTGGATTATTTTGCCATTTAATTTACACAATGCACAAACAATTTCATAATGAATTTAAAGTCACTAACTTTCAGACACTAGAGGGCAGTGTTACACCACTTCTCAATTCAGCGAGGTTAGTTTTACTTGTATCATTGCAGGATAGCATGGACATGTGAATTGTTCACTCTGTCTTAATGGAGTCAATTATGATATTTGCAGTTTTCAGGTGATACGAAGCTGAATTACTTGTTTTTTCATCCCTGATTGCAAAAACACATCCCCATCACTTTGAAGGTGCACTTCGATGGGCCCCTCATCAACATGGTCACATTAGAGCAAATATATAGCGCATTGTGAAGCCCACTCCTCACAGGGATAGCGTCATGTCCTTGAGATGCTGCTGGCTTACAACACTGTATTGTGATGCCTGGATGTCCCTCTGCCCCCATCCCCTTCAAAGCACTTCCTCCAGGGTGACATCAGCTGGGGTGCTGCTCCACAAAGATGCCCTCTTTCTTTCTTTCTTAACAAATCAAGTGTGGGCGTCATGCCGCATTCAGCAAGGTTCTCGAAGTTTCATCCACACACACACAAACAACTTTTTACCTACCACTCTGTAAGGCCAAAAATCCAAAAAGCTTTGTCTCACTGGAGGTTTCTCTTTGTGTGGCTTCTTCTTTGTGCTCTGCATTTATCAGCAGATTTTCCATCCAGCCCCCCCCCCCTTTTTCCATCCACTTAAGAAATGATAAAGCAGCCAAATGTTGATAACAAAACAAAAGCACATGGGCAGGGATCCCTTTTACTGTATCCACAAGCAGCCACGGTGGAAAAGGGTGTTTGTACCTGCTCAGGTAGATACAGATGGGAACAATGGAAGATGCTGCCACAAACAGGATGTGTGGGATGGAAGTCAGAGGGGTAAACATGGTGTGTTGTCATATGTGGGACTGAGTGAGGAGACGAAGAGTGAATCTGTTGTCAGTTCATGTACATGGAAAAAAACAGGCCTTTCACGTGCAGGAATTATGAGCTTACAACTTCAAAGGGGGTAAATCTGATATCACACATGATGCTTAAAAAAAAGACTGAAATCCTATGTTGGGTATTATTGTTGATTTTGAGCTGTTTCCGGGGGTTCGTGTATTTTCACATATTTCTCTGTGTGCGTCTTGCTCTCGTTGCGTGTCAGGGGATTCCCATGCAGGTACTCTAATTGAAAATCCCTTTCCCAGGTATTCTGTCATCAACAAAGGCAAAGACTTTCCGAGATCAAAGTGGCCTCTTGTGTCTGACAACAGAGCCTCCCTTGCTCCGCCACCTCTGACCACTGCGGTGCCACGACACAAGTATTATTGTTGTTTTAATGAATGAATGAAGAAAGAAACCTACTTTTTGATGTTAACGTGCAGCCGCTCGCCAGATGTCTTCCTCTGCACAAGGGTTACTCAGGGAAATTGTGGAATGGCAATGAAATGCATCTGTTCTTTATCCACTGCTTCTTGTATAGATATATCCTTTTAAAGTAAGGCCTCTGGTGAATTCGTCTCCATGGTTTGGGGTGTTTTGAAATGTTAGACCTAGTTTTAATATCCAAAGTGGTTTCTAATCTAAAAAAGCTCCAACTGTATCTCACCCATGAGACATGATGGGGATTGCAATAGACTGGTCGACAAGTCCTTGGGCCTTAAGTCAAGAAACAGAAAGTAGAATTCCCATTTGTTTTTCTGAACATCTTGGATACTTGCAGTGAAACTCGTACTCAGAACTGCATCCAAGGAACACACTCTTCTGATTCTGACTGATATCAATGTGATAGTTCCCAAGGTTTTACAAGGTATTACGAGATGTGTTCTGCTTCATAACTGGTAGCACTTACAGTTACTTGAGAGCAAAAGCACAGACAGTCACTGCACCATCCACCATGTCAGTTTCCAATTCATTCTCAGTGGAGCAGCTCCAGGATTTATCTCCTGATGAAATCCCAGATTAGAGACTTGTTTCTGTGGGTTTTAGCTTTGATTCTGAGTTGTTCATGCCAAGAAATGTTGAACGAACTGCCTAATGCTGTTGGAATTCTCTTTAAGGTTACTTTACTTAATCCAATAATATTTGATTAAATGATACTGTGGGATATCTGTTAAACCAGTCATAAAATGGGTTCCTTTGGGTATATAAATCAGATTGTGGGAAGCTTATAATCTACTTGTGAGGACTTTTGAGTTCTCTAAGATTAAAAAGGCCAACTGAATAAAAAGGAAAATCTGTTTTGTCAGAATGTGGAGACTTGTCCTGAGTGCTGGACCTGATCAGACCTGATCAGTATAACTCTCTCTGTCTGTCATGAGCAGCAGCTCTGAGCACTTGAGAGAAACCTTTATGCTGTATGCTTTCAGATTCCCTCATGAAATTTCATTTGAGCAGAACAAATTTTTGTTTATTTAGCAGGAGAGGGAACCTTCCATGCTTCACTCCTGCAAATCATAAAGACATGAGTCTAAATTCAAATGCTTCCAGCCAGGTTTCAGTGGATGGTCTATATCTCGTGTGTGACGAGCTGGGGAAGCCGTTTGGAAAATGTCCCCCCCCCCCCCCCCCCCCCCCCCCCATTTAACCTTAAGCAGATTTGTTAAAGGGCACAGTGTACCACGCACAATTGATGCAAACTGATGTGACGTTTTTATCATATTTATATGTTTACACCTGCTTCACCCACGAGTATTTTATGGAGGTCTGAGATTAACTTCTGTGTGTACAGTATAAGTGTCTCTAGGAGCTTCAGAAGGAGAAAAACTCAGTAGAATTAAGTAGATATGAGTCTGAAAGACATCATTTACCTGGGGACGGCTACATTTCAGGCATGGATGTAAAAGTGTCAAAGTCCTTACAAGGGAGTCTTACCATGGTGAGTCTCAAATGGCCTGTATCTTTTCATGGGCAGGGAGACAGACGTCTGAGCTGTGTAGAACTTGGACATCGTACTTAACTGACCCTGTCTGCTGAGCCCTGGAGACCCACGCTACTTTGCAGCCTCTCCTGAGTGGGGAATAAACTGAATTCCACATCTATAACTAAAAGGAATACTATTACTCCATTGCTAATTAGATTTAAATGATGAAATAGTTTTAGACTGACCGCATAATATCAATGTCTCTTATGGTTTCCTGGCTCTTCTGTTTCTGTCCAAACAGCAGAACAAACCAGACACTTATTTCTTCTTTTAGCTCCAAAGGTGGTTCTTTGTTTTTAGACAGAATTAAGCAACCATCTCAGCATGTGCAACAAAATAGGACACAGTGAAGGACGCTGACATTTCTTGTTTTGGTCAAAGATGTCCATTGTGCAACAGTGGTTTAGTCAGCAAATTTCTGAGTAACACAACTGCGGTTCGACTGAGCTGCCCAAAAGAAGCTTTGTGAAATTGTGCATAAAGACGTGCTGTTCTGAAGACAATTTGTTTCTGTTTTTAGCCTCGCAAGCTGTGTGGTTCTAGGGTTGGTAATGTTTAGTCCAGACTCAAATGTCTCAACAACCGCTGAGTGGGTTGGCCATTGAATTTGTTACAGATACCCATGATGCCCAGAGGATGAATCCTCATAACTTTGGTCATCCTCTGACTTTCTTTCAGTGCCACCATGAGGTTCACATTTATGATGTTGAGTGAAATGATTTGGCAGTCCACAGATGGACTGCCATGATATTTGGTTTGGACACTAATGTTCCCCTCAGTTGTAATAACTCTGGTGATCATTAACTTTTTATTCAGCACCATCTGGTCAAAATTTTAAACTGTATATTATAATATTATGGTTTATGACCAAATAACTAATGGCATTCCCATAGGTCCATTAATGTGCTAATACACTAAAATAAGGTGGAAATCTCAGTGTTTCCAGAGGTTTTATTTATTTATTTATTTTGACTCTTTATATAAATGTCTTTTTGCATTATTAACCACTGGAAATTTTATTGGACCGTGGAGACGGTGTCCAAAATCTGAAGAACTGAACTTAACTGAACTGAAAGTACAAAGGAAAGAAATTCAAAGAGGAACTATGGAGGATTTTTACCTTAACTGTATTACATGTTTGCCTTAATTAAACAGCTTTGGAGTAATTGTGATGGTTATGTCTGACTTGTAACTTGTTACAGGGAGAATGGAGGCTCTCTGTCTTCCAGCTAGCGTCTCTTGGCCAAAAACCAACCTTTCAAGATCAGTGCCTCCACCCCGGTGTCCCAGCTCTCATCTCGACAGCACCATGACAGAAATGCACCCTGTAACCTGTAATCTCTTGTTTATGACGGATAAGACTTCACAAATATACACATAGCAACATTATATATGATAAATAACATTATCCACTGTTCTTTTGATTGCTTTCTTGCTGGCTTCATTGACAACAAATGCACATGGCTGGGAGGAAGGTTAGCAAAACAGCAGAAAAGTGACCAGACTTGCATAGTTCCCCTTTAAATGAAGACTCCCTTGTTCACCTACTTGTGTGCACAAGCAGATGCACACGCAGAGAGGAAGTCTGTAGTCTGTTGTCCTACCCAGCATCTGCAAAGGGAAGTTGTGCTGTCACAGAAGGTTACAATACAATGTCAGCTGTTGTGTCCTTTGTCCTCTGTGCACTGTTTATGTATGTTTATCAAGATGGTGGCAGGGACATAAAAGCCTGGTTTGGCTGCAACAACTAAATCTCCTCTTGTCCTTTAGAAGGGGCAGCTATGTTGACGGAGCAAGTTTCTTCTTGTAGACAGGAACACCAGCAGACGTGGCTTTAGACATCCACTAAGCTATCACAATGCATTTACAACACAAACTCAGACACGGGGAGAACCAAACCCGCCTTGTCTAAACTTCCCTCATGTCTGATCAGCAACTGATTCGGAAATCTGATTATGGTATCAAATCTAAGATGAGTTTGTGTGGAGACATTTAACACTGGGCACTGGGTTCACAAGGATATAACCACAGGCTACACAGGCTGAGTTCTGAAATGCTGTAACCTCTGTCTACATGCAGGTGTGCAAATTTAAGAGGCCTCTTTATTTGTAGAATCACCTGAGGTTTTTCCACCTGTGTGGAGTGTGACAGAGTCGGCCATGGCCTCGGGGAGCCATTACAATCTGTCTGTCCACACAGAATTGTTATTCATCTCAGAAGGAAACACACAACTGCCACACTCTACCTCCAAGACATGGGATCTGCGAGATTTGCTGAGCACTGATGACAACTCAATGTGCTGTGTGGTTTGTGACCGCCACCCCCGACCAACACCAGTCAACCCAAAGCAAAACAACCTGCAGATCCCTGCTCGGTTGCACTCAACAGGAAAACACCAGACTCAGGTGATCTTGTGCAGAACCAGTGTGAGCCTGGTTGTGAGTTAATTACACCTGATAGGTTAACGAACTGAAGCTCATATCACTTTAAGCCAGTTCAATCAAAATAATACATCAGAGCACATTAATTTGTACAAGAGAGGAGATCAAATGTAAAACCCCAGGCTGACCCCTGAACACTTACTCCTGAACCCTTCACCCCCTCCTCTGGTGTGCTAATCCTCCTGGAGCCCTCCATGGGAGCTCATGTGGCCTGGAGGAGATGGACCGGAGGAGGATGAGGCTGACAGCACCAACACAGCTGGGCAGTAGAGCTGGGGTTTTGAAAACCTCCAAGCACCCACTTTCACAGATGGGTCGGTCCCTGATGAGGAGGACCCGCTTTGTCCTGCACCATGTGCTTGCCCCTACAGAAACCACACTCCATGGAGAACATTGCGTGCTGGCCAGTGATCTGATGGCTGCGAGAGCCGTACGTGAGTGTGTTCCATTAGACGCAGGACCACACAAGACTGTTGTTGGGTATTTCCATAAACATTTGAAATAAAAGGCAACATCTATCAAAAGCACAGATTAAAGTTTGATTTTGCACAAACAAAAGACTTGCGGCCGCTTTCCCAGAGCCATCATAGAACAAAACTCCAGTGAAAAATGTACCTTTTGTTTTCGAGGTGTTTCCCCACAACCTCTGCAGTGTGCGTAAAAGTCATTTATGTTATGAGCAGACATTTAAGGGGGCCCATACAGGGCCCACAGGATCATTCGTGTGTATTTTCTTTCCCAGGACTTTCATTCTATTGTATTTTCATCTCAGAAGCCAACTCACAAACATCCCATCAACAAGTTGGTCTTTTAATCTGGCAAACAGGGCTCGGCACAATGAGAGAAACAATAGCTATGAATCTCTCCCTGAGGAGGAGCAATTATCTCTCCCGCCTATCAGGCAAAGGGTGAGGATTAGGAGTGTTTGTAACAAGATAATGTGCAGCAAATGTTTGCAAATTCCTCTACATCACCCCTCACATATTTGAAGAATGAGAGCTCTAAACTGTACAAGCAGACTGTTAAGCTCTTGTTTTATACAGAGCGATATCCTCCTTTGACCAGGGCATGTCACCTTATACTGTATAGAGGGAGCCAAAGGTCAGAGCACACGGAGCCATTTATAAAACCTCGGAGAGTAGTTGTTGGAGTCTGTGGGAATGTTTTATCTGTTGTGCGGCTTAAATCCTCTTTGTTGAAGGTTCAACTCGCATTATGTTTATTGAAGTTGGGAAAAGAATCAAAGTGTGGCAGGAAGACCTGAGTGGTGTTGGAGATGTCATGTGCAGGGATGGTAAGAGGTCTCCACTGCCTTTATTGGTCATATATTTCTCCTGCCATGGCCTACAAAGCACTTATGTAAATCCTCCCAGTATCACATATCGGGTCAGGTATTTGAAAAGGTACGGCAAGGCGGCTATTTAAATCAGTGTCCCAGCTCTGAATTAAATTATCACTGTGTTTGGATGGCAAATAGATTTTGATGGAGTGGCTGATAGCACCGACGTGTTTCTGGACACGACTAGGTTGCTGAGTTTCCCAGCTGCTTCAGCCAAGAGCTGAGACGCATGATTAGAAAGGGAAATTTTTGGGTGAAATAAAAAACTCCATCCCTGACATTTTCTTGGGGTGAAAAAGTTGTGAACTACAGGGGAGAGGCAGAGGCCAAGGCCCAATAATATAGCCCTTCTCTCCAAGGCCAGGTCTGACGCAGGGAGCCCGACACTCTGCAGGTTGGGACAGAGCAGGTCTGTGTGGTGAGCCAACCACAGAAACTCTGTCACCTCTCTGCTCCGCGTGGAAACCCCTGTGTGCTGTCGCTAACAGCGTCCCGCACCAGCCACATGTTGACTCTGTTAATTTGTGAAGCATCACCCGTATTTTGTTTCACGCATAAAGATGTTTACACATTATAAATACGACTGATTTAAGAAACTGTTAGTCAGCCAGAGGTCAGGTGATCTGTGACTGATTAAAGATTTAATTCAACTAACAATTTTTTATTGTGCATACATCAGAGCTGTGTCAGAGTGTCTTCTCATTTAACTCTTGGCAGGAAAGTGAAGTCGCATGTTTTCCCAATGTTAATGTTTTTAAATGATGATCCAGGCAGGGCAATACAACAACCAGTGATCTAAAGCTGCGAAGTTATTTACTCCCTGAGGCTTATTGCACCACAGAAAGTGGAAATGTCTCAGAGGACATCATTATTTTCATCTGTATCAAAGAGTTCAAGGATTGAGGTCTGGCAACCAGGTGTTTGAGCAACACACATTTTGTATTTAGACTCAATATTTTTTGCAGATTATTTTCGAGTGAACATCTATCTGAAGTCGTCAAAATACATGTGTCGAGATCCGTGATGGAATTTTTCACATCTCTGCTCATCTGTCAATACTTTTCAAACGCTGTAACAAAGGGTTTGGAAGAAAAAATATTTGAATAGGAAAAATCGTTTCACTTGTGTTTGTGTTTAAGAGCCAAGTTCAGCAGGGGGTGAAGTGAGAATCTTCATGAAATGGCTGCAGTGTTTTGAGATGTGAGACCTTTATTAATATACATCTTTAATTCATTCCACAGCTACACTCAGCCTGCAGTGATATTTCAGTAACTACAATATTCATGTCCATATCGTTTTTTGATAAATGTTAAATCTACAACAAGGCTTGTACTGTAAATGTACCGTCATGGAATTTATCAGATATCAGAGTTTATCAAACAGATATACCCAGGCCTAAACTAACAAAAATTGTTCATGACCAAATACCAGCAGATTTAGATTGAATGTGGTTAACAGTATAGGCTACCTGCCTAGCATTGTCATTGTAAGCATGTCACCATGTGGATGTTAGCATGAGGGTTCAGATGTAAACAATTTTAATATTAGGATTTAGGTCAAAGTATTGTTGTTACAGTGTTGCCCATAAAGTTGGAATGAAAGATGAAATGATTGTGACAATGTGATTTATTCTTGATAGATAAAGTGTATATCCTCTAAAAAGTTTATGGTCAATCTCTTCCAAATGTATCACTATGAAAATTAAACCCAAAGGAATAAAAAGAGGAAAGTGTCTGAAAACAAAGTTATTCCAACTTTATGGGCAACAGTGTAGAACATCATAGACTTGGTAACACTGCTGTATTCTTTGTGGTTACAAGTTGCTAAAATAGAAAAAAGCAGTTTATATGTAATGGGAGTTCAAATTTTACCTCAGATGAATGTTAATTGATGTAAACCTGTCATAAAAACTTATTGTTAAATGCAGTCTCTGCACTGTGGAAGAAAGCAGGTTTTGTTGTGATAGAATCTGTCCCACGTTCAGACAACATGGTGGAGATCCTGTGAGGTCCAGCTCACGTCAGATCCCCCTGCCAGTTAAAACCACCATTTACTGATTAGTCCCTATCAGCTCCCTGTTTGACGGGGATGTGCACAGCGAGAAGCCTGGGTATCTCTCTGGGTATCTGAGCTATGTAAACTCACTGCTGTGGGTCATGGAACAACTCCTTCCTCCCAGATCTGCAGGGAGACGATGGCCTGGGTGAAGAATAACAGATTACTCTCACAGCTCCAGGTCTCCAGGATGAATCACAGATAGTGTCATCACCATGCTGAGACAATGAGGAAAGTGCCAAGGTGCCATGATTTTTTTTTTTTTTTTTAAATCAAGATTGCTCATCTTTCGTTGAACTGCCAGATGACGTGAGAGAAGTTGGGTAATATTGAGGGTGATCAGAGTTATGGGTATTGATCACATCATTGCTATCTGTCTGTAATACCATAAAGTAACATTGGTGGTTGCCAATACCAGCAAAGTCTTGCTTGTTTCAACTTGTCAAAACTTATTTGCCCTGCTTATAGTTAGCATGAACAAAAACTACAGCTAGGTGAGAGGTTTTGAACACACATCCAGCCTCACACACCTCACAGGTCACACAACTCCACTGATTTGTACCAGTTTAAACTTAAATCTAAACTTTATGTCTTTCAGTTTAGGTTCATCTTAGTTATTAAGTTTCCAACAGAGGTCTCTGGTAGTGTGTATTGCTGCTCCTGCTCCAGTTCACCAACTTGCCACACACTCTGTGGCCTGTGGCATTACAGGTTACATCACTCAGATACTCTGCCTCTAACAGACAGATGTTATAGCATTTTTATGGTGAGTTTATGTGCATGGAAGAGATATCCACGACTACAATCGTGAGCATGAATAGGGGCATTGCATAGGGGAATAGGGGCATGTGTTGCCCCGGAGAATGAATAGACTCTACAAGGTAGGTCTCTGTAGGTTAAACGAAGTTGAAGTTGGATGTTCTGGACATATTTTATTCTAATGAAAAAGTATTAATGATATGCAAAGAAAAATATCAGGATTGGAAGCAGGTTGGGGAGCCAGACATAGCTAAATCACATTTAAAAAGCCAATAAAAACTTAGCAAAATGAGGCATGAATGCTTTCTTGTGCCACCAAATATTAGATTATGCAAGTAATCCTTTCAGTCAGCGATGGCTTGGAATTCGAGGAGGCAATGAAGGCCAAGTCGTGTCAAGCCATCAACTCCTTTCGCCAGCTCGTCGCTACGCAGTCCCTGCTGTTTGTGATTGATGATCATGGCTTATACATGACCTAGCCCAGTGAGGAGCCTTCCCAGCACTGACCAACACTGAACACTACAGGGTTTTACTCAGCCTACATTAGGTAAAAAGAGCCATAATGTAGCCCCATAATTCTTGGATGTTGATATTTTCTTGAGAGCAAATCAAGCACACACCTTGATATTGTGGGCTTACACCCAGCGCACTGTCTGTAAGGATCCATAAAACACACTTTCTCAACCGGATGGGTAAGTGCAGAGTTTAAATATGTCTCTTTCAAGGTTTTTGATTTCAGTCTGTGTTTGCCAGATGTTCTTCAGAGTTGCAACATAATCTACGTTATGATGTTTTCATTAAGATACACTTTCATTCTGCTGGGTTCAATCCCAGCATGGCAGCATCGCATCTCCATCCTCAGGTGCCAGCTGTGAACATTACATCTGATTTTATTGACAGCTATAATGATTACATTTCATATACTGTCATTTCTACAGTCAAAATATTGCCTCAAAACCTGAGAAACAGCATGGAGGCTCTAAACAAAATACACACACACAAGGAAGCGTTTGTGGGGCAAAATCCTGTTTGCTTATACTGTAAATGTTGGTTTTAATAATTTCACTAAAGGCGGTGTCACGCCGTGTTTTTTTCGCTCTGGAATTCTCTAGGTGAAATCATTTAAAGATGACAAATCGCTGGCAGAGGATAAAGACAGAGACGGTGAGATAACAGCGAGGTACTGAGAGTGTGGGAAGGGAAGACAAAGTGAAAGAGAGTGGGTAGTGCCTTTCTGTCTGAGTGCATGTAGACCTTTTATGCAGTGGGGGAAGTTTGAGCTCTGAATTATCTACACTGTTTGAAATCCCCATCCCTCTTGTGTCTTGGCAGACGAGCCACAGGCCGGGTGTCCATGTGGGTGACTGTAAATGAAACATTCCGCACTGGGTTCAGGACGGGGTTCCTCTTGACTCATCGTCCGTCATTGCATAAAGCTCACTCTCTCCCGTGAAGCAGCCCATTCTTCTGTCTACGGTAGAGCCTGGCAGTAAATTCTCAGGGCCCTCATTGTTGAAAGCTCCATCACCTCCCTGGATGCCTGTATCTCTCTAATCCACCTCTTGTGAACATCTGCAGCTATGGCCCCACAACACACAACACACAACCGCGGCTCTGGCATTTGTGTTCAGCTCACCGACGCTCTAGCCAAACTCAAGTGGATTATCTCAAGAAATAATCAGAAGTAAACACCTGCATGAGTTTTGCCACTGATTCAGAACAAGTCTCTTTGTGCTCTGCTGAAAATGAAGACAAACTGAGACCAAATCAAGTCAGGGCCATTCCTTCTCAGGCAATAAACTCCTATTTAAGCATTTGTTTATCTAAGGAAAAGGACTGCTGAGCATGCATGCTCTTTTTCACCTTGCTTGTAATTACACACATTTACACTCGGGAGCATACCAGTACAAGCACTGCTTTTGTAAGTGACCCGCTCTACACAAGTAACAGTGTTCAGTGCCTTGCTCAAGGGCACAGGGACAGTAGCCACCAAAAGAGGAGAGAGTTTTAAACAGTACAGTAACTACTAGAGATGGGCACTTGGGTGGATGCTGAACTTGCAGTTTGACTCTGTTTGGTGACTTGCTGAGTCTGACTCTTAATTTGCAGGTGTTTATGTGACTAATTCTTCATAATGCATTTTGGAGAGGAGTGAAAAGCTCTCCTCGGGGAGTGAACGGGCCCAGGTAGCCCTCACATCTGAAGAGCAGCCTAATGGAAGAGCAAACACAGTGATTACCAAGGCCCCTTTACAAGGAGCAGCCTGCAGTGAGAGTGGAGTGCTGCACCTGAACAAGCATGTGTGGACATCCATGTTCATGTAGTGAATGTAGCAGGAGCTGACTCTAACGTAATGAGTTTATACAGTTTCTTCACTTTGAATAAGACTGTGCAATTGCAGGAGTAATGTTTCGCCTCCTGTCTCTGATGTTCAAAACATGTGTGCTGCCAGATTTTACATCTAAGTTCAGTTGTTTTCCAAAAATATAAGTGCAACACAACTTCAAGTCAAATGTGTTAATATGAAATCTAAGTCTAGATCATTTATTGTATCAGATGTTCAGTAAACCATACACTTATGTAGATTAGGAATATACAACCCTTTAATTGCCATTCAAAATTCATATTTAATGTACTTTTCTCTTCTTTTAATTGTTTTTAAAAAGTTCACCACATGGAAGCCTTGTGCTGTGGTGTGCCATGTCTCCTCAGGGACCGCGACTGTTGCACAGAGGGGCTTTCTCTGCAGCACACGGGCCCTCTTCACTCTGTGTTGACTTAGTAAATTACTTGGGATGTCAGGGCCCAACCACAGCTTATCCTCAGAGGGGGGGGGGGCTGTGAGAAAAAAAGATGGAGTGTGAGAGAGAGGGAGAGAAATCATTGTAGAAGACTGCAGCGCAGAAGAAGTCAGACACTGGAGGCTTCATGGAGACAAAGTGTAGGTTGAGTCAAGGATAAGACAGTGGCAAGTTGTACTCCCCACAAAGAAAGACTATGATCCTCGTGTACACTGCCTGAGGATGGCATCTGTGAGTAAAACTGATTAAAAATGTCAATAAGGAAAAGAAAATGAACAAAAAAGTGAAGGTCAGTACTTTTGAATTGACACAAAACATGCAAAACAGTAACCTTTAACCTCTTCTTTATATTTCTGAGACATAAACAAGCCCCCCCAACCCCCCAACCCCCTTCGCTTGTGCATCTGATCCAGGTGGATGGAGGAGCCCAGTCAGAGAGAGTCCTGCAGGGCACACGGCTGTGAGGTATGCACGCTGGGCGCTTAGGGCTGTCTGTGCCGCAGCCTGTCTGCAGGCAGGCAGGCGAGCAGACTGCACACCTGTGGCTCCTCCGCTTAGCCCTGTTTGCTTTGACACCTCGGATGCTGTCTCCTTCAACAACACATCTTTCATCCTCGCCATCAACCTCATCAACCCCTCACCCACCACCTCCTCTTCCCCTATCCCTCACTTTAATTTTGTGTTTTCTGTCTGTAAAGTCAGGAACCAGCAAGAAATCCTGTTCTTGTTTTTGTCTTTTAGTGTTATTTTTTTCTGCCTTTTTTAGCATAAGAAATGTATGTAAAGCTCAAGCAAACTGTTGAGCGTCTCTGTCTTTGACAGTGGGATTTTCTTTTCTCTTTTCTGTCCTCCATGAAATGTGTTGAATTATGGGTTGAAACGGGCTTTTTGTTTGATTCATAATGGCCCGGTTCCATCAGCACTTGAACTCAGTGCTGCTCTCAGTTCCCTCACACTTCACTGGCTTCTTACATTTTTTCTTTTCCTCATTTTTTTTTCTTCAAAATCACATTTTCCCCTTCATCTGTCCACAGATCACGCTAAGCCTTTGACAAGGATGGTGGTGGAGGGGGCATGGGAGCGACGAGAGTGGAGGGCGATGTGTGATTGTGGGTCGGGGTGTCAGTGGCTCCCCAGGACCTATTATGAAAGGATGTGACTGAATCCCTGGCCAAGAGAAAAAAAAAAGCTCTCAAAGAAATGCTTTGTGTGTAATCATCAAGCCATGATAGTGCCACAATCGCCTTGTCTAATTTGTCATAACATGCTTTGCCATTTGTTGACATGCCTCGTCCACCTTAAAAGGGAGGTTTCAACACTTGGCCACACCTCTGCAGGTCTTTGAATGTGACTGGTGGTGGTGGGTAGGAGCCAGGTTTCTGTAGTAATGGATGGCATGTCATAACACTAACAAGAAATTAAAAGAAAAGGAATCTCATTGGGTATCCTAAAATTATAGAGGCTGCAGAAAATTATGAAGCCATTTTATTTTATTACTTTAAATTAAATACAACTTCGATTGCAACTATTAGACATGTGAACTCTGCCATTTTTTTGAGCACATCATTATCATTTTTTGTTTGGCATCCATCCATCCATCCATCTTCCTCCGCTTATCCGGGGCCGAGCCACGGGGGCATTTTGCCTTTATTAGAGTGCTAGAAGAAATGGCAGTGCAGGGGAAGAGACATGCCACAAGGACTTTGCCATATATATATATATATATATATATATATATATATATATATATATATATGTTATCTTAAGGTTGTGAAAGCATCTTAACTTGTGTATTTGTACTCTGAAAGGTCCTTAAAATGAGCTGTCGGGACTTCTGTAACTTTGTGATGTCATAAAGTCACCCCCCTCTGCTTTGCCCACAGCACAGCCAACTGGACCCACCATCAAACCTTTTGTCGTTGTTTTGACTTAATTAACAACCCAACACCAAACAGCAATTCTGTTACTTGGCTTGCAAGCTACAAGATGGAAAAATAGAGGAAGTTGGGAAGACAGCTGTGTACAGCGTCCCCAAGCTTAGTTAGTGGGTCACGTTTATTTTTGCTGAAATATTAGAAGATTGTTTGATTGTTTGAATTTAAATTCATTTAAGTGAGGCAAAAGACTAAAGTCCAGACAGAAACACAAAAATGTCATATTCTTGCTCCAGAGAGAAGCGTGTTGGGGGAGACTATACTGAGATTGCTTTTGGTTTTTCACCCACAGGTATATCTGGGTATGGATTTCAAATCTGGACTCACATTCTATTCTTGTAAAAAACAGTACTTTTAATCCACAAATATAGCCTAAACATGCAAATTAGAAACAATACAATGCAATAAAGCCAATGATCAGTAAAATCTGTAAATTTTATGAGATGAATAAAATTTGTCTTCAAAGAGTAGTTTTTTGGGACCTTTTGGGAACTATGCCTATGTGCCTTCTTTTGAAGAATTAAAGGATTAATAGTGCACTTACAGGAGGCCTATGTCTGAGCACTTTAAAGCTCCTGCCAGCAGCCAGTTACCTTAGCACAAAGACTGAAAATGGGTCTGTGCTGGCTCTGCCCAAAGGTAATCAAATCTGCCTTGGTACAACAGTGTTTCTTCATCCAACCCTGGTCCTGCTCTCAGGCCTCCTGCACCAAGATCTGAGGCAACTTCAGTAGAAAGGCGAGTCTTTGCTCTGATACAGACATTCAAAACTAAAGCCATTTAAGCAGCCTTCTGACACTGGACATTCACATAACCTGACTTCTAACGTTTTGCAGCCGGTGGAGGGGAAGGAGGGTGGCAACAAGAGCCTCTTTCAGGGGCATTTCAGCGTGGATTACAGCGACTGACTGCTCCCCACGTTTGAACAATGTGACCACTAGGCCTTCATGATTTGTAGCTTTGCTGGATTCAGCAAATCTAATATATCATTAAATCATCTTACTCACCATTGACAAAGAAGAGGGAGGAAGATTAGAATAGTATGTGAACCATATGCAGAGGCAGGGAGGATGAGGGGGGGCAAGAGGATGATGTATGTTCACTGTCTTACTCAGACATATAAGTCTAGGATTCATGTCACAAACTAGAATTTGGGTAAATTCACATTTTGACTAGGCAGAGTTTGACTTGAGCCCATTGAAAACTCTTAAAGCAAAAATAATAGAGGGCACCATACTTCAATTACAGATGTGGAGTTATGGAGGATTAATGAGGAAATAAATCATGAGACGTGTTTACAGTTAGCCTGTCGAGTTTTTTTTTTTCTTTCTTTTTTTTTCTTCCTGCAGCACCTGGTCGTGTGATTTAGTGATCTGTTAGTCTACTTCTGTGTTATTCTGGTCATGTGCAGTGAGTGACTACGCGATGAGTTGCTGCTTTGTCCTGGACATGTTTAAAGCCAGAGCTCAGCAGTCAGGCTCTTCCAGGGAAAGTACAAAGCCTTGCCTGGTGGTCTGCACACATGCCTGGATGATCTGCCCAAAACAGCCTGGATGGTGGGGTGGCAGAGACACACCTGCTTTGTCAACACCATCTTCCTCACTACTGTGGCCAACTGAAAATCCATCCTGTATGATCGCAAAGACTGTAAGGCACCATAGATTTGATGTAGCCTGAGTTTCAGAATAGAGAACACTTAGTGTGAACACTTGAAAGAGAGAACCCTAATCTGGATCCAGGTGTGGAGATCTTTCATTTCCTATTTTCTGCCCGACAAATGTATGTTTAAAAATTACAGCAGTATGAATTCTATTGTTTTCAGTTGGAAAATGTAGTTATTGCACCAGCAAAAGGAATTTGGTACCAACCTTAGGAGTGGTAATAGAGAAAGTGAAAATTAAAAATGGCAAAAACCAAAAGAATAAAAATATAAAGTGTACATCAATTGTATGTACCATATAAAATGACTACTACTCTGCCAGTGATGCTGTCTGCACACTGCTGTGGTTGAATGTAAAAGTTTAGTGTGTGAACTTATGTTGGCTAATTAGCAAATAAAAAAGGCCATACCTAGAAAATTTTACTACTAGTGATGGGGCTTGAGAATCAATCCTATGGGCAACATGAAGTCCAGAGACTAGTAGTGTAAAGTGCTCACTGAGACTTGAAAAGCACTGTGTTTCATGCAGTTCAATAACATTTCGATCTCACATGTCACAGTGGCAGGAGGAGAATATAAGGGATCAAGTTTAGGATTCATCACCAGGGCGACATGAACATGTATAAAACTGTGAATTGATTCACAGATTGAATAAAATTTTACATTTCAGAGAAAAGGTCAGAGGATCATCAAAGTCAGTGGAAGTTATCCTCTGGGGACCACTAGTCCATCTACCAGTTACTTGAGGAGACTTACTGACCAACCAATGCAACAACAAAAAATAACTGCTTCAACTATGTGCAGATATTTTACATCTCACCTGTTTGTTTTTTTTTTCTTCTCCTCTTCGTAACTCAGAGCCCAAAAGTCCCTGACGCTCCTCCACAGCATCCACCTGGATGTCAGAATGACCTGTCTCCATCACCTTTGACCTCTCTGAGACTCAAGTCCTGCCACCTGAGCGCTGTGTTGTCCCCCGGTGTTCACCTATCCGTGTTTGGATAGACTACCTGCTTCTCAAAACAAGGCATGACAGGGCAGGTCACCAAAGAGAGAGCAAAACAAAGAGTCAGATTTCACAGACCCTCTATCAATCAAACATCTTAGAGGCACAGTCGCACTACCTACAGGAATCCCACCGGCTTCAAAGGGAAACGTGTGAGGGATTTTTCCTCACTTCTGAACTCGGGATTGTTGCAGATCAGCGGCTGTGTTTGTTGTCTTTTGTTGCTACTTGACACAACCGGAGGATATTACTTAGACCCCCGGTGCGTTTACCATATGAAACTAATGCAACATAGAAATAATTGTGTGGCAAATTAATCCTTTGTCTTCCATTTCTGCAAAGTAATACTTATCACTGCACAGCAAGCACGGGCAGGCTCTTGTACATTCCCAAACATAAATTATGGCAGGACAAATGAATTCACCTACTGTTGTGTGTGTCAAATTCTACGATGGCTGCTTTGTATACAGAACACTGATGAAATGACTGGACTCAGATACACAGGTATTGTTCTGGTGTGAAGATCAACAGAGAGGCTTGTGTGTGGGGTCGATCTGCAACTTGTTGAGTTTTGCTTGTTGGTGAAGGCTCAGTGTTGAATTTCCACATTTACCAGACCGCAAATTCAGCTGACTCTCAAATCTGCTCAGCGTGGTGTTTGTGGGCAGTTAAATCAAATCTGAAATCTCTAAATCATGACCTGTTGGTGCGGAAACCCTCAAGAGATGGTTTGAATTATGCAATAATCTCTCTGCAATTATCTGTGGGACAGATTTCCTTTTTTTCTGGTTGTATAACGTCTCCAGGTTGATGGACTTGTTTTGCTTTGAAATGCTCCGGGGAGGACTTTCTTTGCCCAGTTGCATTATTGATAAACTCATCAGTTCATGCTTGCGTTTGAGGGTCTGTTTCCCCTGACCTCGCCACTTCACCCACCGTGTCTCTCTCACCCATCCACCCACCAACAGCCTCGCCTTGGCCGTGCACCTGTCTGTGGCAGGCAGCTGTGGGTGGGCGGGTCTTGGCTGTCAGTGGAACATTCCAGAGGAGAAGTCACCCCATTAATCCCTTGAGTTTAGGCCCGACAGTCCCCCCCCCCCCACCCACCACCCCACCACCACCACCACCACCTCCTTACCTCCCTCCTTCACTACCTCCAGTATTACCCCTCATTGCCTCACTCTTTCCCCCACCCATCAGTTGCTAACCCTTTCTAGCGGCTCTCCCTCTCAGCCCTGGTCAGGCTCAAATGGGATACTGCTATGTCAAAGGTAGACACTGTGAGAATGAGATTAAAGGACGAGTACCCCCCACATGTGCACCTACCCTCCAGCTCCCAGGCGCAGAGGTTTTAATCCCCCCAAATATTCAAGAATGAAAGCAAATATTGTTATGTCCAGATCTGCAGGCCCGTGGCCCTGTGGACAAAAGGTTGCATAGTTTTAACAATATACTGATTTGTGGTCTGCCCATTATTATGCACTGTGACTGTAAACACTGTTAGTCTAAAATCACTGTTGGATGTGATTTACAATCCAAACATCTATTGTGTGACAACATCTGTGTGTAATTAGTGGGCGTTTGTAGGTGTGAAGGTCATGCACACATGCACAACTCTGTCTCTTGTCTACTGGAAATTTCACTCCTCTAATTGCCCATATCACTCTCTCAGTATCACAGCTTTTTTTTCCTCCTTCTGTCTATTAACTGTGATTCAAACAAGAGTCTCTTTATCACCCCGGGAAATTCTGATGTCAGGCCAGATCCTCAACTTGGCAGTCGCCCCATTCAGCTGGAACGCATAAAAGAGAAAAGCTGCTCGATTCAGCCGACAAGTGAAGAAGAAGAAGAAGAAGAAGAAGAAGAAGAAGAAGAAGAAAAGAAGAAGAAGACGTTCCCTTCAGTTTTCCCCAGACACTACATAGACTCTCTCTGAGGCAGAACATTTTAACTTGCTCGGCTGGCTGTCTGGCAAAGACCACTGATGTTGTCTGTGTCCATCTCAGCTGAGGAAGGCTAATACGGCTGTGCAACAGCCTAGACAACAAAAGCAGATGCTAAGTCTGATGCAGTGAGGAGGAAAATATCAGCTGCGTGATTTATACAGATGGCTGGTATCATCAGAAAATACACTACTTCATATTTCATTTGGCCAATTCCACTGCCAAGTTCAGCTGTGTTTGCTTTGAAATAATAATACTTACATTTTGGGAACTGTGCTTACTGACTTTATTTGCAGGGAGTAAAATGAGAAGATCCCTCATCCCTTTGGGGTAGTGCCAGTGGCTAACAGCAGAGACTGGAAATAGGTGGAACAGCTTGCCTGGCTCTGTCTTAAGTTTACAAAAGCACCCCAGCAGCACCTTTAGAGCTCACTAAATAAATCTTTATAGCCCATTTATTTAATCCATATAAAATCCAAAGTGTAACATCATATTAAGGTTTTTTGCAGGTGTCTCTCTCAGAGTCTCTGTTGGCTGCAAAGCTAAGAAATTCCACAAGTACCACATTGTTTCCTACACCTTTGTTTTTGTATTGATAAAATAATTGAGATATAACAAAAACTTTTCTCTGTTTAGCCAACAATCTGTAGCTGAATATTTATTGCTCAGATAGTAGAGCGGTATCAGTCTTCCCATTTATCTTGCTAAGAAAGCAAATATGCATATTTCCCAAAGTGCACAACGAGTGTTTATCCACAACAAATAAAATCCTTTTAAGGGGGATAAAGTTTTAGAGAAGGCTCCTTGTGTGAGAGCTGCCAGTCCCATACAAAAACACTTAACACACTTGTTTTTCTTTAGCACCCATTAAAAAGTCACACCTCTTCTAGCAATTAATTTTCGTGAGTGTAATGACTGGCGGTGTCCTGCGGCGCTGGCTGGACTGCTGGGGTGTTTGGGCCACACCAGGGGAAGCAATAAGAGAGCAGGAGAGAGTCCCAGGGTGCAGGCCGTCCTCACTCTGTTTACCCATGGACCAGAGCCCCTCCAAGGGCCAGGGGGAAGCCGCAACGGGGCCAGAGGCTATTAAAACCATGATGGCTTTTGACAGTAATTTCTTCATGAGTCCACAGCCGCAGGCCCTGCCAGTGGTGAGATCGGGTGCCTCCTCTTGCCCATTAAAGCACACAAACTGTGCCCACAAATCCCGCTCAATGGTATCTCTGTGCTCAGGGAGTGTGTTTGTGCATGTGTGAGTGAGAGAAGTGAGGAAGCAGGACTCAGGAGAAGGAGAGGGGGAGGCCTTGCCAATCGTGAGAAGGTCCTGGTAACTGAGCCAAAAGGTTTGGATGCTTTTCTTCAGCCACTCCATCAGTTCAGGCAAGCATCCAAGCCATCAGGGCAACATATTCGCAGAACCATGCCTTGACATCAGGCCAAATCGTAAAAGGTGTTTACGTGCATCTCAGCCCTAGGGAGCTGAAATCACACATGACAAGGGTTTAGCATTGTGTTGGGTGGAGATTGGAGCTTCGGTAGCAGCTGAAGAGTTGGCGAGAGGTTTAGGTGAAGGTTGATGAGTTTGCTGGATGAGGAGAGCAGCGGCACTAAGGTGTAGCTTTTGCGTTGCTACACCTGTAACCAGCACAGCCACATTAACAGATTACATGGCTGTTTGGGAAAAGCAAATGTTGTTCTGGGCATGGTGCTAACATCACCTTCAGGGGGATTTAGGCCAGGAACATGGGTGGAAATTAGGGATGTTGCAAAAAGATGGAGCCAAATTGTGAGTTTATAATTAGAAGACTGTGTTTAAACAGGCAAATAAGGAACAGCAAATAATTTGAGGTGCACATAAAGGCTTAGTTAGCAGTACAGCTATGAGTTGGGCTATTCTGGGGGATATAAACGTATATATGCCGGCTTCTTTATCGGACTTGTTGCTTCAGATTTAGCTTTTCTGTGGCTGGAGAAAGTGCTTAAGAAGGCCATAGGTTATCCATCTCTAATCCACCATCATAGAGCAGACAGTCATAATCTCTCCTCTCTGTTCCCCTGGGGTGTTAAAACCAGACCATTGGGCTGGATTATATCACAGAAAGGAGACCGATGTGTTAATCATAAATTAGAGGCTAAGCCTGAGTGAGCAGGTCAGTCTGAGGTCAGTAGCTCAGCCCTATAAGGGACTTTGTGTGTGAAAAGCCATGGCTTTGCACTTAGTAGCCCCAACATAATCAGACAGGAACAATGTACAGTACTGTGATGTGTCAAGGCCGGCCTGTGCTGCATGTTGTTAAGAAAGAATCTATTCAAACCTCATTGACTGTTCAAGTGTACATTTACTGTACACACGTAAGCATACCTTATACAAACACACATGTTCACACACACACACTGACGCATATGACGCCCTGTTAATGGGCAGTCATACGACACACAGCCGAGATTGGTCCATTTGTCTGTCTTCAGTCGACATGGGAAAACTGTGACAAGAACAGAAACAGGTACCATCCGTTTCTTTTTTTTTCCAATTCTAAAATGTTGCCTCAGGGGAAATGGCATGCTGTCTGAAAATGGGATGATACACGACCTTCGCTATGTATGACTAATACTTGGCTCCTTAAGACTGTGTCAACAGGGTGTTTTATTAAAGACGCAGCGAGAAAACACAAAACGGCAAAGACATTACAACATTTATATAATGAGAGGGAAAATACAGAAGAATAATTGGATCAGAGAAAAACAAATTCACCGACCTAATGAACTGTCTTTGACACATTAAGACTCAAAATGTATAAAAGAGTTCTTTATTTCTAATAAACATGAATACATGTGGACATGTAGGACGTTTTTATGATGTATGTTTAAAACATTCTTTCAAACTGCTGTACAAAGAAAGAGATGCTATAAGTCAGTATGCGAGAAATGGGATGGTCTAAAGTAGTGTATCTGTGTAGCAAATATCCTGTTAAACATTAGGCATATGAGAGAAAAAAGCACAATGGGGAGGGAGCACAAAATGTAACATCAAACATTAAAACTTGTACAACTCTGAAAAGTATACTTTTTAGACACACAAAGGACACATACATTGTATGTGTTAAATAATTTTTGTTTGTCAGGACATAAAAAGCTAACTACATCATTCACAGATTCAGCAGTCTGTTTAAATACCTTATTTCTACAAAGTGAATTTACATTTTTTTTAAAGTACAAAGTGCAAATACTATGGTTTCCATTATTGCCGATTGGTGAGGGCAGATTCTCCGTGTGGGAGGGGAAATCTCAGCTGCTGGCTTAGCCCTGCTTCTTTGATGGATTCTGAGGGGAGAATCAAAGTGAGGTCAGTTTGTCTGCACTTAGTTTGTATAGCAGTATATCCTCCTGACTCAGTCAATGCTGACAGTGCTAAAACAATTCTTTAATTAGATGTCAGATTCCTTCGGAGCATTTTTTATTTTTGTTACATTAGTATGGGAACAATACTTTACTTACTAGTTTACTAGAAGATAGGCCTTCTCCTGGTTTGGCTCCTGTGACACAAAAAAGTAATATAGAGCTCAACAACCACAACACTGCAAGTAAATTCAAGCATCAGGTCATTGACTTCAAAAAGTACCATGGACCTTTAAATAAACACTGTCCCCACTGGTCCTTCATTTCCAGGAGACAAAAGAGGGTTTTTTATGTCACGTTAACAAATGTCATGTCAATTTAGGTGTAGTTGCCATTAGGCATTAGATGTGTTATTGAGTTGTTCAGCTCACCCTCTTCTTTGGTCACCCCCAGGCAACCCATCAGCTCCTGCAGAGAAAGCGCTTTGTCGTTGCTGATGTCGCAGTACTCTACAAACTTCTTTACACACTTCTTAGGCTTGGACTTCTTGCGCAGGAAGCGTTTGAAAGGCTTGATCTCCTTCTTTCCGATGTCCCCACTGGAGTTTTTGTCCAGCTGACTGAAATACCAGTGGACCACCCTCTCTTCTAGGGTGTGGCTGGGGTCAGGCTCAGCCATCCTAAATGACAGATGTCACTTAAAGTCAATAAATGCTGCTACATAACTTCATCCGACAGGGTAGAATAATATATGACACCGGAGTTCAGCCAGTTGCCGTGGATACAGCAAAAAATCTGCTGAAGCAGACAGATCATGCAAATGACTGAACCCACTGATATACATCAATAATGCTGAGATGAACAGGTGTCACACCTTCCGGCGGATGCTGGATCCGTGACGGCGTGCACCATGTCTGTCGACAGCGCGTCGAGAACACTTGTCAGGAACTCTGTTTTCTTTGCCCCGGGACAGCCTGGAAAATAAACCACAGATACCTGAATGAGTGTGTGTGAGCGTGCATCATACAGATCACATGGAATTAAGTGTACACATGTGTCAAAAAACACAGACAAATGATCCTCCGGTACACAGCATTACAACACATGTTAGGATGTGGAATGCTGCCGTCATAGGTGGCCTAATAAATGTTTGGGGAGGGACGTCATGTAACAGGCGGCGTAGGCCTAACATGAGCAGCACATAAAGACGGCGGAGGAGAAAATAAACCCAAACAAGACACTCACAGTTGTCTTTTACTCCCTCTCATAAAGTGTCAGACCTCCCCTCATCTGGAGGAGGAAGAGGGTACCTGCCAATCATCTCAGAGGCCCCTGAGTGGTTTTGACAGCTTGAGGCCCAGATGATGTTACCGACTGTTGTATGTATAGACAGGAGGCTCCATTCAGCACCTGAGACTCACCTGAGACATCAAGGGTCCCAAATACAGTCCTGACAGACAGTGTCACTGAGGATTTACTCTGAGGGATGTCTGCTTTCTTTAAAGGTATGCGCTCAGAGGTCGACAGACACAACAGCTGATATCCGACGTGAGGTGGGATCTCTGTTTGAAATGTCAGCTACAGAGGAGACTGGTATAATTATCTTATAAACCTAAAAAAGGGTCAAATCTACCATTAGCAACCAAACTAAAATCAACAGAGAAGCATCATTACATGCCATATGACAGGAAAAAATTAAAATGGGGGACAACTGGAGTGGAATGACCCTAATGATAGTAATTGTCTGTTTGACCGTAGAGTTTTAAGACCGAGGAGGCCAAGGTTGTTCTGGAAGAGCTGAAGGCTATGGAGGCCTGAGAGATTCCTGGATTCCTCTCTCGGCTCTCCCCTGCTTTCTCACAGTGCGACTTCCCTCTGCTATTCTGCCTGTGGAGAACAAGAAATTCTCCGCAGTTTGCTGCACTTTTTTATGGCCCAGGCCTGCGGGGCCAGATTCTCTTGTGTTGGAGATAATAGCATGCTTTGCCTCACTCTAACAGGTGGCGACCAGCATCGGTGTAAACACCCAACACCCAGCCTCCACTCCACCTTTCCCAAGCAGCACGGGTTGTTAGCAACCTGCGCCGCCGAGCTCAGGCCTTAAACATTCACAGTCTCCTTTACACGCTGAACAGACTTGCACTTAAGTTTTAGTAGGCCCTCCCTGGCCCTGGCCCAGTAAAATATCTGACCCACCTGTGAATGGCCAAAGTGGTGCCTTGCTGAGCCTCTTGTGGTAAATTAGTCTAGACAGTCCCACAATTGCACCCTCAGAAGGCAAAGTGTTTTTATCTGGCCTGTGACTGAGGAGAGATTTGTGGGATGGCAGTTGGACTTGTTTGAGGCTTAGTGTTTTTCATGGAGAGCACACGTCCTTTCCGTAATGCTGGAGGAATCTGAACATGTCTGCAATTCATTCAGATGGGAAGCCATCAGGTAAAACTGCAGTCCTTTCCTCTTGGCAGCAAACGTTTTTCTTGTGGGGGCGGGACAGATCAGCTTCTGTCTGTCTGGACACTGTTTTGCTGTGGGGCAGGACACAAATGTTCCTGCTGTCATTCAAAGGAAATTGAGTCTGGCCATTTTCCGTTCAGTTCAAGGCTGAACCAGTAGACGTCTGCTGCCTTACTTCATAATGATTATAATTATGTAATGTCCATGTTTGACAGATGCAGGATGGAACTGACTTGAGAAAGCCTCAAATGATTACATTTTTCTTGTTGGAAATCTAACATCTACACCGCTATTCATACGCCTCCATATCTCTGCTGCCTTTAGAAACTTGGCCGGTAACTGCATGTTTGCATGTGCATGTGCCCGTGTGTTACTGTCAATAAGAAGCAGTGTTATTCTATGGAGCCACATGGGGCAGAGACCTGTCAGCACTCACAGCTGCAGTTCCCAATGCCTGCCCCGATGCTATCCCATGATCTCGCTCTGGGGAGAAAGCTAGCCAAACACTGCGCTTTCCTCTCCTGCTGCTTTCAGAGCAAGTCGCTCCTTTCTTGAATCTTGCCCCATAAACATCTCAACACCAGCGCTTCAACAGCAAATAGGCAGCAGCGATGTGAAGGCAACGTTTATAATTATCCCTGGTTTGTACAGTAACCGAGTTTACAGCCACTGATGCAACTGCTCATAAAGAAAACAAAAAAACTGTGTTTTTTTCTTTGACTGCATCTCAGCATATTTTACAATGGAAGACCTGGCTGATATGGTGTTGGTTTCTTGGACAGGTTTAGAGTGTCTGTGTACTTGTGTGAGCCTTTGTTTTTCAGTGACTGCATCACTGAATAGGTATATTGTCTTGTGTCCTACCACACAGTGTATAAAAAGGTGTTTGGTCGGCCAAAACTCTTTCTCATGGGATGTTTTCCACACCATTGCCACCGAACACTATCTGCTGACAGACATCGTAATTTGTCCTGCTCAACATATTAGCAATAATATACATTACCAGTGCCACTGGAAGGCAAAGATGAGTAACATTTATTGCTCGAAGGAGCATAGATCTGTGACCGACTGTCCCGTTTTTCCAGTTTTATTCTCACTATACTGGAGTCCTCGATGCAGAGACAGAGTGCTGCTCTGCTGCTGAAGGCCGCACCTGCGAGCAGAGCGCACAGCTCGGGCCTGGCAAACTGTTACATAAACAGTTATGGAGGGGACGGGAACAGTGGTGGCTCTGTTCATATACTGCTGGATTATTAACATGTTTACCAAACCACCAAAAAACTGCAATTTTGCCAGGAGCCGTTCAGCTTTAAACTGAGATTTGGTTGTATACAGCACATGAAAGCTATTAACTCTGCTTTGCACTGGTTTTATAACAAGTTACTAAATGACTGATACAATTAAATATAATGATATTTACAATGCTGATATTCTAGTATTTACAAATGGAATGAAAACGGACTGAGTGCTCACCACTCACGGCATTATTAAACTCTGTCTGAGGAAAAATGTGGTAAGTAAACATTAACACATTTTCATTTTCACATTAAAAATAGATACTTGAGATAAGTGAACCTAAGTAAAACTATTCAAAATTGTTTTTGTCAAGCCTGTGATCAGGCCTGTGATCAGGCCTGTGATCAGGCCTGTGATCCTGTGATCCTGTATCTCAGCATTTAGGTGAGTAGATGGAATGATGGCCATAAAAATTGCATTTCTATGAAGGAGCATGAAAAATGAAGCATGCTGTTACACCTAATGAGAGAAACAATAAAAATAATTGTACATTATCTTTTTGCTCCAACCGTCTCCAACACTTTACACAAACAGGATTCAAGATAGCGCTTCTGGCTCTATGAGCCATGACAGTCATTGTACAGATGAAGTCAACACAAACATACTTAATAAACCCTCATACTGATATATATATATATATATATATATATATATATATATCCATTACATCATATCCATACCCATCACATATCTGTTTGTGCCTCTAAAACTGTTTTTTAATCTGATACCATTATGGGTATGGTTTGATTTGGTTTATGGCCAGGATCAGAGAAAGACTGTGGTTTTGGTTAGAATAAATACTTGGTTAAAGTCAGAGGCCGATGGTGATTACCATCTGACTGACTGTTGGTGGGACTGAAAACTGGATGCTTGGTTGACCCATCCAAAATAATGTTCTGGGGAATGTGCTGAAATGAATGTCACACATGATCAGCTCAACTATCTATCTGTGTCTATCCAGTATAAATCCCACTCTCATATATTCAAATATAAACTCTATAATCTAAAGTGTCAAATGGCAAACACAGTCTCACCTGTAACTGAGCCCACCCCGTGACCACCACTCTTAAACAACCCTCCCGGCCTCAATTTACTTATCTACACTCTTGTCAGTCTTTCTGTCACTACCTGTCTCTGGCATCCTATTATCCATTATCTCTAGTTCTCCTCCCTGCTGTTTCTCCTCCGTGCTATCATTCCAGTATCCTCCATCTCCTGTGTCAGTTGAAGATTAATCCTCCCCCTGATCCATCTCTGTCTCCATGCTTATTGACCAGCGAGGGGCAGTGTCTGGCAATCCTCAACTCTTTATCAAACATTTCTTTGACCAACAGTGTTATTGATGTCAACACACAGAGCAACACACACATCCTTGGAAGTGCAGTAGCAGTTGGAAGCAAGTTGATGAGGAACTTTACCACCACAGAACAGCATCTCAATAAACTGAGAGAAACTGAGTCCTGTATTTGGAGACCTACCTTGGAGATGTCTGCTTCTATAATGGTCCTTAGGTTTAGTTGGGTGGGCCCTGGCGTTGCCATCACACTTTGGCTGTTCATACCTGTATGAATGAGAAACCACCACGTGAGAAAATGGCATTTAATGTAAGGAGAAATGGGTGGAAGGGACTGTTTATGACAGTAAAACACTCCTCATTGTAAAACCAGAGTGAAATCCCATGTTTTTCAGTTATCCCTGTACAGCTAAATCTCAGGGATTCAAATAATTGTTTTGTGGCAAACCAGAGGCTGTGAAACACATCCAAAAAACGGGGAGGGATTTGGGACTGGTATGAGTACAGAACGGGGGAGGGATGGTGAGAAAGGATGAGATAGAGGGAGCAAGCCAGATAGGCAGACAGAGAGCGTGTGACACAAGGAAGCTTTCACAGCCTCCCTCGGAGAGCTGGTGGAGTCCTGATTGCTGCTGTGCGACAGGGCCAAAAGCTGCCTGGGACAAGGGGAGAGAAGGGGGACAATCCATGCTTCCATATGTGTGCTAATGTGGTGTCTGGCACTCTGCCTGGAACCTTGTTAATCGGATACCCAGCCTCGCTACACAACAAGAGCACACCAGTGCCCCACTCTGCCAGGCTGACTGACCTCTGACCTGCTACTTACCAGACCTCTGAGTCACTCTGTCTGCATGCTTATGTCAGATTTACTGGCGTTTTCTGAATCTCACAGACATAAAATCAGTACTATTATGGGGCATTTTGGTGCAGAAGATATTTGCCAACAAAGGACATGAAACTGGGTCATCCAGTTGGACAGCCCCTCTATCAGCTGGCCATTCTGTATTCTGTGAGGATGGCTAATGAACACTTACCGGCTTTGTGTGACAACTGTCCACAGAGAACCCTACAATGAATTCTAAGACTCATTGTAAATTACGGTGAAAGCACCATAGATAAGCCCTAAAATAGATATACTGTGCTTGTGAGTAATGAACTCTTTCCCACCTGGTGGAGGTCCCCGGTATGGGCCGTCCAGTGTCCACCAGCACACACCAGCAGTAGCCGGTGGAGGGGTGGCATTGGACTGGCTTGTAGAGTCCTCCTTGGGCACAGTCCGGTACGAATACAGCATCGTTTTTGTGTTGCCTCGCCTCTTCCTGGGCAGACTGCTGCTCCTGGTCACATGATGAGGCTGCAGAGAGGGGTCAGAGGTGATACAGGAATCAACGGAGGAATAATTAAATAAGTAGTCTCACACACACCGCCTGTGAAGAAAGCATTTCCTTAGGTGATCTCAGGGGCATGGCTTGGCAAATACATAATACACACAAATCAACTTTATGTGAACAACAAGGTCTGTTTTAAGTTTAAATTTGGAGTAAGTCTGGCTAAAGCATTTTGGATTCATGTAACATGTAATATATTTTAATTTCTTTTTAAAAGTGACACACACACAGCTGCTTTTTCCATTGCCTCTAACCATCGCTGCACAATCCCAGAGGTGAAAGAGGAGGACTAAGGGGAGGAGGATGAGTGCTTGGAGACAGTGTGTGTAGACTGCTATATCAGCCCCCCGTGGCACTGTTTACGGACATTAACGGGCTAATGACTATGTACAGCTCCCTATGCCCCAAGTTAAGTAAATATTTGGACACCCAACTGCCCTCTGTGGATGTGTGTGACAGAGAGAGAAACAGACGAGACAAAAGCAGAGCAGTGGTCAGTTGTACCTTTGCCTTCACACACCTACATTCTGTGACGCACTACAACTGGGTAATATAAAGCACCAGGGATCTACAGAATGTGTTTACACATCCAAAATTCCCAAGGAAAAATGCAGCGTTTCAAAAGCTTCATGAGAAATACAGGGTTTTGCAGAGCCTCAGCAGGATCTAATCAGACTTTTTTTTTAAGTACAGCAGCCTCCGTCTCTGCAGTGCAGCTCTCCAACAGAGACTTGAGTATTAAACTCAGGGATGGAAGTAGAGCTCTTCTGGCTATGAGGGCTTTCATCACCGATCTCTCCCTCTCTCCACTGCTCGCCTCAAGGCTCGGAAGCTACTGTGGGATTATGGATATCCCTTTTCTTTGTTTATTTTCATTAGAGATCTTTACCCACACAAAAGAGACCAAATGAAATGCCTCCCCGCTTTCTCAACCGACTCTCTTCGCTCCAGTTCCTCCGTATGGGCTCTCTTTGTTGAGGTGGGTGTTTTTTTTCACCCCAATACCCCAAAGAGCACATGGTAATCAAAACCATCAATGCTGCATTTCTCAGGCTTTTTTTTATTGGTTGTAAATTATGATAATGGGATTCACACACAAATGCACATGTGCACACAGTGTTCTCATTTCTAAGCTGGCCTCAAAATTTATGCAGAAAGAAACATATTTCCCCCAAAGTGCAAACATACATTTGTGAAACATGAGGGCAGGATGGGCTGACAAAAAGAGCAGGAGATGCTGCATTTGTGCCATGTGCTGATAATTACAGATATGCTGCAACGCAAAGAACCACAAGCAGACCGTCACAGCCTGACGCACTCCGACACTAAGATGTATTGGTTTCACAACCCACCATCTGTCCTTAAAAGACAGAACAGCCTCAAACCATGATTGCTCACACAAGTAGGAAAAACACAGAGCGTGCTTTCAGCTGAGGTTTGCAAACACCCGATCACAGTCATTAGAGAAAAAGTGTTCTTTGAAACTCACATGGTGCTCTGGTTCTATTGTTCTGCCGGCTGCGAACCTGCTCCGTCCACAGGGTGGGGTACTGGGAAATAATGTCTGAAAAAAATCACCATGACAGCTTTATTAGCTCCCAATTGAAAACACACTTGTTTATTATCTGAGCCAAACCTGGTGGTTCCAAAACTCACAGACTGTAAAATGCACATCAAGGTTATCGCCTCTCAGTGGATGTAGACAGTAAATAGCATATGACAGCTGTGACCAGAAATACAGCAGCAAAAAATGGGGTTTGGTGAATTATGACCAAGTTTGTTCTTGCATTATCAAATAATTGACATGAAATTATAAAACTGTGATAATTTAAAGGGTGATAACAATGCTCAAATACAACTTTACAAATAGGACTGTCTCATTTTAATAGCCATGGATGATTTATTGCAATAGAGATGTTGGAAGTTGTTTTCTCTGCCATTTGGAGTTTAAAGGAGGCAAATGTAGCAACACCACAACAAAGACACACTATAACCACTGCATTCAAAACTTACAGCATGGATGTATTAAAAGCAAAGCATACTTTTACTATTTCCAAGGTTTATACGAATGCATATCACATGACCTTGAGCTGATAGCAGCTGATTTAGTCGGGGTTGGTTATCTTTACACGTCATATTTCAAGGACACAATGATTGAATTGATTGAATGATACATTTTTATGTGTCAAGTAACCAGTAAGTAGAGCTGTCAGATAACTGTAGTGGAGCAAAAAGTACCATCTTTGCCTCAAATGTGTAGTAGAATACACATATTAGTATATATAAGCATAAAAGGGGAATCAGTCTAGTGCAAAATTATACTGAAGTACAGTACTTCAGTAAATGTCCTCACTCAAATCAACATTCAGACACTAGCTTACTCGCTAGTTTACTTGATTTGTATAACCAGTAGTTTATGTTGACTAGCTAGCTAATGTCAGGTGGATATTGCTGTGAAATTGTCACTGCAGAGTAAATTTGCTGACATGACATCTGCACCCATGCTACTGTTACAAGTTAAAGCATATCTTAATATTCTGTAGTTGTCACCTGTGGCCACTGTGGTGCTATTCAAAAAAATACAGTCTCACTTTAATACAAAATAAGCACAAACAAACCTAAAGCCAATAGATTCCTTTATATTTACACCAAATCTTGTGAATCTTGTGAAATGTTTTTCTACCACATTTTCCTCGGTGACCTTTTTGAAGAATGAGGCTGTAGCTGTGTCATGTGAGGCTCCTTTTGCCCTTTTAAGGCCGTTTTCATGCTATGCTTTTGAGTCAGTCGGTGGTGTCTCAGTAAACACAGGCACAGCATCAAACATTTCTTTCTCACAGTGTGTTGGATAAGAGCTCACCTTCGTCATCTGTGGTAGGCTGTGGGTCCACCGGTAGGCCAGTCTCATCTGCATTTAGAATGGAGAATATTTGCAAGGAGACTACAATTACGAGAGTAAGCTAGATTAGAGAATACTTAACTATGTGAGATTTGCACGTTGCCCGGCCAATAATGAGAGAGGCAGAAGTAGAGTTGAGGAGAATTAGAGGTGTTTGTGTGTGTGTGTGTATGTGTGTTTGCATTTGTGTGTGTTGAAAGCTGAAAGAGGTGACTTACAGTAAGAGAGGGAAAGAGTGGGAAAACCAGAAGTATAGTGGTCATATATTCCCATGGCTTCACTTCATGTAACAAAGGAGGTTATGCTATAAAGGACAGATTGAGGTCAGTTATAATGAATGAGAGGAGGATGAGGACCACTTGTCCCTGATGTTCTTCTCCATCCCTCCGTTGCCTACATTTGAGTTCTGAGCGCTGTGTGAAGGTGGGAGAGACACATGGGGTGAAGAATGCAGTAGCCAAGTCTGAAACTAACCAATTAAGAGCAGGAAAGTCAACTTCAGTGTTTGTTTGGTCTGTTTGTTTGTATGATTTGCGGTAGGAGGGAGACGGGGATTGAGGTTTCGAGCCGCTTAGGGTGAAACCACGGCCGTAGGTGTGGTTAACCTCAGCGTGGGACACTCATTCTGCTCAAAGTAGAGCTCTGTTAATGCATGAGTCAGGGCATCTCCAATGGGTGGCTCCACAAACAGAGATTAATCTTAAAAGTTCTTTTCTTTAACAACAAATCCTCCATTGCAGAATCAGGATTTTACATTTAATGCAAGTTTGTTATGCCAGCCATTCATCTTCTCAAGCACGCTTGGTGGATAAAAATACATACAGTCAGTGTGACTGACTAAGGCAGACATGCTATTACTCTGCTAACTTAACGGATGGAAATGCCATTTCAAATAGTGTATTTATGATTTGGATTTACGATAAACCACTAATGACCTATCTTAACTTTGCAGCCTTTTACATGACTGTAACACCTCTTTTAGCATCTGCCAGGAAACCCCCGCGCTATTTGTGGTCATACAGCAGTAGTTTTATGGCTGTTTGTCAGTCATCAGCTGTGTATGATTTCAGCATGTGCACGAATTTGAAAAGTCAAGCACCAGAAATGGGTTTATGGTAAAGCATTTGACATTTAACTTTACCAATTCTGGTAATAAAAGTGCAGCAGTGCTTGCTGTAGAATGCTTGGGCACTGATGGGCTTCTGCTGAATCAAAATATTGATGCAATCACTGCTATTTTCAGTGCTGGCACACCACAAATCTACAGTTTATTCTGCTTTTCACCACCCTGTTTATCCAACCAGTTCAGATTGAACCACAACCCCCCTCCTTCACCTCTTTTCCACCCTCATTCCCTCTCCCACCATCTCAAATTTTTGCATTCCCACTTGATCTATGTGTAATGAGTTGGCTGGGCTCAGACAGACACTATACCCAGGACTGTTTACAGAGAGAGAAGCACAGAAGTAAATGTCACACTGACAAGAATGACCAATGTGACAAACACAAATGGATGGATATGCACTTTCTGTCTTGCACACAAATGCACACATTCATGCATGAAAACATGCACACATGCGTACATACACAATCACATAAGGAATCAATCTGAATCAACCCAAATTACACTTGTTTCTTTCTGAGCCTTCAAATTACATCAGTTAAACAAATAGTGTCTCAAAAGATGAGAGCAAGATACACAGTGTCTGGAGCAGAGCTGGAGGGAAACTTAGTGGTTCTATATCTGGAGGGGGGTAAATGATGATGATGTTGATGAGAAACAGGCTGGAATAAGTTGGAGAATAAAGTGTTAACTTCCTTGTGTCTTATGATACTGTTGCTGAAAAAGAACAAAGATGAAGAGACAAAGTTGGAGAAGAGCTTCTAATAAGTTAGTGTTCCTCCATTCAGGCTGCTTCCAGGTCGTTTAGCTGCCTGGTAAAGACAACAGGCAGTTATAGGTGCTGTAGCTGCTGGCGGTGTGCATTAAAGCTCACCGCAGCCTCTCTCCTTAGACTTGTTACTCAGTCAGAGACCTCTTTTATATCAGCCTTCAGGCTGCTTGCACTCTCTCGAATTGACAAAATATTAGAGAGGCAAGCCTTAACAGGCGACCCGCCCTGCACATCTTTGACACAGATACAGGCAAACAGATAGAGATACAAATGAATACATATACACATGTACATGCATGCTTAGACAAACATAAAAGAACACATGCACATATAAAGGAGCCAATATGCCTCTGAGAATGAACTTTTCTTGAATTTATGTCTCACCTGATTTACCTGGCTCTCTTGTAGTAGGTCTCTCTTGTTTTGATCCTGAAAAGTGACAGGTTCAAATTAGAAATGCACAACCACTTCTTCATGTGTGACACCAGACAAAGGATTACAAATCTTTAGCCACATTTTGAGGCCACCAAAACTCTTTCTTGCATTTTTTCCATTCATTTTAAATGGCTCCGATCACTTTCACACTGCATATCAGTGAAGATGTATTTTGTGAGGTTCTCAGAGTTAATAAACACAGCTATAATTAAAGTACAGCTGGCAGTTAAAACCACTGCAGCTGCTCCTGGAAAGTTCTCATTCTTGAGACAGCAGCAACTTACAAGGCAGCCCCACGAAGACGCACAGGGACGACATGTGGCATTGGTTATTTGATTGTTTGGCAGACGCCACCCTCCAAGAACACATTCCTCACAGTTTAATTTTGTTCCTCAACTCCGCAGCAAGGATTTTCTACTAGGCTTATTTACAGTGCAGCCCCATGCCTTGAGCAACGCTCAGTCCTCTGGTGGCCCTCAAACTCTGTGGCCATCGGTCCAGTCACTGACCATTTTCCCACAGGGCTAAAGATTGCACCCCCCACAAATATGGAATGTCATGCTTTGCTGTGCTGAATTCAATTTATCATCATTGCTTCATATAATTACAGAGACCACAATTCAGTCATGTGCTTATAACAAAATGAAATGCCTATACTTGTGCACTGAACTGAAAACGCAGTATGCGTCAGTGTATACATTATTCAAAGTTTCCCCATTGTGAATCAGATTGAGGTCTTTTCCCTACCTTGGCATCGTGGTTTCTTATTGGCCACTGCGGAGCCACTGATGGGTCGGCCATTGGGTGTGACACACCAGCAGTATCCAGTGTAGCTGTGGCACTGAACCTGAAATTAAAACAGCATGTAAACACAAAGTCAATATCTAGATCAGGGGCAGCATCTATTATGAAAGAAATAAGTTAAAAACTCATTAACAATCAAATCCATTCAGGAGAAAAGAGCCCTTCTTGCAAAATATTGAGCTACTTTTCCTACTGTTTCTACTCATGCTGTGCCTCCTATTCAAGACAATCATGCAATGGTGTGTTTTTTGTTACCTCGCTATATGTGCCATCAGGGTTGCATACAGGCACAAAGACCTGCGGGAAGAGCTTCTTGGCCTGCTGCTCTGTGTACTTCTTCTCTGCTACACATCTGGATGTATCTGAGGAGGACCACAAATCACCAGAATCACTACACATCACAGAGACCCGTGATTCAACCCACAGCTCAACTATTTTCTTATGCTGCACAACTATGAAACCAACATACTTAAAAAGTCAGAAGATGATGTTGAATCTCACAGATGATGAAGAACGAAAGAAAAATGTAGGGAGAGGGGAGAGATGCAGGGGAAACAATTCAAGACATTTCGGAAGCGGCGGATACTTGTGTGGCTGGGAAAAGAAACCAACACCCCGGTCTTATTAGGAGCAAGTCAGGCAAGCCTGCACAGTGCCTGGTGGTAAAGCCATTACTGAGTGAGGCAGCTCGTGCTGCTCTTGTAGAACATTCCAGTCACCCAAGAAAAGGGCTGATGCACAGGGAAAACCTGACCCTTCCTTAATGTCTCTGGGTCTGTCTCACTCTCCTAAACCTCGACCGTCTCCTCAGCTCAGGCCGGACTGTCCTCTAAGTATTTGTTGATGTGGTTGAGGGTCAGCAGTATTTCCCCCATGTGCACCTCGTGTCTTTTCACATCCCTCTGTCAGAGCCGTGGCTCATCCTGTCATTCCACAGCTGCTTCACTTCACCTGGCCAACGGCACCAGCTGTGCAAACTCTCAGGAAATGTTGGGCAGCAATGGGTTTAATGGTAACGTGGTGTGACACGTTAGCATTAGCTGCCACGCAGTGCCCATGTGTCTGGCAGGTTCAAATCGCATTAAAACAATGACTCATACTAATTTTAAAAACGTTCACCAGTTTGGTCAGGAGGCAGCATGTCCCTGCCATGTCTCTCTGTAGATGGACCATTAGACATGCAGGGGAATGTGCACTGGTTTCTTTCAGACTGGGGAGTGTTTAGTGAATGTGTGTGCGTGTGTGTCACTGTCACTGGGTAGGAGAGACGCTGGATGTTACGGATGGGGGATAACAGGGAGTTTAGGAGCTCTAAAGTTAGCTCCAGTGGAAAAACCCAAAACCATCGTCCTTCTCCAGGGGGCTCCGACCAAAAACTTGACTGGAAAAAATGACAGGACACTGGAATCATCTGAGTGCAGTGATAGAAAACAAATGTGGTGCCAGTCTCACCATCCTTAAACACAATCCCATCTCTATGCTTTTAGGCAAGATCAGCCCTCTGGTTTATTTCGGGTGCTGACACGGCTGCTGTTGTTGTGTCTTCCACCCCGGCCGTCCAGCAGCAGAGGGGGGTCCGAACCCTTATACACCCAATGTTATTGACGCATACAATACGACTTTCATGGACTCTCGTCCCTTTCAGCTTCCTAGCTGGAATCCTCTATTCTGCGTCTCGGCGCTGTCCACCACATCCAGATGTCCGCTTAGAGACGTTGCCATAGAGACACAGCACGGGCATAAAATCGCGGAATGCTTTTCCATCATATGAGACTTCTTTTCGAGCAAACCCTTTTCCTCACGCTCCCTGCGTTAGTGATCTAATATTGTAATATGTAAGAATGGGGCTTTGTGCCCAGTCTGTAGAGCAATGAACTAGTGGTATAGTGTTTGTGAGAAGGGTGGGGGTGAGAGGGTTCAGGACTTCAGCATTTGGGTGTATGGGTTCTTCCTTCCAATGTCGACTAACAATGAGGGAGTCTGTGAGCTGCCTGACCTCAGTGGCTCTCCTTCCCCTTTTGCTTTTCATCTCTGGTCCTCATATATGTACAGCTTTACATCTATGAAAATGAGACCATTATTCTTGTCAAAGTATTTCATGAAAATGCCCTCGCTTCTGCATAATGATTTGATTTCACAAGGCTGAAGCCATTTCAAATCAGTGGGGCAGTATATGATTCATATAACCTATGTTTAAAATCTATAAAAAGGCAAAAATACTTTCCATTGAAAACAGAATAAATAGAGTATTTTGATTTCCTTCACTGGTACAAATGGTGTGAAAATATGAGCCAGGCAGGCAGGCAGCAGCAAAGCCACCCACCCAACCACTCTGTGTCAACCCCACTCATCCTCCCAGCACTCAAAGAATTAATTATGCTGAAATGAATTTAACCCACAGGTTTCTACTGTGACCCTTCCTGCACATTTGAGAGCGTCAGGCGGTGCTGAAGCGTGACTCATGACCTGACCTTTGCATGGCCCTCGAATGACCTCCAGCTGGGGGTCGCGGCACTTGGCTCGGAGGAACTCGCAGCGAGATGTGAAGGTCCTGCCGTCTGAGGCGCACAGGGGTTTGCGAGGAGCTCCGCTGCATTCCATGTTGCACTCCTTATCCTGGTCCACCCGCAGGAACTGCATAGGTGAGAAAGTAGGAGATAAGCAGAGAAAAAAGATTTGTTAAATGAGCCATTTCTGGGAGTCAGTCACCACTGCAACAAAACATCTTAATCCCTACAACAGGTGTGATTCTGGGGGGATATATAAAGACTAAGGACTGGAGCTTGCGTTTTCTAAAGACAGGCTGCTACACCAAACACAGAGCAGGCATCTGTTGCCAGCACCACACAAATGGCTAATTCTGCCTTAAATCTTTCACAAGAGAGTAATATGCTCTTACATAAATACAGTATAAAGCAGTGATAAACAGTACAACACAAAGACAAAGATGAGGCAGTGTCACTACAAGCCTGTCAGGGTGCAGCCATGATTCGTCTTTGTGTAAAGGGCTCGAGAAGACTTGACTGATGCTTCATCTTTTGTCTGTGCCAACACCTGGACAGGTATTCACCTGGAATCTCTCCTGAGGATGTTTTACTCAGCCATGAAAAGAGAAACAAGGACGGAGACTCCTGGCTGAACGCATCACATCACCTGTGTCAATGCCACCATTGTATCTTCCACCGTGGTATGAAACCTCCTCACCAGGCCACACAATGAGGCGGTGGCGGTGGTGTGTGTGTGTGTGGGGGGGGGTGGCAACAAGCTGTGACTGCTACAATGAATGAAAAACCAGTGAATGATCGAGTGGCTGAATAAACTGGATGTCAGACAGCTTTGTTCTGCTACAGTGTGAGCATTGCTTTACATACAGTTTGCATGATTCATCCATTTGGCTCGGTGGAATAATGGGCAGAATGGAAAAAAACAAACTCTATATCCATGGCAGTGCAGGTGCTGTTTTCAGTTTTGAACACCTCTCTGGGCTCTTTTTGTCTTCACACTGCAACACTGCAACTTTTCATTTAGTTTAGTTTTCAGTGGATTCAAGATCAGTCTGAATGGCCTTTCTGTCAACTATTCACAGCAGACACAGACAGACAGAAACTTGCTCTCCTTCCATCAATCACTCACTCATAAAGCACACACAGACAATCAAAGCCCTCAGTTAAAGGTAAACCATAAAAATATGTTGAGTTATCAAAAGAAGGGGCATGGAAGAAGAAAGGACATATATCCAGGAGGGCGGGATCATCAGCAATAAAAAATTTGTTGTGTCTGACATCCAACAAATGAAGTGAGAGATGAGGTTAGGTGGCAGCCCTCTGCATTCAGACAGGCAGGGCTTCAGGGCTACATGCACCTGGAAGAGGGTTGGCAGGCAAGGCACTGTCGCCCTGGGCTACGGGGGGGTGGGGTACAGCCCTCTCTGTCAACCCTGCTCATAAATCTTCCCAAGGGGATAAGAGAGGATAGGCTCGTTCAAACACATCGGAAGAGGAGCCGTGAGGGAGGGAAAATTAGTCTTTTAGATTGAAATTTTTCAAAAACAAAAGCTTTCTTCCCCGGCTTTTGAAATCATAATAACACAAAGTATCTAATAACACAGAATATCCTGACACTGCACACGCTGAGCTGGCTGCTGGCTCCGTAACAACAGTCTGTGTCCAAGTCTCAAGTCTAATCCATCATCTTTCTAGACAGAGTTATATCTCTTTGTCTTTGTGGAAACAACAAATTATGAGACCCCAAGAGGTTCCAAGATCAATTTAAGGGGTCAGAGCATGTTTTTTTCAAAAGGGAAAAACATTTGTGTTCTGTCATTTTTGGTTTTCCTTGTACAAAATGCTGCATTTTATTTTATTATTTTCATTGGGCATTTACTGTCTTTATTCAATAGCTGTGGTGAGATGACAGGAGATATGGGATGATGGAGATGGCATGCAACAACAGTGAATTGGATGAATTGTGGATGAGGATGTGAACTGGCCACCTTGGAGGAAAAAACTGTTCCACATCTACACTGAAGCCACAGTGTGTCATGACACAATTGGACATTAGCTCACTTTGAAAATAATTTCATACAATTGGGAGGATTTTCGATTTGAAATTTTCTCATTTCTTTTGCAACTTAACATGAAGACTAGTCATTTGTGGGAATGTGGACATATTGACAGGACAGCCTCTAGTTCTACTTCTCCTGCCACAACTGTCTTTCTATATTACTCCATCTAAACTCACTCTAACATGTCCTCGCCCCTCCTTGTCTGTGTCTGTGAGTTTCTTGGATTGTTTGCATCATTGCACCTAACTGTCAGTCTCCCTCCCTCCCCCCCTTTCTCCCACATCAGTTGGGACATCCCTCTGCTGTTGTGACCTCGTCTCACCCTCTGCTCTGTCTCTCACAGCTCACCCCTTCACATAAAGTCCAGCAGGCGTGACAGGCTGGTCTGAGGATGGTTTTTACTGAAGACCACAACTTTCTAAAGCCAGAAATGGCTCTGATAGTGACTAAGTGTGTCCAGCTATACTTGGTGGTGGACCGCCAACATCGCCACAGCCCACGCTGACCACCCCAATGCTCACACTAGACCAGCATTATCAGTATCAGTCCTTGCCAGCCAGCAGACTGACAACTCAAACAGAGTCATTCTGCAACCCAGCATCCTCCGAAATGTCCACTGTACAGCACACAGCAGAGCGCCAAGTGCCTGCAAGTTTATGATAAAGCTCCAAGAACGCAGCATGGAAAAACACAGTTAGCCATGAAATCAGCCACCCATGAAATCAACCACCCAGATTCACTATCAGGCATCCAAGTGTCTATTTCACAGTGAAAACTGGCCACACTGCAGCAGGGGAACAAATAAGATGTGAGAGGAAGATGTGTCAGAGACCATGGTGTCTTGAGGACCTCTTCCTGCTATGTACTTCTATTGCAGTGTGTTTGGCCTGTGGTGATGGATGGGTGATTGGGGTAGAGCCCTTACACTCCCCTGATGTCTCATTCCACCCTCTCGGAGCTAGCACCATCGTTATGCACAGCAACACCAGTGGAGAGTGATGGATGGCCTTCACCTCAGCTACACGCAGCACAAGCTTCCACCCTTATTTATCATACAAGGAGACTCAAACAAGACAGAACAGATATTGTGACTCAAATCCATCTATTGCCCAAATCCTCTACATCCAGCTGGCTCTCGCTTTCTGTTTTTATTTCTCTATACTTTGCTGTCTTTGCTTTCATGATGTCTTTCTTTCTTTCCGTGATCTCTCTTGGAAGATGCTTTTTGTATCTGCTCAAATAATACAAGAGGTTGGCAAAGGAACAAGAGACGGACGAGAGAGGGCGAGACAGGCGGAGTGTAAGGAAAATTTTTTTTCCAAGACCAACCAGCATACAAATCAAATCCTATTACCTCCCCCTGGCTCTGCGGCATTGTGGGATTGAATTGAGTACGGAGGAGGCGAGCCTCCAGCAGAGCGCACATTGTAGGCTGATAAGGGCCCTCTGGGCTGGGAGGCCCCCGCTTCCAGCACCCCAAGAGGCCCCTCACACCACGGCCCCGCAGGGTCAATGGGGGCCCCAGCTGAGAGCCGTGGCAAATGTGTTAAATGGCCTTGGCGGGAGTTTCCTGCGTGGATGCTAGGATGCAAAGGGGATCATTAGTTTCCAGCATGGTGGAAAGGAAGAAAGTGACAGCCTTTAACCAGACTACTAACTCAATCAAAGGTAAAGCCATTTAATTGCTGTGAAAGATGTTAAAAAGAAAGAGGTGGTGTGAAAGGCCACAATGGTCATGTGACAATAAAGAGGTCTCTTTGGGCAGGTGCACAACTTTATGAAAGCATGGGGGTCAATGGAGCCCATATGTTAAACTATAATTGCTTTGTATAGGTTTGAAAAAGAGGCAGCCGATCGTCTATGTGCCCTCATCTTTTCACACACTATTTCATACTTCCATAGCACATGGAAAAAGTCTGCCTCATCGTGAATAACCTGGGCAAATATCCCCTGTATTTAACTGCCTGTTTGACCTCAAATATGCACAAAATATGAAATGGAGACATTTTCTTAAAACCAGCAATAGCCTTTCCTGTGCCATTCAAACAATAAGCCATTAATCACTCATAAAGTCCTGTAAAAGTACAGACCAGTGCTCCATGTGCTATTCTAATTAAGTCTCTAACGAACCACAGTGGTGATGTATGAGATGCACAGTAACTACTGAAACAATGCAACAGAATAACAGTCATCCAAGACCATGGTGGCTGCTATGTCATATACATACGACAAACACAGCTCTATTTGTTTAACATTTAAATCATTTGCAGGGTTAATATTACCAACCATAACACTTCATCAATAAAGAAACACATCATCTCTTCTCATACATGTGTAAATGTGTGTATCATGGTGAAAATTAAGGGGAGCATCTGCTCGGTGCAACGCTTCCTCCCACATTCCACAACTCCATAGTGCCGTCAGGGAGTAAGGATCTCCGACCCTTCACCTGCAGGTTAACAACTCATGGCCATTTGTTTCCAATTGGATATTAAGTCATCTTCACCCGGGCCCATAAATAACGGTGCTGGAGGAGGCGGCTGTCACTTCAACCTCTAAATCAAGGGGGAAGTCTCTGACAGTGCACATTCCGCTCTCTATTATTCCTCCCTCAGCACCATACCTGCACTTGTTCATGGCCATGGAGTTAGCCTAATCTGCTTTAAAGAGATCTCTTGACATTTTGAACATGATGCACTATAGCTGTGGCTGTGAACATGCCATGTCCATGTGCTTTGGTGCAGCAGGTCCTCTGACACTGGTCAGACACTCAGCATCTAAAGAGCCACTGGTACAGAGAGGCAACACCAGCCCAGAGGGTGGCAGGCAGGTGATGGCACCAAGAGCAAACCACAGCGGTGCTGCTAACAGAGCAATCAACCCTCACAAGCCAGCCAAGATACAGACCCTGCACACCGGGCCATGGAGTTCATTAAGTTTTACAATGCAAATCTATCTTGACTTGTAAATTCCATCTTGAATTTCTGCCATATATGGACTATATTCAAACTGTGAAACCTTTTCCAGAGAGAGGTCACACATAAAATCGTGATGGGTTTCATTTAAGAATTTTATGTACTTAATGTGTTCATTCATTTGATTTTATGTGTGAATGGTTACTGGAGGAAAAGCAAACAAAAAGGACACAGATAAAGAGGAACCCTCGGCTTGTGAACAAACAGGCAACTGGCTTGTTGGAGGACAGTATTTTTGTTGTAAAAAAGAGAAACCGTCAGTGCGTGTTTTAATTTCAGAAAAGGCTTGATATTGTGAGATGTATTAGGGGAATCATTTGGCTTTTCCTACCGTGAGAGCGGAGAACTTCTGAGCGCGTCCAGCGCACAGCAGACAGAGGAAGACCAGTAGCGGACAGACGCGCATCCTGACGCAGCGTGGCAATAAACTCTCCAAATTACGCACGGTCCAAAATTCAGTCTGTGCTGGCTGGTTTGAACCAAAGCGCAAAATTTGTCTCTGGAAGATTTCGGAAATATTTAAAAATCCAAAAGTAGTCCTTGCGAAAAATTGTCAGAGGTGGAGCGGAGGGCTGCTGGTTTATTTCACTTGGTCTCCTTGGTTTCGTCTGCCAAGCCGTTTGTGTAGACACTCTCCTTACTTCTGGCAGTGAGATAACCCCCCCGTGTCCCTGACCTTTCCCCCTCCCTCGGTGTCTCCTCTCCCTCTCTCTGCAATTCGACTTCTTTTCTCCACACCCCCTCCCTCTACACTTGATTTTGTGGACTAGATCCCTTATCGGATGCAGGCAGTTCCCCAGGCGGTAGGTAGGTAGGTAGGTAGGTGTAGGTTTAGAGGGACTCCGTCTGCTGCTGGTAGCTGAGGCAAACACGTCAGGTATTCTTCTCTTTCACCCTTTTCTTTCCCCTCTCCCTCCAAACCACAAACAGAATCTTTCAGAGGACCCTCTGGTGAAGAGGAATGGATGAGGAAGGTTCCTGTCCGAGAGGAAACATACTCTATGCTCAAATCCTATCACTACAGAACACCACCTACACACACGCACCCACGCGCGCGCGCGAACTTCAATGCACAATTTGGTCTTTCTCAACCTCTTTGTCTAAAGACCAGAGTTCACCGAATAAACACAGTACACAGAGAGGATACAGTCTGGCAGCCTATAAACTCTCAAAGTAAAATACTTTAACAATCTGCCCTGGAGCTAGGCTGACTGAGCAGGGGCGAAGGTCAAATGAATCTGAGTAGATGTATCTAATGATGATGATCAATATGAAAGCTGAGATGGAGAGACATGATCAATTCACACACATTCATCTCTTTACATGCTAAACTTTGACAAGTCTGTGCCATCTGAACCTTTTTCATCACTGCTGAGACTCTGTGACTTTAACGCCACCTAATGGTACATGCTAGTAATTACAATCTTAGGGTTTTTTTTATGATCTCGTCATCACCCAGAATATTAGAGTGTAATCGTGTTTCATTGTTTGTTTCTTTAACAAAATATAGTTAATATCACTGAATCATCATTTAAACCACTGCCCCCTTTGTAGCATACTAAACACACACATTTATTTCTGTAAGCAGCAACAACAATTATGCTGATTTATGATAGCCTACATGTGCGGGCATTTCCCACAGGTGTATCTAATACACTATTATTAACTTGATTGACATTAGCGGGTATAACTGCATATTAAAGGGTTCTGTTAAGTGCACACATTTCACAGGAAAATTAATGCTCACAACAAGGTTACTCTTCCTAAATAGATGTTAATTAGCTCAAACTGTTTTGACAAGCCAAAAATATTTTCAGGGGAAAACACAAATTATTTTCAATTGTATGGACGAGCCACCTCTGAGCTGCTAGCTGGAGTGCTTCAAACTCAGGTCAGCATTTCAGCATTCAAGATGCAAAATAGGACAGTTATTTGACATGGAAGAAAAGAAAAGTAGCCTAAAGTCGGCCGAGTCTATGACGATATTCTTTCAGTATAAGCCCACTGGTTCATTTAAAAAAAAAAAAAAGGTCCCACAGGCCCGTTAGTGCTTCTGACAATCGTTTCGGTACATCACGGACACTCAATTACCCATAATGCCTTAACACCGCCGTGTTTCACTCGTACGCTGCTCGTACGTCACAACTTCTTCCTTCCGTTCCCTGTCGCCTCTCTAGCGCCAGCTGCGTGGTTTAGCTGCGTTAGCTAGTCGAGCACATTTTCTCCTCTTTCACTCCGATAGCTACGGCCGTGGACTATTAACTACCATCATGTCATACCACGACGACGACGAAGTCAGTATACATAATTTCCTAACAAACATTTGATTGCTTTTATGAATAACAATGACACGCTGGCGATCGGTAGCCGGTTAGCCAAGTAGCTGTAAGCTAGCTTAACTCCACCGGCATAACAGTATCTTGCGATGAGCTAGCATGATGTAAATGATTGTCGTTTCTGAAGAGAGCACTACATCCTCTGTAGCGTTGTGTTTGCTTGTTGTGGAGAATAACGTCTTAGATAATGTTAGCTATTGTTAATCATGACTGCTTGTTTGACAGATGTTAACTTTGTGCCGGTAACAAATGTGTAACTGTTCTGTTTCCTCGCAGTACGATCCTTATGATTACGACCTGCACACTGGTTAGTATGCACACGTCTGTGTACCCCTCTTTATCTAAATGCATGATGTCACCATTCATGTTTAGACTTCCTTTGTTGCAGTGTGTAATTGTCACCTAACCCACTCCCCCATCTCCCTGCAGGTGATCCTAAAGCAGACCTGGCCTATGAGAGGCAGTATGAGCAGCAGACCTACCACGTCATTCCAGAGGTGATCAAGAACTTCCTGCAGTATTTCCACAAAACCATCTCTGACTTAATCGACCAGAAAGTTTATGAGCTGCAGTCCAACCGTGTGTCTAGCGAGAGCATCGAACAGAAGATTTATGAGATCCAGGACGTCTATGAGAACAGGTAACTCCTCCCCAGACAGTGATGATGATCCTCTTCATACATCTAACAGATTCATGAAATCTGCTCATGTTTGACAATTATTTTGCCTTGCCCTGTTTTCTTCTGATTTAGCTGGAACAAATTGACTGACCGCTTCTTTAAGACTTCTCCCTGGCCAGAGGCTGAGGCCATTGCATCACTTGTTGGCAACGGTGAGTGTGTTTATCTGCAGCAGATAGAATAGTTTGATTCTCATTGTAGAAATTTTGTTGGCCTTGAACTCTTTTTTTAGAAAAATTATAAATGAAATACACATTAACATAGAAGTTCACTCTAAATAGTAGGTGATGTGTGCACAAGCAGACTTAAGAGAAGTATGGGTTGCAATTATGTAGTTGTTGTTAACAATTGTATCAACTGATGAACCTGTTATTCTGTAAACAGGATTCATAGTCTAAAGATAAATGTGTTAATCCCTGTGTGGTTCAGCAGTGGAAGTGCTTTATGTGATTGTTTGCTCTCATGTCTTACAGATGCAGTGTTCCTCATCCTTTATAAGGAGCTGTACTACAGACACATTTATGCTAAAGTCAGCGTGAGTAACTGCTCAGTATCAGATGTGTTATCAACCTCCTGACCCGTTACTGAGAAACCTGCAAAAACCTTTGCAGGATTTTTTTTAACTATTGTTTTCTTGACAATCAGGGTGGGCCAACTCTGGATCAGAGGTTCGAGTCGTACTACAATTACTGCAACCTCTTCAATTACATTCTCAGTAAGTTTCAAGAATATTTAATACATTTCCTGTGAGATAACAACTCATGAAAGTTGAGTCACAGGAGAATATTTGTCATTGTAAACAGATGCTGATGGCCCAGCCCCTCTGGAGCTGCCAAACCAGTGGCTTTGGGACATCATTGATGAGTTCATCTACCAGGTACAGAAAATTATATTCTTTATGTATCTTTAGTTGACAGAAGCTTCCCATAACATTAAGACAACTGGATAAATTGGTGATAATTACAGTAGCATTTACTTGACATTCTCAGGATTGTTTTAACCACAGGGCAAATATATTACAGGTTCAACTGTTCTATACTTTTCTTTTTTTTTTTCCTATATGGCCCATTTTACTAACTTCATGTTTATCATACAACCTGTAGAATAAATGTTTACATGCTGCTAACACAAATACCTTTATTCAGTTCCAGTCCTTCAGTCAGTACCGCTGTAAGACGGCCAAGAAGTCAGAGGAGGAGATCGAATTCCTGAGGAACAACCCAAAGATCTGGAACGTCCACAGCGTCCTCAATGTTCTCCACTCTCTGGTGGACAAGAGCAACATCAACCGCCAGCTTGAGGTGTACACCAGTGGAGGTAAAGATGAAAGTATTGGTGATATTTGTTGTTTAGGGGAGTTATATAAATTAATAGTACTGAGGATTTTAGAAGTTAACAGAGAATCCAAGGCTACTTAGATTCTCTAGAAATATATAGTACTGTAGAACTGTAGTTAAAGTGTTTTTCAGGTGCTAAATTATCTCCAGTGTATTCAGGTTACGCATTGAACGAGCCAGCTAACATCATGTATAATGTATATGTTATTTGCTGGTGTGCTGCAGGAGACCCAGAGAGTGTGGCTGGAGAATATGGCCGTCACTCGCTGTACAAGATGTTGGGCTACTTCAGCTTGGTGGGGCTCCTGAGGCTTCACTCTCTGCTTGGTGATTATTACCAAGCCATCAAAGTCCTGGAGAACATTGAGCTCAACAAGAAGGTAAGATCCCGTGCAGAGAGGAACGTATCTCTAATCAACTAATGATGAGACTACTTTCATTTTCAGGATTCAAATTGTGTTTTAGTCCACATTATCTTGCTTTTCCTTTGGTCAGAACCCCTGCATCTAATTTGCTTCCTGTCTTTCAGAGTATGTACTCCCGTGTGCCTGAGTGCCAGATCACCACCTATTACTACGTGGGATTTGCCTACTTGATGATGAGGCGCTACCAGGATGCCATTCGCGTCTTTGCCAACATCCTGCTCTACATTCAGAGGACGAGGAACATGTTCCAGAGGTCGACGTATAAATATGAGATGGTAAGTCAGACCTGTGCTTATTAGATTTTATTAGATATTTCTGCTGAAGTTATCAATTATTCCACTTATCCAATAAGAACTTGAGTGATTTAAATTGTTCTTGTCGTTGACTTCTAATGATATCTGAAACATTTAAGATGATTTGTTGCGTTTGTGTCTAAAATACAGTGATGCATGCATGCAAGTATGTCTTCTAAAGCTAATATATCAGAAGAGTTGGTAAGATGTTTTGTATTTGTATTTAATTGTAGATTAACAAACAAAATGAGCAGATGCACGGTCTGCTAGCCATCGCTCTCACCATGTACCCAATGCGCATTGATGAGAGCATCCACACCCAGCTGAGGGAGAAGTATGGAGACAAGATGCTGCGAATGCAGAAAGGGTAAGAAAAAAGAACATTACACTGAGTGTATGTGTTCACAAGACAGATTTTTACTGACTAGACTCTATCAGAGAGAGAGAGTTGTTGTGCTGTGATGCTGTAAGGTATGAGACAAAATGTGTCTATTTGCCTATGGTGTATGTGTGTGGGATCAGATGTCACTCTATTGAGGTTTTGGGGGTTTACTATTGGTATTTTTGCCCATCCTGCATGTGGTGCCCAGCAGCATTAACATCTGTAATGAAATACCCTTTTTTTTCTATATCAGAGACCTGCAGGTGTTTGAGGAACTGTTCAGCTTTGCCTGTCCAAAGTTCTTGTCACCTGTGGTGCCAAACTATGACAACGTTCACCCCAACTACCACAAAGAACCTTTCCAGCAGCAGCTCAAGGTCTTTGCTGAGGAGGTGCAGCAGCAGGCCCAGCTCTCCACCATCCGCAGGTAGAGTATATTATCATCTTTGATTGTGTGGTAATAAAAACCAAAAGCTTGTTGACTCAGGAAGGGTTTGCAAAGATGTCTGTACATGCCCTCTAAGACCCGATGTGTCCCTCCAGCTTCCTGAAGCTCTACACCACCATGCCAGTAGCCAAGCTGGCAGGATTCCTGGACATGACCGAGCAGGAGTTCCGTATCCAGCTGCTCGTCTTCAAACACAAAATGAAGAACCTGGTGTGGACCAGCGGCATCTCGGCTCTGGATGGAGAGTTTCAGTCTGCATCTGAGGTTGACTTTTACATCGACAAGGTGTGTTTATGTTTATGACTTTTCTATATTAAACAGTAGGTTCACATTATTTAGCTTTTTTCCCTAGCAGGGCCAAACTGTGAAACCCAGTGACACACTGCACACGTTGTATATAAAATAGCAGGTACATAATGGTTCATTACTGCATCATGTTTCAATATGTTTGTCTGTAAACTTTCACAGGACATGATCCACATTGCAGACACTAAAGTTGCACGCCGCTATGGAGACTTTTTCATCAGACAGATCCACAAGTTTGAGGAGGTGAGAAGTGATCAATTTTACATCCGGATAGAGCGGAAGAGTTGCTTATTATTTTAAGGAATTAGAAGAAGCTTTGTTGAAGTCATGGTTTTCAACAAAGAGTTTTGCTTTTAAAAAGTAAATTATTGTGAGCAATGGTCTAGAGAAAATGTACCCCCAGTCACTAATTGTTATTTTCTTCAAATCTGAAACAAATTGTTGCTCGTCTCCCTACAGTTGAATAGGACGCTGAAGAAAATGCCTGCCACTGGCTCCACCGCAGCATCAGGGAGCACCACCACCCGAGGAGTCTGACCAGCAGCAGTGAAGAAGAACTCTGAGTCCTCTGTACCTGGAGTCGCTTCTTTTGAGCTTATTGACAAATATTGATGATGAAAACTTTTCTATATAACATGGTAACAATAAAAGGATGGAGTGGTGTGCTAAACCTTGTGATTGTTTTTTTCCCCTCGAGGTTAGATTAGGTAAGATTATCATTCTTAAAAACCACTAGATGTCAGCATTTGTCAAGACCTCAAACTACCACCTGAGCAGAGATTTGACAGACTGACTGTAACACACCGAGTAGAGACAAGAAATGCAGACATGTTAGGATGAAGGTATTTCTGCAAAGTCCAGACGGAATTAATTATTCTTTGGGCACATTATGTTTCTCTGAAATCATCTCTTTATAGTGGACCATTGGAGGGTGTGAGAAGTCAGCCTAGACAAAGTCATGGTAATTGTCATGAGGGGGAATGGTTATCAGTGTCATGAGTCATTAGGTTTTTTTCACATTCCCAGACTTTTCTTAGTGTCTGCCTGGCTCCTTTACTCTCCTGCACTGCTTGCTGCATGCTGTTCGGCTGCTCTCCCATCATCCCACTCACTGAGGCCATTGCATATTTCTTTTATTATCACATCGTCCAACAACATTTCCCAACACAGACCTTGGGGCTGGTGATCATAATGACAAAGACAAAAAAACTTACAAAATGGGAATATAAAAAAATGAATTTTAAAAACACACCACTCATCAGAAACAGGGTCAGTTGTCATATAAAGGAAAACAGAACAACATGTCACCATAGCACAATATACACATACTCCAAACATCCAAAACAATTCCCTACCTATTTTGGTAAGCCAGCATTTTTCTTCAAAAATATCTTTTGATTCCATCACATATGTTTTTTATAAAATAAAAAAATAAAGCAAACATGGCTCATTTTGAGCATGACTCTTTTACTCCCTCAGGTGGCAGTGTAAAGTCTCTGTGGGCACAATGCCATCTTTATATTTATAAAAACATGATAATTCATATTTTTTTAAATTCTATTTATAAGATATTTCCAAGGCTTCCTTAGACTGCCTTTAATATCAAATTACTCAAAAAAGATTCAAAGTTTTTTTTTTTTTTTCCTTTCACCACGTGGCTCCAGTCTGAGACAGCGTTCATCCATCTTCATTCATCATTTCAGTGAGGAGTCTCCTCATACATGACTGATTGAGTCCATGCTAAAAATGGAGAGCAGGACCATAGTTCAGTACTGCCCCACAGACAGGTGCTGCTACTGATCCAGAAAAGGTCTTTCATCAAACTACTACAGTGCTTTAACAGGTGCATGGTGCCAGGGGTCCTTCTTCCTCCTGGTGTAACGTGAAAACTGCTCATTAAGCATCACTGGGGAAAATAGTGGAAGTGCTTTTGGCTGCATTAAATATCCATCTAAAATTTCACACCAACATGTCACTAGTATCTGAAAGACAAAATGTCTGACCCTCACTCCCTCAGCGCTGATTGCATCACTTTGAAAAAAGAAAAATAATGTAAGAACATGGTAGGAACTGTGTCATTATCTCAGTTTCCCATTGATGGCCATCCGCTGGTCTGAGTGTGTGTAGCTTCATTTTCTTGAGTGTGTGTATTTGTGTGTATTAGTGTCTGCAGTCCAGGTATGACTTCAACAGGATTAGTGAGAATGAGGCACGGCTGACGATTATAAGGTCATGGTTCAACAAGCTTCTCCCACGGGGAGAGGCTTAATCTTTCTTTTACACTCAGCTCTTTGGATGAAAGTCAATGACATCAGTTGATTTTGTCTCGCTGAAAACCAGCGCCCTGCCTGTGATTTTCCATTTCCTAAAGGTCATTTGAAGAACCCCTCTATTGAAACACCAGCAGTGGGACCGTTTCCAACACAAGATCCACTCAAACCAGCCCAGAGTAAATCCTTTTGCAGGCTGCCTCACTGATGCACTTAGGTTGGCTGATGAGGTTCCCTAGACTACACACACTCCTCCTCCAGTCCTCCCTTACCTTGTCAGGGCGGCAGTGTGGAGGCACAAGGACACACACAAGTCATGGTTGCACTCAGACCAGCGAGGCCTCGGCTAGTCATAACTCTGTGATCTCCAGGGGACTCTCCGACACGGTGTCCCCGTCCTTGTGACGGTGCATTGGGGTGGACTTGGCCGACTCTGTGCGGGCATTTCGCTCACAGTAAAGCCCCCCATCAGCGTTCAGTGCCTCCAGAGAATGTGCCAGGGCCCGTTGGTCGTCCTCTGGCAGGCTGTTGAGGTCCGAGGTCAGGAGGGTACCTGTGCTACCATGGACCACGTGGACACCTTCAGGACCCTTCAGCTCCACAGGAAGCTTGTGCTTGAAACGCAGAGTGCCGCGACCTCCACCCATGCCCAGACGCTCATCCTCATCATCGTCCAGATCGCTCTGGATCAGCTGTTACAGGGGGAGAGGAGAAGGACTCGGTTGTGAACAAGTAAAGCTGCTGAAAAGTGGTACTTATATAATGCATCAAGTTGACAAGAATGCAGATGATTTGTATGAAACAGCTTTGAGGAGGAGCTGGATAGGGGTAAACCAGTAGAGGGAGACCCCTCAGCAGAGAAAACAGTAACAGAAGTCAACAACTTGAAAATGTAATAGGACATAGTTCAGCAGAAAATAACAGATCACACCAGACCTGGTTTAAATAGATGTAAATAATTCTTCAGGTGGAAGGAGGAGGAGGTTTTCACATGAGGGCCATTTTATCAAAATAAATAAATATTAATTAAGGCAAAAATTCTAGTCATTCCAAAATTTGGAGAAATTTCTCTGTGATTGACTCCACTCACAGCTAAACACAGAAAAGTAAATTCAGACTCTATTTGACCCAGAATCTGGTTGAAGGCAGCAGAGAAAGCAGAAGTGGTGAAGAGGTGTTAAACCAAAGCAGCAGATCAGAATGGGAAATAAAGTAACGCAAAATCACTCTCCAGTGGAGTCAGAGAGAAGCCGCAGGTAGACAACTCGTTACTCAGAGCCCACCTCTGTGACTGATGAGTGGTCTCCTTGGCTGGTGGATACAGTGACAAGTCGAGCTGCAAAGAGCTTTTTCAGCCTCAGGTAGTCATCCAGGACCACCTTGAGCAGGGAACCCTGACAGGACAGCAGTTAGGATCAAACAGAGCCTCTCACCTTACAACCTCCACTGTCACAGTATTCATAAATAGGAATCCACAGAAATGAGGTCTTATCTAAGCATCTGGCTCTCAACAACATATCTTCAAGTCCTTGGGGGCCCCTTTTTTTGTTTTATTCACAGGACAGACTCACGAAGGTCTTAGGTCCCGTCCTCTGACATTATCCTCAATTTGTTTTGGAAGAATGGAATGAGTGAGTACATGACCAACAACAGAGAGGATGGAGAAATTATGACATTGGATGTGTTGTCCTGGATAATCTGATATGCACGTGTCTCACCTTGATAGGCCCCTCCCTCATGATCTGGCCCAGTTTAGCGATGTTGTCGTACTCCTGTATGGCTGCTCTCAAGTACCGATCGTCCTCTGGCTTCGCTTGAGGCTCTCGACCAAATGTACCCTGTGAGGACAAGACCCGCGTGTTCATGAGGATACAGCTGTGTAATGGGCAGGGCTCATGTAAATCCCTGAGAATGATGCCTTCATTCTCCCAGAAGTAAAACATTATCAATCCTCAAAATATTGTTGTGAGATACACAACAACTCAGACTGAAGTAAAGTACTGACATGAGTTCGTGCAGGGCTGTTCCACAGGTCAGTTATCTCACTCAGGTTCTCAGGCAGGTCGTCCTCGTGGTCAGCCTGGGCAGCCAGCTCCAGATTCGACAGAATGGATCCAGCCACACTGGATTAGCCCTGTAGAGGCAAACACCATGATGCATCAGAACTCTGATCTGTTTTCTTAGTTAAGCACTGTGACTTCCTGGACTCTACACTATTTGCCTTGCAACTTTAAGGTGATGACAAGTAAGCCACTAAGTAGGCTATATTTCCCAAAATATCAAGTTATTTCTTTAGTATATTGTGTATTTAACATTAAACATTCCCAGAAAAACACAACCTTCGGATTAATACTCAGAAAAATTTTAATAATATTATGAAAAAAATAGAGAAGAACATTACAGTGTGATATATTGAGGAAATGTCCCTAAAATGAAACCTGTAATCTCACCCTTCAAAAGAGTACTTGTTAGTGTTGGGCATATCCAGGATATCCATTAGACCTTGGTTCCCTGAATGGTAGAGGATAAATAAGTAATAAGTAAGTAAGTGACATTATCAGATGACAGAAGCAACATCCTGGAGTTGAACAGCTGGCGGGGCCGTCCCGTCAGTGAAGCGACTTCTCACCTGTGGATCCTGCAACGATGGCTTTCAACTTCCTCTGGTGTCTGCAACACAGCAAAAAAAATCTGTCAGACAAACATGTTGGTGTCTGACTGAAGTCTGTTTACACAGTCTGAAAACACGGCCTGTGTCTGATTCAGTACAATTTCAAAACAGCACTGACTTTTTATAGAATACTGAATGATTCTTACACTCTGCGATAATGCCAGTTCATTGTGACAAACAAAATTCCTGCCAAGCACAGGAGCACAGCGAGGATTATGATGACCAGCTGTAAAAGATGAAAAAAAGAAAAGTTAAATGTAAAATAAAACATCTGCAACAGTCGGTGGTTTCTGGAGGTCTCCGGCTCACAGACCTGCAGTGTGGTGATGTCGTCAGGCAGTTTGTCAGTGACAGCAGGCTGAACATCCACTACGTTGTATTTTCTAAACAGGTTTCTCAGCTGCTCCTTGTTCTCATCAATCATCTGGATCACCCTGTAAAACATGAAATATCACGACACACATACACTCATGTCAGGGCACAATCCTGCTCATAGAAGAGGAGATACAGGATGAGAATGACAGTCTTATCATTTGGAGTAAAAGATTCATTTCATTGTGAAGTGTTTACCTTTCAACATCTAGGATGGTGTTGGTCTGATTGTTGACAACATGGATCAGCATGTCTGTCTGTGCATAATTCACCCTACCCTTCTTGTCTACATGGAACTGCATTAAAGGAAAAGTGAGTCAAAGATGTCAGCTCTTTATGCAACATACACAAAAAAACTGAAATCACAAACACCCTGATCGAAAAGCCTTACTTGTATGTCATCTAAGTTGACGATAGCTCCAGTGATGTTGGACAGCAAGTTGACAAAGTCGTCCTGGTTTTCACGAACCAAATCGGGGATCTCATTGAAGACGATCTTGACCCTCTGGTCGTCCCTCAGAATATAAATGTTCACATTGGTTGTTGTACTGTGTCCAACGAAATCACACGCCAGAATCTCCAGCTGAAAGAAGCCCGGGTTGTAAGCCGTAAAGAGGTCATAGGTTCTGATGATACCATCTGTCAAACCTATTGAAATGAAAAGACAGAATATTTTCTCAACAGAGGAGTTGAAGAAGATGTATTGGCGTATAGTGTAAAACTAATAAAACACAACAAGACTGCATTCTGGTCTGTGTATTGAAAATGTACATGCTGAATATTAGAGAAGAAAGGACGTGTCTCTTGATTGACTGTGCTTCTTGTTGAAGCTGTTTCATTTCATTCATTTTGCATTTAAAAGAAATTATTGATCATGACATGAAAGCATATGTGGAGTGATATTTCATATTTTTTGGTAACAAATCCCCAAAAAAAATCAAACCAACAATTGATTTATTCTACAAACAAATATTTGCTGTGTATCCGGAGCCAGACAAACCTGAGAGCTCCACCACCAATTTCCAAAAACAAACACAAAAAAAGATAAAAACAACATATCAGTGAGCCACCACAGAGAAAAAAGGAAGTCAGAAAGATGATATATATGATAATCTGTTGTTGGTTGTTTACTTTTCATGGGCTTTGGTTACAATGTCATAATGAACAATGTAACATTAGCTTGAAAACAGTCTGAATACTTGACATGATAAAACTTACCGATGGTGAAGATACTGCCAACATCCTCACTACCATTGCTCTGTGACTGGAAGTAACGGATTGTAACAATATGATACTGGACCACACTGTTGTTGCCGATGTCATTATCCACAGCCACAACCTTGATCAGCTCTGAGCCCACTTTGGCATTTGCTGCAACTCCTGAAACAGGGAAGCAAAGACAGGGGGTTCTGGTGGTTCCTCATGGACCAGCATACACATACAATACACACAAGAACATGGATCACCTGCAGTGTATTCAGCCTTAGTAAAGCGTGGCTTCTGATCATTGATGTCCTCCAGTTCGATGTGGACTTCCAGCAGGCTGGGGTCACGGGCAGGGTCCAGGGCTTTGGCCCTTGCTCCTCTCTGACCCCTGGGAGGAGTCCAGCTCCTGTTGCTGGAGGCCTTGATGATGATGGAGTAGACCGGAATCTCCTCACGGTCCAGATCCTTATGCAACTTCAGCTCTCCATCTAGACTCAAGCCAAAGTTGCCATCGCTGTTTCCTCCTGCAGGAAGAGATGGAAAGGATTTATGTCCCGCCATCTAAAGCACCAAAGGACCCGCTTTAAATAGAAACGACACACAGATGGATCTATACAAATTTCCCTATTATTCCTAAGCTTTTGAAGTATGAGGACTTTAATCTGACCACACAATGGATACAAGAGCTTCCAGACATACTGCATGGACATTCTCTAAATCTTCTTGAATCCATAAACACATTTTGACTAGACTTGGCTGAATGTGAAGATCACTGCATCACCTGCAATGAAGTAATAGACGATGGCATTCGAGCCCTCATCGGCGTCCACAGCTCTAGTTACATTCCCCACCACGGTACCTGGAGGGGAGTGCTCAGGCACTGTCAATTTCTGGTAAGGCAAGCTGCCCCGCTGCGATGCGCACACAAACATACAGATACACAGAGACCAAGATAGAACAAGTCAAACATACAAACAGTTGAAAAGATGCCCTTATGGTCTGATCACCACATAATTCATGATGGTAGAGCTTGTTACTCACTGGTGGTTTGAGGAAGACGGGTTCATTGTCGTCAATGTCCAACAGCGCCACCTGCAGAGGCTGTGTGGTCTCATAAGGCACTGGCTGACCCATGTCACGGGCCACAATGATAAGCTGCGAGAGTTGTTTGGATTTGGTTAGAGAAACACAACGTTGCACAGTTCAGTATATTACTTGGACAAAAAGTTGACTCACGCTGTGCAGGGCCTGTTTCTCTCGGTCCAGTTTCACTGTTGTTGTGATGACTCCAGACAACGGATCGATGTGGAAGTTTTCCCAGTCTCTGTTACCTGCTCCAGTCTGCAGGAATGCGTAGCGGACTTCCCCATTCACACCCTCATCAGAGTCTGTTGCATGCACCTCATACACAGGCAGGCCTGGAGGCTGCTCCTACACGGAGGGAGAAGACAGCCAGTGTGTGTTTGTGTGAACTTTAACAAACTGTTATCACACACATGCACTGACAATGAAATGCACAGAGACACATGATATCAGTTACCTCTGAGATATGGATGATGGTTCCATTAGCAGGTCTGACAAACACAGGTCTGTTATCATTGACATCTATGACTGTGATGACGAGATCTGCAGTGCCCCACAGGGGAGGACGCCCCTGGTCGGTGGCCACCACGGTCAGGTTGAAGCGTTCAGAAGACTGAAGCAGACGGCGAGAACGCACCAGCCCTGTGTTTGGATCCAAGGAAAATGCATCTAAAGGGAGAGAGGACATTCATGGACTAAGTAAAGATATATAATAACTTCAGGAAGCATTCTGAACCATTCTCTTTTGCAAACTTTATTGAGTTGCAGATTGCAAATGGATAGATTTGCCATTTCTGCCCATTAATCTACAATCAATAATCACATTTCAGTATATTTAAATGAAATTACAGTAGTAGTAGTATTAAGACCCTTATTTCAGTTGGCAGAAATTACAGCATCCAGTTTTCTTATGCCATTTAGAGCTTGGCACACCATGATTTGGGTAATTTAGTCCTTCCAACCAGGAACCTTCCTGCCTGGTTACTCAGTTTGGATGGCCAGCTCTAGGATGAGTCCTGGTGAGTTCAGTCTTTCTCCATTTCACAATTATTAAGTTCACTGTTGGTACACATGAAGTTTTGGATATGGTCTCACACACTGATCCATGCCTTGTCCCATGGCACAGTTTCATTGTAGAGGAGAGGTCCTTGGACATCATGTTTTGATTTTTGTCCTAACATGCAGTATAAATTGTGGGATCTTATAAACTATGTTATCAATCATAGTAATAATCAATATTAAATCAATCAATTCAGTTTCCCACAGGAGGACTACTGTCAAGCAAACAGCAGGCACCCAAAGACAGTTTACTCAGACTAACCAGCTCGCTGACCTCTCTGTGGCATTTATAAATGTATTCATACCTGAATGAGGTCCCAACATGCTGTAGAGGATCGCTCCATTCTCCCCTTCATCCAGGTCAGTAGCTTTCACTGTGATCACAGATGTACCACTGGGTTCATTCTCAAACACACTGGTGTTGAACACTCGCTCTGTAAAGCGTGGCCGATAATCGTTGACATCGAGAACTGTCACCAGGACCTGATGGGCATCAACAACAGATGACATACATGGATGAAATCAAACAGAAGATTCTTGACACAAGGATATATTCATAATCATGACACATGTGACAGGAGGTTCTACCTTATCACATCTCATCAGGAAAATCATCTAGATCCTACTGGGGCAGCAAAACTTCCAGATTACAGAACCTCAAACTATGTGGAACAAGGTTTTCATAAAGGGCATGTTACATTTATCATCGCCTGGTTTCAACTGTGAAAGACTTTAGTCACTAGACGCCATTCTAGATGGTGTTTGAGGTTAATATGCACTAACTCTGAGTGCAAATGAGTTAGATATTCATCCAAACCCTCATTTACTCGAGGTTCTTGTGTCATTACAGCCAGTGTTGCCTACCTGGACAGAGTTTTCTCGTCTGTTGCTGGGGCTGCCTCCGGGGTTGTCACGAGCGACTGCAGTCAGAGTGTAATGGTCCTTTGTCTCCCTGTCCAGAGGAGAGAGGATGTAGATTTCTCCCTGACACAGAGGAGAGGGGATAATTAGGAAGGAAGTACAAGTATTGACTGGGAGTGGTGTTTGTATAAAGACATTTATTTAAGTCTGTGTGTGACAGAAATGGAGCACAGAGATCAACTATCTGGTTTGCCTTTATTACACTGAAATATTTTGTTTAAACTTTTATTTCCAGGCAGGATGAAGTTCAGCGTTGACACCCTGGGCTGCTCGCACACAAAAGTCAAAATGATACCTGAATGCAGACCACTCCTCAGAGTTCATCAAAAGAGACACTTCTGAGGAATTTGTTTTACATTTTTTCATGAACAACGTCCTTCAAAAGATTATGAACTTCTTTGTTTTGGCCTTTTTGGCAAATTCCAATTGAATGAATTTTATTATCATGAATTTCTGATTTTATTAGGAATGGCCCCAAATGTAAACTGAAATTAAAGCAGATATTCTGAAGGAGGAGCACCTCATGGTTACTTTGGAGCTACCTGTGCTGATGTATTGGTTAACTTACAGTGGTCGGTCTTATGCCAAACTTGCCCTCTCCATCTACCAGGTTGTACTCAATGACAGCAAAGAGGCCAGAATCAGCATCTGTAGCGCTGACACGAACTATGGTGGTGCCCAAGTTCACGTTCTCAAACACAGGCTCCTGCAATCACAGATAAACACACGCTTCGAATCAGGAACACGGACAGAATAAGATTATGTTGAAAAAAGATTTTAAAAAGTGGCAGCAAGAGAGGCAAACTAAATTATATGGTACTTCATTTCATATGCTACATTAGTGAACTTGAGAGAAAACAGTTACTTGAGACTACTTAGCCAGAAGTGAATGTTAAAAATGTTAAGTGCTCTGATAATATCAAAAAATGCAACCTCTCTCATGAGATAAGTAAAAGTAGTAGATTTCCTGTTATGTTGTGCTTTATTTTCAGCCTCGTGTTTGGCAGCGGCTCTTTTCAATTTTGACTTGTCGAACACAGACTTATTATGTAAACGAGTGTCATTCATGTGGTCATCATCAATGTCATTAGTAACACCTGTGGTTTTTGTGCAAAGACAAGCCAATGGAATAACCAGTAACAAATACATTTTCTACTTCAACAGTACTTTACAATTTTGCCTGAGTGGCTTTTATTTGTCTTTCAATATCCAGTTCTGTACCTGATATGAGGGCTGTAAGAATACAGGGTTGTTGTCATTGATGTCCACAATGCGCAGGTAAACTGGCAGCTCAGCGATCCTGGGGGGAGTGCCGTGGTCCTGAGCCCGGATTGTGAAATTAAGCCACTGTACCTGCTCATAATCCACCGTCTGGTTGGCTATTATCTTACCTGGAAATTATTTTGGATTCATCTTGTCAATTATAGGTATTATGATACATTTAAGTTATACAGTAATACAGTGAGGCTTGAGGCTTTGTTAATTTTTAACCTGCAGCCTACAGCAGATTTTTGAAGTGTCATACCAACAGAAGGGTCCTCCAGTCTAACATATCCCCCTCTGGGCAAGTGGAGCAGCTGGTAGATGACCTGGCCATTGGGACCTTTATCTGGGTCTACAGCTGACACTGACAACAGGGTAGTGCCGGGCTGAGCTCCTTCCAAAATCTTCTCGGTGAAATTTGACACTCCAAAGGGCCGAAAACGAGGGGCATTGTCATTTACATCCAACACATTGATGGTTAGTCTCGCTGGAGAGAGGAAAGTGAAAATATCTTAGAAAACTATACCAATGACACTTAAAGATATGTTTCGTGACAAAAAAATTAACTTACCATTGGGTACGCTCCCTGACTTGTCAATTACATCACTGGCATTGTCATGTACAGATACAATGATCTCAAAAGTAGCTACCAGCTCCCTGTTTAGAGGGTTGCGCACAAACACTGCACCTGAAAATTCACAGAAAAACAAAGACCCAGTTGATTGAGTGGACTGACTATCTAACATCATCAGCCAATGTAAAGATTTCTAGATCACCAATTAAATGTAAAATCAATGACTCACCAGTGTGTAAATCAATGCCAAAGGATTCCTGCAGGCCATCCACTGGGTTGTTTCCATCATCCTTTGCCTCCACTGAGATGATGTAATACTCCAGTCGAGGATGCAGATCTGGGTCCTCAGCGGTCAGTGTAGCCACCACCACACCTGGAGGCGTGGACTCATTGACACTTATCATGGTTATAGGTTCTATAAAACGGGGCCGTGAGTCATTTACATCATCGAGGATGACTGTCAGGGTGGCCGTGCCTGACAAAGGAGGTGTTCCACGATCGATGGCCATGACAACCAGGCGGTAGGAGCCACGTTCTTCTCTGTCGAGGGTGTTGTTGCCCACCAAGACAGCACCTGAGAGCGGGTCCACAACGAAGCGGTCCTGAGCGCCGCCTTCCAGCCGATACATCAGCCAGCCATTGGAGCCAGAGTCAGCATCAGTGGCAGACAACTGAGTCACCACCACACCTGCAGGGGGAACAGCACTGACTTAGATGCCATTCCCAACATGTAAACCATAACCCTCCCACAGAGGAATGCAAAACGAAACTAAGTGTAGATAATCACAGGAAGGAAGTCTGCACTCCTACACACAGATCATTAGTTACAAGCTACGCACCAGTGGGGCTGTTCTCAGGGAGCCGAACACTGAAACTGGATGGGCTGAAGACAGGAGGGTTGTCATTCTGATCCAGGATGGTAACTGTCAGTGGGACACTGCTGTTTAAACCTCCCACATCCTCCCCCACCAGAAACAGCTCTACCCGAGGCTCCTGAAACGCCTCACGATCCAACTTCGCCCCCTCACGCACAAGTATCACGCCTGAGGGGAAATACAGAGACATTAACATTTGCACTGCTATTTTCCTCTATATCTGCTTGCTGAAGAGTCATAATGTTACCAGTATTGGCATCCACAGTAAAGAGATCAACCCTTGCTCCCAGCAGGCGGTACTTCACTACAGCGTTGGCTCCAATGTCTTTATCCTCAGCGAGAACTGGCCCATTCAGCACTGTTACTGTACTGCCTAAGGACAGACAGAGATGAAGATAGGGATGGGTGAAGAAGTACAACGATTACACTCTGATTACATTTGTTTTCATACCATGTCATCTGTCAATTGTCGATGTGTTGTCCAGTTCCAATTTAGTGACACTGACTTGAATTTGGGAAAATGCCTCAACCATATTCTGGACCCACATAATCTAAATGAGTACTCCATTACAAAAGTTTAACATTAAGTCAAAACAAATCACTTCACCTAACGTGTAAACAAAGTCAGGAAGTGTGGTTGACAGTTTTTCAGAAGGTGTTTCGACACAGTTATGTGCCACACTCAGTGTAGAGGAGGAAGACAGACACGTCAGCCTGGATGCTACCTGCTGCAGAGTTCTCAGTGATCTCAGCTCTGTAGCTGCTCCGGGTGAATATGGGCCTGTTGTCATTCTCATCCAGAATTGTTATCACCAAGTGGTCTGAATCCTGGTGTGGTAGGAGAGAAGAGGGGGGATGAAGAAACAAAACATGAGCAAAAGATTGGGAGGAGGAAGGAAAAATAAGTGAATCAGCCCATAAGCGGCAAACTGTTATAGTAACAATGCACAGGGTAACAATACACAGGTTTTGCACTCGTCCTGTGCACAACCCAGCAGGCTGCAGGTGGTCGGCTTGTTTGCACCTCGTACATGAAACAGTTTCTCACCTTTCACACATATGAAACATTTAAAGCATGCCACACAACAGTGTTTTGCAGAGAGAGCACATGCATTGTGGGTGCTATTTCATAGTTTGATCTGGTAAATGAAAAAAAAAACAATAGGTGTGATAATTTTATCATTGCTCTGATACAGAACACGCACACACAGGAAACTGCAGTGGTCTTAAAAATAGGACTAGTAATCGGTGTAAACAGCTAATCAGATACATAAATAAGTTTATCTTTTTCTCTGTCATCTCTTATTATTGAAGTTTTGGAGTTTGACTGAATGAGTGTCTAGAGCAGAGACTCCTAAACATTTAATGACACAATACAGTGTATTGCTCTACTTAAAGTAATGACACCTTGGCTTTGTGCAGCTCATTCACATGATGGTTATAGATTTTTGAAATGGTACATTTTGAGCCCAGAAATTCAAGACTGCTTGTTGTTAAGAATTCCTGAAAGCTGACTTGAAAAGAGACACGGCTTTATGTCACTGGCAGTGATTTATCATTATGTCAGTGGTGTTTATGTGAAACTGCCTCTGTGGAACCATGTGTGAACACTTGCACTGTACTTGGGTTTACCCTGCGAGCGATGCGGGGGTTCTCTGGGTTGTCTTTCACAGTGATGGTGAGTCTGTACTCAGCAACTCGCTCTCTGTCAAGTGGTCGGTTCACCTGCACCTCACCTGTCTGAGAAATGCAGAGGAAGTCAAGTGAGTGCATTGCAACAATTTGTTTAAATGCATATCACCAGTGTGCAACCTTGTATAGTATAGTGTGTATCTTCCCTTCTAAGAACATGCAATATTTGTATAAACTGTGACATATTCATGCTGTAGATTAACAGTTGTTTATGATGCCAAAATCCTCTGATCTGAAAACTGCCAGTCACAAACCTGAGATTTCTAGGATTAACGTTTTTTTCACATCCCATATCAGCAGTTGTATTTTTTTATGTGTTTCTCTTTGATGTTGTGTCTAAACCACACCATCCCTCTTTCTCACTGTGTCATTGATGTAGAAGGCTCCATCGAGGTTGCCAGCAGTGATGTTATAAGTGAGCCGGGCATTGTGTCCGCTGTCTGCATCGTGTGCTCGCACTCTGGCCACAGAAGTGTGTATTGGGGCGCCCTCACTCACACTGGTGTTGTAAGGCAGGTTGAGGAGGACTGGGTCATTGTCATTGATGTCTAAGACATGGACCCCCACCACCACCTAAAGAACACAGATGTCAGAAATAAAATGTCTAATTCATGTAGTCATTATTTTAATGAAGGGTTAATCTGAATAAATGTCTAAAATGTGTATTTTGCCTCAGTTTCAAAAATATTATTCATTAATTGACACATGACGTACAAGCCAAGGCTCCATTTTGACATGTATCGCAGGTAGTGCAAGTGGTAGTGAAAGTGGTGTTATTTATTCTTTCATGGAAAATGCAAGTGCCCATTTTCCATGCAAGCCAAGTACAGTACAGAAGTGAAACTTGGGAGATGCTGACTATTCAAGAAGATACTGGTGTGTGTGTGTGTGTTTGCATGTATGTGTAAATGCCCACCGAGCTGTTGCGAGATGGGGTTCCTAGATCTCGGGCGGTGACAGTGATGTTGTAGAAGGCCACGGTCTCTCTGTCCAGCTCCACATCCTTCCTCACCCGAAGCTCACCCTCCACTGGAGAAACCATGAACTCATCTAATAAAGAGAGAGTGAGAGAGAGAGAGAGAGAGAGAGAGGCTCAGAGGTGAAGGATTTAATAATATGCCACTGCCCAAACAGAAAACCAGTCCGTTACTAACTCTGGTGATCTCCACCGGTGATGCTGTACTCCACTTTGCCGTTGAGTCCAGAGTCTTCATCACTGGCTCTGAGTGTCCAGACCCGAGGTCCTGGCTGGCCCTCAGTAACCTCAAAGGGCCCTTCATAGGCTCTAGGGAAAGTGGGTGTAACATCGTTCACATCTAGGACATTTACGAGCACCTAAAGAAGGAGGAAGAGTTTTCAACACTTTAACATCAGGAGAGAGGTCATTTTTAAAAAACTTTGAGGAAGTGAGTCTCATTTGCGTCATTACTGTTGTGCTAGATGTCAGGCGAAGAGCAGGGTTTGGACACTGGTCTGTTGCTGTGACAACCAGTACGTAGTGCCCATTGCTGATCTCGTAGTCCAGCTCCTTTACAGCAGTGATTCTTCCCTAAACATACACAGCACACACACACAGAAGGTTGACTTGGGCTCTGTTGCTGTTGTTTGTAACATTACAGCATAGACACTGGTTTTTATATCTTACCGTAACACTGTTGATATGAAAGGTCTGGATCAGGTTGCCATGTGCGATAGCATATCGCAAAGTGCCATTCACTCCCTCATCTGGGTCGATAGCTGTTACTGTGGCGATAGTGGCACCCACTGTGTCTGGTCCCTCACTCAGCACTGTGACATACTCCTCCTCAGGAAACTCTGGGGCATTATCATTCTCATCCACAATACGGACATAGATGGTTGTTGAAGTCTGTGAGGGGCACGGGAAAACTTTCACAGATGTGTCGACTATTTACTGCTTATTGTATCAAACTCTACTGACAGTATGTGATTCACTTCCAGTGCACAGTGCCAGCTGGACCTACAAGTAAGTCTATATTTGATTTTGTTGTCCATTCATCATTATAACACAGAAAAAGATCCTTCAGTGATTTATCATCAAACGCGTACCATGACTGCCAACAAAAACCACATACCACCATTTGTTATTTCACAATAATGACTTAATAACATCTCGTCAGTCCATTTTTCATGATCCATCCACCATACATCTTTATACACCACTCACTACCAGAATGATTACTGAGGCTTTCTGCTGGAGAGGAAACATATTACCGTTCATTGGCTATAGGAATATTTGATATTCAAGATTCCTTTAACATGGGAGAATTGGACCTGACAGCTGAGGCATATTTCATTACAGACATATTGAGAAATATCTTCAGAGAAGCAAAAGGAAAACTTAAAGAAAATAGGACTCTTATTTCCTTTTTCAAAAACACTCAAAAAACAGAACCATGAGAGCAGAGCATCCTAAAGAAGACCTCCTTGACAAACCGCAGACACTTTCGGATGCATAATCAAAAGTAAAACTATTCTGTGGTATTAAAAGCTGAGTGTTGAGATAAGTCCTGTTCAATCAATCTGGTATCAGACTGGCTTTGTACTGATTAAAGATCCAACTGGAGCAAGTCACACCACTTTTCCATCTCCTAACCCGGGAGGAGTCAGATTAAAAACTACTTGTGTTTGCGCTTGAAAAATAAAAAAATAGATGACCATCTGTGTTATGCGCATTAACCATGACACTGAAGGACATAAACAAGTGGCATTATGGGAGATGTAGGATCCAGTGTCTTTTCAAGAGGCAGGATAAAGCTACCTTGGCTTGATCAATTTTGCCACCAAAAAATAAAAAAATAAATCAGTTAAAAAAATCACATAGTTGAGTCCGAACAAGTCCAAAAAGTTTCTTCCTCCTTTTTGTTAACTAAATATTTAGTTGAGTTTCCTGCACTCAGGTGGGCGGGGACTTTGACGGAAGGGGCGGGGCTTGTCCTGTACGCGTTTCACGTTGCAACAGCGCTTTAAAGTTCACAAGTACCAAGAGAAGTTGAAGACAGTGACAAAACAGCTGTCAAACACCTCTGAGCATCGGAGCCAGTGTCATTCGTGGTAAAGAGCGTGAAGAAGAGAAGAAGACGTTTGACGAGAGTCGTTTCTACTGCTTCAACCCAACTATGGAGGGAGGATTAACTCAGCGGACATCACTGTGGAGAACCAAGTTCATGCTGTGGCTCTGCTCTGCTCTGTTTTCTATAGCTGAAGGTGAGCACGGAAAAAAAAACACTCTGACACATCCTCCACGCACGTTTCCCTGACCGCTCACACCGTGCCTGACGGGCGTGTGTCGGCTTGTTCTTATGGGGGCAAGGATTTGTGTTTGTTTTGTTTTCTGCAAGTTAAGGCAAAAACAGTGAGTTTTGGGTGGAGAAAGGCCAACCATGTCCCGTAGGCTACACAGAAGAGCATATCAAATGTAGCCTATATGACAGGCTACATGTCACTTAGCTAACACAAGCAGTCAGGGTGTTTTCTGTCTGTCTGGTTTAGCTGGACCAATAACTTCACAAACAGCTGCGCGTCCGCCGCACACACAACTGTGTTATCACACTCCTGTGGGGAGTGTAGCTTCCACAGGGCGCTGGTTGTGTTGCTGCTGTTGTTGTTTTGAGATTGAACATCTGGTGTGAAGCTGTTATAAGGCTCCTCCCTGGGGATACAGTTGAGTGTAAATCCACCTTAAACTCAGCCTTTATGACGAAGCGAAGCCGCAAACCGGAGAGCGGTCCCTCCTGTTGTTACAGGCTACAACTGTCCGAAAATGGACACACGTGTAACCTGCACAAGTTGGAAAAAGTGAGAGTTTGGGGGTAGGTTTGCTGAGCTAAATGTCGGATTTTTTTTTTTTTTTCATGGGACGGTGTTTGTGAAATGAAATGTGGGGATTTGTATCTCAAGGACTTTCCAGACTGGGCTTGGAAGTGGAGGCCGGTGAGGCCGGGAGGCAGGGGAGGCAGGGGAGGGGCAGCAGCTGTTGCCTCGGGGCCAGGGAGCTTCACTTCAAACACCGCTGAGGTTATCAGTTTTCTGCTTCAGGATTTGGTCTCTTTAGATAAACTCACGCGATAAGTCCGTCAAAGGCAACTAATGATGTTTGCTGAACTTGATAAAACTGACTCAATCTGGACAGAAATATTCACATTTGGGTGAGAAATGTTTCTATTTCAAATAGATCACAAGAGATTTATTAAAAAGGGAAACTCTAGTATAGTTTTTAAGACAAAGCTCCAATTAAAGCTCTAGTAAAAGCCCTAAAAGGCCTAAGACTACCCCCAGACACCCACAGTGCCCACCCTTCAGCCACAGTTATGTCTTCTTTGTTTGGAAGTTTCCTTCCTTTCAGTCTGTGATGAAAACAGCTGTTTGTGCCACTGCCAGTAATGGACTTCTCTTCCACAAAACATGATTTGAGATAAACAGGTTAACAATCTTTGCTTCTTGTCCTGTCCATCCAGATAAGCATTAGTTCACAATAAAAGGTCAAAAGGCACAGTCCAACACAGTGAGCTCCACAGGATGTCAACTCTCCTGTTGTGACAGAGCTGATGTTGCATATTGATTCCCGTCCTAAATGAGTGAATCATTACTTGAGTACAGCAATTAAAAATGTCTTCCTGGATCGGTCTCATCGACGAGAACAAGCCTGACCGGGCTGTGTGGGCAGACGCTGCATGTGCATGAGCAATATGGAGATGGGGGAGGAGGAGGAGGGGGAGCTCCTTTATCTCTGATTTTTGTGGGCCTAAGCTTTTTGAAGATTTGACAAACATCAGTAGTTGCAGTTTTTGCGTTTGATGTTTAACATGCAGTGAAAATGACAAGTAAAAAAAAAAATCCCCAAACACCGGTGGCTTTCATACTTCTAGTAATGTGTCTCCCACTCTGGTGGTTCAGCCCAACGAGACAGCATTGACCACTAACAGAGCCTTGACTCTGCTCCCAGCCACCGCCAGAGAAACTGTAATCTAATGTGCTAGGGCAAAGCCGTAAAAGATTAAAATATAAAAGAAGCAGAATAACAATATAACTACAGCACAAAATGTACTTTAAAATGCAAAACAGGAAGAACCCAAAAAAAGAGGAAACAAAGTACTACAACCGTTACATCCTTTGTTAAACGATGCAATAATTTAGCTTTTATGCTTTCATAAGTAGAGAAATGCCCATTTACACTTAAAATGATGAAACCATGTTGTAATTATGATGGAAATAAGACTTACAAAGCTGTCATTACCCAACCGTTTACACGTGCAGCTAAATTTATGGTGTGAATTTAGAAAAGGTAAAAGAGGAAGGCCTTGGACTGAGTCTTGTGTAAATATGTTATAGCCCAAATTGCCTCACAAAGTAAGAAAAGACAACAGATCGTGTCAGGGTCCCTGAACATGGCGACTGATCTTATTGACCCTTAACCACTTCCTTTTATGACTAGGAAGTGCAAAACACACTTCCTATTAATGCAAACATGTCAGGTGGGTTTCTTTGTGATGCTAAAAGTTTCACCCGAAACTCTCTCTTTCTGTGTGTGTGGGAGGGTGGGTGGGGCGCAGGGCTAATCTAGGATCCTCCTGCTGGTTTCATTTAACACCCTATAATGAGTTGGTTAATCATTATCATTACAGTAGGTGAGAAAAAGGGTGGGGTCAGAGTTGGGTGAGTGGGTGGGTGTGGAGAAGCAACACTTGTACAAACACATGTAGAGAATTAATGCAAGTGAAAGGACACTAGTGTGTGTGTTCATTAATCTGCCTGAATAGTATCTGCTGATAAAAAGCAGTGTACTCTGCAGAAGATTAGTTTAAGTGGTAAAACGTGGGAGAAATGAAGACAAGCTATGCCTCCTGTCTGAGTTAAAGAAAAAAAAAAGCTGTCATAGGCAACATGTCCTCAACAGGTGGCATTCAGGCTTAAAACAAAGGAGGGCCTGTTTCTGGGCCCTCGGGGGCTATCAGGATCCTGAGAACAGAGATCAGAGGAGCAAACTTAGATCTATAATAGAGCCAAAACACAGATGTCTGGTTGTACACGAGTGAAAGAAATCCTGTCTGCACTAGAGACAGAGCAATGCTTGCTGTCTCTTTCTACCTGGTTGCGACCACATCAAGCTCAGGCAGTGCTTGCACCGGGACAACAACACCCACTTGGCATCTAAGACGAATGCTAAAAGATATGATACCCATTGTCTGCCAAATACATCTTTAGAAAGGCCTGGTCATGTCAGTAAGCTTTATCTGATCTATATTAGATGTGCATACTGATGTCTGCCAGCTGGCAACTGAGTATGACCACTTTTGGCTTGAAAAGACCAAAAAAAAAACAAAACCTATACATATCTATCTCCACTAGTATAAACAGGAGCAGAGAAACAGGGGAGGCGAGTTGTCAAAATAAAAAGGGCACAGAGGACGGCAGGACGGGTGTGAAACAGGAGAGGAGAAGGGCTTCCCCTCCTATTGTCCCACTACGCAGGCAGGAACAGCTACTGGGGCAACAGTTTCACTTTAATCACCCTCCATGGTCTTCCTATTGCTTTTCCTAACACACAATGGCCAGTGCAGAGTTCAGCAGCACACACACAGGAGCATGGCACGTACCACGCACTCTGTGACACATACACAGGATGCTGCACATGTTGTATATACACAAACATACACAGCTAATCAAAAAGTAAAGGTAAAAGTAAAGGTTGTTGGCTGGAGAGCTGCTGTATTGCTTATTAACAGGAAGGTGAACTGATCACTTAAAGCTGTATTAAGAGACTGAAACTATTTATGGGCTTCCTCATCAATATTCTGCTGCCTCTTTAAAAATAGTGGTACTGCATTAAAAATAGCAGTTACAATGAATCACAGAAAGCTGCTCTCTGATGTCTCTGTGGGTTTACGCTCTCGCGCATGCTACTGTCCTATTCATGACATGATGTGTTTTGCCTTTGACAGCAGATGGAAAAAAAGCTTCCACTGACATCATTAGTGCTTAGAAACTGGTGTTGGTGCAACCTGCTTCAAATGTTCTGGCCAAAAAGAGCTGTGGAGCAGCAGCAGCAGCAGCAGCAGCTGTAGCCCTTCAAAGTTTTTGATTAGTGAGGAGCCAGACAGGAGGAGGAATGGGAGTCGTGCTCGCGTGCTAAGACAAGTCAGGAAGGAAGTCCACTCCTCAAATCCTGGCACTGACCAGCCACCCTCCAAACACACACAAACACACACAGAATCTCCGATCCATGATGAAAATCTCAGGCTGCATTCATACACAGTTGAATGCTTACCTCTCTTTCACTGCAGTCCACCCCCTCACATACTTGTAGTTCACATGCACACACACTTAGAAGCAGCCTTTCCTGTCTTTGCAGTGCTAAGCAGTCATGGATGCAGAGCCACACAGCAAGCTGTGACAAAGGATGGTAATGATCTATTTAAATAGAGAATGCCAGAGTAACAGTTGTTCTGTTGCTTTACACGCTGCCTATGTGGGAGTCATTCATTATGTGTGTTGATGCTGCACTACAGCTGTGTAGTGTGGGTGCATCTGATAGATTATGTTGTGCATGTGTTATTTTTTTCTTGGTTAGGCTTAGATGAGGGCTTCAGGATGCTCAGCCTGAGGATATGTTTATTTTGTTACTGCAGTGAAATAATCACTCAGAGCACACATTAAAGGGTTATTCTTTGCATTCCACTGTTGCACTCAAGTCAGAGCAGGAAGTGGTTTAGACTGAGCAGGAGAATGGTTTATGCAACATGTAAAAAGATGTCTCACAGCTGTCTCTTTGGTTTCCACAATGCATAAGGTTCAATCTTCTGAGAAAGAAATGGCTGTTTCACCACAGTCAATGGGTAATCATACCATGCAGCAACAGTGGTATTGCAGAACATCAGTCAGATTTCTACGCAGCTTTACGGCAAATCAGATGTCACATGAGATTCTGTATGTATTGGCTGGTGTCCCTCTGAGAGGACCAGGCAATTTAGCTCCCACAGGAGGTTGGTACATTTAATTACAAACCAAGATACGGAACAGGAAATAAACTATGTTGACCCAAACCAGGAAACTTGTATTGTGCAGAAATAGGGCATGGAAAGTTGTTTGACTGCGGCTTTAAATTCATGTTTAGATTGGGACATTTTGCACTGTGGCTATTTGTGGTCTGAATGGTAGCACAACGCAGGAACTACGTCCCACTCAGTTTCTACCAAATAATTTGAAATGTGGTTAACCAGGCAACTTCATGAGTAAATACATTACCCCATGATTTGAGGGCTACACCTTCATGAATCTCTTGGATTCGAAGAAACTGAGAAACTGAGAACTTAACTTAATTATACTACTAATAATATATTAATGTTGTTTTTTTTTCTGTAACTACTTTAACTTCTCCTGGATTTCCACCTGTGGAAAACTTGCTGCCAAACATGTGACTACAATGGTTTTTTCGGTTTACTAAATATACTCTGTTCTTTCCCTGGTTTTTCTTTGTCATCTGAAATAGACTCTATAAAGGACCTGGGTTGAGATGCTCAGGGACTTCCCTTAATTTCCACTGCATATAAATCCCACCTACTTCCTAACTACAGTCATAACCCCAAATACCTAACCTGATTATGTGTGTGATGTTCTATAACTAGGAAGTAAGGACTGTCTAAAAGTTGCAATAAAGCATGCATGTGTTAATTTCATTCCTCCATATTTGTCGTCTCTCTCTAGGTAAAAGTGACATGTCCCATGCCCACGCCACAATAAGTGTCTCAGCCCCCCACATGTTCTACACCTGTCCTGAGGGTGCAACTGTCAAACTGGTGTGTGCCCAGAGAGGTGCTGCCTTGCACCCAACTGACGTCGTGAAGCGCAGCTGGCTTTTCACGCCCCACAGTGATCAGCACTGTTCAGTAAGGGAGGGCCCACGCCATCCCCATGGCAACCACAGTTCACCAGGGTTGCAGTTTGGACATTCAGAGCAGAATTTCTGGGTGGTTCTGCAGAACGTAACCCGGGCTGACCAAGGTCGCTACTGCTGTATGGTCCTCGACCTCCAAGTGGTGAACAAACATTACTCGGTGCTGCAGAAACCTCACAGTCACTTTGTCCTCCAAATTACACCACGTAAGGACATTAAATGTATTACCTTGACTCTATATGATGAAGTAGCAGTAAGAAATGTTAAACATAGAGCAGGGATGGGCAACTCATTCCACAAAGGGCTGCAGGTTTTTGTTCCAACCTATCAAGAGCACACAGTTTGACAAATCAACTGTCTGAAGACTGAGATCAGTTGATTAAATGAGTCAGGTCTGGTGTGCTGCTGCTTGGTTGGAATGAAAACCTGCAGCCACAGTGGCCCTTTGTGGAATGAGTTACCCATCCCTGCCATAGACCATAAACCATTGCATCTTTCTGAAGCTGATAAGTAAGACATTTTTATCATGTTAGTTCCTCTTGATCTATATGAGTTTGTCTACAATTACTCATTCTGGTCTACAACTCTGTGCATAATGTCACACGCTACGGTGAACAGTTGTTGCATTTAACAAGCAGAGAGTCAAATCACTACCATATTGTGAATTGCTGTATGTGAGAAACAATGTGTTTGTTCTCTCTTTCCAGGGAGAAATGGGTCTCAAGATTGCACCGTCTGGGATCCTTCACCATCTGAAGGTATGTTACATAATTCAAGGCTTCATAGCCTGAGGATGACTGGCCAGTTATTCCATTTATTTAACTCTCAGTCTCTCCTGTTGCTTCCCCAGGCACTGTGCCAGTGGCCTTGGCCATAACAGCCTGCATCGTGGCTCTGCTCGCTCTGCCTCTTATCCTGGTGCTTGTGTACAAACAGAGGGAGAGTGTCCAGTCCAACAGACGTATGTAATGCTGATATCCACACACGAGCACACACATGTTCACGCTAAGGTTCAGATGTAAATCTCTTACACTGGGTTCCACATAGTGTTTTTCCTGACCCATGTTTCCTGTCAGTGAGGCGGATTAACTGCATTTCACACAGAAGGAAGCACATTCGCCCTGTATCTGTAGTGTTCCGCTCCGTTTCAATTCACTCACAATAGCCCATTTCCCGTTTCCTCTCTCCCAGGTGCACAAGAGCTGGTGAGGATGGACAGGTGAGTTTTCCCACAGTGTGTCACACAGCTGATTTCACAAGCCAGCCTCACAGCTGCTCAGAATAATAATACACACAGGGATATTCTACTACATTATGTACAATGGGTAGATTCTTGTCTTGTTTGCAACAACTTAAGTCATTGTATGTCATATGTTGAGTTCTAACTTAAATAACTGTCCAACAAAATAGTTCAGACTTTGTTATATTATGAGTGTCCCTGGGGTGTATTTTGTGGGAATTCTATTATGGCTCACGGCAGGAAGACTGTACTGTCATTCATTTATGTGCATGTATACAAGCTACTAAAAACAACACAGCCAGGGAGTCTACGTGTTTTAAACCAAAATACTCTCAATCCATATAAGTACAGTCTTAAAAGTTCATTACAAGCATTGACCTTTCTGCTAGACAAAGTGTTACATGAAGCTCTAAATGTCTTGAGCAACAAATGAGTGTTGTAACCATTTATCTGTAATAACTTACTCATTTGTATTGTTCCCTTTCTTGTATGTATGCGTGAATTTGTGCATGTACACAGTGAGGCCCTTGGCCACGAGAACCCAGTGTTCCTTGGGGGTTCACCACAGATTAAGACCAGAACCGTTTCTCAGATCATGACCAGACAAGCCTCTGAGACAGGGCGCCACCTGTTGTCTGACCCAGGAACCCCTCTTTCTCCTCCTGGACATGGGGACGTATTCTTCCCAATAGAAGGTAGGGTGTGCGCACACACAAACACACACACACACTGTACATCATGACAAAACAACAGTAGTTGATACTACAAAGAGGCAGGCAAAGATAGAGACAATAATACAGGGGACATGCAGTAAGATAGAACATAGGGCAGGCAAAATGAGCTCCGGCTTCTGCCTGCACCTTTCCAGTGCCATTTTATGTTGCTTTGTGTGTTTATTCATGATCTGTAAACTAGGACTGAAATAAAACTAACCTAACTAAATAACAGACATGTGCAGATGAAAATACTAAATGACTCAGCTCGGGTTGGGACATTTTCTCACCCACTCTCAGTTTTGTTCAGCTTTTGCCCCTTAAACTTGCCTCTGACCAGCGCCACAACACAAAGAAATCTGAGAATGAGTTACCTCACTCTCAGGGGAGTTCATGTCCACACCTGCGTGGGTTCCTTTCAGTTTAGTACAACTGTGCATCATATCCATTTGCAGGTTGTTCCTTCGCATTATATATATTTATAAATATATATTTATCTGATTATGACGTGATGTAAATTAGCTCTTTGGTACATAGTACATAGAGACATAGTTCTGGAAATACCTATTTCAAAATGCACAGTTTGGTAAAAGACTTACACAATCAAAGAGTGTGATTTGCCTCTGCCGAAACATCCTGCATCAGCAGTAATGATGATGGAAAGATGCTCACAATCTTGCACATACTCACACACTCACACGCAAAACAGCTGGGCCATTTCTGTGACTAAGAAAAAAAAGTTCTGTGTGGGGAGTTTAAGTTGTCTCTCCCACACAGCTGAAACCACCCCCTTCTTCTGTCATGTCCTGAATACTTGTCTTGCCTCCATTGCAAGTCATTCTCCACCCATCAGTACTCTCATTTAACACTAATGGCCCCTTCAGCCGTTCTCTCAGACTCAACTTGAAATAATATTGAAACATTAGTTACGGTGAAGGGATTCAATCCTGAGTGTTTTTCTAGCGATTCCCGGGGCACCTGTGCAGACATTCCAGGCATACTGAGGTGGATTGTCCCATTTTCTGGAAGCACACACTCAGAAAAGGACAGAGCCAGACTTACGGAAAATCCACCCCGAACCATCACATATGTTATTTCCATGACCTTGAACAGCTTCTCAGAAACCTGTGAGACCTGAAAAACATAAGGTAAAACTAGGCCACAGTCACTGATTGAGCTCTAATTGAGATGCGGCAGTGTTGTTTGTTGTTTGTACCCGTATTGGATTCTGGTCGAGCTCTAAAGTGATGCCACTTAACCGCAACATCCACAGTGAAAGTTAGACATATATCTTAAAAATAATATGGTGATGTCACTAGCAGGAAGACTACTGCTTACTGTAACTGACAGATGGAAACTTTTGATAGAATCTCAAATTACAGTTTTGTTTCCAAAGCACTGACACCACTACTACAGATTACACATTACATACACATTACATGCATTATCCTTGCAAAAGCTCATTTTCTTCACTGTACTGTACAGAGTACACAGCCTGGTTTTCTTTTTGAAGTTTCATGTTACGTGGATGAACGCCACACTTCAGCTTTTTCTTCATCTTTTTAGACCTACTGACCTCAAGCTGAGTGGAATTTAACTAGCAGCAGTTCCCTCTTATCTTAAACATGTCGCAACTGAGACTTGCGACCTCTTGTTCTGCTTTTTAATGGTTTTCTAGCTAGACACATTTTATTCCCAGAAATCGGAAAGTTTGTGTGTGCTCTGACTGCTCTCAGGGGTAGGACGATTGGAAATAGAATTCTTTTCGTGTGTCTCTTTTACAACATCTGTCTGCTTTTTGGTACAGAAAGTGCATTTTTAAAAGTGCGAACTCCCACACATTTAAATTAGCACATCAGCACAAGACAGGCATTTGTGCAGACTGATATATGTGGATCATCTGTCATCATCTCTGCGATCTGTGCTTTTCTCTATTCCAGATACGATCCCTGAGTCTCCAGATTTCCTGCAGGTTTAAAGTGGGATGAGACGACGTCCGTTGCTCTAACTGCTGACCTGGAAACACTCCTGCATCTCTGTTGCTCTTCTCTCTGCCTTCAGAGCAATGATTCTCTTATGAGCTATCTCACAATAACCTCTGCTGGGATTGTGTACATTGTCTGGACCGCAGGAGGGAATGGATTCTTTCCACCTGCAACAACAGCTGGAGGCCTAAAGTGAACTTTTGCTTGTGAGCAGTTGTGTTGTGGTAGGGGGCTGGGATTGTGTGTGATGCTCTAGACGCTTTAAACATCTTGTTAACAAATAGAAACATCAGTCTGGTGGGATTCACTGCTTGAGGCAAACCCAGAGTGCTGAGGGTGGGGTTGTTCTTTTGTGCAGGGGCAATAAGTGAAACAGTTGCTGTGGACTCTGAAGCACCTTCCATATCTAAGTTCTCTGCATCAGTTCAAACAGTCTCCTCTTTCTGATTTAGCAGAAAAACATTTTGGTAATATTACTTTTGTTTACATGTTTCACTTCAACTGTAATTTGGTAAGTCAATGGGAGCACAAACTGGACTTTAACTATGACACAACCACGTCTCATTAGTTTGAACTTAACCAAAGTCTGAAGGTGACCTCAGGGTCATCTCTGTCCCTGTAATAAAGTGTTCAAATAGCACCACACAAAAGGCTGTATCGTAAGAATAGTCCCTGCGTTCTTGTGCAAGTTGACAGTAATTTGTTATTTTATGGCATTACACAGTTGCTCTGCATCATCTCCCCTTGGCCTTGGCTTCTTTAGTCTTCCCTCTTTGCTACCTCAGTTACTGTCAGCTCTGTCGCTCTAAATACTCTCCTTCCTTCCTGTACTCAGAAACACAGCACTTCACAGTGGCCTAAAATCATTAAGAGCTGAAAATGCCAGTACAAGTACAGAATTTAGGGGAAAAACTATTGATTCCTATTTTATAATACTTGTCATTAATGCTTGTGTACAGTGTGATAAATGAAAAAAATTTTTTTTATTGATTTTCTGTTGAATGTAGCTTTACAGAGTTTTATTAAAAAAACAACAAAACAAGACATACACCACCATAAAACTACCAGCCGTTTTATCACTGCCATTACAATGTTGTTTTTATTTTTATGTTTATTTTTTGGGGGGATGTGTAGATTTGTCTATTTTTGTGTGCAATGAGACTGTAAAAGACAAAATACTATTTAGCACATGTAAGAAAGACTTTGAAATGATAACCAAAGAATTGTCATATCTAGATAGATTAAAGGAGGGTGACAAGTTATTGCTATGACAAAAATGCAGAGTGTGATCCCTTAACGCGAGTGATGAGGTGTGAAACCACTGGTGGTTTTTTCACACTGAGGTATAATGTGTACAGCAAGTGCCAAAAAGGAAATGATCTCCTGTTGATGTGTAGCAGGTGTACAGGTCAGGGTATTATATATGCATCTCATTTTTTACTCTTCTGTTGAAGATTTGAATACTTTGGTGAGTTTTTAGTTGATATGCATTATTGTTTTCAAATGTGCAGATGTCCCTGTAAATGTGTGTGTGTGTGTCTGTGAGTGTGGTTGTCTGTTTGTGCTTTCTAATCTGGGGTGACAATTTCAAAAAACAACTCTGTGGTCTGGGTTAAATGTATATGCATGTGTGCGTGCGTGTGTGTGTGTGTGTGCATGCACACTTGCATGTAATTGAGCAATTTCTGTGTGTGTTGCACAATGTAAAAAGCTTGTATTAGACATAGACACAGAGTGTTGATATGGAACCATATTCTGTTGGTATATTGCATTCAAATTGTGCTGGTTGTAGCTTGTATAATAAAGTGAAGCTCTTAAACATTAAAACATTGTGTCTAGTCTTTGAGATCATTGTTCCTTTTAACTGGCAGGTCTCCAAAACTATCACCATACAAGGACGTGCTGCACTTGCTGCCTAGGGAGCCATTACAGATGGAACAAGGTTGTTCCACTTGCGTGGCTCTAAGATGGTGCACACCAGAGGGAGACTGGCATTGAGGAGAGAAAATGATAAACCAATCTTAGTATCTAGTTTTATGAGAAGAGACAGAGGGCTGGGTGGGAGGAGGGGATGCGATGCTAGTGTTGCTCATGTCCTCTCTGCAGTCTTACATTAACTATTCATATCTTGTATCAGCAAAAACTATATTATTATGAGACACATCCAAAGTAGGAAAAAGAAATACAGACCATATTAAGTACAGCAACTGACTGTCACATGACAATGCATGCAACAGAGTACTTGAGCTTTTCTGTCTGGTGCATAAACTTAAAAGAGCGTTTGAATGTTGATATTTCTAAACAGGAAAAGCAACACCTTACATCTTCCTCTTTTGGAAATGTGACTTGTGGATTTCCTGTTTACAAATTAAGGTGTTTCCTGTGCATTCACAGCTGATCGGCTTATACAGAAGATCAACCAAGCAACCTATTTGAAGCTTGTCAGCTGTGTTATGTCTCACATTTGATTTGTTCTGTATATTGGCTTAAGGCTGATAGACAATGAGGCAGTAAACAGAAGACCAGGATCCTCAGAGGGAGAACATCTTTGAGAAGAAACAGTACAAGATGGGGGCTCAACGCCGGTTCCTACAAATGACTCCTTTGCCAAAGTCAGTCAGTTGCTTGCATCTTACCGACAGAGGTGGCGTCCCATCATCTTCCACTGTGACAGTGAGTCGATACTCTTGCTGGCGCTCTCGGTCAGGAGGGGCCGGCCGTGTCACCATCTCTCCTGTCACACGGTCCATTCGGAAGGTCAGGTCTTGGTTTCCAGCAGTTATATAGTAAAACAGCATGGCATTGGGGCCGATGTCACGGTCAGTAGCCATCACCCGGAGGACTGATGTACCTCCTCCAACATTCTGCAATTCACATTATAAAAGAACCCTATTAATGAATGGAAATCAGCACTTAGGACATTGTTCAACTTCAACAGATCCCAAATAGACACAGAACTACAGAAACATGTAAAGGCAATGTGAGATCACACCTGGATACAATTCTCTATGTGCTATGCAGGCACTTCCCTACCTCACTTATGCTGACATTGTAGCCCCTCTGGCTTTCAATAACAGGTGCATTATCATTGACGTCCAGGATGTTGACGGTGAGGGAGTGGTCTGTGTGTCTGGGAGGTGAGCCATTGTCGCTTGCACGCACCTATAACAACATACACATGTACTGGTGCATATTTCTGTGTAGGTATGACCACTTAACACATAGACCACAATTACAATGGTGATACATTGTGGTTAGTTAAGAGTAGATCTAATATTCAGTCCAGCACTGCACAGCTAAATCTTGTGGGTTGGGTAGTTGCGGTGTGTAAATAATGCAGTATTTCCATTTAATGCTATCAGTTCAAAACCTAAAAAATCACCACAGATTATTTGATATCCATATGACTATGGTGTCAAAAAAGTGTTATGAATGAAGAAGTCTGATATGGAATCAGTTCATCAGTTAATCTTTGTGCTGAGGTTAAGGAGGGATGAGGTAATGTTTAGTGTGTGAAAGCTGTCTTGTCATATAGATAGGTAGTGAAAGATACATGTGAATTGAAGCCTGACCTTTAGCAGGTAGCGGTCTACTGACTCTCTGTCCAGAGGAGCATTGACATAAACCTCCCCATAGGTGTGATTCACTGTCTTGATTTTGAACACATCCTCCATGTTGCCTGCCACCAAAGTGAAATTGACCTGAGAGAGAGTAATGACACAAAGAGAAAGGGAGAGAGAGACTGAAAGAATGATACTATCACATTACATCACAAGCTTAGTTTCAGTCGGTTTTAGTAATGTAAGAATAGTTTAAAAGTAGTATTTGGCTATGCAGATTCTTTTAAGATTAGATTGACACAACCAAAACCCCCTCAGAGCATCAAAGTCAAGAGTTAATTATTAGGTAGAAAATTAGGAAAAGGAGACAGATGGATTAGAGGTGGGGGAAAAATAGAACTTAAGTCAAAAAACAGCAGAGAGAAGAATGTGATGCTGAACTGAACCACGATGGTGAGACGTCAAAATAAGAGGCAGCAGCGGTGAAACTGAGTCAAGCTTAGTTTGAGTTATTCTGCTGGTGTGAACTTTTGGAATACTCATATCAAATGGAAAGAACAAAAGATGACAGTACGCTTCTAAAATCAGACACATTCATAGCTGAGATTCCTTGCCTCATCTTATCATTTGGACAAAAACTGAAATGTTTCACATTTTCACCGAAGGATTTTTTTTGGTTTTGTGTCAAAAAGTGATTTGCTTAGGTGCAGTGTAGAAGGCTTCATAGGGTACAATGTGTAATAATCTCCTTGTTGGATGACTTATGTAACTGCAGCAGAAAGTTTGTGATGTTCAAGTGCCACACATGATGTAAAAGCATAAAAACATTATGTAGAGAGAAATTTCACCATCTGTGCGAGTCCACTTTTCAACTCTTTGTTCTCACCAGTCCATTGAGTCCAGCATCTTTGTCCCTTCCGAGCACTACTGCAACTTTTTTTCCCATGGGTGTGTTTTCTGGGATGTCCACTGAAGTATCAGATGTGATGTCAAACTCTGGACTGTTGTCATTCTCATCCAAAATAGTGATTGAAACCTGATGAGAGGGCAGATCAAATGTACTGTAGGCTCTATCACAGATCACTGAACTGATACTTACCTTTGAGATTATTCAAACCAAGCTAACCAAAAAGAAAAGATAAGCACTTCTCACACGGCAAATGAACACATTTTATGTTGTACTTTTATTTGAGCCCTATAAAAAAGAACATAAAATCTTACCTTCTGCAGTCCCAATGAAGCAATGAATAAAAGAGGATTGCCATTAAGTTTTCTAAAACAGAACAGATACAGCGTATAGTGTGCTGTAATACATTAAAATTGAACATGAAATGAGAGAAAATGGCTCAAATGAAATCACCAGAGAGACAACATACCACAGTGGAGTCCTTTTTAGGTCCTCCATCATCAGCTACGACAGTCAGGGTGTACATATCCCCCTTCTCTCTGTCCAGCAAGCCGGTCACCGTGATACGACCCTGAAACATCAAACACATCAGTGTGCAGTCTGCCTCCATAACAATTCAATACCTGACAGGAATTTTACCAATGTGACTGAAGGGGAGCAAGGACAGGGAGGACTAACCAGTGACATAGCAATCAACAAAAAAAATCCCATTTCTCATCTATCAAAGGAATCAAATGACTTCAAAGCAAACAAGCTCTTTGATCATCTTACAGTCATACAGCGACAAAAGCACTAGCTTAAATCAGAGAAAGAGGCATTATCGAATCACACTGCACTTAATGGATGAAACATATCTGACAGGAGGTGGGTGTAGTCTTTGAGGTGTACAAAACCGCACCGTCACTCACCGTGACGCTGTCTATCTTGAAGAGGGCCAGAGCTGCAGGTGATGTGTCAGGGTCGAAGCGGTAAGTCAGCTGGTTCAAGTTGTCAGCCGAGTGGGCCTGCACTTGAACCACCTCTGTCCCTGTGGCGATGTTCTCCTGTAGTGAAGCTGTGTAACCGGCAGAGAGGAAGGCCACGGCCTCATCCAGCTCATTACGTAACGTGACATAGACTGTGCAGAAACCTTGGTGGAAAGGTGGAGCCTGGTCAGTGGCTGAGACGTTCATTAGATATGTGGTCTTGGTCTCATAGTCCAGGTAGTCCACAGTGGTTACCAGGCCAGTGCTTACGTCCACCTCAAACTTGCGATCTGAGCCGGAAACTAGGGAGTAAGCAACCGCTCCGCCATCACCTGAGCAGGAAGAAGGGACTGGTAAACACAGACTTCAGGATTTAATAAAAACAGATGCTTTCAAGTTCTGTGAGAGTTTACAAGTTAGTTAAAAAACATGTTTGAAATCCTTGGAACACTGTTTCATCGAAGCTATAGTTACAATATACAAACAGCCTCCTCCACTTTGTGTTTTATTCCACACCCTCTGTTGTTGGCTGCCTTGTGTTTCTGGTTGGCTGTTATGTTTTGGAAAATGTATGTCATAGTAGCAGATGCATCATAAGGTGTCTAAGAAATATTTACACCACAGGAAGTAAATAGAGGAAGTTTGAACCAACAAGCAGAAGTAGAGATTTAATTGTGCGTTACTATGACTATGGCTGCTATAGTTAAGAGATGTAATATGCCCCTTTGCATTGGCACCCACTAGTGTTAAGGCTGGTGATCTGCAAACTACTGATTCATGCCTGCAGACAAAAGTGAAAAATGTCACTTTCTGATTATACTGTAAAGATAAAACTAGAGGGCAACAGAGGAGTTTACAAGATCTAACATCGTTTCCTCTGCGCTCATTGTCTGACTGATCTGGGAGGGGACTTACCCGTGTCAGGGTCTGTGGCTCGCACCACAATCACAGAGGTGCCGATGCCAGCTGTCTCCCTAAGGCCGAGGCGGTTGTATTGTTGCTGGGTAAACACAGGTACCTCGTCGTTGGCATCATCCACATATATGATAACCTGCAGGGGGTGACATCTGTAGCTGTACATCAACTATAAACATTAACTTAGGAGAATGCAGTCTTTGGGAAGAGGCTTGGCAATTTTTATGAACTCATCACAAAATCTGACCACAGACCACAAAATCTGAGTCTCTCTTACAGTAAGTCCATATTTTTAGAATGAATATGTCATAAAACATTGTTATTTTGCTGTGAAATTTACAGTTTTTATCTTTTGATCTGTAATGCAAAAAGACAAACTATTTCAGGTAACACATAATGTGTGAAAACATGAAGTGAAAATCTTGTGCAGTGAAGCATCTCCACTTGTTGAATTTATCCTGTTCAGCTGCCCTGGTCTTCCTTACCCTCACAGAGTTCCTCATGCTGCCCTCATCACTGTTGTAGGCCTCCACTTCCAGCACATGGGAGCTGCTGGTCTCTCTGTCCAGAGCCCTGAGGCCTCTGGTCACCAGCCCTGTCTGTCTGTCTATGCTGAACAGATTTTTGCTGTTCCCTGCATGCAGCCAGTCACACACACACACACACATGCAAGCACACACACACACACACACAAAGAGTGAGAAAAAGGGAGAAAGTGAGACAAGTTAAAGGACTTCTAAAAAAATGCACATTTTAGCATTTAATCTAGTCTCTTGGTTTAGATAATTTAGCTGGAGGCATCTGACAGTTGGTTGAGATAATTGCAGTTCCTTTGAATGCAAATTAACTTGTTTAAAGAAGCTGTCATTATGGGTACTTTTCACTGAGGCAGGATCTGACTCATTCACACCGACTGTTTCTTTCTTTTTTCTTCTTTTTTTCATACCTGTGCATCTGCATTATTTTGCAATAAAAGCTCATATAACTAAAATAATGGAAGCTTGTTTGCATTTGCTGTAAATAAATGGATTAACAGTGTTACTACCATAGATTTAATGTGTCACTATGGTGCATCTTGAGAGACTTTTCTTGCAGTTGTTTGTGAGTCATGAGACCACATGCAAATGCCAAAATCAAAAGACAGTAGCTTTTACCAGTGAGGATCCTGTACAGAACTCCCCCATTCTCCCCCTCGTCTGCATCTGTTGCCTGAACCTGTATAAACAAACAAGGAAGAAACTCGGAACTTGGATAAAATAATGTCACAGGGACACAATTCACAACCAAATCTGCAGAGATGTTAGCACAAACTATCTTGCTACATACAAGGTAAAAGCGATGGCATTAACCTCTCCTTACAAATAGCAGCATAAGTTATTCCTTTCTTGACAGCCTGACAATGATGAATGATGATGGCAAATTATGCTTAGATATTACAGCTATCATTATGAGATTTGGTTACCAGAGAATCTGTTGCTCAGCTGGATGTTTTTTGTTTACCCTTTACAGTCACACTATAGTACATTTCTTACACATTTGTATTCATTTGGTGGTTTCTAAAAACAGACAGACAAATCTCTATACTTCCTCATTCGCCACACATCCACTGGTGCCCAGTGTCTTGTTGCCACAACAACCCCATCTTGGCTTGGCAGTGAGAAACTCTCTAGCTCTGTCACAGGGAAATAGCCAGAAGCGGCCAAAAACCCAAACCCAGTGCAGACAGCATGGCTCCACAGTGTACACAGATAAATAGTGGAGCATGCTGGGCTGCTGGTGAATGGGCCATGTCATAAGACTGACTTCTGAATCCAGAGAGGCACAGAGCCGCTGGCACCAGATGAGGCTGACTTCATGTCACATTCTGTGGATGTGTCAAAACCTGTGGAGGTACCTACAAAGTGCATATTCAACTATACACAGATACAGACACAAAAAAACACTTAAGACCATGTACGTGAATTCAGGTACACACAAACATGAATACACACACACTCTCCCTCTCTCGCCCTGTGTGTCCTCCTTTGCTCTCTCTCTCTCTCTCCGTCTGTGAAGAGGGGCCCAACTTCAGTCTCATTAGCTTTATAAAGAGATGTGGAGAGGAGAAGAGAAAGAGGAGGAGAGGGGAGGGGGAGACAGGAGAAAAAAGAGGCTAGGGGTTCAGATTGGTGAGTGATGAATAGGGTATTACACAGTGGACTGCACCACTTAGGCCATAAAAGGGGGTGTATAAAGTGTAAGACTACATTGCAGAGCCAGATGTTGTAAGTGTAAGCATGTGGAGCGTAAGCACTGAGAGATAATTCACTAAGCCTCTGCATGGCTCAGAAAACACATTATTGTCTTTGGCTCCCTGGGATTAAAACAATACAGAGGTATTTCAACTCTCATGCTGTTACCCACATCTTACCCCTTTTTCCTCCTTGTTCCCCTCTTCCTTCCCCGCATTTCCCCCTCTGTCTCTGGGAAAGTAGCAGTTTAAGGGGGGAAAAACAAGTGTGTGGAGCCAAGAAACAGGTCTGACCTCAGTTACTGGGACTAAATAAGGTGCTGTGTTAAAGAGTCTCTAAAGTATGGGAGTAAGTACCTATTTTTGAAGGGTTTTATCTTGATTTATAGAAAGATAAATGTGAAGAAAAATGTTGACTGTTTAGCATCTAACAAGTAAATCTGATTTGGTTCTTTCAAATCTTAAGGTTGTAGATTGCTACCATCTCAGGGCTGTATCTTAAATACATGTTTTACATCTGCTGTTAAGTTTCATTTTTATAATGAAATTCCTTCAACTCAGATCTGGACATGTGAGCTGCTTGACATGTGGTAGCTGTACATTGTCTAATGGGGTATGTTGAGGCTTTCATATGCATTAGCTTTAGAATGAGAGGGAAAGAGGTTGCACATCTGACATGTATGAACTGTTTGTGAATTCCCAATGTTTCAATGTTTCTTTCACTATGTAGAAAAATACCAACAAGCAGTAAAGCAATTAAAAGAAAAGAAGAAAAAAACAAAACAAAACAAAATCTAATAAGCATTTGCTAATGTGATATAAGAAATTACTGGAGAAGTTGCAAGTGGTCAAACTTTACAAATGTGAATAGGTTAGACAAAGTGTACTCATGAAGTTACGAAATGAGTTCATTGTTTAAAAACTCGCTGAGCAGTCAGATCTGGCGGAGCAACAATGTGGGGTGATAGAGAGGGAGAGTACCTTACAGCTAAGCTGCCAAGCCTAAGAGCAGCGTGCCTAATCACCAATATGTGCAGTATAGCCTACAGTATGTGTGGGTGAGAAAAAAGTTTGTGTTTGAATAGCGGCGTGTGTGTGTGTGTGTGTGCGTGCTAGCAGTGTATGTGCTTGGAGGCGCTGACTAATGAACTGACTCTCTAACGAGCCATCCTGCTCCACTGGCCTTTTCACAGCTTTGCTGGCATTTGGTCTTAAAAATAATTTCACGTCCCACTGTGTTTCCCTTAAACCGATAAGCCATGCTTTGTCTCTGCTGAATTAGGGACAATGACATTTACAAATGTTACTATGCTGAAGATGGGGGCACACAGAATGAGGGGGATAATTGGAGACTGGGGTAGAAGAGGTGGGTGCCTTGCATTTTACAAGGGGCATTTTAATAAACCCAATTTGTTTTACATTGAAGAAAGCCTGTCAAGCATTAACTGTTTTGTGCTCCTTGATGTAATTGCTACATAATTGCCGAAAATGCCAAACACTCACCACATCTGCATGTGCATGCAAGTATTTCTGTGCACATTTGTGTGGGCATGTGTGTGTTTATTGTGAGCCCTTGAGTGTATGATCCTAATAAAGTGAAAATAAGCAACCAAATAAACCTACTCAGCTTGGTTAAGCTTGGCTAGTGAGGCAAGACATGGCATATCAAGAGAGCTGCTCTGGCACTTTCATAGCCGATAACCACACGCACACACATACACACATAAACATAACCATGTACATCTACACAAATGCTCTCTGCAGCATCCTGACATAGTCCTCCAATATAATGTTATTTTCTCCATCCAGGGCCAAGACAACATGAACACCACCGAGGCGGGCTCCAACTTTACCCTCTCCTCAGGCACAGAAAACATCACTCTGTCCAGCTTGACAACCACCACCATCTCTCCTACCATCCCACAGCCTCCGTCCTATTTCTCAGACATCCACGACCCAGAAATCACCATCATGGTGGTGCTGGGCTTATCGCTGCTGCTCGCAGGATTCGCAGCCTTCCTGGCAGTGTGCCGGCGCTCTGAACAGGACGGGGACTCTGAGACCAGCTGCAGCCCAGGGGAGAGTTTGACCCATGGACGAAGCCGGTCAAGTGAACCCCAGCTTAAGGTGTGGAAGAGACTGGGCTCATATCGGCGTTCATACAACCTGTCCTTTAGACGACCGCCGCCGCGCAGACCACAGGAGCGTGAGAGCACACATGGGTCCCGGTCTCCCGTGGGACAAACACCACAGGCAGAAGCCAGTGTGGAGCCCCACCTCACAATGCCATGTCTATTTGACTATGTCACTGAAATCTGACTTGAGGACAGGCTGAGGGCTGACTCTCTGCTCCCAAAAATGTGATACACTGTATATTTTATGGTTGGTGCTTCGAACATCACTAATATCAAGTGTGAGTGGAGAGAGTACAAGAAAAGAGGTCTGTGCATTTGTTATAAGATACTTAGGTTGCTAGGTGAATGAGGTGTGGTTCAAAATAAGATCTTGTCCTCACAGTTCCACACTTTAGTTGCTGGAGGTGAAAATGATTTAATACAACAACTCAATTTAACTCCAATTGTCAAGATAAGGATTGGAAAGATCATTGAGTTTCTCTTATTGCACTGGATTGCATTTGGTCAGCAGTTCGGTTTTGGACAGCAGTTCAGTTAAAGCTACATATTTTCAATGAATAGCTTTTAATTTTCATGAATCATCATTCAAGAGGAGACTGTTGTCCCTTTTCATTAAACTAACGACTATTCTTTTGTTATAAATGCCATCAGGCCATCATCAGGTCATTCATGTGAATTAAGTTATGGATTATTTCACACTGGAATTTCATGCAAGTCTCAAAACACGATGTGCCATCAACACTGTTAAGAAAAATGCAACCTGAGCCAAAAACAAAGACCACCCTGTCACAGATTCTGTGGTTTGTAATTGTTACTTTACAAATTAAATTTACATTTAAGTCCAACTGTTGGAAGAACAGTATGTTTCCAGATGTCTCTGGGACTGTGTGTGTGTTTTCTACCTGGAGGATGCTGGTTCCTCGAGGCACGCTCTCCAGGACGCTGGTCTCGTAGCTGTTCTGGAGGAAGATGGGTCTGTTGTCGTTGACATCCTGCACCTCGACAAACACAGTAGCTGTTCCTGTCCTCCTGCTGCCTGCTGGACCATTGTCTATGTGCAGAAATAGACACAGTCACAAACACATCCACTGCAATTTAGGTTAATCTCAATGCAAGAATCAATGCCAGGAAGCTGAAATATTCATGGGTATATTGCAGGCTAAAGCCAAAGAATAAAAAAAAAAGTTCAAAATGTGAAGCATATCATTACAACAAATATAAAAATGGATCTGGTTCCGTAATTAATATGCAACATTAAACGATCCATTAATCTTCTGAGAACAGAGAAGAAACCAAAAATAGCTTGCTGTAAAAGAGAAAGACTGGGACATTGTTGGCTCATCAAAACTTCATTTTCTGCTGCTTGTGAATTAGGACAATATGTGGAATTCAGCTCTTGTACAGTTACATTATCTCTACCTCTTCTCCCCTCTCTTGTTTCTGTGCACCCCATAGCAGATAAGGCACCCTGACTCACTGGTCTCCAAAACAGGAAAACCTCAGAGTTTTTGTTCTTTTTTTCAAACAGGAACAAAGGCAGTTGAGCAATAGTCTGAAATCACTGCAGATGTGCAGGCACAGCTTTTTTCATCATTGTCGCACACAAGTAGAAACAAGCAGCTTTGAAGATGATAAACAAAACAAGTAAGAAAACAAGCTCTATTATAACAAATACAAACAAAGGATATGTAAAAATGAGGATGATAAAAGATGATAAAGGTTTTCTCTCAATCTCAAAAGTCATGAATTCATCACACACCGATAGCTTCTACCACCAGAGAGTATGCAGCCTGGGTCTCTCTGTCCAGGCCAACCACCGTCCGAACAACTCCATCTCTGAAGCCCACGCTGAATTTACCGTCCTGATTACCATCTGAAATTACAGAACACAAACACACTTCCAAATGAATTCACGTTTTAGCACCTATACATCTATTCACATACATTCAGCACAGCGACAACACAAAGAGATATGTGCATGCAAGAGGCACTCACCTGACACAAAAATTCACACAGAGATGGATGGATGGACAAAAGTACTGAATGTGAACATAGTCCCCATAACTGTACAACATGGTAGTCAACAAACACACATAACAGCTCCCACTGTGACCTCTGACCTGTGATGAAGTAGCTAAGCTCGGCGTTGAGGCCAGCGTCGTTGTCAGAGCAGCTGAGGCGCGTTACAATGTGGTCTCTAGGGACACTCTCCTTCAGGGAAACATTGTACACGCGAGGGTTGAAGGTGGGCGTCTCATCATTTACATCCAGAACTGACGCACGCACACAAACACACAGACAGAGAGACGTGAGGACACACAAATAGATGTACATGAGGACAAATAAGGCAGTAGGGTGGTGCAGTGAGTAGAAAGACTGTTATCAAAAGGTTTCATAGTCTAGAAAAATGCCTGCTGTTCTGATGTTTGTGTTGAACCTCCTCTGACTCCCTGTGAGACTGAGACATGTAAAACTGAGTCTATGAAACGATTCAAAATATTTTGATGCTTCTGACTCATTTGGGAAATGCCCAGGCACCTGATTCAAATTTTCCATTCCTTCCTACTGTATTATGTTAACACAAGTCAAACCAATTGTCTCTATTTGTTTCTTTCCCAAGAGCCACCAGCAGGTGGCAGCATCCTTCTAAGCAGCTCCCTGACAAGTCAGTGGTTAACTATCTGTCATATTGAAGTAACCCCTCACATCACCCAGAATCTAGTCATACCGTGGCTTGGCAGTTTCATATGTGCAGTAATTTCAGAGAGAGCAAAAGGGAAATCAAATCCAGTTCGTCATCATCAGCCACAGACGCTCACCTGTGACAGTGAGGGTTGAGGTGGATGTGCGAGGGAACCTTCCAGCATCATAGGCAATAATCCTCAAATGGTACTGTCCAATCTGCTCACGGTCCAGGACAGCTGTGGAGGTGAGAATGCCATTGGTGGTGTTGAGGTAGAAGTCGAGGCGAGGCATACCCATCTGCAACGCCATCGTGATCAAACCGTTCTTATCTTCATCTGGATCCTCCACCTGGACCTAGGACGGAAACACCACATCAGAAAATCATTCATCTCCAGTGTTCCTCTGTCACTATGACTATTGCTTGAAGAAAAATACCTAAACTAGATTAATTCATGCTGACTAAATAATCATATTAATTATTGTTCAATTTCACCTCGAAATATTCATTCAGAATTCGATAATGAATAATAATAAATGAAGTAAACTGTAATTGTTGTGCAAATTTTCACCTCTAAAATTTAAAAAAGAAAAATAATGATTTTTTTTGTCCTCTTTTAATGCCATCATGTATTCTTTCATGTATATTACCTTAAAAACTGAGGATCCAATGGGAAGTCCCTCTGGAACTTCAGCCACAAAGGGCAGGTTGAGAAAGGTTGGGTCATTGTCATTGAGATCCAGCAGGTTGACAAATACCGTAGTGCTTGCTGATGTACGTAGTGGAGGTGTTCCACCTAAGGGGGGCGTCAGAGGGACACATTAAGACAAACACACACACACACACCCCACATCTCATGGTCAAAGGAGTTTATTAGCCACAGTAAAAAGTTTCATGGTCAATATAAAACTTGAGGAATGATGCTTGGAGAAAGAGGGTAACTGCTCAGAATAAAAGCTCTCACTGAAAATGATATAATGCAATTTGTGCTTGCTTACAGACGTTTTGGTTTTTCATCACTGAGAAAAAAGTCACTGACACTGACATACACACTACTCACGGTCGACAGCTGAGATGATAATGGTTCTCATGAGCGCTGCGTCCTTGGGTTGGAGCTTTCCCTGTCCAGGGTTACCCCACTTGTGCGGATCTTCCCTGTGCTGCTGTTGATGGTGTAGAAGGGGTTTTCTGGACTGATGCTGTAAACCACTGTCCCATTTTCCCCATTGTCAGGGTCCACTGCCAACACCTGGTGAGGGGAACCACAGGGAAAAGTTTTTAAGTAGTTTTTGTGGCATGAACTCCTTCTACAATCCTTGTTCAACTAAAGGTAATCTTCCCATTGTCCGATTCCTCATGTTATAGTATACAGCTCAATAAGTATATTAATAAGGAGAACTGAGGCAGGAAGGATTGAAGGCATAATGAGAGGATGGAGAGGAAGAGTGAGGAAATATAAGAGACAAACATAACTGTAATAATAATGGTAATGGTAATGAGAACACCTTGCCCCCAGAGCATCTTCACACATGCAACACTTTCCAACTGCTCTAACACATCAGTCAGCTAAAAGAAAAATGGTAACGTCTCTTTTCTGACACAAAGTGGCAACGGGTGATGAATGCGTGAAGCCGGGAGCCCGACTAAAACACTGGCTGATTTTTAAAGAGCTGATCAATTATTCAGTGCGCTGACTAAAAACGCTGGAAACTGGTTAATTGGTCATTAGAGGAACAAAGGTCTTCCAGGTATTTAATTATTAAGCGGACATAGTAGGTAGGCATCTCCGAGGCCCATTGTTTAGCAACTGCACAAAAGTAGGTGATATAGGATGTGGGGAAGTGCCAGTTGAACTAATCAATTATGGCTTGAGAGGAGCACATTAAAGAGGAGTAGGAAAATATATTAGCAGGGTCTATAGAACTGTAGCTGTGGACTGACTGCAGATTGGCAGAAAAGCAAATATCATTTTGAAATGAGATATCAGATGAGGCTCACTGTGTGTGTGTGTATCTGTGTATATAGGTGCTGAATGTAAAAGGCTACAGTGGTGATGGTGGGGTGCTCTGATATTTGAGTGGGCTGATCCTTGCACTGGGCACAGCTACCAAATTCATTGGCTCGCTGGACACCTCCAGGAGGACTCAGCATGTGGCCCCTTGTCACCATGGAAACACTGGCTGGGCCAGGGCTACACTGGGGCCAATTACAGGACTGTAAGCCTGGGTGGTCCATTTTATTGAAAAATGGTCATAGGGGCAACAGTGTCTGTCCACTGAACACATACTGTAGAGTCACATACAGTATGCATCGCATCACTGGATGCACCATGAATGAACTCAACTGAGGAATGGCTACAAGAGAACAGGAATAAGTGGAAAATGGAGCAACATTTTAGCAGTCCAACACTTGAATCTTTCATTTTTCTTTCCTCGCCACTTCTCCATTCCTCTTTCTTGCTCTGTAAGACGGGTTCTCACTTCCTTCTATGCCTCGCAGCTGAATAATTTCCTATGCGTATGACTACAGGCTACATTTTAATTAGCAATCGGACTCCCTTAATTACACTCACTGACGCCTCTTTAATTAATGGACAATCAGGACTTAATTAACAACAACACATTGCCAAAGACACCAGCAGGACAATGAGAGAGTTTGGGGTAGTATTAGAATGTTTACTTTGTGATTACCAGCACGGTAATGACTATTTGTCGATCAATAGTGCAAGTATACACACCCCTCAGTGTGCCCTGTGTGTATGTACAGTATGCCTGCAATGATTATCCAGGAAAAATGATCCTGAGTCTTCAGGTGTGTGTGTGTGTGTTTTTTTTTTTTTTTTGATTAAAAAACCACACCTTTTGCCTGATTCAAGTTTGCAATGTCGGAGTAGACCAATTAAAGCACGGCCTAAAATCAATAAATTTAAAACTGAAAAAAACTCTTTAACATTAAAAAAAAAAAAAAAGATGCCAACAGATGCTAAGTTGATTCCTAATGTGTCAGACATCACACAAAGAACAACTAACAAGTGCAAGACTGAGTGTGTTCATTTGTGTTGTTTCCATTTGACCATTTAATTAACTATTTAACTGTCTAAGCTAATCAACCAGGTGAAGTTCATCAAGTTGAGCTACGTGAACTCACAGAGATAACATCCGTGTTTATTGGGCTCATCTCCACTACGTTTGCATGGTATGGCTCATCCCTCCACACAGGTGCATTGTCATTAATGTCCAGGATGGTAATGTTCACCTAATCAAAGTGGGAGAGAGAAAGTGAGAAATCACTTCAATGACAAACAACTTGTGTATGATCTCACTTATATAAAAGGCCATTATGATTTTGCCTTGAACCGAAAAGTGATAGTACAAGATTTACAGTGGATACGACAGATTATTAGTATATCCAAAAGGATTGGGAGTTGTAAATTTGTTTTTTCTGACAGCTGTAGGTAGGGTCGGTGGTCGGTAGGTGAATGATGGCTACAAAGTTGTTACCGTAGCGATGCCAGTCTTTTGCTGAGGGCCCACCCCTCCATCCACGGCTCTGACTATCAGGATGTACTCTGACTTCAGTTCACGGTCCAGCAGGGCTGTGGTGGTGATCTCTCCTGATACAAACAGGGAATCAGATCAAAAACATGCAAAAGAAAAAAAAAAAAAAAAAAAAAAAAGGAAAAAAAAAGCACCAACTGGGGGCATCCAAATGATGGGCAGGTGCCATTACAAAGCAGCTTCTCATGTCAGGATGAATTGAGTTAAAAGTCAGAGTGAATCAGCTCCGTTTTTACAAACAGCTCTTTAATGTCTCCTGACTGAGTGGTAGGGAACACAATGTAAGGACAACTCAGCCATTATGTGAATATAAAGAAAATAAAGAGCTGTAAAAGAAAAACATAAAAAGGTATTTCACCCACAGATCTAAATAAATAGATGTTTAACAATTTTTATTTTAAAGCAAAATTATCTAAAAAAAAAATAGTTCAAGTCAAATTAAAATTAAAAGCTGAATCAAATTTACTTGTATGTTATTTACAGAAAATAAGAGAAGTAAAACACACTGTACACTTGTACAATAAGGACTACATGCACATACACATGCACACATGCACACACATTCACACACGCACCTGAGCGCGAGTTGAGACGGAACTGAGAGGAGCCCTCCAGGGAGTAGATGAGTGAGGCCTGGCCAAACTCCCGTGAGGCGTCCAAATCAGTAGCATTCACAAGCAGCACAGTTGCCCCTGTAGAGGAGAGGGAGGGATGAAGGGAGTAAGACAGACAGAAAGCTACAACTCACAGAGTGGGAGAACGAAAGGGGGGAAAAAATCAACTGAGAGACGGAGTCATGAGGAAAATATGTGAAATCTAGTAAAGAGGAAAGACAGACAGAGACAAGCTGCAGAGACAGACTGAAATGGCATTCACAGAGCTAATTTCTTCACCGCCCCCATCCACAGCTCAACTGATGGCATGGCAGTGAGTGGGTTTATGGATTAGTGGATTATCAGCTTGTTTGGCACAGCCCATACTTGGCACCATCCTGATCAATACCCAGGCAGGCATGAGGATGAGAGGCTAGCCAGAGCCGCAGGGCTAGCCCTGAGCTCAGCCTTGTAGCCCAAGCCTTAGGCCCCCAGCTCAGCCGAGCTTGGCCAAGCACTTTAGCCGTAGTCCTCTAAACCTCAGCCCTGGCCTGAGCTGTGTGCTCCTTCAAATCAGGGCCCGAAACACATAAAGTGCCCAGCGTCTGTGTGCTGGAGCTCACAGAAAGAAAGGGGCGGTCAAATATCTCATTTCCCTGTAGCAACAGAAACTAATCTATTGTCTGGGATAAAAGAGACTTTTGAATGCATGCATGAGAATGAATATAGCAGCCAGTGATTTTGCCTTGAATAGTCAACACCCTGCATTCTTACTGAGCCTTTTAAAACATGATGCGAAATCACAACAAATAAGATGGCAGAGGCCAGAAAGCAAATAAGATAAAACATAAAAAAACATGCCCCCAAGAAACAGCTACTGGTGAATAGTAAGGCAATTCAAGTAAGAGGGAACTCTCCTGTATGTGCACACACTGAGCTGTTTGGAGCGTTGAAGAGCTGTGCTGGTTGTGCACACCAGAAAATGCATTCTAACTAAACTGTAACCCCAAATGTATAAAAAAATTACTCACCAGCAATAATGTTCTCTGGGATTTTGACGATGTAGGACGGCTTGCTGAACTCTGGTGGGTTGTCATTTTCATCCTGGAGGTATAAACATCAACAACTGCTCAAATCAATGAGCTAAACAATGTGAAAATGCAAATGCTGCTTTAAAAAACACAACTAAAAAGCTGTCAACACACATTAGCACTGAAATTAACATATGTGGGAATTAAAAGATTGAGGAGGAAATGTTTTAGATGGTAAAACACCATATCCAGACAGTTTATTCAACAGTAAATGCAATTAGATAAACTAACTAACTAGTGCAGACTACTAAGATCACACAAAAGCGGAATGATAGACAAGGAAATCAATTCAAACATTATTATTTATGGAATTCCCTCAGACAAATGGTGATCAAGACCTGTAATTTGACAACCAGTGAATGGCAGCAACGTAGGAAAGCCTCCACTGTCATGTGGACTTCCCCAGAGCATTTCTCACAACCTCCCACTCATTGAATTAGACTCTATTTCACACCAACGCATCCAGTTGTGTGGCTATTTGCAGAGAGGCTCCCTACTGCTTGAGCTGCTGAGAAATGTTAACACTTAAACAACAGTCACTGGCACCATTATCTATCTGGGCTCTGGGTGTTACACTGGTGCAAAGCATTGTGTGTGTGTATTGCTGCCAGTGACTGATAAACCCCTGTGGTGTGAGTCATGACACTGTGGAGGACAGAGAGAGCGATACGGAGATGTAGAGGGAATAGCAAATTGTGCACATCTCTCCCTGCTGGATTTTTGCATTCTCGCATTGATCTCTTCATTGTTTCACACAGCATTTCTCCCTCATGTAGAATGTATATAGATATGCTTTCTGGCCTTGCAAAGAATATTCCAGCTGGATTAATCTATTCTATACTGTCATTTCTTCTTTTATGACTAAAAAGTTCCATGTATAATGGATGTCTGTCGGGGGAAATGATCTTACATATACCGGGTACTGTTTATGAGCTCTGGTTGCTCATTTTACTTTTATTGTTGTATTTATAAGATGGTATAGTATCCTAACAAAGATCAACATTCATGTAAACTATTTAAAAGTTTAAAACAGAAAAACTAAGTATAGCATGACGTGATCTGCTACACAGTGTGTACACCATATTTTCATCACATAGGGTTTATAGTACTTCTGTGATCTATAGGTTAATCTATACTGTCCATGTGTTCCAACTTTTACTGTACAGACAATAAATATTTTCTGTACAGATATTGATTTGTGATCTGTTGAGAGCAAGTCTGAAGGTGAGACTTGCCTAAAGACCTTTGTTTTAAAAATTAGACCCCTAAATACTCTAAGGTGATGCAACACATTATCAATAATAGTGAAAACACCCAACTGGTGGTTTTATACAATTCCTCATTGTTAAAACTATTATGTGACTTCATCATGTTATGTCACATTTTGCATCACTGATTATTTAGAAATCAATATGGAAAACATATTATAAGTAACAAATTAAATAAAATCACCCTTGTAACAGTGCATCATATCATGGCATGTTTTTTTTTCCATGAGAAAATAGATTTACAGAAGAGAGGTCAAAATTAAAAGCAACAGAAACAGCAGCAGTATCTTTTATTTTTTTTTTTTTGTTGTTTAAGTCTTTAGTATTGTTAAACCATCTTTGAACCTCTCTCTCTCTCTGTGTCTAAATGTGTGTGTGTGTATGTGTGCAGATGGCTGTGACTTTTTCCACTGCCTTAAAATAAGACATTTAGCGATAAGACTGACAAAAGCAACTGAACTGGAAGCTCAGATAGCTGCACAGTCTGTGATAAAAATGCAAACAAAGCTGCAGTCAGACATGGATCAGAAGGTACTCATAATAACATAAAACAATGAAGCGCAATATGGAAGTTAAGTCAGAGACATGTGAAACAATCTAGCACGAGCAGCCTGACACCTGTCACGCACCGGATCAGCATTTAAACAAATGAAAAACAACTTTGTCTTTCCCCAGAATATCTGATGTAGCAGCTCCACGAGTTCCTCAGGGGGCACAAGTCTAAGGCCCTAAAGTTTTTCAGAGGCACATCTGAGATCATGCCTGTGAACGTGGGGAGACTGTAAGGATTTTGTCACAGGGTGTGTCTGTCTGCTGCGGCACCAAGAGAGTCATTAGATCCTTTCTGAAAAACACCCAACTTTGAGGATTTAAAAGTCTGAATTAGAAAAAAATTCATGTAAGAGGACAAGAGTTATCAACAAACAAGTTTTTAGCTTTTTAAACACCGCTCTGGAAGTAAAAAACAAACATTGTCATGTAATTGGGTATGTTCAAAGGATTTTTTACATTAACACTAACAGTGAAGACAAGAATCTTTTGTAGAACTGTATAAAGATTTGTTAGCTTTAATTACGCTATTGACAATAAATAGAAACACAAAAGGCATGGAGAACAGAGAGCTGCAACATACACCAGTAAACATGAAGGAGACTCCATTACACAGCAAGCTGGAGATGATTATAAGGGATCAATTCACATCCTGGACTGTATTAATTTTTATGCTTATTACCAGCCACAACAGTGTTGATGTGGTTTTCACTTTCTCCCCTATGTGTGTGTGGCGGTTTTGACTAATTTGGCAGGTGTTCATTTGTCTGTGGACAGATTGTGTCACTGTAACAGTGTCAGCTGTGCAAAACGCAGTCATGAAACTTTACGAGTGTGTGGTTGACATCAGGATGAAGGTCGTGTTTGAAGATAGCTGGCTCTGTAATGCTGTGATAATGTAGTAATGAGTACTGAGTGGCAGCTGGCATTCTGTTTATTAAAGATGAATTCACATTTATTCAAAACATTTTATTTTACAATGCTTTTCCCAAGCAGTGCATGTATTTGATTAGAGATGGAGAGTGTTGGTGAACCACATTTATATACTATATATACACACTCTAAAAGAGCCAATTCCACTCAGGGCTCATCTAATGACTGAATATGGCCAGGTCTGCGTTGCACTTGTTGAGGACCACTGGGATACTAGTAATAGTGCATGTCACAAAATATATCCATCCATACATAACAGACCATATATGTATAAAAATGGGGTTGTTCATGTTTCTGTAATGCTTAGAGTCCCCTAGGCTCAACAAATGGACAAAAAAACAAACTGACAAGCTCTGCTGGTTTTGGGATTTGGTCAGATTGTCCTGATCTCAGTGACCTCTGTGAAAGAGATGGAGTTAAACTGGACTGGCTGGCCTCCGACTCTCAAACAGTTTTTGTTCCTGAGAACATTTATCCAACCCTCTGATCCATATCAGTGGCATTAAACATCAAATAACATCTACTAGTGAATTTATATCAATAAAAAACACAACACTGGAGTGGTTTGCCTTACAGGGAAAATGTGTCTTCCTCTTAGTGATACTGTGAAATCAATATGAACCTCATCATTTTTTTTTTTTTTTTTTTTTTTACAGATAAAGCAGGACCTCTGAATATTTATTATATGTACTACTCAGTCTATATTGATGACAGTGGTGATATAATTACATTCATCTTTTATTTGTTGCCATTCTTGCCTTTGTTGTAATAGGCATAGGGAGAGACGAGACAGCCAGAGAGAGAGAGAGAGAGGGAGGATGTCACAAAGTAAAGGGCTGCAGGCTGGAGTCATACTGAGGGCTGCTGCATTTAGGACAAAAACAACATAATATGCACACTGCCAGGTGAGCCATATGATTGTAAACTTTACACCTCACACCACATGCTGCCATTTTAAAGACAAGTGTAGGGTCATTGTTATTAAGATAATTTATGCCCTGAAGGTTCAGACAAAAGTTGGTCATGTTTAATATTTTAATTCTGTTTTAGATGTGATCAATCATAAAAGCAGCTTCTTAAGCGTGTAGCTATGTCGGTGCCCATGTGTATGTAACAGGGTTGTACTTACAATAACCTCCACTGTGATAGTGACGGTGCTGTTCAGTGCTGGGTTTCCACCATCTTTGGCCATTACTGTTAGGTAGATCATCCCTTTGGGAACCTGCTCATAGTCCAGAGGCCTGGTCACACTGATCACTGGTGAGAGAGGGATACACATGGAAAAAAGTGGGGTAGATTTTGTGATTTACAGTGACATCACAGCTCAGTTACATTTTAGGTCAAAGAGCAAACAACCAAAAAATGAAACAACTGAGTATAACTGTACTGTAACTAAGATAATCGCCTGTATCAAAGCTTGTGGCTTCATGCTCCTGGAGGTGAGTGTACCTGCGTAGCCCTCCACCATGACAATGCTGAAGAAACTGCGGAAGGCTGAGGCTGAAGTGATGGTGTATGTCAGGAAGTTGTTGGGAGGAGAATCCTCATCTGTAGCCTGTGGGTGGGCAGACAAGGGCGGGGGAGTGGAGGATGGTGGTTCCTTTAGCATATGCCTCAGTGACAGTCAACAGTCCACAGACAGAGGAAGTTTTGAGTGAGTAGCACAAGAAAACATACAAGGTGACAGGACAGATGCTGCAGTAGACAGTGCTTTAGTGCATGCATATGTGTATGATTCCACAGCATGGGTGCGTGTGTCTGTGCATGTGTGCAGCCAGGAAGCTGTCAGTCAGGGATGGCATATTATTGGACAGATTAAGGCTGATTCTGGCTATTAGTGACGCAGACGTCAATACTGGATGAACACCAACTGAGCCAAGACAAGCCAAGCAGGCAGAGGACAGATGAAACCAGACTTCGCAGGGCTAATCCAAAACAACAATGATGACACCCCCTCATTATTCTTGAGTTGGCAGGAACTTAAACACGAGTCCTCCGGCTGTGAGGAGAGTCTACTGGGCCTCACTGGCATCATTAGAGGCTGGACAGGGTGTCAGAAACACTTACTTATATCTCTCTATAACACGCATATGTCTACTCTTTGATTTAATGCCAAAAAATGTTGAGTAAGCAATACCTTTCTTCCCCCACAGCCGAGTAAGCTGTGTTTTTATCTTCCAGACTGCTTCCTATGTCACGTTTTGACAAACACTTTCATATTAGATTGTCATTTACCACTCAAAGGTAAGAAAAGTTAGGGGGGAAGCAAATCAAATAGACGAGCGGCAAAGGAAGTAAAGGAATAAGAAGTGTGGAGAAATTGGAAAAAAAAGGTTTAGCTGTTAGGAAGCGTAAGTACTGTAGGAGGCACACACCTTCCAGGCATTGTTTGGAACAAGAAAGAAGCAAACAGCTGAAAAGCCTCTCTCTGCTTTGTCTCTAAACACATCTTCTCCCTCTATTTCAGTCTTTTTCCTCTTTCCTCCTTCGCAGCCTGTTTTCCCGAGTAGCATGTGTGTAGGTGTGTGTGTGTGTGTGTGTGTAGGTGTGTGTGAGCATATTTAAGGTTCCAGGGCATATCGCTGACACACAGAATTGTGTGACTGGCTTAATATCAGCAGCGTTTAAAGTTAGCTCAGACTAATCAAACACAGGGAGCCAAGCATTGAGTCCAGTCCTCTGCTCAACTGCCACAGCGTGAACGTGAGCCACCACGGTGCACTGGGCCAGGGTAAGTCACAGCTGTACCTACTGCCACAAGGGACATTGTAGCATTTCTCTCCAGAGCTCAATCAAAGGAAACGCTGAGCCATTAGTTACCATTGTGCCTGTGTACCTCTGCCTCTCATGTGGCAGTGACGGATGACCAACACACCAGGGCAACCTGTTCCCCACACAAACACACCACCGCATGATTATAGTAAAACAGAGGGGAAAGGGAAGAAAGAGGAGGAGGGCAGCAAAACCGAAGGCTGTGGTATATGAGTCATGATGAGATCCTCTGTGGAAGGTGTAGTTTGTTTATTATCGATTAATCTGAAATCAATAGCCTTCCTCTAAAAGAATGTGTGTTTTTAGTCACGTCTCACCCTGACTCGTGCCACTGGCTGGACCGCCTGCTCGTTCTCTCTCAGGGAGCCCACGTACGCCTCCTTCTGGAAGAGCGGCGCATTGTCGTTGATGTCCAACACATTCACGCGGATCCTCCCCGTAGTCTCCTCGCCGCCACCGTCCCTCGCCAGCACGGTCAGCGTGAAACGCCGCATCAATTCATAGTCCAGACTGGCCCGCAGGATGACCCAGCCTGTCTCATCATCCAATGAAAACCTACGAAAAAGAGACAAAGAAAAAAAGTGAAATTAAAAGTCAGTTTATTATGACATAACTTTCTCATTATAAAAATGTATTTCAGTCTGTGTGTTCATACATCATAACAGTGTATTCAAAATTAATGCTATAAGAGGGAAATCATTAACACTTTATAGACATCAGAGAAAACAGAGAGAGGGCGTGGTTGGTTTTTACTGTTGGGTTTTGGTACTTCTTTTATCTGCAAATAAAATGTGCCAAATAGTTAATAGCTTCTTATAGAGGCTTTATAAAAGCTACACTATAATGCATCAAATGATGAGTGTTCAGAATCTTTCTAGTTAAATTCAACAAATGACAAAATAAACCCAACACAAACACTTGGTTAATGTGAGTGTGTGTCTTTCCGGGTCTGTGTGTATTTGTGGCCTGAAGGGAGCAGATGTAAAGAAAAGTGCCAGATATCGTTGTAGCTCAGCTGTCTCTGGCGCGGCTGTGCGGCACAAACAGTGCAGAACAACCACAAGTGGCCAGATACATGAAAGATTGATGCGGCTGTATGTTTGTGTGAACTGTTTAGGCCGAGTACGTGCGTGAAACTGTATCTTACTGATCTGGCTCATCACTGAAGTAGTAACGGACAACCCCAAATGTTCCTACGTCTCCGTCTGTAGCCTGTAGAGGAGACAGGGAGAACAAGTTGATTATCAAAATCACATTTATGTCCTTATAAAGTTTAATAGCACATTCAGCTTCTGTTGACCATCAGTTTTGCTTTTCTACCTCACTTTCTTTTCTCTTTGCTTCAGCTGTTAAATTTTCTTTGTTCTCCTTCAGGATTAATATGCAAATGTATTTCATGAAGGGGGCAAATAATATGCTGAACTCTTCAATCAAGTCGTTGCTCTTAAGTGCGTGATTAAGTGTTGTCGCCTTTTTCAAATGCTATTGTGAAGACTGACGTGAGGGAAGTTCATGCTGTACCGACAGTCACCACAGGCACACAGCGGCAGCCACAAAGTGCTGTGACTTGGTTCATAATGAGCGAAATGAAATTGTGATTTTGAGACAATTATCAGTTACCACAGTTTCTTTTCATTTGTGTTTATGAAACTTTTATTCCTCTTTTGTGCGTGTGCTGGTGTGAGGTTAACAACACTATATCTTCTGACATGGCTGCATAAAATAATCTGCCATGTGTGAGTTTTGCATTTCCGAAGTTTCTCACTCCAACAGCTGCCTATGAATGTATGACTTGATGATAAAACATGCAAGCCACGCTTCACTCTCCTGAGGTGTTGACTGAATTAAATCTGATGGGAGAACGGATACATTTTCCTCAACCACATGATCTGCTGCTGCCTTAAAAGCAGCAACAACCGCTGTCATATGTTTTGCAGATAAAAAGGGGTGTCAAACAAATGCCACATAAAGAACAACACTTTCAGGAATCTCAGGCTTTATGAAATGCCACATTAACACAATCCGTCTTTGTAAACACATGCGTGCCCATGTGCGCGCACGTACCGGCGTGTACACATGGGGTGTTGTGTTGGCGCTGATGGATCGCGGCTGGAGAGGCTGTTGTAATAGAGTTTCACTCCAGTGGCTTTGCAGTCAGTTGAAGGGCCAAACGTGTCTGCAGTCTGCTCTGTCAACCACAGTGCTGGTCACTGTGATTCAGTGATGCCCTGATACCAGCCTCTATTTGTAGGCCTGTGCTTGTGTAATGTGGTTGCAACATGCATTTGAAAATGTACGTGAGAAATCTGCATTTTAATGTGTTGACAAATATCTGCTTTTGCATCTGTATTTGTGTATGTGTGTGTGAGGCTGCGTGCAAAGGAGAATGGATTAAAATATGTTTCACTTATTACTGAACTGCTTGTTCTTTGTTGATGTATGTGTACATTTAAGTGTGTTAGGGAGTATCTATGCCTTCTAAATCGGATGCATTTATGGATACGTGCGTGTGTGTCTGTGTGTGTTGCTTCTCACAGATGGAACAATGGCTGCAGCTATCAATGGTTTCTTTTCCCCCTTTCTAAAAATTACACCATGCTGCTCAGCTCAAGCCCATAATTTCACACAGAGCCTACACCAGATCGTCCTGTATGGTGAATCAATGTTTCTTTTTAATGTCCAAATGACCCTCGCTTTGTTGTCAAGTGCACTGAAGCACATCCTGCTCAATGAGCACAGAGCAGGACACTAAATACTTGTGACTCCAGTCAGGTTCTTTTATTAACCCTTTTCATCTACTGTGTCTCCATGACCTCATCATTTAATGCCACTCAACTCTCATTCCCCTCACTCTTTTGCATTCTAACCCATCCCTCCCTCATCCCCCTACTCCTTCTACTCTTCCTTCTTTATCTTTCCCCTTTCCCCCTCTCTTTTTACCTCTCTTTCCTCTCTGCAACCTGAGCTCCGCCTCCGTTTCCACTGTCTCCACTGTCTCCACTGTCTCCACTCTCCTCTACATATCTCCCTTGGCACACTCTTCCCCCTTGACGCCTCTTTCCCTCCTTTGCTCCCTCTCTCCCAGGTGACTGACAGGCCCATAAGTGTTCCAATGATAGTGGTGGGGGTGTTAGCGTGACAGCTATCGAGGCAGTGACAGGAGCCAGGCTCAGCCTGGGAGCTAATACTGCCTCTGCTTCCATAGCCAAGCCCCTCTTGCCACGACGGCGAGGAGAGAGTGAGAGCGAGAGAGAGATAGCGAGAAAGAGAGCAAGAGAGAGAGAGAAGAGAGAGAGAGAAATAAAGAGAGAAAGACGATAGCCATCTCCCCCCCACCCCCAAAGAATCATTCACTGACTCACTCTCTTCCTACCAAACAATCACCAAGACAGTACGGCAGTCACTTTGCCAACTGCTTGCCAAAGACTTTCAACTTCAGACACAGAAGGCCCCGCAGCAGATGGACGGTTGAGATTGGTCAGGGATTTACTGTAATTTAACATCATGGGGCCGGATTCCCTGACACGAGGGTACTATACATGTGCCCCTGTCACCATGGCAGCTTAAACTTTTTTTGGTTGGGGAGTTGGAAGCTTTGGAGAAGTTGGTGAGGTGAGCACATAGAGAGGATGTGTACGTGATTTAATGAGGAGAGAAATGACATGGAAATAAAGCTGGGCAATGTGCCTAACTAACGTGCCTAACAACCTTGCAATTACAATAAGTATTTAAAGTACAAAATGAGCCACAAAATATATGAATAGTTTTCATGCTAAATAGCTAAACTAATGAATTCATAAAACATCACTTTTTTAAGGACTCTCAAAAACACCTGAAAAGAGATAAGTTAGAGGAATCAAAAGAAGTGTGAAGGATGCACTTTGCTGTGAGTGCTTGCTATTGACCAAGACTGTATGAAACCATTTTAGCTGATTACCTGTTCTCTGACTGTCAAGACACCCAGAGATGAGATAATGGCAATATGTGTTGTAGATAAATACGAGGCCCAGACTGCAGCGGTGAAAACCTCCCGTGTGCTAAACAGCAGAGCACCGAGGTATCAGAGTTAGTGTTCTGATCAAAATCCAAACTAAGTTGTTAAGGAGTTTCTGCACAAAGAGTCAGTGCACTGCTGATTGCCAATATAAACTCTGCAAACCCTAGGGACCTCAGGCAGTAACTACAAAAGAGAAATTAGTTCTCAGTTGACCAGTTTGGTTAAATGATGTGTTTCTTCCCATCAGAGAGGAGAAGCCGGCAGGCAAACACAACGGTGTGTGTGGTATTGATGTGGCTGTACCTGTGTACCGGTGCACTCATTTGTGTGTCTCCATGCCTGTTAATGCAAGTGTGACTGAATATATGTGCTGATTGGATGCATGTACTGAGGTGTTTGTGTATGCAAAGCATAGCGCGCATGTGGGTGCATATGTTTGTGTGCGTGTGGAAGGGATACACATGGACAGAGATGCACAGTGTTTCCAGGTTCATTCTTGAGGTATATAAATATGCACCCCAACCACTTACAGTATAAACTCCCATTATCACACTCAATTGAGAAAGAGAAAGCAGAAATGAGAGCCTCCCCTCACTGGTGACAGGAGGACAGGGGTAGTGTGTGTGTGTGTTGTTAGACTAGGGTTGAGTTGAGTTGAGGGGGTACAGGAGCAGATTATCAGCCCGGCTATCTTGTGGACAGCGAGGGAGGTTAAAGCTGCACAGGCTTTTCTATCTTGAGTGAGCTGGAATTTGAATTGATTGGCTCCTAAAATTGCTTTTTCTGCAGGAGCTTTGAGAGGCACAGAAAAGGAAACCAATTACTGGCTGTCAAAGCCTGCTGTCAAAATAGAGATGACCCTCAATCCAAACACAGACAACCTCCTGTGTCTTAGTGTTTCACACCTAAACACAACCACATAGAATATATAATAAACACACACACACGCACACACTCCACCAGAGTGAAGATGTCCAGCTTCTGACAATCATCGTGGGAGAGAGAATGATGATGGAGACGGTTGTCAGGTTATCTTCATCAGCTGTGGCTCCTCAGCTCTGGTTAGCTCCACTCATGCGTGCTCTTTTAAAGGCTCCGTGTCTCACTCTCTCACATTTTCAGTGTCAACAACCAGCTCACAGATCAAGGCTTCGCGATGCCACACAGGTCAGATACAAAGAACAGTTACATCTGCACCCTTTTGTGTTAACGCTGCATCTTGTGCTGTCTCTGTGATTGAGAAGCACAAAGCTGAACATCACATATGTCATATGACATATGGCATGCTGTATGCATTTGTGTATTTACACAGCGCTTCATATCAGCAAAATGAAGTGTCTTAGGATCAGCAGTGTGGAAGTTAGCTGCTGCTACTGAACTCACATGCTCTTTGGGAAATGAAAATTCAAGGAGAAACACACCTGCCTGATGAGACTGTGAGTATTCAGCGCTCGAGTAAATAATTCTCTGCTGATGATGTTCAATAATAATCAGCAAAAATATTCAATGAAAAGTGTTGAATTGTTGTAGATTTAATTAAAGGTTCATATTTTCTCGAGCCTGCCTTAAAGCAACACTGACATGTCTGCACATTTATAGTTATTGATCGCAGTAATTGTCCCTCTTGTCTGGCCACAGAGACACCCACTCCCAACATTATTTCATTGTATGAGCCGACAAACTCAATCCACTGTTCTTGGTCTCTCTGAAGCCTTACAGCTGAGCTTCAGAATGCAGTGTTACACTGAACTGTGGATTTGGCCTCTTCCATTGGGCTTCTCCTTAAATAAAATGGATTTAACTGATCATGCACTTAGCTTTGAAAAATTGCTTGAAATTGTGTTGGGGAGGACAAGAGTCATGAAACGACTAAGGACTGAAAGGAGGAGGGGCTGAGAACATGACCTTAAGAAGCTTCTTTGTTTGTTATGGTGTTGGTCTTCCCTGTGCTCTCATTGACCGTCTCGGGCTCTGTTCCTATGTACATAAATTGCCATGGGACTGTGCAGAGCCTGTTTGTACTTCTGATCAATACGACAGAGCAGGACTCAGAGCGGAGCAGCAGCCTGGAAAATGCACTGAAAGTCTGATGCCACACTTGGGTCCCCCCCCCCGAGATGTGTCCAATTAATGATCATACATCATGAGCAGCCTCTTGTGGATCACTCCTGTGACTAAACTAATGTGGGTGAATTTATATGTTCTATATCGAACACATGCATGTGCAGCTAAAGGAGCGTGAAATGATGCAAAACCTCAAAACCTCATCAGGGGAGGGCAAATAAAAATCCCTCTCCTACCTGGATCAAACAAGGGCCCACTCACATCTCTTGCCAGTCCCCCAGCTGTGACCTAGAGCACCTGCAGGGGTTGATGGGAGCTGTGTGTGTTTTTACTGCGGACGCTTTAGCGTAATGGCATTGGCGAATGTATGTTTATGACTACTTTATTTCTCTAAACCATTAACAAGCAGGTGGGGGTGCTCACAGCGACTGCTGCCTGCTGACAGGATTGAACAGGCTGTTTCGATTATCTCCTGACCACCCAGATAACAGAGAGACAGAGGGAGAGCAGGCGAGAGAGGAGCAACACTTTTTTAACAATGTGTACCTTTGTACGAGAGGAGTTCAATAAAGTGGGGTGGATGTCTTTACAGCACACCGTGACAGCTTGCAAGATAAATTCTACAGTTTGCATATGTGTGCACAGACACTTTATAATTATTCCAAGCACACTTGGAAAAAACAGCTGCTACCTTTGGAATAGTAAGAAAAGAGGTGGAGAGAGAGACAGAGAGAGAGAGAGAGAGAGACGGAGAGAGGAGTGTATTGTGGGCATAATCTGGAGATAGTTTCAGCTGCCAGTGAAAAGACTTAATGCAGAGCTCTCTGGCTGGCAGCTTCACTCTGCCAACAGGCCTTGGTCCTCCCCCTCTGTTTCTGTGTCTCTCTCTGCCTCTGTCCTCAGTGATGAAGAAATGAGATTAGCACAAGCGCAGGAAGGATGGAGAAAATGATAAAGCAATACATCCAGTCACTGAATATAAGGGAGAGGACAAAGCAAGCATGTGTGGATGTATATGTTTTCTATTATATGGTTAGGTGTTAAGGGACGTAAAGAAATAAACCAACAAACAGCTTTCAGTTCTAGCTTCACAATTATGACAATTTTCTATTTTATATCAACTTAACTGACCATCTTGGGGAAAACATTCTGGAAATCTCACCTCATCTTTGTGAAAGTGCAATGGACATTTTTCACTATTCTCAAATTTGTATAGACTACAGACTCATCAAGTTACTGAGAAAATAGATGTCAGATTGAGCAATAAGGAAAATAAGCATTAGCTGTATCCGTAGTTGTTTTATCTGTAATCCTGAGACATCTTTTGACTATTCACTACCCACAGTGATAAGGAGCATTTTATAAAATTAGTATCACCTAAAAGAAAACGATAAACAAATGACCAGGATCTGACAGTAAACAAAGCTTGGGAAAGTTCAGACTTCAGGCTCAGGTCCCAACAATTCATCCTCTGTCCAGCACAACCTTTCACATCCTGTCTCACAATGTCACAGCATCCTTGATAAATGCCCCATTATTAACAGTGACTCCGTGTCAGCTACCACTAGCAGGAGAGAGCTGGGCCTCACCCCTTTTATTAGAATAATGAATTATAATTAGTGTTGTGACTATTACCCCATAAAGGCCTGTCTAAACAGAGGTGGTAGAGAAACATCTTCTGCTTTGTAATTTATAACCTTCTGCTGGAAGCATTCATCACTGTGGCTTCGCCCTCAAACACACGGCATCTGCACAAAGACTGTAAAACACACAGCATGGCACTGATAGAAGGTGTAGACCTTCACCCAGGAACAACACTGAATCTGATCTACTTCATAGAAGTAAGACCAGAAAAGGAAAATAAGGTAATCTGTTCTTCTATATGCACGTTTGACCTGCATGCATCATCAACATACAGGTATCCTCTGAGAGACTGAATGCGTAGACAGAGCTAGACATAGTGTAATCCAAGCAGAAACAGACAGGGAACCACACAGTGAATCAATGCAACACCTGAAAACCATTAGCAATCTAATGGTAAAACAGAGAAAGGGGAAAAAAACAACAATAACCGAGGGCATACAATAAATAAGAAATGAAAGAAGGCAAATTTTCTGAAACCCAAAGAGAGAAGATCAGAGCGATTCCGCTGATACGGGCAGCTGCTGGTGTCTAAAGTCTCCGGGGTAAGGAAGAGACATAAAGAGAGAGAATGGAGAAAAGGACCCAGACAAAAAAGTAAATCACAATAAATATTTATAATGATAAGTAATGCTGCAGACCATAAATATTAAACAGCCACTGCCTCTGTGTGCGTGTGTATGTGTGTGTACTCGTATGTTAAGCGTAAGTATCCACAGGGATGCAGGAGAGGGCACTGAGTAATGCATTGACTAACATTGTACATAAGCTGCGATCAGATGAGCTATGAATATTAACCTAAACAAAGCATTTCAATTGCATTATCAGATTGCTTGTTTGGCACTTTTTAAAAACAACTGGGAACCAACATGCATAATTTCAATTAGCATAGGTATAAAGTATTATATAAACATTACCCAGACCCCACCCTCTTTACATACAAACCACCTCCACCCCACCACTGATAGTGAGCACAACTGCAGGGACACTTAAACGCTGAAGAAACAGCAATGTCCCAAGCTTTCCCAAGTAAGTGCTTTATTGTGAGAGAAACTATTATCACTCTCATAAACTTAATTTGATGATCCTCTCTGCTGTTGTTGGTATGATATACAATATAGTCCACTTACAAGGGTAATTTCCTCATTTAAACTGATGCCATTGTGCCCTAAAATGACCATTTTCTAAGACTGTGTGCAACACTCTCTTTTCACTGTGGCTCACTTACTTTCCACGGTGAGACTGTCTTATGATAAGAGTTGATCTCAGTGACTGAAGACTTTGCTTAAAAATCACAAAAATGCACACATGTGCAACAGTTACAAAAGGTGACCTTCAACACTATCTAGAGAAACAGACTGACATTTTGGGAGAGGTGTTTAATTTCTTTCTTTCTAAGAGCTAAAGGAGAAGATTGATATCACTCAGCACACTAAGACTGAAGCAAAGGCAGGCACTTGAAGACTCTAAGCAGGGGGAAACAGCTGGCTTGGCTCTGTCCAGATGTAAAAAGAAATCCTCCTACTGTACCTGCACTTCTAAAGCTCAATAATCAAGTCAAAATGTAAAAAAAAACACACACATTGCGGTTTTACATGAGGTTCTTGCTCTAGCTATTTCTCAGAGGTATAAGAAAGTGCATTTTTGAGCTGCTCACATCTAGTTACATTGTTAGTGCACAGACATGAGTGCGATGACAGTGGTGATCAGCTCTCAGAAAGAATGCAAATGAGTGAATGACTGTATTTTCCAAACTGTCTAACTGTTCCTGTAATAAATTTGTACGTGTGTGTGTTTCTGTGTGTATAAAGGGCCAGTCAGAACACCTTGACAGACTAAGAATGAAAGAGTCGTCCTCCCTTTTGGTACTAAAACATAATTTGGCCACCATCTGTTGCACCTCAAAGCCATCTGACAGAGCACCAAGAGGCTTGTCTCAGCCTAACAATCTGGTTATATTGTTCTGCCTTGAGATGTTCTCTGCACTTAGACAAGCAGACAGTTTGAACTGCTTTAAGAGACTGACTGGCCTGAGACAGGTACAGAATGTATTTGAAAAATGAAAAGGTGCCCACATTTTGAACAAAAAGTGACCTTAAAGCAAAGGTACAGATAGCTGTACAGTAAAGTACAATATAAAATGATCTCGGCCTAAGTAGAAATGTAATGATAGTCCTGCAATAACTGAACAAGTTCTTAGGGGCGTTCCACCTTCATTTTGTCACACTTCAACCTCAACTTGACGTGCTTTATAGTTTGCAAAAGACATAATTTGTCCTTAACAGTGAGGTGATTGACAGGTTAACTTATTATTTTACCTGAGTGTGACTCACAGGACTAGGTTGAAGTGCTCCAGCTCACTGAATGTAATCAAGCCTAGTTTTACATTTATACACTCTATGCTATAATTTTTTACAGTACATTTATCAGACTTACATCATTCCTTTTAAAATGTCTCCACCTCCACTCCCACTCCTGCCAGAACAATGTGAAGCAAAACTCCAACAGTCTGATGGAATTAACTTCTTTCTTTGCTTTACTACAGATTTCCTAACTTGTTTTAAACAACAGACGGATGCAAAACGCTCATTATTCACACAAACATGAGTGAAGCGGCCATGGCTTGTTTAATCAGACTGCAGCATGTAAATAAACGGTCTCAGCCACTGTCACTGGATTACAAATATTGTAACCTAGTATCTGAATTACTAATACATCAAATTATGACAGAACCACATAGGTAAACTGGTCCATGCAAACACATTAGTAAATATACACATTGACCACACAAATGTAAAAAATGATAATCCTATGGGATAACAAATGGAAAAAGCCATGTGCTGACCTTGTGGGTTTTCAGGAACATTGTTGTTGTCTATCTACTGTGTGTGTGTTTCTCAGCCTTCGAGCCAAACAAGCTGAGTATGGGAAACATCTGTTTAATCTGTATGTGCATTTTGTCTCTAGTGGCATCTTAGAGGGCTTGTGTGCGTGCATGTATGTGTGTGTGTGTGTGCAGGTCAGAGTATCGAAAGCCTCATCTAACAGTGTATAATATACGGGTGCTGCCATCCATGCCAGTGCAGTCCTCACCAAGAGCCGTCACATCTCATTCTATTTACAGCCCATTCACTCTCCACAGCCGGCATCAGGATTCTACGGTGGGCTGCACGCTCCAACATCAGCCAGAGTTATCGGGTATTAGACTGCCCTGAAATCTCCATTTCATGAGAACCCTGTCTATAAACACTATTGATTTTCACACTGTGCTTGTTGCACTTGTATCTAGCGGATTGTGGGTGTTCTGTCACAGGAATGACTGGTAATGAATAATAATTCAGACTTATAGGGAGATGGGCTGAGATGTTTTTATGCTCTGGTCAAAGCAGTGACTGCTGGTCAAGACAGTGACCGAGGGTGAACGCTGTTAAATAGTAGGACTCTGAGGAGAAGAAATGGACTGACCTCAAGGACACTTCAACTGTAAGAAACTAAAGAAACACTAACAGAGCTAGGAAGTGGGGGGGTGGGCGACAGGTCCTGTCCTGTCCTGTCAATCAACATCTGTTATATGAATCCAATATGAAAAGTGAGGAATTTATTGCTAATGTGATTATAGTTATCAAGTTTAAATTGATGTACCTGTAAGATTTCAATGAGTTTCATTTCTTGCAACTTGCAAACAAGTGTATGAGAATTCATATGTGAACTATGAACACTGGCTTTGAGGGTAGTCACTTGAATCCTTTATTCTGACTGACTGATTAGACAATAGACTACACAGTAAGTAATTACACTGCTGGACTTTTTGACTATGTTAGTTCATTCACTGTTATGTTGGAAGTAAAAATGTGTAATTCTGCTATTCCTGTAATTCACATTATTATGTTGTCTCAGGATTATATTTAAGATGGTCATTGAGCATCATACATACACCAGATCTCAGCTAACAATCACTCAGTACTGTAAGTAATTTTGGTTTCTTCTTTTGTGTTTGTTTGTGCTTTTGTCTGAGGCAGCTTAGTGTGAGTCACCATAAATCATGACTCATTTGGAAAAAGGTCTCAAGAGAGCACTGGGTCACATGGGGCAAACACACCAAGATTCATTCCCAATAAAACAAGCCTCATAAAGTTACTAGTGCAAGCCAGGTTTTATTGTAATCTCTTTGGATTCCAGTAAAATTTATCTTCAGGAATAAATCACAAGAAGCCGCGCTGTGAGTAATTTATCACAGACTCTGCTGTATGGACACTTCACAGTGGTTTTCTAAGACACTCACCAAGATTCGCAACAGTGAAGTACCAGGGGGTGTGTTCTCAAGAAGGCTGATGTTGTACAATGGTCTGCTGAAGATGGGCCGGTTATCATTCTCATTGATTAGCTCAATGAAGACACGGGCAAATCCCACATGGTCAGACATGGACTCATTGGCATATAACTGAGGAGAGACAACAAGAACTACATTATACACTTAAGACTTCATTGTAGCCTCAGTCATTAAAATGCAGTTAATGAAGAAACAACATGCGTTTAACATTGGTTTACTTACACTAAATATTTCACAATTTTTACTTTCTATTTTGTCCCACACATTTCTGCCATAAAAACTGACCTGTTTAAGAATTTGTATTATACACTTACCAGGGTATCCTCTGGTTCTATAAACGGCTCAGGGGTAAATTGAGGTGACAAAATACCAATTTCACTGTTCAAACAGACTGCAGTGTTGGGAAAGTGATATAGCCCCAATCTGACTGAGCCTTGTGTCCAAACAAATACAAACAAGTTGCAGGAAACATAATGAACCAACATTCAGTCTTGTTGCTTAGGAATCGGGTGAAGGTCAGACTCACAGACAGACAATGTAGCTGCTCTTTCTCCAATCACTGACTGCTGGGTCATCGAAAGAATGAGACCTTCTTTGTCCTTCTTTGTACCTTTTTTTTGGTTTTTTTTTGTTTTTTTTTTTACAAAACTCATCTGCTGGATGTTTATAGTGATTGAAACTTGTTCAGCAAGTGCTAAACTCCTCAAAAGGAATTACACTTCTTTATAAATGTTAGCTACAAGGCTGTGGGTGGTGTTAACTAGTATGTTCTTCCTTCTGATATTATTTGATTATTTGTTCCCTCATGCAGTTTTCTCTTGTGCCATATTAGACTCACATAGACTGTTCAGCTGCACAATTTGCTACTGTTCAGCTGCACAATATAAAAACACTGTAAGCAAGTTTAAAACTCACAGAGAAGCTGAAACTGCGAATCTGTTCATAGTCCAGTGGCATGGCCACCCTCATCCTGATGTCGGCACGCCCCTGCACTGCTGTGGGGGAGATGGTGAAGTACTCTGAATTGTTTCCCGTCAAGAATACCTGGAACATGCTGTTCACCCCCTGCCGCAGTAAGGATAAGAAAGAGGTACATATAGAAAAGCACAGAGAACAGGGGATGTTGAGAGAGAACAAAGCGGGTAATATGTCCAAGACTGCAGTAATAAAAGTTTACAATAACACCAAGGTAATGTATATCCATTTTCGTGATTGATTATGAGACAAAACTCAAGATTCATAACAGAGATTCAGAGACAGTAAAAAAAAAAAAAAATCTGATCCAAAAATCTAATTTGCACCAAACCATTTGAAAAATAACCACAAAATTCACATTTAACCTGTAAAGAGATATAGGCCAAGCTTTTGCATCCCTTGTCAGGTATTACACACCAACTCTATCATATGATGGAGAAAAGCTTCAGAAGAGTTTTGTGAGTCAAATATACAGTATTTATCAGTATCTTTATTAGTACATGCCCATTTCTTTTTAACATCATGTCTTTGGTAGTAAATGTTCTCCATCCTGATTCTTCACAACAGCATCAGTTGGGAAACCAGTTCTATTCACTCTTATCAGTTGAGAGCAAGATTTTTCATATCCATCTTTTCACAAGACTTCTCTCATCTGTCAATATCTTTCTGTACAGTCACCTAACACTATCTGTTTCCTCTCTCTTTATACAGCCGTCTGCCGTTCAGAGCTCTGTGTCAGAGGTCAGAGCTTGTTACAAAGTGGCACTTTAACTTTCTGAGAGGTATGCACATGTGTACACCATCAGACCAGGTGAACATGAGTTCAGTACATTTTGAATGCTGCCTTGGTGCACAGAGAAATTCATTATGCATGTATTCCTGTTGTTTGTGTAAGTATTTGCTGTTGATGGTGGTGGGGAAGCTAAACCTCAGAGAAATTTGTTTCAGATCCTGTTACACATTTGACCCAAAGAGCTGTGCAGTACAGAAAAGGGAAGAAGAGACAAGACAGGAGAAACCACCAAACTGTGTGGTGAAATGGATATGACGAGTTTAGACTGCAGATATAAAAATCAAATTATAGCTACATGTTCATCTCCTCTCCTCATCTGAATTCTTCTTTATCTCCACCATATAAACCCTACACTGCACTTTCACATCATGTAAATTGCCAAATTGCCATTTGAGTGCAATATGGAGTAAATCCCCATGCACTGCCCACAGAGCTGAATACAGTATGTCCGACTGGGATGATTACCCTGCTGGTGAAGAAGGTTGAAACCGTGTGCTTTAATCATCATACTGTGTGTTTTATGGAAGGAAAAGAGGAGCTGATGTGATCCCTGATGACAACCATGACTATCTTTCTCAAGGCAGAGACACACATCTGGGTTTGGTCTCTTGCTTCCTACAGTATATGTTGCCAAGAGAATGTTAGATTATGTGAGCACAGAGTCTGATTTAGAAATACTATGAGCTGTATTACTGGGTGGGTCTGTATGACGAGGGTACTATTGTTTGATTAGTGGTTATATAAAATTCGGAACAAAAAGAGCACCTATAAACCTCATCTTTATTTTACTTCTCCTTTTCAGACAAATCCCCAAGTGCAAAGGAATGAGGGGTAAATATAAACCTAGTCAGGGTCAAAATGACATCACAGCTGTGAAATGCCCGTGGCTGTCTTGAGCTGAGAAAACAGTTCTAGATCCATCCTGTCTTCATATATAGAGCTGTAGGGCGGCCAATCATGTAGTCATTGTGGCAGACAGAGGAAGACGGGTGGGGTAGTGGATTGGCATTATGCTGGCGGTTGAAATAGCCCCCTTGTTTTTGTTTTCATCTCTCGGAGAACCATTGTGGCTGATGACTCCTATTTAAAAGACCATCCAATATGCAGGGATGTCACCTCAAACTGCCCATAAACGTAATTGCCCGTCCATTTGCCTCTGCCTTTAGAAGCCCCCAATAAAAGCACCCTGTCAGATGCGACTGACACAAAGTTTAGTGACAAGTTCCAGCAGCAAAAGTTTTAAAGATGCTAGCCGAGCAGAAGAGGATATGAAGGCAGCAACAGACACACAGAGAGAGGTAACTACCACTTGTGTCATAGTCTAAGAAATGAAACGTCTGCCTATAATCCTTCACACTTGGAAAAAGTGAGATTACAGCACAGGTGTAGCAGAGTGTGAATGAGTGTGTGTATCGGCACTGACATGCAGGTTTAAAGGATCAAAACAGCAATAAAAAACTGCAAGACAAAAAACCGTCATGTTAAAATGGAGAGTACATGCAGTTTCTATGAGTATGGCACATGACTGGAGAGAACAGCTTTTTACATTTTTGTGTGAAATTCTGCTTCTTTCTGACACATATTGTTTTGTGATGTGAAGATGAGTTGGGCAGCGAGTTTTTACAAATTGACAGGTTGTGAAGACGTGTTTTCTATAGGAGCATCTTTTCCTGAATCTGGTTAAAACTATTTCCAAATGACCTGAGCTACACCCTCATTTATGGTCTGGTGCTCTTAGCTGGTGATGCTGGAGTGTTATGTGACTGGGTGCTGCCTCTGGTTGTGGTAAAATGTTGGACGCTAACCTACAGAGGGAACACTTATCACACGCCAGGTGTCTGGGAGAGTCGTCACCACTGCACTCACAGCACTAACCCTCTCTGCCTCACCATTGCAACTCACCATCCTTGGAATGAATAAACTTTCTGCTAAATACTCCTCCTGCTGAATATTCCTCCTTCAAGTACTTTATTTCTCTGCTGTCTGCTCTTCTCTCTGCTTAATCCTGCTCCACCAATTATTCAGACTTATTCAGACTGGTTTTGCTTCATTGCAGGCTACTTTCTGTTCACAGTTTTCACTTGGTATTCCTGCTTTCCTCTGTTCTGCTCTCCTTTCCTCTCCATATGTCTGTCTCTCTTTACTCTCCACCTTTTTCTCTATCCACTTGACTTGCAGTTATCTGTCAAATTCCACCCTGGCGGCTGCTGTGCCTGAATCAATCAGAGTTGACTAGCTTTCGGCTTATCTGCACCCTAGGTGATTGATTTTCCTCGTTAGGTATAATTTGATGCTCTATCCCATCTCTTCCAGAGCAAATTAAATTGTAGTCGAGTCCAAAGCGCTGGTGTGAGTGGGCATGTGCACATATGAGAGAGGGAGAGAGTAAGTGAGAGAGAGAAGCAGAATGGCAGAGCAAGCATAAAGTGAAAAAGTGTTTGAGTTGAGTGTGTGCGTTGGTGAATACGTGTGACTGTGTGTGTCACCACATTAGGTTGATAGATCCAGCTAATGCAAAGTGGCAGACAGACTAAAGCATACTAAAGCACACTGTCGTACACTCCTGCTGACAGTGCACACACAGACACACACACACACACACACAAACACAGACACATGCACACACACACACGTGCACTGCTGTCAGGCATGCAGTGTCATAGAGGTGGCCAATGTTTTTTCAGCTGCTGCATTTATAAACAAGATAAATCTAAAGCCACAAAGGACAAGGCATCTCACATGTAGCTCTCCTAGTCGTCTTTGTTGAAACATTTTATCAGATCAAATCAAGCAGGACATGTCTCACAAACCCGATGAATCCTTTATTGGAGCCTTGTGTCACAGCCAATTGAAATACCCCTTTAGTCCCAGCCTCAGTTTGTTGATTAATAGTAATAATAACTTCTCTGCTCTAAAGTGTGAGGCTGATTGATTTTACATAGTTAAATGATGATTAAATGAATCTAATACATTGAGTTCTGAGCTTTAGACCACTAAATTTGGCACACCTTATTTTTCAGTACTAGATCTAAATAAAGAATGTCCTCATTCAAAACTATTAAGTTTTCAATGTTAAATGATTTGCGTAATTTGGGAGAACATTTAACTGGAAAATGAAACTTCCTCAATAATAACCTTAGAGCCCCCCCCCCCCCAGACAAGAGAAGCAAGAAAGCAGATCTTTACTGTTGGAAAGCAGCGATAGTGCATGTTTTTTTATTTTTCACTCACATATGCAGTGAATTGCTACTCTTTAGAGGTTCCCTGCTGTAAACAAGAGCAAGACACCAGCAGGCTCAGAATGGGTCAGTTTTATTTCATTTGATACTGATCTTTATGATGAGCTGAGGGCATCTGTACTTTCAATCATAAGGCTTTTCTGGATAAGAGCATGATCAGCCCAATATTAATAATGCTATGAGTGGTTATGGCTTGGCATTCAGACACATTCATGACATGACATTAAGACAGACTCACCTCATCTTTGTCTTCAGCCTGGATGAAGAGGGGTAGGGCAAAGCCCACCTGGGCCAATTCAGTGATGCGCACTCGATACTCAGAGCTGTTGAACTTTGGGGCATTGTCGTTCTTGTCAATTAGCAAAATGGTGAAGGTGGTCATCACTGTCGCCTCTGATGGACTGCGATCGTCTTTCAACTCTGTGGCCTTATGGAGAGAAACAGAAGGAAGTGGCAATCTTAGAGAGAATAAGAGAGATCAAGAGAGAGGGACATGAGACGTATTTGATTGCACTGAAAATGTCATTTTAGATGGAGGCAGTCAGCACGCAATCTCAACCAGGTATTTACAGCTGTTCATTTATTGGATCAAAAAGTGGACAGTCGGACTCAAAGCAATCATAGAAATAGGCTCAAAGTGAGGCCAAGAGAGGGCCAGCACATGAGCATCCACACATCCACACGTCCACACACACATGCACACAATGAGATTAAGGAGAAAGGAGTCCCATTGAGAAGACACAATTACACACTATCCCTGTTTCTGGCTGCCTGAGTATTGAAGATGTGAAGCTGCTGAAATGAAAAAAATAGTAGAGAAAGATGGGAATGGGCAGCTGTGGTCTCATTTATTGATGGAGGGGTGTCAAAAGCAGTAGGAGAAGAGGCAGGTACAACATGCTGGTCTCTGGGTAATCAAGGTAGTTTAGCCTTTCTCCTTCCAACGCCACTGAATCATTTGACCGCGACCTCCACACGCTCAGCACTATCTAAGCTGCCTGAAGTTGAGAAATTAGTTGTATTACTATGGCACACCGCAATCAATACTAGCACCACCTAAGATAGCACAAGTCGAGAGAGGGAGAGAAAATGTAGAGGGAAAAAATCCATATCTTATAAATACATTTTTGGGCGACATTTTTTCGTTTTAAGCTCTTTCGCTTATTCTACTTTTTTCTTTGTAATTATTGATTTCAATTAAGAAGACAGACTGAGGCAGGGATATGTTAGCCAGAATCTCTTTTGTATTAAACATTACAGTCAGTTGTATCTAAGCAGTCTCTCATAGAAATGTCACACAAACTGTTTTTTTTTTGTTTGTTTGTTTTTTACAATAATTGAAGCTTTATAGGTAAATATAAGAGAGTTAGTGAGGCCATTAACTACTCTTAAATGCCATTTATTTTCCCATCCAGGTGCAAAAAATTTGCCTTGACAAGCCATAAAAATCCACAACGTGACATTGAAAAAAAAAAAAAAAACTGGGTCTTTGATGACAAATCCTCCAACTTTCAGTAACATTCAGAAAGCCATTTCACACACCCTCTCACACCCTGTGGGAACCACTTGGCGCACAAGACTGGAGGAGAAGAAATGACTGCAAGAAAGCGCAAGGCACACTGGACAAGGTGGGAAGGCTGTGGGTGGGGCAGGGTTGAGGGTGAGAGGGCAGGGCCGACATGCTTAAAACGCCAAGTGAGAGACACTTTTGGCTCAGTGGAGGGACAGAGGGATTTTGAGACTGTACCCACTTCTCACACTCACACACACACACACACAGAAACAGAGAGAAGAATAAAGAAGCCCTAAGCATCGAGGAGGACTCTAAATCCTATTCCTTTCTCTTGTCCTCCTCCGCTCCTCCTGTCCTCCCTGGCTGCTGTTCACTGAGCACAAGCCTCTGAAGGGGACATTATCATAGAATCACACAAATGACTCCACTGACAAGCCCAATAAAGGCACATGAATATTGACACAGCCTCCACGGGGACATGTAGTATGGCAGGATGTTCTATTTAGTCAGTGTTATGTGTAGTATTGACCTTGAAATCTTTCCTAATTGGAACCACGTGTATGTTCAATATGTACAGTGCAAGCGAGGGTGAAGTGCAGCATTTAGCAGGTCCTCTGAGGAAACAGAAAACCCAGACACTGCATTGATTTAATACACTATCATATCAAAGCTCTCTCTTGATCCACTGGTGAAATACACTTACAATCCCCTGTATAGCCTGCGACTGTCCCTCCACTGCCCCCATCCCCCTGTCATTCAGCAGCTCACCTTGACAGTGAGAGTGAATCCTGCTGAGTAGAGTGGGTTCTCTCTGTCCAGCTGGCCGCTCACTGTCAGAGACCCACTGATGTAGTCCAAGGCAAAAACGCTGTTGGTGTTGCCTGAATGGATAGATGGAGAGATGGAGAGACAGAGGGAGGGAGAGAGGGAGGCAGAGATAAGATAGTCAGAGGCAAAACTGGCATTGTGGATAATTCAACATAACCCCTGGGATGCAGCAAGAAGATTCTGGAGGGACAGGTGGAGGAAGAGCTATGTGCATGTCTCTATTTCATGCAATATGGATACAGCTTTTGCTGCGCTGCCTTTTGTCTCACTAGCTGCCTTAGGCTGACCGGCCACCTCCAACCTGTCCACGAGCTGCCTCTGCTGCATCTCCTTTGTTTCATCTGTCACTGCCTGCCCTCCTTCCACTGCTTCTCTTTCTTCATCAGCATCCCTGTCTCCTTCACCTGTGTACTGGGTGTATGTCAGGGTGACTGCATTCACATCCACTGAATCTATATTCATTAATTATTACGACAAGCTAATATCAAATATTCCCTGTGGAGTTATTGACCAGTAGTCAGGCTGTTTTATGTTATTCTGCTGACATACAGATGACAGTGGCGCAGCACAAGAAGTTCACCAATAAATGCAGTGAAGAAGGCGACTGCTGCTGTCACATTAAAATACACAATTCATTTGTTTAAAAAGAAAAAGCTTTCATTCAAAATTAATCTGACTATATATGGCTTGAATCAAATCCAATTTCACTTTTAATGTTCAGAATAAAGTAAGTCCTAATTTTATTTATCTTTAAAATTCTGTTGAGAAAATTGTCCAGCGACATTTCAATTTCTAAAAATCAGGACATTGTGTTTGCATATACGGCTGCTTGAATACTGTTAGCACATTGAACATTTCCCTTGAACCACATCGCTTCACATGAGCTGATGAACTTAGTTACAGTCTATAGACTCCTTCAAAGACAAGCATTATGAACGCTGCACTCTTCTCATTATCAAGTTCAAATGTGTTTGGCGTTCTCTATTCACTTCAATTACCCAGGTTAAAATATTACACTGAGACCCACTTGAGTCATCCCCTCATATTTTCTTATTCCCTCTCTACCTTTTAAATTGCTGTCCTACTTGTTAACTTTCTTGCCACTCTTCCACACTTAGATGCCACACTCTCATTTCTGTCTTTCATTTGGGTGTCTTGTGGCTGTTGCCTGTTAATTACAGTGGGGATGAACACTGAAATGTGTGCAAGTGCAATGTCTTAATCACAGGAGGCAATGCTTTTGATAAAAGCTAAAATGTATCATGACATAACAAGTGAAACATTATGGTGCTACAGATGTACCCTGGCCTACTACTCATTCTCCACACATAAAGGAATATGCTTGTTTCATACAGAAAAATTCACATCATCATTTTCATGTATATTTTGTTATCAGTGAAAATAAAATGCAAAAATCATCATTGCCAATGAAATCATCACAATTGCAATAACTAGTATCTATTATAATTATATCTATTGTTCAGCCCTAAATTACACACAGTGGATGGAGACAACAACTGAACATACACTCAGGTGCTATGTTGATTGTTATTCTTTGTGCCTGCCACATATCTTGTGTCAGACCTCCTCTGCAGTCTTTAGCAGTTCATACATGTGAATGTTATCAGAACAATCTGCTCAGTGGAAGGCAAACAGCGGAGCAGACAGGGCTGAATGAGAGAGCTGTGACGGTCCACCCAGAAGTAATTCACTTATGTCTTGTTAATATGGACCATTCTGAGTAGTGACACATATGTTCACCAGTTCACACTGAATGCTGGTGGTTACCTGGTAGAAAGCATGGTTGAATACACTTCCTTAAACATATAGTGAAATAAATATATTTCAAAAATGTATGCTGTCACCAGAGGAAACCAGTACTTCACTGCTGGTGTTTCCACTACCCCTGCTTCTCACTCAATATGTGAAACACAATTGTAATTTCCTTTTGGCTCTGTGTCCCGCGTGCAGCCTGCTCGGTGCAGACTGCTGCACTCATCTCTTTTCTCTTTTATGAGCATAAGTTCAAAAAAAATAAAACAACATTTGTTAGAAAGTGTCTAAATTCATAGAGGGGAGCTTAGCTTCAGCTTTTAGTTGCTGATTATGAAATCATTTTGCTTCTCTTTTTAAACACAAGCTAGTTGATGGGTACATCTAAAAATGGCTGCCACTTTTTCATATTAAAAGAAAATCTAATGTGAATTCACTTCTTTGAAATACAAGTGTCACTAATTTTCACATTGTGTGATTTGTGATTATTTTGTTGAAATTGTTGATATGCTTTTAAACTGTGTCTACACACCCAATGTCCCTCTATGACAAAAAAGACTGACTAATCATTTCAATGTTAAAGTTTTCTTTCCTGCATTGTACTGCATACGTGCATGTGAAAACCAATTCACTTCACTTTTTTCCCAAGTAGTCCACACCATGAACCTTGGGCTGCACTTTGAGGGATTAAGAATCACTCTCTTTCAGATAGTTTATAGTAATAGCTGAGGTCTAGACTCCAGAGAAACGTGGTCAGGTGGTAAGTCTACAGTGCACAACGGCTAAGGTCAACAGATTAACCCATGCTTGTGTTCCCCACCCCCTACAGGCTGCTCTATTATTGTCCTGTACCTAGCCTGGAATGGAGAGGAGGGAAACTACAGAACAAAGAGCACAGAGGGGGTGTAGAGGAGAGGAGGGAGGCCGGCAGAGAGAGCAGAGCCCTTGGGTAATTAGCCTGGATTGAGGCCAAAAGGTGGAGAGAAGTGATGGAGGAGAAAGGACAAAAAATCACTGCTGATTATATCCAGCTTATGTAATCTCTTTAATTGTGGGACCGAATAAATTTGAGTCTGGAAATGTGGCACTTGGTGATTTCTTCATTGCTCAAGGTCTGAGAATCACAAAAAAATACTTAAAATGAAAAAGATTTACATTGAAACCAATGCAGGGTCATTAAATATATGCAAACGATCTCCAAAAGAAAAATGCACCAAATTTATATGGGTCACATTGTTTGACTGCACCTTAAAAAATACATATATATATATATATATATATATATAAATATATATATATATATATATATATATATATATATAAATCCATCAGTTTCAATTATTAATCAATTTTACATATACACTGATGGTTAAAGCCTGGTTAAATTTAGGCACAAAACCTATTTGGTTGGATTCAAATTACTACTTTAACTTTAGGGTTACCTGCTTACAATAATAAACACCTGGTCAGAGATAGTGCAGTCAGTAGAACACCATGTCTAAAAACAGACCCAAGAAACTAAGTCTGACTTGTTTGGCAGAACTACATACTGTGTTTTTTGCCTCTGCAGGCCACCATCATTGCAGGGGAAATTAAACACCAACTTTATCAAAGTATCTTAAAGGATAATGTCCGTGACAGTCCACCTGCTGAAGCTGCAGAAGCTAAGTGAGATGCAGCAGGACAAGATCCTTAAAACATCATCTGCTACAGTAAACCTACTGCAAACAAAGAAATGTCTTCAGTCAGTTGACTGCAGTCACATTGTTGTTTGGGCAATAGTTTCAATCTGTGGGTAACAGGGAAAATTAACTTTTCCAGAAACAAGTGGATAATGAAACAGACACCGTAGACGTCCCATTGCAAAAAGATGATCCTATGTAATCAATAAGTTGTTATTTCTCTCAGTGCAGAAGACTGAACCTGGAAACAAATGCCAAACATTTAGTGTCACTTAGCAGTGAAAATAAGCTGACAAGTGACACATTCATTTGTTTACTTTTCCTGATGGGTGGGGCAGTCAGGGTGATGATTAGTGGAGGTGGTGGGGTACCGTGCATCAGGAACTCAGAGCCACTCAGTTTGGGCATCATGCCTCTAAATTGGTTTGTCAGCTTCAGTGCCCTGACTACAATGCCAATCTACTCCAACAGCCGCTCCTTAACCAGTCGACTGGGCACTCACCTGGCCAGGCAATGACCAGCATGTACACACAACCACAAATACACACTTGCACACACACACACCTGCAAAAGTACACAAGTGCTGTGCTGTGATGTACATGTGCATGGTAACAGCAGACTGTTCGACTCTATGCATCTGGTAAAGAAGCTTTGGCTCGTTGCTTCAGGCTCCACTGCTGAGCCTTCCACCTCAGCTCCGCTGTGTGTTGAGCTTGACCAGAGAGACAGACTGAAATTACACAGAGTGACTCACAGGTCCCACTGAGAGAGAAAATATAATCATATTCTAATTGCGGATAGAGAGCATTCTCCAGTGATCTGCCAGGACAGTGTGATTAGACCCCCAGGGGGTGAGAATTTCTGTGCGCGCGCACACACACACACACACACACACACACAAAGGGCACAAATAATCATTCATATTCATGTGTAGTGGTAATATGTTTCATGTGCGTTAATGTGTAGATATTTCGATCCTGAATTCTTATATAGATTGAGTGCAAGATTATGTGTGTGTGCGAGAGTGTGTGTCAGAGTGCATGTGGCGCTAACTGGCAGAGTCGGACTGTATGATGTGAGACTCCAGGGGAATTAGCCATGCTCTCACATTACCGACAGTACTGGACTGGAAAATGAGAAACCATGCCATGATTTTGTGTAGAGTGGGGTGCAAGCTGAAATGCACTCAAACACACACACACGCACACACACACACCTAAATAAATGCCCATAAGGAAACACACAAACAGCTATTATTTCCTTGTGGTTCACATGTAGTGTGTGCAATAGTCTCAATAGCTAGTCCTACAATTACAAGATGAATGCAATCCAAATAATTTGCCACTTTGAATAATCTCACTATTACCAAAGCATACAGAAAAACACGGGTGTGGATTTCATATTATCTATTGACACACATTTAAATTCTTGTGTCATGAACAATGAAGTGAAGGCTCATTTACTGAGAACAGTTTCCTTATTGAAATTCTCTCCTCCTCTTACAAAGAGCAAAACTGTGAGCACCGAGGCAGAGAGGGAAAATAGAGAGGCTCGAGAAATAAGAGAGACCGAGCGGCAAAAGTGGAAATCATACATGTGTAGTTATTATGTGGGGATTGCCCAGGAGAACGGGAGAAATAAGGAGTTTGAGCTGATGAGTTCAATTGGACATGCAACAAGTAGATGACGATGACTTTCTCCGAGCAATGAGCTTTTGAGGACAGCTGAAGCAGGAGTTCTCCAAGTGTAATCGCCATGACTAAGCTAGTGACAACTATTTTCTCTAGTTTGTGACAACACCATGGGGGCGCTGGAACATTCTAGTAATGTGATATGGCATGCAGCCAGTGTTCAGAGTCTTGAGGCTAAGATTTTGTGTACTTTGATAAATGTACACAAATTAGTGTCACTTTTAAGGATTACGCCTACAGGCAAATCGTGCTGATGAGGTTCAACTTATTGTCATCAAACTGCTCTCATTTCCAAATCTAAATGAAAAGCTCCGCACATACACTAACTTGCTTGTGCACATGCTCGTCTGTGCAATGACAAACACCCTTCAGTGTGTGACAGCTACTAGTGCATATGTATGTGTTTTTGTGTGTGTGATGCAGAGTGATAATGGCCCTGTGGGTGTCTTGCCATTGGCAGACAAGCTGCATTTCATGAATACTCAATAAACTAGTCTCATGAAAAGAAGTTTTTCTTCAAAAAGGTTCAAGGACAAATATTCTAAGACAATGCATGGCAGATGAAAGCAACTTCCCTTTTTGCCCTGATACTCAATAGCTTCTTATATCTGCTAGATGCTCGAGGAGGTCCTGTAGCCTCAGATTTGATGGCAGTTCCTCCTGATCTATCTGGGGGAGGTCCTGTTGTTCAGGGAGCTTTGTCTTTTGTTTTCAAATACCAATAAGGAGGTTAACTGCGAGTACCATTGCAACATATTGTATTATTCTGCATTGACGACTGGCACACACTGATTTCCAACTGGCATTGCAGTCAAAGTTCAAATAAATTCAGCTCTGATACTTTACTTTAAATAGTGTGACCTCGATAACACACGTCCAGTGAGAGTCCTGCATTAACAGAAGGCTACAGTTATGACTGCACCAATTTTTCTGTGAGAATGGAGAAGAAATTAACTTTCTGAACTTATTTGAGTTAGATAACTTTATGTAATCTTTTGATGCTACTGGAATGGAGGTGGAAAACCTCAAGCATGATAGAAAATGTCAGAAAGAGGGTGTGGATACGGGTTAGAAAATGTGCAGCTATCCCTTAAATGCCGTTTACATTTTTGTAGGATGGGTAATGCATTACTTAACGCTCCATATCTGTGGTGCAACCTCACACATGCTGGGTATGTTCAGTGTGAAACATGTGGGAGGTTCCCCCATGTTTATAGCCTGCAAGCTAATAAACCAGTAGGAGTTGCATGTTCTGTAACGGGAACATGATCCTGCACCTGCTTCCCACCAGCCATCATGGCCAATTGCCTTTAAAAGAGCTCCAAACCTAAATGGAGGTGCAACTTCTTTCAGCTGAACTTGGGTCACTGAAATGATTAACAGCTCTCTAGGAAAACAATAAAACTCAATGTTATTAGATTATTGAATCTGATCTGTTAACTTGCAGTTTTGTTTAAGTGGGGATTGAGTTGGGCTAGTGGAGTCTTATCTTTGTGTAAGTATGTGTGTGGGCACATGTGCGTTTTTTTTGTGAGTCTTTACAGGTAGGCTACAATACCTGGGATTTACCCCTCTATCTGATTTTATTTCTGTGCAGTTTGGTAGATGATACAAAATCTGTTTCTGTACATTCAGTACGCAACAACAGCTGGCTGGAAGACAGCGGCAGAGGAAATTAGGTTTGACATCTGGAAATGTGCTTGTTCAGAAGCAGATACCAAAGGATAACATTTCTGAAAGCCAGAAGGTATCCTCCTTATCCTGCAGGAAAAAAAACAGACACACAATCAAAGAATACACATCAAAAAATACAAAAAAAAAAAAAAAGAGGATATGCTTTTAAAATATTTAATCTTAAATTATAGTATCAAGTGTTAAGTTCATGCAACTGTGTGGCACTGGCTGACTGAGGAAACCATGATTAGTATGGATTGAACTGAATAAATGAAAGGAGGATATAAAAAGACCAAATGAGAAAATACTACTGTATACCACTAAGGCCTATATCATAGTCAGTGAGGTCCAGGACTGATTGTGAACAGAGCAGCTAGACTCAACTAGCGTCTGGATTGTGTTGTGATCAGTGTCCCGCAGACTATCTGCCTCCTCTGAGAGATTACATAGCAACGAGCTTCCGAGAGCCTCAGAGCGTCTAATTGAAAACCCAGAGAAATCCCAGCGACGTGGCAGTCACAATAAGAGTTCCCCATAGAATAACAGGTATTAGCCTTGTCCATATTACAGCATGCCCACTGAAACGAGTTAGGTAGTAGCAGCGTGGAATCAAAGCATCAGGGTGTAGCAGTACTGAAGGATAGAGATACGTCTGGAAAAGCAGACGAGGGGAAATAATCGCCTTTGCTACTTATCGGCCTATCCAGGCGGGAAATGGTGAGACCGTACCTGTCTGACCTGTATGCTGCGAGGAGGCAGGAAGACGGATCCAGTTGTCCCCGTCTGCATGTCTGACCCACTGCACTGGACAGGATTGCCTATCTCACTCTTGTGACAGGGGCAGACGGGGTGTTCACATACTGCCCCTGACTAAGGCCATGGATGTCAGTGGACGCCTGAGGCTACAGTGTGTCTGTGTCAGGGCATTTTGTTGACTCACTCTGCCGCCTCTGACAAACTTCAAAACAGTGTAGGATTTTTTCTTTTTTTTTTAGTAAATAGAAAAATTAAGTTATCCTCTTTTATCAATTTAGACCATTATTCTGCTTGAGTTGCAGCAAATTAAAATCCAATGCAGCTGATTCTTTGCTGCAGTTTCCACAACACTGAGATGTTGCAATGAGAAAGGAAGAATCATCTAAAAGGAAAGAAATGGATAGAGATGGAAAAGGGCTTAAGATGGGATTAGTTGTGCTTGCGTGTGACAAAAGAGATAGAAACAAGCACACACAGATAAACAAGAGGCTGACATGAAAGGCTTGGAGGATGCCCTTTTATTCAGTGAGAGGCTAGGCTGACTTTTCTTCTGCTTGTTCTTATACTATTACTACAGCACAGTGGAGAGGCTACACAAACTTTACACAAGAGCTTAACTCTTATCCTGATGGACAGCAATACTCTTGGACAGGACTTGTTGGCCTCTATCTTTCTGTAATAGGAATCGCAGATAACCAAGCTCCTTTTACACAGGCAAAGGTGAATAAATAAAAGGTGAACCCTGACTTTTCTTCTTGTTTTAATCCCCTTTTCCCCTTTTACCTGTTTCATTCTTGGTGTGAAGCGGGGGTAATCTGTGTATGTATGCCTGTGGACATCCTCACATGAACGTATATTGTGCGGACACTATGCCAGAAGGACTCCATCTGGGCATCAGAGTGTCAGTCCCTGAGGTTCATAGTGTCAGTGAGACTGACCCAGGCTGTCTGTGCTCCTGCCCTCGTTGTCCTCAGGGTGGGATTAAGTGGATAATGGCTGATGTTTTAGGATTGTTTGTTACTGGAGCTGTTGGCCAATAGCTGGAGTGTATGAATATAACCTCATCACAGAAGCCAGTAGCTACTTTTTTCTTTATTCCAGAAAAACCTCTAGGGGTTTATACAGTATTTGATTATTAACTTAAACATTTAACAATTGGGCTCAAGATGGAGATCAAGCAGGTGTAAGACTGTAACTCAAAAGGTCATTTAATATTCTTAACAGCCACTGGAGTCAAACCAACCAATAAAACAAGATTGAGCAAGCAGATATTTGATTCTCTCAACATATTGTTGAACATCTGGTACAATCTTCTGCTATCTTTCCTGCATTTTTTAATCGGCCAATTACAAGTATGAGCCGAGAACAAATTTATTCTTTCAAACAGGACTTCAATACATATGTACATACATACATACACACACACACACACACACACACACACACATAATATACTATTGCCAGTGGCCAAATTAGGCTGACCTATAAAATGTAAAGATGACCATGGTAATGATAGGTCCCAGTTCTGTTAAACAGGAATGGGGCTCTATAAATTAGAGTTTTAGATCAGGGGAAGAATACATGGATTTCACTACATATTAAATATTTGTCTAAAAAGGAGAAGTTCCACAGATAGAAAGGTAACAGAAATTATTGCCAGCGTACCTCTATAGCTTTTATCAGATCAGTGATGAGTTGTCAGTGACTCTGCAAATCCTTCTCTAATAAAAAGGGCTTGCAGACATTACAAATGCATTAATTAACAATAATCTCTCAGACCCATGATTTCATTTCAGTCCATCATGCCTCCCAGCAATGTTAGCCAGACTAACATGATTACCGGCAGATTAAAGATGACGACACTATTACTATTTTTTGTATATATTATCCAGTTACTATTCTATTTCTTTCTTTTTTTTAATCTTGTTTGCTTCAATGTTTTTGCAAAAACACAGAGCACATGGTTAATGCTGCTTTTAAGCTTTAGGCTTTGATAATCATACTGTGAATCACAATTGAGATGTACAAGGGTCTACATCATTAAACATTAAATGCACATGTGGATGGTGGATGTCACCGTTTCACATAAAAAAGGAAATATAAGGAGCAATTAGAGCAGCATCCACAAGGATGAGTATTAGGTCATCAAATCAATATCACCACAATGTATGTTTGTTTAGGGCAGCAACCAATAATGTGTTTTAACCTTAATTTCATTATCAAACCTAAGAGTATTTGTTATTTTTGGAGCATTTTGGATCTGAAAATACAAGTTTAGAGGCAAAATCCTACAGAAAGCTCTGATGAGCAGTGTGCTATGGCAGGAGCTTATCATGAGACCAGTGGGTCAGAGGTCCAATAAGGGATACAGTGAACCCTGTAGGCCAGGGATTTACCATCTGAACCGCCCCCTGAATCTCCACCATCATTACAAACAATAACAACTGCAACATTGGAGGCAGCGATGCTGTGATGTTATCTCTTGTACACATCAAATCCCATATCTGCGCTCTCATTGGAGGAGGGAGAGGAAATCCTCATCTTGAATCCCACAATCATTAGCATAAATCACAGCTGCAATTAAAACCTCGTTTATCTTAATTACCGAACTAATGAGACGAGTCCCTCAGGAGAGAGCCGTGCTCTCTGAGGACACTTGGGGCGAGGAGCAGGAAGGCAAGAGAGGCGTTGTGCAGAGTCGCACTTAAGTCTGCCAACGAGAATGCCCTCACACTAATCCAACTGCAGCAGAACACATGGGCTTGAACTGACAGAGACACATGTGCAAGTACACATGAACAAGCACACACACATACACACAGAATAATACAAACAAAACACACACACACACACACACACACACACACAGACACACTGCATCATCTGACAACCTTACCCTCCCACCTTTGTCTCCTGGCGCTGCATCACCCTTCAACTTCCATTATCTATCAAACTCATAATGATTTTATCAAGCCTACAGGCTCCATCTCCATAAGGGCTTAGTGCGGTGCTATAACTCTTGATTTTGCAACGACTGGGAATACATCGCACCACCTAATTAATGTCTTTTTAATGCTCTTCTCCTCTAGAGCTTAACTCAGCCCTTCAACTTTGCAACAAACACAACACACAACAATACAGCGTGTGGCAGCAGACGGTAAGTAAGACTGAGTAGGTGTGTGCAGTGAATGGGAGCAGAGTGTTTATGGTGAGCTCTGAAGAAATGGGCCAGCGTGTGGACTCTGTGTCCTGAGTGTACAGCAATCAAGTGCATACGTGCATTAAAGCGTACACACTCACAAATAATACATGACTACGCACATGCTCACATGCATGTACACACACATGGGGTCAAATTCCTTAGCTCAGTAGTGAGGTCAGGCGGTGACTCAGCAGATGGCAGAACAATGAATATCTTTATCACCCCAAATTCCCATGGTGCACCAGGCTTATCAAGCAGTGCCAGCCCTTATCAGCCAGCTGGCAATACTGGAGGCACCGATGTCCTTCCATCCTGGCCATTCAGGGCTCAACAGGGGGCATGCAGAGTTTAAAGGATACAGTCCACACACGGCTGTAATCCTCCCAGTGGGTGTTTATTCTCACCACATAGATCAATGTTTCAGTCCTGAAGGATCTACGAGGGATTTTTCCTCCCTCAGGATCGAAATGTTGATTGTGGTGAAAATAAACACCCTGCGGGGGTATTAAAGTAGTATTACAACGGCACATGGACCGCAGAGTCAAAAGTGTTAGTGTTTTTTATCTTAATAAGAAGATGGAGTTTACAAGGAGAGGTAAGAAAAATCCACGCTGAGGGGAAACTCTCATGATCATTTGTTCTTGTTGACAAAAACAAACACAAGACATCTGAATCCAATAAAAAACCCCAAAAAGAAGATAAATAATTATATACATTTCCTGGAACAATCCTTGCCACAAATAAATAAAAGATACATTCAGTAACTTTAATGCATACAAAAACTCAGGTACTCCAAGCACCAAGATTCAAGCACTCATTTGAATTAAAGAGTTTCTCTAATCACTGGAGTTTTTTGATCATCAAGTAAATGTCAATAGGGATGTCAGGCTGCCATGAGGATAAAATCAGCACCGCAAACAAGGGAAATAGAAGGACTGACTTTGCATCCATTTCATGCTCTGACCTTTGTGTGCACAATTACAACACAAAGCAAAACAGATGGTGCCAGATTCTGTGGATGCTACAGCAGGAGTTATTGTCACTGTCATGTTATTGAGCTGTGTTCATTGAGTTACAGTGACTAAGATAGCCTGGTTACAGTATAAACACGACAGCTGCATTAATCTGAGCACTGACAGAATCCAGTTAAAATGATAGCACAGGTGTATGTAAACTCAGTGAATCTCTTGTGAATGTAAACTCAGTGTGTTTATTTCTCTCTCTGTGCTCATTGTAACTTGTACCTTGTAGCATTTCAGTGTTTTCACATCTATCTGGTCATGCAAGTTCAACACAACTTTGAGTTTCACAGCTTTGCAAATTAGATTATTCTTTGCAGCAGTGACCATGGCCAGGGCACTGGAGTGCACCGAAAGTTCAATTTCCAAGACCTGGGACAATCTGAAGAAGAGGGAGATTAATGAGGAATGCTCTTCTGGTAACATAAGTGTGGTCAAGTAAACATACCAAACCTTGAGCAGAACTCAAGGTAAAGAAAAGAACAGTGTGGCTACATGTAAACATCGTATAGCACGCAGACAAATATGAACAAAAACATTGCCTTCTCTGACACTTGCTGTGACTATATAATTTTTAGTCATTAAAAGTTTGTGTTGATTTCTTTATCCTGCAAACTTACCAGCATCATTCTGTATCATGCCACTGCACTGATAAGGTGATAAATCAAGCTAGTCTATTTGTTAAAACGCTACATCTGGATCAACACCAGAATCAAACTCGGAGCTCCTTGTCTGTCCACCAAGTTTTGTGGAAATTTTTGCATGGGTTTTTGAGATATCCTCCTGGCACACTGGCAGACACTGGCATCATCACATCCTTGGCAGAGGTAAGAAAACTCAGTAGAGGAGTATTAAAGCAGGATCACTTCTATAGCCTTATCAGCACCATGCAAACTGTAGCTTCCTCTCTCCTTCAAAGTAAAACTCTATGGTCTAATAAAAGTAACACAGGTTATAGATTTTAGGGGTCAGATCAATATGGTGGTCATTACCACTGATGCTTTGTCACAGTGCACTTAACCCAACAGCTTATGTGACATATGTAATAAAACAATCGAAACAACACAAGCAGGCAACAAGAGGAAATCATAAGATCACCCTCTTCTGCCAAGGGTAAAATGTGTCATTTAGACAAATTATAATCCCCTTTTTGACAGTATGAGCCAACTTGAGAATGATAACACTAAATGAAGCCTGACTACTACACAAGTGAACCAAACAGTGATTAATAACTGCATACAGGCAGGCCTATTCTCCAATTCTGAGGCACTGCTCTCTGCTCGTATTGACTGTTGTGCTTGATGAGACTTGTCTATTATAGCTGCGGGATTATGATAAGAACTGATCGATTCCCCTCTCTGTGCTGTGGATGTCAGATTGATTTTGTGACTCAGACCTGAGATGATGGTGTAGCCGATGCCTCTCGGTCGGCCAAGATCCTGGTCAATGGCTGTTATCTTCCGCACTTCATATCCCTGCAGAGTAACACACACACACAAAAATGCTGAATATGCTGCATGTAATGTTCACAGGTGTGTTTTTGGCTAATTTTCTGGTCTGTTTTCGATGACAAGAAACCTTGTGTAAAAGTAAATGGATATTGGCAAGTTAAATAATCAGATTTTTCTTTCATCATTTTTGGCCTCTGATACACACACAGAATTACAGTATATTAGTTTCAGTGTAATGATATCGAAAAAATGCTTTTTGGCCTTAGATTAGTTAATGACATCTGGGGAACCAACTTGGAGGTAATTTCCTACTCATGTACACATTATCAGGAGAGGACCTAGGATGAGCACTTTTCTCCCACAGAGGAAAAGGGTGTGTTTCTAATACCTACTGTATTTCTATGGGGAGAAAAATACAAAAAGGTTTTTTTTTTAATCATTTCATTGGGGTATATTTCTCCTTTCATTGTTTCAAAACACTCCAGCTGTGCCAATGAGTCTACAACTCGACACAACCACAGTATGACAGTTAAAAAAAAGAAAAATCAGAAAAAGAAAGAGAGAGAAACCTATTTGAAAAGTCTTTGATCCACTGAGCTTTCTCAGCCTTAGTGCCTCAATCAGACACGGTGGTGATACTTAAAAACCCCTGTGCTGCAGTGTGAGATGGAGAGACCCTCCCTACTTCCTATCCCTCACCCCCTTTAGGTCTCTCTCTCTCTCACACCCAAGCAAGGCGCCTCCCATTGATCCTGCAAATTGTGTCTGAGGCGTGTTTATGCTCCATTTCTGCCAAAGCATCTCCTGTCATTGACCAATTACAGCAGAATCAATTACAAGCCTTTTAGCCAGACTGATTCACACCAATCACTGGCTGAGAGGGAAACACGCACACGCAAAAGATTTAGGGACAGACTAAGAGAGAAATGAGGGGCAGAGAAAGCGAATGAGGAGAAGAAGTGATGCTGAAGTAATCTGAGCAATATTCTCGAGCTGTCCACACAAGTAGAATATGTTCAATCAGCCGTCAAAAATACAATCCCCCTCCCCTCTGAGACTGACACACACACACACGCACACACACACACACACACACACACACACACACCGCCTCCCCCCTCTGCATCCTTTCATTTCTAGCTATACAGTGCATTACCCCCCAACCCATTCTGTCTTTCTTTTTCCCCTCATTGCTTTGACAGCCAAATTGTGTTTGTCCTAGAAGGGGCTTAAACGTCAGTCCAAGCAGCATGGATTCACAGCTATAACAGCTAAAAACCATGCCCTGTGATTTCATGTGAAAAAAAAAAAATCTTCTCCTCTTTTGTCAGAGTTTTCTATGGATGACGGGTTGATCGGCTAGAAAGAGAGAAAGCACGACACAGAGAAACAAACAGGAACTGAGAGAGGCTGAGGAAGAAATAGAGGGGTTGGTGTGTGTGTGTGAGTGTGTGTGCACTCACACCTTTGAGAAATGACCTATGACAGGGATTCAAGTTTGATATCCCTTTACGTGTAAATGTCATGGGCCTTGAGAACAGTTGACACTCGTTCAGTCACTGTACGCCCTCAGCTTATCACCACCAAACATGGGCTAATGGAAATGACACATGCCTGTTAGAATACAACACGAGGCCATTGGAAAAGTGCATGTATGACCGCAGTGGCACTGCTGGCCTATATTTCTGTATTTACCTTTTAGCACTGTAGTTAGACTGTATCTGTTGTAGGGTCAAAGAAGCTTAGTAACAGATTTTGGTTACATGTCTGCCATGACCTCCTCTTACATGTAATAGGATTATACACTGCCCCCTATGGTTAGAGGCAACAGTTACAACACTTTGAGGCAGTATTACCGAGACTTAACGCTGCTCCGCTGCTGTGAAAAATCTGGAATCCACTCACCAATATCATCTCTGTGATCCTGCATACTGTAATGACACTCTTTTTAACTGCCTCCTCTCAAGTCTTCAGCTAACTTTGCACATTGCTTTTTCCTCTCTCCTGTTGCCTTTTCTCATTCCACCCCAACACTTTTTTTTCTCTTTCTACCCCTCATACCTCCCCCTACCCTATCCTCTTCCCCCTATTGTGACCTTCCTGGTGACAGCTGATGAATCAGAGAGTTTGGGAGACACCGCGCGTCGACTTCGTCACGCCCCGTTAATATGCATGCAAATGTATCACTTGACATTTCTACTATGGTGTGAGCAGTCCAGGGGACAACGGATGTGTGGGTGAGTGTTAGAATTTGGGGGTGGGGGGGTGGGGCGTGATACTGAGAGAGAACAGGATACTGAGAGAGAACTGAAAGGACGGACACTAGAATAGTCCTGTGTGTAATTCACACAGGACTTACACACAGGAGTACACAAGTGCCCTTTTACAGGGTAATACTCCCATTAGCCACGTGGGAACCGAGCTTACACGATTGAGTCAGGGGAGTGTACATCATGGTATACAGGGAAACAAACATACAGTGTATCTGACACTACTTGAAATAAAGACAATGGTAAGTCATATTGAGACCCTGCTGTACTTCATGAGACATACAGACTTTACACTTTGCATACATGAAGCAGTATAAGCACATGAGGCAGCATGGTGAGATAAATCCTGCAGCCCCAGTGACCTTTGCTAGAGGCCTCGCATCCCTGAAGCAGGGGTGTAAATCTCCGACAGTAATTACAGTCTCAAACACCTGCAGTGCCGTATGAAGGGGGCCTAGAGCTGAGTTTGGGTGTGTGGATTCCTTGAGGGGGAGGGGTCTAAAGAGGGAGGATGAGAGGTGAGACATCTTGCCCTCATAATAACTCAGGCCTTTTTTTTAAACCATATTTCTCTTACACCGACCCCAAACATCTCCTGAATAATAAAAGAGAGGTCTGAACATAGGACAGGAGGAGCTGGAGATGAGCAATGAGGGAAAAGATAAGGGGCATGCTGGCAAGAGAGAAGGATGGGTTAGAAAGAAAGATGGGGGAGAAATGGACAGATTAGGTGGATTCACATAAAAGCTGCATGAGGAGGACACAAGATATGGCAGTGTGGGAAAGTATTACTGACCAGGGGCACGTCCTCCTCTATGTTGGTACTGTAGGGCAGATTGGTGAAGATGGGGTCCATGTCCTGGACATCAGTGATAGTGATAGCTAAGTTGGCAAGCCGGGATAGAGGTCTCAGTTTGTCTTGATCCTGACAGAAAAATGCACAAATCGACAGCATTTTCATGTGCATTCATTGGGCTGGCCATGTTGGATCTGTGTTAAAACAGAAAGCAGATTCGGTGTTCTGTGTGTGCTGACCGTGGCATTGACAGTCAGCTGATAGGCTGAGGTTGTTTCATAGTCCAGTGGTCGGACGACAGTGACTGTGCCACGGGCCCCATCGATTGCAAAGAAAGGAGACGGCGGCTGGAAGGAGAAGAGAACACTGCCTCCTGTACCCTGGTCTGGATCTGTCGCGTTCACCATAAACACTGATCTTCCTACTGGTGTGTTCTGAAAAACACATTCAAAAAGACACACACACACACATTAGCTTTGAAAGCATGCCAACAGCAAGGTAAACATGATCCAGGTAAATAACATGATTCACCCTGTGGTAGAATTAAAATGTTTTCCCTAATTACAGTCAGAAATGTTGAGGATGAATACTAATATACTAAAGTGAAGACTGAACCTCTGACCTTTATGTAGGTTTACACAGAAGCCTTAACTACAGAGGCACAGAGGACACTTTAATATTAATCATAATTATTGGAACACAGTGTCCTGGTTGTGACTGTGTGTATTCATACCCTGCAGCCATTACTGCAAACAACAATGAATTCTTGCTTAATCTGGATAAATATTAGCAGTGATTAAAATAACTGCTTTGGCCAATCATTGATTGACTCAGCTGTGTTTCAGTGGCTCAAAAATGGTAAATTGCACAGGTATGTTTTTATCATTTACCATCCTGGATACAAGTTGTACATTCCTCCCTTAAAGGAACAGCTTTGCACAAAACAACAACTCAGTCACACCTTGAGGTTTTGTATGGTTTCAGGCGGAGCAGAGTTTCAGAGCAGCAGCATCAGATAATGAGGTAAATGTTGAAACCACATATCAGCCCTCGCTACAAAACCACTGGACCATGCAGCATGATTTGCAGGAAATCTGGAGAACATATTATGTCTGTTTTTCAGCTGTAAAAAATGTTGAAATTTCTCTTCAATAGTTTGACAGAGGACTAATGAAATCATGGTGCTGTCTCTCTGTGTACTGGTCCAACCCACAACTCGGCTCAAATAGGGGTTGAAAAGATGATGACTAAATTTCTCTTTTGAGCTAAACTTTTCACTTCCTGTGCATTCAAATGGTTCCCAGCTAGGAGCAGAGTTTAATTTGGGTGCACAGGACAAACTTATGGCATGTAAGTTAAGCAGAGTGAAATCTTGTCTGCTCTTGTCTGCTGCAGCTTCACTTTGTGAGGTCCTCTGATAAAACAGATTTTGCTCTCACCATAGGGCAACTTCAATGACTCAGAGATATTTCACTGTCAGAAAACATTTGTAACTTTGTTGTCTATAAATTCAAGCATTGCCTATATGTGTTGACCCCCAGAATTGCTTCAGATATCCAAAGGCCAAGAGTTAAGGAATATTAACTGGATAGAAAGGTTGTACAATTCCAGAGTACTGTTTGTCTCAGTCATGGTCAGCATCGAAAGCTGACAAGAGGAAGAAAGAAAAGGCCATATAAAGAGTCCCAAGGTGTTGCTTGTCTGTATGTTTCGGGGACATCCTCATTAATTGGAATTTTATCTCAAAACAGCCACACACACACAATTAATAAGAAGCAAAAATGCCTGGAGATAGAAGGAAAAAAAAAGGTTGTGGAGGAGGATGGGAAATATCCAGGTATTTTACTAAGAAGAAACACAATGGCATACAGCCACTATTCTCTCCCTTTTGCTCACTTTGCCACTCACACACTCACCTGTGCACACACACAGTCAAGACTGTGTGGGCTTGTTTACTGCATGGGGAGAGTGTGACCACATGGGAAGGTCATGATGTTGAACTAAGCTAGGCTCTGAGCCAAAGCTAAAGTGACACGGTAAGCGAGCAGTTGACCCCGCAGTCTGTCTGTGCTGGTGTCAAGGGACTGTGGAGGTGTATTTGCATGTGTGTGTACCTGTGTGTGGACGTACTAGTCATGCTATTGTCTTGTCTCATTGTGTCAGAGTGTGGAAAAATGTGTTTGTGTGTGAGTACTTGGGTTAGAGCATGTTTGTTTGTTTGGACAGTAAAATCACGTGGGATGAAACACACTTTTACACCTGGTATTAAAATGCAAATCGACTCTGGACAGCTTACCCCTGTACCACAATGTTACTGAAGAAATGCTCTGCGATCAATATGTAATCTGATCTGCACAACCATTTCTGAAAGTAGTCTGGCTTACACCGTGGACTGTAGGTAGACGTCAAACTGTTCTCACTTTGGCCTATGACCGTGAATGCCACTGAGCACTCTTTGCATGAGAAATTAGTTAAATTAATGAAAATTCAAACACAAAAAGGAGCGGTTCCAGTGGCTGGAGGCAGTGGAAGACTGATGTCCACAGAGCCATCAGGGAGCAAGATGCTTATTGGTGCTGAGGGCGACAGTGCATTCCAAGCAAGACTGGACAGTTCAACAGAAACAGGTCCAGTGACAAACACATTTCAAAACAAATGGTAGAACAAGACTGGCTCCAGACCTGGCTGCAATGCCAATGGAAAATAAAGCATCTAAAGATGTGAAGGTGGCTTATCGTAAAGCTAAAGGTGATAATAACATAAACACAAGGTCTAGGACATTTTGCACATTTTTAAAATAACTCACGTACAACGTTTGCTCCAGTGGAGAGAGATCTGATCTCCATGATGATTAGAGAACACATTAAAGATACCAGGAATAAATGCAAAGGCAAGATCAGATCATTTTTTATCTGGATAACATGCAGATCACATTTTACTACCAAGTGTAAATGAGATGGGAGTATATGGACTTAATGTATATGTGAATGTATTTGTAATTTGTTCAGTAATGAGTAATTAGTCTGCTGATGCTCAAGGGCATTAGGCCCTCACCAGGATAACACAACTACATAAGAGCAGAATGAGGCTGAGTGTCTGCCTATATGACTACATTACAGCTGCCACAGCCGGCCATTACAGCCCTCTTCAGTCTCCCTGCTTCTGATGTTCTTCTTCCTCAATTTCCCCCTTTTAACTCTCTCCCACTGGTCTCTATGCATGCATGCATGAGCAGTGCTGGAAACGGGTCTGTCGAACCAGATTAAGCCAGATCGCCACATGGGAATTGAGGGACAGAAAGAGGAAAGAGAGTCATGTACATAGTGCAGCTGCAGGAGCAGACAAAGAGCAACAGATGCCAGGGGAAGCAACAGATATCACAGGATTCAGTTTCTCAGCCTTGAAGTTGGGACCCAGCTGAGTGGTCTGATGTAGACAGGTGTACATGAAATGTCTGACACTGATGTATAGGAAGTTAAGCCACTTTAAATTACAACAAAGTGGTTAAAGTAAAGTTAAGTTTATTTAGATTTAACTGTAAATCACAAACCTCCACCAGCCATTTCAAAATTGAATGCTGCTTCTACAATTTGAAGGGAAAACAGGGGGCAGGGGAGAAAACATCCAAAAACATCAGCTAGACTCAACAGTCTGAAAAATTGGTCACTTTCTGCTGTCATTTGGTCACTCAGATTCACTATTGCAAGACTTAGTGTGAGTGTAGCTGGAGCAGATCTGAGCGATAGTTTCTGAGTGAAGGAACAGAGTTGCTAATCCACTCCTCCACAACAATAACCACATTTGAATAAACATCTAAGCTGCATTTCTCTGATATGTTTAATATGCTTGTCAAGTTGTCTACTTATGAGGGAGCTGGAAACACCTGTAAAGGTACCCCACAGCCTGCTGCATGACACTGAAGTACAGGCACAAATGAAATGCACAAAATCAAACCGAGAGGTGAAAGTGAATTAATTAAATATTGTTGCTTTTGCTTGTCTGTGAGTGCACCCTTGAGTACCGCTATGTGTGTGTGGCATGGGTGTCTGCTATGTCAACTTTGCTTTGATGTCATGAGGCAGTCAATAGTTGAGCATTAGGGCAGTGTGTGTGTGTGTGTGTGTGTGAGGGTGTGTGTTCATGTACCTATTCCTGAAATGAGGGAGAGTGCATGTGGATGAGATCTGGCTGAGAGTGAGATATGATGTATCCTTCTCTCCCCCTAAAGCTTGCCGCTGTCTATCTCTCTGCACAGCAGCCTGTGAAACAATGAGTCATTAACAACGCCTGGTGTCATATGCCACAAGGTTCAGTAAATAACCTCATGCACTCTTATTCCAATACATGAGCACATGACAAACACCGGTTTTGATCTCTGAAATTTGACAGTGCCACAGCGTTCAAAGCAGTTCAAGCAGCAACAACTCAGCTTTCCTGAGAAGCACAGATGACCAACTCTCAGCAGCATGTTTGAGTGTGTCAGTGTGGCTCTTCAGAGATCCAGGGTGGATGTGTGCAGCTGAAGATTATCTTTGAGCTTTATTAGACTCCGGAGACTCTGATGCCTTCTCACAGAATCACAACGTAACCATTTCCCATCCACCTTATTCATTCTTATCTCCTTATTTTCCCTTTATTCCCCCAGGATGACTCTGGAGGTCAGACAGTGCTGTTTGCATAAATGTATATTCTAATCCTAAGAGAAAAACAATAAAGCAACCTATTTAAACAGGTGCCTTAGATCATCAGGCTCTCATGATGAATTTGTCTGCATTCCAGCAGCAGTCCACCACTACAAAGACCCAACAAACCTGTCTGTAATCTACTCACTGGTTCAGACATACAGTCTTCTGCTTGGCTTTCTCTACCTGTCTAGGTCTCAATAGCTTCACCATTCAGACATTGATTGGACCCGTGTGATGCCAATTACAAGTCAATATGTGTGGCCAGGCGCAAAATGCTAGACAGTGAATCCCTCCGGTTTTAATAGCCTATAAGATGGTCCAATCACTTCTCCATAAACAAGCAAGACAATAAACAATACCCAGGAAGAACTGGCGTGGCCAGTGGCCATTTAACTGTGTGCTACTGTATGATAGTTGACATGCATTGTATGTGTCACTCTCAATTCCTTCACTTGTGCGCAAGCCAGTTGCTTGGCCATGGCTCATATTCCTGCATAAACACCTTGCCAGTGCTCGGTAGCTTTTGAATAAATGGGCACTATTTCCATTGGGAAGTCGAATGTTAAGTGGTGAGACTGTTGGAGAGGGATGAAGAGCGTTTCCTGCTGTGTCTTATCTGAAGTGCACTGCAGGAATCACCCTCTTCTCATTCTGAGAGCTGCTACTTATGGAAGAGGAGCAGAGGAGACATACTGTACTCTATATACAGGGAGACAGAGATTTAAAGGGAGAACATACTGTTTTTAGGAGCACGTTCACACACCGTGTTGTTAATAATTTAAAATTTGCCATCAGTGATCCCTCATCACAGTGATGCAATATATGCACATTTTTGCCACATACATTTAAACGCAAGACTGTCATCATGACCCACTGACAGTTTGGGAATCCAAAGGGCTTTTCTTAAAAGAACTTTACTGTTGTCTGGGTGTCAAAATATGAATACAGTAGTTCATGTATACTTAGTATGAATTCACTTTTGAGTTCACTTTGGACATCTTGAAGAAATTCCAATTACAGTGTATTCCATGTGTGACGGTGGCATGGTGCGTTTTTCATACAGTGCTCCATTATCATCTGCTCTCTAATACTCTCTAAGTGCCACAGTGTACAGTGAGGCTAGAATAAAAGGATATAATTAAAAAAAAAAGTTCTGTGACTTTTTCATATTGCATTTCATTTCATTTTCTGAGTCTACCTGTTCTATGTCCACATTGTACTGTAACATAAACATGATTCTGCTTTGTCCACTGATCAACTGGGAGTTTTAAATCAACACTGCCATTGACTAAGCTTCTACCTATCTACTGTTTTGGATGATACATTGGGAATAAACTAACAGTCCTAAAGGATTGATCTACAATTTTTCATCAATAATGTTAAACATTATTAATGTTGTCAGCACAGAATTTAAGCAGACCAACTCAGAGTGTAATTGTGGCTGGATAGTGACAGCATCGGTCCTACTGGAGACTGCATGTGGACCAGATACCTACTGCCTGATGGCCTTAAGCCTTTTTGTCTGTATGATCATATGTCAGCTAAATATTAAACATATCAGTACAGGGAGTTGCTTGATCTGACTGAGGATTACATGGAAATGATAGCATGACATAAAGTGACCAAAAACACACACAAACTGATTATTGGCACCAAGATGTTAGTGTGCTGCTGAGGTGCACAGTGAGTCAAATATCAAAGCAGTGCAGTCAATCAAATGAGATCATTGCAGGAAATTACTTGTTTACTTGCGCGCCACTGTGTTGCACACTTAATAAATAAACAGCGTCCCAGTAGACCTCCCAGATGCACAGATCAATAAAAGAGTGTAAGACAATGTACAATTAATAAATTTTCTTAGGAATACAGTAGGCATCATGATTGATGATTCAGATCCTTCAGCCAAGGTCAAACAATAGGAAGAAATGGGACTGCGCCAAGTGACACACAGCAAGTCAACTGAGATTCTCTGCAGAGATGGCAGAGCCCATCAGAGGGACAGTTTTCTCTGCAGCAATGAGAAGAACAACATGCACTCAGGACTAATTAAATAATTAAACTAATTAACTAATTAATAATTAAATTTTTTGATGATGGATTAGGACAATAAAGGGACTCCTAGGAAGAACAGTGAATTACTGGTTGTCGTGTTGGTTCAATAAAGTATACAAAGGGTCTGCTGCTTCCTGTATCTTCTGTAGGTGATACTTTGGCTGTCCAATTCAATCTTAGGATAATGTCTGTAGTTTGAGTATCTGCAAGTGATAAAACAGAGTGAAGGAGTCTGATTACTTTTGAAACCCTCTCCAGGAACAAATCGGGGAATAAGAATGTCAGAAATGAGAAAAAATGACAGAATGCAAGTTACAAGGAGACTGAAAAAAGACTCGAAGGAAGACACCCAGTGAGAGAAAAGAAAAAAGGCGCAACACAGTTATGAGCATAAGAACATGAAAATCTGTCACTAACAGCCGTGAGACATTTCTAATAAAGAGGGGACTCCCTATTCGCTTTTAACTGTACCTCTGCTGTAAAGAGGGGTTTACACAGCCGTCTTTGCAGTCTGTGTTGAAGGCAGCAGTGAAATTCTTCATTGCTGTGGGATACATTTCAGGTTCAACATGACAAGGGGACTTCTGGGGCCCTGGAGCGTTGATGCTACCCAGGCCGCGGGACTACATTGCCCAGCATGCCTCTGGGACCTTGAGTGATGACAGCAGCTAGAGTCTACTGAGGACTGGAGCTGTATGTGTAATGGATTCCAGTGGTTAAACATCAGCTCTCTGCTCTAAGGAGTCCTTGAGAGAGTGGTTGTCAGAGTGTGTGATGATGCTCCGTCCAACAATGACTCAGTTTAATTCATTATATGGGAGAACTCAGGCCAAATTCACTGAATCTGTAGTGTGAAGGCAAATTATTCTCTTTGGGTGCAAAAACTAAAAGCCCCAAATTAGTGTGTGATTTGTTAAAGAAAAAAAAATACACACAACTCGGTGGACACATACAGTGCTATTCACAGCATAGTGAGAGAGGAGAGAGAGACATGAAATATAAAATTTTAAATTCTCTGCATTCTACCCAGCACTTAAAAATAATAGTCATTATCAGCCAGAATGTGAAATGTCAAAAAAGGACATGATAAACATCTTGTACTGATAGCATGCCACTGCTTTTCAGTTAAAAGCAGAATAAAAAAGTAACATTAGTACTCTGCACTTTCCCTTTTCTCTAAGGAAATGTAGATTTGTCTCCATTACAGTTTGTTGAGTATTCTTCTATACATCTGCTAAGTGCACATAACTGGTAAATGTAATCATTACCATTTTTGGCAAACTCTCAACGAGTTAATTCATCATCTAAAAAATGACCTGAAACGGCTCCTGATTTGCTTATCTATGATATTTACAACAATGCAAACACTGCATTGATGTTTTCAACTTGAGATTTTCTAGGCAAATAGTCAACAGTTCAGTAATGATAAGCAAAACATGCTTCAGTACCTGTATATGTGGACACAGATACTTGGAAATGTTTTCACATGATTTTGGGAATGTTGCTGAAGTCACTCACCTGGACAACACTGCCACCAAAATACCATCATGTAGATGATAGAAACCTTGCATTGTTTCTACTTGATCAGGTATCTCATTGATTTTGTAATAGTTTTATAAATATCCAATGATTAGTTTAAGTTGCTATCCTTTGGCACTATACATGTCCATGGGCATTCTTCCCAGTTGCCTCTTGATTTAGTCATGGCATGCCATTTCTGTTACTTGAAGTCAAGTTGACTTTTTGTCCTACCTGGTAAAGGCCATGGAAAACCGACAGACTTTTGAGTACAATGCTTTGCTCTTATTTTGTCAGAAATGTTAAAGACATGGTGATTTGCAGGGGCAGCATCAGGGCCCCGGCCCCCTGCTGCTGACAGCTCCAGAGGCCCAGCTGTTCACTACAATAGAGCTATGATTACACCTACACTTCTCGCAAGGTTCTCAGTTCCTCCCAGGCTGTCTGCTCTCCGCTTCCAACCCAGCAGGTATGTGATTGTACCAGCTCTAACCCTTTCACTTCTTGCCTCTTAAAACCTCCGTCACTCCATGACTGCCTCCCACATGTGCAGCCTTGTCATTCTACCACTGGCATTATTCTGACCCATGCCAGGGAATGTATTGCAAATGAATAGAAAGTAAAGCATCTAATAATTAAGTCAGAAGCATGAGGAGAAGTAGATGTTAACTAAAAAAAAAAAAAAAAAAAAGCTTCTGTCAAAGCCAGGCAAAATGTTTCTAGTTTGTGATTAGCTAGCTTTACCTTTGTGGCATTATGTTTTACTTCCATCTGTCTTGTTGTGTATGAAGTTGAAACTATATTATGTATCTGAAAAATCTAAAAAGCAACTCAACCCTTGCAGCTGCAGAGAGTAGAGAAGTCTGTTGAGTTTTTCATACCAATAAAAAGACCAACTACTCTTGATTTAACACAAATTAAAAGAATACCATAATTACAGTAACTATACTAACTACTGCTAAGTGTCACAAGGTGCTTCACAATAAAGATGTGAGGCAAATAAATGTCTGACCGCACATAATAATAATAATAATGGCTTGGATTTATAGAATGCTTTTCATGGCAGTCAAAGCGCTTTTACAGAAACCATTATTCATTTATACAACATTCACACCAGTGCTAGTAAGCTACGTCTGTAACCACAGCTGCCTTGTGGCAGACTGACAGAAGCATGCGCCAAACGGCCCCTCTGAACACCACCAAATTCCTACGCACATTTGTGCGCATTCACACTTCTTGGGACACCTTACCAAAGACACAATGACAGCAACTGCGCTGGAGTGGGATTCCAGTTATTGGACGACCCACTTTACCTCCTGAGCCTCTGTCACATCTTAAGGCAAGCTTTTTCAAAGCAATCTAGGGAGCCTTTGGGGTGCTAAGTAACACTGTCAAATACAATATGAGTGTAGGTTTGTCAGAAGTTGATATAAATTACTTGTTCCTAGATGAAATTTCAATTACAGCATGTCATGTCTACCATGTTTTTATCATTCTGAGTGAACACTTGTTACAGCCCTTTCTTTCAGGTAAAATTCAACATTCTGATTTCCTACCTTGTTGCATGTCATTTACATTCTTAACAGACTAAAACAACATGCAATTTGTATGAGACAGTGAAGAAGTGAAAACTTTTTAAAACTTAGGACCCAAAAAGCCACCTTGAGAAAGAACTATTTTTAGCCAGTTCTGTACCAAAATGTTTCACTTCAAAAGATTATTTATTGATTGAAGTCACAGCCCCTGCAAAACCCAAATCAGCCTAAAGGCCACCCAAGTTCACCTACTATATGGCTCACCTCTCTACTGGCAAGATAAACCCTTAACCTACACATAACAATCCTGTCAACAGCGTAAGTGCTTGGTGTTCTTAGATTTAAGGATGGGCTGTCGTTGACCCATCGGAAGGAAAAAAAAGTTGATCTCAAGTATACTGTTAACACCCAAAAAGTCCTGAATCACAAACATACATCAGAATCCTCTGAATGTATCAATATACTGGAGAGAACGTGTTCATGGAATATATCACAACTATATATAACACAGATCCTAATGTATAAATAGGTGATGATTTCACAGTGTGCAGCTTTGGCAGTGATGCTGAAGCAGGTGAATCATGAGAACACTTAAATTAATCATGGAGGTGACACGCAGCCATTTTTCACATTTGAAAATTAGCTTATCAATAATTCACTGGTATTGAAACAAGACTAAGTGTCCTTCATCTGCGAGACTTCTACAGTAAGTACGAAAATTATACAAAAAATTATTTATACCCTGTTGCAGAGCCACAGTGTGCTATAGCTTACTTTGAAACAGTTTGAGTTCTCCAAATAAACATCCATGTACTATGAGAGTGGAATTTGAAGTTGTTTGGCTGTGCACCCTGTGGCAACAGGGGCTTTAGGACAGGCAGTAGTTTGCCAGATGTTGTGTTACATTGTGTTAAGCTGTTCAGCTGTGCTTCCAAATACGTCCAAGAAATCCTCATCTCAACTCTATAAGCAAAAACAGGATGATTTTATTCAGTCTGACATGAAACTGCAGTGGGAGAAATTAGACAGTGGCCAACACACTATGCTTACAATTGAATGAACAGACACATGCACGTTTATGTGTTAAATAAATTGAATTGAACCCTGGTTGGGAACTTTGTGATCATGCCGCCCCCTCCAGTGGTTGTGGCCCTAAACAACTGCAAAGAGCATTTATGCCAGGAATGGATTGGCCCTGCTTAAACTTATAACTGACCTTAGACTTAGAGCTTTGTGAAACCCTCTAGACAAATGTTAATATCAGGTCTGACACACACATACATAAAGCTTATACCTTAACCTAAACCTAATTACCCTTAAGTCACAAAGTTTTCCATTTAAATATGTGGGGTCCAGCATTTTGGTCCCCACAAAGCTTCTGTATGCCACCTATACAGTGGGTTCCCACAAATATAGAGAAAGAAAGCCACTGTATACACATACAGACACTACTACATACACATATCTTGCAAATACATGTCATGAAAGAGTGTTCCTGATGCAACAATATCCATCCATAGTAAAACAAGCCCTCACATAGCCCTTAGCCCTTAAACATATGTCGTGGCAATAGTGCTCACAAACCACTGAGACCAAAATGTTCACTGTTACAATTCCGCTAACAGTTATATTTGTAACGTGGCTGTGCACAGAGCTACAGCTGTACTGTCATTGTGATAATGCAATGGACACTGAGGGGCTGAGGACGCGTCATGATACCCACCTCATAAAGCCCTTCAATCTCTGCAGTCTAAGTCGTAAAGCCTAGATGGCTGATGCCATCACTGCAAACCTGATTGTTGAGTGGTATCTTGAGCTGAGCTTGAACTAAGAGATGGGCTACCCGAGTGACAACGTGCAATTTGTTGATATGCTTATCCTGCTGATAGGCACAACTTCAATTTCAGGAATGATGTATTCCTGGAAGAGGGACCGCTGGTAGGAAGGGTTGCTCTGACACTGAGGGGTGGCAGGTATGCTTTGTACACAACTCACTAAATGTGCAAGGATTATCCAGTTCTGAGGATGTATGTCTAAGAGTGAGGGCGTGAAGGTGGAACTGAAACTTAAAAACATTTTTGTTTAACAGCCTGTAACTGTGACAGTAAATTTGATTAGTGAAACATCAAGTCACATAGTTAGATAGCCATGCAATTTCTAATTGTGAGATAAACACAGAAATCCTATACTGTGTCACTGCCAGTTCTGAAGAAACTTATCACCACTACGCTCAAAATTGGTATATTTTGAGATGGACAGATAAAAGAGATTGAATAAAAGTGAAGCTATGCAAAAATATTGTTCCAGGGATCAGTCTAGCTACTGATCTCGTGCAATGAAGGACAAAAAGTTGCCTGTAAGCTGGGACCTCCACGTCATTTTGTTAACTACATGAGTCTAGCATCTCCACATTTGTTACTTATTGTCTCACAATTAATGACAAAGCCAGTCAGTTCTCCAAACAGTATTTTGTCCTTTCTCTTCTTCCCTCCAACCCCTGAACACCTCTGTGCTGATGGCAAGAGACATTGTATGATGAGGTGAGCTTAAATGGTGTGAAAGGCATACGCCCACTCTTAACAGAGACTTACAGATGTATCCATAAATGACAGTTAATAATAGTGTATTGGAAGCATCTGTATTCCCAATCTGACGTATGTCTATATGTTCTATCAGAAGAACTGTAGCTGTTTTAATAGACTATGATTGCTCTTGTCAAAAAATCAATTGCTCTCCTCACTGGATTGACAGTATTGTTTGAATGAACTTCTCTCACATAGCTGCAATTCATTTTCCTCCCTTTTCCAATCGTAGTTAGACCTTTTCTGGAAATTGTTTTGACCTCCTATTACCAGTGAATTTCTGTTAAACTGGTCATGATTACATAATATAAAACATAATATGGAGAAAGTCTCGGTGTATGGTCTACACATTGGCAGAAAAAACTATCTCACATTATAACCTTCTTCCATTTTGTCTTATGCTGCTTCTCTATGTGTCCTGCGGCCTGGCTGAGTGAAGGGCCATTTTCTGGGGAAGCACTCAGCTGAACAAAATGATCTCACACCAACAGACATCGAGAGGAGCTGTTTTTGAAAGGCAACAACAGCTTATAAATATATGTGTTTTTGTGTGTGTGTGCGCACTTCATAATATGAGTGAGTTGATGGACCTCAGGTGTGTGTCTCAAACCTGGGCCACACCACTTACCTCACATGTGTGTGAATTACCTCACTGGACTGCTGTAGCTTATACTCACTGTCTGTATCAGCACTGCCAGCGTTGTTACTGGAGGTGCTCCTATCTTATCTTTAAACACTGAGCTTGCATTTGATAATGGCCAGGAATGATGGAATGAGAGTGTGCTATAAAACTACCGCCTTTACTTTTACAACTGCAAATGATCTAAAAAAAACAAAAAAAAAATTATATGTCAAGATTTTTTTTTCCATATCTAATCTAATGGTGGTAGTAATTATGACAGGAGCAGCAGAATGTGTGATGATATTGTATTAGACTACCAAAATCTCTCTGAGGGTGAGATTGACAATGGATAGATAGATCAATTTAATGGCCTGAAGGCTCAGAGTTCAGGTTCATGCATTTGGAATCACACAGGTTGCAAGCAGGATTTCAGTCAGAGTAGTTTCAGTCATAGTTAAAGTAAGGGTTTTAAGAGATAGGGAATCATTGTAGCCATTGGGTGGGTCCCCATGAGGACAACTACAAGGATGTGTCTGTGTGTACAGACGGGCCTTTTATCTGTAGAGAAAAGAAACAAATAATGCCTTTATCTCATGATCAGCCTTCTCCCCCAACTGCCTAAACCCAGCCTCCCTGTCAGAGCCCATGGCTGACTGCCTCCAAAGAACCAGCGGTGTTTGTTTAAATGCAAAGGTAATCAGGTCCAGCATGCCGCAGGGATCCACGAGCCAGTGAGAGACAGAGGAGGCAGATGGGTTGATCTCAGGGGAAGGGTACAAGGACGGGCCACATTGCTAAGTCCTGCACCCTCTTTCTACCTGTTAGGGATAGTTATCTCTCTTGATAGTAAAAGTGAAAGTGAAAATCTGTTTTCAACCTTTACTTAAAGGTGCAACCTGTAGCTATGTATGAACTTGTGGTGAATTGTCTGTATAAAGGCACTTACAGCTTGGAGATCCACAACAAACTATTGCTCTGGTCTTGGTCAAGTAGGGTGAAAGCAGATGCTCTGATGATCTGAGAGCCACAGACTGCCTTTCAAAGGTCAAACCTGACATTATACTGTCCAAAGATTGATTTGACTACTACAGTTAAAGGTATTGGTAGACAGTAAGATTTCCATGTTTTCTATATAAATACTGCGAAGATATCATGGGACTCAATCCATGGAGAAATGAACATAACACATATTAGCGCCTTAAAACGTGCCATCAGATTTAATTCTGTGATCTCACAGCTATACAGTCACCTCCCTCAGCCTCGCACAGAGCACAGCCCTCTGAGACCTATCATCCAGCCTTCTATTGTTGATGTTTCAACTTCATTAACAACAAAACACCAAGCAATCAAATCAAACTACAAGAAAAATGTTGAGGAAATGCCACAAAATTGTCAGATGTTAGGAAGCTAGTTCAGTGCTGAAGCACCATCACAGTTTACATTTACTGCTCAGTTATACAAATTAACAGTAGCAGGCTACAATAACCTGTGACTCTGAAAATAGTTTGTCAAACAGAAGAGAAGCACAGATTCTCTTTTAAGAAGGCAAAGTGCATGCATGTGTAAGCATGAAGAAAATACAGGTAAGTTCATGTTATGAACGTGTGGTCCTCAAGGAAAAGTCACATTGATTAAACAAAAGATAATTGACTACCTGATGAAATACACTGAGACATAAATGAAATGAGCCTGTTGTTCTCCTACACAATTTTCTTGTTCCCCTCCACTTCTTCTCCTTTTTTGAGAAGTCATTTTTTAAAACAGAATTAAATGCAAATTAGAGTGGAGCTGATGATCATATAAATGGCTGTTGCCTAGGGGAGCAAGACACTGGCTTTATTTATTTATTTTGTCATCTTTTTCACAGTTCCCCATAAAATTCTGAATTTAATCAGTCCACCCTTTAACAACACAGGGAAATCAGGGACCAGTTGAAGTGATGTGTGTCTTTGGGTTTGTCCATGTGGGCAGCTTGTGCTTGTGTTTGTTCATTGAGATATGTGACCAAAGGCAGGGAAACAGACAGAGAGATTAACCTGCAGCATCCATCGACCTGCACAGCTTCATTAACATCATGTAAACTGGTGCTGTACATTGTTCAATTAGCCAGGCCCTGTCTGCTTTTGTTGCTCCATATTCATAATATTTCACTATTCACACTGAGGGCAATCAGCTGTAAAGATTCACATCTGGAACAACATTACAGAGCTCCATGATACAATACTGCATTTCACAGCAGCTGGATTATGTTTGCACTCACTCACCAGTACAAGTGGTCTGATTTGAATTCACTGGGAGTGAGGGAAACATTCTTTGGGCAATTGCCCAGAACTAACACGAAGGGGAGAGATGGAGTGAAGAAGTGAAAATAGATTTAGTCAAAGACCTACAGAATAGACAGTCTAAACAAAACAACAAAATCAACATGAAAGCTGACTTCAAATCAAAATATCAGTTTGCTGCTTTGTCAATGAATTAACCATTGAGAGGTTGACATCTCACTTGAAACGAGTCACTGCGGCCAAATCTATAGTATACACTGTAGTATGTAATCTATGCTAAACCTTCTCTGTGACTTTTGACAAAGGTGGGCATATTCTGAGGTTTGATAAAGATTTCATCTCTCTGGCATGAAGGCATTTTAATGACTGATGCTTTCTTTTCTTACCGTCTCTAGGACTGTAATATGTCTGCAACACTGAGAACAGACTCCCCAAATCCTAAAAGAGACCACATTGCTCCTTTTTTGGTCTTGTTTCCAACTACCTTCCAGTTTGTGCATCTACAGTTCTATCTCAAGCGTTTACATTTTAGTGCTCATACCGCTTGTATGGGGCAACATGATGTCTCACATTGTGGTTTCACAGCATGAAGGTCATGAAGAAGTTTGAAACTACTAATTAATTAAGTCCCACAAGGTGCCCTGGTTTTCTGAAAGTTGGGCAGAGTGTTTTGTCTGTTTCAGAGGGGATTATTTGGACGTAACAAATCTGTGGTGATCATTCACTCCTCATCCGACAAGGAAGAAGTAAAATGAGGTTATTGGCTCAAAAACATGTCGAAGCAGTTACTTTAAAGCTTCTCATTTTAAAAGTGGTAAGCAAATTGTTATTTATTTTTGTTTGACTAACAACAGATTATAGTGTAGCTTGTTACTTGTACATGATGTTATGCCTCTGTTTCAAGAATGCAGGCTATAAGACTGTATCCGAACTCACACACTGGTCAGCACTTTCGTGGTGTTGATTATTATTATTTTTTTTTTTTCAGTTTAAACAAGTAAACCATGCATAATGAGGGGACTTCTTAATGGTTAATGGCATGGTCGTAGTATATAAGGGCCCATGGGCTCACATCATCCAGAGCATGATGGGCAAGTTTTCCCCTGCTCCACTGTAGCATAGTTTCCTGTAGAATTTTATAGTGGAGATACTCTAGTTGGTCTGTAACAGGGAGCGTCTCTACTAACGTCAGATAAGGTTATACATTTTTAATCAAATATATTTTCCTTATTAAGCTCCTGGAAAAAAAACCAAACATGTAGTGATGCTGTGTCACAAAGCAAAGGCCACATAAATATTAAATGAGTGAAGTGACCGTTTAAACTGCACTGAGTGCGAGATGAGATACGCCAGGTTTGGTTAAACAAGCAACTGATTGATCCAGCACATTGTATGTTTATTTCACAATAAATAATCATGGCAGCATTTCACATTGTAGGGGAAAAAAAGAGAGCAGTTTTTATAAGCTGCCTTTCCCGCTGTGGTAGAGCCACGTCTGTGGACTGACATCAAAAGAATTCACTATGATTGTTAAAAAGTCAACTTTTAGTTCAATTTGTTGGCCTTTCACGGTATCTGTTTTGTACTTTTCTGATCTACTGGCTCCATTTATACAGAGCGTTACTTTGCATCTCACTTATGACATAGTCTGTCTCAGTTCCCTCTAATTTCTTAGGCAGAGGACACATAAGAAATATCTAAATCAATGTGAGGCAGCAACAGTGCCCAGTGTTTGAGGCAGATGACTGAGAAGCTGCACTTTACACAGCATGTTACAAAACAAAGTGTGGAGCCAAACATGAGGCCATCGCATCTCAGCAACATCACACAGGATGCAATGTGCAGTCCGCTGCTTTTCAATAGACACGATGCTCTCTTTCTACTGCCGTCTTTCTACCCTCTCTCCTCTGTGTGCACTTGTTTTCCAGTCTTTTGTGCGTTTTCTCCTCATTGTGAACTCTGTACCCCTGAACCTCTCCGTTCTGCAGTCTGGTCTTATAGGTACACTGCACTCTATATCAACATCTCTTTCTATCCGTAGCCTCGGGCATGGGGTATCGTGAGAGCAGATGGGGCTCTACTTCCATGAGTCTTAATGTCTCAGGTGTCACACTCACACAGACACAGACAGACACAAACACACACACACCTACAAATATACATGCTTACTGTTCAATAAATAATTCACCAAATTCAAGCAATTGCAGATAGGTCTGGCTACACATATCCAGACTGCCTTTCTCCTGCACTATGACTCCAGGTGCCTTAATTTTCTCATGCATTATTCCAGTGCTTGAAGAATGCCACTGATAACTCCCCAAAGTAAAGTGTGTTTAGGTGTGTGTGTGTGTGCTTTAACTCATCGCTCATATCTCTGACTTTCAGCAACTGGAGTATTAAAATGATTCCATCTGCTTACCAGCTAAGGAATTCTAATAGGACTGGGGTGTTTGATGGGCAAACTATCATGGTACAGCGAGATGTGTATTAGTATGCAGACATATTATTTTCAATAACTGTGAGTGGGAGAAAGCAAGAGAGAAAATAAGGGGAGTCTTAGATGATGGCAGACTAATCAGCCTGGTAGAAATTATGAGCAATTAGAATAAAAATTTCTAATTTCAATCTCAACATAATAATCAGCCAAAAACATTTTAATCTCCACTTCAGGAAGTCCATACTAACCATCTGTTCTGGTCAGAGAGTCAATAATCTTGACATACTGCAATGCTCTGGCAATTTGTCAAAAACATCAGGCTACAGTGAACCACAGCAGGGTGGTTATTTAGAATACAACAACAGCTTTCGTTTTAATGACACAACATGCCTGTACATGGTATGTGTGAACTGAGAGGATTCATATTAGTACAGCTGCTGAGTGAAATTTCTGTGCTAATTTTATCACTGGGGTTCCTGTATGTTATAGACCTTATGGTAATGGAGTTGTGTACTGCAGATCTAGATGAAAAACGCTACATTGTACTGCCATATCAGTAGAACACTACAAAGTCAACATAAAATGTTCACACAGCCCACTCCAGTGATCTCAAACATACTCCCCAAAGCTCGGGTGTAATTTGAGCTCTAACTGGAACAGAAGTGAAGTGATCTGAAATGAACTGAAGTAAATGTGAAAGTCACATACAGAAATATATACAGAAATACAAACAGATCTGAGCAGACTGAGAGCCCGTACAGAGAAACCGCGGCACTACTGGGGTCCGTTTGCAATCACTTCATGTAGCTCTGCAGCAGAGAGAAGTGGGGACAGAGGGAGAAGCTAAGCGAAGAAAAGTACAGCATGTAGGACGAAGACTGACATGAACAAGACAAAAACACTTTCACTTTCAGTTTATTACAGAAAAATGTATCTGAGCCTTACAAGGTTTAGGCTGTGTTCTTGTTGGAGATAGATCAGTAAAAAGCACTGGCAGCACTAATGACACCAATGTAGAATGGATATGTGTATAATTATCTCTAATATCAAGTGATCACTGCATGGCAATTGGTATTTTCTGCCACATAGCAAATATCCCAACCTGTTATTTCCACCATCTCTTTCCCCTTCCATCTATCTCTTCATCTCAATTAGTAGAAAGTGACATTGTCAAATTAAATTACATCCTGTTGATGAGGCATGACACAAGTGGAGTGTTCAGTAGAGCTCAGGAGGAGTGTTGGGGCTTGTCTGAGTTTTGATCTCAATCCCCTTTGCTCATGCAACAACATTTTCAAATAGATTTATTTATTGATTCATTTGTAGCAACTCCTGAAATGTTGCCTTAGGTTTGTATTAGCAGTAGCTCTTAAATGTCTGACACTTTTTCTTACAAAGTAGTTGCATTGCAATCCAATAGCTTTTCTCCAACCAAAAATGTCTCAATTTCCCTCCCCTCTCCTGCTTCCTCCTTTTTGCTTCTCTTCCCCCTAAACCTACGTCGTCTTCTATAAGCTGGGTCCTGGTGGGCATAGAGGGAAGAGTGGAAGAAAGGGGAGAGGAGTGGACAAGCACACAACTCAATTATACATCAAAGCACTTATGTTGGGGACATGGAAGGGGGAGCCAGGAAGAAGGGGTTTCAGTTGGATGAGGAGGGTCTCTGGTGATGGGTGCTGGTTGTCATGTCAGCTGGTGACTACAGGAAGCACTGACTTTGCTTACCTACGGGAGGTAATATTGACTCTTCTCTTTCCACCGTATGGCATAAATTAAAGAATAATTTCACCATAAAACATCTCAACAATTCTCCTGTCCAAAGGCCTTTTAACTGAGCAAATTTAAAAACCTAATAATTTACTTGCAGCTGAACAGCGAATCACAGACTCTGTATATTCTGCTTTACTCCCTGAGGCGAGGAGAGGATACCTCACATAATTCTGTAAATTATTCCTATTTCAATAAAACCCAGATAATGGTTCAAATTACTTTCATCTTTTTTTGATGAAGAATGGCATTGAATGTTACTTAACTTGAGATTTTTTGCTTGAACTCTGTAACAACCGATTTCCTGTCCTTTGTTTTCTTATTTTGTTCATTTTAAAATATTAATTGACTGCATTCAGTCAAACACACTTGGCTTTGCTAAGTTTCCTATGCAACACAGTCAGATAGTTAACTGGGATGGAAACATGTTGATTAATTCAAATGTTCTTATTGTCAAATAACTTATAGCTTGTCATTATGTTGTCAAATCAATCAAAGCCTGACTTTGACAGAAAGATTCCTGTGGGCACATCACCACTCAACTATTCAACCATAAAATCCTAAACTTAAAGTTAAAAGAAGAGTAAATCTATTTGTAGAATGTTAAACTATTGGTTATCTTGTCCATCAAGTCTTTAAAATGCAAAAAGCTAAAATTGTAAAGGGCATGAGTGTACTAAAAATATATCATCGTCATCTGCCAGTGTGATTTTGATCTTTCTGTGGAGGTATAGTAGAGAAAAGTTCATAAAAATTGAATCACATGATGCAGTGTCACGTTTTGGGAATCATGGTTTGACAGAATGACCAACATTACCATCTGCAATCCCCTCAAGTAGGTTGGTTGAGAGCCCTGGTTTGTTCTGTTCAGGAAATGCCAAACAAACATGACACTGCAAGACGACAGCAGACTAACTAGAATGACAACCTGAGAATGAAGAAGAGATTTGACAAAGATGGGATGCAAGTTGGAGCTTAAACATCTGTTTGCCACATTAATTAGTTTGAGAGTTGCTGTGGTTGTCATGTATGCCTGCTAACACAGAGCTGTAAAACCTGGGATCTAGGGTGTAAATTGAACAACAAATATAGTGGCAAAAAAAGAGAAAGAATCACATTTTCACAAAAAACATAAATTAATTACCAGATGAGTCCAATTCAGTTGTACTTTGTGCAGAGGAGAGTAAAGAGTTGTGAGTCAAATTTCATTCACAGCAGGCTTAATACCCTAATGATATGTTACTATTAAACTGGACTGCACTGTTCACTTTTCTTTACTTCTCTATAATGCATATTAGCGCTCTCCCTACCATTCCAACTGTGGAAGTGACAGCCAAATAGATTTGACCAAATTGGAAAGGCTGTAAAGCTCTATTAAGACAAATCTGGCCAAGGTTGGAAGAACAGAGAAGGAGGAAAATCAGACGAATAGTGAGGAAGGTGCATATTGAGACAAAGAAGAAGACAGACGGAAAGAACTGTTACAGAATTTGCATAATGACAAATGGAGCTTGGGTGAGGTTAAAGGCACGACTTGTAGCTGCACAATTTTTTTCCACCTATTAATTTCTTCCCTCTTTCAACATAAAAATCGTTCCTGTGACCATGAAATCATACACACTGCAAGAAGAATTCAAGGGAATTAGTGGTCTGTCTTTCCCTCCTTGTCCCACAGACACGTAAACATAAACGCAAACAAAAGCAGCTGTAGAGCATGGAGGGCTTTGTTAGCAAAGTCCTGTCAGAATTCACAATTCTGTCAAGTGAGGGTTAGAGGAAAGGAGAGCGCCAAAGGCAGGGTGGTGGGGTGGGGTGGGGATGGAGGGGTGGAACCCATACACTTGAAAGAAAGGGAGAGGGAACGACAGGTTGATTTATTCAAAGAGTGAGGAGTGGGTGAATCAAACTTTAATGGCTTTGGGGAGTGCAAGCCGATCTCTCTCCCCTTTCAATCTTACCCCGCTCACCAGTCTTTCCATGTGCCCCATCTTACTTCCCTGACTTCCCTTTCTCTGTCTTTCTCTCCCGTTTCTCGCTCTCTCCCTCAGAAATGCACTTGATGGTCACTCACAAACACGAGGCCTATCGTCTTTTTGACAGACAAATCTGCACTCATCTCTGCATAGCACGCAAATCAAGGTGCTCTTCATGCTCAGTGGGATAAAGTAAATGACAGAAACATAAAGCGAGGAAGAGGATGTGATTTACCTTCATGAGTGGCAGCGTGCATGGAGCCCTGGCAGTATTTGTTGCGTTAACCCCTGGACTGGAAAGGATGTGTGGAAAAATTGTTCTACAGGCTTGACATCCTCTTTGACAACTAACTTAAGCGGCCATTTGCCCTAAAAAGAATTACTGAAGTCTACAAATGAATCATCATGCGAGTGAAAAACCACACTCAATCATATCAAGAGTGTACTGTCCACACACAAAAACAGGCTAGAATATAATGAATATCTGCAAAAGGAAATTAGCCTCCCACTCTGCCACACATAGTGTACACACACACACACACAAATCCATCAGTGGACTGTTTCTGCTTGAAATATGTGAATAAACAGCTGGTAAAACATCCTGAGCCTGTATAAAAACTGGCCATATGTGCTCTGTTTGTGGCGTATAAAAATGGATAAGTTTATGTGCAAGTTAGATTAGTTTGTAGAGGATGATCATGTGTTAGGTTTAAATGAGTGCTGTCAGATATTATTATGTGGACAGGTGTAAAAAAAAAAAGGAAAGGAAAGAAAAGAAAAAGCAAAAATATGTGCAACAGAGCTTCCAACAGTTTACTGTTTCAAACACTTCCTTTCTAAAACCAGTTTGTTGTTAACTGTATTTATGATTTCATTATTCAGTATAAAGCATATAATGCAGAAGAACAGCTTCTCGTATTCCCTCCAAAGTAGAGAAAACACTTCAGAAAAAGGTACTTTTTTGAATTGGGTCCCAAGCTCTGAATCTATGTAGGAGAAAGTAATAAATGGAGGCTGAGGTGAGTAAAATATTGACTGCTTCCCATTTAACCTTCTCACTTTATCCATCTTTCTCTCTTTCTCCCTAAATCCCTCCATCCCTCCCTATGGGCTCAGGGTCTTAGTGTCAGGCAGAATTCTCTTTGAGGCCTGCGCCTGTCAACCAGCCACCACTCAGCTCAGTAACCACTAGATTCAATTACACTACAGGACAGACTAGGGGAGAAGATGTGAAATCATTATGGGATAAATCCTACTTCTATAAGACAGCTTGTGCGTTTCTGTGTGTTTTGCTTCACAACGACGTGTGGTTACTGATGAATTATGTCACAAATATTTGATGACTCTAATTATAAAAATGAAAATTTTCACTACAACATATTTTTTTTTTGTTTGTTTGTTTTGTTTTTTTTAAATTTAGGTTCCCAAATAACTTAATCGTCCATATACTGTAGGTGCTGCTTTAGAGCTGAAATATTTGTTTTCACCTCATAAACAAATTACCTTTGGATGCCGTAACCTGCTAAAATACAGGTCAGAGGGCGATAAAAGATTTCAGCTTTCAGAAGTGAACAAAGGCAAAGAAGAAAGGACCATAACAGATTCATCTATGTTCCACCTGACAGCGACAGAGGGCACATCAAATAGCAGGTGCCTCTGTTTCGCTGCCAGAGCCTGCATAAAGCACTAAACAGCTCATTCACAGGCATAATAGGAGCTCTCAAACACCCTCTGCCAATATTATTTATGAGTGCAAAATTGTTTGGAGGAAGTAGTAGCCAAAAGTTAGAAACTAACATGATGCTGGCTAGAATATCTCCCTACAAAAACCGTTATCATTGTGCTTATGAGCACTGGATGTGGGTGTGTTACCCAAACAGACAATTATCCAACTGACAAAAGTCACCAGTTAATGAAAAATGTACCGAGACAAAGCCTAACTTTTACTGCAAGGCAAAAATAATTTCATTGCCAGTTACTGACTTAAATAACCGAACGTTTCTGTTGGATTCCTGCTCCAGTGTTTCTGTTGAGGAATCTTAAAGACAAACCAAATACAGAAACTTTTCATCTCTCTGACCACACTGACTTTTTTCCTTCAGATGTTTCACTTTCACCAGAGGGGTTTCCACCACGGGCGGCCCTATTCTACAACATCAGCCATAGTTCATCAGAGCTTACTGTAGGTTAGAGAGGGACATTGAGATATGGCTGATAGAAAATAGAGGCTGAGGAGGGATTTGCTCACCTGCCTGGCATACCTGAGAGACAGTCAACAGATAAGTTTGGATATCTATCACTTGGAGCCTCTTGCCTGTCTGCCTGTTTGCCTGTTTGCCAATATATTAATCCATCTGCCACATTACAGCACTGGCCTGCAATACGATCTTGCATGCATCATTATTGCGTTATCAAAGGCAGGATTTACTGTAGGTAGGCATGTATGTGTGCATTGGCAAGAGGATGAAAAGAGATAGAATTCAAATTCTGAAATATGATGTTGGACTCTGGCAAAAAAAAAAAACAAACTTGGGGAAAACTAACTTTTCTAAGGTCACAGGAATTTAGGTATGGGTAACATCTACAGTATAAACCAAGATTTAACACATGCCAGACTAAAGATTATGCAATAATAGTAAAAATATGTTTTTGTGTGTAGGACAGAAGTGAGCTGGAGGGACTGAGCAAGAGAAAGCAGTTTGTGGTCAGGGGCAGCTTATGAAACTGCAGGACATGGCACACACTGGGCACACTTAGAGAAGTTGTTAGTGTTGGCTTTTAATACTATCACAGTGGTGCTGACAGAGAGACCGACTCCTAGTGGGGGAGTATGAGGGCCAGGTAGCTGGGGGAGCTGTGCAGGAGTGTTTTGGGGGAGGGTTGTCTTTAACCACAGATAGTCCCACAGTGGCTCGGGCAGCAGCTCTGTACTACACAGATGCACACTTGGCAAAACGTTTCGAGTTCGTCAATAGAGAGCGTGCCGTATGGAGGACTACCTGTCGCGTTTAGGGAATGTGAAAAACACTTCTCAGTATCCCAATAATGGATTTGGGTTGCAGCCCATCTGCTGTTCTATCAAAACATTATTTCTGGTGATAGTCGCCACTCTTTGTATCCAGTCTCTGCTGCTGGCTGCTTGAGAGTGTAGATGCTGTAAATCTGGCCAGCTCATTAGCACTGACAGAGGGAATGCTAGCAGCCCACCTGCTCCCCTTCACCCTCTTTATGGCTCTACAAATTAAAACGACATTTACACACACACACTCCCCCTGCTCTCCCGACTGCACTGCTCACCTTGCCACTCACATTGCTTCATCTGCTCACCGCTGAGCTGCATCAGGCCCAACTCAATATAACTCCTCCCCTAACCATTCTTCTGTTTCAACAGCCCTTGAGCTCTTTGTGTTGTTTTCCTTTGGGTTGTGTCAGTCTGTTTCGAGTTCTGTGTCACTTCTTGTGTTAAATCTCATCATCAGATGTTTGTTTCAACCTCACCATTTGAATCCTTTGTCTTTCTCTCCTGTTTTACGTTTACTACCGTGCCATGGTTCACATCTGCCACCCTTTCCCATCTTTTTCCTCTGTACACTACAGCTCAGCAGGACTGCAGGACATCTAGCAGCACTGATGGTCCTCTAACCACCAGTTATAGTGGCATGTCCAGTGAGTGACAGCATGATGGAGTGATGTCGCAGTATGTTTGCTTTGCCCGCTAGAGGTCAGTTACTGTCACAAAGGTAATGAGGCCATAAAAATGCAGGTAACAAAAGTTGTGTGCAAACAAGATAAGGTGAAGGAAGGAGGAGGACAGGAGGAAGAACTCACAAGTTCACAAACCTCCCACAGGCTCTAAGTGGAAGAGGTGGAGGGCTTTAATGAAGAGCTTTCTTTCAGATTGGACTGTGTGCTGCATTTTATTCCAACAGAGTCATAAAAATATGAATGAATTTGCAATGTCTCATTTATCAAGTGAGGCATACAAACAAATAAGTTCATGGAGATTTGTGATGAAACACATCCCACCTGCATTAGTCTCTTGCTGTGCTCACATTCACAAGGAACCATATTTTATTATGACTAAGCTGTGTCTCCATGTTAAGGCTACAGCTATTTCCAATGTAAAGAAACACTGAGTGTGAATTAGACTCACTGCTGTGTCTAGTGTTTAAGGGAATCTGATCTATTATGACATCCCATTGCCTCAAATAAAAAAGCTTAAATTTTGTAAGCACTAGGAGGGAAAGGCTGACGTAAGCAGTAATTCACTGAGTGATGCAAGGGAACCAACAATATGTGAGCGACTGAGGGTCAGGCACAACTCTGTTTAATGGCTTTCCAGAGGCTAAACTGAAGCCTATTGTTTGCAGTGGCTGGAAAGTCTGTATGCAGACTGAAAGTGAGTCCCACACAACTGAACAGTGGTTGCACTGGCCTGAGAGAACCTTCCCTGGTGGGTGGTCTAAACAGCCTTGTCCCAACAGTCCTTCTTTCTCCTGTTTATGTGCCTGACTTTATGGATTGGGGAGAGAAAAAGCGAGTGGCTTTGAAGATTTGGTGAAGACTCAGAAAAGGGGTATGTGCTCAATATAAACACAACAAAATATGTGGATGTGTGTGTGTTTGCGTGTGTGGATTTCAGCCCCTGTTTGAAGTCCTCCACTCCATTCTGGCAATTACTTCATATCAAGGATTAGATGAGGGAGAGGGCAAAGACGAGAGAACGATGGAAAGAAGTGAGAGCTGAGGAGGGAGGTAACAGATGCAGAGAGAGGACAGAGAAGTGAGAGAAACTGAGAGGAGAAAAGAGATTGAGGTCTCCACTGCAGTGAGCGTTTTTCTTCTCTATAAAAGTAGGCTGTGCTCACTCTTTAACCATGAGCAGGAACGCAGCACCTCAAATTGTGGGATGATCACAGGTGGCAGAAAAAATATGCCATTTCCAGGACAGAGAAGCACTATCAATAGTTCATCATCACCACATGTAGCCAACATGAAGTTACTGTATGAATTTCACACATGCTCTCATCCTCAAATCACATCTAGATACACACCTTGGCTGCTCTTTGTAGTAGATATTTGTGAGGCAAATGTGTTTTCCTGCTACTGTAGCTTCATTGCTTTAGTGTTCAAAAAACAACAACCGTCCTATATATCATGAAATTTTATTTCATTTGGATTCACTGAAGAAAGCGAACAATAAGCCCCCACTCATGCTATTGTATGGTATAAAAGAGTTAAACAAGTGTAGATTATCCTTACCTCCGGGATATGGACGGTGTAGGGCTGCCCATGGAAGGTTGGTGCATTATCATTCACGTCTCCAATCTGGATGTTTACTGTGTCTTTGACCACCTAAGGGAGGAAACACCTGGGTAGAAATGTTCCACAGCCACCTCCACTCTTTATTTGACAGAGCACTGTAGTTTCTGAAAATGTGTATTAGCCATACCAAGCCAAGATTCAGAGTGAAAGAAAACAGGACAAGTGTGTGACAGATTACCCGCAGGGGAGAGTAGGTTGAACGTCAGTGTGTTTCAGCAACTAAACTGTTTGGAGTGAGACAGGTGTCAGGATGATTATATGTGAGAAAGAGAGAAATAAGGTGAGAATTAAAGCGAGAGACTGAAAGAGAGATGGATTGAGAGAGGAGGTCTCTATGTGTTATGTGGCCCGGCTGTATCCAGGTATTAGCCTGTGACGGGAGGTGTCATAACTGTGATCACAGTGCAAATCTGTTTCTTACCTCTTGAATGTCACTCACGTAGAATTCGACCTGCATCTCTGACTTGGTCTGGTGGAGACAGAGACATGCATCAGCACAAACTTTGCATGAACATGTAGTGCAAAGGAGCAGGGCAGAAAAGCAGGGGAAGACACAGAAATGCTACTCACAGACCTTTCTTCTTCTTGTTTCTATTATATTGCGTTTTTCACAGCTCTTTCATCCTTGGATAATTTACATACTGTCTTATTTTCAAAATTGTCTTGAGTGTCTTTTCTTGCGCATGATGCATTTTCTTTTATAACATGTAAGTGTGTGCAATGGTTTGTCAGTATGTGTGCTTGTCTAGCGTCCTCACCTCGCGGTCGAGCTGCTGTCGAAGCCACACTACACCAGTGTCTTGGTTCACTGAAAAATACTTCATGGCCTCTTCTCCTGAAACCCCATACACGAGCGGTTCTCCCTCAGGATCAGTTGCCTTTAGCTGGGCCACTGATGAACCTGCCAGACAGAATCAAAGGTCACAGGTCACACAGGGTTCAAGGCCAGGTGTCTCACAAACAGATAACATATTCAAAGATCCTTCTCCCATTATTCCTACAAAGCCATACATCTGTTAACATTTTAGATTTTTTTTTAGATGACATGCCTCTCTTACCCAGAATTCATGTCATATATTTTGGTGATGGTTTGTCACTAAATACACACATGAATGAGATAACATCTTGATCTTGAGTAACATGTTAAAGAAAGATGATGTCAGAATCTTTGACTTAATTCTCTCATTTGAGCTACTTTTCATAAACTTGAGCTACTTTTCATAAACATTGTCATTTAGATGCAGGGAGACATACGAAAAAAAAGAGATCCTGACTCCATCAACATAAAGGATGACACCTGAATCCAAGAGCAGACCTGACATGACTTTAAGTTGAGTCTAAAGACAGCACAAAACACACATGTGTAAAGAAAGAGGGGCAGATGGTTTTTAACTGGAGCTGCAGTGGTTCAAAATTTCATTCAACGGACACCAGATCTCAGACAGGCGGGCTAATCAAAGGCAGAGGTGAAGTGCCATCAGGCTGGCTAAACCACCATGCTGGACAGGTGTTGAAAAGGGCATGGCTGGAGTGAGCAGAGCCACAGAGGACAGCATCAGGAGCCAGCGACCCACAGGGACAAGGCTCATAAATGACCAGGGTAAATCAGCTTGAGAAGGATATTGTAATGTTTAGAGAGGATGGTATGCTGTGATCAGTCACACACAATATGAATATGAATTATGGTCTCTTTTATTCTTAAGGTGAAGAAATAAAAAAAACCAACAAGCTTTGGGATGCCCTTGCCTTTCTCTGATGGAAACAGTCAAACATCTGCTTGAGTTGGGGCTAATTATGATTCAACCTTTGTAAATAACCACATTGAACTCAGGCAGGTAAGTGGGATTTCATCCACCCTGGAGTAAAGTTTGTGGTTTGTGTGTTGGTGTGTTTTATACGCTTGCACTAATGCAGACTCAGTGTTGGAGGGTTTAATAATCTATTTGTGCAAACTAGAGTGGAGTGGTATAAGAGTGGAAGAGGCCAGGCTGGATCTGAGCCAAAGACTTTTAGTATGGGCACTGTCCATGGTGCTGAACGTTCCCAGAGGCCCTGGAAGACAGCTCAAAAAATAATAACATGCTTTTCACAAAATGTTAGGCACAACACTCTCGCATCTGAGGTCCAATAACATACTTCACCAAAGTTGGGTTTGATCAAGTTATGCTACTTTCCTCCCACATTCATGGGACACAGGAAACTTGGAAAGTCTCACTTATCGAGGTGCAAATGATTCACACTACAAACACATTTCAAACAAACTATGATGACACCTGGATTTCCAGAGGTGTGAATGTGAATATGATTATGTCTGTCTGTCTGTGTGTTTGCCCTGTGAGGGTGACCTCACACAGTGCATGGTGGGATAGGTTTCAACCATACCTTTCACCCTCAATAGAAATAAGAAGGTATTGAAAATGAGCACATTTATGAGCACATAAAAGTACTACTGACACAGATCACACACACATGCAGTGGAAGCGTGTACACACACACACGCGCGCGCGCGCACGCACACACACACTCCTCTCTCCTACCCTGCAAGGATTCAACCAGACAATAGAGGTGAAGCGAAGCTAAATCAAGCCTATCACTTGCTCACCAAACTGCTTAACACAACGACCAATTAGGCTTCACAATCACACACCCCTCTCGTTTTATTAATACACCCCATTTTCCTATGAAAGGGTGGCAAAAATGACTAATTAATATAACGATTTATGAACCCCTCTCATTGCGTCTAATGAGATTTATGCAAATTCAGCTGCTTTCAATATGAGTTATAATTTGGTTGAAGACGGTGCAAATTAAGCATTTTACCTCACAGTCATCAATAATAACTGATTTTTTTCTCTCCTCCTTCCGGCCCTCTCGACTGTGGAGGAATCGTCTGCTCCATGCGGGTAGACATATATCCGAGTGAAGGATAACAAATTGTCATTTGAGACTAAGACTATGTATGAGAGCCATAGTCTTGTGGAAGATTAACTCCTACTTTGGAAAAAGAGAGACAAACTACGACTGATCCATTAAGCATATGCACGAGATTCTCTGCTCAGATAAAGAAAAATTATGCAGTATGGAGAGCTGGCACCTGTGCTGGAGTGGACGTTACTCCTTCACTGAACCAGAGTGCAATACTTAGACATAGATCTGGTGCACATAAAGAGATCAGAATCAGGATAATTTACTTTGTCCTGAAAAGTATAAATGTCTGATATGTGGAAAAATCATGGCGTTTGCCAACAATGAATGTGTATTGTGGTGGATTTCTCAAGTGTCAAAATGTGCAAATATAGAAAAAAGATGGAACTTCAGCTAACAGCATTATGATATTTCAATGCCATGGTAAAACTGGGGGTTTAAATTTGGTTTGGACTATTGCAGTTGTTCATGGCTTCAACACTGGTGTGCTTGTGTGACTCCTTTTTTTTTTTTTAAACTGAAATTTGTATGAATTGATTAAAAGTGTGATTAAGGTTTTAGATTTAGTTTTAGGCTTTGCACGAGATTTAAGATTAGATTAAAGGTAAGAGCACAAAGTGTTGAGGGTCAGGGTTCAGTGAGAACATTAGTAATCACAAACATTCCTCACAAATAGTGTGTGTGTGCGTGTGTGATGTAGGTATCCTCATGCTTATCTGTAACTCTGTGGCACCAAGCCCTTTCCCCTGACAAATGATGCTATTTAGCAGCAAGTGATGCCAGTATTACCATTATGAATGATACAGTGCACATTAACACTGCCCCTCCCCTTCTCCTCTACTCTGCAACACTGCTCTTATGACAAGAGCGATGGGCTGCAGGAATCATCTCTCTACTTCACCTTTCTCTCTCCTATTGTCCTCTGAACCTCTTACCCTCTCCAGAAACTTAAATACTGAACCCCTGAATTTCTGTCTTTATGCAGACACTAAGGCCAAACCAGAACAACCAAAGCAGAGCAGACTACAACAGAACATGCTCACCGCTTTCATAAGATACACATAGATTAAAGATTAATCAAATACATCTGAAAGAAGTAAACTTCCTCTGTAGTTAGTGCTCTCACAGTTTTGGACCTCACATGTGGTTTGTCAAAGGGATTTAGGTTTGGAGGCTAATTAATGGCAAAGTGAGGAAAAAATACAGTATTGGTAGTATTTTGATGTAAATGGTTAGAGGTGTAGATGGGGAAATGGGTGAGCCAAAAGTGTGTTAAGGAGGAATAGCAGAATGAGAGTATAAGAAGTGAACATAACAAATAGACTCCATTACCATAAGCACTTCTCTGAAAGTTAGCACAGGACTTCTGCATTAAGACAAAGCATTGCTGATTTACTGTGGCAGTGATGAAAAATGCGCTGTCGTAAAATACACAAAATGACAAAGCCTGGAGAGACAGAAGACTGAAAGGGAGGAGGAGGAGAGGAGGAAAACTAGGGCGACTTGCTAACCTATACGCAGCAGGAGCCCCATGTTTTACTCAGCCCAACCTTTTAGGAAAGGCAAGGGGACCAGTGAGGACGCTAAATCAGCCGCAGGAGGACATCAATCCCTGCAGGATCAATAGGAGTCGTGCGTGTTAGACGAGGACTAGGCTCGGCCCTGCCCTGGGGCCTCAGGCTTGAGAAAGAAAAGGGGCTATAGGCCAAAGCCCTGTTCATTATGTTGGTGACATCTCCAGACCTCTCGTTCATCTGGTGCTGATTCAGTGAGACAGGCATTGTCAAGACTGCAATTTCAGGCATGTTGTGAATTATAGCTTCACAGTTTATGGTACACAGAGGCTAAATGAGTGTATGGGTATGGCCAATGTTCAGTATGCTGTGCGCCAAAGCATTGGCAGACAAAAGAAAAGAAAGATGAAGCCACCTCAAGACAAAACCTGACTGGGTAGGGTAGAGAGAATCTTGATCTTCACCTGCTCTGTATAAATACTTGATGAATTGTCTTGAGGCAGGGCTCAAGCCTCGGGATTGAAGTCATGCAATCAGTGGGCTGATGAGTCAGTACGATGCCACTCATGTTACCACACTTTCTATCTGCTGACAGTGAGAGCCTTCAAACACATCAGCAATGCCAAGCTGAAGCCATGCTGCCTCACATCAATCACGCCAAAAGAAATTCACACAGGAAAATACTATCTTCAGCTAACTGGCAGTGTGAGCTCCTTCAGTGGTGACTGAATTTTGTTACCTACTTTAGAGTGCAACATTTGTCATGTGAACACAAATTGAACTGTTTGCTCTCTGTTGAAAAGTGGTAATGAAACGCCTTTACATCATATAGATGAGTTGTGATTATGAAACTGTGACTCTAAGCTACAATGTTGTATATTTGTCAGCATCACATCCCTTAGGTCTGGGACAACAGGCACAGTGCTAAAGAGCAAGCATGCAATAACTAGCCCTGCTAATTGACTGTGTGTCACTGCAACAAAATAGGCCAGTTTCCTGCACACCCTTATTACACACAGTGTGTTGGCATCTCTTTGACTCCATGCACTTAAAGATCGATAGTCATAAACTGGTAAACAGAGATGCACACTCATGCAGAAATACCACTTTACTTTTGTCAAAATGAGAAACAGGATTTTAGCTGTTGACAGTGGTTGTTACAGTGAAAACACCCAAATATGAGCACCAGCTTTAACTTGAGGTATTAAGATACAAGGTGGGAGTGAACTACATTTGCCCATTAATGGCTTAAGAATTTAACTATATGCTATACTGTATATTTGTATTGATCAGAGTAGCCGCGAGTCAAAATCCACTGCAGTCATACCAGTGTAAGACCCCAACTGTTTCAGTCAATGTGGCTCATATTAAGCACTTTGGGGGTAATTTACGAGTGAGATTCCATCAGGGATTTAAGTCACTCTTTCAGGCTCATCCTTTTAAGAGATCTCTTGGGGGCACATGCATTAACTTGCACCCTCACTTCCAGTCAAACACACAATAAATTAAACTTTATTCTCTTCCTGTTGAAATAAGATGGAAATGAGCGAAATCATCTCATCGATGCCTTCTCTGCCCACGGTGCTGTATGCTGCGTTAATGTCTAGAGAACCTGATTGCTTCTGGGAAGCCGGTTGGACGTGGAAATAAAGCTAGCAGATCCACCTGGAATGACAATGGTGCAGTGGCCACAAACTGAGTGCTAGGACCCCAATTTCCATACAAAGAGAGGTGTATGTGTTCAGGGGGCATCTTTAATAGCTGAAAAGAGGATGCATGCAGATAGTTTATTTCTCTGTCGAATGACGGCAGCCACGGAGAGTGACAGAAAAGCTTTTTCCCCAGGGAGGTCAGTTAGACAGGTAGCAATAAAAAAAGACGGAAGGAAAGAAAAGCTCTGATTTCCATATTGTGTCACAAATAAACAAATGCAAACACACGCATACACTCAAAATGGCAAATGAGAACAATTTACTTAATAAATAATGGGGGCAAATAACAATTACAGACTTCAAAGGAGGTTTTATTTGTCTGTTACAAAAACTAACTTATCACACTGAAATCCTTTTGAAACAAGACATTTACCATATTCAATCTCATTTTACTCTCATTTACACTTTCTCAATTTTTCACTGGCCTTCTCTCCTTTGTGTATGTGTGTGTGTGTGTGTGTCTGTGTGTGTGTGTGTGTGTGTGACATCAATAACTGTGATGGGAAAGTGAGCCGATGACAAATAGTGCCTGGAGTCTGGCTTTAAGTGACTCCTGTGTTTCAACAACACACACCACAAGAGTCCTTGGGAGGCTGTGTATTAATCCAACAGATTTATGACTAAATCTGTCACGGATGGGAGGAGAACACCCTCTGTCTTTCCTTTAGCCATTCCCGAGAGACATACACACCTCCCTGACCACACACCCTTTATGAGTGAGTGAGTGTGTGTGTGTGTGTATACACAGCTTTCAAGTAAACAGAAAATACCTCTGCACTTCTGTATATTCATGAATCTTGCAAGCACACAATGTGAGAAAAACACTGATACTTTTTAGCAAACATAGACACACATGTAATCAATACACATCTTATGAAGGCCATCATGTACGAACAATCTGAACCAATATGTCTTAGATATTTTTGAACTTTGAAAGAAAAACCTGAGCTGAGTCAGCTTTTCTTGATGTTTATGAAAGGATAGAAGAGTAGATCCATATGGTTGTCTTCAAAAGAAACTAGGCTGTGGTTCATGGTACGACTAAAAAAGCCCAAACGGGAGGAGCAAAATGTTGAAAACAAATGGTTTATGTACCTGCGGCTTAAAATCAAAACCCTCACTGTGCTTTAACCTGTGGAAAAGAGAGAACAAAGTGAAGATTGCAGTCTGTCTTGTTTTATTCTCTAAGCTGGCAGAAAGGAGGCACCAAGGGATTTCTAAGAAGCTGTACAATGATGTTTGTCATCAGAAACTGTATAATGAATGAACGTGGAATGTATTTTAAAGGCAAAGTGGAAGAAAAACACATAGAGCTAGACTATTAGGAGCTTACACTGTGTGCATATATTCAACATTATTTGTATATGTCCACAGTTGGTTATGTTTGAAGTCGACTTTGCTGTCCAGATATGAATCAGTGATTTGCTCTGAATCCAATGAGAGCGATTCAGCTCAGTCTTAAGTGAACTAAGGAGGACAAGGAGGCGTGTGATTGGATGTCCGACCCAGGATTGGCTTTCTAATACACCCAAATGGTGAAATGATGAAAACTGAGTGACAAGGCTGTGACTAACCATTACATTGCGAAAGTCAGATGGACAGTGAAGGACATTAGTGGACAGTCATCCCACGCATTTGTGAGGAGAAGCAGACCTGTCACTGTATATTCACACGCAGCTCTGTTCACCCTCCGATCACACAGGAAAGCTCTTTGCTCTTGCTATTTCCTATTCCAGCCCATCACACTCTGGCTGTTCCCCCGCTCTCTCTCTTTGGTTTTGTCATCCTCTCGTCACGCTCCGTCCTGCTTGTGGAGGCCAGACAGAGGGACACAGGCAGCACTGATAGGAGTGGACAGGTGGCTGTGTGCTTCTGAGGCTTCTGGAGTGACGGCTGAGCCAGTCTGGCCTGTCGTTGTCACAAAAGCAAACGCCCGCCCCAAACGCACACGCAGTCACCAAACCGTGCCACTTCTGCCAACACGGCGAAGTGTCCATCAGCACTGTCACTTTATAATGCCTGTCCAATTCTTTCCTTTTCTTTCTGTCTTCATGCCATGCTCCTTCCATCTGCTTTTGCTGCTCACCTCTGTTTTTAATCCTGTTCTTATTCTGTTTTTGCCTCTATCGCTCACCCTACCTATACACTGCCTCTGTCTGACACTGGCCCTCCGCTGACCTCACCACGGCTGACTATTACCTGAGAGTGAGCTAAATCATGGTCGGGTAATGGAACATGCCACCTTCATTGTGAAGCCCCCCAACACCACCACCGCCACACACACACACAGACACTAAAACAAAAGCCTCTCCCTTTTGGCCTTTTCCTTTCTCTCTCCCGTTTACATGTTTATCATTTGGCCCTGTGTTGCTGAAATCTAAAGCTGGTGTTGTTTCTGTTGACCCTCTGGATGTCGATGGGGATGCTGAGGAATGGCAGGCGCTGGGGTCAAGAATGAGGCTGTGGCAACTCCGAGTTGACCTCCATCCCTGGCTGTCATTGACAGGGGGAACATGGAGTATTACCGCAGAAATCAAATGCTCCTTTTCCTGACAAATATAGCTAGACCAAATATGTGAAAGCTCAGAGAATCAGCAGTGGTTTCCCTGTTTTGGAAGAAGAGCTCATAAAGAGGAAAAGGGCATGGATGTATCCTCAAGGTACAGGAGCAATTTAATGGTGACTATACTTTCAGATTTATCTTCTGTTTTTCTGTTGGCCAGGCTTGTTATTTCTGTCACCAGTATTGCTTCAGCTTATTGCCTGGCATTCATTTACTTTTTCACCAGATCTACTTAAGAGCAAGAAACTACATCAGGTTTTAAAGTTACTTCAAAGGTGTCAGACAAACCATAGCTACCAGTATTACATCAAAATAATGTGTATATATATATATATATATATATAAATATATTTTAATCATCATTATTTTTCCTGCTCCTTTCTCTTCTCTGTCCTCCACCTTTCTGCCTCCTATTTAGGCATTTATTGTTTCTCACATTTATCTCCACTCCCAAAACTCCTTTGTACTTGCATACTCCTATTCAAACATGCACTGATATCCTACACTGCCCTGCCCTTTCTCTAATACACACAAATCTAATATATACATACGTTTTTTGTCAAATCCGATGCATGTTTTGCCCTGTTATATCCATGCTGTCATCCCAATGCATTATGGCCCATTGTCTCTCTTTCACGTTCCTTCCAACGTAATAAAAAATTGACTCTTCACAAGGTTTTTTAAAGACATGATAACATTCATGAAATGTTATCCACACAACTCAGACAGTGAATAGGCACAGTAATGTACTGTATATACAGTACAATTCCATTTTCAGTGATAATACTACACTTTCTATTCAGAGAATATTTGTCATCCTCACTGAGTACCAGACAGAGGAAACAACAATTCAGTTTATTATCAAATGGACTATATAGGCCATTCCATTGTTTCAGTACTTCAATATACCCATAACACTGTGTGTTGGCTACGCGGTAAACTGAAACCTCTGTGAGAGAAAAAGAAAAATTGAATTTATAAAGGTGTATCTGCTGAGTAAAATCTAGTCAAATTTTCCAAAGCTTCTGATACAAACAACTTAGCAGTGACCACTGCTGAATACTGAACTCACTGTGGAAGGTCCACTAGGTGATTCAATTGGAACAAAGTATTTTCTCTCTCACGGAGGACATTTAATGTGTCCGAGGACAAAAAGCACATGTGTCACTAACAACATCAAAGGTAACTCTGTTCACTTTGGGAGTGTCAGTAAACCAGCAGGTGCAATGTGAATGCCTTGTTACTGGCACATGTACTGTACAATTAATAAGGGTAATTACTGGATTTGTTATTGATGTTGTTAAGTGAGTTTAGAAAAGGAAAAATATCCACTGTGAGAAAGGACTGTGTGACTTTTTAGAACCACAAAAACTTTTGCTATAAACACAAAACAACTTTATACTGAGAGGAAAAACTCAGCCTAGAATGTCAACTAACGATTAGAAAGAAGTGGAAATATGTAGAGGTCAGTATAATATTTATAACATAGCTATAAGATCTATTTCAGAACCTATTAATATAACTTGAGATTTATTTATATACCTTGCGATGTGATGTGTAACTATTGAATAAGTCTGTTATTTGGGTTAATGCTTTTAAAAAACCATCTTTCCTGTAGTTTGATGAAAACTTGTTTGATGGAGACTTTTATGTTTGCACTTGCTGAGATGAGACATAGTCCTTTTCTCTGACAATACTGAAAACAATGCAAATATGATAAAATACTCATGTCAGTCCCAATCAGCTAGTGGTGGTGTGGACTGAATTCAATAAACACTGCAAGTAGCATCATGACTTCATGTATACCACAGTTATTACTGTTAAAAGCAGCTCTGGGCTGTGTTGAATTTTCAATAAAAGTTGTTTTCGTCTCTCGTCCTTGTTCAGCAGCACTTTGTTCCTGTATTGCTTGTACTCTGGTTTGTTTTAAACTCTGTGAAACTGAAAAGAAAAACAGGGGGAAATGTCCAGCCTTGATTTATTTGAATTGACAGGATGAACACTGTTGTTTTTCCAGCAGCCAGTTCTCAAATAGCAGATGCTGTAGCATCACACAGAAACAGCACATACAACATCAAATGGTTATTACAATCACCTTGTCGAATGTTCCTCAAACTTTGCTTTCAAACGGACTTGTAACAAGCTAGAATCAGAGTTGAGTGTCCTAACAGTGAGATCCCCTTGCCACTGACAAGTGGCATAGTCTATTATCAAGCCCCTGCTACATTTCCTCTGCATTTTTCCTTGTTTTGTATTTAGTGTGTTGTGGAATGAAATTCACTCAGCTATATCTGTAATAGTGTTTTCCTCACCAGTCCATATGGTGTAGCAGTTGTAAAATTGCACTGTGCGGCAGAGGCCACACTAGCATGTCTGATCCTGGTCGGGTCCAGCTCAACTCAGTGTAGGCAAATGAGGCCAAGGCCAGCTGGACTTTATCTATCTATATGGGCAGAGTCACTAGTGCATCTCTATCTTCCTCATCTCTGTCTTGCTCTCTTATGTCCATCTGCTATGAAGCCCCCTTTCACCGTCATCTCCCCCTCTGCCAATGCCTATTCCCATCTCGCTATGTGTGTATCAGTTCTACTTTGACATACACATTTTCTGCCAGCTCCCCATTCCTACACCCTGCTTCTTTCCTTCCATCCACACCGCGCTCCTTCTCTCAATTGCGCTCTCCTTCAATATATCCCCTGCATCTCTCCTTCCTCCCATCGTCTAGCCCCTTTCTTCTGCATTCTCTAGAACTGAACCATTGCTTCACATGAGACTGACAGGTAACAGCAGGATCAGAGAGACAAGGAGACACAGAGGTAAAGAAGACAAAAAGACAGGGAGGACAGATATGAAGAAGAGGGGGGATGATAGTTGTCCGAAAAGCTTGGCTGAGAATGTGCTAAAGCTGACCAGCAGAGGACTGCAATGCAGACATGCCAGAGTCTGTCTGAAGTGTGTGTGCCTGTGTGTGTGTAAGACAGAAAGAGAGAGAGGGTAAGTGAGTTAAAGTGGTGGTATGTGTGTGTGTGCGTGCGCGTGTGTATGTGTCCAGATTGTTTGCTACGCTCCTGCCTAAATCTGATGACCGGCTGCCACCATTACAGCTTTTTTCATTCTGTAGCACGCCACACTTGTTTTATGGATTATAAATGAACTCGTTATCTGTAGTGCTCATTAGCTTCAGGTCCTAATTAGCCAAAATTAATATTGTTTCCTGACAAAGACATTGGCACTGGCAAATTGGCAATTGACCTCCTTGGTCAATCTGGAGAGAGGGACATAGTGACAAGGGGAGACAAAAAAAAAAACAGTGGAGGTGAATAGGAGAGCTGGGCAGTGACAGCTGGACTCATCTCTCCATCCCTCCCTCCCCACCCCCTCCCTCCCTGCCTGCCTCACCTCCTCTTGCAGTGTCCTGCACAAACTGTCTCCCTTCACCAAAAGCAGCTCCTTAAGCAGACATGCTGTACTGTCATTACTGCAGCTACAGAACCATGTCAGGTTTGGGTTATAATTGAACAGCCTTGGTACAACACAAGCAGCGAGGTGTTTTGGATGTTAAGTGCGTGGAAAGTCGAAGCAGAAAAGCTCAGGATTTGTCCGTAAATGGGACTTCTTACTGGAGACAAACTGCTGCACCGAGGAACAAATAGAGGAGAGAAGGAGGCTAAGGAGAGAGGAAGAAAGAGCGAGACGGGGGGGGGGGGGGGGGCAAAGACGACAGGCAATCCGCCTTATTTCTTCAAAAAAATAAAAATAAAAAGATCTGAGCTTCTAAGGACGCCTGTTAAATGTCAAACACCTTCTCGGCTCTGAGATAAGCGAGAGGAGTTCAATTATACCGCTCACTCTCCACTAGTGCGCAAAACCACACACACTAACACATGACTATAAACACAACACACACTTGCATGCCTTCTCAGCCTATCAGTGTGCCTACAGCTAACATGCACAGATTTAAAAGACACTTCAGTATCAAAAGAAAGAAGAGTAAACACCACATTGACAACATATGTACCTCCACAGAAAAGGCTGTAGTTACATCAGTTGACAGTGATTGGCAACATACTGAGAGTGTAGCCTAGGTGAAAGGAAGCAAGTAAGAGTGTCAGGTCATTCCCGGAGATCAGACAAAGGGATCAAGACACCAGTAAACACAAGCAAGCAAATCTGAACTGGTCTGTAAATGGGGGACACAGTGTGCAGTCACCCCACTTGTCAATTAATCCTATCTGGCACCAGCATGCTGGCCTTTATGAGAACAAATGTCAGCTTTCAAGACAAGGACGAGATAACCTTTCTTCATAGAATGCACAGCAGCCTCAGGTGACCAAAACTGATATTACGCTACACGCAACTAATTTAAACTGATCCAGCATGTCATCTGAACTATGATTCAAAGGTTTGGCCAACTTCTGATATTAACCAGGTTTTGTACTTGAGTACACACATGTTGTTTCCAGCAGTTGCTACAGCAAAGGCAAAGAACAAGAATAATCAGCTTGTTTGGGCTCTGGTCTTACACGTAATCAGGAATCTGTAATGGCAGCGGCAAACAATAGGGGTGTGCAAAATAGTGCTTTAAAGACAGGCTCATCCCCTCAGCAGGAACTCATTTTTTGGAGCAATATTCAGGATATTATGCAAAATTTTTGGCTTTGAAATCATTTCTAGTTGTCTTTGAAACCTGTAACCTTCTGATTTTCAAAGACCACTATGACTTTTCCTTGACATTTCCCTTTTCCTCATTCTTTTTCAGTTTTTTTACATCTTTCTGTAATTGCACCAAGTGCAAAATGATCTTTTTTCTGTGTTAAAAACACTTTCTGAGGAAGTGAGACCTGTGAACCAAACAGCAACAATACATTTTCAGTGAGTCAGGACACTGACTGCCGCATGCATTTACATCTTCAAAAAGGCACAGAGAAACTGGAAAAAACACACGCAAGCAACATACGCAAACAGACACACACAAACAGAGACACACATGCACACACATCCCTCCTCCTTACTCCTACAGCTTCCCTGCAATGGAGCAGAGAAAGGTGGTCGCTGATGTGAAACATCAATTTCCAGGTTAGCTGCTCTGCGTGGCTCAGGCAGGTATCAGCCGTGACCCACCTGGGCCAGATAAGCAGCTGCAAGAAGCTGATCTGCCACCCAGCAATGCACCTCTCAGTGCTGGAGAATGGAGTAATGTGTGCTCACATACACACAGGCGTGTGCTTGTGAACACGAACACACACACACACACACACACACACGTAAGCAAGTAAACAAATAGTAAAACCTGAAACAATGAATTAAACGTAGGGGGAAAAAGGAAAGCAAAAAGTGTTATATTACTTTTTCATTAAGTTAATAATTGTTTGAAAATCACACATCTCTCCGAATGAGATTGGAATATGTCCCTGCAGAAACACACACATATGCAGGGTGAAGCACTGCTCAAGTAGAGGGTTCAGCCTGCTGATTCTTTGATCATTTCACTTGCTGGTAATGCTGGGATTATTAAACTGGGTTTAAACCTGAGGCATTCCATGTACGAGTCCTACATTGAAATATCCACACACAAATGTGTAAACAAACTGACCTCTGAGAAGATGCTGACGAATCGGGGAAATGAAAAGGAGGGTAGGTAGAGTCACCATCAAAATACAAAAATACTTGGATCTTCCCTTTGATAATTTTGCACAAACACACACACACATTCAGAGAAGTGATAGTCAAGTGTCTTTGATGGTGTGTCTACATACATGTGTATGGCTGGACACAACACAAACAGGTATTTATTTAAGCCATGGTTTCACTGGGAGCCTAAGGTGCTAGCTACATTTGTGTGAGTGCGTGAGAACTTCAGTTAGGTCAGGTAATCTCACCACTGCCACCATCACAGCGACGCCCGTCAGCACAGTGCTGTGTGCCTTGGCAGCACTGCTGAACCTGATGTCGCGCCACATTCCCACAGACAATTTCAATTAACTTTTACAACACCGACAAATATCACACACACAGCCTGGAGCTCTTCACCACATTTCCCCATCTTTGTCTCTGTCTCTCTGTATTCTTAATCTCTGTCTGATCATAACACAGGAGAACTTGAATAGAATAGGCCACAGACACATGGTGTCTTTTTAAAGTAGAGAGAGAGGTGAGTGAGAAGTGTCTGAGATAGCCTCTCTAAAGAAACACTAAACCAGCCTTATGTAAGATATCAGACCGTGCAGCTGAAACTGAAGCCCATGTTGAACACTGATATCTCACCTTCTCAAGGTGATGATTTAAAGGTGGACCTACAATGACTAAGCAACAAAGGCTGCTAGAAACAGTAAACTGACTGTAGTCAGTCATGTAAAGATGGAAGGTCACGGTCAAGTGATCGCAGGCCCTGTAATTCACACTGTAAGTGACACGCACAGTTAACACTACTGAAGTGACCATTTGTCTAACCCATGACACAAGTCAGCCATCAGCTTCTTGAGGTTAAACTTCTTACCCCACAACATATGATCTACAGATCATGTCAAATAATATGTATTGAGCTGAGCTGAGGTACCCAGCAATATATAGATAACATCTCTCCACATGGTTAAACTCAACTTTTATTTGATCTCAACATTTCAGCTCTAAAGCTCTGTCTGTGTTTTGGACATTTGTGACATTATCACACTGAAAAAGCTTGTCCAGACATATAAACATCTGCCAAAGTACTCAAACCACCTCAGTGGTAGGTCCTGCTGCAGTCGGTGACTTCAGGATCACATTTTGCCACAGTGACACACAGACTCACAAGGTGAAAACAATACCAGCCCTGCTGTTGTGGGTGGCAATTAGCTCCACTTCACTGCAGCATTAAAAAATGTGCCTAATATATCATGCATCAGTAATAAAATCTGATAGTTGAATACATATAACAATGCCAAACCGTGAAAGTACCCATAGTGAGAAGTTTTACTTCTAATAGACATTTTGTTATTGTTATTCAATCATGAATCTCAATAACACCACCACTGGTGTTCTCTGTGTGAAATTTTGGACACTCTTTTAGTCATGAAATTAGTATTACATCAGAGGAATGTTTGGCCGAGGGGTTTAATATGAATAAACCACAATAAGCTAAATGCAAAGGTTTTTATAAATGTATAAATAAACAAATCGTTTTCTTACACCATTGCCAAAATTGCACTATAAAGACCAAACAGGGAGCTAAATGTTCTTGTGAAAATAATTGTTTTGTGCAGTGGAGGTAGAAAAGTAAAAGCCACATACCTAGAGAGAAAACAAGATGAGAGGAACATGATTAAACGATGTATATATGTGGGATGCTCAGCATTCATGGAAACTCATAGCAATGTTGCAATGAGAGGCCAAAGTGTTGCAATTGTTTGCATGGGCCATAATAACACTAACACATCACGTGCTGGGTAAGTGCAGACAATGTAGCGCAGCACAGCGTCATGATGGATGGTGTGTTTGCAGACACAGCTGAACCGTGGACCCTATTATTTCCTGGGGAAGGAAGGGGGGAGCAAGCCACCACGGGGGAGAGATAAGGGATGATTGACTAAACCAAAACAGAGGTCCCTCATGGATGGCAGCCTGCTGGCATTATTGGGGAGCCACTGTGGGAGTCAATGCAACAGCTCAATGACAGCAGAGAGCTGTCAAGAGAAGTAAGAAGATCAAGTGTATCCCCTTCCAAAAATGAGGTGGTCGAGGACTCTTTATGTGGAGAAGAAAACTTCCAGTCATTAAGAATATCTCCTGGATACGTTTGGACTCATCTCCTGCTAGGATCAGGTGCTACAAACCTCGACACGGAGGAATAGTACTTCACTTCTGCAGCTGGTAGATAGGATTTCTAAAACTAAGATACATCCGCACAGACACAGAGACACAGTCACTCTCACTCTCACGCACATTGCACATCCGCCAACTCAAACTCACAAATGGTGACAGATACAACTGCAGTTGCCAGAAATGCAAAAAAGACAAACACATTGCATTCCAATTAGGCTAAATGGGGGCTGAAAGTGGGAGCATAAACAGACCTGTGGACTGCGCTGTAACAGACATTAACAAATATCTAGAGCACACATCCTGCAAGAAGAGACAACTCTGGATTTCAGCCAACATCCAACTGCCCCCTCCTTTTTCTCCCGACAATACCCTGATTACAACACTTTTATCACTGCTCATCTCTCCTTATTTCACTAAGCACTTCTTGTGCTCCAGTTTCTACTCTAGACTATCTGGTCTGTTGAAGCAAAGAACAGAGAGTATTTTTGGATGTCCTCAAGTCTTCTGCAATACAATCTGCCAGTGCCAGGTGTGGTCATTTCGGTTTAATTTCAAATGTCAAAAAGAGGGTTCAGGCTCCCAATGAGGAAAACTTTAAGTATTATGGTGATGGATGGAAACATCTCAGTTTTTTTTAAGTATTATTGGGCTTTTACACCTTTATTGATAGGACAGTTGGAGAGAAGAACAGGAAATAGGGAGAAAGCGAGGGGGAACCACATGCAGCAAAGGGCTGCTGGGGGAATCGAACTGGGGACAGCTGCAGCAAGGACTATAGCCTCTTTATATGGGGTACCTGCTCAACCTATTGAGCTATACAGCACCCCAACTTTTCATTTTTTAGACAACTGCAATTCTTATTCTCCCCTCAATGTTTTGTTTGTTTTTCCTATATGTGTACATGTCAAAAGGGATGAATGGATAAAGACCTGTCACTGATTTGTGAAATATTGTTTGCTTTGGTAGACAAACCAGTTCTCAACATGTTAATCATAATAATTATTTTTTGCCTTTCCAAATTACAGGGGAAAAATAATGTGTATTTCCTAACCATGCCTGAATGAATCCTTTTTTTGTGCATTTATCCAAAAGCAGGTTTATCGAGCATGAATGAAGCAGGACGAGTCTGATCTTTAGGTCAGTGAGCAGAGCCACTGGAGCAAATGAGGGATAAGTGCCTACCATCACTTGCCCACTTACCAGGTGGCATGAAAACATGCACTCGTAGACGAATATGGATACTGCAATGGCCTCTATTAGTCTAAGTGCAGTCATCGCGATTTTTAAATCTGGCTACAAAACTACTTCACAGTATGTTCAGTATTTGCTCCACATGGATAAAAATGTGTCAGAGCACAAGTATAATTAGTAAATGGTAGAATGAGGGAAAATGTGCTATTGCTCACTGAGAAAGAGGACGAGAAAGAGAGACATTTGCTTGAGATATTTTAGAGGGCGCAGGTCGTAGCTCAGACTCAGGACACAGGACAAGAGCATGAACATTCTTGAGTCTCCTCAACAGTCCTGTGTACATCAGCTGGTCTGTTAGTGATTTGCACCAGGAGAGTCAGATAGGAAGGGAGGCCATTCTCTCCTACCAGGTAATGGTATAGCCAATCATTTCATCAACAGCAGAAAAAACAAAGTCGAGGGGCCTTTATCTCCTCTCAGATAAAGGCTCTTTATCTCCAGCCAAGTGTCACTAACGGGGAATCAAATATGGATTTCCCAAATACAAATGGCTAGAGCCTAAAACCAGTATTAATGTCCTTCCTTCTGTGTTTTTACACAGGTTTTCAATAGTGTAGGAATACGGTTCCTGGGATAATTCATACATATTGTGTTCCCATATATTATTATTCAATTAGCAAAGGCATTGGAAACCCTTAACAATGAAACTCTGAGGTAAAATAGCTGAAGCTAAAGAACCAAGGCAACCCTCACTGATCAGGAATGAGGGTTAAAAGCAAAGTGATTTTAGACTCGGCAATACCTGGTATTTTTGGCCACTTGGGGGCAGCAGAAATAACATGTGGATGCAGCACTAATTTAAGATAATATGGTAAACTTGTCAGCAAATAGTTGCCAATTTACACATCAACAATGAGCAACAAGAGCACAGTGTTTTTCACCGCCATCTGTTTTTAGTCTCCACTGTAGTTACCACCATCATATTCAGCACCTAAACACTCCTATGTTAACCAAACCAGCTAGTTTTTTGTCTCAAACATAATGTATTCATATATTTAGTCAAGGATGTTGAAAAAATATATTAAAAACAGACATGACATTAAGAGAAATTAGAAACCTGAATGATATGTAATAGGTCATTTTGCATTCAGGTATTATATGAGGCTTCCATATCAGGAGGCTTATTTCACATCAAGATAAAGGAGCTTTTAAACCAAAGACCATAAATCTGCAATAGCTACTGTAGCAATAGTTAAGAATACTGCTTTGTTTATGAGCACAGCAAGCTAACACAGTCAATATACTGACTGTGTCAGAAAGCTGGGGGAGAAAGAAAGGGAGACGGTGTCCGGAGGAGGGAGTGTTGACAAGCCGTAGTTAATGTAGAGTACGCCAGGCAGCTGACAGTGGGGAATTGGCTGGGGAGAGAGTACACAGACATTATCAACACATTTAGGGGAAAGCTTTAATAAGTCATTCATTGGGGCTACTTCCTGCTCCTTAATTATTATTGAATTAGGAATGCCACAGAGCTAATTAAAAGTGCAAGGTATTTACTATGGCAGTAGAAGAATGTGAGTGAGAAAAGGAGAGTGAGGGAAGAGACATGGACACCGAAGAAGTTCAGACAGATACTAGTATTGATACATAGAATCAACATCATCTGGTTTTGGTGCACAAGACTAAAAAGTTAGTGCCCTGCCTCAAGAGTGTTTCCCTGCAGGTGTTATATGAGAAAAGAAAATATACTACTTAGAAAATAAAGTGCATTAGGGCTCTCAAATAGGCTGGAGTTGGTTTATGCTGCCTCTAAAATAGATAAAATTGGCAGATACAATGCTTCAGAAGTCTAATTTGTTCACTGTGTGATCGAGGGGAAATAGAAAATGAGTGCACTTTGTTTTTACCGTCCTTTTCCATTGGGTGATCTCTTGTCTAAAGACAAACTATACAAGTGTTCTCATGGATTTCAATGAGTCACAATCACTGAAATGGTTGATACTTTCATTCATTCAAGAAGAAGAACACTGCCAGAAGCCTCTCTCTTGTTGTACTGTCTGCACTATGGGGCTTCTTACTTGAAAGAATTTAATTTGAATGTATACAATAGCATATCATATATAAATGAACATGTGTTGTAATAATGTTAGTCTAATTTAAACTTTTAAATTCAATCAGACAGTGAAGCCTTATGCTCAGTTGGCATACTGTACACTAGCAGCCCTACACAAACCTTCCCAGCAGAGTGTGGAAGTTTCTTATTTTGAACAAATGTTGTGTTCTTTCCACAAGTTAATTACTCAGTAGAGAGCTTAATCTGCCGAATCAGGGCAAAGTGGATTAGGAGATGAGAGCGTTTAATCAAAGTGTTCTTTCAGTCTAATTACACATCCCATTTCCTGACACAACACATACTGTTATCTGCCACTACATTTAAACATGGGCTCCTCTGTTTAGCTATCCTCCCCAAGAGTGAATGAACCCACTGTCTCAATGTGACAAATATGAAATGAACACATATATATGCATGCTCACAATAAATGGACACATGCACATAATGAACACACATCCATACAAAACCAACACGAACAGAGTAAAGATTAAATATTCTTCTTGGAAATAAATCATTGTATCGCTGCGGTGCTCAGCAGACCACTAATGCTGCTTAATCACACATTACAGTGGACTAAAGAGTCCTTTTGGGTTTGCTGTATCAAAATGATAGAGTTTTTATTGCATGAAAGACAATAAAAACTGAGGTCAGAGGTAAAAGGCAGCTTATGTGTCAGAGGTGTGAGTTCATGTGTGAGGGCTGGTACACATGCCTCTACAGCATATATCTGTGCAGCATCTTTCAAACACCCTGTGTCAGTTCTTAAACCAAACCCCTTGCTGGTAAGACGGGGAGGCGAGTAGGTGTAGTCTCAGATCAAATATCCATGCTGTGTTTGGATGTGATCCTTCATCTTTGATAAATATACATGTGCTCCAGTCTGCCATATAGAGCTGAGGCTACTGGCTCTGTGGTGATGAACTCAAGTCACTGATCTGCTGCCTAGACAAGGCCACATAGTGTGGTGAGTGTGTGCACATATATGCAGACTAGTTTGAACTCAAGAACGTGTGCTTCACTCATCTCCATTTGGTCTATACAGCATCAATAGGTCTATTGTGCATGTGTCAGTCAGTTAGTGAGTAAACACACTTGATCTTGGTGTCGCCTCACACAACCTGCTCACATGATCTCTATGTTGTTACATCATCACTTGGCGTTAGCATAACAATCTCCTTAGTAACTGAATTCGACCAATCATTATGGCTGTGGAAACCTGATGACCTGATCACATCATGCAGTTGGCTTCCAGTCAGTCAGACAGGTGCTCATTTTAGTTAATCTAATTTGTGACTTGAAAAAAAATATAATGAAGTAAAGAGGATGGTATGAAGTTTCAAATGCAATTAATCTGTATCCATTGCGCCCTTAAAGCCACCCAATTTAACAATCTTATATTCATTGCACAGTCTTGGCACTGAGCCTTGAGTTGAGAAAATATGTATAATTAATCTGCATTTTATTCAAATCAAGAGTAAGAACGATGTCAGCCCTGAAATTGCTGCCGGGCTCCACCATTAAGCCAGTCCACTAGATGATAAGTACTTTTAGTTTATATGAGAGAAAACGCGTGAATATTTGGGGTGAAATGGATGTTAAACTGTTCTGCATTCACACTATTGACTCACATATCACATAGAATAACAAACACTTGACTGTTTGCATGTGTGTATCACTGTGGGAAAAATGTTTAGGTCCCCATAGCTCAAGCTCAGTTAAGACATGGTTTTAGAGTTTGGTTAAGAGTTTGGTCTAGGCATTCAGTTGTGACGGTTAAGGTTAGGGTAAGGTTGCTCCCATAGGATAGTGAAACTAATCCCTGTGTATGTGTGTGTGTGTGTGTATGTGCGTGTGTGTGTGTGTGTGCGTGTGTGCGCGCGTGAATTAGAGGGCCTCCTAGACGAGGACATCTGCTGAGGTAATAAACAATAATCTTGACAAATTGTCACTGTCCAATCACTCAGCCCACCCTCATGATCACAACACTGAAGAAGCAATCACAGGCCGGGCCAGGGACATGACTGACAGCTCTCTGGACCATCGGAAGATGTTGCTGGACTGAAGCCCAGCTGCCTGAGGAGAGGACACAATGATTCATGGCCAGAGGGCAACCTGGACAAAGTAGTTAGGGAAATTAGCAGCACCACCCACCAATACATACATGCCCTTCAATGGTTAGAACACCAGCTGACTGGATGAAGAGATGGCCCTCTGCCAGGAACTGCTGGACAAAGTTGCCAAACCAAGCAACTATGAGGGCAATGGTGTTTGGTGTCACAGTGATGATGATTTACTGTTTGCTCAATGGGATACTGTAACCTTTCCTGACTTGAGTCCAAAACATACAACTATGATGATGATGGTGACAGAGATGATGCTGAGTGCAATGGTTGACTGTGATCATAATGAGGGCATGGTGGTGTTTTTGAGTGGCCACAATATTAATGTATGTGAGAAAGGAACAAATATGTATATTATAGGTTGACCAACCTGTAACTGTAACCAACCAAGAACTCTGAAGGTGTAGAAATGTATAAGGGAACACTCCTTGATTCAGACTAGGTGTGTTGACAGACTGGTAGAGTGTAAAGGTCATGTTATAAAAAAAAACAAACCTCACAAAAATCAATCCACGATAAAGGATTTTAATTCCAAGCCACTGACACCCTCAGAGATGATGAAAGGCCAGACATCTCCAAATTGCCCTGTCAATCACTGCAACCACCAAAAATGACAAAAAATAAATAAGAAAGGGAATAATGGATCCAGGGGGAATCGGACTCAACCATGTCTGGTGTTCATACCAGAACCCCCAACCAGCCGTAACAGCAGTGGAACACAACATATAAACAAGTCTGTAATAACAACATGGAGACATCAAATCTGGCCACACACCAACACCAAGGTGTGAAATATACAAGACAACCCCCTGTTTTCTCTGTGATGGCTAAATATCATAGAGAATCACTCTAGAGTTTTCCTCTCACACATGCCAAATTCGCCAAACAAATAGAAGCACACACACATCTTTATAGGGGACATCCATTGCTTTCACTGTCAGCATCTATTATGACATCTTTCTTTGCTTGTTTTTTCTTTTCCCCCTTCGGTTTATATTCAAGATATAGAGATACAGAGGACAGAACATTTCTGTGCAAGGAAGAAGCTGACAAAGCCATTCACAAACATAGCTTTACTCTACTTTGTTTAGACAATGTAGACACATCAAATACAATGCTGACACCCCACAGAGACTCACCAATGGGCATGTCTTCATAGATGAGAAGGTAGGTTGAGAAGAAGTAGTTCAGGAAACGTGGTGGCTGGTTGGAGCCTGTGGTGAAGAGACAAAGAACATAATTCATATTAATGTTCTGCTTTGTGCTTTTACATAATATGTAAAAGCATATATATATATATATATATATATATATATATATATATATATATATATATATATATATATATAGGGTTAGTTTATTTACACATAGATAATGCCCATAATGTTTATTTATGTAACACAATTCAAACTTCACTCTGATTGTGACCCCTTCATTGGGCAATCGATTTCAGCAACAATAGTTTATTTGAAATAAATATCATAGAGCTGTGTAATTGAGCAAAATTGTCAAATTATCTTTGGGAAATGTAGAGAAAAAAAACAAAAAAAAAAAAAAACACTTATAACTAAAAAGAAAATAGCATCAGATCAGGGCACCTCATTCCAGTGCACACATCCTTGTTTTACTGTTCAATTAATCCAGTCTGTTTTCACACTGATTTCCAGATGACACATTGCCCCTCCCTCCACAAGGCCCTTATAGCAAATATATTCAGTGGATGACAACGAAGTAGTGGCTGTAGCAAATATATTCAATGCACGTCATTATATAAGAGAGTCTGTGTGTCGATAAAAAAAGGAATCTGTGGTATGATTGGAAGCTTTCAAAGGCTGAAATTTCAGTATTATGAGAGGTTTCTATTTATTTTTGGTCCTGCACTCCTACCCTACAATACGCATAGATTTCTCTTCCTCTCAAATATTTCTATCAAAGATATGTACCCGGACTAGACTGAACTGCAGACCAGCTGTAAATCTGTTTAGGAGATATCATTAGGCTAAGTAACTTTAGATACCATTGGTTTTGTCAACAAAGTCAAGTCTTTAATTCTGCAACCTCTGAATGTAATACAGTCACTGTAATGTAAAATGGATCAGGGACTCCGTCTTTGTTTTACCAAACTGGGCAAATCCAGGGTTAAGAGGCAGCTGATTGTTCTGCTCTGTGGATCTAATACAAAATCCCGCTAATTATCTCTTTAATCTGTTAAATATTATGACATCAATGAGAGTAGTAAGAATTGTTGGTTTAATAAGGGCCTATTCAATCTGAGCGGCTGCGGTGATGATGAGACTCCCCATCCTCAGGTTAAATTTCTGTCTCCTACTGTGTGCTTTTACCTGTCAGCTGGTTTGTAGAACAATCTCTTTTAATGTTCTCCAACTGTCACTCGTACTGTTTCCTTTTTTTGGGATGTTTTCATTTGTTCATTGCGTGCATTGTACGTGTATTAACTGTGGCTTCAGTGTGTCATCAATCAGCAGGAAAAAAATGCTTTGCAGCAAAATGGAATACTGTAAGCAGGGAACATCAATTACACACAGTGTTATTCTGCTGTCAGTTTTGGTGATTATTTTCATGCTTTAACATAAAATGTTTACATGGTCTTTGTGTAGGTATAGTCATTTGTACCCTCAATTTTTAGCACTATTGGATGGTAAATATTCTGACAATGAATGGTTACAGTACGCTTTCTCTTCTTGCGTGTGATAACAAGGGATAAAAACACCATAGTGAGTCCTGATTATCTGTTCATTCATACTGACACAACATTAAATACCAACACAACACCAAACGTTTAAAGGACCTGTTAAAGAGTTAATGGTGGTCTGTGCTTGGGCGGGGTCAGTGGAGTCAGAAGGCAGTGTGATACAAGCTGTTTTGTTGGGAAGATCAGGGAACAAAGCTGATGGTCTTTGATCAGCTGAGCTGGGCAGCAGACCACAGAGATACTGAAGCGAGAGAAGGGGAGGCCAGTCCGTTTGAAGTGAGAGTGCTTGATGGAGTGAATTGGTGCTTTGAACGTGGGAGCTTTTCATTCAGTCATGTGCCCGTCTGTGATGCTCATCTGTGGTTTGCCAGCATGGGTCTCGGTGGGTGCCAGGAACATGCGAGCTTCTTGGGATTTGGGGGGGGGGCTGATGAGCAGAAGGGTTAACAAGCCCCCATCCATACCTGTGGCTTAATTACTGCCAGTACTGCCAGGCACTGCATCAGGGTTGCATAGAGGAATACAGATAGATTACAGCTACAAAATAATCAGAGCAATGATCATCAATCCAATTTGCTGGATCAAGGAAGTAATGCTCAAAAGAAGCAGGGTCAGTGTGCTAATGGGTTGCATAGAGTGGAGGGGGGAGGGAGGGTGAGAGGAGCAAGAAAGAAGTGGTAACAGAGAAAGCAGTGAGAGGCAAAAGGCTGACTCCAGAGATATCAAAAAAAGCCTTGATAAACTCATTGTGCTTGATGGAAAGAGGTTGTGGCATTCACCTAATAACTCTCCCTGCTGCCTCTGAGTTGTGTGTGATTGGAGGTGTCTCCTGCCCGTCACTGTGAGACAGTTACTGTGATTTTCCACAACACTGAAGCACTCTCTCTAAACCCCTACCAGACACATAACCAGCAAGAAGGCAAAGATTTTTAAGTGTTTTTAGGCTGAACAATAATGTTAAGGCATTATGCAAAACAGACAAATGGAGAGCAGAGATGAGAGCAAGAGTAAAGGGCCTGAAAAGAAAAGGTGTGCAAGTCAAGAAAAGGTAAGGGAATGCATGGTGTGTAGAAGGTAAGAGACAGAAAATCTTTTCAAGCAGTTAATAATGGAGTGAGCTGAGAAGGGAGCAGGAGCAATACTGTAAAATTCTGCTATCAAATCTTACTGTACACTGGAGGGTATTCATATTTTACCAAGTTACTGATAAGGACATTAATAAAACCATTTATATTGATTCTTATATTCCTAATCTTGTATTTGACTAACAAAGGTAGATTTATGCTAAAATGCTGATGCCACTGTGATAATCTTGAATCTTCATTCCTTCATTGAGGGGTGTTGGACCGACTGAACATACACTTTTTCAGTGATTCAGCTTCACGCTGTTGCACATATTCACAAAAATAGCAGCCATGTAAACCACATTGCCCTATATTTCTCCACTAAGAAGCATAGATTAAATTGAAATAGTAACAGAAATGTATGGTCATTGTGTAAATCATCGAGCGTAGACTTTCCAATCACAAAATAAAAGTCTTATTACATATATTTTCTTCATATTCAGGACCGGAGGACTCACCTTCACAGAAAGAGTGGAGAAAGAGGAAGGGAAGGAGGAGCTTGGCAAATGTCATCCTGCCACCCACACTCCACGACATCACCTGCACCTGATGAAACACATAGAAAAGCAGAGGACAGTAAGTTATTTGGTTTGTTGATTATCCACATTGCTTTTTCACTCTAGCCTCATAATGTTTAAAGAAATTTCAGCACCTTGGTGGAGAAGTGATTGGTATAATTAAGGGACAGAAAAAAGATTTGCAAAACACCATGCTTCAAGCCGGTGTGTGTGTGTGTCTGCTTGTGGGCTGTAGTGTTGATGTGAGCAAATTCACAGCAACAGCTCATTTACAGTACTCACTGTTTGAAAGCCATAATCACGACATTGCACTGTTAATTATCTGATAAAAAAGGAACACTGTCTCGTGCAAATAGGAAATGTGTAAATGATATTTTCAAGTTGGGTATGGTGCGACATCACTGATCCAACTGTAAGGTTAAAATTGATGACAAATAATGGCACTCAACATGTGGAGAGCATAATGAAAATGTTCATAATGTCCTCATTCGCAGGTGTTTACTGTCAATGTTACTGGTTGGAAAAGCGGCAAAGACACTAATTAACTGTAAAAATCCCTCCCTCCCTTTCATTTGTCCTTCTTTCCCCTCCCTCTCATTTGTTCCCTCTCTTTACACTGTCATCACTTGTCCCAGCAAGGTCTCACTGGTCAGCAAACTCATTCAGTGACTATTTAATTTTGAAGGGTTATCTTTTCAAATTCCTCTACTCCCCAAAGCCCACTGTTCTCCGGCTCATGGTAAACTGGTGCAGAGACAGGGCTGCTTGTCCTTGAGGTATCTGATGGCAAAAAGCTAAGTAAACTATGGAACCAGCGTGATAAGCAATAAAATGCAAGCTGCTTTGTGGTGTTGCTTGCTGTCTTACACAGAGATACACAGTGTGTGGTGGATTCAATTCAGACAAAGCAGCTAAAATGTACAGGTGAGTGAGAAAGACATGCAAGGTAAACAATAGGCTGTCATTGCTTATTGTATATATATGTGTTTGTGTGTGTATGAATGTGTGTGTGAGTGTTTATATTAGCTGTGCATGAGTGTCTGTTTGAATGGGCACATTTGTTTTCATTTGGATTCTTGTTTCCTCAGCATTATTGCATTTCACTTTCCGTAACAATGCAACCTGCTGGCCATGTCTGCTACTCTTTTTTTTTTTTTTTTTTTTTTTTTTTTACTCCATTTCCTCCTCATCTCTTTGCCCCCTTCTTTTCTTATACACATACATTCATCTTTCTTGCCTGGACCTGACGACCCTGCCTCCCCCTCATGTCCTTTCCTCCTTTCTTGGCCTGTGAAATACAACTGTGGTACTGTCAGGTTTTTCATAAACTGGACCCAAGATTCAGACCATTCAGAAGAATGGTGAAGTGGATCATGAAAAAGCAATTTATTTACTCACAAAAACACTAATGCAGGAACACACAGGGAAACTGAGGACACAGGACATCAATGGAGAGCATAGACAACAGGACTTATGCCCTGTTTACAGGTATGCAGTTATTTTGAAAACAGAGACATTTCCCTTTGTTTGCACCCTTTGTTTACACGCAAATGGAGAATTCCTCTGAAAATGATTCTTTCTAAAAACTCCGGCCAGAGTGGAGATTTTAGAAAACTTCATTTGCACGTTTGCATGTAAACTGAGGAAAAACAGAGTTGTAGGTGGCCGACGTCACATTGTGCGTCAGAAGTTGCACCTGCGCCAAAGTGCAACATATGTTTACATTTTCATGGTGATCATGGAGGCGCTCAGAGTAGCAGTCGCATTTGTGTTGGTGCAAACCCTCTTCACCTGTTTGCATTTGCAAATACAAATACAATTGCAAATACAGCTGCTCGTTGTTGTTGATGCTATTTTCAGGATTCTGATTGGCTAATGTGGGCTTGAGCTTCTCGTTACACTGCCACTTACAGGTTTGGCATGCTCTTGACGGCATATATACATGGGTTAGTGTAAACGAAAACTTTTCTGACAGGTGTGCACAATGTTATTTTTGTAAAGGGAGAGGGTGAAATGTCCGTTTATGAAAATAGCCGGCCACGTGTAAACATAGTCTTATGCAGAGAAACCGACAAAGGACAATGGGAAAACACTGAGGTTAAATACACAAGGGAACTAGAAACTGATGGTGCAATCACAGGTGAGACACATCAGGTAATCACAAGAGAAAGAACACAGGAAGACAATACATGGAACTTCAAAATAAAACAGGAAGACCAGAGACAAACCATGACAAATAGAGGGTATGTTGACTCAGTGGGAAGCTCAGAAAGCTGACAACACCAGGCTAAAGAGATGACACATTACCACAACTTGGCCTTCGCTAGACAAACATTCACTTCCTTTTCTCTAAGATCATTTGTGGTGATCGGTATCATAAACACAACTGAGGTAGCAGGACCTGGACACCCTGGAGCACTTAAATTATCCAAGCACCGACACACAGAGTTTATCAAACCAAACAACTACAACACAGCGGCAAGACCTAAGGGCAAGAAGAAGCTTAGAAGCTTGGATAGGGTTGATCAGTCTGGATGAGGACAATCAATAAAACTCATACACACAGAAAAGGTTTTTTTGTGTATTTTTTTCCTGTTTTAAATGTTCTTTGTTGATTAAAAACACATTTTATGGAAAAGTTGTCTTCTGTGTATCATTTCAGCATACTGTGTTGAACTCATTCTGCTTTTTTTTTTTTTTTTTTTTAAAAGATAGAATTAGACAATGCTATTGATTGTCTTAGCAAAAACGGCCAAAAACTAATCATGTGTTATTGGAAAAAATCCACCATTGTGAAATATCTGCTGCAATCTGATATTCAGCTGCTTCCATATAGTTTCATTTCCCTGTTCTGGTATATAAGAATATCTCAACACACATGCACACGCGCCCCTGCCTCTTCACTAGCCCTTCCTCCAAATGCTAAAGGACATTTCTGAGATGATGAATGAGTGAATATGAGTGATGGATACTGGTTCAGACAGACATGTTGGGTTTGAGGCAGTCATGGAAAATACAAGCAGTTCTACTGCAGCAGCATCCAGCTCTCTGCTCTCACCAGGACACCAGAACGTTCAATCATGAGCATTCTCACAAAGAAATCACCCCCACAAAGTTACAGGTGCACAGTACTGCAACTAGAGCAACAGGTGGTCACACTGACCTACCTATCTTTGGTCTTGTCTGTATGGACTGTGCATATTACTTTTGCTTTTGTTTAGACACAAGCAACACAAACAGTTGCTCTAAGCTAGTGCCAAAATATAAGATTGTTCATAATTTATGTTGCATTTTGTATTGTTTTATTGTTTACACTCAACATTCAGAAACTGCAGTGTATATAATTTCATTTGTAACTGGTTGATTTATTGCATTTCTTTATTTTGATACACACATCACATTGTTAATTTTAAAACTGCTGACCAGTTGTTTGTTTAGGGAGGAGCACTATGACATTTTTATAACTAACTATAAGGGTCACCCATACATTTGGTAAGTTACAAAAAGTTACATAGAATCATTTTTCATCTTACCCCTTGGCATTTTGCCATGCATATGCATTTATTTTTGCCCAGGTTTTGATATACCCACCCCAGTTTTCTGCCACTGTGACAGGAGATTGTCTAAATAGCATTAAAAGTTTGGAGAACTCACACAGAAAACGTCTCCCCACAAAGACAGTACATATGCTAAATCAGTGACAGCTCTTTTCATTGGAAATCATTTTGTATTACAAATATAAAAAGGATTAAAAAGGACATTGTTTCTATAATGTTCAGGTTTCTAAATGTTATTTTTCAGTATATTAAGCAGAAGTCTGTTGTTTTGTGTAACTACAGTATAGTGGCAGAAATCACTGCTGGAGGTACTAAAGGTTAAGGGAAGAAAATGCTTTTATGACTTTGTGAAATGATTCTCTAAATATCTGATATGCCAATTTGTTTTTACTCAGTAGACCATATTCCTAAATTCACTATTGTTAGATTTCAGCAACACTTAAAATAAAAACAGTACCGTAATTAGTTTCCATTAGGATTTCTACTCAGGATATACAGATACGTACCACTGCAATCACTTTAGTAACAATGTGGCAGAGGGAGAGTGGGTACATGGGTGGTGGCAATCAAACTCTGCTGTGTACCTAAGGAACAATGGACATGGCCTTAGCTTTCATATTATAAAAGATTAAAACCAAACCATACTTAACTCCAACAAATTTACCTGAATGTGCAACCAAACAATGGTAGAGCTGCAGATGCATTAAAAATGAACATTTTATGTGTTGTTCCACACCAGGTCATTTAGCAACTTTGAAAATGAATGTAAAAAACATTTGGTTTCGTAAATGTTACTACATTCAATGGATAGTCCCTGAAATTGAAGCATATGATAAAAGAATATAATGTGTAAAGTGTAAATGCATGATCTAGCATTAGATTTTGCTAAGTGCCAGTAGAAGAACATGAAATGTTCCAATCGATCAGCTATGGGATGTGGGGAGAGTAGGACGTTCTCAGTGCAAGTCCTCAGTGACAGCAGAGCCCTGCTTCAGCACTGTCCCACTCCATTGGCTCCACTGTCACCATCTATCAATCCCTCACTTTCTTCACCCCCTCTTTCACTCTGTCAGAGGCACTGCTCATCTTCTGAATAATCCCCCCCCCGACACACACACACACACCACAACATGTACCAGCCTCAGCACTCCCCCCAAGCTTGTGTTTTTCTCTCTGTTTTTCTTTGTTTTTCATTCTTTTTAGTCATCTCTCACTTTCTCTTCCCCATTCTTAGTCTTATCTGCATTGGCTCACGTCTCTTCCTTTTTTTTTTATTATTTTGTTTTTTTATTTACCACGCAGCTTGGCTTGTCCAATTATATATGTTTTCTGTAGTCATTTCAAACTGTTTTTCTTTGGGCTGAGCTTTGGCAGATAATTATGTCTCCTGTGCCCTGATGTAAAATGTCAACACAACAAATACATGTCTTCTGGAGGCAACGTGCTGGATGTGTTGTCATGTTAAGTGTGGGTCCAGGACAACTATTTTTCTACACCCAAAGTGTAATAACGAAGCACATCTTATCTAAACTATTGTCGTTAAAAAGGCTATCTTCAGGGTTAGACTTGTAACTGGTGTGTGTTTAGTGAATCATCGGTTTCTGACACTCTGACTTGACACTGGTGAAACAGGCATTTGAAAACTGAAACTATTTTAAGACCATTAAATCATGTCCAATATTTACCCATGTAATACTTGCCCAAGCCCCTTCCCCAGATTCAGATTTAAATCAGAATATTTTAAGGCCTAGAACAACTGTTAGGAACACACACAGCTCCCAATGGGCAAAGCTTAGAGATGAAATCCAGGTCTATTTAATGAGTTGTGGTCCTACAGCTTACTTGACAGTAATGTGTGATTAAGGCAGTATAAAGTGAAGAGTAATATCTGGACCTGCTGTGCTCTCTTGAGAAAGGCTTGCCTGCCCACATGGCTGTATCTCCTAGCTTACAGCACTCGATATTATTGATTACACGGCAATTGTGTCTGACTTGCCTTCACCTCAAAGGCACCCTTCTCAGAGGGAGTCGTGGGCCTCAGCTGGCAGCCAAATTTGGATTATCACAGCAAATCAATGGCAGATTTCTGCCAGCCCTCAGTCCTCATGAAAAAGCCATCACTCATTAGCACAGTGATCACAGACAGATTAGCAGAGATTTGGCTTTGTCAGGGAGGAGCAAGGGACAGCTCTGATGAGCTGAGTAATGTCTTCCTTCCCGCCCTCCTGATCTCTTCATCTCCAACATGAGTACATGACATGACTTTCTAAAAGCCTTACTCAGCAAACCTCACTTACATAACAACACTGCAATATAAACAAGATGGCATTTGGACTGCAGAACATGTAGTGCTTTCTGAGAAGAAATGATAATCAAACTGGCAACGCATATTGATGCTGAGTAAACTGTTCACTTTGTGTCATGTGTGAAATTGATGGAGCTAATGTGTCACTTTCTAAGCAAATTAGTAGCTGAGTTATTTGGAGAAGCAGTTCAGCAATATCCAACAATGGTATTTCTTGGGCACATAGGTCTAATAAACAGTTCATATATGTATGCCACATAGCTCACAACACAGTATACTGCATGTACTGTTCAAAAGCAACACTGTGTTTCATTTCCACAGCAGTGAAAAAAACCTTGATTTTTAAACAATCATACAAGTGGTCGATCATTGGTGCACAAATTCTTGCTAAACCAAAGATCATTCAAGGAGTTCAGCGATGATGACATGAACAGCTTCAGTCTCAGAAGAGCTGAAACAAGTCCCTGACTTCTTGACAGTGTAGCTCAACAGGAGATTACTAGTTCCCTGACCGGCAAACACAAGGTAGAGGACTATAGGACACATGCCAAGCCATACTCTGTTATTCCACTGGAGATGCTGCCCGCATCGTCTTTGATCCTGTATGAACTGATAGCAAAGCTTCCTGAAACACTGTGGGAGAGACGGGGCAGCTTACGGAGGACCTGGGGAGACAGTAATTATCAGACACAGGTTGGAACTGCTGCGAGGTGCTGCATTACTGCACCCTGTCACAAAACGCTTGTGCAGGCACAATTCACACACACCCTTCACTGTGTTGAGCAACATCATGAAATATATGTGTACGTGTGTGTGTGTGTGTGTTTGTGTAACATGGGACCAGAAGGAGGGGTGAAGGTTGATTAGTGTTAACCGCCAGAGAAGGACTGATGGTGAGGTCATGTAGGTGACATGTTATTGACACTCCACTCTATAGAAAATTTAGTTACATATCTCTGTGTCTGCGTATAGAGCTCGGGTAACAACACTACTTGACTACATTAACCCCAAAAAATATTTGGCTGAATTAATCAGATGAATTTCCATCACAACACTCAATACAGTGACAGAAGGTTTGTTCGTTGCAGTTTCTTAACACAACATTCAACTATGTTATCAAACACCTATGTTCAACTGCTGCATCTGCAGTCACCAACGCACATGAGTAGAAGCCCAGAGGTGATGATTAAGCAGGATTTCTTTTGTACAAGTCCATATTTTGTTTTTTAGGGAAATCCTACAAACTCTTCCTTTAACATTACACAGCAACATCAGCCCCAGAAGCCTGCACTGCACTCACTCAGTCAATAATGTGAACTTGTATGTGGTGACCGGCGGTAATTAAAAATCAGCACGAGTGAAGATGGCAGAGGGAGAGCAGTGCCGAATGGCTGACGAGAAAGGTAAAATTTCTCTAGTGTGGGAACACGAGGAGCAAAAACTTACACACATACAGGGTTTTCCTTAACATTATACTGTAAGACTTTGGCGCACCACCTAAGTGTTTTGACCACTGCCCAAGCCAAATGAAAGGGCAATTAAAAACCGGATCCTTGAAGCAGCAGCACTGTCACACACAACAACAACATCATCATCATCATCATCCTTCTACAAGTGAATGATTGTTTGTCTTTCTACCAACATATGTCAGTTAATGTGAGTTAGCCCTTCTGACCTGTTGTTGCTGGTTCATAAAGGACCATAGGAAATATTCAATCATCAGCCCTTACTGACGTCATGTCACTTAAGTTGATTTCCCTTTGCTTATAATAATGTTACCAGTTATAAGAACGGTGCATGGTTGAAGAAAGACTTGCAGTTGATTTTTTTTTCTTGTGGTCTTTATCAAGAGTAGCTCATTAAACTTAAAATGCCCCACAAATATTGACAAGAAAATTATTGATAATTATCAGTATTGATAAATATGTTTTTTTGTTGTTTTTCTTTTTCCAGCCCTAATTAACACATTGGTACTTGCCACAGGACTGTGTTAATATCAACACAAGATGCTGCAATATCCACAGAAATCTGTAGTCATTTATTAAAAACCAAAATCCATGTTCATCAAATTGATTCAAATTATTGTGACGCTTTAGACATCAAAAATAGATTGAAGATTAAAGATAAAAGAATTATCTTGTCGATCATTAATTAATCCTAAATACCAGTTCTTTAACCTGGCCACTCTCCATTTCTGCCGCTACTACATCTCACCTCACACCTCACCTCCGTAAGTCACCTCCATGTTCACACACACACACACACCTTCCTTTCAGTTTTTATCAATGTTCTAATGATGATGATGATGATGAGAATATTTAACAAGTCGTGTTTTATGTTAATTTACTAAAACTATAACATTATATATATTTTTAATATGGAATGATGAACATGGACTTCTGAAAAAAAAAAAAAAAACAGGACCCAATTGTCTCAAAAGATATGAGATTCAAAAAGCACAGAAACATGCTACACAAAGGACGTAAGTAATCATGTCTGCTGCTGCCACCTCCTTTATGCCTGAGTGCAAACTGACAAAACAATCATAGCTCTCTGATTTTTGTTTTGTGGACACATTGTAGTGAGAACAAAATGATCCACTCCATTACTTTTCCCCTCATCCATCTACTGATAGAAATAGCACAGATCAACCTGCTGTCATGTCCCTCTTCTCCCCTGCTCTACTTTTATTCTACTGTTTTCAGCTTCACCAGCATGAAGACAGTCAGTAGCAGTTTTCATGAGAGGCAATGAGATGTATTGTTAATGAGTTTCCCTGTTTTATACTCTGATCACAGCAATAGCAAGTTATTCAGCTCAGAGTATATTTGCCTCAACTCTCCACAAGCCTTTTATGACAGTAAACAAATTCAAAGCTTCCATGATGTGATCCGATTGCTTCTTTCAAAAAAAATCTGATCAGTCTTAAATGCCTGTTTCTTAGCCAGACTTTCTCTTCACTTGGCCATTATCCACTGCAATGAGCTTGGCAAAGCTGTGCCAGTAAAGGACTGTGTGTATATCAGACAACATAAACACAGACAGCTGTGTCAGAGGGCAGCCGATAGTCTGTAGAGACTCATTCATCTCCTTTTGTCTCTCTCTCTGTTAGGGCACTGTCATTCCACCCCACCAAAAGCTGACTGTTTCCATCTGAGCTGAAAGATCAAAACACACCATTTAGTAGCTCCTCTTCAGAACCGATGACCTTTGCATCCGAACACTTCACCTTTCCTCATTCAGTCCTGCCTCCTGTGTTCCTTCACCCTTGTTGTCTCTCTCCATATCCTGTCTCTCTCTTCTCTGCTGTTTCAGCTCCACTTCAGGGCAGCATTCCATGCGCAAATACCAACAACAAGGATCTGTCACACAACAAAGCTACCATTAAATTGCTGTTTTGTTTGTGTAACATGGCATGGTTTATTTCCAGGGGAGAATATGATTCGCTGTGGTAAATGCTACCGGCTTAGCTGCGAATCCCCAATGTTTTAACAGTGAGAAATGAAAAGCCTCCATCCATTCCTTCAGGAAATTTCAATTTCCAAATTCCAACATAATGGTTCCACACACACAATGATGAATCAATACAGGGATACAGGGATTAGCAGCAATGCACTACAACAGGACTATTATGGATGGTTGAATTTACAACCATCTGAAAAGGAATGGTGAATGATCAGATACAGTGAGCCCTTTGCCCACCATTTCAAATTCAGAAAAACATGGCCTCACATCCATAAGGAACTGACGGTTCACCTGTAATACAACTAGCTGAGCAAAAATCATCTCAGCTCTCCCCTTCTCTACGACCTGTTTTCTTCAGTTCTGCCCAGCTGCCTTGGCTGATTTAATGACCACACAGAGCTGGACCAGCAGAGAGGCAGGTGTAGAAATGCAAAAAGTAGGAAGCGTACAACGATCATAATCACAAGTACCAGGAATGATGTGCAGACAGGAAGAGCAATACTGAAGAGGCAGAAAATGGACATTCACGGTTTGTAGGTTCTGTGTGAAAAGCTGTCCTATAGAGACCAGTGTGCTCAGACCACAACAGTGTATTACTCTGTCAGCAAAATTGCATCACTATAAATACAGCTGCAGTAAAAAACTATCTCTGTCAAGTTCAACTCTATGAGTTCACTTTGCCAAAGCAAACAAATGTCCTGAATATATACATATGGATATAAACAAACATAATAAATAACATTCATGAGCTGTCGCCCAATATTTACTCAAGAGCAGCTGTACAGACCATTCAGATGCTTTTACACTTGGAAATCAATGCCAAACCTTTCCCAACGGTTGCACTCTATTTCCACAAATTGGCCGAGCTACAGGAATTATGGAAACACCATGGGAAAAAAATGAGATGGTTCATTTCAATCTACCACTTTTCCACATTCTAGAATTCCATCCCCTGTCCTATGCTATCACTAGTTAACCATTTTTAATCCTCAACCATCTTCATACTTCCATCCCTTCCTCTCATACATTTCTGCTTCCTGCCTAAGACCTCATAGGATTGTCCAGAAGTCACTGTATCTGCAATTCAGCCCTCCATCCCTCATATTGGGTTTCATTTGAGCCTGTCAGTCAAGGTGTCTGTCAGATATGGACTCTCCATTTCAGAATTTTTTCTTCCTTCTTGTATTCTGAATGAATTCGGAGAGTGACAGACACTCAGAAAGGGCAACTGTCAGAGGCATGCTTTCCACATACAATGCAGTTGCGCACATACATAATATAAAATATCTCATTCTTTCAAATAGGATATGGTCTTCTAAAATGATTTTACATAACTAGTTCATGCACATTTTGATGGTATATTCTTCATGGACATTGGAGCAGGTCTAATAAAAGCAGTACATCAGTACATACTCAGTGGTGAACTTCAGTGAGAATGAGAGTGAACCTGCAACATGGGATTACTGCAGCCAAAATTTCCATGCAACTTGGGGAAAAAAATATTTCAGGGCATTTTTATATAGTTTTGATGTGATGTTTACTCTTTTGCTCCTTATTTCCAGCCTTTATGAACATACAGTAAACCAGCAGTGCATCAAAGCATTTATTTAGATAAGATATTTCAGTGATAATTTAATCTACATGCTGAATGTTTAAGATTTCTGCTAAGTCAGCAGTGAGTCAAATGCAGTAAAACAATCATGCAAGGAGAAATATCACAAATGTACTATTATAGATGTGTTAATGTACTACTTTTACTTTACTGCATTCAATCATCAAGACTCAAACAAAAAAAAAAACATGTTAAAAAATGAGTGCTCAGGCCAGGAGATTAAAAACAAACAAAAAAGACTTAAAAATTAAGAAGAATATGTGTTGCATTACTCTGCAAAGTCACTGTTGCACCATCTATGTAGCAATGCCTGCGCCATTGCATAAAATATTTATCAACTGGAACTGTTGTATCTACAGTAGGCTATAAAAGCTAGAAGTAGCTTCACACCAGTGAAAAAAACTTGACCTAGGCTGTAGGACTAAGAGTTAGATGATTCTCAGCCTGAGCGGTGTTCCCCTTTAACCTCGCGTTGCGTCGCTGCTGCGTTCAGGTGACACATGAATAAATAAGTGGGCACCAATGCGCTTCCCAGCAGGCACCCTTGGAGTCGCCAGGGCTACCTGAGATAACACTGTACACCTGACACCTCTGCATGAGTATGCACACTACCTGACATTCCGTGACCGCTTAATCACTCTGATAAAAGAAGCTGTGAGGAAACAACAGCAACAGTTGAAGAGGACCACTGCTCGAGACAAAAATAAGTTGGTCTCAGGTGGGATTTCACGTTTCCACAACCTCACCGGTCCTCCCATTGGACTGATTAGTAAAAGCTCATCAAAAGATTCCTCACGTCACCAATCGACTACTTCTACAACTCTCAAGTGCGCAGATTCACCAGACAGCGCATAAACATACTGTAAAGCAGAGCAAAAGAAACACTGATGAGCGTAAAAGTCACGAATTACGCAAAACTATAGTGGGAAGGGAATGTTTCACTATGTCCTCAGTGTGAAAACATCTTCTCTGCCGCAGTCATCCCTCTAACACTACCTCGTGTCTATCAACTTATGGCAGGGTGATCATGTCATTATCATATTATCTTACCTTCCTCGTCCGTGTCCGTCGCTAGCTGAGCGCCTTTAGATTCGATTGCCTGTCCTGCTGTGATGCGTTACCAAGTATCTGCTACCCCCTCTCTCTCGCTCTCTCTCTCTCTCCCTCCCTGACTGCCTTTCTCTCTCTCTCTCTCTCTCCCTCTCCCTCCCTCCCATTTAGTTTTACTCCATCACCACCAACGCCCTGGTCATTGGAAGTGTCACTTCCAAGTGCTCATAACTACCACTGCAGAATCCACCAGACAGCATACAGTACACCTACACTTGTGTGATGCTCCCACACAGTGTCCCGTTACACACCTTCCCACTAACTTCAGCCATTGAAGTAGCCTACTTGTAGGCAGCCTCATGTAGTTTTCAGATGTTGTTTTTAAAGCAATGTGATTCTACACTCATGCATGTAGTCTAGAATGATTTCTATGTTTTTCATTTGATCTAGGCTGAATTAATTTCAGCCTTTTTTCCCCATGGCATCCATGAGTGAAAAATATAAAACTACGCTTAGATGTGTAGACAAATCATTTGCCAGCTTCACGAAAGAGGGCTGACTTCACTGAGATTAAAGAGATATATTTATGAGCATCCTAAATAGGCTTATGAGCTAATATATTACACAGATTAAATTTGAAATCCATTATTTAACCACAGAGGTCATGGATCTCTAGAGCAATGGTCAGTGTGATAGTACCACCTAGTGGATTATAGATGAATTACAAATATGAGCAACTGCCACAAAAGCAAAATGAGACAAATCTTTTAAAAGTCACAATCATATCCAGGAAAATTTGACATTTTGACATGGTTGTTCAGACTTTAGACATATAAGTGTAAGAAAAAGGCCTCTTTCTTTTACACCACCAATATGTAAAGACTTTGACTGTTTTTGCTGAGTGGCAACACTGGCACAGCTTATAAGTTTGTGCCGCTAACTTTTATATTCCTTATAACACCAGGCTCCTGCTGTTTGCATATGAAAACAGCAGTGGTCTGAAATGCATCTCCAAGATTCATGAGCTTTGGGGAAATATGTAGTATTTGAGGAAACATATGCTTGATCCTTAAATTGTCTTTTGTGGCTCATCTCTAACTGAGATTGTGTCAGATATACAGCACATTTTAACTTAAATCCAATTATAACTGGATGTGAAACAACCACTGAAAATGAAATTTGGTTTTGATTTACATGTCAGGGACAGTAACATCCTCCCTTGCTGATGTTTTTCTGAGACCCCTCATCTTGTACGTAGTTTACGGTAATCATAAGAGGAAGTTTCACTGAAGGAAGACATAAGAATTACTGGTGCAGACATGTTGACAACCAGTCTGAACTATGACTTTCTTGGGTATTCTTTTGTTTCTAGGTAAACAGGGAAAAAAAAAAGGTTACTCACATAGTGCTGTTGTTTGAGAACTTTTTGTCCACAATGGATGTGGTACAGCTATAACCCTGAAAGTACAAACATAATCAGATTTTAGAAACTCATTTCATTGATTAATTTATTAGTTATCAAAGATCAATAGCATTAGTAATTGTTTTTAAACAGGCTTACTAAGGTTTTGCACCAACATATATCCAGTATGTCTCAGTAGCCTAATTTGGTTGAAATCAATATAAACTATTCTAATCAATTAAGAGAATAAAACTTAGGAGTGTTTCTTTTTCAGTGCGTACTCACTGAAAAATAAACATGATAACTTTAAGTAATTTTATATTGTCATTATGACATTAATCAAGCTTCTCCACCAGCCTTTTGAGGTTAATGTATGACTGATGGATGGTGACTCAAACTGATATTTTGCTGCTCTCTGGTGGATAATTTCAGCTACTGCAATTCAATGTTGAGCATTGATAGCACCTTAAAATACTCACTTTAGTAAGAAGCATCGAGAAGAGGGTCACAGAGGCAGAAAATTTCACTTATCATGCCAAATGTAGAAACAAAATATGAATTTAAAAACAGCATAATATCTATCAATAGCATCTACTTTTGTTTTCTTTTCTGATGCATAAATTAAATACCTTGTGTATTATATTGTACAGAATAGGAACGTGATATGTCAGCTTTTGAGCTGCTTTTGATGAAGCGATCCTTGGCCTTTTTATTCCTTGGCAGTCACTGCAATGCTATTATTCTCCTCCTACACATTCCCCTGGTCCCAAGAAGTTGCTCCAGACCGAACAGTTCCTGAAGTACCCTTTAGCCAAAGTAATCTTCTTGACATTTGTGTTTCTATCAGAACTGCACTGTAGTGTTTCTCCATTACGTGGGGGCAGCTGACCGCTGTGGTAAGCAACGGGGAGCCGGCGCATGCTCACACACACTCATGTGGGTCCGGGAGCCGTGCATGCTCACAGGCACGGGGGCAGCTGACCGCTGTGGTAGAAATTGCCTTTCTGTCTGTATTGTGTACATGGCCCATCACTAAAGAAATGCACCATGGTCACTTTTGGATATGAATCTTTGACTAGATCAAGTATAGGGGACAGATGGGTCCATATTGCTGCAGGTCCTTTTTCCTTTGATGGACTTATTGTGGCAAAACAGACATGGGATGAGGGGTTCTTCTTTACAGCAAAATGTTGATTGGTCCAAATATAGCTAGACTACAACCCCATAATCACGGTGGCCCCATACAGAGCAACAGACAGACTAGTGCAGGCCTAAAGCTACACTGACCTCATACAGTAAGCTTGAATTTCAGTTTTAATTTATGTCACTATTACCTTAATTCATGCCAAGGTAACCAGTTTGAACTTCTGTTTTTACTCGACTGTATTTCAGACATTTATCGTTTTATCACTCTTCTTGCATACTTTTAGCATAATCTTGATTTACGATAATGTTTTCAGTTAACCTAAGAAACAGTGACTCACCGACATCCCTGTGGTCCGTGTAGCCCCGGCAGGTGAGTTCAAGTTAAAGTTATCACTTATATCGATTAGAGGTTAACTGTTTATTTAGCTGAATATCAGTGATCAGCTAGTAGAGCTAGCTCTCCTCACGTGAAGAGTACCGGTCAGCATTAGCCAAACAGAAGTAAACAGGATGTGACTTCACCTCTCTGTCATTTCACCAATCAGTCATTTCTTCTGTCCAACATGTCTTTGAAAGTATTTAGCAAAGGTAAATCACACCATTTTGTCTACAATTGTATTGCCAGCATCACATGTGCTTATTATCATCACTATAACTTGTATAAGTCGCTGTGTAATGGTGGACAGTGAGCCGCTTTCTGTTGTCGTGTACGAGGAAAATACGAGGAAAAGCACAGGTGTAATCAATAACACTAATGATGGCTGTCTTCAGTTTAGGGGTTGCAGTCAATGGCAACAGTGGATCAGCATGTACAGGCAGTATGAAGTGCTGCCAAATAGCAATTAGCTCCACCTGTGCTTTTCCTGCCCTGATGTGTAAACAGGGTGCAGCTGTGCAGTTTAGATCATGTGGGGTCACTTCTTCTCTGAGTAACCCTGTGAAGTGTGTGGCATTTAACTTACAGTCAAACAGCCATAATAGTCAACAGTCTGCCTTACGTGGAATTGCACCATTATGTAATGTGGAAACATTACAGTAATATCTCAGTGTGAGAGTGTGTCCCTGTAAATATGAATGGCGACATTTGTTAGTTTTACTCCTCCTGTAATGCTGGCCTTAGTCCGCACTTGCATTATGTCCATTTGCTGTAAGAGTTATGGTCCCCATGTCTGCAGTAGCTTTAAATGAAACTCCATCTCAGTGCCAGAAACCTCATAGCCTATAATGCCACTTGGCAGTAACCACTCAAATCATGATGTTGAAGATTTGTGTTACATATGGATGACTTGTAATCAAATGTTCTGATTGTTAAGGAGATTTTTAGGACAAACATTTGGAGTGAACTAACGCCCACACTGCGCCAGATCTTTGAAATTATTAGAAATTGTTGCATTTCTCTTTGAATGATTAGTTTCTCCACCTAAGATTAGAAGGCCTAACATGCCAAAATAGCTTATCATTTTTCATATAGATTAGTGGCAAGTCTTTGTCCCCTGGAACTCATCCGGACATCAAGTCATTGCATCTTTACACGGTGAGTGAGACAGGGCCGTCTGTGTTTTGTGTAAGATGGTAGTGCTCTAATGACTTCCCAGCTGTCATGTGGAAAAACTTGATGCCAAAATGGGCTGGGGGGTGGAGAAAGCTGCGCTATTACACTGGCACAGCCACAGCAGCTTCTCCTGGCAGTCATGAATGCCTAGACAATTGCTGGCCTAGGGTTAATGTACGCCGCTATTAGTGACAGTTACCTAACACCTTTGGAAGGATTCACCACAGGGTTGTGCCAAGTAGCTCTGGGGTTCTAGTATACTTCCCAGTGTCCCGGCGTTCTTCTCTGCTGAGCATGAGTCTGTCTTGTACAGAGTATAGGCAGTCTCTTTTTCAGGAAAGGTTACTGGTAAGAGAACATGGAAGTATTTGTGATCAAAAGAGAGCAAAAATATAGAGGATGAAAAGAACAGCAGGAAAGAACAAAGCAATGACTAAAGCATGCAGAGTTGGTGCATAGGGATCGAATCCACAGTGAAAAGAAGAAAGGCAGATGATAACGCATGTCTTTTTACTCATGACATAAATGACATTAGCAGCTGGAATAGCACAGATGAAAATAATGATATATAATCATGGGTGAATTCCATTCAGCTGTCTCCTCTCGGTATTGTTCATTTCAGGCTCATTGCCATGAGTATGGGATGCACATGTAGAGCAGGATGTTCAGTAATGGTGTTCGTAGCACCTGTAGTTTTCCTTGTCACATTTCCTACTACATGGACGTGATGTGCTCTGTTTTCTTGCCTACAGTTTTGAATGATTGTTAAAGGTTTACTTTGTGTATGCTGGAGGGGGAAAAACAACATTTTTATAGAGACAGAGACAGAATGAAAAGGCTGATAACTATAGCTGATGCAGAAGAGAGTGTGGAAGCTGCCTCAGGGCTGCAGGAGTCAGTGGCTGGGCAGGCTGGGCTGCACAGTCAGATGTAGCTGAAAAACTTGATGTCTCAGAGACAGCTTCAGCGCTGATCCATGAGAATGACCCTGGCAAAAAAACAAAAAAAAGAAAAGAAACTGATACACAATGACACAAAGGAAATGTGTAGCTGGGCTCAGGCTGGGGAGACTGGGATTTTACAGTTATAAGTTACAGTCATACTAAACTTTATACCTTTTATAATCATATCCTGTCACAATATCACCATTCAGAGCTCCAGAAAGTTATAGTCTCACATTTTCATTGACTCATTCTTTCAGTCAGTGACAGTTCTGCTCTCCAACAGATGAGCATGGCAGGCATTGGAATTTGAACCCTTAATGAACCCTTGATTTTGTTTTTAGTTGAGCCACATCATTTCACTTTCCTGTGTTGTATATTATTAGCCTGTATTTCTTATCTCTAGTTATGCTAAAATATGTGTACAGTATTTAAATATGAGGCAAGAATTTAACTAAAGGCAAGTAAAACCAAAGCTTTCGTTCTTTAATGTGCAAAATTCAAACACCGTCTTTGCCATGACAACCTCACATGTGTGCAAAGCTGCTTTAATAATGCAACATACCTCAAACACACTTAACCATGATTCCAATTAGCCCTTTTTTGCACAACCTTACTGGATCGTAATGAGGGGGTGCACAAACGTGTCCTGTAAATTTTTATTTTTTTTAATAGAGGAATCTATATTAGAAGTCATTTCTAACCGCAAAAGGTTTTAATTGCACTTTAACTGTCTGAAGCCATGCATCCTGTCTAGCAATTTCAGATGATCAAGTGTCTATAATACGTGTAATTAATGAGACTTGTATACGCATACAGAAAAGCATTGAGGACTGTAAGATCATGCTGCTTGTGATGAGTGCATCTTTGAGAACAGAAGTGCCCAACACAGAGAGTAATGCGTCTAAGTACGGTTCTGACAGACTCGGTTGCAATAACAGATGGCAGGTTGAGTTTTTCAGAATAAGAAGGAGCAAGGTAGTCCTTGGCTTATTTCTTTTAGAGCCACATTAAGATGAAATTACTGGAAGTAGTTTGGCAAGAAAGCGCAATTTGCTTAGAGGAAAAGAGATGAACATGCAGGATAGCTGTCTGTGTTTGATACTCATGCTCCTTCTTTTTTTAGTTTTTTAAAGTTAATAATGAATGCACAGGCATCCCATTCTTTATGGGTTTTATGGGTTATGGGTGCAATGCTGCTCTGAAGAGTCTTATTTTACTTTACACTGCTGGCTTAAGTTCACACTTATTTCATTAGTTAGTCCATAGTATATGACATAATACACAGATTCATTAATACAGCATTTCAAGTTCCAGTGCATGCCAGTGTCAGGCATTTCTGCATACAGATACATTCTTTTTTAAAGGAGCAATTAGGCTCTGGTGACTGGCTGAATGTAATACAATGTCATCACTGACCTTTACCAAAGAGTTGTTAAGTATCACTGAACTGAGATAGGATTTAGAACTTGTGTTATTCAGTTAATTAGAATCATATCTCTTTTCTCCATCGCTCTTCCCCCCAATAAATTTTTCAGCGAATAACCAACTGTACAAAGAGAGACAATGTCCCAGTTGTACCAAATGTAATACTTATTTCTCAAAGTACTTTGCTTTAGTGCTCTTGAATTGTACTTCTCTCTTTCCTGTCCCAAAAACTTTGTTCTGGTCTTTCTCTTTTCTCACCAAGTTAGATTTCTCTCCTCCCAGTATTGATGAAAATGATGTACTCAAGACTGATACTCATTTTTTAACTCATTACATCTCATCAGACCTATACTCATGTTGATATATGACATCACCAAACTCCACATACCAGCCACAATTACAATGGTGATAAAACACAGCTAACATGACCCAACCCTGTCTGTTTGTGTTTATGATTATATAATACAAATTTGATTTTTAAACACTGTACATTTTGATTGGAGTGTAATTGGTGCCTTTGCAACTGTTATGTATGTGTATGTGTGCTACATTAATTAACTTTGAGTTATTTGGGTTATGGCGATAGCAAAGTGGTGAACACAAGACAAGATCATAGGATTTGCATCCTGAGTCTCATGCAGTTACGTTTCAGGTTAGAGAAAGAGGGAGTGGGTTTTACTTATATATTTACATGTACTGTATTAACTCATGTAGCAAAAGCTTTTATTCAAAGCAACTTTGTAAGTAAGGGATGAATTAAGCTCATGCAGTGCAGTGGGCGACTTTGAATACTAAACACTAAATCAATTCAGCAAGAAAAAGTTTAAGAAGATCAGGTTAACCAGAGTGCATATCAAGTGATACAGTAGTTAGGCATGTTAGGGTGCTAGAGGTGTTCAAGGAGGTGCCCTTGGAGGAGGTGAAAAGGATGCCCCTTCTCCCATAGTTTTTTTAAGCTTGTTCCACCATGGAGGAACCACAAATAAAAGCAATCTGGGCTGTGATAGGCTTGTGTAAAAGGATGGCAATGCCGGAGGACAATCCTTAGAGGAATGAAGTGGCATGAACTTCTATGACTGAGTTCAAGTATATGGGTGCAGATCCATTAATCTCTCTGAAGGCAAGCACTAGTAATTTGACTTTGATTCAGGCAGTCATGGATAGCTAGTGGAGGTTAATGGACAGTGTGGTGACATTTGCCCTTTTGGACTGATCTAAGGCCAGATGCTTTACTGTATTCTTGGCCATCAGGACTGGTTTCACAATGTGTGATGGGAGGTCGAGGTGAGGTTTCTTGCAACCTTGCGAGAGCTGAAGAGGCAATTTAGAGTTGGAGAGACTGGTTGGCCAAGATGATTGAGAGTTCAACCTTGGAAGAGGTTTTAGTCAGACATTCCTCCATCACCTTTATATTGACATGACATGAATTGACATGAAGTCTCAGTGCCAAGACCATGTGGTCATTTTGCCAGGATGGGTATCATCCTGGCATATGTAAAGTCATGCCAGCCAATAACTGCCCCCAACAAGATAATATTGCAAAAAGAATGGACAAGTTTAATAGAGAGTAGTAACTGGGTGAGATGCAGCCACGGAGAACAGGTGTGGAATCACCAGAAAATGGGAGGCGATGCAACAAAGTACAGCCCTGGGTAAATCAATACATTCTTACTCAACATGAAAGTACACCTCAGAAGAAAATCAATATATTTTCTCTTGTCCTTGTTTAAAGAAAGAATTCTGGACCCACTCTAAAATCCCAGTGATGTTTTGCTTTAGGAGTTTAAGAGATTGATCAATGACCATATTTTCACTCCATAAGATTCATGCTGTATCAGTGAAGCTACAGAATCTGATCCAATCAAGAGGAGCAAAGTCTAGCTCTGTACAGTATGTGAGCTATGTGCTATAATGTGTGGTAACAGCTTGTAAATGATAGAATACATGGACATAAACCAGTACTATAAAAAGTTCTTGTGATTCTCCCATCCCCCTCCCCCCAAACACCAGTGATTTATTCACCCCAGTGTTAAAGCCGTCTCTATTAGATGTCTAACAACTTGCATCACAGCATGTCAAATGACTGACACTGTGACAGAATTACAAATCAAACCACAGTGGGTCTGGACCAGATGAAAAGAGCTGTGTGAATATTCCTATTCTTGTGACAATTTAATATTTCATCACACTGTGTCATTTTCAAAGGCAGAACTAATTACTGACATTAATTACTAATTTCACTGATGGCATTAGCACTGATAAGTGTGGTGATGATCGGATTAGTCAAGCTGTATTATGCTTAAAGACCCAGAGCAAGATCACGAGTGTACCAAAATGGGGGACACTGATAGTAAATCACCTCTTTTTCCCCATCCATAGCATGTTATCTCTTCTGAATAACAGGTACAAAACAAAGTTAGAATAATACAAATTTGCAGCTTCAGAATTGTTACCCACCTTTGCATCCAACCAGAATCAGTGAATTTGACATAAAGATGTTTTCAAAGTAAAACAGTCAACAAATTAACAAGAAACTCAAATTTAAGAGTAGCCTCAAAGAATCAGATTAATTACCTCTTAAGTAGTACTGACCACACAGACACACACGCTCTGACAAATACAGTGTGGGAACAACTTTTGGTCTCCTAATACTCAGCCTTAATTGCTCTGCAACCTCAGCAACCTACCCAGTCCTTCTATAGAAATCCAGCAGTGCCAGAGAACAGGAATCGGTTGAAGATTTTTAGAAATTGTTTTTCTACAGTATTTCCTTCATGAGAGGTGAGACTCACTATATACAGTGTATGACTGAAAATACTGCAAGTGCGTGGCAAGACACATCCACTGAGGATGTTTTTCTGTGTGTGGTTACAGGAGATGTCTTATGCTGTTCCATATTTTAGAACATCCTTACAGTGTTATAATGTCATATGTCCATGCTGAACCTCTGCAAAGTTGCACAACGAGAACACCATAAGATTTGTGCAAAACCTGACGTCAGGTTTTACCGCCAATTAGGACAAATGCCCAAAATGCAAGGGATCTGCCCAAAACATGCCCAGGCCGCCTGCCCCCAACCGGCATCTCCCCCTGCTCTCACACCAAAGAAGAGAAGTATGTCTTACTAAACACTCCGTCAGTGTTTTTTCGGTTGCAACAGGAAAATCACAACTGTTTTACTCCCCAAACAAGATGAAAACCGTAGGTCAGGCTCGGGGGTCCAACACGTACAGACGCAACTCGTAGCTGGCCATGTTTGTAAAGCTGACCGGTATGTATTTAAAAACACAAGGTAAACAAGCACATGTGGGCCTCCACTGAGCAAGCCAATCAGAGGAAAGCATTGAATACTGAAGAAACACGGAACACCCTGATGAGGATGCACAAAAGAAACAAGACATATTTCGTCAACTTGATACTGTCTGCATTTTCAACAGACAACAAAAAAAAGGAATATGAAGAACAGCCTGCAGTGCATAGGCTGCGTGATCACAACATCTTGACTCATATATTATATTGGTTATATACAAACTACATGGCATTGCCTTTCATTGGGTTAAGTTCAACTTAAGAGAACAGTCTGTACTGACATGTGCAATGGGCTGGCTCATAACCCATCTGCTGTAGGATTGTAATATTATCTAGACACACCTCCATGATAGATTCTCCTTTTCCACTGAGAGCCAAGTAAAATGGCCCAAATATATGTCAAGACCTTTAACAGTGTTTTTGTTTTATTGCTGCCTATCAGTAAAGGTTGCATTGGATTGAGAGAGAGAGAGAGAGAGAGAGAGAGAGAGAGAGAGAGATTGCTGTGGTGTGCTTCACATGACAGCTCACATTTTAATCTCAGTATGGTCTGGTCCACAGAAGCTGTGTCTTGTCCTAAATGAATCTGCTGTGACTCATCACAGAGTGTCACAGTTCTAGTCAGACTAAAGGGAGGAAATGTTATTGTAGCATATTTACAGATGTTGTATGCAAGTGATGAGTGTGTCAGAATATGTGTCAGAAAATATATGAGAAATTGTAAAAGCTTTCCCAAGACACAGTGCATGTGTGTGTGTGTGTGTGTGTGTGTGTGTGTGTGTGTGTGTGTGTGTGTGTGTGTGTCAAATATAAATAAGTTTGATTATCACAGTGTTTCTAAACAGCACAGTATGGCAATCTTTATTTGCATTATGTCAGCCTATAGATCAATAAGTCACCTAGAAATTAGGCTTTTGACCTAAGCAAAATAAATAGTCCCCAAGAAGTAGGTCAAACTTGGACTCATGTTGTTGTGAAGCAGTGCAACTGCAGCGAAATTGTCTATTGATCTCTCGCTGCTCTTTGCTTTAGGTGGTTAAAAATTCCACACACAGGCAGTGATTAAAAGAGAGCCTCATGCCAAAATAAATTGTATTTCATATATACTCTGGCTGCTGCTTTCTGTATTCATACCAAGATTTTCAGCAATCCTCCAACATAAAGCTTAAGATTAAAACGTCTGTTTTTTTTTGTTTTTTTTTATTTTTGCCTCCCAGTCACACATGCATGGTGGTGAGCTGTGAGCAGTTCATCACCAATTCACTCATTTTTAGAAGCCTGGAAAACTAAAACTGACATTAAGGACAACAGATTAGATATATGTGGATAGATGTAGACATTATAGATAGAGAACAGGGATATTAAAGGTGTAGAATTAACACATGACTGTTACATACAGCTACATTTGGAGGGACTTTCTACAAAAATACAATAGATGAGAACTCCTGCTAAATACCAGTGCAAATATGACTCTTGAACTCGCCCCATTTGCTTGGCTTGGACTGTGCTGCTTTTTGATGTAATATCAGGGTTGATTTTTGCCAGAGCCTGTTCTCATTATGCAAAGTTGCCAAGAACACAAAATAGCAAGTTCACAAAGGTGATTACATGATGGTTTTTGGATGACTGTTTCTTTTATTCATAATGCCACATTGTGGAAGAGAGATGCCAAGGATTCTGAGTGGTGAAATACATCTCTCCACTTTTGGGAGTTGTTAAATCGACTGACACAGTTGACAGTTCTGGCTTCAGAGCTGATTCAAATTGTAAGTCACTAATTATAGTAGAGTAAAGCAAAAATGGCTGCCTTTTTCCTTCTCTGTTACCTATAACAGAGATAAAACAACTGCTACATTTTCCAGCTTCGAGCACATTCCCCTTTTTCTCGATATACTCTGCGTCATTTGCAGCCACAGACACGGAGAAGGAGTTTGTTATCACGCAATATGTTTACACAGCAGCATCAAACTTTACATCCCCTTCTGTAGAACAGCATATAACAATACTGCCCATATAGAGATATATAAATGTTCTCCAATAAAACGCAGCCCTATGTGTAATGAGGAGAAATGTCCAATAAAGCCTGAAACTCTGGGAGCAATGGACCCATCCCTCCATAGCGAGTCACTGCGTCGCAGAGAATAGCGTCTAGAGTGGATAGAGCATGCCCCCATACTCATGGAAGTGATTAGGAGCCCTTTATAATGATGCATTCAAGTTTGATGTATTGAAGCAAACCTTTTTTAGACTGCACCATATGTCTGACTTTGCAGTGTAACCGCAACCTCAGGACACATGACTCAGAGCATGCTCTGCAGAGAAGGAGAAAGAACTCAGCCCTGGGTCAAGAAGGCAGAAATACTAAAATGCTGATTGGAATTAAATATAATGACAGAGCAAATACAAAAAGGAAAGATATGCCTTTTTCACAGACCTTTTGAACTTTTGGCTTTTTGCAAAAAAAGCATGGCATTAAGCAGAGAGAGCAAAGTAATATTTTTTCTGTCTGGTAATTAAGAGTTATGTAGCCTAGCCCTGGTGATGCTTGGTAAAGGTCTGGAAAGGCTCCCTGACCAGGTAGAATCACGTGTACTCTTGCTGTGAGGTAAACCCATGTTGATAGCTTGTAATAAACATGCCACATTCTCTAAAAGCTGAAAAGTGTGATTGCTGCCAGAAAGCTTTGAAGTGAGATCACACCTCCTAACCTACCAACATTTCACATCTTCTCTTGTTTTGTTTTGCTCTTATTAGGGAGCTGGCACAGACTTCAGGCACATCAGCAAGAAGTCTCTACGAAACAAAGGAACAGATCAAACCTCTGCTGTGTGTGTCTGTGTATGTGTGTATTAATTTATCTTAGACGTGTATCTTGGATGCTTTGTTAACCAGCAAGAGCGCAATTTCTAAATTGCATGAGCAGACTTGATTTCCAGCTTGTCAAGCCTGTGACCTAGAAAGGCAGGAGAAAAGTTTTTGGGTCAGGGGCTTTTTTCTATGATGGTTTCTCTCACTCTCTAGTTAAACACACAGACACGTGCATATGCACACAGACACACAATTACACACATCTTGGACTGGCAGGTAATGCAGGAAGGCCAGTTTTAGAGGGGATCAAATATTCATGTGTCTATGAAGTGCTGGCCAGGTCTCCTGGCCCGCGGGTATACTGCTGCCTGTGCTCCTTTATCACCGCCCGGCTGCATAAAGCCTGAGGTGCTAGATTCTTTATAGTGCTATGATTGGACAGTATGGGAAAGAGCCAAACAGAGAGCATGGCTCCCCTGAACTAGGCTTTTTACTGGGTGCAGTGTAATATCTAATATCTCGTGTCAGGCTGAGTGTTGAGCCTAATGCCTATGTTGATGGATTAAGTCCAGCAGCTATTCCGCAGTTGTGACTGTGTCTCAGCCACGAACACCTACCCAGACTGCTCCGCCGGGTGGTTCTCTGCTTTGTTTGTCACATTTACTGTGAGTGCTTTGCAATTTATGAGGATTTATTTGATCAGGAGCAAAATGTCTCTTGGCTTGAGAGTAGACGAGAGTAAATTCGGATGAATAAGTTCATCTGGCCCCCTGTGAGGTCCTGACTGATGTTCCAGAAACTTCTAACTCATGTGATCCTCCAAAGTGAGGCAGAGGGACTAGAGAGAGGGAGAGAGTTAGTATGTCTCTCTCTCTCTCTTTACTTAGCTGTCTCCCATCACTTTCCCCCTCAGTGCGAACCCACACCTCTTATGTTTTCCCACCGATATCTTCAGTTCACTAAAGTCCAGCCCAGCTCCCAGCTGAAAGTATTTGATGGAGTGGAAGAAGGAGGCTCTGACTCGATAGAGGAGCAGGTTGTTAGCAACAGAGTTGCAATAAAGAAAAACGCCCGAGGGGTTTGGAAGAGACGGAGACGAGCGGAGACAGGCAGAGGAGAGGAGAGGCGAGGAGAGGAGAGGGGAAGAGAGGAGAGGAGAGGAGAGGAGAGGCGAGGAGAGGGGGAAGACTGCTTCAGGTGACCGAGTCGCGATGGAGGCGCACGGAATGTGTGTTTAGGGAGCACCGCTCGTGGAAGCGTTGGCTTTATTAAGGTGGAATACAGAGTGGAGACCCCTCAGAACTGACCGGGACCTGCCTTTGTCCTTTTTTTTCCTCACTTGACGGATTATCTCAGAGTCATGAACGTGCCGCCACCAGACCGCAGGAAAAACATGCGAGAACTGGCTTTGGAGATTGGCATCCGAGTTCTGCTTTTCGGAGTTTTTGTGTAAGTAAAACCTCGAGCAAGCTGAGTTTTCTGTTCTGTGACGGATTCCAGTCTGGCATCCTGCTTGTCCTTCAGTTTCACAACTGGGATTTTAGGAGCTTTAGACACTGAGCTGCTGTATTCAGGTTGATTTGCCGCGGTGTGGTGCTGGACGAACAGGTCCGTCTGTTGATCCGCAGTTCAGCACCATGGACAGGTCTCTGCTAAACAAGTAGGACGCAGACTGACGCTGCGTTAACAGGTTGCAAAAAAAAAAAAAAAAAAAAAAAAAAAAAGTTGAATAATAACCGGCAGCTTTACACTTTATGTCACGTAATCCTCGTGTCACAATTCATGGATGACACTTTTTCTTCTTAGAAATCCACTCCATGAGAAACTGTGGTGGAAGAGATGTGTTGATATGTAAATGAATTTCTTTAGGAAGACACAGTTTGGGAGAAGGCTGTGCCTCTGAGCTAGCATAGATATGACTTATTAATTGTTTGTCAAGCTTGGAGGTATTAAGCCTTGTTTGCACTATGATTGTGTCATTTATTGATTCTCTGCTTGATATGATCTTGAAAAAAGCTCCAGGTCCCGTTATCTGAAATGACTCACCTTGATATAGGGCTCCCACTCCATCACTGAAAAAAAAAAAAAAAAAAGTCTGAAATCAGCTCTTGTGGTTTGGATTGTGTAGTACAACTGCATATGTATACACTGATATGGGCTGTGTGTGTGTCACACTGAGAGGATTATACAGCCAAGGAGAGAGTGATGCCCATGTTTGACATGGGGAAACTCAATTGCGGGGATGTGACTGTGGGACAGAATGGAGCATGTCAGTGAGGAGGCATGAGGCATCAAGGTTTAGTCTTTTGTCTGTTCATACATTCAAGATTCACATTCTCGCTTATTTGTTTTGTATTAGGGCTTGAGGCCACTTACAAGACACACGATTTCACACAGTATCATCATCACCGCACCCCCCCCCCCACTCATATCAAGTCCTTGATCACTGTAATGAATTGAGTTTTACTCCCCATACTCCCCCTTTAGCAGACAGTTTATAAGACATAGCTTGCTTGTTGTTTGTTCTGAAGCCCTGTCAGTAAATCTGCTTTGTGCTTACAGCAGCGCCCCTAATCTGACTGCAACACATTCAATTAATTCAATTTTACACCATGTCAAGTTTGCTCCTCCCAGTGTCACCAGACGTGCAACACTGAATGCAAATGTCCATATGTTTCAACACACACATCATCTTCATACCTGCAGTGAACTGTATGCAGCTGTGGAAGAGTTGTGGCATTGTAGCATTAATGGGAAATCGTAATTGGATAGATAAGGATCAGTGTAACAAGGAGCACAGAAATTGTTTAATTTACTGTGTTTTTAATTAATATAGGTAACAAAGACATAAACAGGATGATATTGGGTTGTGTGTTTGTGACTGAAAGTGTTTACTCTTACTTTTCTTATCAAAGTCTCAATCATGTATTTTGTCAGAGGGAGCAGTTCTTTGACACTCGCTGTAATATTTGTATTGAACTAGCTTTACGCCCAGCAGATCAGAGAGTCGCCCTCTGGCTTCGAGGGCCAGCAGTTCCCTGTTCTTGTCTCACCTCGAAGCCAGAGGTGAGCACAGAATAATTGGGGTCAACTAGAATCTGATGTTTTCCTCACAGGGGGTGTAAAGGACAGTTTTATACCTGCGTCTGATGTTAGGTGTAGGTGTAGTGCACTACAGTTTTATCTTAGGAAGAAAATAGCGCCCTTATCCTTGATTCTTTACCAGTACAACTCAGCAGGCTTGAATTTATGCTTCATTGCTTAGTTAAAATCTTGTTTACTCCCATTAGAATTTCGTTTATTGATTTCTGCCTCTTGCGGCTCACAAGTACATTTGACTAACTGGAAGAAAGAAAGGACAGATTTTCTCATTTGCTGTTCATATTCCACATGTAACTGGGGGAGATGGAAATGAATTAATTAATCCTCGAGGCAGATATGAATACAGATATGAGAGGTAGCTTTAATCAGAGATCACATGAAAGGTCTGATTGCTTTGTCTTTAATTCTGAGTTTAAAAAAAAAAAAGAAAGAAAAGTGCTGACTGTATCCAAAACACTTATTTTCTGTGCTTGACTGGTCACCCACACAAACTGTTACTGTTGTTGTTGTTGTTCGAAACCACCCAGTACACCACATGCCACTGAGGACTATTTCTGTATGGAGTGAAATATGAAATCTAGCAGCCTTGAATTCCCTGCATTATTTACATCCAAAACTGTTGGCCAAACATGACCTGCCTGTGAGGGAATACTTTTCATTTGCCCTTGCTTGACTGCCAAGCTGCCTGTCTGTTCCAGGCCTCAGGAGGTGCGCTGACCTTAGCAATGGAACCAAGTGTGTGCTGTTCAGTTGACCCTGTGCTATCAAACCGCTAATGCCATTCAGCCATCATAGCTTGGTAGCAGCCCAGGAGTCATCTCTCAAGAGTAAAACAAAAAGTTCAATCTAAATGGAAATGGATCATTGACATTTAACCAAGTAGGGAAAAAAACAAAATCTGAAGCTTTAATCACAACACAAGATAAAAGTCTTTTTTTCTGCAGTCTGCTACTCAACATACTGAGAAAGGATAATGAGATTGGTGCTATTTCACTTTCCTTGTAATCCGACGCACAACAAGCTAGAGCTTAGACAAACACCAAGAAGTCATTTCTTCCTTGAGCAGTTGTGTGTCAGAGCTCATGTCCTCAGTCAATCAAAACAAGCTCAGAGTTGAAGTTTTTCTATGCTTCACAGCTTGCTGATGGGCAGCTTCAATAAGCTACATTCCAGTAGATATGAGAATACCGGTTTAGTGCACAACAGGAGACAAAGCAAGAAGGACACAGCAACAAAAAGAAAGAGATGGAGGAGGAGGTGGAAGATAAGATGGAGGACATGCATTTTAGGAGATCTAGATTGTTTTGAGTTTTTTTTACAGATTAAGAACTGAACTGCAGCAAATAGAGAGCTACCAAAACCACTCTGGGGACTCCTATGGGTGCAATTTAAAAGCTTCTTGATGGGGTGATTACCCAGAGAAGAGTGCAGCTGCTTTATGGGCTGATGTACACAACAGAACAGAATAGATTTGTCCGTGCCAAGAGTAACAATTTGGGCCGGAGCAGAACTGACTCTTTTATGGCAGAGAGTCATGATGATTCTCTGCACACAAAGCATTATTCTTCATGTGCAGGCGCATGTGCAGACTGAAGCGCGTCAGAATGTACAGTTGGTGAAATCACCTTTGACTGTCACTCTATTTTAGGGATTTCTTTTTTTTTTTTTTTTTTTTTGATATAGCTGATGTCAAATGAGGTTATCAGTTTGTGCTACACAACAACACCGTTCATCCCTCAAAACAGTGTTTGGCTCACTGCTTCACTGTCGTCCTCTCCTCTCAGAGCCAGGCTTAGGAGCAGCCCTGGGATGCAGTCCAGAGCCTTGGCAAGTCTCAGAAAGCCTTGTGAGATGCTGGGAAGGAGCAGAATGTCAGGCCTTTGACTGTTTAAGAATAAGCGGATTGTTTAGCTTGCACATTAAGGATGGGAACTCTTACACTCTGATTCTGTGGAGAAAATCTCTTTGTAGAGGATTGGTTACAGAGTCTTCAGGGCACATTGTCTCTGTGGTGGATATGAACAAAGTAATTCTAATCTAGGGGAATGTTGCATTTTTTCTCTCTCATTTGATTGAACATGTGGAACCAGTGGAATTGAACAAAGCCACACTGTTTTGATAGAGACGTCATGTAAAAATGATTGCAACATGATCTGATTTCATGCTGCACACAGAGAGACACCTTTCCTGAATAAAGACCAGCGAGGACATACAGTAACACCGCAGTGTGACTGTTCCATTAGTCACTGCCTTGCAAATATTCAATGCATTGCATTTGTGGAGGCATCTTTGATGACTGATCATGCTCTGCACAAACAGAGCTGATAATACAAAACATTGCATTTCTGTGACTGCTTCACTGTCACAGCCACCATGCGTTGTGCCAGATGGATGCTTTTAATGCGAAGCAGTGCAAGGGTGTACCATTTGCATGACCAGTGACTTAATACAGCTCCGGTGGTGCACAGAGAGTGAGCAGTAAACACTGAGCCTCATATGAATGAGATAAAGTTGTGCTGGATTACGTGCATGCGTCGCTTTCCTGTAAATCCATCGTGAAGTCTGAACTCTGAAGGGCAGACACATTGGCTGTGACACATTGACTGTGGTAATGTGGTAATGTACTGACTCTATAATGAAAACATAAACTCCACCTATTAAAAACGGTCCAATTATTTTCATCACAACATGTAAATGAGGAAAGGTCGCAGGTGTAGCTCCACTCTACAGTTCAGCGAGTTTAAGCTCTTTGTTTTATTTTCCAATTCACACAGCTCAGTCCAAACAGCTCACTCACGCTGGTTTTATGATTCCAGTGCAATTCTTACTGGCAGAGGAGGTAAATTTAATAAATGCCGCTTCTGAAGAAAATCTAACATGTTGCATTTGTCACAAGCTGGTGGAATTAACAAAGAATGAGGATGAGAACAGACTGAACAAGGAGGAAAAGAACATCGATACAATCTGCAATTTGTGATCAGAAATCACTTTCTGATAATCTGACGTGCGTGTAGCTCAATCCATTTGCTGTTTGTTTATGTTTCACTGGCTGTATGATGACAGTGTACTCTCCCACTCTGCTTTTCTTAATTTTGGCAGCTGGCATCTGAGGCGCTGAATCACAGGTCATCCAATCTGCAACCCTCATTATCTTAGAGATGAAGAAAGAATTGCGTTGGTGAGCTTGACAACTGACTGTGTCTGGTGGGATGCGGTAACACTTTCTGAATGGATGCTGTCGACAAACTGATCAGATGGAATGAGTGAGAGATGGGGGTAGGGTGGGAGTGGGTGTGTTCAATTATTGATTTTTGTCTGAAACAGTGAAGACAGAGCAACCATTGTCGTACTTGATTATGTAAAACCAAACTGATTAATCACATAGTCCTTAAAGGAGACACATTTTAAAGTGGTAGCCTAGTCTATTCAAGGACATTTAATTGAACCAAAACAAAGTATTGATGGGCTCAGTTGAAGGCATGAGTTAAAATGGAAAGGGAGGTCTGTGAAGAGAAAATGGAGGGTAGAAAGATGGAAAATCAACAAAAGGGCCTTGGCAGAAGATCTATGTAAATAAAGGATGGGTAGAAAATGGGCAGAATGGAGGTTGTGATTAGCATGATACAGATGGGGAAACATGAGTGTGGATCGACAACCTTTACTGGCATTGTGGCAGAGATAACTGTGGTAATTCCAACAACAGCAGAGGCAGTTGACTATCATACCAATACCAGGGATTCCCTGACAGCTCAGTCTGTCACCACTCTAAGATACTCTGGCATTTCATTCTCCACAATCATTTGATCAGCTCATTATGTCTCACTGTCCCTGCTGTCATCTACCCAGTGCTATCTCTTCATCCCTCTGTGGGCATCAGATCACTCAGTTACTCACTGACTGTCCCCTGCACCATTTCTTCTTGAAGGAATACCCCAGATTTTTTTTTTTTTTTTTCAGACACTGCCCTGTGGGTCAACTTATCCATTAGAGGATGAAAATATACTATACTACAGACCTACAAAAGAAGTTTGGACAAACATTAGTGACCTGTAGCAAAATTGCTCCTCTGCTGGATCTCAGGAACCAGAGAACCAGGCATCCACCAGCTCGTCTTCTTTGGCTGTAAGGAGTCCACACAAGCCACTGACATGGACTGAGGAGGAGAGATTTGGCATGACTCACAACAAACTGCTGGAGGAAAGAAACAGGACTTATGCAGAGATCTTGTAGACAGACAGAGAATGCAGAAAGGCCTTTACTATGTTTCTGAAAGAATCACCCCCTCAGAAATGAAGAGGATGAGGTCATCCACTTAGTCTGCTCTGCAGTGGAGTAAGACACAGCTGCCAAGCAACTGTGAGGGGTGTCCTTCCCTGGAGGTAGCACCTGCCCAGAGAGGAGGACAAGGACAAACTGTAGAGAAAGAAGACGAGGACAGAGACTGAAGTGACAACGATATGGATCACTGGGTCAGTTACATGAATCATGGGAAGAAAGCATTGACAGAGATTTTGGGGGAAAATGTTGGGCTTAATGCCAAAGTTCAAAGGGTTGGCAAAGAGGGCATGCTCTGGAGTGATGTCTTTCCTTGTGTTGTTAGTGTTGCCAAGTTGTCCATAAAGAGTCCCCCAAACATACTGTTCATCGTTGCTGGTGGCAACGAGCTGAGACTAACTTCCACCAAGGAACCTGCGGGGGATAACTGCTGCCGCTCTTTGAAAAGTTCCCTTCAATGACAATTGCATATTCCTGCATCAACGAGTGGCGAGTGTAGAGAAATGGACAGCTGGTGAAGATCAATAAAGATGGGAAGACTGTCAACTCACTGATAGGGAACACTGTTGGCAACTTATTGAGCACCCACCCCTCCCCCACCCCCCAATGTTTTACAACAAGAGTCTCTTTCTGCCAGATGGAGTACACCTACACCGATTTGAGTCAAGTCTTCATCATCTCAAAAAAGCCATACTTAACTTCTTCCCATTTCTGTGTGGGTACATTGGTTATATCCCACAAATGATATATATTTAAATTACAATAATATTAATAGAAATATATTTTAAAAGGTGGTGTAAGGTCTTCAGGGACAAACATTTTTCTTGATTTAAAAATAAGAGTACAGCTTAATCTGCTTGGTCTCATCCTCTCCATGTCAGTTTGATGTATTAATATCACTGACAAAACTTTACTGCTCTGCAAATATTTACACCGTGCATGCAGAGAGATTCTTCTCTTCTGTTTCAAGGCCTCCAAGATGAGTGACCATACATTAAAGGAGGCATTAAATTAAAATAGTTCTCTAAGACATGTGACATGCTTCGGTTGAAATACCTAAAGGATCAAACATCACAGCGCTCTTTTCATCTTCTCAATGCAGCCCTGTTCAGAACAGCTTGTTTCAGTGCCTGTCCCTTTAAATGGAAATTAGGATTTGGTGAGCCACTGCCCACCCTGCCCTGCCCCTTCTACAAGGACCAGTACTCACAGGTAGGGGTGGTATTATGCAAATTCAAAAACTGATGACATCATTGTCTGACAAATGAGGGAACAGCTTGTAAAACCACATGGATTTCAAAGTAGGGACCCTGGAAATTCATCATAATCATCATAATAACCAGTTCGCACAGATGATCTCTGGGTTTGTTTTGGTCAGGTGTCACCCCCTCTGCGCTTGTATTGCAATGGTTTCTGGGTGATATCATGACTAATTTTTACAGCTTAGTGGTGTATTTACTGGTGACATGTATTTAAGGGATGTGAATTAAATTAAATTAGATACTAGCCATTTTTCATATTCTATAGAGTTGCAGTATTCATCCTAAATGATTCCCCAGCACACCCTTGTAACTCTCATTAAAAAAGTGGAATTAGGAAAATTAATCCAATGTTTATAGGAGGCATTTAATCAAAATTCCTGTAAGTAAGACTACAGCCACAGCAAGGATTGTGCTCACGCTGGTAGGCTGCTCTTAAATTAAATTTTCAGCTGGATAATCATATGCTAGAATTTAACTTCTACCATCACACAGTCAAAGGTTTTTCCACACACTGATGCTCAGGAATAACTTATACTGCAACGTGGCGTTCTGTTAAAAGCTTTTCAGTGTCTGGAAAACCAGCATTTTTTGCCATAGTCAAATTGGATCCAAAAGTCCCATTCCCTCGACCCTTAATCAAACAAGTATACATTTTTGATGTCGAAAATGGAGCTAGAAGTGAAGTATTTCCAGCTGAGTAGTCCATTTAGTAGCACATAAACAAAATAGCACTTTAACCTTGGTCACTTACTTTAGATCTTTCAAACAAGATCGAAATTATACATTAAAGCTATGGTCGATGTTGAGAAAGATGATGAGAAAGATTTGAAAAAAGCACCCCCCACACACACAACCCCCCCCCCCCCAGGCCTCCACCCTGGTGTTTCAGCTCTTGTCTCTGTGCACCGCAAAACAAATGTGCTCTGTAACCCATAATCTTTCGTTTATGATGTGTAAGACTCCACAAATATAAATCTCTCTATCATATATGTTACATAACATTATCCACTGCTCCATAGATTGCTTTTTTAGCTGAATTGATCAGGGCCTTACAAACCGCTCGTAGTTTCAAACATGGAAGAGGGTTGGGACGAGGAGCAATGAAGTGTCAAAATTGAGTGAGGGGATTGGATGAAGAGTAAGAGAAGACGAAACTCCAATCACAGCCATGCGGGCCGGATGCTTTGCAGGCCTGCAGCCGCTAGAGAGAATGGATTTTTTTGGTTCCTTTCCTTCCGTTCCTTCACATTGTGTAGGTCGTGCTATTGGGCCATAACCACCATCTAAATGATGTTAATAATAATGATCAATCCTTCTCAGTGTCACCCCGAGCTTCAAGGAGCTAAGAACAGTTCCATGGTGAGGTGCTTTATTAACTTAACTTTATTTTAAAATTTTGAATTTCAAACATTGTTCATTGAAGCTCATTATATCTGGGATAAGGAGATATGAAATAACATTTCACTGATAATGTATACAAGCTCTGAGCAAAAGAAATGCAATTATGCCAATATTTTATATTTGCTCTATTTTACTGGAAATAGGCTGAAAAAATGTCCTCATTAGTTGGTAAAGAGGAAATTTCCAAACCATGACTGTGGTTCAGTAGGTGGACACTGGCATGAGGGGGGATTACTGTAGACTGCGGCATTGTGGGCTCAGTGTGGAAATGACAGTTCCTGTCAAAGCAGAGGGGAAGATCCCTGCACTGCTTTGCTCTGTCTCCCATCGTGATATTTCTATTCTTATTTCCTCTCTGTCTCTCCCACCTTCTCTATCTGTCGCCTTCTCTCTCCGTTGCCCCATACTCAGGTATTTGCCTTAGATCTTCTACACTGTCATTTCCAGCATTATCTGTAGAAAGACAGATGAGGGGCTGAGCAGATGTAAGAGCTTTCCCCTTACACATGCACTCACACATCCAGTTCCTGGCCCAAATCTCAAGATAAATAACCAGCCCCTCTCCTTCTGGACAAGCATCCACTGTGTGTGTATGTGCATGTGTGCATGTGTCCCAGACCCCTGAGTTTTGCTGTCAGACCAGACTCTCTCCTTGATGACTCCTCCATGGTTTCCTTTCAACAATGCACTGCAGAGTGATAGCTCACTTTTTGCCATGGCAAGGTGAATCATGCAACACATACCCTGGCAGAAAGCATTCAGACTGCTTCCATCATTGCACAACATTCTGTACAAAAAACATTTTAAACAGGTGAAATGACCATTTTCTCCATCAGTCTACACCTCTTTATGGTATGTCTTTACAAATATGTGCGATTGCATTAAAAACCAAAAGCTGATATTTCTCAATTATTATATTCATGTCTCCTGTTTGCTTTAAATACAAAAACCAAGGCATGAAGTCCAAGGAGCTGCAAACCTCCATGATAAAAGTGTGGTTAGGCATGAATAAAAAAACGTAAGCAAATTGTTTACTGTAAGCAAACAGCGTCAGTAATTATCAGAGGATTCCTGAAGGGTCTTGGTCTGGGGGCAACCAAGAGCCCAACAGTCACTCTAACATCATCTCATCTAAGACCATCTCAGCAACACTCCATCAAACTGGCCTTTACAACAGAGAAGACAGAAGTCACTCTTGAATAAAAGACACGACAGCCTGCTAGGAGTGCTTGGAGTTTGCCAAGTTATGCTTAAAGGACACCGAAAGCTTGAGGGGAAAAAAATCTCTAGTCTGATGAGGCAAAAATGTAATTCTTTTGGCAGAACTCCAAACAATATGCTCAGTGGACACTACTCATCACCTGCCTAATGCCATCCCTACAGTGAAGCGTGATGGTAGCAGGGAGGGGCTTGTCCAAGCATCAGAGACAGGGAGACTGGTCAGAATCCAGGGAAGGATGGGTGCAGCCAATTACAGAAGAAGTCTGAGAAGAAAACCTGCTCCAGAGTGTACACAATCTGAGTCTGGTTCACCATGGCAATGACCAGAAGTGTATCAATCCTGGATGAGTCTCTGACTGTGTTTGACTGGCCCAGTTGCAACCTAGACTAAAACCCCATCTGTGCAGAGACCTGGGCATGGAAGTTCACAGATGCTTTCTATTCAGTCTGACGGAGATGGAGCCAGAAAGAAAGGGGGGAAACTGCCAAATCCATGTGTGCAAAGCTTGTAGAAATTTACCCAGGAAAGACCCAGAGCTGTAATTACTGCCAAAGGGGCAAATACAAAGAACTGAGTTTAGGGCTTTGAATTATTATGTAGATGAGAAATTTCACTTTTTGATTTTTAATTCATTTCAGATCAAGTCACTATTAGTCAGTCCCATTATGGTCCAACAGATTTAAATTGGACAATTGGTCCCACTTTCTAACAGCCTGCTGGCTCCACTTTGGCAGCATGGCTTCACCCAACTTTTCCCTAAAAGAGGTTAATCAGCCAGAATAGAAGAAAACACCCTGTTTGACTAATTGAATCCCAATGTGTTTGCTGTATGTGAAGTGGCAGTACTTACAGTCAATTGTTTGTTTGCACATTTGCAGATTGTGGGAGCAACAGAAGATAAAAGTTATTCCATGTTCTTGTGCATGAGAGACAAACAGATCTCTCTGGATTTCTAAAACAACATCACCCTCTTCAAGAAAATGAATATAAAGGCTGATTTTCTAAAAAAGAGAATTCAGTTGACATCAAAACTCATCACAGTGCAGAGTGGTAATGTGAGAGCAATAACCAGGAAGTGAAATAAAATAAATTCAAATAGCCTGAGGCAATGCAAATATCCCATTGTGAGAACATGCACTTTGCAGATCAGCAAATATATTGAAAGTGATTGCAGAAGCACACAAGTATAGATTTGTGTCAGTTTGTGTTTGTGAATTTGTGCATGTTGGAAAAAAAAGCATTTCTTCTCTGTGTGTCAGGACTGAAGAAGCATCGGCTATTAGAGGTGAAGCATGTTTACAATTCTTTAAACCTTGACCTGGATGACTGATAATCGTCACAGTCAGATGTACTGTAGGTGTGTGTGTGTGTGTGTGTGTGTGTGTGTGTGTGTGCCTGGGTACATATTTTAATACTGTGTGGGTGTTCTTGACAGGTGTGCACAGTTCGCCATTCCTTCCATCAGTGAGCACACAACTGAAATCTCTCTCCTGTTGCTGCCAACTTTGACATTTGCTAGGATGAACAGTGAGCACGACAACACTAATAAATGTCAGCTCCGTGTCCCAGTCCCATATCTGTGTCCAACATCAGAGTCAGTGTGAATGATCAAGCTGTCTCTGCTTAATTCTTTGCACCTCTCTTCCCTTCTTTCACTTGTCTTTCACACTTACACTCTAAGCATGGTTACCCTCATGCCTACCTCACTAAACCCACTCACAAGGAAAGGTGCACACAAACACTCCCACCCAACAGACTTTATGTACGTTCTGCTTAGATTCGAAGGTGCTTGCTCTGAGGTGAGCACAGATTATTTAACCTCAGAGTTGATAATAGACGTCAGTTACTGCAGAATTAATTAACTGTGCCTCAGCAGGCCCATTTTTATTTTCTTGATAATGATCAGTTTCAAAGCAAGGAAATGTAGTCAAACTCAGATCTGACCTTTAAAGATTAACACATTTCAAGGTTAACTGATAAATACTAATTCTCATATATATTCACCCTTCACTGACTGTGGTCTACATAAAGGTCACAGGATAATTACAGATCACTGGGGTGAGCGTAGCTGGAGTAATCTCTAAATCTGCAGACGGTACAAACAGCTTCTTTTCATATCAGTTTATGAAAGGAATAAGTCACCGTAGATCAATGAATCACTACAAATAAGGAGGTGTGAATGCATCTTTCACATATGGACAACAGCAGCTACCTGAAACACCGGTAAGTCAAACCAAGCTTTATTGTCAAGAGACGCTGGCTTCAATAGAACGAAATTAAACTCTAACCCATTCTACACCCACACATCACATCTCCTGTGATCAGTGTGTAGAAAGAGACGAGGTAACTCTGTGGTCTAACAAACAGTTATATGCTATATCAGTGACTAACTGTAAGTGAGATGATTCTTGTATGTAGGCTAAGCAGGGGATAAGATTAGCAAGTTTCAACAAGTCACCCAACCTACATGAACATATGTCCCGAAATTCTGATATGACCCATGGGGAATATTTCCTAAAATAGCGCCCATATGGTGTATGAGGTGTAAAATGCCACAGATAAACTGTTGAGCTGAAAAATGAATATCCATTTTAGGGCATGATAATGGCATATGTTTGGAAAAGGATCACGATTTGAGTCTGAGAAGTACTAAAATAACTTTTCTCATCCTGGTTACGCCATAAACACGAGGTTAAAAAGGTCCAATATACAATTCTCCCTCCCTGCTCCCGCTCCATCATGCTCTGCCCACCCATTCACTGACAGACTCATCTTGTACGCTGTCTCAGCCAACTGGAGCTTGTTAACCTGGGAGTCGTCCATAATGACATCTTCTAGCAGCTACTACAAGCTTCAAGCTTCAGTGCAAGACGAGTAATAGGGCAGAGGTGCCTTCGCGTATTTGATATAAAGCTGTGGGCTCCTGCTGCAGACTTTGGCCTTTGATTGGTTGAAAGGCTCAGAAACGTCCACAGTGATATCTCTGCTCTCTCTTCAAACTGTCTACATCACAGAAGCCTTTGCCAGCACATTTGTATTTTAAGATGTGCTTTGGAGCAAAGTACATACCAGAGGTTATGGAACAATATTTTGTTAGCCCAATTATCCACACCAGAGGCTCTTTTCAGGATTCCCATGGGTCTCGTGGGATTTCCACAGGATGGGAGTAAATTTTATTTTCACATGAATTTATTAATCATGTGATTGGGCAGGAACAGGAGTGAAAGTCAGCGGGAGCAGACGGAAGCAGGAACTATGACAACAAAGTCAGTGTGAGTGGACGGGAGTGGAAACCATGATGCAGTTATATTTGATATTATTTTATTTCGATATTTGAAATGTATTGTTTCTCAATAATTCCATTGTGATCCATGTACTGCATATTTTATACTGAGGAAGAAAAAGGAGCAGGATTGGCAGGGAGTAAAATGGGATGGGAGTGGGATTCTGCAAAACTTTTGGTTTGGGATTGGGATGGGATGGGATCAATCTTCTGCGGGAGCGGGAGGAAGCGGGAATCAAAATCCACTCCCATGTCAGCCTCTCATCCACACCAAACCCCCTTCCCTCCTGCCATAATTACTATGTCCACTGGAGGGCTTTATCACATGTTAGTTTGGGACATTTGCTGAGACACTTGATGCTGTCTTACATCACTGCTCATTGTCGCTTGTTAATAAAATGTAGGGGCGTCATGACCTGCTGTTTTTTTAAGAGATCTGTCTCATATTTTTTTATCTCACGCAGTGACTGTCATGACTTGCAGTGACATTTCATTAGAGCAAAGCCATTGTTAATATTATTATTAACACCTACTACACCTGCTTTTCACTATAGTCAAAAATATCTGCTGAATAAAATGGAGTTTAAAAGAGGGTAGCAGTCTCTAGCAGCTAACATCCTGATACCACCACCAAACCAAACTATGATCTTTACCTTCAGGTTTTTATGAATTTGATGAATTTAACACTGCTCCTTAGTGAAACAGCTGTCACATTGCAGTGATGTATGAAACAAAGTGTTGTGGTCCAGCACTGACTGTCAGAACTAGGGATAGTTGAGTCTGCTGCTATTAAAAGTTTAGAATCACACCGAGCTACCAGCAATTCCAGTTTAATTAGACACTGGTAGGAAGAGTTTATCTTGGCAGTCAGCCCTATAATTGGGGATGCCCTGCACCATAATACCAGGCAGATGTTAACTGTTGTACATTAATAAAAAGCTTAGTCAAAGCAAAAACTCCCGTTAACCACAAGTGTTTATATTGGCTAGTTGTTTCTCCCTGTGTTCAGCTGATAAGCAAAGATGAGCTAATTGTAATTGCCCACAACTCCCGCTCCTCTTCACATTCAAAGGCATGAGAGTGATTGGTATCAGTCGTCTTATCCAGCTCTTTGAAAGACAGCAAAGACCATACTTCCAATACTTCTTTTATTTATCATAAGAAATAAATAGGACTGGCTTAGAAGAGAGGAAAAGTCGAGTACACCAGAAAAGTGAAACTTCACGACACAGTAACTTCTGCGCACTTCAGAATTGTATAGGACTATCTTAGGGTGACACTTTTGTCCACACAGTGCAATAGAGGGAGAGAAAGCTCAGCAAATCTGATGAGCCGACAGCAATGGGCCAGTGAGGTCGATGCATTTACTCAGCAACCTCAGTGAATACAAGCGTTGGACCTGTGGAACATTTGTGAAGCCTGCTGGCAGATCGTCTGTGTGTAGCAGCCTGCCTCCTTTCTTTCCTGCTGTGGGCTGCACACTTATCTCACCATGCACATAGCATGCTACCTTGATTCCCCAGTCCCTCGGTGTCCCTTTCACCGTGTCCTGCCAGCTTCACACCACTGCTTTTCCTAATGCCTGCCTCAAATATGAGACTTTGACCTTTTGTAGCGTTTCTCTGGGGCTCTCCTCCTGAGCAGACACCTGTAGTCTGACCGAACCCGCCCTTGTTTTGCTCCTCATTATGTGGTGAGTGGCTTTTCAATACAGCTTCTTGAATTAGGCAGCATGAAAGGGTAACTGAAACTAAAAGAATAACCCTGCTCTTTCCCCTATATCCCTCCAGTAGGGTTTTACGTGACAAGGAAAGGAGGGTGCTTTCTGTTTTCTCTCCCCTTCAGACAACTTGAGAAGAGATGTCTCTAGGGAGGTCAGAGCGAGCCAAGTGTCACTCAGGATCTATCCCACTCCCCTCCTCCCACCCTCTCCCATGACAGGACCAAAGCTGTGCATTCCTGACACGTCAAGGCCCTGACTATAAGAACCTACAGCAACCGAGAGTGTGTGTGTGTGTGTGCGTGTGTGTGGGGGGGGTCATTTATTTCACTTGCAGACACACTAACTTGATAACAGAGTGAACTTCTAGGAAAATACACAAACCAGGAAATTCAGATGATGTTGATTTTGATATGTTTTTTTCTTGTGTTTTAAACAAGAGCAGGTGTGTGACTGGACTTGTTGGCTAAGAATATAATCACCTGGTTCCACTTTTGTTTTTACACTGGCTGTGCTGATAATTTGATTGATAGATTGATTTGAATTGTATTATAGAGGGAGAGTCATGGCCTGGTCACCAGTCACGTCTCCAAACCCACTGCCATAACCAGCCACAACCTCACCATCAGGCTGAAAACCATGTGTTCCACACATTTCCTCAAATTCTGATCCCTCAGCCAAAAACATCTTGTCTCATGTCATGAGTTTAGGTTTCTGGAATCCAGTGGGAATCTGCCAGATTGATCACCACTCGCCTCAATAAAAGCTGAATTCCCGAAAAGAGCAGTTCTCCCCGAGTCTGCAATCAGCACCGCACATAAGCACAGTTTAGTTGCCGAGGCAGCAGTGCTGTGCACTGATATGGGACCAATAATCAATGAAATAAAAGTAGCATGATGTATGGTGAATGTATCATCAAACTGTCAGTCACCTCCCATTTCCCTTCACTATGAACCACCTCAATCAAAGTGCAGCAGGAGAGCTTTATTAAATCACAGACCCCAGTTGTCTTTACTTTAACGCAGCCGCGCCCCACGAGTTTGATTAGATTTTGCTGGAAGAGCCAAATGCTCTTTTTTTCTCTCTGTGTGGAGTGAGCATTAGAAACTTAACCAAAACCTGTGCTGTTCTTTAATCCTCACAGCAGTGTTGGGTGTGTAAGTTGTAGATTTGTGATAAAGTGAGGAGGATGACCTGGTGAGGCTCATCCATCAATCAGTACAAAGTTTTCTTATGTAGGATCAAGCCGGCAGCATATTTCACAGATGCACGACTTGGATCTGAAGTTCACTGTGAAAATGTATTCAGTCAGTGTATTCCTGCTGCATACCTATTAGACTGTGATCCACTATTTTGTCAACCTTTTTATGTTTATTATGATCACCGCTGTATCACCATCTACCACAACACTGTACAGTATGTGCACCTACAGGTATATTAAAAAGAAAGAGTCTGGCATTTTGCAGAATATTCTTATCCTCTTTAGCTGCAGCTGACAGCCGGTTGTTTTAGCTTGGCATAAACAGTGGAAACGATCAGAAACAGATCAACTGGGGTTGTCAGAAGGTAACCGAATCTGTTTACCAGCATATCTTAGGTAAAGTAAAACTTGCTGTGTTTAGACATTTTTGCATCAAGAAACAACATATAACTTAGGAAGCTGCCATTGTCCCTATACTTTGCTTTTCAAGACATCTTGCCTACTACTGGCTACAGCTATTCATTGAACAGACAGATGGAAGTGGTGTGTGTGTGGTACTGTATGCTAAATGTCAAACTACTTTTTTTTAATTCATACATTTCCCCCACCACTTCACTACAGTGTTGCTCTTCTTTTAACATAATTCCAATGACATTATGTCACTCCTCCTCCTAATGTGGTGCATCCTTTGTCTGGCACTTCCTTCCAATTTTATACATTAATATATGCACAGTGCGTGAGGTGAAGTCAAATGAGCTTAATGATGTGACACCTTTATCCAGGATTTGTTATAGAGCTCATGTGAAGTGAGAAAGAGAACGAAAGTCACACACTGAGGCCGAACACTTCTAGGATATGAACTGGGCTGCTGAAGGGCTCAAAAGACAAAATGGAAAAGTGCAGTATAAACATATCCTTCCAACGTCCTTATTCTGGGAATGCTTACTGTGAGAATAGACACCCTTTTAATTTGAAAATGATTCGTGCTCAGACAATCTAAACAGTGTGTGAGTGTTGAGTGGCCATCTGAGCTGCATATTGCTGATTTCACCACTCCAGAAAAGCCTGCGTGTGCATGTGGCAGCCACCATACTGTGCCAGAAATCACAGAGCTGGCAGATAGTCATGCTGTCTTTTCATATGCCTTCTAATAAGACAAGAATTACTATTGATTATAGTCACAAATGTCTTTCTTTGACAAGACACAACAATAAATGCACAATTTAAAGCACACATTTGCAGAAACATAGAACAGGACTAAAATTGTTAAAACTACGACACAGAGCTAGACATGTCTGAGTACATTTCCTCTTGTTTATTTATTCAGTGTGATTATCACAGAGAGAAAAAAGGATTTTTTATAGTTTCTTGTTTGTTTTTCTTGCCCAGTGGGACTTTTTCAGTATCTACCTTATGGCAGTAAGTGAAAGGATTGATGGAGGGGGTGAGAGGAGTCCTGCTTGATCAGAGTGGCCTCCCTGATTAGACCGAGTGTACAGTTCAGATAGGAGAGTTTGGGATGAACCAATTATTCTTCTGGCCTGATAAGCTGTGCAGCAGAGCTTTGTTTTGTGTGTGGCCGTGATTGATATTGAACCAATGCCGAAATAATGAAGGTGACTATAGATTTGAGCACTGTACTGTAAGCTGGGGTTAAAGTTGCTGACATTAAATGTCCCCAGCTTCCTCAGCGGGTGTAGATAACACTTCAGTCAGTGTGCTGGGGAGAAGACCGGATGGTACCAAGGTAAATGCATTATATCACGACATGCTTGAGAACTCGTTGAACCAAATTCCACACTTGTATAAATATTTCACACTGTGTTGAATTATGGGTAACTGACGTCATCATTTTGTTTACCTGCTGCATTGTGAGGACCGCTGGTTCACTTCACACACATTCTAAGTGCCTTTGTGCACACACTTGAACTGCTTTCCCACTAAAATTAGCAGGTCGCCATGTTTTTTTGTTAAATGTGGGTCGGCCCACTAACAATGGCATATGGCTCCTTTCCCACTGGCCAAAAAAACCCAGGTCTGATCTCCAGCTGGCGAGCTGCATGGCCATTCAACCCCACCACAGCACGTCTGGTGATGTCATCAAGTGCGCACATAACACTATACATCATCACGTAAAGTTGTGGATTAACCCAGGTGTAACCTTCACACCTTACCCACTGCCATCAGAAGCCGATTGTTAGTGGGTTAGTTGTTTAAATGGGTTTTTTAGCCAGTGGAAAATGAGCATTAATGACGAACCTGTAAAATCTTGTCTCGACCAGACATACCTGCCCACTGCAAGCAAAACATCCTGCATTTTAACAAGGTCTAGTAAATCTTTTAATCTTTCAAGAAACCTTTTAATCTTTGTCCGTCTTTTTAATAATGCAGCTGACTGAAACCACGGCCCATTAATCAACAAAGCTGAAAGTTTTAGATTTTGTCTGGTTTATACACTGAGGCTAAACAGAGATGTGCCATTGTGTATTTGTGAGTTTGACTTTGTTTGTCAGCTTGTGATTTAGTAAACACTGCAGCCAGTCGCTGAAAAACTGTTTGGGGATTTAAAACCTTTAAACACATGCACAGTGTAGACCTGTGCACTCAGACTAAACCCTATTTAATTCGCAATGTTTAGGTATGTGTGTGGAGGTTGTGCACTGGGGTTTGCAATCCAGCTGGGCTCCCACGTCATATCTATATTATTTATTTCTAGTTTGTCCAAATATTGGTTGGCATTGATTTCTCCCAGTGGAGGCCCTTTGCTTCCTCTTTCTCCTTCTCCAGCACATCTGAATAATTTAAACAACTTTTTCGCCAAAGAAAAGAGGTGCCATCCTCTCAAGATTGCTTCTCTGTCCCAACATGCTGCGGGATACAGTTTGCCGTGACAACAACAAATTTGTATTTGACATTTAATTATTGTTGCAGACCTTTGTAAGTGTTGCCATAAATTTGTGACTAAACTTTAACCATCATCTGTGGAAATGAGTGAATGGAGCAGAAAGGAAAGGTCTCTCACATGCAAGTCAGTAATACATACATCAAAATTAGTCCAGATCCAACAAGTTACAGTGTTTGTAAATATCACTATATTTGTGTGCACTGGTAGGTGGTGGTGGAGTCTCAGCCTGTATTGAACCTAATTGAGGACGAGAATTGCTCTGTAAATCATAAAGATTTATTGGTCAATGCTAATTTGCAGTTTCAATGCTGTGAAACCTCCTCTCCTGTCTCTGGATTTGCACTTTGCCAGTGCAGCTGTCAATCTCTGAACTCTGACTGTGGATATCTGTGGCTGATACTGTAGAGTTATTAAGAATACTTTGCATGTTTTTGTCAAGTAGGTCCAGTTCAGGTTTTATGGCATTATGGCAGACTGCCCGCTCTCACAGCGGCCAACGGGCAAATGAGTGTCACAGTGACCACCATTTTTCTTCATGTGCCACTCTTGGTCAGCTTCCTGAAGGTTCACCATCTTGGGCGGTGAAGCAGGCATCAGATCGTGTCAGCCTGCCGTGCTGCAGCTTGGATCCTGGAGTTCTGCTTGTGTGTGTCTGCGGCCTCGAGCGGCCAAGCCAAGGAATCAGCTTCGGTCAGCTTTTGCTGGAGGACACATGCAGATTCCCCCTTTCTGTTTAATCAGCTCTTGGACTTTGGATGAGCATGGTGGTGGATAGGAAGAGGATGAGAATGTCATGTTCAGCCTTGAGGCATCTATTTAGACAGAACTAAGGGGTTTAGGAACAGTAACCAGCTCTTTGTATCTCAAGCCCCTTTTCACAGATGGAAGACTCTATTTGCCAGTTTCTGTCACAGTGGGTAGTGGAGTGATAATTTGGGCATAAGAGAGTAGGGGGGTTGAGCCCTTGGTGGGCCTTTAGGCTAATTCTGCAAGTGGATTAGCCTCCCCATGGGTCCTGTTCAGAGGCATTTCTGTGAGTGATATCTGTGCAGCTGCTAGTTGGGCATCCCCACACACTTTTTATTAAGTTTTACTGCCTCGATGTGACAGCGTTGTCATTGGTGCACTGTTGTTTTATCTTAATGGCATGTTGAACCCACAGGGAGGGCTTGTGGTCTTGATCTCCCTCGGTCAAGGTATACGCTGTATAGTGCATAGGGAGATGCTCAGTGAGGTTTATGAAAGACTACTTGGTTACCAGGGTAACCAAACATTGTCTGAAAACACAGCATGTGTAAAGCAAGCAATGCAGTCCTGTGAGACACTGACCACACCAACCACTGAGATTATGTGTGTGAATATTTCATGTCCAAATATAAAATGTTTAATACAGTTTTATAAGTAAAGGGTGTGTTCTACAACTTTTATAATCTCTTGCATTTTGAAACAAATACATTTTCATCGGAAGGTGTTTAAAAGGTTATACATTGTACAAGTTTCCCCTTATTATCTCTCCCTGAATCTCTGCTCTTCACTGTCATTTCTGCTAATACATATTTTTAGACATGAAATTTATTCAGGCTCAAGTTCCTGCTCAGTGTGGATTTGGTGGCTTGTAAAAGGAGGAATGGGAATTCACCACCAGTAAATGAACCAGAAGATGCAGTGAACAGAGAAGGATGGGAATTTCCCTCAGGGCTCAACACAACCTCCAATCTTAATAGCTTTTAAATCCGACTAGTCACTTTTCAATAGCTCCCTGCTTTATGATTAAATGATGGGAGTCGTAAGTAGAGGGTGACATGTGGGTGGTATCAGGCTGAGAGAAAGGCAGTGATGATCTCCAACCTCTGATCTGGTGGGGACAATCAGCCCAGATCCATTCCCAGATCTGGCAGATGGTCAGCTCCAGTTTTTGTCCTCTCAGGCCCTTCACTTCACACACAGCTCCTAGTAGCTCAGCTGATTGCCAAATGTGCACCTCCTGAGAGTGGAAATGCAATCAAATGTGAGTGGACACAATGACCTGCATCCTTTTGAATGTGTCCCTGGATTGCAGCAAGTATTGTAGCAGTTCTACCATTGAGGAGCTCTGGCTTTAACCCTTTCTGCTCCCAAAGGAGAGGACTCTTTCACAAAGGCCCTGAATGCATAATTTGCATTGTGTGATGCTTTGGGCCCCCATGTTGAGGACATTTTAAAGCTCTGTGATGTTTCCCATTCCCCTTCAGAGGTGAAGTCTCACACTCTGTCTGTTGACTGAGCTGTGCAGAGAAAAGGCTGCTCTGTAGCCTCCTGCACTTGTGGATGACTTCTATACTTTTACTTTTTTGTCTTTGGTAAAATGCAGCTGAAGTCACATCTCATCACTCCTCACACAGTGAATCTATGTAGACCAAACTGTGGATATGTTTTGATGTAACTGTGTACCATTTTGCTTTAACACACATACTCAATAACCACATTTGCCACATGCATGACCTCTGTTGTCATGCTCTACTGCCTGCAACACTACATTTACAGCACAGTGCTAATGCACTGTTTTAAAAACACATTCAGAACAAAATGTTGGAAGATTTGTGTGTTTCTACTGTAGTGTTGAAATGTATAGCACATCTGATTCCTAGTCCAGCTGCAGGCCTATAGCCAGGTGTCCTGCTTTTAGCCTCTTTACCAAACAGACAATGAGACTGGCTTAAAAATGATTGGATTTAGATGAAAGACGACAGGTTGGTGGGGAAACAAGAAAGGCAGGGAGAGGAAGAATGTTTAGTGTGATGTGTAGCAATGGTCTCTGATGAGATAAGACCCACAATTATTGACATACATAGTCAATAACTGTAAACCATGGTTTCCCTTTGAGCGGTGCTAGTTTATGGGATGCAGCCAAATGTGCAGCACTCAACAGTTGCATCAATAATGTGAATTTTCCGCTAAAAGAAAAAAAAGAAAAGAAAACAAGTGGGATGTGCATCCTTCAATGATAATTGAACCACACATGACGGTAAATTTACTTTTTTTACATGTACTGACATTTTCAAATATTGATTGTTGTGTGTGAACCTCCCACAGGAGGGAGAGGAAGAATATTATTAGATGTGCAGGAAATTGAAAGCACTGTGGATTTACTGTATTTCAGAGTGTAATGGAGATGGAGGCCGGGCAATACATCCATCTTTGTGGATGAGCCTGGATTTATGCCGCAGGGGAGGAAATGTTATTGGACTGAGAGAACCATGGATGTCCCAAGCCAGAGAAGAGCTATAACATCATAGTATGTGCAGTGCTGTCCAGTGAGGGTTTTGTTGTTACAGAGAGCACACTCTGAATCTTACAGTACAGAGGATCGGTTGTATTTCTGTATGGCCTGCAGGAGAGAGGTCAAAGGAGAAGAAACTCCACTACCTTTGTTGCTGTGTTGAATAATGGCTTTCCTCCACTCTGCTGCAGTCACGGGCTGCATTATTCCTTTCCCCATAGTCTGTTTCTGCCGGGGCCGGGGGAAGGTTTATGACCACCAGCTACATGGCCAGATGCTCTATGCCAGGGCTG